>BSBM01000243.1:1341250-2682500 GCA_027924585.1 Larix kaempferi | reverse complement strand
GCATGCGTCTAGTAATGCGCGCGCGTGTCTGGATTCAAATTCTTTTTGGTGCCCTTACAGGCTTGGAAGTAGCTTCGGATTGTCAAACATTGAGGGTCGATTGATTTATGGCAGAACACATCAAATGTTGTAACTTCATGTTTTTCACACCTAGTTCCGCATATGCTCCACTAGTGCACTACAGATGAAATTGCACACACTTGTCGAGCTCTATGTGTAGATTCTAACTATATATTTTTGTAATAGATTTGTTGTTGTTTTCTATTTTTAATTCGTTTTTAACTACGCTCATGTCAAATTTGTAAAAAACATAGGTCGTTTACTTGGCCTATAACTTTTGATTGGCTTACCTATTTCGAGAACGAAAAAGAACCCACACAAGAGTACAAGAATACCTACAAGCTAAAAAAAAAAAAAAAATGATTAATTTTAGGCCATGATATGGTGGACCAACACTTGACCATGTCGTTTTAAGGCCTCACTGACTTTCATAATTTAAAAAATATATAAAATTAATTTTTAAAATTTTTGAAAAATAGCCCCGCACAAGATTCGTCTGTTGCCTATGCCTCTACATATGTTTTTCCTCATAAATTGACAATTTACATAACAAACAGGTGGACCAACAAAAACATGTGCATTATGTTTTAAAGAAAAAATAACATACCAATCTTAAAATAATGACATTTTGGGGTGGTTATACCATGTTTCCATAAATAAAAGTTGTATATTCTGGAAGTTCATCCGTTTTTCTACGTTTCATCTTTTTACACCTAATTCGAAAAAAAATTGTAGGTACCTCTAATAATTCATTTTAATGATAATATTTCTGTTTTTCTAGCAAGTCATTGCAACTAACGTGTCATAATTGGGTATCACTACCTTGCACCAACCCTAAGGTTTGAGCATTTAATCCATAAGCATTATTTCTCTATTGAGAGCATATCTATGACTAGGCACCTAATGTACAAGAACAAATTAAATAACTTGGCAGACCAATGAAAATTGCTTTAAATTCATGTCGAAACCACTCAAGGCTCATGTCAGGTTGGAATAAATGTTATACCCTTATTTGATAGAGGCTTCTTAGAGACCCTACTCCAGTGATCGGCTGAAACCACTTCAATATACCTTTTTCTTGGGCTATTTTTGTCCATTATAGCTCCTCGCTTGCCCATAAGGGGGTAATGATGCACTTGTCATCCCTCCTTGCATGCTTGCAAGGGGTTGACGATCCCTACTTGCATGCCTTAGTGGGGGGGATGGCTATTCACATGGATTTTGGATGAGTCTCGAGGAGATCACACATGTATGATTGGATTCCACCTCATTTTGGCATGGGAACTCACACACCAACTCGACTCTACCTAGACTTAGGACTCTAGATTCATCCTCCCTTCATTCATCACACACTTATATATTGTGACCATTTAATGAGAAAGAGGGACACTTTTCTCAGTATTATTACACTATTGGAACTCCTAGTGCATCATACAGCCATTGTGATCATCTTGGTTGAGTCAAAGAAGGTTTGGAGCAGGAATCTTGGAGGATATCTGCATCAACTCACTCAAGGTTTTCTTCTTTGATTTACTACTTCTCATTTATATGATATAGACATGTGCATTTCTTCCCCCCTATACATCATGTTGTTATGAATGATATATTGTTTGGATCTAGATACATTTTAGTGATGTTTTATAGTGTATATCATCTTGCATTAGTAGATTAGGTTAGATTTGGTCGTGTATTGCTAAGATATATAAGTTTGAGTTCATTTACAACCATATTTTATATGTTAGAAGGTTTTGATGAAGGTAATGGTTTCTTCTTTGTTTGTAGGAGCTAGCAAGTGGAGCTAGAGAAAAGTCTATCAGATCTAGAGTGTTTGCATGGGATAGATCCACAGGAAGTGCGGAAGCCAACAGGTGCGAAAGGGTCATTATGTGAAAGAAGGATCATTCGCAGTATTCACGGGAGCACAAGAAGTGTTAGATTAGTTAAGTCATTCATGTGGACCATTTTGTAATAAGATAAAAGCATATAAATAGAGTAGGATTGTAGGCATAAGGGCATCAAAGTTTTGGAGATTGATCCTATCTTTTGGGATTGGTTTTGTATCTGCAACATGATGTATTGAAGGTTTCTGCGAGGTTAATTCCACAGGTTTGATGAATGAATGGAGATGTTCGGTTAGGACATGAATTCTATCTTTATGCAATGATGTGATGATGAATACTGGGTTATGTGAATATTCTCTATTGATTAATGCGAATATGTTGTAATCTGAATAAGTATGCCAAGTATGTTGTTTTGAATGTTTGTTAGAAACTGTGAATCACTTCAGATGCGAATAATAAGTTAATGGTATGTTACTATGAATGTTGTAATCTCTAGTTAGTGCGAAGGTAATGTGTGCATATCCTCTACATCACTACGGAAACTTGGTTCCAGCAGCCCCCTTGTCCACCTCGGGTGAGACTGCACTCGCTTCGCAAGTGTTGCTGAGAAGGGTTACACCTTTCCGGGCTCGTGTATAAGGGAGTTTGGGTTGGTAGTTTGTTGGTGATAGTTTGGAGTGAACCCCTATTGATAGATGCTACGTAAACAAATGGTTCCATTGTCGGGACCCTAAGAAAGAAGAAAAGAGGATATGTTGTGCCACCCGACAAAACCAGAGATCCAAGAGTGGTTCGACAAGAAAGTGGGGGAATTCACAGAAAGTGAGAAGTGAGATCTTAAAAAGACAACAACCAATTGGTTAGAAAGATACGTTTATTCATATATTCACGAAATATTTTTCTGTGAACTCTCGGTGTTATTGCATGAGTGGCTAGCATAGTCGACGTTCTACAAGAACCACTGCCAGAAGATTGAACCTGATTGTTGGACCCCGGAGTTGGTGCGATAGCTGAAGCAAGTCTATAAAAGGGTATCACGAGCTATTGATTTTTGTGTAGAGAACATTCTCGAAGGGTACGTAACTAAGTTTGTAGTAGATACTATCAAGTCATACAGCGACGTCGAAATAAATTTCTTAAGGGGGGCAGGAGGAAGTTTCTTGTCGTCATTAAAACTGTGGATTAAAATGTTTGTCTGTGAAAAAGGAATATTGAGGATGTCTTCTGACGAGTAGAAGAATCAGTGTGCGAGGGTGAAGGTATCACGTAAATGCAAGTCTGATGGAAACATGTGGTAGATAGACATGAGAGACGACAAGTTTCAAAGAGAAGCTGACAAAGAGTGTGGTCTCTTGAGGAGTGGAGTAATATTCTGATGTCCTAAGAAGAAGAGGACGACTGAGAGAGAACCTCCTAAGAGGACCAGAACAGAGAACTACGAAACAGGACCACAGGGGAGGAAGCGACCTTATTGAGAAGGAAACGTCGAGCAGGTTACCCCAAAGGCAGAAGAAGGTCAAATCATAAGTTACCACATACCTTCAACCCCGCACAGTACTCTGAATTTTATAGGAAGAAATCCAAACTACTCGCAGAGTTTCCCTACGTGCAGCGGCAAGAGTAGCACTTCAGTGAACAACAATATTAGCAACGTTAGGATGGTAGACGAGGAAAAGATACCCACATTTCAGGGGAACGAGACTGAGGATCCTAAATAGTATTGGTTTATATGCGAAGCAGTCTGGACCATGAAGCAGGTTCAGGACGATGCTATAAACATGGGACAACTAGTGATGACCCTTAGGGGCCGGGTGTTAGACTGGTACATGAAGTTCGTACACATTCCAGTGGGAACAATAGCCAAAACACTAGCGCGGGATAGAACGGTGATGATTGATGAATTTAGAAAACCAAAATATGAGTCGCAATATGTCACTGAGCTTAAGGAGATTAAACAATTCCCGATTGAGTCAGTGTGGGAATCCGATCAACGATACAAGACGTTGATAGCAAAAGTGAGATTTTCGATAAATGAGCTGCAACATAAAGAATGGTTCATCGCAGGACTAGTGTCACATATCCGAGGGCCACTGATGCGACAAAGAGTCACAACACAGGAAGAAGCATTAGAAATCACGATGAAGCTAGAGGATTCACCAATCGATGAAGCAAGAATGGGAATGGAAAGAGTTCAAGCATAGTTGGCCAATTTAACATTGCAATTGGAGGATATCAAGAAGGGAAAGGAAACCCGCGGAGATGTATGGTGCACCAGATGCAGAAGTGAGGGGCACCATAAGGACAGTTGCCTAGAATTCTGTGAGTATTTGCAGTTGGGGGCACCAAACCCCCTTCATCAAGGAGGCATGCAATGGTGTTCTGTCTATCAGACCAAAGGGCATCGACCGGAGGAATGTGTATATCTATAAAAGATGGTATAAAATTGAACTTATACTACAATTTTTGCTGATCGGTTGGCCATGATGACAAGGACTGCAGAGCTTATGACTTGCTGCAAGATTGAACAGCTGACAAGTATTTTATGAAGGGAGAAGAGCCGCCGGTGGTGCAGTAGCAATCGTAGTATAGTCAGCCGTAGTTTAACCAACTATAGAAATACGACTAGGGGCAATATGGAAAGCCTCACTATGGGGACCCGCAATATTCACCACCGTCGTATGGCCAGCCACAGTATGGGAAGCAACAGTATCAGCAGCCACAGTATGGGAAACCATAGTATCAACAATATGGACTGCCACACAAAGGTTTCAGGGGAGGATTCCATGGAGGCTGAGGTGCAGGTATGGGATGTGGAGGAGCTGCTGGATGGGGAAGAGGACCAATCATATGTTACAATTGCGGGCAGCAGGGTCACTACCAGTGGGATTGTCTGAATCCTATGCCGCAATGTACATACTGCAGTGCTGTAGATTATAGTATAGAAGACTGCCCTCATCTTATTGTGAAATGGAAAACTAACAGAACTAGAACCCAAATAATCCGAATGTGCCACTTACTATACAGATAATTTCGATAAAAGCCATAGGTAAGCATGCAATAGTTGGGATAGTGACACAAGGAGGGGTGGAGATGGGTGGGAAGAGGCCACACACTAATGTCAGACCAACACAAACACAAAGGAAGAAGGTCACCGTCAACGCAGAAGCGGAAACAAACATATTTTTGAAGGCACAAAATGTAATGAGGAATAGGAGGCAGATACCTCTTGAAGAAGAAATCTATGACATGCCACCGACGTTCGACTCGACGAAGCCGAGAAGGAAGGGAAACACTCTAAAATCCTTCTTGGGGAGTTTCTTGGATTTGGCAAAAGACCCAGATGTATTGGAAGAGATAGCTAGTCTACTACAACGATGAGGATGTGAACGACTGGAATAGAGAGTCAATCACATACATAAAATAAAGACAGGCACGGAGATGCAGATGTCGACATAGATCAAGGAATTTGATGTCAACTCCATCATTCTGGATTTGGGTTCGGACGTGAATATCCTATCGAAACAGACATGGGAGACAATGGGAAAGCCGCGGATGACCTGGTCACCAGTATAGCTGCGACGGGTGAACTAGAGCAAGGTCACCCCGCTCAGTCGGGTATGTCAACTTCTGGTTGAAATTGAAGGGATCAGAACGTATGAGGATTTCAATGTCATTGAGATTGTGGATAATACCAGTCCCTATCAGGTACTGCTGGGGATAGACTGGGCCATGGAGAGTCAAGCAATTATCAACTTTATGAAAAGGATAATGTCATTTGAGAATCAAGAAATGAGGGTCATCACACCACTAGATCCTGCGGAAGGGCTGCTCTATATGGAGCCATCCAGAGATGAGTTTACGAAAGGATGGGACAATTTGTATAACATTTCTGAGGATTATGTTAACCCTACCACAAATGGAGAATTAGGATGGCGCAATGACAACTCAACATCCTCTGATTGGGATGAGGCCTTTGAGAACTGGCAAAACCGGTTGCATGAAGTCTCCTTTCGAAGATGCACACAGATAACACAGTCTCTACAAAGGGTACCACTGAGGGGTAAGCATTACCTACCTATGAGGAATTTCCCAACTCGGGCATGTTTCTCACAGAATTTGAGGAGAAAGTGGTAGAACCACAACATCTACTAGCCTTGGAGGAAGCCCTGAAGGCTACTCCTGCGCGATGGTGGGCAACACATAAATCAAACATCACATCTTGGCCAATATGTCGACGCCTCATGGAGGTTCATTTCGGCGAAGCTGCGGAGGATGACCATATGTGATATGACAGACAAGGAGACCCGAAGGTGCATCTGAATGCCTGCCAACGTCAATGGGGATCGAGAGCATGACAAGAGTGGGTACATGCATTCGTACACACGTTCGATGAGGTACCGTGGAGCTGGTATGTCCCGATAGAACTGCGACGTGGGACGACATCTTGGGAATACCTTACCATTGGCTTCAGCCAATTGTTCTCATTCTCAGACAAAAATTCGTTAATCCACACCGCGTTGCAGGAAATCCACGAAAAAATATTTGAAGGAGCACCGACTGGAAAACCATTCGCACTCCAATGGACCGCAACACCAGAAATGTTGACGGAGTGTTACAACATCACTGAAAAGCCCAAAGATGATGATGACCCCAGGGCTATGTATGTGCCAAAATCGAAGGGTAGTCGCGGTGTTGTGGCACCGAATATACCGTCCGACAAATTTCAGCAACCATTAAAGATCAAGAAGGTGAACATTGGGTCGGAGGAAAACCCCAAGTTCGCAAGCATTGGCGACTACTGGGACGAGTCGACCATTGTGAAGATGATTGACTTACTACATGAGTTTCAGGATTTGTTTCCAACAAAATTCTTAGAGATGAAGGGAATTTTTGGAGACCTAGGGGAAATGACAATCCTCCAAAAACCTAATGCGAAGCCAGTTAAGCAACGGTCGTATCAATTGAACCTGAGATAAAAGGAATGCATGCAAGCTGAAATCAAAAGAATGATGGAGGCAGCCATCATAGAACCAGTAGATGAATCAGAATGGATTAGTCTAATGGTTGTCCAGGACAAGAAAACTGGTGAAGTACAAATATGTGTCGACCTACAGAAATTGGATGATGCCTTCCTACATGATCCATTCCCAACCTCATTTACAAACGAGGTGCGTGAAGGGGTAAGAGGTTAGGAGATATATTCCTTCACGGACATATTTTCAGGCTACCACCAAATCAAGATTGCGAAAGAAGATCGACACAAGACTACATTCGTCACAGAGTGGGGATGTTTTCAGTACACGGTGATGCCATTTGGATTAAAGAATGCTCCTGCAATCTTTTCCAAAATAGTGGTATCAGCCTTCAAAGATTATATTCATAAGTTCCTCATTGTCTACATGGATGATTGGACAGTATATGGATTAGTCAAGGATCATGTCGCAAACTTAAGACTCATGCTATAATGTTGTCGGCAACACCAAATTTCCCTGAACCTCAAGAAGTGTATCTTTTGTGCTCTGTTTGGCATACTGTTAGGACACATTGTCTATAGAGAAGGAATGTTGGTAGATCCAGCGAAGATTGCCATCATTGTCGACCTCCCACCACCAACGATGGCCAAACAACTACGAGCGACATTGGGACACACAGGGTACTATAGAAAATTCATTCGAGGATATGCAGCTATCACAGCACCCATGGAGAAGTTACTAAATAAAGATGCTAAGTTTGAATGGACCAAGGAATGTCAAAAAAGCTTGGACATATTGAAATAAAAGATGGTCGCAGCGTCAATCCTCGCCTTCCCAGATTGGACGAAGGAATTTCATGTACACATTGATGCGTCTTCAGTCGCACTTGGTGTTATATTGGCCCAACCAGGAACTGGCGACATTGACCACCCGATAGCATTCACCAGTAGAAACCTGTCTACAGGAGAGAGGAACTAAATGACCACTGAGCGGGAAGGGCTGGCATGGTCTATGCTTTGCATAAATTCTAACATTACCTCTTAGGGGGCCACTTCAAGATGTTCACAGATCATTTCACATTGAAATACTTAGTGAACAAGCCTGTGTTGGGGGGACAGATCTGCCAATGGATATTATTGTTTCAGGACTTTGATTTTGAGATTATCATAAAGGCGAGGTGATTGAATGTGAGACCTAATCATCTCTCACAGATAGAATCAGGAGAGGAACCAAGTAGCATTGATGAAGGACTATCGAACGCTCAATTTTTTAGGATTGGAATGGTCGATAACCACTATGAACAAATCATTCAATTTTTGGCGACAGGGGAGGCGCCGGCCGAGTTCACTACCAGCCAAAAGAAGCAGCTAGTCATCTGAGCTACAGATTTCTAACTAATTGCAGGAGAATTATATAAAATGGGCCCAGATGATATTTTGTGATGATACATCCTTCCGCATGAACAGGAACAGATTCTATCAAAAGCTCATGACGTAATTGCTGGAGGGCACTATGGTGGATGACCAACTGCTATTAAGATCCTTCAAGCAGGGCTATGGTGGCCAACCTTGCATGGAGATGCCGTGGGCTATGCCAAGAGCTGCGACGTATGCCAACAAACTGGGAAGCCCTCATGTTGAGATAAAATGCCACTAGTACCACAAGTAACGTTGCAGGCCTTGGACAAATGGGTCATTGATTTTGTGGGACCCATCAACTCACCTGGGAAGAGAACAGGGTCGCGCTACATCATCACTACGACAGACTACCTGACACGTTGGGAGGAAGCTGCACCAGTGAGAGATTGTTCTGCTATGACTGCAGCATGATTCCTATTTGACAATGTGGTTACTAGGTTTGGTTTCCCAAAAGTATTATTAAGCAACTAAGGGATGCACTTTTTTAACCAAACAATTGTCGTGATGATAGAAGAGTTTGAGATCTAGCACAAGAAGAGTACGCCTTACCACCCTCAAGAAAATGGGACAGTTGAGGTGTTCAATAAGATATTGGAGCATGCTCTCACCAAGGTGTGCAATGTGAACTGGGACGACTAGGATCTAGAAATCCCAGTGGTGCTCTGGGCATATCGCACCACATGAAAGCGATTAACTGGCCAGACCCCATTTAAGCTTGTTTACGGCCAGGAAGCAGTTATGCCGATGGAATACATAGTACCCAGCTTGCGCATTGTGGCAGCAACAAGGATGAGCGATGATGGCACACTAGAGGAACGGTTGACACAACTAATACAACTTGACGAAGGTCGATTCATCGCAGGGTCCATCAGAAGGTAGAAAAGGACCGCTAGAAGGCGTGGCATGACCACCACGTCAAGACAAAGCACTTTTGAAATGGGGATACAGTTCTGTTATATGATAGTAAGTTTGTGAAACACCCTAGTAAGTTGCAAATGCACTGGTTGGGACCATACATTATCACTTTTGTCACCAACGGAGGTGCAGTACAGCTACAAAGTCTGGATGGAGTACTGTTACCTAAATTAGTCAATGGGAATAGGATAAAGCCCTATCACCATGATCTGACACAGAGCGGATGAGGACTGATGGTGAAAAAAAATGGTAGGATTCTAGGTGGCAGGATAACGCACCAGCAGGAAGAAAGTGTGCAAGTGAGCATGGTTGTATTGTAGTTCGGGTTGCGACAGCTGCAGGGTTGTGACCCTGTCACATTAGCAATCATTCCCAACTGTCAGTAGATGGGCCTTTTTTCAGATGAGCGGTCTTTCTCGCAGGTATGATCGCAGGAACAAACACGTTTGGCACATGGAAACGCAAAGTGTCACCATGGCCGATGGCACCACAGGTAACGGTTTGCAGGGTTTTGCAATTAAGGGCAGTATGGTCACCAATCACGCATGTAGGAAGTCCGGTCTCAACACGTAGGAAACAAATGATGACAGAATCTGCACATCAGGTGAACGGATTTGTGAATGAGTTCTTAAGCAGGTATCCTGAAAGACAAAATGCATAAATATAGACATCGGAGGCTAAGCAGAGCTAAGTGGAATTTACCAGATGAGAGAAATACATGCTACGAGTAGTTATGGTAATTGGATAAGCTAGGAATTCCAAGGAGGATGTGGAAATGATCCATTTCATTTCGTGCGGTAGCACACCGGGTGCGTTGTGGGCCCAACCGACGAGTGTGCATGAGCGCCTTGAGCAGGAAAAGGCATAGGCACTCGGGTGTCACAAGGTGAAGTTTCATCTGAGATGTCTAGGTATGTGGTAGTATTTCAAAGATTCATGGTCCCAGTGACCACCAGATTAACAGGGGCGATGGTCCCCTGGTCCCAGTAGGAAGTAATCTAAGGTATGAAATAGATGTGTCGAAGCAGTTAACCTGTTTCCCACCTTGGCGACGTTGATAGATTTCCTCTCAATATGGAACGAATGTGGAGCAAACCAACAGACTTCGAAGAGGTAGATGATGAAGGCTTCCAGATACTGGAGGATGAGTTCAAGAAGCACATGACAACGAACCAACGGGTCGACGGACAGAGATGAGAAGTACACAACAGCGAGTTCTAGACGGCAAGAACAGTTTTAGAAATAGAGCACAACGAAGGATGGGTACAAACCAGTGGTGGCCAGCTGAGGTGGCTCGAGACGAGCCAAAAGTTTGTGTTGGCGGCCTGTTAGCATAGGATAGATCCGTAGGAAGTGCGGAAGCCGACAGATGTGAAAGGGTCATTCCACGAAAGAAGGATCATTCGTAGTATTCACGCGAGCACAAGAAGTGTTAGATTAGTTAAGTCGGTCATGTGGACCATTTTGTAATAAGATACAAGCATATAAATAGAGTAGGATTGTAAGCCTAAGGGCATCAAAGTTTTGGAGATTGATCCTATCTTTTGGGTTTTGTTTTGTATTCGCAACATGATGTATTGATGTTTTTTGCGAGGTTAATTCCGCAGGTTTGATGAATGAATGGAGATGTTCGGTTAGGACATGAATTCTATCTTTATGCAATGATGTGATGATGAATAATGGGTTATGTGAATGTTCTCTGTTGATTAATGCGAATATGTTGTAATCTGAATAAGCATGCCGAGTATGTTGTCTTGAATGTTTGTTAGAAACTATGAATGACTTAAGATGCGAATAATAAGTTAATGGTATGTTACTATGAATGTTATAATATCCGGTTATTGCGAAGGTAATGTGTGCATATCCTCTACATCACTGCAGAAACTTGGTTCCAGCAGCCCCCTTGTCCACCTTGGGTGAGACTGCACTTGCTCCGCAAGTGTTGTTGGGAAGGGTTACACCTTTCTGGGCCGGTGTATAAGAGAGTTTGGTTTGATAGTTTGTTCGCGATAGTTTGGAGTGAACCCCTGTTGATAGACGTTGCATCAAAATAGAGTAGCTGGATTGGATCTACACCAAAGGAATCTTCATAAGCCAAGGTATGTCCCCCTTCCTCCTCTTCTTCTCATATTGAGTGTGTGAATGGATGATTAGATCTAGGGATTGGAAGTACATTGGGGTCTAGGAGATATTTTTTCATGTATACAATGAACAAAATATACTAGCAGACGAACTCTCTAAAGATGGATTACTCTTGGAAGCTGACAAGTGCAAGATAATCACAAAAAGTCAGACACAGCAAGACATTAGCTGGAAACTATTGGATATTTTCTAATAGGATTAAAAGTTTTTAGATCCAATTTTTGACAAGTATAGATCATAATCTTTCAATACATCTTTGAATAGAATGTATGCATTGTAACTATTAAAAACAAGTATAGGACATATTTTCAGTTTTCAATCGTGTTGTACAAGCACCTATGGAATGTATTATCTGCTCATAATGATCAATGAATACGATTTTTTCTTGGGAAAAAAAGCTCCTTAATAAAGATATGTTTTAAACATCAAATTAGAAACATAAAAATAAAAAAATATGTTGAGCTAAATCTTCAATATTTTATTATTTTGCATAGTGAAGGTTACACTTTTGCTACTATGGAGTTTTAGTTAAAGCCACGGATACCATTTGGAATGTTTGTGACATACATGTGAGGAATTTTGTAGGTTTTCAAAATCAATTGTTTCTATTTGCATAAGGTTTTTCCTTCAACATTTGATTTCTCTCTCTCTCTCTCTCTCTCTCTCTCTCTATATATATATATATATATATATATATATATTTTATTTACAAATAAAATAAAATTTACATTTTAAAGGTTT
Organism: Larix kaempferi; assembly: GCA_027924585.1. Taxonomy (NCBI): domain Eukaryota; kingdom Viridiplantae; phylum Streptophyta; class Pinopsida; order Pinales; family Pinaceae; genus Larix; species Larix kaempferi. The sequence continues at coordinate 2,670,410 of BSBM01000243.1, read as the reverse complement.
TTTAAAGCATTTTTACTAAAATAATATTCATATGAAACTTTGATATCTAAATAGTTGAGCATAGTGTTGAGGATGAAAAACACTTTTTCTTAGACTGAAGTAGGTATACAAAATTAAGATATCTCAGTTTCAAAAAATTTGTTACAATGGGGACCTTATAAGTTATCAAAATTATGTTATTTTAGGAATGCTCCTCTCCAAGCGTTTTAGCAAAAAATAAAATTCTAAAGAAAACCCAATAGTTCATTACTTTTCTTTCTTAAGGCACGAGAGACCAAAATTGGTATCAGTGGATGTTCATCATCATCATCACTTTTCTTTCTTAAAGCATGAGCACCATCATTGCTATCGTCGTCGTCGTCGTCGTCATCATCATCATCATCATCATCGTCATCCTCCTCCTCCTCCTCCTCCTCCTCCTCACTTTTCTTTCTTAAAGCATGAGCGCCGTCATTGTTGTCATCATTGTCGTCCTCGTTGTCCACGACCACCACCACCACTTTTTCTTTCTTAAAACAAGAGAGACCAAAATTGGTCTCAACCACAACGATCTACACCGACTCCACTATCAATAATATATATTTAAATTTTATCATTAATAATTTATAATTAAATTTTATTTTTTATTTTTAAAATATTTGTGTAATGCCTTCATTGGCATTATAAATTTTAATGTACTTAAAATTAGATTTTGTGACTAAACAACAAATAATCAAAGTGTCACCATAACAACATATAAGCAAAATATAAGCATTTTGCGATAGCATCAAATAAATTAGAATTTTTAAAACATCATTGGTGATTCACACAACATAAATTAACATCATACATCATGTAGCAATAGCATCATATGATAATTTTACAACAACATATAAACAATTTAAAATCACAAGAAAAATACCTCGTTATAAGAATGGTGATGGAGTCCAAACTGAGCAAGCTTCCCTCTTCCACTCGAGTTACTTCCATCTTCATTGCCCAAAAGCGGGACCACGGTTTTACCTCCCAGCCAACTAGGGGCCTAGCCGGCTCCCTAGCCCCAGGAAGCCATTGAACGGTCCCATCCAAATGGCCTCTTGGCCCTCTGTGCCCGAGACCCCCAAAGAACAGAACAGTGATGCACTAGTAGGCTATGTATCAAATATTCCAAGAGTTCTCAAACTCTTCCAACTCTTCCAAACTTCTCATACCCCAAATTATCCAAAAATACCTCTTCCTATCCAAATTCTTACCAAAATATCCTTCAAGAGAAAAAGACTCCCCTCTTCCAATCTCAAGTCTCCTATTTATATAAAAACTCCTCATCATCCTCCTCATCCATCAATAAATTCCAAAAATAATAATCAACAATCAATAAATTCATTTTCTAGAAAAATATAGCAATTTGATTTAAATAATTAAAATATTAATAACATGGTTGCAAAGTCTTACTTGTCATGCTCCCTTCATAATGCAACTATGACAACTCTTTTCTAAAAATTTGTGCAAATCCTATCTATCCATTTATTTATATTATCCTTTCATTCATAAGTCAAACAAGATATTTTCATATACTATATTATACTATGACATAATTTATATTAAATGTATATAATTATATATGTAATTCAATAATACAATCAATTTATGTAAATCTAAAACATATTTGACAAGTCAACAACTCATACTTTCAACACACAAGTAATACTTTCAACAATTCATCAACCAATATACTATTAGCTAATATAACCATATTAATTTATTCATTGATCGACCAATCATAGTATTGTACTCATGAATTGGCGTATGCATGGCCAGTGCACACGTCATAAGCGTGGGTACTAATAATCACATTTAATGCTCCTAATAGATCATTATTACATGATCACAAACAACACATAGAAGAACAATTAAACAATGCATCATTCATTATTCATACAGAAGCAATAAGACATTTAATTAAAAAAACATAGTGATGAAATCCAGCATATAATCACGATAGTTAATAAAAATCAAGAACACCATCCAATCCATCATTGGTCCCATCCATCCCATTAGTACTCCAACCCCCTAATCACCACTACTTCCATCTCCTGACCTCACCCTCTCGTCCTCTGCTGGAATATACCATGGAATCTTGACTACGCGTATGACCATGTATATAACCCGTAAGTGGAAGTGTCAATCGACCACATCGACCAAGCTTCCCCAGCAAGCACCCACTAGTCGTCATCACACATCCACTGGAGCGTGCTCAGCACAACCCTCCCACGACTCTGGGTTTTGGAGGTTCGATGGTGGGAAATGCCTCCACCCCTCCTAATAGTACTAGGGTCAACGCCCTACATCAACCATACTATGCCATCACTGATCTAAGGGGTCCCGTCATTGAAAAACCACTTTGGACAAGTCACAATTCCTGTCAAAACTCACATTCACCCACAAGTCATAGAAATATTGCAATTCACAATTAAATAGCATGAAATTTGATATAACGTCATTATACTCATGATGTTCAATACATCCCATGGGCCTTGGCAATATAGGAATCCGCCTATCTCATAGCCAATCAACATGTGGAATAGTTCATCATTAACATGAAACATATATATAGCCATAACCAACTCTTTCAAGTGCCAATCCATATCACTAATACGACATTTACAAATAATCATGTAAGTTAGTTTTGCAAACAACTAAATTAGCATTCTACATATGGATATTCTATATTCAATTTTGCATGTTCAAATGAAATAACATATTCATTGTCATTAATAAATTAAAACAATATTTCGAATTACCATACATGCCTCAAGGGAGTCCACATGTCCACATAACAATCATCTTGATCAATCTATCTTAGTAAAACAGATAATAAGCAAATGCATTGCTAAGCTAATTCACATTAGAGTTTTTAATTAAAGACTATCAAAATATGGGGCGTTACATACACCCACCCTTCAAGAAACTTCATCCCGAAGTTATGGTCATTTTCAATCTTAAGGGAATTTTGTTTTGATGCGATACCCCTATTCCTTCATCATAGAATATATTAACCACTCTGGTCCCATTTGACCATCACATGATCCACATGTCGATACTATCTAATTTAACTTCCTTTATCACATGGGATGTGTTATCATATTACATGTTGTAGACACAATTGGGCTAGCTTTATCATGTTTATCAATTCATTTATTCCCAGTTAGTTAACATATAATCATAATTTGTTGTTGTTTTCTATATCATAGTTCATAGGAAGACCTTGTATCCCATATAGCATTTCCTTAGGTTCAAGATGTATTGTTATGATCATTTATCGATTATTATTTTTACTAATCTTTTTTCCTAATAAACCCCAATTACTTTTTCATTAGTATATTTAATTGGATAAAATCTTAATAGTAGATTGAATGGTGTGCTATATAACAATTTGATTGTCACCATGTCTATCAATTGAGTACGCATAATCAAGTAACACTTATCAAAGGATAATTCTGGCACATGAATCTCATTTTATGCACAAAATACTTATGGTTTCAATTTTAACACATCAATCGCTCCCGTCCTTATATTACTAGCCAAATTTGGAAATAGTGAAATCAACTCATGAAAACAATGAATTTCAACCTATCACCTCTACAATATTCTTTGTATGACTGTAAGATATGGTAGGGCTTCTATTTACTCACCATGAAGTATGTTTACTTCTCACAAGTACATGTAAGGATCCAATGCTACTTTACACATCTTAAAATTTTAATTTCCATTATCCTCGTTTAAGTTATAGGAATATTGCATGGATGGTATTTCTTTATTTATCAATATTTTCATATATTACTTTGTTTTGATTATCACTTGAAATTTTAAGTTCCATTTATCAATGTTTGTCACACCTTCTCTTTCTCTCTCTCTTCTTTTGTTTTGTTTTGTTAGGTTTAACGCATATATTAAACATTAATTACATGCTTCTATAATTTTATTTTATTTCATAATTGATCATTTCTCATTTTTTTTTACTATACATATATTGTACCATTATTTACATTATTTTGTTTCAAAATAATGTTATTTTCTACATTTCCCCTACTATAATTATAAAGCCATCCCAATTATACTAATTTGCTTTACTATTTTATTACACTTTTCCAATGTATATCATATTATTTGTTGTTTGACAATCATATCTTAATGGTGGTATCTCTTTTGACCCCTTTTTTTTTCACCAATTCCTTTTCGGCTCTTCAAAATTTTCAATTGTATAATAAATTTTTGTTTTCCAGTTTTGGAAACCATGACTTAATACTTACATTGTATTAATATATTTACATTAGTCATTCACTAGAAATGGTTTAGTACAAATTTTCTTAATTTTGGAAACACTGTTATATGATTATAAATTTGTTATCTAATTGTGAGTTGTGATTTAATTACACTAGCATAGATCCATCCCAAATGTGGATCAATCAAGCCTAAAGGCATTCATCAAGGGTCTAAGATTACACTGATACCTTCTCACATAGATCTACAACCATGACCTCCTCGAGACTCCACATTTATAACACCTATGTCAAGGTTCATTGTGCCTTACTAGACTGGTATCCACAACAATTAGATACTTTGCAACATTTTATAGTCCTTTTGGTGTTACGGTTCATAAGAAGATGTTATTTGCCATATAACATTTATTTTGGTTTCTGGGGTATTATTATGACTTTTTATTAATTGCCCACTTTATTGATTTTCTCTCAAATTTACACCACTTACTTTCTCATTAGAAATTTTAATTAAGATCCATCTCGACAGTTTCTTGATTGGTCTGCTGTATATAATAACATGAACAACACCATGTTTATTATTCAAGTACCCTTTATTACTCAATACTCATTAAACATAGCTCTTACCCATTGAATTGCACATTATACATGTAGAATACTTACAACTGCATTTCTTTCTTTCTTTCTTTCTTTTGTTTTTACACATAGGTAGAGCCTAGCCTACCACTTCTATATAGGTGCTTGATACAACTATTCATTATGACTAGGCGTGGAATACACATACTCATGCTTTTATTTCTAAAATTTCATCAATGTCCTCATTCAAACCTTTGAGTACCATAGATATGTCAGGTCAACTCCAAAGCTATCTTACACTTCTTATAATTACTTAATAGTTGTTAATATTGAGGTAATAGTACATATTTGTGGTCGTTATCTTGTCTTCAACATGATGATCTCTTTATATATATAGATAAGAGGGAGACAAATTCCTTCGGGAAAATATAAAATACATTCCTAGTATTTATTAAAAGTAGAAAATATTTACATATTGTGATATTTGATCCAATGTAAATTTTAAGACCATGACATTTCATCATTTAATTTTGACATCTCATCGTTTATATATGAGCTTTTATTAGAACATCCCCTCTACAAATTCTATGATTCAAACATAAGAACAATAACCCTATATTCTTAGTCGAATTCAAAGTCAACTCATTGAGATGGCTTACAAACTTAATCTAAAATGTAATCTCCTTTATATATATATAAAATATGTTATTTTCCTTCTTTTTAGGAACTTAGAAGCTTTGATGCTTCAACTACTTGGATTATGACTTTACTTTTACTCCATATATATATATATATGGACTTTTCAAGGAAGATTAATATACTTGAATGCAAGCCTCATCATATCGTTAAAGATAAAAAAAACATTCATCGCATCTTGGAGGGTTATATTACATTAATAGTATAATTAATATTAAATTGGGATTTTTCTATGTGTCAGAAAAACATTCATCGCATCTTGGAGAATTATATTACATTAACAGTATAATTAATATTAAATTGGGATTTTTCTATGTGCTGGTCAGCCCACTATATATTACTTGAAATGGTTGTACTTATTGAATCAATTCATTTTCTTTTTCATGGGTTATACTAAGATCTCTAACCTACATTTCTCATTAATACCTTGTATTTATATATTTATTTTCATTAATTTGATATTATAATATTATAATATAATGTAATTGCTTGGAAATTCCTGTTATCCATGTAATTAATAAAACAAGACGTTACATATATTTATCATGTTAACACAATCTTTCTAGAATTTCAATAATTCTTTTCTTTAGAATAAAATCAGATTTTTTTTTTGTTAAGCCACATGCCTATTTTATGAATTTCCATATGCTTGCATATATATATATATATATATATATTAAAACAATGAAGCTCCCTTACCTTTTGTTTCATTACTTTAATTTTTAAGAGGACTAGCTAAAGGCATCGTGGCCATGAATGAGCTATTAAATAATGAATAAATATATTTTGTAATAATAATTTCCAAATGTTGAAAAGAATATATCTCACCTGAGTGATGAACTTGATCGACTTGCTCTCGATTCAATGCCTATAGCCGTGGCCATCAAACCTTCTCTATAAGAGCATTTTTGGGAACCAGGAGCCGAAACTCGACATTAAAAGTTACTCAAGCCTTTTTGCATTGGGAGCTACCATCACAAAAGTCCCTTACTCACACCATACCCTTCTAGAAAAGTCTATTCGACAATAACAATGGAGATTAAAAAAAAAGAGTTGTTCCTTCAAAGATAACTAAAGGAACCCTTGGGATGCAGTGGTCCTTAACAGATAATACAAATTGCAAGGTCCCTCCCTTTCCAGTGTAAACGCTGCTTGATGGTTGGGTTTCCAAATGCTATGACCCACAAAGGTTCTCCACATACTAACTTTTTCCAATGTTAACAGTAAAAATTTAAAAGTTGAGATTCAACTAACATTTTTTTTTTCCAACAGGGCTCTGCACAAAACACAGTACTGCGAGCTTACTAATTATATATATCTTAGAATCATCTAAGTTATAGGATCTGATTTTAATTTTTTAATTTTTGTTAAGTAAGTTTTACTTTCTACAAAATAATACACTTAACACCCCGCGTCTATGCATTTCACAGTGGGGTTTTGTCGGTCAACACCCTGGATCGTTTGGCAGTCATTTCACATTCGTATTCCTCCGGTGGCGTGTTGGCCAAGTTCTCTCAAAACCTCTCCTGCTGAACCTTAGAAAAATCACATGCCCCGTGGTTTTCATTTATGATGCTGGTATCTATGTTGATGTTGACGGGATGAAAAGCAAGAATCCTGAGGATTTAATAATAATTTTTTGCAGCATGAGTGGGATACACTCCAAAATATCCCATCAATACATGCATCAACTCATCAATCCAATAGATACTATTTAATAACAGCGGCCCATAAATATTTGACTTCATTTCATTGAGTTATTGGACTTGGTGTACCCAATACCCATCCATCCAATCAAATGGATTCAGCCTAGCATTTATATGATTTGATGGAAACATTAATCATTACACTGCAGCTGCCGCAGTTCAGGTTAATGCTTATATTCATTCTACAGTTGGTTTCTTTATAGTCCGTGGATTTCTTCCTTATGCACACACAAATTTCTTGTTCAATATGTACGCAATTCTGGGTAGCCGTCACAATATCTCAGCATTATATTATTACTCAGATTAGAGGCCGCCCAAGGCCGTGGCTTCTTGCAGCTACTCTGCCTGCTTCTCTAGAAAACCTGCACCCATAACCTAGTCTACAAGGCGACTGCAGAAATAGCTAGCCACCCGATATTAAGTAGATAGGTTTCAATGCTAGGAATCGGCACGAAAATGCCACTTCCACTCACTCGATTTAGGTAGCCATCATTTTACTACCAGAGAGTTTAATTAATACTAATAAGGTTTCTTCATTTCCAGGTGTTCTGATCTCCTGGCTCGGATATTGTTATCATTCTTATTTTATCGCATAGATCTTATCTCATGTCATCGTTATTTCATCTCATCTTATTTCACTAGCTGGTTGGTGTTCCCTTGTCTTTCCCGATCGAGGTGAAAGCTAGCCCTTGATTTATAGGTTTCCTTAATAGGTTGGTTGGTTGGTTATATCGATAGTGAGTCATACAAATACATTCTCCAGGAGAACTACGTGATTCACATTGACTAGTTCCCTCTCAAGCAATCAGAAGGTGAGACGGATGCTAGCTTCTCGAGCTGCATTGAACCCTGCTGTAGAGTGATTTTGACAAGTTTTCTGTACAAATTCTAGCACTGCAATTCTTTCCATTGAAATCCCGGAACAACATTGTTTAGTTTTCCAATTCCGAAGCCTCGGCGATAGGGACATAAGCACTACAATAAATATTTGGTTTTAGTTTGTGATTTACACGTCACTTATTACAGATTTTATCATTCTTTATTATGACCTTCGGTCTTGACACTAATTATTCTAAATGCTTTATTTTATTGAAAATATTCTCTTTACAGTTTTCCTCTTTCTCTACTATCACTTCAAACCATATTTTAACAATAATGATCTTAGTTATCATTTCAAAAATCCTTAAAATAAATACGTATTCACATTCTAAAGTTCTAAACCATGCATGCCAACTATACCATATTCATTATTATTAAAATAACTGGATCGTTTGGCTGGGCACAAGTTAGAGGAAACACAGAAATAATAATTTCATTTTTTTTTTAACATAGTGGGGCATATCACGGGCCCCTTCAAAGCACCCAATGGCGATATTCTCGGGCTTCGATGTTTCTTTACAGGAATCGAATCCAAGATCCTTCAAATATTAGAATTTTTATTTTTATTTTTCTTTTGGTGGCGTGTAGTTGCTTGTTGACGAGCCAAAGGGGCGCAGCCCTAGCTCTGTCTGTATTTCTTATATATGTTTCTTGCTATAGCGAGTCTGCCACGAAGGGGGTAACCCTGGGGCACAAGAAAGCTGACTGGCATCATCCCCTCTCTGTGGAATGCATTGCTGACCAATCTTGAGCTTGTACAAAGGGTTGCATTAAAAGCACACCAGTTGTGACATGAAAGATGGTAAACTATGTCTAAAAAGGGCAAGACAGATTTTCGTGTAATTTCACCAACACAAGTCTAGCTACTTTGCCTAGTAGTTACCTCAAGCCTACCTATCTGTAATATCCAGTTCAATAATGGAAACCTGAGCCATTACCTTAGCTGACAGAATGCTCTACAGCTCAGCTAAATACACTTTTATGGCAGAAACCTTTTTAGAGTTTTTAGTGCTCTTGGGTGGATTACAAGATTTGTTTTCTCGGACTTACAACCAAAGTCCAGAAGGCTCTAACAATAGCAAAAGGAATCAGTGTCAACTAGTTACAAGCCTTGAAATTATCATTTGAGCAGAATTTAAAAGTATTAAGAACAATGTAAAAACCTAAAATGAGTTTTCCAGAGTGTTCAAAAATCTACAATTTCTCCCCATTTTTGGGATTTTTTTTAACTTGTAAGTTTTCTGAGTTTTTCAGGACCGTAGTTAAAATCGCCTATATTTTCCTTGATTTCCGTTAATAAGATTCAAACTCTTCTAGACCAGTAAATCCAGGGTTTTAGGGTTTGCACGGGTGCTATTGGAGGTAGAAGGGATAGGGATCCATAATAGGTATTACCTCCTGTCAAAGAAAGAAAGAAGTCGAGGAGCAACCATGGCGTTTGCGCAGCCGAAATCAGGGATTTCCATAGGCCTTAACAGAGGGCATATAGTCACCAAGCGCGAGCTCGCTCCCCGTCCTTCTTCCAACAAAGGGAAGAGGAGAAAACGAATGAACTTTGCGAGGAAGCTGATAAGGGAAGTAGCAGGCTTTGCTCCTTACGACAAGTGGATAACCGAGCTACTGAAGGTGGGGAAGGATAAGCATGCTCTGAAAGTAGCGAAGGCATGACTGGGTTTTACTTGCAGTACTAAATTTTGTGGTTTGTTGTAGTAAGGGCGATGCTTGTACTCTTTGTTTTAAGTGTACCCAGTTTTGTAGGAAACGTATCCATATTTTAATTTCGTGGTATTTTGCAGGTTCTCATAGGGTTTTTTTTTTTTTCCAAAGGTTCTGTTTTGTTCAAATAAATATCAGTTTTTTTTTTTTATCGGCAATAGTGCGAGCAGGACTAAGCATAGTGCAGCAGACACTAACCCAAGAGGCGGCTGCCACATTTGTTGGCAGCCCTTGCTATCCATCTGCGCTAGGCTTGCTTGGAAAGCATTTCAAAGTTTAGGGGTTGGTGATGAAGCTACTGGCAATAGCAATGATGAGATTAGAAGACTCATAGAAATTCAAAACATCCATTCCATCTACTCTTACTGCAACAAAAGTTTATTGGCATTAGAGAGCAATAATTGAAGACTATTGCAGAACATGAGGTTCTGTTTTATTGAAGATTTCCACTACTTCACGTAGGAAACTCATGTTTATCAGTATTGAGAATCTTTAAATATTACACACATAAACCTTGTCAGTCTGACCCAACTCTCTGATTTCACCGTGAAGAGCGAAGAATGTTGCTGTATATGTTTGTGGGTATATTCAGACTTCACAAATACATATAACCGAATGTTTAAGTACTTTGTCTACAGAACCTGTAAGGAGTTTTTCTGTGTCACCATATAAACAGAGGTTTTATAGGCTCATTGGTATCAATAACCCGTCAACATTTCAATCACAAGTAAACTCTGTTATTCAGTTCCAACTCTTACCTCATAATGGAGAATATACCAAACGGTTTTAGGGATTTAGTAGCGAGAATCCATAAATATTTATTCTCTATTTGCATAGAACTAAAAAATTTAGTCTTAAGAGCACTTAGAACCGGTAAATATTAACATACCCAAAACAATTTAAATTTACGTCTTCATTTAAAATGGAAATTCGTATTTTACATTTATTCCTTTTCAAGTTGATGCAAGCCCTTCAAGTTCCATTTTTTGAACCAAGAGCTCTGATACCATATGTAATGCCTTCATTGGCATTATAAATTTTAATGTAATTAAAATTAGATTTTGTGACTAAACAACAAATAATCAAAGTGTAACCATAACAACATATAAGCAAAATATAAGCATTTTGCGATAGCATCAAATCAATTAGAATTTTTAAAACTTCATTGGTGATTCACACAACATAAATTAACATCATACATCATGTAGCAATAGCATCATATGATAATTTTACAACAACATATAAATAATTTAAAATCACAAGAAAAATACTTCGTTATAAGAATGGTGACGGAGTCCAAACTGAGCAAGCTTCCCTATTCCACTCGAGTTGCTTCCATCTTCATTGCCCAAAAGCGGGACCACAGTTTTACCTCCCAACCAACTAGGGGCCTAGCCGACTCCCTAGCCCCAGGAAGCCATTGAACGGTCCCATCCAAATGGCCTCCTGGCCCTCCATGCCCGAGACCCCCAAAGAACAAAACAATGATGCACTAGTAGGCTATGTATCAAATCTTCCAAGAGTTCTCAAACTCTTCCAACTCTTCCAAACTTCTCATACCCCAAATTATCCAAAAATACCTCTTCCTATCAAAATTCTTACCAAAAAATCCTTCAGGAGAAAAAGACTCTCCTCTTCCAATCTCAAGTTGTTAAATTTTCATAATTTACTTCAATCTGATCTAGGATCTTAACTGAGAGAACAACATGTACAACATATCTACAGCATATCAATCATGGAGAAAATAATGCAAGCACACAAGAGACACAAAGATTTACTTGGGGAAAACCATAAAGGTGAAAAACCCCAATAACTTCCTCAGAGATAGATAGAGAAATGATACAACCAACCAAGAGAGATAGCCATAACCTAGCAGCAGATCCTCCTCCTCCATAAGTGTGCCACTCCTCCTTGAGTGCATGTGTGAGAAGTGAGTGTGAGTAAATAGAGTGCCTCCCGCACTCTATTTATACTTGACTTGACTTGCCTTTTTACCTAACTCATGTAGGCTCGAACTTTACCACATAACATAATGCTGAGTGGGCCGACCCCCAATAGGGTGGTCTAATAACCCTTTGACCCACATGGCCGACCCCCAATAGGGTGGTCTAATAACCCTTTGACCCACATGACTTATACAGGGCCGACCCCAAACAAGGTGGTCTAATAACCCATCAAGTATAAGTTACGACACTTACAATATAAATGACGACACTTCCTTATAGAGGAATAATACCATCTCTATAGGAATACAATATACATATATGTGAAATACATTCCGAAGTTACATATACATCAACACTCCCTCTTAACTAGGAAGGTATTTCTCAGCACATTTCTTCTAGCACAAGTCATCTTCTCTGGATCATCGTCACTGGATAATCGTCATCGAGTCATCATCATCATCACCACTGCTGCTGCTATCTCAATCAATCTCTGAATCTACTCGTCATAGGAAGTTCTACAGAGCCAGTCCTTTTTCATACTGGATGTAGGCCCACCACCTGCAGGTCTTCATCATCACTAGCCATACTGTGGAATCCTCAGGACTTATTACGTGCGTCACAAAACCTGGCTGCAGCATCCCAGGCTATTACGAGCACACAGCTCTACCTGTAGGATCTCCTAGGAGCACATTACATGTGACCCATCACAAAACCTGGCTGAAGCATCCCAGGCTATTACAAGCACACGGCTCTACCTGTCGGATCTCCCAGGAGCACATTACATGTGATCTCACCACAAAACCTGGCTGAAGCATCCCAAGCTGTTACGAGCACACAGCTCTACCTGTCGGATCTCCCAGGAGCACATTACATGTGGTCCACCACAAAACCTGGCTGAAGCATCTGAGGCCTTTTTCATCCTGTCCAGATCTCCCAGGAGCAAATTACATGTGGTCATGGCAAAACCTGGCTGAAGCATCTGAGGCCTTTTTCATCCTGTCCAGATCTCCCAGGATCAAATTACATGCCATAGGACAAAACCTCGCAAGAGCATCTGCCAGATATCCCAGGGCACCGAATTACATGCCATAGGAAAAACCTCGAAAGACTATCTACAGATCTCCCAGGGCACAAATTACATGTCCTCCCAAGCAAAACCTCACAAGAGCATTTGCCAAATGTCCCAGGGCACCGAATTACATGCCATAGGAAAAACCTCGAAAGACCATCTGCAAATCTCCCAGGGCACAAATTACATGCTTACTTGCACAACCTGATCCACGGCCACAAAGTATCATCTGATACTCATCAAACATCATCCTGATGTACACATGATCATCCTGATCATCATCATTGCAACATCCTGCTGCATGTCATTTGGAGAAGCTTGTCATCCACGATCATCCTGATCATACAATGCATCCATCTGATGCACACCAAGTATCCATCTGATACATCTATAGGTACATGATCCACACAATGTATCCATCAGCATACATGATCTACCTGATCATACAAAGATACATGATCCACACAATGTATCCATCAACATACATGATCCACCTGATCATACAAAGATACATGATCCACACAATGTATCTATCAGCATACATGATCTACCTGATCATACAAAGATACATGATCCACACAATGTATCCATCAGCATCCAACATGATGCGTACATATATGAATGATCCAACTGATCATATCCAGCATCCAACATGATGCGTACATATATGAATGATCCAACTGATCATATCCAGCATCCAACATGATGCATACATACATAAATATAATGATCCAACTGATCATATCCAAGCAGAAACCAGAACATCATCCTGATGCTCATCATCTAGCGCTTACATCCATAGCCATGTGAAGGGTTCCCCTTCCAACATGCTTGGAATGGCTTCAGCAAATGTGTCCATCACTTCTTCCTCGAAGTATCCTCGATATGAAGCACGCCAAGCCTCTCTCTGAAGTACTCGAACTTCACCCTGGCTAGTGGCTTCGTTAGCACATCTGCAATCTGCTCGTCCGTCGCAACATACAGGAGCTTCACAGCTCCTCTATGCACCATATCCCTGATATAGTGATATTTGATCTCTATGTGTTTCGACCTGTCATGAAACACTGGGTTCTCGGACAGCTTCATACAACTCTGGTTATCACAAAAGATACCAGTAGCATCCAACAAGAGATCAAATAACTCAGACAGTAGCTTCCATAGCCATACTACCTCACAACTAGCTGAACAGGCTGCAACATACTCTGCCTCAGCTGTACTCAGTGCTACGTAGGACTGCTTCTTGCTAAACCAAGAGATCACACCTGATCCCATACTGAAGCAACACCCAGATGTGCTCTTCCTATCTGCAGCACTGCCAGCGGAATCTGAATCAACATAACCCTGCAGGTTAAACTTTTGATTCGCCTCATACCTGAGCCCATAATCCACTGTACCCTTCAGGTACCTCAGAATATGCTTTACAGCAACCAGGTGAACACTCCTCGGATCCATCAGGAACTGGCTCAATGTGTTCACAGCAAAGAAAATGTATGGTCTCGTGTTCGTCAGGTAAATCAAGGACCCAATCATCTGGCGATACATAGAGACATCAATCGGCTCAGATGAAGCATCACATAGAAGCTTCAGATTTGATGCCATAGGTGTGGCCATGGCCTTGCAATCCATCATCCCGAACCTCTTTGGGATCTCTACTACATACTTCCCTTTTCCAAGGAAGATTCTATCTGCACTCTGCCACACCTCCATGCCAAAAACAAATGGTGCATCATCCCCAAGTTCTTCATCTCGAACTCGGTAGTAAGCTTCTGCTGCGTGTCGGCAATCAATCTATCTTCACCATACCAAGTTCTGCACATATATGATTTCCTATCATGTGTCTCAGAACCAAGTGGCTGCTCTACATACACTTCTTCTTCAACTACACCATTCAAGGAAGCTGTCTTGAATCCACCTGGTGTATCTTCTATTTCATCACTTTAATATTTCTCAATGCTGCCATCTGCAACATGCTTGATCTGATAGTTCCATTTGGAAGTCATAGCAAACTTCCCTTCATGTCTTGGGATTATATCCCAAACATCATTCTTCATGATCGACGGATCATGGCATTTCATTTCTTCATCCCAGATCCTGGGAACTTCAATATCTTCAATATCTTCAATAGATATCTTTGTTGCTGGAACAAATGTTGTAGTTCTTCTTTTGTAGGAGATGGCATACGATCTTTCCTACACAACAAGTTAAATTGCATGATTAGAAAACATCTCATAGTTTTCAGAACAAATTCTTACACATAAAGAAATATGCCATACATTCATGCAATTATCTTAGCTAATGCTTCAATACAACATTTATCCATATTCCGTAACTTTCTAGATGCCTTCCAATCTCTACCAGAACATTGTTAAGAGTGTGCACAACTCCCAACATGTCAGCAAAGAGGTTTCATTCTAGATAAGTAGCAATGGAATGTTGTACAGTGCCATAGGCCACTTACCCATGTATATTAGTAGTATACTGTTCATCAATGCAACTATTCTAATATGCACAATACATATCCTAAGTCTAGGAACATGAGCATATACATCATTGAACAATTTTATTTAAACAAACATATATGAAAGAAATGATAATTAAAATACTTATCTTTGTTTGTTCGTTGGGTGGACTCCCTCTGAGTCTTTGCTTCCTTGCAGGAGTTGTTGGAGTCCTATTCTGAAGTAGCTTCTTCTACACCTTTCTATTGTGGAATGTAGAAAGATGGTCAACTCCCTCTGAATATTTGCATCCTTGCAGAGACTACTGAAGTGTGCTCCTTTTCTTTCTTGCAGGAGCAACTGGAGTGTGCTCCCTCTTGATCTTTGCTTCCTGGATTACCTGTCCTTGAACTTACATTCATCCTTGGTCCCTATGCATGCTTATTAGTATCATGATTGTGTTATCCTTGTGATCTCATATAAAATCATACATTCATTAGTATACTATTAAAACACAATAATCTCAAGCATGTATAGTTATGATCATTTCAAACAGAAATAATAAGCATTATCATTCAAGGTTTATGTAGGATTCTTATGGTTAGTTAAATCATAAGAAGCATAACATGTCTAAACCTATAATTACTCAAACCTATGACTCTTCAGGTTAGTTGAATCATCAATCAAGATAAGAGATATATTATGCATAAAACCTGTGATTATTCAAACCTATACCTTCATGATTCTTCTGGTTAGTCATATCATCAATTAAGGTAAGAAACATAATATGCATACAACCATGATTATTCAAACCTATGACTTCATGAATAATCATTATCAACAACAGTATAAGATCCTAACACAAGGTAGGATTCTATCTTGATATAGGAAAAACATACCTGGATTAGCATGCTAGCTATTTATGTCTAACATACTCACATGATGTCTTCTTGTTCTTCTTCAATGACTTGTGCTAGTAACCTGTATATCTCATAGGTTAACTATTACAAAACCAAGTTATACATACCTTGTAAATGGATCTTCTATGAGATCCATGACAATGAATGAATCTTTGTCCTCATGTTATCATGATCATATGTTCTTGGACCAAAACATGATTTGTCTTTCTTGGTGTACCTTTCATGTTAGTAGACAACATAAACCTCATACAACACCATAATGCATTAGTACAATCATAAGTGTCAACACCCTAACCAATGAATATCTTCTATCATGCATTCATAATTTTGTTAAGGTGATATGACAGATCTAAAATCAAAATTGTACTAACCGTAATAACATGAAGACAAACATACCATAAACTTAATCATGGAAAAATATCGAAACATACCTCTATGAGTCATACCTGTCGAGATCACTTGTAATCTTCTTATATAAGGCCTTAGCCTCATCTCCCTCTGAAATAGGAACTTCTTCACTCATGCAGATGATCAATCCATCTTCTTCTAGGATTAACCCAATCCACTTGATTTGCAAGAACTGGATCTTGAGCTGGATATGGGTTTGTCAGAGAAACCCCAAAAATTCAAACTTTGAATTTCAAACTTCTGACAGGATAGAAATATGTGCCTTGATGAGCTGATCAAGTTGGTATATTCAGAATTTGAAAACTGCAAAGTTTCACTCCTCAATTTTGCTTTTGAAACTTCTGGATTCACTAGACGTGACCCTGAACTGGGGTTTGATGAAGCCCACTCTTCTTCCCAATCAAAATGTTTGATCCAAAGCTCTAAGCTTCTATTTTTCTGAGGAGCTTCCAACCGTGGTCACAGATTTAAAAAATTCCCATTTTTACAGAAGCCCTAATTTTCCACTTTTCTGATGAAAGTCCCGAACTAGGGTCTAATCAAGCCCGGCCTTCTGTCCAACCAAAAATTCTGATCTTGGTCTCTAAATTTCTATTTTGATGAGTAGCATCCAGCCGTGGTCTCCGATTACAAAAATTCCAACTTTCTCCAAAGCCCTAAATTCCGGAAGCCATGAATGAAGGTACTCAAAAATAATTCTGTTTTGACAGAAAAATGTACCTGATTGTTTCTGGTGTACCTCCGAATTTTTTGATCCACAGGGTCTGAAGAAGTTTCTTGAGATAGCCTGACCTGTTATCTTTCCATCCTGACAGTTCTGACCTCAATTGGATTCTCTGAGAGAGAGTTATGCCAAATGTCGCAACGTGACCTGTTTTGGGATAAAACAGAAGAGCGAACTTGTACAGCGTGCCACATGTCACTGTTTGAACTTCGGACTTTGAATAACTTTTCTGAGATAGCTCGGCTTGTTATCTTTCCATCCTGACATGTCTGATCTCAATTGGACTCTCTGAGAGAGAGTTATGCCAAGTGTCGCAACATGACCTGTTTATGGGATAATAAAGGAGAGCGAACTTGTACGGCGTGCCACGTGTCACTGGTTGAACTTCGGCCTCTGAAAAATTTTTCTGAGATAGTACAGACTGTGTACTACCTGTCACTTTTTACTAAATTTCATTTGGAGCTTCCTAGCCCAAGATATGACCTTTTTCCCAAGGTCGCCTGATTTTGACTCAGATCTGGAAGAGGCAGAAACCCTATATTGTACAGATCATAAATCACAAAGTACAACGAATTAGAGGCTGTCCTTTGGACAAAAGGTACCAAGAGATTTAATCTTCGTCCTGTAACAATTTCAGATCCGAAACCTTCGCCAAAACGGATTTATAGCGAAAGTTCTATGATGACTGGTTTTGCTATATCAAGCCCTAGCATCGTAAGTGCAACAAGTGTCATACATGCCATATCATGCCTTCTTTCAGGCTAGCTTTGATAACATGTTAAATTTTATGAATTTACTTCAATCTTATCTAGGATCTTAACTGAGAGAACAACATGTACAGCATATCTACAGCATATCAATCATGGAGACAATAATGCAAGCACACAAGAGACACAAAGATTTACTTGGGGAAAACCATAAAGGTGAAAAACCCCAATAACTTCCTCAGAGATAGATAGAGCAATGATACAACCAACCAAGAGAGATAGCCATAACCTAGCAGCAGATCCTCCTCCTCCATAAGTGCGCCACTCCTCCTTGAGTGCATGTGTGAGAAGTGAGTGTGAGTAAATAGAGTGCCTCCCGCACTCTATTTATACTTGACTTGACTTGCCTTTTTACCTAACTCATGTAGGCTCAAACTTTACCACATAACATAATGCTGAGTGGGCCGACCCCCAATAGGGTGGTCTAATAACCCTTTGACCCACATGGCCGACCCCCAATAGGGTGGTCTAATAACCCTTTGACCCACATGACTTATACAGGGCCGACCCCAAACAAGGTGGTCTAATAACCCATCAAGTATAAGTTAGGACACTTACAATATAAATGACGACACTTCCTTATAGAGGAATAATACCATCTCTATAGGAATACAATATACATATATGTGAAATACATTCCGAAGTTACATATACATCAACACAAGTCTCCTATTTATATAAAAACCCCTCATCATCCTCCTCATCAATCAATAAATTCCAAAAATAATAGTCAACAATCAATAAATTCATTTTCTAGAAAAATATATCAATTTGATTTAAATAATTAAAATATTAATAACATGGTTGCAAAGCCTTACTTGTTATGCTCCCTTCTTAATGCAACTATGACAACTCCTTTCTAAAAATTTGTACAAATCCTATCTATCCATTTATTTATATTATCCTTTCATTCATAAGTCAAATAAGATATTTTCATATACTATATTATACTATGACATAATTTATATTAAATGTATATAATTATATATGTAATTCAATAATACAATCAATTTATGTAAATCTAAAACATATTTGACAAGTCAACAACTCATACTTTCAACACACAAGTAATACTTTCAACAATTCATCAACCAATATACTATTAGCTAATATAACCATATTAATTTATTCATCGATCGACCAATCATAGTATTGTACTCACGAATTGGCGTATGCATGGCCAGTGCACACGTCGTAAGCCTGGGCATTAATAATCACATTTAATGCTCCTAATATATCATTATTACATGATCACAAACAACACATAGAAGAACAATTAAACAATGCATCATTCATCATTCATACAGAAGCAATAAGACATTTAATTAAATAAACATAGTGATGAAATCCAGCATATAATCACGATAGTTAATAAAAATCAAGAACACCATCCAATCCATCATTTGTCCCATCCATCCCATCAGTACTCCAACCCCTTAATCACCACTACTTCCATCTCCTGACCTCACCATCCCGTCCTCTGTTGGAATATACCAAATCTCGACTACGTGTATGACCATGTATATAACCCATAAGTGGAAGTGTCGATCGACCACATCGACCAAGCTTCCCCAGCAGGCACCCACTAGTCATCATCACACATCCACGGGAGCGTGCTCAGCACAGCCCTCCCACGACTCTGGGTTTCGGAGGTTCGATGGTGGGAAATGCCTCCACCCCTCCTAAGAGTACTAGGGTCAACGCCCTACATCAACCATACTATGCCATCACTGATCTAAGGGATCCCGTCAATGAAAAACCACTTTGGGCAAGTCACAATTCTTGTCAAAACTCACACTCACCCACAAGTCATAGAAATATTGGAATTCACAATTAAATAGCATGAAATTTGATATAACGTCATTATACTCATGATGTTCAATACATCCCATGGGCCTTGGCAATATAGGAATCCGCCTATCTCATAGCCAATCAACATGTGGAATAGTTCATCATTAACATGAAACATATATATAGCCATAACCAACTCTTTCAAGTGCCAATCCATATCACTAATACGACATTTACAAATAATCATGTAAGTTATTTTTGCAAACAACTAAATTAGCATTCTACATATGGATATTCTATATTCAATTTTGCATGTTCAAATGAAATAACATATTCATTGTCATTAATAAATTAAAACAATATTTCGAATTACCATACATGCCTCAAGGGAGTCCACATGTCCACATAACAATCATCTTGATCAATCTATCTTAGTAAAACAGATAATAAGCAAATGCATTCCTAAGCTAATTCACATTAGAGTTTTTAATTAAAGACTATCAAAATATGGAACGTTACAATTTGGTTTAATATAATTTTCCACATTCTATATAAATTTTATAAAAAAAAACTTTGTTTCACTAAAATATATATATCCCTACCTTTATATTTATATATATATATATAAAACTAACAAAATGTATACAACAAATATGTATACTAATACACCAAAATTCAATTATAGAAATAATATGTTTTCAACCGATAGACCACCAACGTTACTAAATTCTTCCATTTCATTCGAGCTTTTAAGGTTTAGGTATGCAAGGTAGGGAAGGAGTTTTGAAAGAGATTCACCTGAAATAATTTGTTAACAAAGCCATGCATATTAATATTAAGCGAGTAGTCAGGGGACGTCTTCGTCACCGTTTGACTGTTCATCCGGTAATGAATTTTGAAAATCTCAGATGGCAGTACTCAAAATTTGCATAAGTCGGATCTCCCGAGCTTTTTGAGAGTATTGAATTACAATACCAATAGCGAACTGTCATGACGTATAAATTCATTCTCCCTGATCAATTATGCTGCGGAATCATGTACAT
Organism: Larix kaempferi; assembly: GCA_027924585.1. Lineage (NCBI taxonomy): Eukaryota > Viridiplantae > Streptophyta > Pinopsida > Pinales > Pinaceae > Larix > Larix kaempferi. Next base: position 2,649,475 of record BSBM01000243.1, on the reverse strand, counting down.
TATGAACGAGTAGTAGCATGTGAAAACATTTTACATAAATACAAGACGCAGTGAAAAATAAAGATATCTTTGACTTTGCTTCATGTCCGTTGAATGTTGGATGGAGGGAATCAGTAATCCAGCTAAGTTCAGGGGATGATAGTAATATTTGATCAAATTTGTTGAATGTTGGATGGAGGAAATTAGTAATCGAGCTAAGTTCAAGGGATGATAGCCATATTTGATAAAATTTGTTCTGACTTCACAGAGAAACGCGGAAATTTTATAGAATCTCTACTAACTTATAGAATCGATATCTACCGCGGGAAGAACAACTCCACAAATAGAGATTTCTAACTCTGCCATCTTGAATTGATCATTGCACTCAAACCAGATAGAAAATTGAAGAAAATGTATGAACACATGGTAATAAGGTCAACAATCACAATAACAAGCATCAGGCATCATTCAAAACACTGATAATGGTAAGTAATCGTAATGGTAACGGTAACACTGACAATGCTGGTAATGCTAATGGTAACAACGGTAATGGTAAGTAATGGTATGGTAACGGTAACGGTAATACTGATAATGCTGGTAATGGTAACGGTAACCACTAAAAAAACACTGATAATATTTGTAGCAGCATCGAGAACCCATATTATTTGACTTCGCCAACCTTGTTTAGATGTTCAGTGTTTCAGATTAACAACATTATATTACATGCTTTTCTTCTTGTAGTCTTCACCCAACCCTTGAAGCTTTTGAATGAAATCATGGATGTAATTCTGCTTACTGGCCGTTATAATATCACGGGCTTTCGCCGCTTTCGATCTCAACTTCTTCCCCTCCTCTCCCTCCATTGCCAATCTTAGCCCTGTAGATATCCTTTCTCTCAGAAAAGAGCCATCGTCTCCCCTTTCTATTTCGATCCCGGCCTCCAATTCCGTGTTTATTAGCCGGGCATTCAAGCCTTGGTCAACTTGAAGTGGGAGAAAGATGAGAGGTATTCCGAAGCTCAGTGATTCCAGGGCGGAGCTCCATCCTCCGTGGCTCAGAAACCCACCGACCGATGGATGCGAGAGGATCTGCATCTGCGGTACCCAGCCCTGGACGACCATTCCCCGGCCCTGTGTTCGAGTCTCGAATCCCTCGGGAAGTGGTCGAATTGGATTGACTGGAGCACCGTCCGAATACCGCGGAAAACGAAGACACAACAGGAACGGGAGCCCGCTCGTCTCCAGCCCCAACGCCAGCTCTTGGGTTTGGTCTCCCGACAGAAATGCCTCGCTGCCGAACGACACAAAGACGACCGAGGCCTCCCTTTGCAGGTCCAGCCATTCCAGCAGATCAGAACGCTCGTTGCCGCTGCGAACCGGCTTGACGGCTGACACGAGTGGACCGACGGAAATCACGGGGACTCCGATGGCGTTTTCAAAATAACGGATGTACTTATCTTCTTCTTGGAAGCAGGATTTCACAGCCACGGCCGCGCATCCTTCCAAGCAATTAGCCACCCGACCCGTTACAGTAACTTGGCCGGCTATTTCTCTGTACGCAACTGAAATATCCCGCGCTTCGTAGAGCCTCAAAGTGATCGCCGAAGACGGGAACCCAGAGGGCGGAGCCGCCAGCTCCTCGTCAGTTATTTCCCTGTTCCGCAATTTACAAGGGTCGAAGGTATAACCACAGAATATGCTGGTAAACACTGAGAAAAAAATGGCCGGAACTCGCATCTCCGCCGCTGCGGTCTGCGCCCAATATTGCACGAAGTCGTGGACGAGATAATCCGGCGAGAGTTGCCCGAGCAGGCTTCGGAACGGTTTCTCCATGCCGTCCATGGCTTCCTTCAACGGAGATGCCATTTCTACCGGGATGTCTGCAGTGCATTCCGCGCCGGGAGTCAACCCCTCCGTGGGCGGTAACGGCAGTTCCAGCAGATCGATCCGGCCCGGCCAGTCCTGAAGCTCTAAGGATGGCTTGATTCTGGAAATGTTAACAGGAGTGGAAAGGAACGAAACTGTGTGGCCATGGGATGCAAGAGCCTTTGAGAGCTCCAAGAAAGGATTTATGTGGCCCTGCGCTAGCCATGGAAATAACAGAAAGTGAAGCTTCACCTTGCCATTGTGACCGTCCATCTTAAGCCTCGGATAAATCAGTCAGCGAGATTGTTATACACCATAAAAATTCTACACTTTTCAAACACACAGAGATGTATTTCATGGTTCGTTTATCATGGAATATAAAGAAACAAAAATATTACACAGTTTTTTTTTATCCGACGGATTACAATTAAAAAAATGTCGACTGTGATAATCTTACATCTAGTATAGCTAATTAATTTGTATGTGACAAGTGAATAAGACGAATAAATCACAAGTTAAGTGCCATGAATTAATACAAACATCAAACTAACATAAATATTAAACTAATTAATATAAACATAAAACAAATACTATTTAATAAACATATCTAAGGAGAACAATTCTATGGCGGACAAACTTTCAAAACAGAGATTGGATACTAAAAAAGGCTGGCTGATTTGGGAGGAATTCTTGGCTTCCAAGATGGAATCTCAGGGTTCAGTCCACTTTTTGGACTGATAGATGGACATGATGTTCATATTATGGTTGATTTTTGCAGAGCTTTAAAGTTTATTTTGTATATTGGGTTGCATTAGACAAGACTGATATGGTTTTTGGACACTAGCTGGAAATGTGTTTTCTGGCCCATGGTTGTACTATTTGATTTATATTTATAAATAACAATAGTACTTTTTTTAGCTGAAAAAAAAACATATTCATTTTTTAACCACCACTTAACTGGATTATATACTTGTTACACTCCACTTAATTTTATTGATCTCATTAAGGTGTCCAAAATCTCAAATAATATCTAAACACCTATGATATAATTATATTATTATTATAATAAATACATTATATAATTATTAAAAACTATTAATTAAATTTCACTGTATTGATATAAAAAATATTATGAAATTGAGACATTTATTAAACTTTCACAATGCCACTTGTTTCATGAGTTATACCAAATACATCACATCATTATGTTTAAATTTAATTTTTTGATGCTGCATGTTTGAAGTGTTTTGGTTAATTTTAGTATTTAAAAAATAAATTCATTAATGTAAAGTTTATTATTATATAAAATATGATTTTAATTAATTTTAAAATAAGAATTATTTTAAATGATTTGTTTTTTAATAATAATAATAAATTAATTTACATTTATTAAGAATAATTATTAGTCCCTACCAAGGTTCCATTAAAAGTCAAAATGTTTTAACATTAAAATTTTTTAATTAATTTTATTAATGTTTTCTAAAGTTTTTACAATTTTTTTTTATTAATTTTAATATTTTAAAAATATATAAATATTTTTTGAAATTTTGAAATTAGTAATTTCTATTTTTTAATTGAGAAAGTACTGTGAATTGATTAAATATCCTTGGTTTAAGGAGTAATTGTCAGAAAAAATAAATTATTTTAAAAATAAAAATTAACTAAATTTTTCAACATAACCACTTGGTAAATGTAATAAAATGTCATTAATGATCCAGTCCAGGCTAGGATGCCATGACTAGCGCAAATTCTGAAATTACAGGCTGGCGAGAACCCCGAGCTGCACGGACAATCTAGTTTCAAGTCTCGGCCATGATATTACCACGTGCTCGGGGTACTTTTGTCTAAGTAATTTGTCTGTAAAGCATGCACTATACTGGAAAATTTTCATGTATCACATGGTTTCATTTTTATGAATTAAATTTTTTATTCTTTAAAATACATTTAGAATAATTTTCTTGCCAGCAGTTTTAAGTTGGTTTACAAGTTATTTTTGTACAAACTAAAAGTAATATTTTGCTTTTTCTATAAATTATTGGGGATTGTACTATTGGATATTTCTGGTCCAACTTGTGGACGACCTGGGCACTTATGATTCTTTATTTTAAACTATTCTGTTACGGTTGATGACACAATACTGTCTATTGTTGATACTTGGCTCTATCTGATAGGGATAGTATACTTTGTATGATCTGACAACTGGACTTATTTACTATTTCGCATATTAATAGTAAGTTGAATTTTTCTATGAAAAAAAAAAAAACTAAAAACTCATTAAATAATTGATTTTTACGTTGTAGGTTCCTATGTCACCCAATTATATGGTCCATTATAGTAATGTTTGAAGTTTGTCACATATATATAAATAAAGGCGACTATTTGGATTTGACTGCGTTTTTGGCTGGAATTTGGTCAAATTTTTATGTGTGAATATGATTTTATTTCATTAATTCAAATCGTTTTTTATAGTGTTTCTTATAATATATTGATATATAAATACAACTTTAAATATATTTATTAACAATACAATTCTAAATATGTTTATTAAAATTCACAAAATTATACTTCATATAATCCAATGATTTATGTATTGATTAATAAAAATATTAAAAATTTAAAACAAATTAAAAATAATTATAATTAATTTATTATTATTATTAAATATTATTTATCTATTTAATAATTATATACAAAATCACATAAATTAATTATATCAAATATACTAATAAATTATTATTATTAAATAAAAATTTATACTTTTAAAATTATTTTTTAATTTTTATAATACGTAATTTAATGTTTATTTTAGATGAAATTGATAAATATTATTAAGTGTTGAACACATTATCAATAATTCAAATAATAACTTTATAAAATAAATAACTATGTAATAAAATTAAATAAACATTTAAATATTATAAATAAATAAAAATAGTAACTTTTAATTCCACTACTCTTACATTTTTTTTTATCTTTTGTTTTATAATTGTAAATAAATAAATAAAATACAAATATATTCATATTTATTGTTGTATTTTATTTTATGTTCTTTTCATAATTGATTATTTAGCATTTGTAAGATAGCAATGTTGACTTTAAATTAAAATTGCAAATTTTTAATAGTGTTTTTCTACGTTTTCTAAATTATTGTATTAAATTTAATATTTAAAAAATTTTAATAATTTTTTAGAATATTTAAAATTTGATGATTATAATTTGTAATTGGTTGAAAATCAAGAAGTGACAATATTCCCCTTCAAAATATGTACTCATTTTTATAAATATTTTTTATAAGCACATAAACTATATCTCAACCATTAACCAAACAACAAAACTAGTATCATAAATATTAAATATTTTTTATAAACACACAAGCTATATCTCAACTAACTACCTTACAGCTATTTATCTTGTTTTAATTATCAATTTGATAATTAAATTATAATAAATTTACATCTTAAAAAAATTCAACATCTACCATATAAAAATTCTTGTTAAAAATCTTATCACAAAAATTTCATTGTAATTGTTAAGAATCTTATCACAAAAATGTCATGTTAGTAAACATAGTTATACACTTGTCACTAAATAATTATTTCATAATCATTACTAAAAGTAATGGAACTTTGAGGTTAAGGGTTGTATCGAGTCCCACCACTCACGAGCGTTTTGGAATCTTGTGAGTTGAAATCTTTATTTGCATATTGTTTTTACAATAGTAATTGGATCGTTTTGGAATCTTGAGTTAAATTCTTGGTTTGCATATTAGTTTTTTATAAGAGTGAATTGGATCGTTTTGGAATCTTAGGAGCTAAATTATTGATTTGCTAATTATTTTTTAATGGTGATTTGGATCGTTTTGGGATCTTATGAGATTAGTTCTTGATTTTCATATTGGTTTATTATTTTTGTAATAGTGATTTGGCTTGTTTCGGGATCTTATGAGATTAGTTCTTGATTTTCATATTGGTTTTTTATTTTTTTAATAGTGATTTGGATCGTTTTGGGATTTTATGAGATTAGTTTTTTATTTTCATATTGTTTTTAAAAACAGTGAAGTGATGTTATGGTTTGGATGACGTAATTATGGTGTAGGTGGTTGCAAAATGAGGTTTTCTAGCAAGGGTTAGTGCCTTAATATTTAATTTTCGAATTTAGGGTTTAGGTTGTTTATTTATTGGTTTATTTAATGGTTAGAACTTTTCAATGAGGCTTAATGTTTGAGTTTGTTCTCCCAACCATGTTCATGATTTCAAGAGTGATAGATAATGTTTAAAACCTCTTAATATCTGAACATAGAGGTTGAGTATATACCTTTAAAAGGCTACTTGTGGTGGTTGAAAATGTTGAACTTGACCTTGAATTGTTAAAATATTGCTATAAAGCTTGAAACATGAGTTTCCTTCCATGACCATGTTTACGGTATCAAGACCCACACCTGGTGCTAAACAAATTCCTAATGCCATCTATATCATCCATTACATGCCAATGAATCCCTTGAGATGCCATGTTTGTTGGTTTGAGTCATTAATTTGGCCCTTGATGCCTAGAATATTTCTTTAAGTTGTAATTCCTTGGTTTCCATATTTGACTGTGTCCAAAAGCTCTAAGCCCATGCCTAGTGCTAAAAAATATCTTGATGGATCTCTCACTACTTAGAGGCCAAGGATACCTTAGGTGAGCCATGTGTTGTGATTCAAGGTGTCTTTCTTGCCCCTGGATGCCTTGAAACTTCCTTTAGGCGTTGAGGCCCACATTTCCTCCCTTGACCATGTCAAAATCCCTTACACCGATATCTAGTTCTCATAAACCTTTAATGTTCCCATATTAGATCTAGAAGGACGAGGATACCATCAAGAGGTCTTATGTGGTGGCTAGAGGCAATGTTCTTGGACCGAGATGTGTACAAGATAACATTATCAAAGTATTAGGTTTCCTCATCCAACTATCTCCACCGTACCCCAAAACCAAACCTAGTATTAAGTTGTATGAAAGATTAAATTTCCCACAAGATGATGATGTTGTTGACAATGGTGGTGTCGATGCTGATGACAATCATGATGATCATCATCATGTCGATGATGATGATGATGATGATGATGATGATGATGATGATGATGATGTTGTTGTTGTTGTTTATGATGATGATGGTGATGATTAGTGATGATGAAGACAACAATGATGATGATGATGATGGTGATGATTAGTGATGATGAAGACAACGATGATGATGATAATGATGATGATGATGATGATGTATATGATGACACTAATTATCTTGATTGGAGCCCATATCACCACATGGAGGCTAAGGATACCCTCAAGAAGACTTGTTTGGTAGTTCAAGGAATTATTCTTGGTCCTTGATGCCTAGAATCCTTTTTTAGGGTCCAAGACATGGATTAAAGTCATAAAACCATGTCTAGAGAGCGAAGACCCATACCTGGTGCTTAGAATCTTTGAATGACAGTCATATCACTAGTCAAAGGCCAAGGATGCCCTCAGGATGTCATATGTGGTGGTTTGAGATGTCTTTCTTAGCCTTGGAAATCTAGAAGCTATTTTTAGCATCTAAAGCTCAAGTTTTCTTCATTGACCATGTTCAAGGCTCTAAGACCCCTACATAGTTCTAAAAACATCCCAATAGCATTGATATCTCCACTCGGGGACTAAGGACACTATTAGAGACCATTTGTAGTGATTTAATGTGTCTTTCGTACACTTAGATTCCTAAAAGCATCTTTAAGTGTTTAAGGCTTTTCTTTCTTCCCTCAACCATGCACAAGGTGTTGATGTATATGTAACTTCGGAATGTATTTCACATATATTTATATTGTATTCCTATAGAGATGGTATTATTCCTCTATAAGGAAGTGTCGTCAATTATATTGTAAGTGTCGTAACTTATACTTGATGGGTTATTAGACCACCTTGTTTGGGGTCGGCCCTGTATAAGTCATGTGGGTCAAAGGGTTATTAGACCACCCTATTGGGGGTCGGCCATGTGGGTCAAAGGGTTATTAGACCACCCTATTGGGGGTCAGCCCACTCAGCATTATGTTATGTGGTAAAGTTCGAGCCTACATGAGTTAGGTAAAAAGGCAAGTCAAGTCAAGTATAAATAGAGTACGGGAGGCACTCTATTTGCTCACTCACTTCTCACACATGCACTCAAGGAGGAGTGGCGCACTTATGGAGGAGGAGGATCTACTGCTAGGTTGTGTCTATCTCTTATGGTTGGTTGTATCATTGCTCTATCTATCTTTGAGGAAGTTATTGGGGTTTTTCACCTTTATGGTTTTCCCCAAGTAAATCTTTGTGTCTCTTGTGTGCTTGCATTATTGTCTCCATGATTGATATGCTGTAGATATGATGTACATGTTGTTCTCTCAGTTAATATCCTAGATCATATTGAAGTAAATTCATAAAATTTAACATGGTATCAGAGCTAGTCTGAAAGAAGGCATGATATGGCATGTATGAAACTTGTTGCACTTACGATGCTAGGGCTTGATATAGCAAAAACCAGTCATCGTAGCACTTTCGCTATAAATCCGTTTTGGTGAATTTTTCGAATCTGAAATTGTTACAGGACGAAGAGTAAATCTCCAGGTAGCTTGTGTCCAAAGGAAAACCTCTAATTCGTTGTACTTTGTGATTTATGATCTGTACAATATAGGGTTTCTGCCTCTTTCAGATTTGAGTCAAAATCAGCTGACCTTGGGAAAAAGGTCATATCTTGGGCTAGGAAGCTCCAAATGCAATTTCGTAAAAAGTGACAGGTAGTACACAGTCTGTACTATCTCAGAAAATGTTTTCAGAGGCCGAAGTTGAACCAGTGACACGTGGCACTCCGTACAAGTGCGCTCTCCTGTATTATCCCATAAACAGGTCATGTTGCGACATTTGGAATAACTCTCTCTCAGATAGTCCAATTGAGGTAAGACCTGTCAAGATGGAAAGTTAACAGGCTGAGCTATCTCAAAAAACTTTTTCAGAAGCCGAAGTTAAAATAGTGACACGTGGCACGCTGTACAAGTTCGCTCTCCTGTTTTATCCCAAAACAGGTCACGTTGCGACATTTGGCATAACTCTCTCTCAGAGAATTCAATTGAGGTCAGACATGTCAGGATGGAAAGATAACAGGTCAGGCTATCTCAGGAAACTTTTTCAGACCCTGTGGATCAAAAAGTTCAGAGTTACACCAGAAACAATCAGGTACATATTTCTGTCAAAACAGAATTATTTTTGAGTACCTTCATTCATGGCTTCCGGAATTTAGGGCTTTGGAGAAAGTTGGAATTTTTGTAATCGGAGACCACGGCTGGATGCTAATCATCAAAATAAAAATTTAGAGACCAAGATCAGAAGTTTTGGTTGGGCAGAAGGCCAGGCTTGATCAAACCCTAGTTCGGGACTTTGATCAGAAAAGTGGAAAACTAGGGCTTCTGTAAAAATGGGAATTTTTGCAATCTGTGACCACGGCTGGAAGCTCCTCAACAAAATAGAAGCTTAGAGATTTGGATCAAAACTTTTGATGGGGCAAAAGAGTGGGCTTCATCAAACCCCAGTTCAGGGTCATGTCCAGTGAATCCGAAAGTTTCAGAGGCAAAATTGAGGAGTGAAACTTTGCAGTTTTCAAATTCTGAATATACCAGTTTGATCAGCTCATCAAGGTGCATATTTCTATCCTTTCGGAAGTTTGAAATTCAAATTTTGAATTTTTGGGGTTTTTCTGACAAACCCATATCCAGCTCCAGGTCCAGTTCTTGCAAATCAAGTGGATTGGGTTAATCCTAGAAGAAGATGGATTGATCATCTGCATGAGTGAAGAAGTTCCTGTTTCAGAGGGAGATGAGGCTAAGGCCTTATATAAGAAGATTACAAGCGATCTCGACAGGTATGACTCATCGAGGTATGTTTCGATATTTGTCCATGATTAAGTTTATGGTATGTTTGTCTTCATGTTATTACGGTTAGTACAATTTTGATTTTAGATTTGTCGTATCACCTTAACAAAATTATGAATGCATGATAGAAGATATTCATTGGTTAGGGTGTTGACACTTATGATTGTACTAATGCATTATGGTGTTGTATGAGGTTTATGTTGTCTACTAACATGAAAGGTACACCAAGAAAGACAAATCATGTTCTGGTCCAAGAACATATGATCATGATAACATGAGGACAAAGATTCATCCATTGTCATGGATCTCATAGAAGATCCATTTACGAGGTATGTATAACTTGGTTTTGTAATAGTTAACCTATGAGATATACAGGTTACTAGCACAAGTCATTGAAGAAGAACAAGAAGACATCATGTGAGTATGTTAGACATAAATAGCTAGCATGCTAATCCAGGTATGTTTTTCCTATATCAAGATAGAATCCTACCTTGTGTTAGGATCTTATACTATTGTTGATAATGATTATTCATGAAGTCATAGGTTTGAATAATCATAGTTTTATGCATAATATATCTCTTATCTTCATTGATGATTCAACTAACCTGAAGAGTCATAGGTTTGAGTAATTACAGGTTTAGACATGTTATGTTTCTTATGATTTGACTAACCATAAGAATCCTACATAAACCTTGAATGCTAATACTTATTATTTCTGTTTGAAATGATCATGACTATACATGCTTGAGATTATTGTGTTTTAATAGTATACTAATGAATGTATGATTTTATATGAGATCACAAGGATAACACAATCATGATACTAATAAGCATGCATAGGGACCAAGGATGAATATGAGTTCAAGAACAGGTAATCCAGGAAGCAAAGATCAAGAGGGAGCACACTCCAGTTGTTCCTGCAAGAAAGCAAAGGAACACACTTCAGTAGTTTCTGCAAGGATGCAGATATTCAGAGGGAGCTGACCATCTTTCCACAACAGAAAGGTGTAGAAGAAGCTACTTAAGATTAGGACTCCAGCAGCTCCTGTAAGGAAGCAAAGACTCAGAGGGAGTCCACCCAACGAACAAACAAAGATAAGTATTTTAATTTCTTGCATATTTGTCTGTTTAAATAAAATTGTTCAATGATGTATATGCTCATGTTCCTAGACTTAGGATATGTATTGTGCATATTAGAATAGTTGCATTAATGAACAATATACTACTAATATACATGGGTAAGTGGCCTATGGCACTGTACAACATTCCATTGCTACTTATCTAGAATGAAACCTCTTTGCTGACATGTTGGGAGTTGTGCACACTCTTAATAATGTTCTGGTAGAGATTGGAAGGCATATAGAAAGTTACGGGATATGGATAAATGTTGTATTGAAGCATTGGCTAAGATAATTGCATGATTGTATGACATATTTCTTTATGTGTAAGAATTTGTTCTGAAAATTATGAGATGTTTCTAATCATGCAATTTAACCTGTTTTGTAGGAAAGACCGTATATCTTCACCTACAAAAGGACTACAACATTTGTTCTAGCAACAAAGATATCTATTGAAGATATTGAAGTTCCCAGGATCTGGGATGAAGAAATGGAATGCCATGATCCGTCAATCATGAAGAATAATGTTTGGGATGTAGTCCCAAGATGTGAAGGGAAGTTTGTTATAACTTCCAAATGGAACGATCAGATCAAGCATATTGCAGATGGTAGCATTGAGAAATACAAAAGTGATGAAATAGAAGATGCACCAAATGTATTTCAAGACAACATGGTGTAGTCATATATGTGTGCAGAACTTGGTATGGTAGGATAGACAGCTTTCTATCCAGTTTGGGCGTTACCAAGAGTAAAGCAGATTCCAACCTTTTCTACAAGGTTGAAGAAGGCAATCCAGTGATACTACTTTTGTATGCAGATAGCCTGTTTGTTACAGGTGAAGATAGATTGATTGCTGACACGCAGCGGAAGCTTACTACCGAGTTCGAGATGAAGAACTTGGGGATGATGCACTATTTGTTTTTGGCATGGAGGTGTGGCAGAGTGCAGATGGAATCTTCCTTGGACAAGGGAAGTATGCAGTAGAGATCCTGAAGAGGTTCGGGATGATGGATTGCAAGTCCATGGCCACACCTATGGCATCGAATCTGAAGCTTCTATGTGATGCTTCATCTGAGGCGGTTGATGTCTCTATGTATCGTCAGATGATTGGGTCCTTGATGTACCTGACGAACACGAGACTAAACATTTTCTTTGCTGTGAACACATTGAGCCAGTTCCTGATGGATCCGAGGAGTGTTCACCTGATTGCTATAAAGCATGTTCTGAGGTACCTGAAGGGTACAGTGGATTATGGGCTCAGGTATGAGGCGAATCAAAAGTTTAACCTGCAGGGTTATGTTGATTCAGATTGGGCTGGCAGTGCTGCAGATAGGAAGAGCACATCTGGGTGTTGCTTCAATATGGGATCAGGTGTGATCTCTTGGTTTAGCAGGAAGCAGTCCTATGTAGCACTGAGTACAGCTGAGGATGAGTATGTTGCAGCCTGTTCAGCTAGTTGTGAGGCAGTATGGCTACGGAAGCTACGGTCTGAGTTATTTGATCTCCCGTTGGATGCTACTGGTATCTCTTGTGATAGACAGAGTTGTGTGAAGCTGTCCGACAACCCAGTGTTTCATGACAGGTCGAAACACATAGAGATCAAATATCACTATATCAGGGATATGGTGCAGAGAGGATCTTTGAAGCTCCTGTATGTTGTGACAGACGAGCAGATTGCAGATGTGCTGACGAAGCCACTAGCTAGGGTGAAGTTCGAGTACTTCAGAGAGAGGCTTGGCATGCTTCAGATCGAGGATACTTCGAGGAAGAAGTGATGGACGCATTTGCTGAAGCCATTCCAAGCATGTTGGAAGGGGGATCCTTCACATGGCTATGGATGTAAGCGCTGGATGATGAGCATCAGGATGATGTTCTGGTTTCTGCTTGGATATGATCAGTTGGATCATTATATGTATATATGTATGCATCATGTTGGATGCTGGATATGATCGGTTGGATCATGAGAATGTATTTTGTATATGCATCATGTTGGATGCTGGATATGATCGGATGGATCATGTGTATGTATTTTGTATGAACGCATCATGTTGGATGCTGATGGATACATTGTGTGGATCATGTATCTTTGTATGATCAGGTAGATCATGTATGCTGACGGATACATTGTGTGGATCATGTATCTATGTATGTATCAGGTGGATACTTGGATGATCGTGGATGACGAGCTTCTCCAGATGACATGCAGCAGGATGTTGCAGTGATGATGATCAGGAAGATCATGTATGTTGATGGATACATTGTGTGGATCATGTATCTTTGTATGATCAGGTAGATCATGTATGCCGATGGATACATTGTGTGGATCATGTATCTATGTATACTTGGATGATCGTCGATGACGAGCTTCTCCAGATGACATGCAGCAGGATGTTGCAGTGATGATGATCAGGATGATCATGTGTACATCAGGATGATGTTTGATGAGTATCAGATGATACTTTATGGTCGTGGATCAGGTTGTGCAGGAAAGCATGTAATTTGTGCCCTGGGAGATTTGCAGATGGTCTTTCGAGGTTTTGCCTATGGCATGTAATTCGGTGCCCTGGGACATCTGGCAAATGCTCTTGCGAGGTTTTTCTTGGGAGGACATGTAATTTGTGCCCTGGGAGATCTGCAGATAGTCTTTCGAGGTTTTGCCTATGGCATGTAATTCGGTGCCCTGGGATATCTGGCAGATGCTCTTGCGAGGTTTTTTCCTATGGCATGTAATTTGCTCCTGGGAGATCTGGACAGGATGAAAAAGGCCTCAGATGCTTCAGCCAGGTTTTGTGGTGGACCACATGTAATGTGCTCCTGGGAGATCCGACAGGTAGAGCTGTGTGCTCGTAACAGCCTGGGATGCTTCAGCCAGGTTTTGTGGTGAGATCACATGTAATGTGCTCCTGGGATATCCGACAGGTAGAGCCGCGTGCTCGTAACAGCCTGGGATGCTTCAGCCAGGTTTTGTGATGGGTCACATGTAATGTCCTCCTGGGAGATCCTACAGGTAGAGCTGTGTGCTCGTAACAGCCTAGGATGCTGCAGCCAGGTTTTGTGATGCACATAATGAGTCCTGAGAATTCCACAGTATGGCCAATGATGATGAAGACCTTCAGGTGGTGGGCCTACATCCAGTATGAAAAAGGACTGGCTCTATAGAACTTCCTATGACGAGTAGATTCAGAGATTGATTGAGATAGCAGCAGCAGTGACGATGATGATGACTCGATGACGATTATCCAGTGATGATGATCCAGAAAAGATGACTTGTGCTAGAAGAACTGTGTTGAGAAATAGCTTCATAGTTAAGAGGGAGTGTTGATGTATATGTAACTTCGGAATGTATTTCACATATATTTATATTGTATTCCTATAGAGATGGTATTATTCCTCTATAAGGAAGTGTCGTCAATTATATTGTAAGTGTCGTAACTTATACTTGATGGGTTATTAGACCACCTTGTTTGGGGTCGGCCCTGTATAAGTCATGTGGGTCAAAGGGTTATTAGACCACCCTATTGGGGGTCGGCCATGTGGGTCAAAGGGTTATTAGACCACCCTATTGGGGGTCGGCCCACTCAGCATTATGTTATGTGGTAAAGTTCGAGCCTACATGAGTTAGGTAAAAAGGCAAGTCAAGTCAAGTATAAATAGAGTGCGGGAGTCACTCTATTTGCTCACTCACTTCTCACACATGCACTCAAGGAGGAGTGGCACACTTATGGAGGAGGAGGATCTGCTGCTAGGTTGTGTCTATCTCTTATGGTTGGTTGTATCATTGCTCTATCTATCTCTGAGGAAGTTATTGGGGTTTTTCACCTTTATGGTTTTCCCCAAGTAAATCTTTGTGTCTCTTGTGTGCTTGCATTATTGTCTCCATGATTGATATGCTGTAGATATGCTGTACATGTTGTTCTCTCAGTTAAGATCCTAGATCATATTGAAGTAAATTCAGAAAATTTAACACAAGGTTCTAAGATGTATATTTAGTGTCCAATATCCTAATGGAATCACTACCCCCACTTGGAGTCCAACGATCTACCTTTGAGAGATTATGTACGGTGGTTAGTAGTGAATTAACACCTAAAAGACCAATATCATCCTATAAGTTTACAGTTCGGTTAACCCACTAATTAACTTGTCTATTATGACAAAATCAAAGATAAATCCCATGACCCAAAAAAATGGATCAAGACTTAAGTTTTTAGGGTCGTTAAACACTTTTTTTTAAGTATCATAATATGTGAATGTTTCAAAGCCATGATTCATGCATTTCAAACATATTTATTTTTCATGCATGTTATTGTGGACCTTCCATACAATGATTTTGGTTATTGTAACTTTATCCTTTTGTTTTTCTCATATGTGATGGTTATTATGGAAAATATACACAACATTGATTTAATTTAAAATATTTTAAAATATAAAGCACAATCATGTGTATAGAATTATGTTAATTTACCTTCAAAGAATTGGATTAGTAGGTGTAGTGTTGATTACAAGGTGTTGAGAGAATTAACAAATACAGTTAATTATCTGGTCTTTGGCTGTTGATAAACATTGTTTTCTATAATCTAGGTATTATGTTTTTAGAGATAGAGAGAAACCATACGAAAATAAGATATTTGTTAATTATATAACAACAACAATATCTTTCATCTTACTCTTTCTTGAGTTCATTTTTGAAAGAAAAAAAAAAACATTCTGAGGGTATCATCCATAATTGAGAGACTTATAGACCACTCTACTAACATGGATCCCTTACAAAATTTAGTGTTTGTTCTATTTTATTTACATTATACAAATATATTTGTTCTTCAAAATGGGTTCAAGGCCTCAACACTCATTGTAGCCTGCAAAACAATGATCAACTACAATATAAGTAATGAACATTGTTTTGAATTAGGTTATATGGTATTCTCACCAAGAACCACCTATACTTGTCTACTTCAAGGCTTGAGCTCCTTGTGTTTAACAATGCCCTATTTTCAAAAGACAATGCTAAGATGACTGTAAGATATTATCTAGGATTATGAATACAATACTTAGTTGACCTTGTATGCTAGAATGAGTCTCGTTAGGACATAATTTCCTTGTGGCTTTATTTTCAAATCTACTTAAGCTTGAACACCTTTCAGTAGGGCACACCTTCACCAATCTTACATGGACAACCAACCAAATCTAGAACTAGTGTGATGAAATGATAGTCTTAGCAATTCAACAAAGCTCCCTTGAGATGCTATTTATTCATTTCATATAATGACCTCTTAAAGAATACATGTGAGACAATAATTGAGTGTTATGAAATGGATATAAATCAACCATTGAGTTGGGGAGAGAATAAAACAATTCACATTCTATTATTGTTGTGCCACTATGAAAAAATGAATAATGTGCCAATTTGTATATGACATGGATCTCTCTTAGGCAGCAATTGCAAGACAATGATGAGCTAAGGCTCAATCACCATTCACCAATATTACACACTGTAAAATTCAATGGAGCATATATGTATAGTCTAGTAGTTATCCCAACATATAAAAATGGGGGGGAACTATAATCAACTATCCAATCTAAATCACTAATTTTGTATTAATGGCATGTGGATCATTGAAACTGGACTTGTGTTGTCTCACATTTTTTTCCAATAACATGATAAAATTTACACCATCATCAATATAAATCGATGAAGTTTGCAATGTATTGTTTTCGAACAAACATCTACCAGTAACTCAATTAAAAGATGAGAAATTTGAATCATTGTGTGTATTGGGATTTACCAGGTAAATTTCAAGTGGAAAACAAGCTATGTGGCATGCTTCAACACACAATAAAATAGCCATTAGAAAAATTCACTTCAGAAAAAGGTGTATGATCTGAAATTCAGTTAATATCTTTAGAGAAAATAATGCTCCTAGAGCTAATGGTTATGAATATAATGGTCCAAACCACATTCAAATCCACTTCTTGAGTCACCCATGAGACAAATCCCTAGATTTGGGGTTGCCTTCCTCAGTTTGAGGGTGCATTCCGGGATTTGGGGGAATTTTTCTCCTTGATTTAAGGAAGTATGACTCAATTAGAGTTAGGTTGTTTCACCAACTAAGTCCTAACTGACACTTAACTTCCCCAGACACTCATTAGCACCCTATTTTACTTTAATTCAATGCGTCTCAGTTCAGTTTAGTTTATTTTAGTTCAGTTCACTTCACTTCACTCCAGTTCAATTCAATTCAGTTCAATTCAAATCAGTTCAGTTCAGTTCAGTTCATGATAGTTCAACTTAGTGTAGGAGAGCTTCCATGAATAACTAAGGTTATTTGCTTTAAGTTAATCATGACTAGTCTTTTAGCATGGCATGGGAAATTTGAATTCCCTTCTAACCTAAATCGAATTGCCTCTCTATATATTGTAAGCTTCTCCATTCATTCAGGTACTCTGATAATAAAATCATTGTCTTTATTCTATTCAAAATTAATGTGTAATGATTCATATATATTATTTCACAACCATTCATGCTTGATATAATCATCATATATTGTAAGCTTTATCCCCTATATCTTTGAATGCTCAAATATTATATGGTATCGGAGCGAAGGGGATGTTATGCTAGCTAGTATGATAGTATTGTTTATCAGGTTTTTGCAGGTTGAGAAGGGCTTTTGTAGCCACCCAAGAAGGATTTTGCAGCCACCCAAGAAGGATTTTGTAGCCACCAATGAAGGATTTTGTAGCCACCAATGAAGGCTTTCATAGCCACAACAGAAGGATTTTGCAACCACTACTCTTGTAGATAGAAGGATTTTTGCAAGCCACCAAAAAGGCTTTTTGCAGCCATCAAAGAAGGATTTTTGCAGCCACCAAAGATGGAGTCTTTCAGCCACCAAAAATGAATTTTGAAGCCACAAAAGAAGGTTTTTGCAAACAAAAAATATCCCATTTATAGTACTCATTTACAACCATCAAGAAGTACAATTGCAGCCATCGAAGGAGTGCTCATTTACAACCATCAAAGAATTTTGCTTGCATCCACCGAAGAGATCATTTACAGCCACGAAAGAGAGATTTAGTAGCAATGATTTGTCATCCATCAAAGAGAGATTTTGTAGCCATAGATATCCTATCTCCCCAATCCAGTTGCTACAAATTTGGTATGCTATATCTATTCTTGTTGAAGGAGGCCCCAGAAGATTCACAAATCATGTCCAACGAGGATATATTCACTTACATTCAAAAGATGAAAGAGGCCATTGGAGAACTTGTCCCAAATCAGGTTCTTGTTGAAGAAGACCTCCCACGTGTCTCTTAAGTCTCTGGAGCCTTGGATTTTGCTCCTACTACTCACCAATTTCCACACCAATTTTTCTGAGTGGATTAATTCTCTGCTTTTACATTCTCTTTTATGGGGGGTGGTTTCCCACTAGTATTTTTCCATCCTTCCCAAGTTATAGAGATTTATACTTTTTGTGTGCATGGGTACCTAATATGGCTGAAAATTGTTGGGACCCATTTTTGTATTACTTAGTTTTTCTAGTTGGGCTTATGGGGGGTGTTAGAGTAAATAACCCTCCTAGAGCTAATGCCGATGAGTCTAATGGGACAAACCACATTCAAATCCACTTCCCAATTCACCCATGAGACCAATCCCTATATTTTGGGGTTCCTTCCTTGTTTTGAGGGCGCATTCCCTGATATGGGGGAGTTTTTCTCCTTGATTTAAGGAATTATAACTCAGTTAGACTTAAGTTGTTTCAAAAACTAATTCCTAACTAACACCTAACTTCCCCAAACACTCATTAGAACCATATTTTAGTTTAGTTCAATGCATGCTAGTTCAATTCAGTTCAACTTAGTTCAGTTCAATTCAATTCAATTCAATTCATTTTAGTTTAGTATAGTTTAGTTCATGTTAGTTCAACTCAGTGTAGGAGAGATTGCATGAATAAATGAGGTTATTTTCTCTAAGTTAATCCTTAGTAGTCCTTTAGCATGGCATGGGAAATTTGAATTTCCTTCTAACCTAACTCAAATTGCCTCTATATATATTGTAAGTTTCTCCATTCATTCAGGTACTCTGATAATAAAATCACTGTCTTTCTTCTCTTCAAAATTAATTTGTAATTATTCATATATATTATTGCACAATTTTTCATGCTTGATTTATTCATCATATCTTGTTATCTTTTGCACTTAGATCTATGAATGCTGAAATCTTATAAATACTCCCACTAGCAATTCAAAAACACACAAAATATTGTTAACACTTAGCAAAACGGACTGTGTATCACCTTGTCCAAGAAAAGAAGGCATATGGACTTAGTTGAAGGAGAAAAACACCCTAAGCAAGATGGATTTCACCCAACGATCAATAAAAATGCCTAAGTAAGGTAAAAGAAAAGTCTAATGGATAAAT
Organism: Larix kaempferi; assembly: GCA_027924585.1. Taxonomy (NCBI): domain Eukaryota; kingdom Viridiplantae; phylum Streptophyta; class Pinopsida; order Pinales; family Pinaceae; genus Larix; species Larix kaempferi. The sequence continues at coordinate 2,630,190 of BSBM01000243.1, read as the reverse complement.
CAACTCAACGATGTATGAAAATTCCCAAAAAATTATAAAAACGCCCCACACAACACAAATTCATCTTGGGAGATGAGAAACATGCCAAGGTAAGATGAATGCATCCAACAAGCAAAGAAACCTTCAAATCAAATTTAAAACCCCCCTATATAGTTGCATCAACATCAAAATAAATTTCATTGATCTCTGATCTTGATTAGACATCGAAGGGAGGATATTTGCTTGTTGTTACAACTTTATGGTTCATCAAAACAAAAGAGAAAGTGCAACATTACTCTATTGCATTCATAGCTCTTTAGTTAATTCATTTTATCCACTCATTGGAAACCATTAATGACACTTTGATATCTTAATTAACACAATAAATAAACCAATGTGTAAATCAATTACACACTCAACAATTATGCACATAAACACATTATTTACTCTAACCCAAATGGGGAAAATGACATTAATGGTTATTTAGTATTTTATTTCTGCAATGTTTTCTTACAATGCAACTTTGGGCTCTCTACCATCCTTTGTCCCTCCTTCTCTCCCTAGCCAAAACACCCTTTGTGAGTAAATATTCCTAAGTAAATAGGGATGGATGGGTAATTGGATGTCCAATAGGATTAACCTTGCATTTCCCATTCCTCATCCTTTCTCTCCCATTTCATTTGTATTTTTACATTTAATTATATTACTTTCTCTCTTGTATTATTTACTTTACATTGCCTTATTTTTAATGACTTACTAACGTTCATTAAATCTCAAAGTACATTTAGACACTATGGCTTACAACCATTGCTTTGTGTCTAAATCCATTTCGGATCACACCTCCCCATTAAGATGCATTTTGGTCTCCAAAATCTTAAAGGACCAATATGAATCAAGTGCCATTTTTCTACTCTAGAACATGGAACTACTCAAGCTCCTAGCTACAACTCTGACTCTAGCTCTAGCTCTCATTGACCCACCATGAGCTATTGTTTTGCAATCATGTTTTTCTTACACTTGGTGTTCTTCTTCTTGCTTATCTAATTAAATTTCTCCTTCCTTGAAGTGTTAATGTATCCTAAGTCTTGGAATTCTTCTCTTCACTACCCTTGTGTAATCCACCACAAGAAGGATGAAGTGGGTGTGTTATTTCATCTTTCTTTAGTACTTCAAATTATTCTAGAGAGTAGGCCAATTCAGTCATGTCTTATTCCTTCACGAAAGTGGTCTTGGAGTTTGTGACTGTTTCCTTTCTTCCATTGATACCCAGGCCTTCATTCTTGACCCTCTGTTAAGCCACAATGGGGATTATGATTCCCTTCTTTCTCTTTCATAACCCTTGTCCATCATATCCCACCTACCTTAGGATGTTGGAAACAATGCCAAGTTTGTTATGATTCAGAAATCCCCCAAACTTTTCTTTATAAATGTCTAACGAATGTGACATTACAAGAGTTGTCTCACCCATGGAGCTAGATTTGGAAATGGAAGGTGATTTTGCTTCTTCGTGCTCTTGAAGAACTTCTTGTAGCTTTGACAACACATTTTCTGTCTTCTCCAACTTGTGGTGTAGATAAGTTGTTATCTAATTCATTTTATCCTTGTGCCAACTATCAAGTTTTGATATTTTCTCTCTTGATTACAAGAATTGGACTCTATTCTTGTTAAATTATGCTCTCATGCTAGTGAAGGAATTCTGGAGCATGGAAAGTTATTTTCCTAACTCATCTACTTTTTGCTTCCAATACCAAATTTCCTCTTGAATATACTTGTTGAATTCTCTCAGATCTTCCAACTTCTCTCTCTTCAAATATTTTCCCATGGTCATCCTACTTTTTATTCAACTATTGGTAGCTATGTCATGGTCAAGGATACAACCTCTTTGATACCACATGAAACTAGAGTATTATATCCCACATTTTTCACCAACATGGATCCCTCACAAAATTTAACTTTTTCTCTCTATATTTAATGTTTTACATAGAGCTATGATATTGAAAATGCCTTCAAGGCCTTAGAACTCTATGTACCTTACAAAATAACAAGAAACTACAATACAAGCAATGATCATTGTTTTGAGTTAGGTTCTAGTATGTTATTTTTAGTAGGAGGGCTAACAAGGATGTTAGAAAAACAGGATCACAAAGCAATAACAATAAACAGAAATGCAAATATAATCACATAGACACATTACAAGAGAGACACCAATATATCGTGGTTCACCCAAGATGGGTGACATCCACACTGAAATTGCTAGTCCTTATTACTATAGCATCCAGCAAATGAAGGGATACAACCTGCAGCACATCCACTGCACTTCCTCTTCACTGTCTCACAATCTCTCTTCACGATCTCAGAGATCTTTACAATGCATAATACCTAATACATAAACCCTATCCCAATTACAATGTATTTCTTATAAAGGGGAAATACAAAGGAAAAATACCACGGGTTACCCAAAACCATGGGCTCATAATCTGTTGGAGAAACAACCAAAACATTTCCTTCAAGGGATACGCCCATGAATCCCCGTTATCCCCCATGCCCCTTAGGTGTGGGAGTGCAACCACTCCCCCAGACCCCTTAGGGCGCATGTCAGGATCATAACCAAACCTGGGGTATAACACTGTTGAAACAACATCATCTCTGAGACTGGAAGATCAGGCTCCACAACCAACAATCTCCCACTTGGAGACTGATCACAGCAACTCCACCGATGTTGTACTTGCTGGACTTGGAATTGGAAAATTTCTCATCCTCTCCTTCACACTAGAAGGCCAAATAAAACCAAGCAAGAACTCAGTTTCTCTCTGGTCACTACCTTTGTGAACATGTCTGCAGGATTCTGGCTAGTATGTATCTTTTCCAGCTTCAACAAATCATCTTCCAGAATAGAGCATATGAAATGGTACTTGAGTTGTATATGTTTAGTCCTGGAATGGAATATTGAGTTATTTGCAAGATGAATGGCACTTTGGCTATCACTATACAACCTTCTATCCTCCTGCTTCTTACCCAATTCCTCCATAAACCTCTGCAACCAAATCATCTCTTTACTAGCCTCTGTAACAACAACATAATCTGCTTTTGTTGTTGAAAGTGAAACAACCTTTTGCAGTTTCGAAATACAACTTACTGTTGTTCCACCTACAATAAACACATACCCTGTGGTGCTCCTCCTCCTATCCTTATCACCTTCCATATCTGCATCAACATATCCCTATAGAACAGTGTCTGAACCTCCAAAACATAATGACTGAGTGGTAGTACCTCTCAAATACCTGAGAATCCAATGTTCTTTACCGCGATTGTTCATATATCTGCTCACAACTCCCACTACATGTGCAATATCTGGTCTTATGCACACCATGGCATACATCAAGCTTCCAATTGCTGATGAATAGGGAATCTTGGACATGTAATCTGTTTCTTCCTGTGTCTTGGGACACATTTCCTTACTTAGATTGAAATGGCTGGCCAAAGGTGTACTAATTGGTTTTGCAGTCTGCATTCTAAACCTCTACAACACCTTTTGTATGTACTCACCCTGAGACAATGTCAATTTGTGATTTTTCCTGTCTCTTGTTATTCTCATACCAAGGATTTGCTTTGCAGCACCCAAATCCTTCATCACAGATGAATTTGCTAACTTTCTTTTGAGCACATTTATTTCCTGCATGTTAGATCCTGCAACAAGCATGTCATCTACATACAATAACAAGATAATATAACTTCCATTATCTAGCCCCTTGAAATAAACATAGTGGTCAGAATGACATCTACTATAACCTTGTTCTCTCATAAACCTGTCAAATTTTAAATACCACTGCCTTGGAGCTTGATTCAAAACATACAAGCTCTTCTTCAACCTGCATACCAAATTTTCCTTCCCTTTGACCTCATACCCTTGTGGATGCTGCATATATATCTCTTCATCCAAATCCCCATGGAGAAAGGTTGTTTTTACATCTAACTGTTCAAGATGCAAATCTTCTACCGCCACTAGAATTAAGATAGTCCTAATTGAATTCATCTTAACAATAGGATAAAATATTTCATCATAATCTATACCTTTCTTCTGTGCAAACCCCTTTACAAAAAATCTTGCCTTGTACCACTTCTTACCTCCTTCTTCTTCTTTCAACCTATAAATCCATTTGTTCTGCAATGATCTTTTACCAGTAGGAAATTGAACCGAATCCCAAGTCCAATTTCCTACCAATGAGTCCATCTCCTCATTCATTCCTTGCTCCCACTTCTTTCTAGTTTCCACCTGCGTTGCTTCTTCATAGCATTCTGGTTCACCAGCATCAATCATCAATAGATAATACATTGAAGGAGAGTATTGTTTAGGGAGTCTATTTAACTTGGTAGATCTTCTTACGCTTGCAGGAGTTTCAGGTACTTGTTGTTCTTGATTTTCTGGCACCTTTGGAACTTCATTTTCTTCAATTTCATCAAGTACTGTGTACTCTGTGTTTTTATTTTCCTATTTTTTTCACTGCAACTGATCTTTATACATGACCTTTTCATTAAATATCACATCTATACTCCTAATGATTTTGTTATTTTCATAATCCCATAAGCGATAACCAAAATCATCAACCCCATATCCAATAAAGGTACATTTTTTGGATTTAGCTTCAAGATTTGTTCTATTTTCTTTATCAATATGGACAAATGCTTCACAACCAAACATTCTCAGAAATGAGTAGTTTACCTTTTTACCTGTCCATGTCTCCTCTGGAATACCACCATCCGAAGCACTTGAAGGCCCTCTGTTTATTAAATAAACAACAGTATTTACAGCATCTACCCAAAACTATAAGGGAAACCCTGCATGCAATCTCATACACCTTGGATGCTCCATAATTGTTCTATTCATCCTTTCTAACCCACCATTTTATTGTGGTGTTCCTGGGACTGTCTTCTCTCTACGAATCCCATGGTCTAAACAGTAACTATCAAACTCCTTGCTGCAGTACTCACCTCCATTATCAGATCTGAGACACTTCAACCTTTTTCTTGTCTCATTCTCAACCAAAGCTTTCCACTTCTTAAAAGTAGCAAACACATCAGATTTATGTCTAATGCAATAAACCCATGTTTTTCTAGTTGCATAATCAATAAATGTAACATAATAATGAGAACCACCAAGAGATTGTACTTGAGCTAGTCCCCATGCATATGTATGCACAAGCTCTAACTTTTCATTCTTCTTTTGTTTCCCAACCCTGAGAAATCTAACTCTTTTGTTTTCCATAAACACAGTTCTCATAGAATTCCAAACTTACCTGCTTCAAATCTAGCAACAACTTCCTTGAGTGGAGAATCTGCATCCCCTTCTCACTCATGTGGCCAAGCCTATGATGCCACAATGATATATCTATTCCTGTGGAAGCTAAAGAGATAGAATGGTTAGTATTATGAGGACATAAATACAACGTACCTACCCTGCCTCCTTTTTCTATCACCATTGATCCTTTAGTGATATTCCACCACATTTTTCCAAACGTAGATAGACAGCCGCCATATCCCAACTTCCCTGTTAAGATCAGATTTCTTTTCATAGCAAGAATATGCCTAACATCTTTTAGCATCCATTCAGTTCCATTCTTAAATTTGATACATACCTTACCCATTCCAACAATTTTACATGGCTCATCATCACCCAATAAGACATGTCCAGAATCACCTGGAACATAATCATGAAAATATTTCCTATGGGGTGTAGCATGACCTAAAGCCCCTGAATCTACTACCCAATAATCACTAGTATTATCTAATGCAAGAATCAAATAATGTTGTAACACATCACCTTCTACATTTGCTTCCTGGGTAATTTCTTGCTTTCCATATCCTTTCTTTTTTCGAGATCTACAGTTTTTATTCAGATGTCATTTCTTTCCATATTTCCAACACTCTATTTTTCCCAATCTGGGCTTGGATCTTCCCGTTTTAGACTTGCCACAATTACCTTGGATCTTTCCTTTCTCCCTTTGTCTTCCCCTGCTCTCCATGGTCAACGCGTTACCTGATGTCTCACCTGTTCTTTTTCTTCGCATTTTCTCACTAAGAATAACACCAATAACATCATCAAATTTCAAGGTGTTTGAACCAGAGACAGAGTTACTTACAGCCATGACCAAGCTATTCCAGCTTTCTGGCAATGAACACAAGATTAGAAGAGCCCTAACCTCATCATCAAAGTTCACACTTACAAAACTTAGTTGATTTGTAACTATATTAAATTCATTTAAATGATCAGCAACAAATCCACCTTTAGACATCTTCATATTAAATAAATGCTTCATTATAAATACCTTGTTGGAGGCCGAGGGTTTTTCATATAGCTTACCCAATGTGATCATCGAAGCCTCCGTTGTCTTTTCTTTTGAGATATTGAAAGCCACCGACAAAGCCAGTGTCAACCATATTGTTCCCAACTCCTTTCTATCAAGAACCTCCCATTCTTTGTCCTTTATAGTCGTCGGCTGCTTTGCTCTTCCTCCCAAAGGTAGGAATAGATCCTTCTAATACAGATAGTCCTCCATTTGCATCTTCCATAACTGGTAGTTTTGGCCATTAAATTTCTCGACCTTAAAATTTCCTTCTTCTGCCATTGCTCCCACTTGAACCAGAAAACCCTAGTTTCCTACGGGTTTATCTACCAAATAGACCTTTAGCTCTGATACCAATTGTTAGAAAAACAGGATCGCAGAGCAATAACAATAAACAGAAATGAAAATATAATCACACATACACATTACAAGAGAGATGCCAATATATCATGGTTCACCCAAGATGGGCTACGTCCACACTGAAATTGCCAGTCCTTATTATTATACATCCAACAAATGAAGGGATACAACCTGCAGCACATCCGTTGCACTTCCTCTTCATTGTCTCACAGTCTCTCTTCACGATCTCAGAGATATTTACAATGCATAATACCTAATACATCAACCCTAGCCGTATTACAATGTCTTTCTTACAAAGGGGAAATACAAAGGGAAAATACCACGGGTTACCCAAAACCATGGACCCATAATCTGTTGGCGAAACAACCCAAAAATTTCCTTTAGGGGCTATGCCCCCCGGACCCCCTGGGGAACATGTCGGGATCATAACCAAACCTAGGGTACAACACGAATGAAACAACATTATCTATGAGACTGGAAGATCAGGCTCCACAACCAACAAAGGAATGCCTATATTTCTCTGCTTCAAAGCCTAAGCTCCTAGTGTTTGACAATTGTTATGGTCAAAGACAACTCTAAAAATTCATTTTGATTATTGATCAAGCTCCTTAATTTATACAATAATATTAACTCTTGGACTTCAACTTCCAAGAGGTTCGTTGGAGACCTTGAAGACCCTTAGTCCTTCAAGACCGTTTAAACTAGTCTATGGGAAAGAAGCAATTGTACATTTACACTTTAAACAACAAGCACCTATAATTTCACAAGTATTACATCCTCACATTGTACATGCTATGAAAGATTGAGTATTTGAGCTGCAGAAACTAGGAAGAAATACTAGTCATTATCCATCATCAAGAATTTCATAAATAGCAACAAAAAACTTAGGACGACAAGAATATAAGGAATGAAGATATATCTGTGCATGAATTAACACTCCTATATGAGAACAAAATCAAAGGAAACCCAAAGAAATTAGAAACTATATGGATGGTTCCCTATATAGTCGAGGAGCTCAATCATAATGGAAATGTTTGACTGAAATGAATTAGGGTCAAGTCTTCACAAAAGTAGCCAATAGAGCTCGACTAAAGAGGTATTGTATATTAATAGGTTCCCCATCGACTAATGACTGTATCATCACTAGTTGACCATCATGCTTCTAGTTTTGCATTTTGTTAGTTTTGCATTTTGTTAATTAGAATAAGTAACTAATTCATTTAAAAACAATTACATAACTAAACTAACATAGATCCCATATAAAAACAATTACATAACTAACCTAGATCAACACACATGACAGTTGATTGGGTAGAAGAGGAAGAGCAAGAAAGCACAAGCATGGAGCAGTCAAGAAGTAGAAAACCTTCACCTAGATCTCACAAGAAGAATAAAGAAGTGAAAACAAGGAAAACTAATCCATACAAAATAAAACATGAAACCTTACCAATGAAATTAACCCCATGTCAATCGAGGAATGTCAAGAGTAGTTGAGAAAATATGTATGGATGAAACCAATTTTTTTTAAAATTCTACAGGTGAAGATCACTTTAGCTTGAACAAACCTCACAATCTCACTCAAGAATTGCAGAGAAGAAGAGATAGAATAGAATCAACATTCACACATGAAACTCAAAGAATGTGGAAAAATGTTGTAATTTCATTCATCAGCTGTAAGTTGGCAAAAATATGAGAGTACAATAGAATGAATTCGATTACCCCAAAGGTGATTCGAATTCTCCTCAATGGATGGCTTGGACTATATTGTAACCATCACCCAATCAGTGGTAGTGACCACTGATAGTCAAAGATCATTCAAATGTGAGTCTAACTGATGCATGTGAGCACTAATCAAGGGAAGGAGACTTAAAAGGGCACATGACATACTGTCAGTAGTCAAGTGGCACTCCGATATAGACAACTGGGAGATACAGTCAGTTAAATGGGAAATCAATGCAAGAACTGACTGATCAATGTATGAATTGATTGATGATTTCCTAGATGTGTGTAGTAGGGTGAATTAGTATCCAGATGATAAAAAAATGCGCACTAGGTAGGTAGGAGGCCTACTGATGGCTAGAGATAGGCTCTAGGGGGCTCAAAACTGAGGACTAGGTGCTGGGAGACTACCATACTGATGATTGGATGCATGCAGTATGCATGCATGCATGCAGAATGCATGAACATACAATAATGATGGTGAGAATATTCCAACACCCCCCGCAAGTCGAACTATGAGGAAACATAGGAACTGAAAAATAGTAGGGCCCTGGTAACTGAGACCAAAGGTCACCCCATACAACAATCTAAATAAAAATGTGAGGAAAGAGGGAAAACCTACTGGGAAGAAATTCCCCCCTCAAGATTGACTATAAAATTCTAATCAAGCATGTGCATCACTCACCCCAAAAGGTAACTGAACTTCTTTACCGAGAAACGATCTATCGACAAGAAATGGATCAATTTGAAAAGGATGAAACCTTCCATTCTTAAAATCAGATCTGGTTCCTTGGATCAAGCAAATCTCCAACAAGATCACTGGTAGATCTAATATTTGTGGAAACCCATCTAGGAAGAGGAGGACCTTCAGTTTCTAAATATTTAGGTTCTTGTGGATCTGGATCTATCATTCACTCATCTTCATTATTAAGTACTAGAAATTCAGGTTCTTTTGGATCTGGATCTAGCATTCGATCTTAATCACTTTCACTTTCAGATTCATAATCTAATCTTTCCTGAGATGAAGCTTCGCTCTCTTGCTCATCAAGCAGTGGTGGTGTGGTAGGAAATTTGTCTTGCTCAACAGGATTATCATCGTGTAGTGGCCATTCCTCAAACTGAGCACTCCTTTCAAGGAATGTTTGCATAGTAGAAGGATAAATAAGTGTGTAGCCCTTTTCACTTAGTGCATAACCCACCAGTATACACTCTCTGCTCTATGGATCTAGGGCTCTCGTTTTCTCTATTGGAATCCTTGCCCAAGCTCTGGATCCAAACACTCTGAGATGAGATACATCAGGTTTGTAACCCATCCATGCTTCGAAGGGAGTTATCCCTTTAATTCCTTTGTGAGGGAATCTGTTCTGGAGGTAAGCAACACAGTTTATGGCATCTTCCCAAAGACTAGGATGCAATCCTTTCGACTTTAGCATGCAAGTTGCCATCTCCTTTAAGGTTCTATTCTTTCGCTCTACAACACCATTTTTCCGTGGTCTGTAGGGAACAGTATGTTGCATCTTGTTAGAAAAACAGGATCGCAGAGCAATAACAATAAACAGAAATGAAAATATAATCACACATACACATTACAAGAGAGACATAGATATATCGTGGTTCACCCAACTTGGGCTACATCCGCACTGAATTTTCCAGTCCATGTTATTATTACCATCTAGCAAGGTGAAGGGATACAACCTGCAGCACAACTGCTGCACTTCCTCTTCTTTGTTTCACAGTCTCTCTCCTGATCTCAGAGATCTTTACAATGCATAAAGCCTAATACATCATCATCCCTGGTCGTATTACAATGTCTTTATTTTATAAGGGAAATACAATGGGAAAATACCACGGGATACCCAAAACCATGGGCCCGCAAAACAGCTGGCACAAACAGCCCAAAATTTTTTCTTCGGGGGTGCTGCCCCTAAACCCCCCAGCCAGGGGGGATGGTCCCCCCTGGAACCCCATGGGGGGCAATGCCCCCCCGCTGGGGTGACTGTACAGTCCACCTACATATCATATAAAACTGGGGTACAAACACGACTGATACAATATCATCTATGAGACTAGAAGATCTGGCTCCACAACCAACAATCTCCCACTTGGAGACTCATCACAGCAACTCCACCGCTGCTGCACTTGCTGGACTTGGACTTGGCAAATTTTCTCCTCTTCACCTTCATGCTAGAATTCCAACTGAAACCGAGCACGAACTTAGTTTATCTCTTGTCACTACCTTTGTGAACATGTCTGCAGGATTCTGGCTAGTATGTATCCAGCTTCAACAGTTCATCTTCCAGAACAGAGCGTATGAAATGGTACTTGAGCTGTATATGTTTAGTCCTAGAATGGAATGCTGAGTTCTTTGCAAGATGAATGGCACTTTGGATGTCACTATACAATCTTCTATCCTTTTGCTTCTTACCCACTTCCTCCATAAACCCCTGCAACCAAATCATCTCTTTACTAGCCTCTGTAATGGCAACATACTCTGCTTCTATTGTTGAAAGTGCAACAACCTTTTGTAGTTTTGAAATCCATCTTACTGTTGTTCCACCTATAGTAAACACATACCCTGTGGTGCTCCTCCTGCTATCCTTATCACCTACCATATCTGCATCAACATATCCCTGTAGAACAGTGTCTGAACCTCCAAAAAATAATGCCTCAGTGGTAGTACCTCTCAAATACCTGAGAATCCACTGTACTGCCTTCCAATGTTCTTTACCTGGATTGTTCATATATCTGCTCACAACTCCCACTGCATGTGCAATATCTGGTCTTGTGCACACCATGGCATACATCAAGCTGCCAACTGCTGATTGATAGGGAATCTTGGAAATGTAATCTATCTCTTCTTGTGTCTTGGGACACATTTCCTTACTTAGACTGAAATGGCTAGCCAAAGGTGTACTTACAGGTTTTGCATTCTGCATTCTGAACCTCTCCAACACCTTTTGTATGTACTCACTTTGAGACAATGTCAATTTGTGATTTTTCCCGTCTCTCGTTATTCTCATACCAAGGATTTGCTTTGCAGCACCCAAATCCTTCATCGCAAATGAATTAGCTAGCTTCCTTTTGAGTACATTTATATCCTCCATGTCAGACCCTGCAACAAGCATGTCATCCACATACAATAACAAGATAATATATCTTCCATTGTCTAGCTTCTTGAAATAAACACAGTGGTCAGAATGACATCTACTATAACCTTGTTCTGTCATAAACCTGTCAAAATTTAGATACCACTGCCTTGGAGCTTGCTTCAAGCCATACAAGCTCTTTTTCAACTTGCATACCAGATCCTCCTTACCTTTGACCTCATACCCTTGTGGCTGCTACATATATATTTCTTCCTCCAAATCCCTATGGAGGAAGGTTGTTTTTACATCTAACTGTTCAAGATGAAAATATTCTACCGCCACTAGACTTAAGATAGTCCTAATTGAAGTCATCTTAACAACAGGAGAAAATATTTCATCAAAATCTATACCTTTCTTCTGTGCAAACCCCTTTACAACAAGTCTGGCCTTGTACCGCTTCTTACTTCCTTCTTCTTCCTTCAACCTGTAAATCAATTTGTTTTGCAATGCTCTTTTACTAGCAGGCAACTGAACCAAATCCCAAGTCTGGTTTCCTACCAATGAGTCCATCTCCTCATTCATGTGTTGCTCCCACTTCTTTCTAGTTTCCACCTGCATTGCTTCTTCATAACATTCTGGTTCACCAGAATCAGTCATCAATAAATAATACATTGAAGGAGAGTATCGTTCAGGGAGTCTACTTAACCTAGTAGATCTTCTTACAGTTGTAGGAGTTTCAGGTACTTGCTACTGTTCTTGATTTTCTGGCACCTTCAGAACTTCATTTTCTTTAATTTCATCAAGCACTATGTACTCAGTGTTTTCCTTTTCATGTTTCTTTCCCTGCGACTGATCTTTATACATGACCTTTTCATTGAATATCACATCTCTACTCTTGATGATTTTGTTATTTTCATAATCCCATAAACGATAACCAAATTCATCAACCCCATATCCAATAAAGGTACATTTCTTGGATTTAGCTTCAAGCTTTGTTCTATTTTCTTTATCAATATGGACAAATGCTTCACAACCAAACATTCTCATAAATGAGTAGTTTTCCTTTTTATCTGTCCATGCTTCCTCTGGAATACCACCATCCAAAGCACTTGAAGCTCCTCTGTTTATTAAATAAACAACAGTATTTACAGCATCCGCCCAAAACTATAAGGGCAACCCTGCATGCAGTCTCATACACCTTGCACGCTCCATGATCGTTTTGTTCATCCTTTCTGACACACCATTTTCATGTGGTGTTCCTGGGACTATCTTCTCTCTACAAATCCCATGGTATGAACAGTAACTATCAAACTCCTTGCCGCAGTACTCACCTCCATTATCAGATCTGAGACACTTCAATCTTTTTCCTGTCTCATTCTCAACCAAAGCTTTCCACTTCTTAAAAGTAGCAAACACATCAGATTTCTGTCTAATGCAATAAACCCAAGTTTTTCTAGTTGCATCATCAATAAATTTAACATAATAATGAGAGCCACCAAGAGATTGTACCTGAGCCAGTCCCCATACATCTGTATGGACAAGCTCTAATTTTTTATTCTTATTTTATTTCCCAACCCTGAGAAATCTGACTCTCTTCTGTTTTCCATAAACACAGTTTTCACAGAATTCCAAACTTACCTGCTTCAAATCTGGCAACAACTTCCTTGAGTGGAGAATTTGCATCTCCTTCTCACTCATGTGGCCAAGCCTATGATGCCACAATGCTGTATCTGTTCCTGTGGAAGCTAAAGAGATAGAATGGTCAGTATTATGAGGACATAAATACAACGTACGTACTTTGTCTCCTTTTGCTATCACCATTGATCATTTAGTGATCTTCCACCACTTTTCTCCGAACGTAGATAGATAGCTGCCATCTCCCAACTGCCCTGTTGAGATCAGATTTCTTTTCATAGCAGGAATATGCCTAACTTCTTTCAACAACCAATCAGTTCCATTCTTAACTTTTATCCATACCTTACCCATACCAACAATTTTACATGGCTCATCATCACCCAATAAAACATGTCCAAAGTTGCCAGGACCATACTCATGAAAGTATTTTCTATGGGGTGTAGCATGACATGAAGCTCCTGAATCTACTACCCAATAATCACTAGTATTATCTAATGCAAGAATCAAAGCATCTTGTAACACATCACCTCCTGCATTTGCTTCCTAGGTAGTTTCCTTCTGTGCATCACCTTTCTTCTTTAGAGATTTGCAGTCTTTCTTCAGATGTCCTTTCTTTCCAAAGTTCCAACACTCTATCTTTCCTAGTCTGGACTTGGATCTACCTGTTTTAGACTTTCCACGATTATCTTGGCTCTTTCCTCTCTCCTTTTGTCTTCCCCTGCTCTCCATGGTCAACACATTACCTGATGTCTCATTTGTGCTTTTTCTTCGCATTTCCTCGCTAAGAATAACACCAATAACATCATCAAATTTCAAGGTGTTTGAACCAGAGACAGAGTTACTTACAACCATGACCAAGCTATTCCATCTTTCTGGCAATGAACACAAGATTAGAAGAGCCCTAACCTCATCATCAAAGTTCACACTTACAGAACTTAGCTGATTTGTAACCGTAATAAACTCATTTAAATGATCAGTAATAGATCCACCTTTAGACATCTTCATATTAAATAAACGCTTCATTAGAAATACCTTGTTGGAGGCCAAGGGTTTTTCATACAGCTTACCCAATGCGCTCATCAAACCCTCTATTGTCGTTTCTTTTGAGATATTGAAAGCCACCGACGAAGCCACGCTCAACCATATTGTTCCCAGAGCCTTTCTGTCAAGAACCTCCCATTCTTCGTCCTTCATAGCCGTCGGCTGCTTTGCTTTTCCTCCCAATGGTAGGAATAGATCCTTCTGGTACAGATAGTCCTCCATTTGCATCTTCCATAACCCAAAGTTTTGGCCGTTAAACTTCTCGACCTTAAACTTTCCTTCTTCTGCCATTGCTCCCACTCGAACCAGAAACCCTAGCTTCCTGCAGGTTTAACTGCCAAATAGACCTTTGGCTCTGATACCAATTGTTAGAAAAATAGGATCGCAGAGCAATAACAATAAACAAAAATGAAAATATAATCACACATACACATTACAAGAGAGACACAGATATATCATGGTTCACCCAACTTGGGCTACGTCCACACTGAATTTGTAAGTCCTTGTTATTATTACTATCTAGCAAGGTGAAGGGATACAACCTGCAACACAACTGCTGCACTTGCTCTTCTTTGTTTCACAGTCTCTCTCCTGATCTCAGAGATCTTTACAATGCATAAAACCTAATACATCATCATCCCTAGCCGTATTACAATGTCTTTATTTTATAAGGGAAATACAATGGGAAAATACCACGGGATACCCAAAACCATGGGCCCGCAAAACAGCTGGTGCAAACAGCCCCAAAATTTTTCTTCGAGGGCGCTACCCCCGAACCCACGGACCCCCCAACCAGGGGGGATGGTCCCCCCTGGAACCCCGTGGGGGGGCGATGCCCCCCCACACCCCCCCCGCTGGGGTGAGTGTACAGTCCACCTACCTATCATATAAAACTGAGGTACAAACACGACTGATACAATATCATCTATGAGACTAGAAGATCTGGCTCCACAACCAACACATCTCTATGGCTTCATCAACACAAAAGGATTGGAAGTCACTCTTAACATACTCTCCTCCATTATCAGTGTGGAGGACCTTGATCTTCCTGTCAGATAAATTTTCTACAGAATCCTTGAAAAACTTAAAGTATCCAAAGACTTCATATTTCAATCTGAGAAATTACACCCAAATGAATCTAGAACAATCATCAATGAAAGTTAGAATATACCTTGCCTTTTTCAAAGACAGATCTGGAAGTGGTCTTGAAACATCAATGTGAATCAGTTCAAGAGGTTGAGAGGCTCTCCTCGCCTTCTATTTCTCAAACTTCTTTTCTCGATGCTTGCCAATCAAGCAACCTTTACAGTTTCCTTTATCAAACTTGATATTGGGTAGTCCTTCAACCATATTTTGAGTGTGCATGTCTTGCATATAGTTGTAGTTGAGGTGACCAAATATTTCATGCCAGAGTCTTCTCTCTTCAATTGCATGTGTGTGTAGAACACTCTGTTTTGAGTAAGGTAGGAAGTGAGAAAACTCATAGAGTTTCGAATTGTGATCAGCAACACCTTTTGCAATGATGTTTCCAGTTGACATCTCTTATATTTCAACCTCATTTGTAGTGACTATCACCTTATTGGGTACTGCAGTATGGGTGATCTAGTAGACAAAAAGTAGATTGGAAGTAAGAGTAGGAACACAGAGTACATCACTGAAGTACCCATGCTCAAGTTTGATCCTTCCAATCCCCTCAGAGGAGACCTCAGAATCATTACCCAACAAGATTGAAGGGCCAACTGTGGATTCAAAACTAGAGAAGATATTTTTGGAGGAAGACATGTGTCTTGATGCTCCATAATCAATGATGAAGGAGGAATCTTTTGAAGCACCTGCCTTGAGTTCATGGCACCTCTCCTTGTACTCAGATCTTGAAGATTCAGCTTCTTTCCTCCTAGCACCTGCAGGTACTGGAAGTTTGTTCTTCTCAAGAAGCTGAGCCATTAGATCTATTGTCTTGTTCATGTAGGAAAACTCAGGGTGGAATCCTTTGTTACAGTAAGGACATTTGGATTTCTCCTTGTGAGATTTCCTTCCTTTCTTGGAATTCAAAGCCCCTTCTGAATGATAGGGAGCCTTTCTTGGCTTCTTCTCATTCGAATTTCTTTCTTTATATTTTTGCTTCCCTTTTCCATTCGCTCTCTTCCCTTCAGCAACTGCAAGTGTTAAATCCATCCTTGGTTTGATCACCCATGTGCACCAAATTTTCCTCCTCTTGTGTGAGAGACTGGATGAAGGTTTCAAGAGTGGGAATCTCCCATTTTCGAATGGATAGCTTCGTTGACTGGAAGGTGGAGACAAAAACTGAGTAATTAGGGCCCAATTTTGATGGAATGGCTAGGATTAGCTGCTTCTCTTATTTCTATATTCCATAGGTCTTCAATTGTGAAATAAAGTTTTTGAACTTGGTAAAGAACTCATTGATTGAGTCGAAACTGTTGGGACTCATGGAGATAAGCTCATTTTCGAATTTGTGACCCTTCAAATCATCTTCGGCCCAAATAGAGTTTTGAGCTTGTTCCAAAAATCCAAAGGAGTTTTGAGATCAATGACATGGAAATGTAGATCACTGTAAATACTAAGGAGTAGCAGTCTAACTACTTCATCAAGTTTATCAAGATACGTTGAATTCTCAAATGCACTAGTGGGTTCGACTATTGTCCTATTCAACACTCTAGAAAGACTTTTGGACTTCATGAAGATGTTCATATTTGCTTTCCATTCGAAATAGTTGAAGGAAGTGAGTTTTAGATCCATGGTAGCTACTGAATTCGAATCTGAATGATGGAATAAACCTGCAAAACAAATGAAATTTTCTTGGAGATTTGTTGCAGAATCTAAAGAACACTGCTTTAGGAAAGTGAGAAATTTTGACCAGATCCTTCACACCTGGCTAGACCTCACTGGATTTCTCCAGTGAATTCAAGACAATAGCACCAAGATTTGCTGTGGAAATCCAGAGTCTTCTGGTGCTCTACTGAAAAACAACTGCTCAATAAACTACTGCAACTTGAAAAGCTGTAACAAGCTCTAATACCATGCAAAATTCTATAGGTGAAGATCACTTTAGCTTGAACAAACCTCACAATTTCACTCAATAATTGCAGAGAAGAAGAGATAGAATAGAATCAATATTCACACATGAAACTTAAAGAATGTGGAAAACTGTTGTAATGTCATTCATCAGATGTAAGCTAGAAAAAATACGAGAGTACAATAGAATGAATTCGATTACCCCAAAGGTGATTCGAATTCTCCTCAATGGATGGATTGGACTGCATTGGAACCATCACCCAATCAATGGTAGTGACCATGGAATGATAGTCAAAGATCATTCAAATGTGAGTCTAACTGAGACTAACTGATGCATGCGACCACTAATCAAGGGAAGGAGACTCCAAGGGTGCATGATAGACTGTCAGTAGTCAAGTGGCACTCCAATATAGACAACTAGGAGCTACAGTCAGTTAACTAGGCAATCAATGCAAGAACTGACTAATCAATGTATGAACTGACTGATGAGGTCCTAGATGTGTGTAGTAATGCGCATTAGTATCTGGATGATGAAAACAATGCGCACTAGGTAGGTAGGAGGCCTACTGATGGATAGAGACATGCTCTAGGGGGCTCAAACTGAGGACTAGGTGTTGGGAGACTACCATACCGATGACAGGATGCATGCATGTAGAATACATGCAAATACAATAATGATGGTGTGAATATTCCAACACTTTTGGACTTCCAATCATCAAGTGAACTGACGAGACCGCAAACAAAGTTTATAATGATAGTTTCTTCAATCTTGTGACATAGTTGTCCTTCACCAATAACTTAGTTAATGCATTCACTAATGCACTATAAAAGCTCGCCAATTTTGGTGCCTATAATTACTTTAGTACTGGAATATTGTTGGCAATGCTCTATATTGATTTAGAGTGCACTCCATTTACGCAATCATAGTTTTCATGTCATATATCTTGGTCACCAACTACTAGAAACCTTCAATGGCTCACAAGAAATCCATAACATCCACCAAGACAAAATCCACCAAAGAAAAGACCAGGGAACAACAAGAAGAAGCAACCATGACACCTCTGCAAGCTTCATTATACAGAATAAAGAAATCTAAAACAAAAGAGTACAACTAGGAAAATCAATATGTGGATATGAAAGAATAGGGAATCTAGGATAACAAATAGACCAAAGAAGACAACAAACATGCGGTAGAAAAAAATCGGCATTACCTTAATGCGGCGATATTCGCTAACCATGGAAACCTTAAAGACCTCATAGTAAAATTCATAGTAATCTGATACCATGAAGGTAAAATTTGGTTCGATGAACTCATCAAGATCATGTATTCCTTCATTTCCTATATTACATGTCTGCCAAGCAAAGGAACACCAATCTAGGTCATGGCTAAGCCTATTGATCTAGTCGAGGAATATGCAGGTACAATGCAAGGTAAAAACTCATAATCAACAAAGTCAATTACACCACCATCAAATGGACATTAGTAATAATCTTGTTGTGACTCATAATTTGAGGTCGACTGTCTAACTTGAAGGTTGAAATGCTTGAAGCAGTGAAGGATATTTCTTACAATGGAACAAATTTCAACCAGGTCGAGCACCTGGATGCCATTGTCCAGACCAACTACTAAAAATTCCAAGAAAATAGTCAGGCAATTTGGTTTTTGTCGTTACAAATCTAGATAGGAATGGAAAGGATATCCCTAGTAAGTGAACCATAATTCACCAGCATAAAAGCACCACTCATGAGAAAATTCAAAATCTTTGTTCCTAAAGGACTACCAAAGGGAACATGATATGCTAAAATGATGCTAGAAAAATGGTTCCAAGTATTGAAGACCAAGTACGCTGATGGAGAATGCCTTAGCATGTCCTTCATAGATTACCCCCATTGGTACATATACAGCTCGACCACGACCACACCCAAGTGTGATATTTGTAGGGTGCAGGAAAACACCCACAATAATTGGATTATTACCCAATTGTAGAAGATTTATTTAGTGATCTCTCCCAATAGACGATGTAACAAGCCCAATTTACAGAAATAAAAAGAAATAAAAATATTTTTCATATTTTTCGTACAATATGTAATTGAACATGACGCTTGAACATTTATGCATAATTTTGTTTTTTATATATACATCATGATTTTAGGAATTACTATCCACGTGATTTTAATCCCATGTGTGTTATGTTTTTCTTCTATCTAACCGAATATACTTTAACACACAAATATTAGCATTACCTATTTTCAAATAAACTTCTAAATTACACTATAATTTTAATTCTTACATATAAGACCCTCTATCAATCTATGCGTACTTATATCACTTTGAATATAAGTTATTTTCTATGTTCTTAAGAACATAAGCGCAATCCTTTGTACGTATTACCAAGGGATTCTATAGAAACCATAACAAGTCTAAGGGTTCATGTATTTTGTTTAAAGTTCATTTCTAATGTTCACCCCATTGATATCAAGTTCACGATTACCAATCCAAAACATTTTCGTATAGGATCTAACCCATGGGTTACCTCTTTGAGAGTAACCCGATACTCAATGTTTTCATTTCTTAAGATGTAGCCTATAGCCTACCTAAAACATCTTAGTTATTTATAGTTACTAAGACTTTAAATTCAAACGAAATTCCCATTAGCTATGAGTTCGAGCTTATCATTAATTATTTCAAAGGCATAGATGGGCTACGCCCCATATGCATTAACTTATCGTCAAAGTAAGAATTTGGGATTTCAAACTTTTATGTTGATAATGTGCAACTAAATTGATGAGCGTGAGGTGGATATTATAAGCATTCTAACATTTAAAGGCTCAAATATAAAAACAGAATCTGAGGATTTTACACCCACAAATTACAATGTCATCCATGATGCAACTATAATCCCTATAGGTTAAAAGGCAGAAATCCACTGTGTGAGGGAACTGCTAGCAAGATAATATTTTTGTTGAAATTATATCACAGATATGCAATTCATTGTAGCTGTATCATCGACGGTGATGCCTACAGACTATCCACGATATGCATAGAGAATTAAAACATTATAACAGATCGCATAAGTGGAGACTGAGTTAATCCTTAACTAAAAAAAATAAATGAAGGGGATCCTTACTATTATAGTCGAATATATTGATTCGCTTATACAAAAACAATTGCCTTTAATTCTTGAAATTCAAATGGTATTTAGAACAAAGATAAGGTAGGTTATCTATAGTTCAGTGAGATTAGAATCTCGGTAGTAAATATCTAGGACCTAATATGAAATAGACCCTATGATTACGTTTATTCTTAAGGAGACAGACTCACTCTATAACAAGAGTTTGCAGAAAATAAATTGCATTCCATAAATGTTATCTAGCGTGGACGTTTTATTCCAGAGTGGATCCAGAGTATTATCTTAAGGCACACTTTTACTATCTCTATAACCCACAGAGAAACTGATTTAACAAAGTCGACTTCATAACCTTTCACAATACAGCTACCCCCAATATTCAATTTCGCCGTAATTTGAACAATTTCATCTCTAAATTAAATGATCATAGAACATTAACAACTTTGAAATAAGAGATCACAGAATAGTCTTGTAAATCGATTTCATCATTCTCTGAACATTTAACGATTTCTAAAATAACAGATCATAGATAATTAACAACTTTGAAATAAAAGATTTCAGAATGATCCAGGAAATCGATTTCATTATTCTCTTCACAAACATAATAATTTTTTTTTACATTAATAACTCCGGAATAAAAGATTGCAGAATAAATTTGAAACAAAAGATCGTAGAATGGTCTGGTAAATCGCTTCCATCATGTTCTTCACAAATACAATACCTTTGAAGAGAATCACAATTCTTCTATAGCATTCAAAAAAATATAAATAAAACTCAATACCGCCATGGCTCTCTCATATAATACAATGGAAAACAATTCTCACATTAACATATAATCTCAACAATAATAACATAACAATAATAACATAGTTACTTGAGATAACGGTGAAAATTACTTGGAGAATTGGTGCCTCCCAACCATAGAAGTGAGAAGCTCAACCACTAAATCAACTCCACCCCCGAGCTGGATCACCACCATGAACACGAGAACTCACAAGCAAAGTTTCCACGCAACACTCTCTCTCATAATTTGTAACAAGCTCATTGATGGACTTACAAAAAAAATGAGAAATACTCAACTCATGTTGTCATAACACATTTTCTCCATGCACAACACATCATCCTGTCTTATCTCAATGCACCAATTTATAGTGTTTTCCCAAGTCTTGTGCCATCCCACTCAAATTTCAATCAATCCTTCAATCCCTATGATTTAGTACCTTGTCTAGTAGTTGAGGTTTTAGATTGGATTTGATTTGTAAAATATCTCTTGCTTGCTTTACACATGTTCTTTGTCTCATGGTGGTGTCCCCTCATTTAAATTAATTCTCCAAGTGTTTTATTATTATTAATAGTAAAATACTAATTATTGTGCAAAGTGTCACTCACACCTCTTGTACGAGTACTTTTGAGATTTTAAATATCTCTTACAAAAATAATTGTTTTGAACTATTTTTCACAAATATTAAATAAAAAATAAAATTAATAATGTATTGGGGGTATCACAAACAAATACTGTAATTCCAGTTCCAACCCTATCCTACTCTTGATAGAACCCATTTTCGACAGTGGAATCGAAGACTAGTATGAAAATTTTCTATACATCACTGTATTCGGTCCAGACAACGGACCCACCGAGAACCCTTTAGCAATTGTCCCTTCATCTAACCAAAGGAAAAAACCAGTCACTGAGCCGATTGGAGAAACAATTGAATATGATGAGGAAGAACCCTTGATCAAAGAAGGATTCAATCTTGACTTTGATGAGCCTTGGATGAAGGGGAGACTTGACCAAGTTGTCAAGCAAATCCTCACATGCCAACAAAATTTCAAGGGAAAATCTACACAGCAACAATCAAATAATCGGAATTACGATCAATGACAGTTGTAGAAGACTTATTCAGTATGCGAGAGTAAGCCAAATTCATCCTAATTGAAGCTTCTAAAAATAAAGTCACCATAGAACAAGAGATCTAGAAAATTTTTGTAGAGTAGTGGATACTAGTTTAGTCAACAACACCAAAATCGACCATTGCAACTTTACCACCCCCACAAAAAAAACTAAAGCTAATTGCAATATCCCATGAGGAGGACCTTCTAAAAGTATCACATGAATCCACACCCCCTTCCCCAACTCACATAGAAGAAAAAAACCCATTAACATCATCTCCCAAATTTTATCCTTAACCCCTAAAGTCACACATCTACTTAGTACCTTATCCAGTATGATACATGAATTGATACAATTAACCACAATACGAATGAACCTTGAAGTCACATCCCCTCGAGATATGTTTCCCATTCCATCCTTGGCTTCACCAAAAACATCGAAATCCACAAAGCAAACACTCAAGCTTCCTTCCATTAAATCTCTTCTACAATTTTCATCTCCTTCGACTCTTGTTATTTCATCGACTAATCCCCTTTCCATCTCAACGAATATTCTGACCATCACTACAACCCCATTAATGACAAAATCAGTCTCTTGGAACACCATAGTCGAATAATTCCTCCATTCAACTAATTTGGTCATTATCTCGATGACTCCTTTGCCAACCACTTCTATACCAATTCCTTCTACCACCATAGTTACAACCACTTCATCAACCCCATTTTGTTTCCTAGTACAATTCATATCCCAGTAATCATATCCATCCCTCCAATGAGTACCATCTAGATCCATGTCTCTTTACGCATTGCCTCTGCAGCAACATCAACCATAGTCACCATTTTCCTGACCCTGACCACAGAAGGAGTTACACATATCCCCCTACTGGGCTGTAGAATTTCGAGGCAATAAATTTTTTTAGATAGAAGCTCATTATGTTGCATGTTATTTGTCTCTTTAAAACGCTATAATTTGGGTTTCAAATAATAATACTTTTGCATTGATCTTCATTATGTTGTCTGCCAGAGTGTCCTGAATTGAACTCCAATCACCATTAAATTTTCCTTCTCACATTCTTTCATACGTGATAATTTCTAACAATGTACTATTTCATCATATAATCATATCGATTGTTCGAATACTAGACATATGGTCTTGCAACATCTTCTTATTTTGTACATGATAGCTTCCAACAATGTACTATTTCATCATATAATCATATCGATTGTTCGAATACTAGACATATGTTTTTGCTACATCTTCTTTTCTCTGTTAGCAATTCTTAATCTTTACATAAATTTCTTCTTTGTGGTTAGCAATTCACAATGCTTAGATAAGTTTATGGACTTCTAAGATGGTGTATGGTTTTGCATCATCTTCTTTGCTGTGTTGTATTTCACATTTTTCATTGTAGTAGATCTCATTAACATAGTGTAATAACTTAATCTTTTTCTCCCATAAAATCTCCAATAATGGAGGAATTTTACGTCTTTTAGTCCAATTATTATGAATTTTTTTCTCTTGGGAAAATAATCTTTACCTTGCTGATGTATGGTATGGACGCACTGTGTCATGAAAGCTTTATAGCTTTTGAATTTTTGGTATGATGTAAGTTCTGGAAATGCTATTTTTTGTTTACAATAGACACTAATGTTTTATTCACTCTAGGCACAAGCTTGTAAAATTTAAAACCTTCTCAAAGATGATTATGAAAAAACGCCAATTAACCAGTTTGTCTTGTTAGTTGTGATTGTTTTTATACACTATTATCTCATTGCTTGGAAGTTGAAAATGATTCTCGACTTAGCACCAAAAATTCACACATAACTAATAAAAACTTTATACAATTTTTTCATTTTCTTAAAACTATAGATAAATTGTCTCAACACATAGAGGGTAGGGACTTGTAATTTTGCTACTTTGCAGCTCCCTTTTTATATTACTAATTTCATCTTGACATAAAAAAAAACCCTTGCAACGTTGTTATATGGAACTTTGATTAAATAATGATATACCCCCAAAGTTTCACTGCATTCCTATCAAAATTTTCCATGCTACACAATTAACCTATTTCCCATACACGATGCAAGGAGCTGTATAACGGATAACTAAAACGCCCCTGACTCACTAGAATTCGGCAGAGCAATTCTTGCCAAAATCACAATTTGGAGTGCTTAGATCGCAAATTGCGATCTCAGTAGTTTTAAAATTGGGAAATCAATCTATAATAGGAAATCCCAATTGTTGAAATTACAAAAATGCGAATCCCAATTCATTCATTCATTCATCTGATACAATCCCAATTCATTCATCTGATAAAATTGGGAATTAATATATAATAGGAAATACCAATTCATTCATTCATACTGTGAACCCACGAGTATACTACAGACCCATGACTTCCAGTGAGCAGATCCGCATATGCTACATTATACTCATGGTTGTTCTCACTGCTAAATCGTGTTTACTCCAGTCTACTCGCTACCCTCCTGTACAGAGACCCGCGAGTGCTTCGGAATAGCTGCGAATTTACTGCACAAACACCCACGAACACCCGGATTGGAACCGCGACATTCTCCTTTACAGACCTGCGAACCCGCAACTTACTCTACTGTAAACCCACGAGTATCAATGTTTATTCGCTAGTTTCCTATTGGAAAACCAGCGAGTGACTTTTCTTGGCACTTTTCAAAAGGGCTGTAAGTAAAAGTTATTTTCCTTTACTGATTTTCTAACTGTGTTTCTGTAGATTCAGATCAGTACTATACTGAGTGTTTCAGTTTTCTATTATTCACTTTTTTTCTCTTGTTATTTCTAGCATTTGGGTTTTATTTTTTTACCATTATGACTTCAGAATTAGCTTCTGTTCCTGAACTTGTTGGTCCTAACTATATTGCATGGAAGAGAAAAATGATTGATGTTCTCAGGAGTAAGAATCTATGGAGGATTGTTAATGGTGAACACACGAAACATGTTGATGCTCAAGATTTGGCTATATGGGAAGATAAATGTGATCAAGCAAGAGGGCTCATTGGTCAAATAGTTTCAAATTATCTTCAGGTAAGTATAGAGGCAGAAGATAGCCCTGATGAGGTATGGAAAATTCTTGATTCTTTATTAGATAAATATGAAGATGTTTCTGCTTATTACCTTGAAAAGAATATTTTTGAGCTAGATCATACGAACTTTGAAAGAGTAGAATTTTATCTTGCTAAAGTGAAAACCTTAAATGAAAAATTAAATAATTGTGGTAAAAATTACAAGAAAACAGACTCTGCTCTTATAATTCTTGTAGAACAAAAATTGCCATCTTGTTTTGATATGTTCATCCAAACTAGGAATAACGCTCTTGAATTGTCTTCAAATACCACGAAACCTTCTTTTTATGATTTTTGTAAAGGGTTCATAAATGAGCAAGAAAGGTTAATTGTTTTAGGACAAGTCTCACCTAATAAATATCTAATGGCACATAATAAGAATCCTAAGATAATTTTTAATAATGCTAAAGGTTCTTATTCACACACTTCAAAACCTACTAATAATTCGGGTAATGCTACTAATGCACATCATGAATCTAGTAAGAAGAAGAAAGTGTATGATCCTTGTAAGAATTGTGGTAAAAATAATCATCCTGAAAATAATTGCTTTAAATTGAAACGTTTAATGTCTAAGGCTAAAAAGAATGGTTCTGATGAATCACAAGTAGCTTTATGTGCATCTGTTGTTTCTTCTAGTAATTCTTCTTCTCATGTGGAATGGATAATGGATTCTAGTGCTTCTAAAAATATGACTGGTAATGCTTCTTTATTTACATCTTATGACAATAAAAAAAACACATCTCAGAAAGTATATATAGGTAATGGTAAACAACTTTCCATAATTGGTTCGGGTAATGTTAATGTTGCTAATGGTCAATTGGAAGATGTTTTTCATGTTGAAAATATGCCCATCAACTTACTTGCTATTTATCGTGCATGTCAAAAAGGATTTAAATTTGAAGCTTGGCCCAATAAATATGTTCTTAAAGATATCAATCAAAATTTCAAAGTAGTTTCTTCTGGTCATGTTGATCATACTACTAGTTTAGATAAATTTGCTGGGTTTAATTCAACTAAAAGACAACCTTTTTATTCCTATGTTGCTCATGTTGATGAATTAAGTAAATTATGGTATGAAAGATTAGGTCATTTGAATTATGGTGAAATGAAAATGTTAACTAAAATAGTACATGGCTTACCTCATATTTCGTCTACTAATGGTGTTTGTGAAGGTTGTGTTCTTGGTAAACATCATAGAGAAATGTTTGATAAAAGTAAAGCTTGGCATGCTAAAGAACCTTTGCAATTAATTCATAGTGACATTTGTGGTCCTCTTGAAGTTCCTTCTATAACACATGCAGTCTATTTTCTTATCTTTATTGATGACTTTAGTATAAAATCATGGGTTTATTTTTTGAAACATAAAAGTCACACTTTTTCTAAATTTCAAATATTTAAATCCTTGGTTGAAAATGATTCTGGTAAAAAGATTAAGACTTTAAGAACTGATAATGGGGAGGAATTCATTAAGAAATAATTTGAAGATTTTTTATCTAAACATGGCATTTGACATCAAAAGACTGTTCCTTACACACCTCAACAAAATGGTGTTGCTGAAAGGAAAAACAAAACTTTAGTTGAAATGGCTAGATGTATGCTTTATTCTAAAGGATTACACAAGAAATTTTGGGCCGAAGCCATAAGTTCTACTAACTTTATTTTAAATAGAGTTCCTACAAAATCTATTAAGCATGTGTTAGGATATTCCTATACTCCATCCTAGTCCTTCTAACATTTCTGTCATTTACATTTTCAGTCCTGCATGCAAAATTAGGGTTTGCATGCAATTAGGGTTTGCATGCATTTTACATGCATCCTAGTCATCAGCAATAGCACCTAGCCCTCAACAAACTAGCCCCAGGAGCTTCTCTCGGATCAGTCTTAGCTCTCCTAGAGCTTAGTGGGCCCTCTTTTTACTTATTGCATGAGAAGGGTGCCTTTCTTCATCTGCCAGTCCAGTTTATTTCAGTTATCTTCAGTTCTTCCTTGATTTAAGGATTAACTGACTCCTAACTGACCTTATCACTCTTTTGGACCTCCAGTGTGACTAGATAGACTGTTTTGACTCCAGTTAGCTCCATGAGCGCCCTCCACTGAGTCTCCTTCACTATATCAGTGCTTCCATGTGCCAGTTACACCAACCACACTTAGTTATACTCAGTTTGACTCCCGGTTGATCACTACTTGTGCATTGATGACTTCACTGATGATGAGATAGAATCCTAGTTTGGCACTGATGACTCTCCACTGATTATGGATCTGTGCATGAAGGATAATTCGAATTACACCTAGTGAATTCGAATCCTCATACTCAACATTGTATATTTACCCGGTTACTATTCTGATTAATGTAGTGTGTGTAATTATTCTGCCTCTATTGGATCTATGTTCTATTGCTTCTCTCTGCTTCCTTAATTCCTTAATTCTTTCACTGTGAGGTTACATTATCTCTTTGGATATTATGTTGGCAATCTAACATGGTATCAGAGCCATTTGAGAGTATATTCTACCTCCATTCTTGAGATTTTTTTGCAGGTATTTCGAAGTTCTAGCAGTTGCAGCAGCAGACTTAGCAGCTCTCTATTTGCACTTATTCAAGCAGTCAAGATGAGCAATTAGAATGCTCCTTCTTCTCATGTACTTCTCACTCCTTTCAATTACTTCTAATGGAGGGATGAGATGAAGATTTTCTTGATGACAAAAGGGTTTGAAAGATTGGTTTATGAAAGAGATGCCACACCACATATAGCTAGAGATAAAATCAAGCATCTAACCAAATTGGATGAAGCTTTTGGATACATATGCCTTTACATGTCCAGAGATCTATTGTTCCATGCTGAAGGTTTGAAGTCTACAAAAGAGTTATGGACCAAATTGGAGAGCCTTTTTGGCAAACAAGATAGGATGAGAGGCTACACTCTTGAAAACGAATTGGCCTCTCTACAACCTAGCAATTTTGAGAGCATTCAAACATTCATCTCAAAATTTTAGAATTTGGTTACTCAATGCAAGCATTGTGGCATCACCAAAAGTGATGAACAATTAGTACTCTCCATTTTGAGCAAACTTGGTTCTCAATTTTTTGTTTTTGTCTCTACTTTCCATCCTGGGCGAATGTCAATCCCTGGATGGAAGTTTCCTACCTTGGAAAAATTTACTACTACTCTCATTCAAGAAGAAGACAAATTGATTCAAATGGGTTCCATCACAATCTCTAGAGATCTATCTCTTTTAGCTGGCGAATCAAGTGGAGTGAATGCAAGCGGGGGACAAAAAGGCAAAGGAAAGAAACCTTCAAGATCCAAGAATGACAAACAAACGAGACCTAATTGTACCTACTGCAAGAGAGGAAACCATCCTGAGCATTCCTACATGCATAAGAAGATTGATCTTCTAACCAAGATTCTTGAACAAAACCAAATTGTTGTTCCAAAAGAAGCAAAGATGTCTGATTCTGGAAATGGATCTGATGATTGTCATGCATTGATGGCTGGTTTTTCAAACACAAAAGCTCTCCTCATAGATTCTGGAGCTTCCAACCACATGATGGCACAAAAAGAATCTTTCTCTTCTCTAGATCTCCATGATGGGCCTACCATTCACATGGGAGAAAACACTCAGGTTTCTGCAAAAGGAGTGGGTACAGTGCATATGGAACATGGTAAGTTCAAAAATGTCTTATTTGTTCCTTCTATAACTGCAAATTTATTATCAGTTTATCAGATGACCCATACAGGATCTCCAAAGCAAGTTACTTTTGGTCCAAACACTGTCGAGATCACAGAAATATCCACTGGAAAGGTTATAGCAAATGGGATTGCTAATCATGCCTCAAAGGCATATGAATTTTCTCACTTTATGCCTTTCTCTCCAAGGTTTCTTCAGATTTCGATCAAGATCAGAGTGACTTCTCTTCTGATGAAGAAGAAGGGCAATATTCTGATGTAGAAGTCATAGTTCAAAAAGATTGCAATCCAGAATCAACACCTATTCTCAGTCCAGATACAAGGTCAACATGGGCTCACAAAGCTCTTGCTACTACTGAGAACACTGTTGAGGATCATCACACTAACAGACTTCCACACCATGCCAACCTTGCATTATGCCATCCACCTCTCCATGAGAGATGCAACATGATGATGGGGTTTACTCTTCCATTCTTTGGGAAAACTCATCATGATACATTCACTCTAGTGACAGAAAAGGTTCCTGAAAGACTTGCTACATTCAGCACATTCTATAGCACTTGCATTCGCACTTTACAGAGGATCAACTTACCAAGTCTCTTTGCAAAGTTTTCACTGATGAAAGCTTGCTTCTTTTCCGCTTAGAGTGATGGCTCCTTGAGTTATTCAAAAATATAAAACAAAAAAAAAATGAAAAAGAAAAATTGAGGCAGTATTTTTTTTATCATTTCATTGATTGTATGGGTGACCTTTGGTCCTAGTTACCAGGGCCCAGGATGGATTAAGGGGGGGTGTTAGGATATTCCTATACTCCATCCTAGTCCTTCTAACATTCCTATCATTTACATTTTCAGTCCTGCATGCAAAATTAGGGTTTGCATGGAATTAGGGTTTGCATGCATTTTACATGCATCCTAGTCATCAGCACCAGCACCTAGCCCTCAGCAAACTAGCCCCAGGAGCTTCTCTCAGATCATTCTTAGCTCTCATAGAGCTTAGTGCGCCCTCTTTTCAGTTATTGCATGAGAAGGGAGTCTTTCTTCATCTGCAAGTCCAGTTTAGTTCAGTTATATTCAGTTCTTCCTTGATTTAAGGATTAACTAACTCCTAACTGACCTTATCACTCTTTTGGACCTCCAGTGTGACTAGATAGACTGTTTTGACTCCAGTTAGCTCCATGAGCGCCCTCCACTGAGTCTCCTTCACTATATCAGTGCTTCCATGTGCCAGTTACACCAACCACACTCAGTTAGACTCAGTTTGACTCATGGTTGATCACTACTTGTGCATTGATGACTTCACTGATGATGATATAGACTCTAGTTTGGCACTGATGACTCTCCATTGATTATGGATCTGTGTATGAAGGATAATTCAAATTACACCTAGTGAATTCGAATCCTCATACTCAGCATTGTATATTTACCCAATTACTATTCTGATTAATGTAGTGTGTGTAATTATTCTGCCTCTATTGGATCTATGTTCTATTGCTTCTCTCTTCTTCCTTAATTCCTTAATTCTTTCACTATGAGGTTACATTATCTCTTTGGATCTTATGTTGGAAATATAACAACATGTTACCTCTGAGGAAAAATGGAATGGTAAGAAACCAGATATTAGTAACTTTAAAGTGTTTGGTTGTGAAAGGATGGCTCATATTCTTGATGAAAAAAGGAAAAAGTTAGAACCCAAGTATCCCAAGTGTATATTCATTGGTTATTCTGAGGATTCTAGGGCTTATAGGTTGTTTGATCCTTCTAATCAAAGTGTCATCATTAGAAGAGATGTTCAATTTATTGAATTCTCTCCACCACCTAAGTCTATTGAACCTCATGTTACTCTGAATATTCCCTTATGACCTGTTACTCCTATCTTGATTACTCCTTCTAGTTCTGTGACTAGTCTTAGTTCACCTTATTATTCTTCTTCAAGTATTACACCTGAATGTCTCGAAGCTCCTGAAGTGACTTATGTCCCTTATGTCCCTAAATTTCAATCAATCCTTCAATCCCTATGATTTAGTACCTTGTGTAGTAGTTGAGGTTTTAGATTGGATTTGATTTGTAAAATATCTCTTGCTTGCTTTACAAATGTTCTTTGTCTCATGGTGGTGTCCCCTCATTTAAGTTAATTCTCCAAGTGTTTTATTATTATTAATAATAAAATACTAATTGTTGTGCAAAGTGTCACTCACACCTCTTGCACGAGTACTTTTGAGATTTTAAATATCTCTTACAAAAATAATTGTTTTGAACTATTTTCACAAATATTAAATAAAAAATAAAATTAATAATGTATTGGGGGTATCACAAACAAATAGTGTAATTCCAGTTCCAACCCTATCCTACTCTTGATAGAACCCATTTTCAACAGTGGACTCGAAGAGTAGTATGAAAATTTTCTATACATCACTGTATTCGGTCCAGACAACGAACCCAAACAGAACCCTTTAGCAATTGTCCCTTCATCTAACCAAAGGAAAAAACCAGTCACTGAGCCGATTGGAGAAACAATTGAATATGATGAGGAAGAACCCTTGATCAAAGAAGGATTCAATCTTGACTTTGATGAGCCTTGGATGAAGGGGAGACTTGACCAAGTTGTCAAGCAAATCCTCACATGCCAACAAAATTTCAAGGGAAAATCTACACAGCAACAATCAAATAATCGGAATTACGATCAATTGTAGAAGACTTATTCAGTATGCGAGAGTAAGCCAAATTCATCCTAATTGAAGCTTCTAAAAATAAAGTCACCATAGAACAAGAGATCTAGAAAATTTTTGTAGAGTAGTGGATACTAGTTTAGTCGACAACACCAAAATCAACCATTGCAACTTTACCACCTCGACAAAAAAAAATAAAGCTAATTGCAATATCCCATGAGGAGGACCTTCTAAAAGTATCACATGAATCCACACCCCCTTCCCCAACTCACATAGAAGAAAAAAACCCATTAACATCATCTCCCAAATTTTATCCTTAACCCCTGAAGTCACACATCTACTTAGTACCTTATCTAGTATGATACATGAATTGATAAAATTAACCACAATACGAATGAACCTTGAAGTCACATCCCCTCGAGATATGTTTTCCATTCCATCCTTGGATTCACCAAAAACATCGAAATCCACAAAGCAAACACTCAAGCTTCCTTCCATTAAATCTCTTCTACAATTTTCATCTCCTTCGACTCTTGTTATTTCATCGACTAATCCCCTTTCCATCTCAACGAATATTCTGACCATCACTACAACCCCATTAATGACAAAATCAGTCTCTTGGAACACCATAGTCGAATAATTCCTCCATTCAACTAATTTGGTCATTATCTCGATGACTCCTTTGCCAACCACTTCTATACCAATTCCTTCTACCACCATAGTTACAACCACTTCATCAACCCCATTTTGTTTCCTAGTACAATTCATATCCCAGTAATCATATCCATCCCTCCAATGAGTACCATCTAGATCCATGTCTCTTTACGCATTGCCTCTGCAACAACATCAACCATAGTCACCATTTTCCTGACCCTGACCACAGAAGGAGTTACACATATCCCCCTACTGGGCTGTAGAATTTCGAGGCAATAAATTTTTTTAGATAGAAGCTCATTATGTTGCATGTTATTTGTCTCTTTAAAACGCTATAATTTGGGTTTCAAATAATAATACTTTTGCATTGATCTTCATTATGTTGTCTGCCAGAGTGTCCTGAATTGAACTCCAATCACCATTAAATTTTCCTTCTCACATTCTTTCATACGTGATAATTTCTAACAATGTACTATTTCATCATATAATCATATCGATTGTTCGAATACTAGACATATGGTCTTGCAACATCTTCTTATTTTGTACATGATAGCTTCCAACAATGTACTATTTCATCATATAATCATATCGATTGTTCGAATACTAGACATATGTTTTTGCTACATCTTCTTTTCTCTGTTAGCAATTCTTAATCTTTACATAAATTTCTTCTTTGTGGTTAGCAATTCACAATGCTTAGATACGTTTATGGACTTCTAAGATGGTGTATGGTTTTGCATCATCTTCTTTGTTGTGTTGTATTTCATAGTTTTCATTGTAGTAGATCTCATTAAAATAGTGTAATAACTCAATCTTTTTCTCCCATAAAATCTCCAATAATGGAGGAATTTTACGTCTTTTAGTCCAATTATTATGAATTTTTTTCTCTTGGGAAAATAAGCTTTACCTTGCTGATGTATGGTATGGATGCACTGTGTCATGAAAGCTTTATAACTTTTGAATTTTTGGTATGATGTAAGTTCTGGAAATGCTATTTTTTGTTTACAATAGACACTAATGTTTTATTCACTCTAGGCACAAGCTTGTAAAATTTAAAACCTTCTCAAAGATGATTATGAACAAACGCCAATTAACCAGTTTGTCTTGTTAGTTGTGATTGTTTTTATACACTATTATCTCATTGCTTGGAAGTTGAAAATGATTCTCGACTTAGCACCAAAAATTCACACATAACTAATAAAAACTTTATACAATTTTTTCATATTCTTAAAACTATAGATAAATTGTCTCAACACATAGAGGGTAGGGACTTGTAATTTTGCTACTTTGCAGCTCCCTTTTTATATTACTAATTTCATCTTGACATAAAAAAAAACCGTGCAACGTTGTTATATGGAACTTTGATTAAATAATGATCTACCCCCAAAGTTTCACTGCATTCCTGTCAAAATTTTCCATGCTACACGATTAACCTATTTCCCATACACGATGCAAGGATTTGTATAAGGGATAACTAAAACGCCCCCGACTCACTAGAATTCGGCAGAGCAATTCTTGCCAAAATCACAATTTGGAGTGCTTAGATCGCAAATTGCGATCTCGGTAGTTTTAAAATTGGGAAATCAATCTATAATAGGAAATCCCAATTGTTGAAATTACAAAAATGCAAATCCCAATTCATTCATTCATTCATCTGATACAATCTCAATTCATTCATCTGATAAAATTGGGAAATTAATCTATAATAGGCAATCCCAATTCATTCATTCATACTGCGAACCCGCGAGTATACTGCAGACCCATGACTTCCAGTGAGCAGACCTGCGTATGCTACATTATACTCATGGTTGTTCTCACTACTAAATCGCATTTACTCCAGTCTACTCGCTACCCTCCTATACAGAGACTCGCGAGTGCTTTGGCATAGCCGCGAATTTACTGCACAAACACCCACGAACACCCCGATCAGAACCACGACATTCTCCTTTACAGACCTGCGAACCCGCAATTGACTCTATTATAAACCCACGAGTATCAATGTTTATTCGCTAGTTTCCTGTTGGAAAACCAACGAGTGAATTTTCTTGGCACTTTTCAAAAGGGCTGTAAGTAAAAGTTATTTTGCTTTACTATTTTTCTAACTGTGTTTCTGCAGGTTCAGATCAGTACTATACTGAGTGTTTCATTTTTCTATTATTCACTTTTTTTCTCTTGTTATTTCTAGCATTTGGGTTTTATTTTTTTACCATTATGACTTCAGAATTAGCTTCTGTTCCTGAACTTGTTGGTCCTAACTATATTGCATGGAAGAGAAAAATGATTGATGTTCTCAAGAGTAAGAATCTATGGAGGATTGTTAATGGTGAACACACGAAACATGTTGATGCTCAAGATTTGGCTATATGGGAAGATAAATGCGATCAAGCAAGAGGGTCATTGGTCAAATAGTTTCAAATTGTCTTCAGGTAAGTATAGAGGCAGAAGATAGCCCTGATGAGGTATGGAAAATTCTTGATTCTTTATTTGATAAATCTGAAGATGTTTCTGCTTATTACCTTGAAAAAGAATATTTTTGAGCTACATCCTACGAACTTTGAAAGAGTGGAATTTTATCTTGCTAAAGTGAAAACCTTAAATGAAAAATTAAATAATTGTGGTAAAGATTACAAGAAAATAGACTCTGCTCTTATAATTCTTGTAGAACAAAAATTGCCATCTTGTTTTGATATGTTCATCCAAACTAGGAATAGCGCTCTTGAATTGTCTTCAAATACCACGAAACCTACTTTTTATGATTTTTGTAAAGGGTTGATAAATGAGCAAGAAAGGTTAATTGTTTTAGGACAAGTCTCACCTAATAAATATCTAATGGCACATAATAAGAATCCTAAGAGAATTTTTAATAATGCTAAAGGTTCTTGTTCACACACTTCAAAACCTACTAATAATTCGGGTAATGCTACTAATGCACATCATGAATCTAGTAAGAAGAAGAAAGTGTATGATCCTTGTAAGAATTGTGGTAAAAATAATCATCCTGAAAATAATTGCTTTAAATTGAAACGTTTAATGTCTAAAGCTAAAAAGAATGGTTCTGATGAATCACAAGTAGCTTTATGTGCATATGTTGTTTCTTCTAGTAACTCTTCTTCTCATGTGGAATGGATAATGGATTCTGGTGCTTCTAAAAATATGACTGGTAATGCTTCTTTATTTACATCTTATGACAATAATAAAAACACATCTCAGAAAGTATCTATAGGTAATGGTAAACAACTTTCCATAATTGGTTTGGGTAATGTTAATGTTGCTAATGGTCAATTGGAAGATGTTTTTCATGTTGAAAATATGCCCATCAACTTACTTTCTATTTATCATGCATGTCAAAAAGGATTTAAATTTGAAGCTTGGCCTAATAAATATGTTCTTAAAGATATCAATCAAAATTTCATAGTTTCTTCTAGTCATGTTGAGCATACTACTAGTTTAGATAAATTTGCTGGTTTTAATTCAACTAAAAGACAACCTTTTTATTCCTATGTTGCTCATGTTGATGAACTAAGTAAATTATGGTATGAAATATTAGGTCATTTGAATTATGGTAAAATGAAAATGTTAACTAAAATAGTACATGGCTTACCTCATATTTCGTCTACTAATGGTGTTTGTGAAGGTTGTGTTCTTAGTAAACATCATAGAGAAATGTTTGATAAAGGTAAAGCTTGGCATGCTAAAGAACCTTTGCAATTAATTCATAGTGACATTTGTGGTCCTCTTGAAGTTCCTTCTATAACACATGCAGTCTATTTTCTTATCTTTATTGATGACTTTAGTATAAAATCATGGGTTTATTTTTTGAAACATAAAAGTCACACTTTTTCTAAATTTCAAATATTTAAATCCTTGGTTGAAAATGATTCTGGTAAAAAGATTAAGACTTTAAGAACTGATAATGGGGAGGAATTCATTAAGAAATAATTTGAATATTTTTTATCTAAACATGGCATTTGACATCAAAAGACTGTTCCTTACACACCTCAACAAAATGGTGTTGCTGAAAGGAAAAACAAAACTTTAGTTGAAATGGCTAGATGTATGCTTTATTCTAAAGGATTACATAAGAAATTTTGGGTCGAAGCCATAAGTTGTGCTAACTTTATTTTAAATATAGTTCCTACAAAATATGTTAAGCATGTTACCCCTGAGGAAAAATGGAATGGTAAGAAACCGGATATTAGTAACTTTAAAGTGTTTGGTTGTGAAAGTTGGGCTCATATTCCTAATGAAGAACGGAAAAAGTTAGAACCCAAGTATCCCAAGTGTATATTCATTGGTTATTCTGAGGATTCTAGGGCTTATAGGTTGTTTGATCCTTCTAATCAAAGTGTCATCATTAGAAGAGATGTTCAATTTATTGAATTCTCTCCACCACCTAAGTCTATTGAACCTCATGTTATTCTGAATATTACCTGATCACCTGTTACTCCTATCTCGATTACTCCTTCTAGTTCTGTGACTGGTCTTAGTTCACCTTATTATTCTTCTTCAAGTATTACACCTAAATGTCTCGAAGCTCCTGAAGTAACCTACCTCTTATGCTCAAGCTAAGGGTAAACCTCATTGGGAACAAGCTATGTTTGTTGAGTATGATTCTATTATGAAGGACAAGACTTGGTCTCTTGTTCCTCTTCCTTCGGTAAAGAAATAAGTTGCTTGTAAATGGATTTATAAAACTAAATTTACTGGAGAAGGATAGATTGAAAAGTATAAAGCTAGATTAGTTGCAAAAGGTTTTAATCAACTTGAAGTTATATATTATAATTAAACTTTTGTTCCTGTTGCTAAAATGAATACAATAAGAACCATTTTATCTATTGTTGCATCTTATAAATGGGAAATACACCAAATGGATGTTATAAGTGCTTTTTTAAATCGTGATCTTAATGAAGACATTTATATGAAATAGCCTCCTGGTTTTATTAATTCTGAATCATCAAGTTTAGTATGTAAATTACACAAGTCTTTATATGGTCTTAAACAACCACTTAGGGCTTGGTATAATAAAATTGATGCATATTTGTTGAATAATGGTTTTACGCATTGTATATATGATCCTACCCTGTATGTTAAGCATGTTGATGACAATATCATTGTTATTGTTTTATATGTGGATGATCATATTATCACTGGCATCCAACCTGTTCTCATTCAAAGTATGAAAAGTGATCTTCAAAATCATTTTGAAATGGTTGATCTCAGTATATTGCACAATTTCTTGGGTATTCAAATTTGGCATCTGACAGATGGTATTTTTCTCTCTCAACAAAACTATGCTACATATTTATTGGCTCGTTTCCATATGAGTGATTGTAAACCTGCTCCTACGCCTTTTCAGTCCGGTATAAAGTTAATTGTTGAGTGTACTTCTCCTCTTGTTGATTCTACTCTTTATCGTCAGCTAGTCGGCAGTTTGATATATTTAACTCACAACAAACTAGATCTCTCTTTCTCCATTAGTATGGTTTCACGATTCATGCAACAACCTCATGAAATTCATTGGCAAGAAGCAAAGAGGATTCTGAGATATTTACAGGGGACATTGTACTATGGTGTTTTTTATTCGAGCAGTACTACAGTTTCACTTTCTGGCTATACAGATTCTAACTGGGAAGGTGATAGTTCTGATCGACAGTCAATTGCTAGTTATATATTTCAACTTGGTTCAGGTTTGATTTCTTGGTCCAACAAAAAGGTGAAGGCTCTTTCTTTATATTCGTGTGAAGCAGAGTATAGAGCAGCCAAAGAAGTCACAAAAGAAGCAGTTTGGTTACGGCATGTTCTCACTGAGCTTGGTCTAGTTCCAAAATCATCCACTTTGTTGAAGTGTGACAATCAGGGTGCAATTCAGCTTTCTTATAATCCGTTATATCACTCCAAGAAAATGCATCTCGATCTTGAT
Source organism: Larix kaempferi (assembly GCA_027924585.1). Lineage (NCBI taxonomy): Eukaryota > Viridiplantae > Streptophyta > Pinopsida > Pinales > Pinaceae > Larix > Larix kaempferi. The sequence goes on along the minus strand of BSBM01000243.1, from coordinate 2,591,954 downwards.
GCTTTCTTATAATCCGTTATATTCCCTAATCTAAGCAAATATCTTCACAAGCAGAGCATGGATTGCAACAGGTATAATCTATTATTGTTTTAATTCATTAATGCCTAACTTGTTTATGGTTTTGGACTTTATCTTTTAAGTTATGCTAATATGGATCGATTTAACAAAGATAGTTCAGAAGCCTTGAGAAGACCGCAGGTGTAGCAGCTTGTTAACCTTTGGAGAAGAGGCATACGTGGCACCAGCTGTCCCCTCCTGAGTTCAGTTCCACATATCACTACAATAGTGCAATTGTTCCTCCACATGGTCAGCTACGACTGGGCCACGATAGAGCATTCGAGTATCATCCAGTTCAACCAGTTAGAATCTATTCCAGTCTGCTAACAGCATGTCACAACTCAGGCCTGAATGTAACGATTTTATTTAAGTTCACTTATGGCTTTAACTGTTCGATTGTAAATCAGAAGCCTAAAGATCATAGATCTTCATGGCTGCTCGATATTTAGGGAAACTAACTCATGTCATCAGGGTATAAATGTAAAGAGGCATTCTGAGCCTGGGGTTGGAGAATTTGTAATTGTATAAGCTGAAACAGAGACCTGCAACTGTGATTTATTATTCTTAATACAAGGAGCAGAGTTTCTTATATCCTGGTGTTTTAATTTGTGTTAGTTCACAGCATCTCTATTAGAAGGCCAGGGCCCTCCTTCTCACAGAGATTGCTAAGTTAAGTAGATAGATTAGTTTATTTTCTTGTTGTGTGGTGTGGATTTGCAGTAGGTACATTTTATAGATTGGTTGCAACAGTAATCATTGATAATTTCATTTTCCTTTGGTAGTTTATGATTGCATCTTGAATAGCTATAACTGCATGGTGTGACAGTCGACTATGTAGGTTAGTTCTTTTTATGCAAGTGTGCTAGTTAGCTATTACAGTCAAGCTTAGCTCAGATTCTTTTCAGTCATTTATCTTTCTTAGGGTTTCCAACTTAGTCAAATTATGGTCCGAGTTTAATTCTAGTTCTTCATTGTTGTTATCTTTCTTATGGATCATTAAATTAGACATGTTACGATTGAGTTACAGTAGTTGATAATTGAATTAGAGAGGTTGTGATTGGATACTGTAGTTTGATATCTTTAGGATTTAACTTCTTGCAAAAGTAAGTCTAGTTTATTCATTCATAGATCAATAACTGCTGGATTGGTATTTGTACGAAGCTAAATGTACATTGATTTCTTAGATGGATAAAGTAGATTAGTTTTTATCCATGAGATGAGTTTGACTGAGCAGATAGGTAGGATACTTTATGTCCATTCATTCAATCAGCTACTTGAAATGTTTATGCATAGATTGTGCTAATTTCCATTGAAATAAAATACCTACCTGGGTTGATAATTCATATTGAGCATCCCATGTGTTAGTTGTAATTGATTAGCATATAGGGTGACCAACATTTTGGTGTCGTTGCCAGGGATGGAAATTTATAGGCATAGACAGTAGTTGATTTTTGATTTCATTTTAGTTTTGATTATTTGAAGCATGCATGAATACAAGAAGAACAAATTGGGAACCCCCTCAAAATACCAACATTGCAGGTGGAAAAGGTCGTGGTCGTAACCAAGGTTTTGGAAGACAGACATTTATTGATGATATAATTGCTAGAGCTGATTCTTCTACCAGACTACTGCAAGCATCTTGAGGAAGAGGAAATTTCATTCTTCCCAATATTAACACTTCTGCATCAACCATGGAGAACGCAATGGGACCTTCAACTCCCGTTCCAGATAAGAAACCTTCTAAAGACAAGGGAAGTGCTGTGAGTGTACCAGATAGAGAGGACATCTATTATATTAACAGGAACAGAGTTACTAAAGAAGAGTGGTTGGATCATCGCCAAGAACAAGAATAGGAAAGAAGGTGAGAAGAAGAAAGGAGGAGAGAAGAAGAGGCAAGGGAAGAGGAAGAAAGAGCGAAGGAAGCATTGAAATTTTGGAGCAACATGAATAATGGAGAATGTGAAGTAAATAATGATCGCCATAATAACAATGAGGAGGAGGTGGAATATAATCAGCATGGTGACACTCTTTCCACTCTTGAATTCCCTATCCTCCAGACACCAGGCACAACTCATATGAAAAATATTTCACCCTCGTTTCTCTCGAATTTCCATGGTAAGTCCTCTGAAGACCCAGATGAATTCCTTTTTGAGTTTGACATCCTCTATCATAGTTACGATTACACCTCCAGTGCGTAGAAACTGAAATTATTTCTAGCCACCTTGAAAGGAAATGCTCTGTGCTGGTTTATGAGTTTGGGTCGTGAGACCATTACCACTTGGGACCAGATGAAACAAACCTTCCTCTCCAAATATCAAGAATACTGTAGAATTAGAGATAGGAAGGAGGAATTGTTTAACATGGTTTAGAAGGAAAAGAGAGCTTGGAATATTTTGTTGAAAGGTTGTTGTATAATTTACAGAGGTCTGGTCATACTGAGATTGGAAAAGATGTACTCAAGATTATCTTACTGCAGGGAATTATAGAAGATTTCCTTGATATGTTGAACTTGTTGGGGAAAGGGGATATCTCAAAGGAACCCTTTGAGAAGATTGTTGAATTATGTCGAAGGTATTCAAGGGGGTCCTTTAGAACCAACAACCGGGACAAGGAATGAGATCGAGATGTCTTCACTAGGACACAGAAATCAGCTAGTGGAGGAGCCACTCGAGCAGAAATAGGAAACCTTCTGGAGAACTTTAAAATAGATATGACGAGCTCCATTTCCTTAGAATTGGATGTCTTAAGGGAAAAACATAGGCATGCAGTAGAAGACCTAACACTTGGCGTATTCTGCCCCAAATGCAGAAAGAAGCTCCCATTGAAAGAATGTCTGCTTGACAAAGTGGAGGTATGTCGGATATGTGAATTGGATCATGATACCAAGGAATGTCCTTCATTACCCAAAGTCAAAGCAGTCCTGCAGGAATCTACGTCAGATGTGGAACAATCTTATTTTATTGCTCAGAAGAATCCTTGGCAGCCTCGAAATCAAGGTATGAATTCAAATCCATCACCTTTTTGGAATAATATGAATGGTATGAATAATATGCATAACATGAATACACAATTCCATTCACATTATTCTAACAACCAATGGAATCCATTTCAAACTTCAATGCAAAATCCTAACCCTCGGTTTCCATGGGCACAACAATTAAACCAGCAAGCTCCCTGGGCTCCCAACTGGAGAAATTCCTACCTAGGAAACAATTTTCCTCATCACCAGACTCCTTACTAATAGTATCCCCCTCAATAGTACCCTCACCAATTGTACCAGCAGCCACAACTGCAATTCCCAAACAATGTCGCACCTATGAATGCACCACTACGACCACAGCTACCTGCACAACCTAACCCCAACCCGAACAATAAAGCAGTTCATCAATTTGAGACTGCTAACATGCCTACTTATTCCATTTCCTAAATTCCCTGCAATGATATACATTTACGATAGTACAGTCAACTCAGTGACTGAAGCTAGAGTGAATCAACAATTTGATAGTACAGTCAACTCAGCAATCCCCATCATTGAGGATGTTGAAATTCGTACTGAAACACTAGTTGAAACTCGGAGAGAAACACACGATGAATCAAATCCTACACAACTGATAAGAGAACCACCATATCCTAAACGATTGGATCTACAAAAAACAATGTAACAACCTCGATTCAATATCCTAGGAGAATTGAAGAACTTATATGTCAAAATTCCACTGTTACAAGCCCACCATGACGTGCCCATCTATGCTAAGACCATTAGAGACCTATGTGTAAAATAACCAGGACAAAAGCCTAGGGATCCTCCCATTGTCCATGTATTGGGAAAACGTTTTGAGTTAATAATGGGTAAGACTCCTATGGCTAAATATGATGATCCTTGAAATCCTACTGTTACAGTACACATAGGACACACTCACATACCAAATGTCTTGGTAGATTTAGGCGCAACCATCAATGTTATGACCATCGAAATTGTGAAAAATATGGGACTCACTAATCTTCGGCCAACCCCTACCATTTTAGAACTTGTTTATAGATCAACAATCAAGCCTGAGGGAATCCTGGATGACCTGGTTGTCTCTTTCGATTCGTGGGAATACCCTATGGACTTCTTGGTCTTACAACCGAAGGCACAGCTGGGGGGACACCCGCTGATCCTAGGGAGACCTTGGTTAGCCACAACAAATGCTTGTATCAGCTGCCGGTCGGGGTCCATGACTATCTCAAATGGGACTGATATTAAAAGCCTAAATTTATACCCTCCAACCCGACCAAGCCTAGAAGCTGAAACTCCACTTTGGGTGGATCTGGAGGAAGAAGAAAGCATTCAGCCATTATTAACAATAGGGAGAGCCTTAACCTTTAAAGATGAAATAGAGGATGACACTATTAACAATTTCATTAGTGAAGCCATGTCTGTCAATAAACATGTTTACCAGATTTTGAACAGTACTCTAGATGAAAAAGAACAAGAAATTCTAACAGAAGAGACTCTAGTCAGCGATCCCAACATAATTCCACTACTTAAAAATTCGAAAATCATTCCAATGGAAATTGAGTTGGGAAAAATATTAACCATACTTCTGAATCTTATAACCAATAAGCTGGAATGCCTGATCACTATGTTGAAGAAGCATAGGGGATATTTTGCATGGGAATACACATATATGAAGGGCATTCCCTCTAATATGTGTACCCACCACATTTACATCAAAAGCGAATCTAGACCAGTGTGCTAACCATAACGAAGGATGAACCCGAACTTAAGGGACATAGTGAAGGAAGAAATCCAAAAACTTTTGGAAGCAATATTTATATACCCAATTTCAGACAGCGAGTGTGTTTCTCCACTTGTGATTGTACCAAAAAAGAATGGGAAATAGAGGGTCTATGTAGATTACAGAGAATTGAATAAAGCAATGCAGAAAGACCACTTTCCCCTATCTTTTATTGACTAGGTCCTTGATACCTTGTCTAGAAATAAGTATTTTTCCTTTTTGGATGGATTTAGTGGTTACAACCAAATACAGATTGCTCCAGAAGACCAAGACAAAACTACCTTCACCTTTCCCTGGGGCACTTTTGCATACAGGGTACTTTCTTTCGGATTGTGCAATGCACCGAACACATTTCAGAGAGCAGTGATTGGGATCTTTTCATAGATGATAAATGACTGCATGGAAATTTTTATGGATGTCTTCACTCCATACGGTAGTAGTTTCGAAGAAGCATTGGAAAATTTAGAAAAGGTTTTGGAATGCTATGAACAAAGCCAGCTATCTTTAAGCACTAAAAAGTGCCATATGATGATGAGCGAGGGCATAGTTCTAGGGAACTTCATCTCTGCTGATGGTATCCAGGTAGACCCATACAAAATTAAGGTAATTGAAAATATACCAACTCGTGGAACACAAAAATATGTACGTATCTTCTTAGGGCATGCTGGTTATTACAAAAGATTTATAAATTTTTTTTCCAAAGTAGCTTCTCCTTTATTCACCCTGTTGATGAAGGATGCACCATTTGATTGGAACGATGCATGCCAAACAAAGTTTACTGAACTTAATAAAAGGTTGTCTACAACACCTATCCTACGAGGGCCCAATTGGGATCTTCCTTTTCACATCTACTCAGATGCCTCAAATACTTCCATTGGAGCAGTATTAGGACAACAAGAGGGTCATGCTCCCTATGCAATTTATTACATTAGTAAGAACCTGGCCCCTGCTGAACTGAACTACACTGTTACAGATAAAGAGTTCCTTGCCATTGTCTATGCCATCAATAAATTTAGACACTATGTTACTGGATATTCCACTTTTGTGCACACTAACCATTCAGCCATCAAGTACTTAATGAATAAACCTATCACTAATGGTAGAGTAACTGGATGGTTGTTAATGTTACAGCAATTTGACATTACAATTATTGACAGACCAGAAAAGGAAAACATTGTTGCTGAATTTTGTATCTCAACTTACTAACAATGATGACAGTTTACCAGTCAAAGATTCCTTCCCTGATGAACATTCATTTGCAATGTCAGCTCATTCCCCATGGTACACAGATATTGCTAACTATTTGGTTGCAGGTAAGCTTCTAGCACATCTTTCAAAGAAAGAAAAAAGAAGGATCATACACCAGAGTGCTAGATACTGTTGGATAGATGGACATCTTTTCCACACAAGTTTTGATTTGGAAATCAGAAGATGTGTAAGAGAAGATAAAATTTACAGTATCCTGAAAGCTTTCCATGATGAGCCCTGTGGGGGACATTTTGTTGACAAAAGGACGGGTCATATGGTTTGAAGGATGGGATATTATTGGCCTACATTGTTTAAGAATGAAAAAAAGTATGTCCAGGCTTGTGACAGCTACTAGAGGATGGGCCATCTGAATAGATTAGATGAAATGCCTCTTCAACCACAGCTTATGGTTGAACCTTTTGATAGATGGGCTCTGGATTTCGCAGGGCCTATCAACCCTCCCTCGAAGTAGAAAGTTTACATATTGGTTTGCACATATGACATGACCAAATGGGTGGAAGCTGTATCCTTGGTCAAAGCCAATGATCAGGCTGTAATTGATTTGTTATATGAAGATATTTTTACTCAGTTTGGATTACCCAAGGAAATAATTACCGATGGTGGACCACAATTCATGTCTCACAAATTGGAATCCTTGTTACAGAAGTTTCACATTCAACACAAAATAACCTCACCATATCATCCACAGGCCAATGGCCAAGTGGAAAGCACAAATAAGGTCATTGAGGTTATTTTAACAAAAATAGTGAAAAGTCACCGTAAAGATTGGGATGACAGACTCCCAGAGGCACTATGGGCTTATTGCACCACATGGCGCAACACTACTGGTTTTTCCCCATATGAATTGGTGTATGGAAAAAATGTTGTCTTCTGGATTGAATTTGAAATCAGAACTTTGAAGACAGCCATAGAAGCGAATATTGATTTAGTAGGAGCTCAGAGGAACTGTTTGAATCAGTTGAATGAGTTGGATGAGAAGCGCATAGCTGCAGTTCATCATACAACCTTGATTCAACAATAGCGCTCCAAGTGGCATGACAAATTTATAAAGAAGAAAGTCTTCTGTGAAGGAGACTGGGCTTTGTTGTATGATTCACAGTTTGAAAGGGATTTCAAAGGAAAACTACGTACAAGATGGCTAGAACCCTACCAGATAGATAGAGTGTTTGACAATGGAACAGTTCGGTTGATCACCATCGATGAAAAAAAAACACCATTATTTTATAATGGTCATCAGCTGCGACTGTATCATAAACCAATTTCAAGGGATGCATTTCATTCACATGTCGCAGCTAATCTAGGTTACCAACTGATTCAGGAACAAGGACTTTTCCCTATCCCTGATAATTCTTAAAAGGCTGCTGCAATTCTGCATAAACTTTTTTGTATATAAATAAATCATCATTTTTCTTTTATTTGATTTTATCTTTTTTTTCATCTTCGATGGGTTTTTTTTTTTTTAAGAACTTTGAACAGGTTTATGCATGGAAGATCACTCGGATGGAGTCAGTCGCAACTCTGGCCAAGCGATTGTGGAATTATGGTTGATCCTCCTTTCTGTGAATAACTCCTTGGAAGAAAATAGTGTTGTAGCAATAGTTACTCAGCAAAATATGGCTCATTTCTCTTTTTCCTGCAGCTGCAACACTGTTAAATCCCACCCAAAGTCTCTTTTTCTGCGTAGCTGCGACTTTGCCAAAGTTTCCTATCTTTCCCATTTTGTGCAACTGCAACACTGCTAAATATGGCTCATTTCTTTTTTTCCCGTAGCTGCAACACCACTCCATATGGCTTATTTCTCTTTCCTCCAGCTGCAACACCGCTAAAGTTGTCTATTTCTCCTATTTTTTGCAGCTGCGACTCCACCAAAGTTGCCTATCTTTCCCATTTTGCACAGCTGTAACATCGTTAACTATGGATTATTTCTCTTTCCCGTAGTTGCAACACCGTTGAGTTGTCTATTTCCCCTATTTTTAGCAATTGCGACTCCACCAAAGTTGCCTATCCTTCCTATTCTGTGCAGCTACAACACCGCTAAAGTTGTCTATTTTCCCTATTTGTAGCAGCTGCAACTCTGCTAATTCCTTATTGAAAGCTTGCTATATCTTTTCTCACTGGTTTTAGTGAATTCCACCCTCCACAAAGAACATTAAAAATCCTACCTGTTTTCCATGTTCTTATGATTTACGCCAACGTGGATGTACTTTATTTGCAAGTCAACAATGGCCAGCTCGTGGACGCATGTGTGAATTTATGACCCTATCAGCGATGTGACCGTGAGAAGGCACCACCTTGCAAAAAGACGGTTTGGCATTACATTTGAAGGTACGAGTCTTAATCATAAATGTAATTAGGAATGACTTAATGTAATAAGCAATAATGAATATACTTTGTCGTTACTCCATGTCAGTCATCCATAGCCAATCAACTGAGACAAAAAACACATTTGATTTGTCATTCATTCTTGGTTTATGACCATCATTCTACCTTCCTCATGCGATAACCTGTCATCAATTTTATGCCAAAAATGACCATGCCAATTCCCCAAAATAACTGTGCCACCTTTCCTAAAATACCCAAATCAAACTTTGGCTATCCATTGCTCCTTCTACATGCAGTAGCTCGACGTTTGAGACTGTCACTCATTCCTCTGGTAGCAGAATTTACAGAGAGCTTCACAATATGGGCATCTTGGTAAGACATGAGCCTATCAGCATAGAGCCTCTATGTGCAAATAAAGAAGTTTTTACCATCTTCTAGGAAGCTGGCTGGATTGATTATTTCCAGTGTTTGAATGGTTTTTGTGTGGAAACCGCACTTGAGTTCGCTCAAAATATAACCAGAACCCATTTAGAAGTTAGAGGTATAAGGATAGATGTTTCAGAAGCAATCATGGTGGAAGTAACAGGATTTCCCAGAATTGAGATGCACTAGTTTGGTCGAAAGCGCCATAATTCAACCGCAATTGAAGACTTTTTGGCGGCATGAGAAATTGTTCGGCCGCATGGGCGAGGAGTAGAGTTGGAATCCTTGCCAAATCCTTGTAACCAGGTGATGACCTTCATAAAGAAATACAGTTCCTATGAAGGTAGGTACAAAGTGGTTTACATATATGAATTCTTCATCCTTTCACATTTACGCCACCGCAGATTGTTAAATATGTCATTTTATCTTTTACAATCTCTGCAAACTATGGTTGGGTATGTCAGGGATGCTCGACATCCAATATATTCCCTCTAAAACCATGGGTTGATTAAACTATTAATCTTACGGGCCCTTGCACACCACAATTTGATGTGGGAACAATTTGTTTCTTGGCCAAGGGTACCCCAAGAACCTACCATGGCCATAGGGGGTGTTGAAATAGTAAATGAGGACTGGAGTTCCTCCAATTCAGCTGGGGGGAGGGATGGAGCATTAGAAGACCAAGTGGAAGAGGTAAATATGGGGGAAGGTGCGACAACAACGAACCCTGTTGCAGAAGAAGATATGATGGAAGCGGTGGCGAATGAGGCAGTGGTATTGGAAGCTACAACAACAGCAAACCCTATAGAGGAAGAAACAGACCCGATAGAAATTGCAGATAGGGTGGCAGTTGGAGCAGTAGCGATGGCATCATTAGCAGCTGCAGCAGAGGAAGTTGAAACTGGAGCAGTTGTGGAAGCTGTAGCTGCGGAAGTTGCAATGCAAGGGGAAGAACATCAAGTAGAGGTGGTAGAAGGAGTAAACATGGAGGTGTTGGATGTATAATCCTCCCATGAAAGAAGGGGAACTATCATTGAAGAAGAGGAATTCATCCCTCTTTCTAAAAATTTAGAAACCCCTTTGTCATAAAAAAGAAGAAAAAGGTAAGGGAATAAGGGTCAGACATCTACCCCAACGAAGAAAAGAAGAACCAGAGTTGTTATAGCAGCAGAAAAAACATGTGCAATCAGGGAAAAAATTGAAATTCCCACAGCAGAAGCAGCATGTGCAACTGGGGCAGACATTGAAATTCCCATTTTAAACTGCAAATCACCTGTTGTTACACAAGAACCTGCTGCAGAAGAACCCCAAATTTAAAATCTTCTTCTTGAGAATCAGCTACTGAAAGAGTAGGTGCAAATGATTCAGGGTGAATTGGAGAAATGGAAGGAAGCAAGCATAAAAATGCCAGAGAAGAGTTTGAATACATTAGTGGAGGCTACAGATCTGTTAGAAAAATCATCTCCTGGTTTGGGAAATGAAGAACAAAGAGAAATGGTATTCCCAGAATGTGGAGACATATTTAAATCGGTAGGGCATAGAGTCATAGTGCTGGGTTTGGTAGCACAAGAGCCTATACAGGCAAAGAAAGAAGGATAAAGTGTACCTGCAGTGGAGCTAATGGAGGAGAATGAGCTAGAAACAGACATAATCCTTGATCTGGAACTAGGAGAAGATGAAGAAATGCAATCCCAACCATCAGAAAATACTGAACTATTCCAAGACCAGTCTCATCTTCCAGAAGACATCGAGGTAATTCAAGAACAACCTCAGCAATATGAAGAAATTGAAAAACAGGATGCAGTTACACAAGAACCAACATCCTTGAAAATATTTAGTGAAGCTGCAACTCAGACAACAATTGCTGATATCAAGGTACAAGAGAAAGACGTTGTTACACAACAACCAACGTCTTTAAAAATGTTTGTTGAAATCATGGCTCAGACTGAAGTTGCTGAGATTGAATTAAAGAGAAAGGGTGCTGCCACACAAGAACCATCATTCCTAAAAGTATTTGTTGAGACTGCAACTCATATAGAAGCTGCTGAGTTTGGTATTCAGAGAGGGAATGTTGTTACACAAGAACCAGTGTTCTCGAAATTATTTGTTGATTCAACAACACAAATTGAAGCTGCCGAGGTTGAAGTACATGAAAAGGATGTTGTTACATAAGAACCAACATCCTCAAAATTAACTGCTGAGATTGCAACACAAGTAGAGGCCATTGCAACACCGATGGAAGAGGAAGTTATTACACTGCCAATTCAAAATGAGGAAGATGGGACATCTGGTGACAAGGTAGGAATGCAATTTTCTCAAGAAAATATTAATTTAGATTCTGATGATGAAAAAGATGTGGAGGATAGAAGGATTCAATGTTTGGAGAAAAATATTTCGTTGTTACAACTGGAGCTAGCTAAATGGAAAAATCATATTGATCAATGTCAAGAAGGGATGGTCCCTCTCATTGAACATAGAAATACTATCAAAGAATTGAGGGAGAAGTGGGCAAAGGAATTAACTCTTCAGAGATCTCAATTGGAGGAGGTGCAAAAGGAATTGGAGGAGTTGAAGGAATTCAAATCCATGCAAAAAGAAAAAGACCAATTGTATGCCCTCTCTCAGGAGCTGCTGAGTTCAAGAGCCCCATCTCCTTCTTATCTGGTATTTATGTATGAACAAATGAACCTGTTCAAATTGAAATCTTTACAGGAGGGTAGACCTTATCAAATGTTGATCCCTTCTCAGTTCATAGAGACCTTTTTGTCAAGCAGTTTTCTTGAGCAGAATCTGTTGTGTGAACTATATTTGCACAATATGGTATGTTTTGGTGACTCTTGCTCTAATCCTGTTCCCTATGCAGGAGATGTTTAGTTGAGTGCCTTTGCCTCTTTTGTTAATAATCATGTGCAGTGGGAAGATGCTTTTCAGATAATCACTAGGAATGAGGCCAACTCCAATATTTGGATTAGGAGTGAATCCCAATCTCCTCAGGTTCTCCTTGTAAATCATGGTAGGTGTCTCCTATCTCCTCTAAAGACTCAACATCTGAAAAAGTTGTAAGAGAAGGATATCTCTACCTATGCTGACCTGATCTCCAAATAATAACATCTTGCCTTAGAGGGTATCAAGCACAGGTGGCAGGCTTCTTCTCCATCTTTGAAGAAAATGGATCCTTACTGCCTTAAGAATTTCAAAATGGCTCTTCGCATGGTAGCAGGGTATGTCAATTGCATGAGAACGTGTGGGGTACATTGGTTGGTACTCAAGTTCAAATTTAAACTCATATGGTGGCCAGGAGGGCGGTACAAGGACAATTATACACTGACCAAGGCAGAAGAGAAGCAGTGCTGAGAATATTGGACTGCTTGCAATGGGTTTTTGGAAGCAGGCAAGGAACCTAACATTTCCTTCAGTTTTTCCTCTCGACATGAACTAGGACCAGATTCAGACTCTGATTAGTTGGCTATTGCATGAGGACATGCAATTGGATAGCTGGGGGGAGATGTTGGGCCCCAAAATAGCCCCTTTTTTTCTACACCTTTTTCCTGGTTTTGCCTCATTATTCCCTGATATAAGTAGATATCTTCCCAAGCAGAGCATGGATTGCAATAGGTATAATCTATTATTTTTTTATTTCATTAATGCCTGATTTTTTTATGGTTTTGGACTTTATCTTTTAAGTTATGTTAATATGGATCGATTTAACAAAGATAGTTCATAAGCCTTGAGAAGACCGCAGGTGTAGCAGCTTGATAACCTTTGGAGAAGAGGCATACGTGGCACCAACTGTCCCCTCTATTAGAAAAACAGGATCGCAGAGCAATAAAAATAAACAGAAATGCAAATATAATCACACATACACATTACAAGAGAGACATAGATATATCGTGGTTCACCCAACTTGGGCTATGTCCATACTGAATTTTCCAGTCCTTATTATTATTACCATCTAGCAAGGTGAAGGGATACAACCTGCAACACAACCGCTACACTTCCTCTTCTCTGTTTCACAGTCTCTCTCCTGATCTCAGAGATCTTTACAATGCATAAAACCTAATACATCCTCATACTAACCATATTACAATGTCTTTATTTATAAGGAAAATACAATGGGAAAATACCACAAGATACCCAAAACCATGGGCCCACAAAACAGCTGGCGAAAATAGCCCCAAAATTTTTCTTTGGGGGCGTTGCCCCTGAACCCCCACTGGGGGACCACTGGCCCCCGGATCCCCCAGCCAGGGGGGATGGTCCCCCTTGGGACCCCGTGGAGGGGTTATGCCCCCCCACACCCCCTCGCTGGGGTTACTGTACAGTCCACCTAAATATCATATAAAACTGGGGTACAAACATGGCTGATACAATATCACCTATGAGACTAGAAGATCTGGCTCCACAACCAACAATCTCCCACTTGGAGACTGATCGCAACAACTCCACCGCTGCTACACTTGCTGGACTTGGACTTGGTAAATTTCTCCTCTTCACCTTCATGCTAGAAGGCCAACTGAAACTGAGCACGAACTCAGTTTCTCTTTGGTCACTACCTTTGTGAACATATCTGCAGGATTCTGGCTAGTATGTATCTTTTCCAGCTTCAATAGTTCATCTTCCAAAATAGATCATATGAAATGGTACTTGAGCTGTATATGTTTAGTCCTGGAATGGAATGCTGAGTTCTTTGCAAGGTGAATGGCACTCTGGCTGTCACTATACAATCTTCTATCCTTCTGCTTCTTACCCACTTCCTCCATAAACCTCTACAACCAAATCATCTCTTTACTAGCCTCTGTAATGGCAACATACTCTGCTTCTGTTGTTGAAAGTGCAACAACCTTCTGTAGTTTCGAAATCCAGCTTACTGTTGTTCCACCTACAGTAGACACATACCCTGTGGTGCTCCTCCTGCTATCCTTGTCACCTGCCATATCTGCATCAACATATCCCTGTAGAACAGTGTCTAAACCTCCAAAACATAATGCCTCAGTGGTAGTACCTCTCAAATACCTGAGAATCCACTGTACTGCCTTCCAATGTTCTTTACCTGGATTGTGCATATATCTGCTCACAACTCCCACTGCATGTGCAATATCTGGTCTTGTGCACACCATGGCATACATCAAGCTACCAACTGCTGATTGATAGGGAATCTTGGATATGTAATCTGTCTCTTCTTGTGTCTTGGGACACATTTCCTTACTTAGACTGAAATGGCTAGCCAAAGGTGTACTTACAGGTTTTGCATTATGCATTCTGAACGTCTCCAACACCTTTTGTATGTACTCACTTTGAGACAATGTTAATTTGCAATTTTTCCTATCTCTGATTATTCTCATACCAAGGATTTGCTTTGCAGCACCCAAATCCTTCATCGCAAATGAATTAGCTAGCTTCCTTTTGAGTACATTTATATCCTGCATGTCAGACCCTGCAACAAGCATGTCATCCACATACAATAACAAGGTAATATATCTTCCATTGTCTAGCTTCTTGAAATAAGCACAGTGGTCAGAATGACATCTACTATAACCTTGTTCTATCATAAACCTGTCAAACTTTAGATACCACTGCCTTGGAACTTGCTTCAAGCCATACAAGCTCTTTTTCAATCTGCATACCAGATCCTCCTTACCTTTGACCTCATACCCTTGTGGCTGCTGCATATATATTTCTTCCTCCAAATCCCCATGGAGGAAGGCTGTTTTTACATCTAACTGTTCAAGATGCAAATCTTGTCCTAATTGAAGTCATCTTAACAACAGGAGAAAATATTTCATCAAAATCTATACCTTTCTTCTGTGCAAACCCCTTTACAACAAGTCTGGCCTTGTACTACTTCTTACCTCCTTCTTCTTCCGTCAACCTGTAAATCCATTTGTTTTGCAATGCTCTTTTACCAGCAGGTAACTGAACCAAATCCCAAGTCTAGTTTCCTTCCAATGAGTCCATCTCCTCATTCATGCCTTGCTCCCACTTCTTTCTAGTTTCCACCTACATTGCTTCTTCATAACATTCTGGTTCACCAGAATCAGTCATCAATAAATAATACATTGAAGGAGAGTATCGTTCAGGGAGTCTACTTAACCTGGTAGATCTTCTTACAATTGTAGGAGTTTCTGGTACTTGTTGCTGCTCTTGATTTTCTGGCACCTTCGGAACTTCATTTTATTTAATTTCATCAAGCACTATGTACTTTGTGTTTTCCTTTTCCCGTTTCTTTCCCTGCAACTGATCTTTATACATGACCTTTTCATTGAATATCACATCTCTACTCCTGATGATTTTGTTATTTTCATAATCCCATAAACGATAACCAAATTCATCAGCCCCATATCCAATAAAGGTACATTTCTTGGATTTAGCTTCAAGCTTTGTCCTATTTTCTTTATCAATATGGACAAATGCTTCGCAACCAAACGTTTTCAGAAATGAGTAGTTTACCTTTTTATCTGTCCATGCTTCCTTTGGAATACCACCATCCAAAGCACTTGAAGGTCCTCTGTTTATTAAATAAACAACAGTATTTACAGCATCCGCCCAAAACTATAAGGGCAACCCTGCATGCAGTCTCATACACCTTGCACGCTCCATGATCGTTCTGTTCATCCTTTCTGACACACTATTTTCCTATGGTGTTCCTGGGACTATCTTCTCTCTACGAATCCCATGGTATGAACAGTAACTATCAAACTCCTTGCCGCAGTACTCACCTCCATTATCAGATCTGAGACACTTTAATCTTTTTCCTGTCTCATTCTCAACCAAAGCTTTCCACTTCTTAAAAGTAGCAAACACATCAGATTTCTGTCTAATGCAATAAACCCAAGTTTTTCTAGTTGCATCATCAATAAATGTAACATAATAATAAGAGCCACCAAGAGATTGTACCTAAGCCTGTCCCCATACATCTATATGCACAAGCTCTAATTTTTCATTCTTCTTCTATTTCCCAACCCTGAGAAATCTGACTCTCTTTTGTTTTCCATAAACACAGTTTTCACACAATTCCAAACTTACCTACTTCAAATCCGGTAGCAACTTCCTTGAGTGGAGAATCTGCATCCCCTTCTCACTCATGTGGCCAAGCCTATGATGCCACAATGTTGTATCTGTTCCTGTGGAAGCTAAAGAGATAGAATGGTCAGTATTATGAGGACATAAATACAACGTACCTACTCTGTCTCCTTTTGCTATCACCATTGATCATTTAGTGATCTTCCACCACTTTTCTCCGAACGTAGATAGATAGCCACCATCTCCCAACTACCCTGTTGAGATCAGATTTCTTTTCATAGCAGGAATATGCCTAACTTCTTTCAACAACCAATCAGTTCCATTCTTAAATTTTATCCATACCTTACCCATTCCAACAATTTTACATGGCTCATCATCACCCAATAAGACATGTCCAAAGTCGCCAGGAACATACTCATGAAAGTATTTCCTATGGGGTGTAGCATGACATGAAGCTCCTGAATCTACTACCCCATAATCACTAGTATTATCTAATGCAAGAATCAAAGCATCTTGTAACACATCACCTTCTACATTTGCTTCCTGGGTAGTTTCCTTCTGTGCATCTCCTTTCTTCTTTAGAGATTTGCAGTCTTTCTTCAGATGTCTTTTCTTTCCACAGTTCCAGCACTCTATCTTTCCCTGTCTGGACTTGGATCTACCCATTTTAGACTTTCCATGATTACCTTGGATCTTTCCTCTCTCCTTTTGTCTTCCCCTGCTCTCCATGGTCAACGCATTACCTAATGTCTCACCTGTGCTTTTTCTTCGCATTTCCTTTCTAAGAATAACACCAATAACATCATCAAATTTCAAGGTGTTTGAACTAGAGACAGAGTTACTTACAACCATGACCAAGCTATTCCAGCTTTCTGGCAATGAACACAAGATTAGAAGAGCCCTAACCTCATCATCAAAGTTCACACTTATAGAACTTAGCTGATTTGTAACTGTATCAAACTCACTTAAATGATCAGTAACAGATCCACCTTCAAACATCTTCATATTAAATAAACGATTCATTAGAAATACCTTGTTGGAGGCTGAGGGTTTTTCATATAGCTTACCCAATGTGCTCATCAAACCCTGTGTTGTCGTTTCTTTTGAGATATTGAAAGCCACCGACAAAGCCAGGCTCAACCATATTGTTCCCAGAGCCTTTCTGTTAAGAACCTCCCATTCTTCATCCTTCATAGCCGTCGACTACTTTACTTTTCCTCCCAACGGTAGGAATAGATCCTTCTGGTACAGATAGTCCTCCATTTGCATCTTCCATAACCCAAAGTTTTGGCCGTTAAACTTCTCGACCTTAAACTTTCCTTCTTCTGCCATTGCTCTGACTCGAACCAGAAACCCTAGCTTCCTGCGGGTTTAACTGCCAAATAGACCTTTGGCTCTGATACCAATTGTTAGAAAAACAGGATTGCAGAGCAATAACAATAAACAAAAATGCAAATATAATCACACATACACATTACAAGAGAGACACAGATATATCGTGGTTCACCCAACTTGGGCGACGTCCACACTGAATTTGCCATTCCTTATTATTATTACCGTCCAACAAGGTGAAGGGATACAACCTCCAGCACAACCGCTGCACTTCCTCTTCTCTGTTTCACAGTCTCTCTCCCGATCTCAGAGATATTTACAATGCATAAAACCTAATACATCCTCATACTAGCCATATTACAATGTCTTTATTTATAAGGAAAATACAATGGGAAAATACCATGGGATACCCAAAACCATGGGCCCACAAAACAGCTAGCGAAAACAGCCCCAAAAATTTTCGATGCCCCCCCACACCCCCCCGCTAAGGTGAGTGTACAGTCCATGTACATATCATATAAAACTGGGATACAAACACGGCTGATACAATATCATCTATGAGACTAGAAGATCTGGCTCCACAACCAACACCCTCCTGAGTTTAGTTCCACATATCGCTGCAACAGTTCAAGTGTTCCTCCACATGGTCAGCTACGACTGGGCCATGACAGAGCATTTGAGTATCATCCAGTTCAATCAACTAGAATCTATTCCAGTCTACTAACAGCATATAACAGCTCAGACCTGAATGCAACGATTTCATTTAAGTTCACTTATGGCTGTAACTGTTCGATTGTAAATCGGTAGCCTGGAGATCATAGATCTTCATGGTTGCCCGATATTTGGGGAAATGAATTCATGTCATCAGGGTATAAATGTAAAGAGGCATTCTGAGCCTTTTGTTGGAGAATTTGTAATTGTATAAACTGAAACAGAGAGCTGTAACTGTGATTCATCATTCTTAATACAAGGAGCAGAGTTTCTTATATCCCGGTGTTTTAATTTTTGTTAGTTCACGGCATCTCTATTAGAAGATCAGGGCTCACCTTCTCACAGAGATTGCCGAGTTAAGTAGATAGATTAGTTTATTTTCTTGTTGTGTGGTGTGGATTTGCAACAGGTACATTTTATAGATTGGTTGCAACAATAATCATTGATAATTGTATTTTCCTTTGGTAGTTTATGATTGCATCCTGAATAGCTGTAACTACGTGGTGTGACAATCGACTGTGTAGGTTAGTTCTTTTTATGCAAGTGTTCTAGTTAGCTATTACAGTAAATCTCAGCTCGGATTCTTTTCAGTCATTTACCTTTCTTAGGATTTCCAACTAAGTCAAATTATGGTTCAAGTTTAATTCTAGTTCTTTGATGTTGTTATCTTTCTTATGGATCATTAGATTAGACATGTTATGATTGAGTTACAGTAGTTGATAATTGAAATAGATAGGTTGTGATTGGATACTGTAGTTTGATATCTTTAGGATTTAACTTATTGCAAAAGTAAGTCTAGTTTATTCATTTCTAGATTAATAACTGCTGGATTGGTATTTGTAGAAAGCTAAATGTTCTTTGATTTCTTAGATGGATAAAGTAGATTAGTTTTTAGCCATGAGATGAGTTTGATTGAGCAGATAGGTAGGATAGTTTATCTCCATTCATTCAATCAGCTCCTTGAAATGTTTATGCATAGATTGTGCTAATTGTCGTTGAAATAAAAGACATACCTGGGTTGACAATTCATATTGAGCATCCTGTGTGTTAGTTGTAATTGATTAGCATATAGGGCAACCAACAATGCTCATTACATTCGAGGTCTTATTGCAGATGGTGTTCTTTCTCTCAAGTATTGTCCTACAGAGTAGCAGGCAGTCGATATCTTCACCAAATCCTTAACAACAATGAAGTATGTGTTGGAATATTCTCACCATCATTTTTTATATTTGCATGCCTGCATGCATCCAGTCATCAGTATGGTAGTCTCCCAGCACCTAGTCCCCAGGTTTTCAGCCCCAGGAGCCTATTTCTGCTCAGTTCTATCCCTCCTAGCCACATATGCCCCTTGTTTTCATCACTAAAGTACATGTGCACCCTCTTCCACCTATTTAGGAGATTCTTCAGTTAGTTCCATGATTAGTGGATCTGTTCCTTGATCTGAGGATTGATTGACTAGTTTAACTTACTGAACCACTTAGATAGACCTCTAGAGAGACTAGATCAGCTATATTGACTACTCACAGCTCCTCATGCACCCACATTGGAGTCTCCTTCCCTATATTTGTGCCACATGCACCACTTAGACTTAGTTAGACTCATTTGACTGATGTTTGACCACTTGTGAGCACTATTACTGATTGGATTATGTCTCCAATGTCACCCAAGCCACACATTGAGGAGAATTTGAATGACCTTGGGAGGCATTCAAATTCATTTGATTGTATTTAGTTATTATTCACTATTCAGAGTGCCATCTTACAATTGATGTATGATACAACAGTTTTGTCATTTCTTGTGCATTAGTGATTATTGAATCAACATTTCTTCTTCTTCTTTCTGCACTTCTTGAGTGATTCTTAGTGAGGTCTTCTACAGCTGAGTGATCCTACTTCTAAAATATCATAGTATGTGCATCTTCGTTCCTTACTTGGGATGAGGGAATTTGTCATCAAGGTGGAGCAGTAATGACTCCTTCCTTCCTTTGTTAGTGGGATTTTCTCCCATCCATTATTAAGGGGGAGTGTTGGAATATTTTATATTCCTTAGAAGGTAATAATTCCTTTGTATTATGTCGGAAGATATCCACAATCTTATGTAAAAGAGTAATACATTATATCCCATATTCATTATGGTAAAATATGATCTTGATATTCATTATTATATAAAGAGACGTTATTATGGAGAATTATATTATCCCACATGTAATATGTGAGAGTAATACCTCCTCATCTCTTAGTATATATTAGAGTCAAGGGAGTCACATCACACACATGATCTTTACTTATTCACACAAGTATTGCTATATTGTATTGGGGTTATTGGCATTGCTCTCTTGTAAGCTTGAGGGAGATATTCTGGAGATAATAGAGGACTACCTTCCCGTGGACGTAACCCAATTGGGTGAAGCACGTATATCTGGTGTACTATTTTCTCTTGTTCTCTTTCTGTACTTATTGTTGATATATTATTGTTTTGCATAGATAGGTAAGCTAGTTTAGCTACATCCATATCTCTAACACTTTGATATTCTTCTTATATTTTTGAAGAAGATGAGGATCATAAGAATTATGTGTGCATTTATGCATAAATATGAAGTGAATGAATTAATTTTACTAGGTATTGTTTTCAATCCATGTCAATATCTGTAAGTTGTTCGATCCATTGATTCCATTTGGGAATTATCGTCTTGGCAATATGTTGCTTACACATAAAATAGATAAGGAGGTGTAGAGTTAGATAGGCTCCTCACTCTTATCCAAATATTTACATGTTCCAATTTTCCATATTTCTATTTATAAATCTCATATGGTGAATGAAGAGCCCTTAAGTTATTTGCCAAAACTATTGTGTCAGCAACTGAAAACAAGTGATTAAAATTTCTAACAAAAGCTCCGACCATATTATGCAATTCAATCATGTCTCAAGATGGTTTTAATTTAAACTCCAATGCTTCTAAAGATATCTCTAGTTGATAAATTTGATAAACCCCATGACAAAGTCCTTGTTCTAAATGAAGCTTCCCCAAGTGTGCCACCAATGGGATGAATGAAACTCTTGGATATCATTGACATTGTAACAATCAGAAAATTTGGTACCAACAACTTATACTCTTATGGAAATGCGTTCATGCACCATTTCCATCCTTGCTCAAATGTAAGAAGAACCTCATCATAAAAATGAGGTAACCAACTCAAAAATGAAGTATATTTTCCATTATTCATGGAAGAAGTTGTTGCAGGTTTCCTTTCCCCAATTATTACTCTCTGGAAATGGATTTTCCAGCTAGAGAATTGTATCTAAAATAATTTATATTGGATCTTATAGAAAACTATACATGAGTCTAGTAAGAGGCCTGAACATGATTCTAGCATGGATGCTTAATTACATTTAGATAATTTCATAATTTATGGAAAGCAGTGGGAGAATTTTAACAATGTTAGAATCTGTCCATTGAAAAAGAGTTCTCTAAAAACATAAGCCATATATAAGCTGGTATCTCTCAATTTAAAAATGATAATATTAACAAGAAACCTAGGGACTAGGGACTATTAGCAGTCAATCAATCACCCAAAGGTAAACTCCTATTTGAAATTTTCCTCTCAATGATCTTTGCAAAACATTCTTACTTGCGAGATGATGGTTTTCATATAGTTCACCTCAAAACACCTATGTCATATGGCAACAAATACGGGAGAGGTGTAACAAAATAAGGCCATATATGGCTTAAAAATCTCTCTATAATACTTTAAGTTTAACAAGAAAGTTGGGATCAGAGTCGAAGTGATTCATTTTAATCTCTAGTCAAATGATATTGATTTTTTATTTGTTGTATCAATTGGAGGGCATACAAACTTACCTGAGAAATCGGGAATGGTTGATAGTATTAATGGATTGCATGTATGATCGAAATCAAGAACAATCATTATCATGCCTATTATTTTGCAGTGAAGATTTGGAAATATGATTTAGAAAAATAATATTCCCCAAGTTGTTTTCCACCTTCCTTTACTACCAAACATCGATGCATTGGATATGATACTTATTTAAACGTTGGAGAGCAGGGACATAGTGCCTTTTAAATTTGTTAGCTAATGTTTGTATTAGAAGCTTCAATAAAACAAGCTAAGCTTGATTCATTTAATAGTGGCAAAAGGGCTTGATGAGCATGCGAATTGGTTGGAAAAGATGAAGCTAGTGAGGCCACAACAATTGGTGATATCCTAGTGGATAAAATCCATGTCATAGTGTGTCATACAATTGTTTCCAATTGGTCGTAGGGTTTGGATGGTGACATTGAATTTGTGTATGGTGATGTGGTGTGTTATGTGTTGTGTGCATATTTGTGTACGATGATAGGCTACAAAACACTGATATCTTAAACCAACTTTGCCAAATCCAACCAACTTTGCGAAATCCATTTCTCCATTATGTTAGTAACCACATAGCATGGTAGTATAATTACCCTTAATAGTTGATACATATGATTGGATAACATAATAGATCTTAATAGCTGGACATAAAAATTTCCATATATAAGAAGTTTGGATTTTGTCACTACCGGAAACCATATTTACAATTGTATAACATGATCACTACTATGCATAATGAGCATCTCACAAGTCCTTTGTATTTTGATTATTCGACATGTTTCATTTCATCATCTTTGTATTGTTTGTGATGCCACTAAATGCCAATTGTATCCATTGTTGCGAGTTGTGAGTTGTATCATTACATAATTAATAATTAACTAATTTATTTTTTTAATAATTTGGTTTGTGGCCTTCATAAGGTAAAGGTAAAAGTGCCACTTGTAGACTGCCGTTGTGATTCAATTTAAAATGGTTTATTACAAACGTTTAAAATATATATATGTGTTCTTCCCATCAATGTATATATTTAGTAATGATGAATACTTCGAGAATTGATTCTTTCATTGTTTTATGAAGTGATTCAAAATTAATACAGATCAGTAAAACCAATCATTGAAGTCATCAAAGCATGTCAGTATCATTGTGTTTTATAGGGGATATAGAATAACTAATGACAACACCATAATAAATGGTGCTTAATTTTCAACTTCACATATTCACCTACCCAATCATACCAATGTTTCCATACTTAGCAGCTCTTCTAATGAGCAACCAAACTATATATTGTACATACTGTGAATAATTAGTGATAAAAGTGCCACTTGTAGATTGCCGTTGTGATTCTCTTTAAAATGGTTTATTACAAACATTTAAAATATATGTATGTGTTCTTCCCATCAATGTATATATTTAGTAATGATGAATACTTCGAGAATTGATTCTTTCATTGTTTTATGAAGTGATTCAAAATTAATACAGATCAGTAAAACCAATCATTGAAGTCATCAAAGCATGCCAATATCATTGTGTTTTATAGGGGATATAGAATAACTAATGGCAGCACCATAATAAATGGTGCTTAATTTTCAACTTCACATATTCACCTACCCAATCATACCAATGTTTCCATACTTAGCAGCTCTTCTAATGAGCACCCAAATTATATATTGTACATACTGTGAATAATTAGTGCAAGTAGATACTGTAAATAAGTGGAGCTACATATTAGTGGTGCCAACTCCCAATTGAAGAAATGCCAATAAACATCAAGTAGCACTAAGCATGTGAGTTTCAGTCAGATGGGAGTTTTATTCATATCCATGTTCTATCACCTTACTAAAAGAGTCTAATAGAATGGTTGATGAGCATCATCCTTTTTCTAATTGAATAACTGGATTTGCATACTTTATCGTTTCAAAATTATGTTTAAGAATTTGTTTAAAGGAGAGGGAGCTTGATTTGTGACGCAAGGCAGGTCACAAGACCTTCTTGCTTAATAATAACACATGACACACACGACGCTCACACAGACTTGGTGTAAACAGGATTCCAAAAGATGGCTTCTATTACTTCAATCAAATAAACGGTTACAATGTGAAATGGAAGAAAATGTAAACAACTAACTGGTCAGCCTCAGCCTTTACAATATATAGAAGTAAATGTCTGTTCTCCCTGTGTGAGATCTTCTCCCTCTCAAGGCATCTGCTGAATGCAAGCTCTCGTTGAGCTATGGATGAACGATCTCTCTCCATCGATCTGTTGTGATCGAACTCTACTTCCCTGTGTTTGTGCACTGGTCTTCTACCCTACTGCTGCTCATCTCGAGGTCCATTCCGTTCCCCGAGACACTCTTCCTTTGTCTGCCGAATCTTCTCGATCCTGCAAACCTGCAGTTGTTAGTGCCCTCTGGCCGTGCTACACAACCTCTGCCCGTGGTGACATCTGTCCTGATTCCAACCACCTTCTTAACTGCGCATAACTTCCTTAGCAACTCCGAACGACTACCAAGTACTTCGCCTTGAATTCTAAGCTTCCCTAACTCTGCTACAGTAGTCGATCCCATCACTGACCTCGACCATACTGTCTTCTGTCATCCTTCGACTTACCCATCGGCTTCCTTTCGCGTCTACGGATTCTCCATTCCACCCCTTCCTTCACGCTTGGCTTCCGCCTCAAACTTGTCGTTTGTTGACCTATGACATGTCGACTCTCGACCTTTCTCCTTCTGTCGATGCACCTCAACAACTCCCTACTCGACTACTTGACTTCGACAACCAGTATTTCTTCGCACCGGGGGTCATCAGCAATCCCCCTAGTCGACTTCCCATGTCGATCATCTTCGACTGTTTTGCCTAGGCCCCGATTCGCCCGCATCAATTTGTAACACTCCTTGGTTGGGCCTAGCCAATGTGTCTTTAAGAGGGATAGCTTCCTAGCCTTGCATTGCCTCATTTAAACCTTAGTTCATTATGATTCTTTGTAGTAATTTGTTCTAAATTAACATTTAGAATCAACCATAATGAATCAACCAAGCCAAAACTTATTTTAATGTCTAGGCATTTTTGTTTGTTGATCAACACTTTTTTTTAAAGATACAATCAACACTTTTTTTTAAAGATACTTCACATATAAAAAAAAAATTACATTAACAATAAGAAAATGAATAAGGAAGAGAATATTTGGAGGTTTGTTGATCAACATTTTCACTTGTAGACAATCTCTTCCAAATCCGTGAACTTCTACAAGTGACAAAGGGGTTAATGATGCAAATTCTTGGGCTCTAAAATCCGTCTCCCATGAGAATTGATGACCCTTAGCGAGGTCAATTCACTGGAAGGAGCCCTCATTTTCCGTGGGTTCGTTGGGGGATTTGAAATTGATTCCCCATAGCCAAGGTACTATAAAATGATTGAGTTAGAGTTGTTAGCATATTCTTCATCATTGGGTAGAGTCCTATGCAAACTAATTTGGAGCAAAACCATCGAAATAATGTTAATGTTAAGCTTTTAATTATAAAATTGTTATGTTAGATTTGTTAGCATCCTCTTCATCATTCGGGTAAAGTCCTATGCGAACAAATTTGGAGCAAAACCCTCAAAACAATGTTAAGGTTTTAACTTATGTCATACCGGTTCATTCATGATGAAAAAAATTTGCAGTCTTAGTTGGATTTATTACAAATATGTTATTGTCTTGAGGTAAAATAATATAATCTATGTTTACTCTAAATAGTTGGATTTACTACAAATATGTCATTGTCTTGAGGTAAAATAATATAATCTATGTTTACTCTAAATATGTAGTTGACGTAAAATAATGCCATCTATAATTAGAGTAAATATGTATTTATTATATTGAGGTAAAACAATGCAATCTATGTTTACTATAAATATGTTTTTATGGTTTTGAGATAAAATAATGCAATCTATAAAATAATTGTTATAAATGTAAATCAGTTTTAATATAAATGATAAAAGAAATAATCAAATTTTAACAAATAACAAGAGAGAGTGTATGGCAATTTTAATATTTTTAATTTATTATTATTTCTTTCAAATTATTGTAACATTTTTCAACCAATTAAAAATTAAGAATTAATAATATTTATTTAACTAATTAAAAATTAAAAATTAATGTTATTATGGTAAAAAATAAAATTTACTATATCTTATATTAAAAATAAAATAAATAACTATGATCGCACCGATTTTTAATAAAGTTGAATATTTGGTATCCAATAGGGTTCAACGGGTTCAAACCAAGAACTATTCAAGGGAATCTTAACTCATCACCCAAAACCACTACTACCTCCACACCTACCTTTCACAAGGTATGTCTCCAGATTCGGTTCGGCAATCTTTCATTTGGTTCAATGTTCAATATACATATTTTTTTAATTACATCAATATCACAAAATTCAACTCTTATATTAAAATTTAATTTTTAATTTTTTAATTTTTTTATAAATTGTATAGAAAAAATAAATGAAAAGGATTTTGATTTTGAAGTCATTTTTGAATTACTTAAATACAATGTTGGGAAATTTGTATTTATTAAAATTTATACTCGAATAATATATTGATTAATGGAAGAGAGTCATAATTTTGTATTTTATATGATGTTGTATTTTATATGATGTAAGATGGAGCCCAGCCCATATTCTTTTAAGATATCTAGATAAATATCGTCAAAATATTAAAAGAATATTTTTTTAAATTGTGGTGTTAAGGTGTGTGAAATGCAATGCTATTTTTAATGATAAATATTTTGTTTCTCGTGATATTGTTAAAAGGTGTTAGCATGTTTTAAAAGTTAATGTTGTTGCATTAAAACTAAAACTATACAATATTATTAACCCACTATATTAATATCATATAAAATTTAATACATTTTTCTTTCGTAACCATCTAAATTTAAGTTCACAATTAAAAAAACACTATATATAATTTTATAATGATCATCACGGGTGATGTTTGCCTTTTTTGGTGGCTTGGCAAGTGTGGATAGCACATAATCAAGCTATTTTTGAAGACTTGTTGTATCCCAGTTTTGTTATCACGGGTCAAATCCTTTCGCTACTTAGTTTCTTTCAGGGACAAGAACAGGTTCCTAAGGCGCGAGTGATGAAAGTAATGGATCATAGAGAAGGAAGCTCAGTGGCTTATTTTGATGGTGCTTGTGCGAACAATGGTTGTGGAATGGGAAGATTTATTATTCATCATGGAATGCATTTACTCTTTGAAGCTAACGGAGGTGAGGGGATTAATAATAGAGCAGAAGGGATGGCTCTCTTAATCCTCCTTCAACAGGATGTTAAAATTTCTGTGGATGTCTTAAGGATTTATGGAGACTCAGAACTTTGGATCAAAAGAATGAACAATGGTATCACTTTTCAAAATCATTCGTTGCAAAACCTAGGATCTCGGATTGATCTAGTGGTGGAGAAATTCAGAAAAGTGGAATATGTCCATATTTACAGGGAACAAAACGAGAGGGCAGACCAGCTTTCGAAAGATGGCCTTCTGGAGGAGGAGGGCATGTGCAAAATAACAACTATACAATAGGACATTCAGGATCACAGCTAGAGACATTTGAACTCGTTTTTGTACTAAAAAACTCCTTTTTGGAATGTAATACTTTTTATAATGCAGTAACAATGTAAACAATTATAAGTATATTTTAAATCGTACTGATAAAATACCATGAAGAATGTATTCGAAGCTCATTATGATCTATGAATATGACTTTTTTTTCCTGAAAAAACAAAATTTCATAATAAT
This sequence comes from Larix kaempferi, assembly GCA_027924585.1. Classification (NCBI taxonomy): domain Eukaryota; kingdom Viridiplantae; phylum Streptophyta; class Pinopsida; order Pinales; family Pinaceae; genus Larix; species Larix kaempferi. The sequence goes on along the minus strand of BSBM01000243.1, from coordinate 2,564,387 downwards.
CATTATTGAAACTTCTTTTAAGAACATATTAAATTTGAAATTTGAAAATTAAGTAATTCATATCTTTTAATTTAATTCAATTCAACGAGTACTCATGTTAATATTATTTATATCAATATAGTTTAGATCTTTCTTTTCAATCAATGTGAATAGAATTACAAAGTTTAGTCAATTATATATATGTATATATATATATATATATATAATCTTTTTAAAACCTAAATTTATTAAGCTTATTTCCAACGATCTTAATACTGTGATTTATTTTTATTAACTATTCATTGGGAAACCAAGGGGCTTCATCACTTACCTAGATATATTAGATATATCACAGATGAAAAAATTTCTCGTTCGGTTACGCGAGTTTGTTCGAATAGGAAGTATAAGGTTGATATGATTAACACACCAATGATTATGTGGTGAGCACTTTACAACTTAATATTACATTTATTGTCACATAATTTGTTTAACTCAAAGGGGTTTCATTTAGTGAACTTAAGACATAACATTTATACGTCTAGGATATCAAATAATACTCTTAATGTTATTATATCTTAAAAACACTTCCCAAAATCTTTTGTTAAATCTTCCTTCTCAATATAACTTTTTATTAAAAATATTTTAAAAAAAAATTAAAAAAATTAATATAAAATGTTCCCCACTTCGTCGAGTTGTATACTTGATTGATGGATTTCAATTTTTCAGAAAAAACATCAAAATTTCTTTGTTTACTTATTTGTATAGGAAGCATGTCTCCTAAACTTGCAACTACTCATAAATTTATTCTTTTTTTCAAATTAAAAACAAAAACAACTGGTTTCTCTCACGCTACGCCAAACATTATAATGCATATTGTAATTTATAGTATGCACCATAATCGATGTGTCATGTTTCTTGAATCACGTCGCTATGATCTAAAATAAATAAAATGATACAGTAGTACAGTTCTTAATAAACTTGGCACTAGTGACAATGAGTTTCAATATTAAAAACAAACTGTCAACAGATTTTAATCTATGGTCGATTGGTAATTTCTCCGCAAAATGTATTTGGCATCGTGCATGTTACTTCTCCAAATTTGACGAGCAACAAAAAAACGTTTCAATGAAAAATTATCCCCATGCAGAGCTCCAATACAACAATTCTTCACAAAACAATCCAAAGCTTCCTAGCTCTTTAAATAGGTTTTAATTTCCCAAAACCTAATAATTTGACTGTGTCCCTTTAATAATGAGTATCAATTACTTATTGAGCCTTAATTAAAAGAGAGATAATTTTTTACATCAATTGTCCAATACTAACTACTCATCCTTATTGAAAGGGTATGGCCACATACATTTCCTGACTAACTCTAAAGGGGGATCAAGGAGGGAACCTACAAGTTCCCGGGTGGCATATTTTGGTTTCTTATCTTTCCACTAGATCAATACTTCTTTGACTATATGCGTCCAGAAATGACATTCCCTAATATCCAATAATGCTTCCAACTAGAGCCAAATGGAACCTTCCTCATCAAGTTATATTAACATGTCTTGCACTTTACAATTTGATCCCACCACCTTTCTATGGAAAGATACATCAAAGAAAGGTGAATCTTGGAGTGATCTAATAGAGCTAGCTTGTAGGCCACTTGTCCAATGTCTTGTAAGATCTAGTAAGGTCCATAGAACTTCAAGGCTAGTTTCTAGTAGAGGTTATTTTGAGAGATGGTTTATAAGGTTGCAATCAAAGCAACACCTAATCCCCTTCTGCAAGCAAAGAAACATCTAATTCTATGGTGTGAAGTGTGATATCCGCTACCTAGACCCTAGAAGTGCATGTTAAATAGGAAAACATAGATAAGGGTTTTTCCATATATGGATTCATATGGAGTCATTTTGGTATCTCCATGATAAGTGGTATTATACCAACATTCATTAAGAGGAATCCATTTTTTCCATTAGTGAAACCTATCTGAAGCAAAGCATCATAAATAAGTTTCTAAACACTTATATATTGCTTTGGTTTGGCCATCTATTTGTGGGTGGCACATCGTGTTGAGTTTCAATTGGGTACCCTGAAGTTTAAATAACTCCTACCAAAATTTTCTTGTGAAAGTAGTATCCCAATAAAAGATAACGTAAGTTGGCATGCCATGTAATTAAAAATCTTATCCATGAGGGTGTAAATGGATGCGACAAGGGACAAAAGTGGGAATAATTGGAAAGTCAATCGACGACCACCATGATGACTAATTTATTTCTAGATTTAAGAGGACCAATCATACAATCCATAGAAATATTCGTCCATATATAAGATGGGATTGGAAGTGGTTGCAAAGCCCCAAGCGATATCATTGTTTTTTCCTTGTGTGTAATATCCCGAAACTTTGACTATGTTTATATTATATATTGGGCGTAAGCCCCGATGCACATGATATATTTTCTTGATTATATAGATACTGGGCGTAAGCCCCAATGCACATGTTTTATTTTGTTACATATACTAGGCGTAGGCCCCAATGGACATGGTTTACTTTTGTTATATATATATTGGGCATGGGCCCTGATGGACATGAATGATTTTTATGTACTGGGCATAAGCCCCGATGTACTTGGTTGATTTTATTATGTGTTGGGAACAAGCCCTAATATACTGAGATGACCTTTGTTATGTACTGTGCAGAAGTCTTGGTATAAATGATTGACTTCTATGATGTGTTGGGAATAAGCCCTGAAGCACATGGGTTACAAGACTATGTGTTGAGCTTAAGCTCTGGAGCACATAGGCAACCCCAACAGATAAATGATTTAGTGTTGGGCATAAGCCCTGGAGCACTACAACATGATGTTGAGCATAAGCTCTGGAGCATCGGATCTTTGGCCATTGTATCCCTAGGTGTATCTTACAAATGCATCCTAATACTAGCATTGAGCAAAAGGCTCTGGAATTGCACTAGTGTAACGCCCATTTGAGACTGTTGAGCATAAGCTTCGAATAGCACTAGGGTTTACCTTACTTAAGGGTGCTGAGTTGGAAAGACTCTGAATAGCACCAACGTTCATCATACTTATTCAAATTGATTAATTGAATCATTATATATTTCTCATCAAGGACTGAAAGGTATTGCCACGAATACGAGGTAATCCAACATGCAAGGGAATCTAGGGCTACCTATCCTAGTTGACTGACCAAACCCCACATGAGGCTTTGTTAAAGAATTAACGTAAATTAAGGAAGCATCGAATATACAATTATGCTACATAATAAAAGAAAAATAAAACAAGTAAAGTCTATATACATGAAAATATTATATATGTGAAGTTATTTAAATAATAAAAGATAAAAAAAATTAATTAAGTGAAGTATATATATATATATATATATATGTTATTTTATAAACTAAATAAATAAATAAAAATTCTTTTCTAAACACAAAGTAGAAACTATTAAAAAATTCTAGTTATAAAAAATTATAATTAAAAATGACCCTCTAAATATATTACATATAATTCAAACTAGGAGTTGAATTCAAGAAGATATTAAAATATTGATGTTAACTCAAGATAAAAAAACTGCCCCATTCCAAAGAAACCTATATAAGCGAAAGAACCAAGAGAGGGCACATCATCTGATCATTATTTCTGTATCGGATTGGAGAGAATTCCAAACCTCGTACTAGAAGATACAGATATTAGCTCCAAGATACCAGCAACCTCATCCTTAGGTGTTCTATATTTTCTTGCATGTTGGAACTAGCTCGGGGGTGATCCGATTAAGAACCAGGAATGGTTCCCGGTCAAAGATTGGGAGGAACGTGGAAGTTCTGAGGTTATTCGGTTACCACTCCACAGGTCAGCTGAGAGTATATTTCTATTAATTAGTGTTTGAAGTGTGTAAGTTATAAAGGAGATCCAATCAGTACATTCCAGGTAAGAATTTATATTAGTTGTATATCAAGCTTCTGTAGAATTATAGGCTAAAATTTATAAGTATGGCAATTTCATTATGAAGCTATAAATTTTCTCTTGTACATATTTTGGTTAATAGTATTTACTTCATGAGAAAGGGCATAAGCATTAGCTCACTTGGTTAAATTAAATAATTTGTATTGCTGAGGTTTAAATGTACATATACTTAGGATTAACCGAGAACAAATCTTCCTTTCATTTTTAACACAGAAACGATATTTCCATCCTTAGACCAGAATTTTCAAATCCCAAAACATCTTAAGTTAACCATAGAAAAACAACGCTTAAGCAAAACCACAATCTACACGATTTACTAAACTAGAATACTATGTTAATCATCGTAGTAAACCATTTCACAGATCGAATCTTCTTCCATACAAGTTTCGATCTGGCAGAGCTAGCGAAGCTAGATTGTGCTAGATCTCAGCCCTTAAACACTTTGGGTTTTATTTTATAATAAAACAAGATTTCGTTAGAGTCTTTTAAACCCCGGGAGTTTCGCAATACCCTAAGTCTAAGAAAAACGAACAAGATACTATTTTAAATAAGAAAGAATTTACATGTCTAAAACATAGTCATCTCTTAAAATCCTCACGGATCAGGGATCGATTCCCATTAACGCTACCCTAGATACTAGAAAATACACATAACAATTTTATTCAGGATTTTTATGGATTTCAAACTATCCAATAGACATAACAATAAATAAAAACAAATTAACCATAAGTTCTTTAAACCCATTACATGGGTAGAACGATTTTCTTTATACAGTAGTCTTTTAGCGAATTGACTAAACATCTAAAGGGAAGATTCAATAAATAAACAGCCAATCAGAATAGCTTAAATAGGGAACCACGATAATCTATATACCATCATTCAATCCAACAAGCACATGCTCTGGATAAAATCCCTTATAGCATCATTCCCAGCCATCTATTGGAATGAGTTTGCCACGCTACAAAATTGGCTCAAAGCATCTCGGTACTTATTATTAATTTAATAAAAAGAAATTCCAGACAGAGCTATGGCTTTTCCCATTCCTCTGTGGAAGAATAAACTAAGTAAAAATTTTGTCTTCACATATAGTAACAATACCCACAGAGCCATCGTTGGAACTTCCAACGAAGAGCATCGTTATCATAAACATAATACATTTTACAAAACAGGGCTTTTCCCAAAAACCAATATGACATGAAATATTTATATATTAAAAGCAACATAACTAAATATAGTTTCTCCATAAACCAAATCGACAACAGGGCCCTTCCTAGGTACTAATTTCAAAGAAGTAAATACCTAAGCTAAAGAACAAAACCATCATAGATACATCTCCTTAATCAAATAGAGTAAGCATAAACACGAACCATTTACCCAGACAACGTTATCTATAGGGAAGCACAAGATACATTTAAATCATTAATGTAGCATTTAAATCCAACGAGAGAACTACCAACATTCACCAACTAAAATCATTAAATCTATACTGAGCACATAAAAGGAAATCACTGTATAAACTTGTATTTCGAAATAGGTTTAAGAATCCAAGTTCGGTAGCATCTTACACACAGTAAACACTAATTACAAATTTATCAAAATGCCTATTAGGCTCATAAGCACTAAACCCTATGAAAATACTGGCTACAGTTCCCTTTTAAAAACACTTACGAATAGCAAACAATGAAGCTGAGAGGCTTCCATTAAAACCCCTTGTAACCCCAAATGGAAAATCCATTAAAACAAGCAACACTCCCCAATATTTTCAAAACGTAGAAAATCCACCCATATGAGAGGGATGCATAGACCTAGGCTTACCCAAGCTTGTCGCATTTGATGGTCTCCCTTTCCTCCGGATGCAAACCCTGGATCAACATTGCGACCTCCTGTCACATAACTAGTTGAAGGATTAGCATAAACATAATGCTTAAATTAAAACAAATAGAGACATGAAGCTACCAAGGAGAGAGACATACCTTCAAGGTGCTACAACGATGGAAACCCTATAACACACAACCAGAATACAGTTCACTCCACTTCCCAAAAACAACAGAGCAAGGAGATCGCTCCCCTCGGGCCAAAACAACATGCAAAGAGGTTTTTCGAAACAGGATAAACCACCTTATACCTTGAGCCAGCATGGAGGCTAGCCACGAGGTCTTCACGTGGTTTCCTTTAATGCTTACAACCAGCACCACTATCGTTTTACATCAACACCCACTCCATATAGTCGAAAGTCCCTTTTTTGTTGTTGTGAACAAGCATTCTTATATGCAAACATAACTTTGGTTTCAAAGTTAAAAGCATTTAACTCTTGACCAAGGTCCTTTCACTTAAAAACACAATTAGTATATGGTTGATCCATAGCACCCGCAACAAGGAATTTTTATGGCTTAGCTCATAATGAACTAAGTAAGCCCAAAATACATAAGAGTCCTTCAAACCAACTCATCGAGACAAAATATTAAATCCAACTACTCATTTCACAATAGGAGCACAAGTAAGATAGCCACAGTAAAATGACTTATACAGGACTAGGTTATACATTAAGTCAACATAAAAATTATAAACAAGTATGAAGTAATTACACAAAACATAATAATAAATATCAGTGCAGGACATACGAATCATTATCATACAAGTAAACGACAAAAATATCACAGTAAGAATATAAACTACCATGCAACTAATCGACGAAATAAATCCAGGCAAAGTTACAAGTATCATTCATAACAATATTACACAGTGCTGAAGTTAATTTTAATGAACCTTAGATCTTAATGACTTTGTTACCCCATAATAATTTTTTATTTTATTTTCGTATTTAAGGAACATTACATTGTTTCTTTGGAAGGTGTCATAGGATACAACAAAGTGTTGGATATTTGATTTCATGCCTTCCCAAAAGAATGAGTGATTAGTATATTCATTGTAATGCCCCACACTATGATTCCATTACTATGTTGAACATGATTTTGATATACATCCAAATAGAGTAAGAAATGAATTGCATAATTTAGGTTATTAGCATATGTATGAGGTATGTGCACACTAGCTATATGCCCACACCTCACACACATGCACTAATATGCTTGTGTGTATGTATGTGTAAAGGATGCTTATGTAGACTTGTTGATCATGTGGCTTACTATTAAATTTAAGAAATTAATGTTAATTATAATAATATTATTAAATGGATTTAAAGTAATAAATAAATTGAAGGTGACACATTTAAAGCTTGAGAAAATTTAAGTTAACTATTTGATTGCTTGTTTCTTTAAGAGATATTTCTTCTCGACTTGAGTTGTTAGATGAGAATAGGATCATTAAAATGTTATAAATGACTTTTGAATGGTGTGCAATAATTGTATAGTGGAATTGAATGAGTATTGGAGGGTGTGAAAGTGGATTCATTGGATGAGAATTTAGGAGATGGGGGGCCCCGGGGAGAATGACTTAAGGGAAAGAAAACTCGATTATTGGGGGCGTGGTATTAATTTGATGTTGGGAAAACTTTGGAAGAAATTGGAAGAGATTGTGCTTCTATTTTTTTATGGGATTTTTGGGCATGGGGGCTAGAAAAATCTAAGTATTTTTCTAGGCTGAGGAGCTAGAGAGGCTATTCCTAATGCTTGGGTGGTTAGACTCATTTGGGTAAATGTGAACTACAACAAATCTACAACAAATATGAAGTGTTGGGAGTCTGCCTTGGACTCATTAACCATGAGAAACAAGTATTTTTCTTGTAGATTTTATTGATTTGTGGTAAAGTTTTAATTTAAATCATGTAGTAAAATTTACTCAGAATTTATTTGGAACTGCCATTTAATTTGTAGAATAAATTCTATAATAATATCCTGCATAGAAACTAGAAAGGAAATTAGTTTTCTTTATACTAGATGTTAATATCAAGGAAAACAATAGCGAAGAGGAATTAAAATTGATAAACCAAAACTAACATATAACTTGGTATTTCATTAAAATTTCATTTGAGAACAACTCTAGACTCTAATTAATTAAAAATAGATTCTACATCTTCAAGATTAAAATAGGGGCACATAGGGCCCCTACACATGGTAAGTTGTCGAAATGCTCTTTCTTCCAAAAGGAGATTCACCACTTGGGACATATCATCTTGGGAAAAGGGATCTAGGTAGTCCCAGAAAAAAAGTGAATTACATTAAGGATTGGCCAATTCTAAAGAATGCGTGCGAAGTGCAGGGAGAGTGCACAAAGTTGAGGGACCTTTTATATGCAATGGTAGATTCAAGAAACTCATTCAAGTTTTAGAAAAGAAAAATAGGTATGTGATTACCACATCTAGTCCCAAGCAATCCTAAGCTTCCCACGGTGAATGCCATGAAGGATAGGGAAACAAAATGTATACCCATTTTTTAGGGTAAAAATGCATACCCATTATGTAGAACAAAATCGTCCATGTGATTTCTAAACCATGTTTTAATCCCCAAATTGCCCCACATCCATCATTTCCTCCATGGCAGCAAGAAACATTGAACCATGGGCGTTTAGCATGGCAAATCGCAAATGTGAGTACGGGCAATAGCAGAACCATCTTCCACCAAATGCATCCATATCCTCCACATCAAGTAATTTCATCAAAATCTTTCCTTCTAAATTATCTATTTCCAGTCATTTGTATGCCCTAGAAAACATTTAAACCATAATTTTAGTTATTTGTATGCCTAAAAAAAAATTAAACCTCAATACTCATAAAAATTAAATCATTTTCACTAGATACATATATATTCATGAGCATCTTTATGAATCCACCTTACTATTCACAAATATGCAATTTTTCTCATGTAAATAGCAAGGGTGCATATAGCTAAAAAAACATCAAGTGGAATTCATATCTACCCCAACTTACATAAACAAAGAGGCTAAATGGCCTATAGAGTCCAAAAAACTTCATGCTACATAAAATAATTACATATCAAAATACATGCCTATATTGGGATTTTATTCATCAATAGCACCATGTGGCCCCTCCTCTAGGCTCTATCCCTTGCCTCTACCCAGAATGTCGAAGTTGGTCCTCCAAGTACATTAGTCAACACCCTACAATTTTGACAAAGCTTCCTAATCGAACCATGAAAATAAAGTAGAGTCTAAGCTTCCCATGATTAATAAGTGATTTCACTTGAGTGAAAGGTGTAACATTTTTGTTAAGGATAGGATATAGGAGTTCAACAATAAGCACCACCAACATCAAGGTAAATAGGGAGGTTGATGTGCTTGATTACATACCAACCCCATACCATTATACATGTATGATAGAATCCAATGGAAGTCTGTTGAATTCTCATATGGGATCTAAAATTCTAATTTTTTGCATATGAAGTCCAACGAGGTTGGAACCACTCTCAAGCATCCTCAATGAACATCAAGCATCAAACATGTAGAATCCTTCTGTCAACTTGCTCTCACAAGTAACAGTGCATTCCATACATTGATCTTTAGGATTCTAAAATACATGCTCAAATACCATGTTAGATTGAAGATAATGTAAAAATAAATTTGTGACATATGACATACACACATATGACATTAACACATGGAAATCAAAATTAAGACACATAGATGACATAAATTTAAGATGTGCAAATGTTATGTTGATTTGTTAGTGGAATTGTTCAATTGTAAACTTTAAATTATAAATAGTCCACATTGTTATTTGTTGTACACTTGTTTTACATTTTTCCTTTCTTAGAGATGTCATTATACCATGTGTATTTTTCTAATTAATTTTATGTTTTATTTATGATTTCGGTGGTTTCTATGGATCCAAATGAAGAGATTGTGCGGGAGATTTCCCACCCTAGAGAGATTAGCACTACATGGAGGGATGGAGACCAACTCCACCACTCCTTGGCACAATCACTGGATTCCATTGTGGACATGATTAGCCACTCTATTGATTCTCTATACAACATCATATCATACAAATAAAGAAAAAAGAAAGAATATGTGAATGGATTAAGCTACAACGAAGTTAAGAAGCTAAAGATCACAAAAGAACACATATTTTCACTGTTTAGAGTCCTTGGAACAAATAACATTCCAAGAAGAAACAAAGCACATATTTCCATTGAGTGGTGGTCATATACACCATTCTGAGAGCATTGGATGGATCGATGGTACATTGTTTTTAATATGCCACCACACAATAATAAGGAACTACCACTATACTTCCTCTTGAAGTTGTATGTTGAGTTCATGCTGAATAAACATGTGAAGTACTTTGATATCTTGGGGTTCCAGGGCGTAGGTTTGGGGATGCCCCAAAACCATCCCAATTCTAGGCTTAGAGATTCCAATCGACCCATACCTACACTACGCAACCCGCTACCTAGCAGGGAAAATTTTAAGAACCCCCCCTAAATTTCTATGTATAATAAATGGGGGAATCCCCATGATATATAGGAAAATATGAAGACTATTTTATCAATGCTATATTATGTATATATAATTTTTTTTTGAATCTCTCATTGAATTATATAATTTTGTAAATTCTTGGTGAATATTTCACTAAATAATAAAACCTTGTAAAATATTGGCGAAGATTTCATTAAATTCTAAAACCTTGTGAAGTTTTGGCGAATATTTCGTCAAGTTTCTCCTTTTCAAGGCATGCCCCCCTACATGCCCAATCACAGGGCTATAAATGAAGTCTCAGATCCCGCAAACATGATGTCCCAAACACCCACAAAAACTTTATTGTTCCATTGTCGATTGCAACCTTCACAATCCCCATGTTTCTTAGGGAGACTTTGGATCTAAGGTGAGGGGATTTAGAACTCTCCTAGATGCAAATGGGTTGATATATTACTTTATAGTAAATATAAATTTCCCTTCTCGTGTCAACATTAAGCAACTTGCAAAATGATATTCAACCCATAAAATTTGAGTGAATGTAAAATTGACTTCGATTTCCATGATCGATAGAAGGTAAAAGAGCCTCTACCAACTGCCATTTTTGGAAATCAAGGGTGAATGGGAGCTACCTATAGATTTTTGTGGGATAAAAGAGGTTTAAATCCATTTTTAGAAGGGCTAAATTGGTTTATCTTGTCTCCCCTTTTTAAATTTGACGGGGCTAACCTCCTATTCATTAAAAATAAGTAAATAAAATGTGGGCTAATCATACCTAATGGGTGCTTAATAAAAAATTATCCCATTAAAAATTTAAAACCCCTAAATTTATCCCATGGGATAATATTATCCCCTAAAAGTTTCCATGCTACCTAGGCCATATGTCCCTCTTGCACATCAGATGGTTCCCAAGACACAGGAGGCGTTTCTGACCCTACATCGGGTAATTGTCAGCCATAGCATTGTTACTGACCAAGCAGGGCCATCTTCCTCTGGTGGGGTCCAACCATCAGCTCCTGGTGACATAGTACCATCTAGTGGTGGGGATAGAGCGGCATCCCATGAGCCCCACATTGAGCCACACATGTGCACGACATGTGGTCAAGTCTACTACAGTCATGCAGCAACACATGCTACCTCTATAATGACTTCCGGTCAGGTAAGTGTACGTTTTTAACACTAATGCCATTCAAATTATTTTTTTCCTTATTGTACACAGATTAATATTGTTAATATATAGGTAATTGTTAATCTTGCACGAGCTTGATGCCTCGACGAGGGGTGCTGGTGTACCAGGTGTTGTCACATTTGAGGTGGCAACAACTAACAGTGATGTCATATTGTTAATACATGTAATTTTGTTAATGCAAGTTAGTTCATTAATGTTAGATGGTCTAATATTTACAATTTTTGAAGTTGTGGGCATCATATTTTCAGCAAGATGAGGGAGACATTGATCTTAGTGATATCTCGGAGGGTGGCCTCTATGAGCTTTTTAGGTGGGTAAGTACACATGGTTAATGATTGCTAATATTTGATTGCTAATATTTGATTGCTAATGATTGATATCTTGTTCAAATTATTTTTTCTTACTATACTCATTTATAGATTGCTAATATTTATAATTTTTAAACTTGTAAGCATTATATGGCTCTGTAGAGGGACAAGGATTTCCTAGTAGCCATCCTCCCATGGGGGAGGGATGTCCCAGACTGAGGTACATATTATAACATGTTAGTTTTTCAATACATCTTATTTCTATCATTCATGTGCATGTATAACTATGAGAACACTCTGTGGCTATTGGGATTATCTTCAAAGATACTTTAAATAGCATGATTAATATTCCATGGGTTATATATTTGATTGAGTTTTATCATTATTAATGAATTGGTTTATACTATGAGAACACTCTATGACTATAGGGATCATGTATAGTTCTCATGTTCTCGTATAACTATACAAAAATTTTAAGTATCTTGTTACGTTTCAATCTCTCCATGAAACATAATGCTCTAACACAAATTTTTCAAAGAATGCATAGATGATTGAGACCAATACAAAAGACACAGTCATCATCTACAAAAAACACACCTATAGTTCATGCATGATCAACAACACATAATAAACCATGTTTATGAATAATTGGGTACCCCCCAAAAAATTACAAATGATGAATACTTGTCCAATTCAAATGAAAGAAATTAACAAACCCAACAATATATTTTTTGCAAGTGACTCCTGAGAAACTACAAGGACAAGTGAAGGCAAGTGACAAAGTTAACAAATATTATATGGATACCATCAATGAAACATCACCTCCATTTTTTATTTGAAACTTCGAACTGTTAAAAACTCCATTAATTGCTCAAAATGCAAAACAAGTTATACAACTTGATGAGAACCCGACATTGTTCTCGTTTTTTGGGGGGCTAATTTTAGTATTTGTTTTTACCTCCGTTTCAAAAAGTGTGTATACTGGTAGCATCATTTTTCATTTTGAGCCATTTTTTTGTGATTTTGAAACTTCTTGGTCATAAGAAAGCTATAACTTTTATTTACAAGGGCAATTTTCCAAACTTTACTAAAAGATCTACATTTAATAGCTAGTTATTGTCAAAAAATACACACATTTTTTAGCTTTTGTAAGATTTAGAAGCTAGTTAGAACGAAAAATCTATGCATTTTCAAAGTTTTTTCATTAAACTTGTATCTTAAAGAAGTCATTTTTGGGGAAAATTTCTAAACAAAATGAGAAAAAAAAAGACATTTCAAACCATTTTTCAACATATTTTATGTCAATTGATGTATAAAAATGATACTCTTTAACATCATTTTCCATAGAGTGATGATTCACATAAACTCAACAAAACATATACCATATATTTCTAAATATCATACTAAAAACATAACTGTTATTCTCAAAATAAAATCTTCAATTCAAAACATTACAAAAATATCTTATCAAAAATTTGTCAACTTTGACATTTTCCTCAATGATATGAAACTAATCAGCAATATCATGCATCCTAAAATCTTTATTGAAATTAACATTTTATGTTGGTTCCTGCTGGTTGGCTTTCTTCCTGGACCTTAATGTGTCCTTCCATTGGGTCCTCTACTTCTACAAAATTCCCAAAGTGATCTTTTCCGAACATCCCTTTTAAAGGCGGTTGAGGCTCTTTTGACATCTTTGCCATAAGTGACTCACTAAATTATCATTTCTTCAAACCAACTTCCTGCATTTCATCTGGAAGAAATTTCATAGCATTAATTCTTTGCTTGATATAATTGCACTGTAGTAGATCATTGCCAATGGATATCCAATTTATTCCTTTTTGTAATGAACATGCTATTTTTGTACCTAATCACCACATACAAAACAAAAAAATTTAAATAACGTAATGAAACTTAAATTTAAAAAATATATATTACTGAATTTATATTACGGCACTAGTTTCATATGTAATATTAGAAAGATTACTTGGTCACGAGAAAAAATCTAAAACCCAATCTCCTTCTCTTGAAAAAGTATCTATGAGATAATTAATCAATGCTTGTGGCTTATGGTAGATGTTTATAGTCTCTCCTTTCAAATCTCTTTATTCATATGTCAACTTGTTAACCACGACATTATAAGACAATATTTGACTATATTTTCCTTCACTCTTTACATTGATTAAAAGAGTTTCATAGGTCTCATCTTTTGTCCAACATGCAAGATGTATTTTTTTAATATCACTCATAAATGAATCAGTGTTGGAGCTACGAATGTTAGGCTTATGCCTATAACAGAAATAGATAAGAATCTAATTAACTTATAGAAAAATAATTTTGGTTTCTAAATTCAAATGTTTAATAATTGTTGATGTATTTGTAACTTCAAAAGATATTCACTTGTATATTGTATGTATTACATTTGTACTTTATTGTATCCCCAACATAGATGTATTATTCCTCCGATTGGAAGTGTCGTCATTTGTATTTGTAAGTGTCGCAAGTTATATTGGAAGTGTCGTAACTTATACTTGATGGGTTATTAGACCACCTTGATGGAGTCGGCCCTGTATGAGTCATGTGGGTCAAAGGTTTATTAGACCACCCTAGAGGGGTTGGCGCAGTCAACATTATGTTAAGTGGTTAAGTTGGGGCCGACCTAGTTGAGTAAAGGTCAAGTGAAAGTAAAAGTATAAATAGAGAGTGTGACTCTCTCATTTGACACATTCTCTCATTCACTCACTTTGCATTAGTGAGAGAGAGGAGGAGTGCACAAAAGTGGAGGAGAAGTAGTTTCTGTAGTCATCTATCTCTTGGGTTTGATCTTTGTGATCTTTGTATTGGTGCTTATTCTATCTCTGATAAAGTTGTGGGGTTTTTCCCCTTCTTGGTTTTCCCCAGTGAAATGTTTTGTGTCTCTTGTCTCTTGTATCTTATGCTTGATATGATGTACATGTTTTTATTTCAGTTAAGATCCTAGATATATTGAATTAAATGATGAAAAAATAACATCGTATCAGAGCTAGCCTGAAGGAAGGCATGGTATGACATTTATGACACTTGTTTCACTTGGGACAAATTGGAAGCTATGGCTTGATATAGAAAAAACCAGTCATCATGGAACTTTCGCTATAAATCCATTTTGGAGAAGGTTCAAGTTCTGAAACTTCTACAGGTAGAATATAACATCCACATGTACCTTGTGTCCAAAGCACAACATCTAATTCGATGTAATTTATGTTTTATGATCCTTACAATCTAGGTTTTCTGCCTCTTCCAAATCTCAGTCATAAATAGGTGACCTATGAAATAAGATCACAACTTGGGATAGGAAGATCCAAATGAAATTATGTAAAAATTTGAAGTAAGGGCATGGAATGTAGTTTCACAGGTCCGCTTTCCAAAGGCCAAAGTTTCAACAATGACACGTGGAACTCCGTACAAGTTCGCTATACTGTTTCATCTCATAAAAAGGTCACGTTGCGACATTTGGAATATCTCTCTCTCAGAGAATTCATTTGAGGTCATACCTATGGGGTTGGAAAGAAGACAGGTTGAGCTACCACAAGCCAAATTTTCAGACCCTGTGGATCTGAAATTTCAGAGATGCACCAGAAACAATAAGGCACATATTTCTGTGAAATAGAATTAGATTCTGAGCATTCTCATTTTTGGCTTGTCACTGCTGTGAGAAATTAGGGCTTTTGACAAAAGTGGAATTTTGGAGTGATCTCAGCATAGGATTGCTCTCCTTAGAAAAATCAAAATTTAGAGACCAATATCAATGTTATTGGTTGGGCAGAATCCCGGGCAAAGATTTTGGTTGGGAAGAACCTCGAGCATTATCAAACCCTAGTTCAAGATTTTTATCAGAAAGGTGGAAAATTAGGGTTTCTGCAAAAGTTGAAATTTTTGGAATCTGAGACCACGTCTGGAAGCTTCTTAGAGAAATTGAAGCTTAGGGTACAAGATTGATTTTTTTGGTTGGGGAGAAGACCTGGCTTTATCAAACCCTAGTTCGGGATCCTGTCTAGAAGATCCCGAAGTTTTAGAGGCAATTTTGAAGGGTCAAATTTTGCAGTTTTCAAAATTGAAGTATACTAGCTTGATCAGCTCAGCAAGGCACATATTTCCATCCATTCAGAAGTTTGAAATTCAAAATTTGAATTTTTAGGGTTTCTCTGACCAACCCTAATCTAGCTCTAGATCCAGTTTCAACAAATCAAAGTGGATTGGGTTAATCCTAAAAGAGAATGAATTGGACACCTGCATAAGTGAAGAAGTTCCATTTCTAGAGGGAGATGAGGCTAAGGCCTTACATAAGAATGCTACAAGCAATCTTGACAAGTATGACTTGAGGAGATACTGGTATGTTTTTGAAATCTGTTCATGATTAAGGTTATGATATGTTTGTCTTCATATTATTGAGGTTAGTACAATATTGATTAATTTTAGACTTGTCTTATCACCCTAGTAAAAGTATGAATGCATGTGAATGATAGAAGACATTCATTGATTAGGGTTATGTCACTTATGATTGTACTAATGCACTGTGGTATTGTATGAGGATGATGTTGTCCACTAACATGAAAGGTACAAATCAAGTTCTAGATCAAGAACATATGACCATGGTGACATGAAGACAAAGACTCATGGATCACATAGAAGCTCTACTTACGAGGTATGCATAATTTGGTTCTACAATGGTTAACTTATGAGTTATGCAGGTTACTAAGCACAAGTCATTGAAGAGAACAAGAAGACATTGTTTGGGTATGTTAGACATAACTAGCTAACATGATATTCCAGGTATGTTTTTTTCCTATATTAAGTTAGAATCCTACCTTGTGTTAGGATCTTATACTTTTGTATGAATGATAATGATTATTCTTGAAAGTTAGAAGTTTAAGTAATCAAGGGTTTATGCATATTATGTTTCTTACTTTGATTGATGATATGACTAACCAGAAGAGTCCTATGGTCAAATAAGAATATTCATGAGTAAAAGAATTCTTCCCTGAAACCTTGAATACTAACGCTTATTACCTATGTATGAATTGATCATGACCATAGACATTCAAACCTACCACATTCCACTCTTAATAGATTGCTATGTCCTTAGTATACCACATCACTTGACATGTGCGAAGTGTTCCACTAGATTTGCAACATGTTATACAACATGAGGAGAACTTTATACTCAAAACGAGAACTCTAGCCATAAAAACCCATATTTGTGCATAAAAAACACCAAAAAACAACCCCGAATCAAAAAATGGTGCTACCTGTAGCACCACTTTTTTATTTGGGGTCAAAAATATAGAAATGAACCAAAACATTTGTTATTTCTATTTGTAAAAACCTTAAAATCAAGCTCTAAATTGAAAACTAATGCTACTGGTAGCACACTTTTTCAAAAATGACATTTTTATTTGATTTTATCATAATTGAAAATAGTGCTTCTTTAATCTCTTAGTAACACCATTGAGTTAAACACAAATTATTCAAGAAATAATTTGACCACTCTCTTCATATAAACTAAAAGAAATTATGATATTCATCATAAAATAATATATTAAACCATACGACGTAGAAGTAATTCATATCAAAATTCAAGCACTCCTTTAGAGTTGCCATACAAAGAATGGCATATTAATAAAAAAGACAAAATATTGCATGTGCAAATATTCAAATCAACACATGGATTCTGACACACCATTAGAAGATACATTTTCTTCATATGAATGACTGGATGAAGATGTAGATGACCTGTATTCCTCTCTACTATCAATGAGTGCACCATCTGAATCTTCATGTACGCCCAACATTTCATATGCCATATTCCTTCTATATCTATGCCTTGGTTTAGCAAACTCCCATGTTGCATCTATTTATGGTGCCAACAATCTTTTGATAATCTCTATAGTCTTGGAGCGAAGAGTGCCTTTCCTTTTCAACTAGAATTCATAAGCTAGTATGTCAAGATCCTTTAATTTCAAAATGTCTATGTGATGATGATTTACATTTTGATCCTTTCTTTTTCTCTTTTTGCAAACCTTTTTCTCGATCACCATCTCCAACTTGTACACACCATAAAATGGGTGTGTGTCTGTTGCATACCAATGTACTTCAATAGGTATAAATTCTTCATTTTCTTTATTGAACTTCATAACTTTTGCAATCCAAAATGGATAACCAAGTGGATCTTCTATGGCCAAAACTGCAATCATGGAACCCTCCGTAATATCTTGTACTGATCCTCTGTAAAGGTATTTTATCGCCTCACATCGTGCAGATGATCTTCTAGACCCAATGTACATTTCCCTTTCTTTTGGTTGAGAAGGCTCAACATTTCTCTCCTCATTTTCATTTGACATACTTTGTGGCCAACTAAATGGATTCTTCAAAGAAATATCTCCATTTGTAGAGTTTGTAATTATGCCATTTTGCTCAATGAAAAATGACTCCCACCAAAAATAATCAACACCATCAAAATAGTCATATGTATCTTTGATAGAATTTTTGATTTCTTCAAATCATTGAGAAGAATCAACATCTCTATTGTGCCAGTGTGAATTTTGAATCTCAATAGCTGATTCCAACAATGATAACTTTGAAGCATACATTTGATGACTTGGGATGAATTTCAGAAATTCTAAACCTAATGTAGGCCCCCATTATGCACTTGTTGAGTACTTCTTACCCCATAGTAGTGTTTTCCCATCAATCTTTTTAATAAGAAATTGATGCTGAAAGCTAATTTCATTAAGTTTCTCAATGCATCTTTCTTCACCATGCGATCCCAAAATAAATCTTCACATGTCAATAGTTTCCTCCAATGTTAGTACACCAGGCTCTAGACTATATGTTTTTCTAATCATTTCAGTTAATGATGGCAGGCTCCCAACATTCTTCATCCCTAATGTCACTGCAAAACGACTTTAAACATTTGATCAATATGGTCATGTGCATTCCCAACAAGAAGGAAACCAACTTTAACTTTCTGAAAAATTCCCAATTCAACAAGCATGTTAAGATAACCAAACACGATCTGATTTTTGTTTTCCTGGCTGGTGTTGTCCAATTGGAGATATAGAACTTGAGGAATATTACCAGACCAATGAGTCAGCACATTGTGAATTATAGTAATGGTAATATTTTCATCATTATGAATATTGGGAGCTCTAAAATAAACCCTTGGAGACATTTGACCATTAAAAACCATACAACCAACCAAGTGAAACTGAATAAAATTTTCCTCCTTTAAATTCTTTGGTACACGAACAAAATGTGGCAAAAGTGTTTTTTTCTTATCCATGCCATCAATTATCAAACCCATATACTTATGTGGTTCATCATAACACTTCTTATGATGTTTGTATAAATTTTTCCATTCAACTGATTGTTGATTGCGATGTGCTTGAAGTTCTTTAACAACAAAATCTACAAATAAAATGAAAAAAAAAACATTGATGAGCTTTCGTAATAGATATTTATTCCAAAAAAATAAAGTTGTTAGAGACATTCCTCTCTCTATCCATTCTTTGTTTAAGAGAATCACATATACTGCAAACCTACATCCCTGACCTCTTAGGAATATAGACATTGTTGAACTCTGTTTTCCATAGTCTTGTAAAATATGCATATCTAATGAAATTGTTATTTCGTTCAGCATATTGAACAAATGTCTTGTACAAGTTGTAGATTTACTTCCTTGAGAAATTATCTGGAATGTGTATGGTTTCTCTATTTGGCATACTCTCTACATGCTTAGAAAATAAGTCACGCATCCATGACATTACAATGTGTGTTATCGGCCGACTACCTTGTGCATGATATTCTTTAGAATAAAACGTAGGATCATTTTCTAGCCTTGTCTGGATTCTTGATAGTCTAAGATTACCAATTGAGTGGATTCTTTTGAATTCCCTTCTGCAAAGAAAAATACTTCCAATGCAATAATCATAACCTGGATTTGTAGAAATAATGGACCCTACCAAATATGAATTTTGCATATTTTTGTTCATTGATAGATATGCTCACCTTTTCTCTAAGGCATAATTGTAGTGCATCTGTTTCAGACAATTTTTTTGGAAACAATCACTTGAAATCAAATCAGTAATAGAACTGGGACGTGTGAGCAAATATTTCCTAGACCTTGTATAACTGGAATGATTTGGATTGATATAAAATGGCTTAGTCCTACACTTAATCTTGCTTATTGGTACAATTTTCTTTTACGTTTCATGAACCATTAAATCATCCTCATCAAAATGAATATCCTCATCAATGTGAGGAATATCATCCCTCTCACTAAGATTATCATCACCAAAATTAGTAGGAGAACGATTATCCTCATATGTATAAACTTTATCACTTGAGGTTAAATCAACATCATTGGTGGGTTCATAATCACCAAAATCATCATTTGTCCCATTAAAATACTCACTTGGAGGGAAATCGTCATCCATGCCATCAAAATCCTTGCTTGGAGGAAACTAACATTCATCATTCTTAGTGCCTTCATCCTCACCAGAATCATCATCCATCCCTTTAAAATCCTCTCTTGGAGGAAATTCATCATCAGTGCCATCAAAATCCTTGCTTGGAGGAAAATCATCATCGTTTCCATAAAAATCCTTGCTCGGAGGAAATTCATCTTCACCATTATTGGTGCCCTCATCCTCACCAAATTAATCATCTATGTCATTAAAATCCTCACTTGGAGGAATATCATCATTGCTACCATTAAAATCCTCACTTGGAGGAAAATATTCATCTCTACCATCATAATCCTCGCTCGGAGGAAAATCATCTTCACCATTATTGGTGCCTTCATCCTCACCAAAATCATTATTTTTTCCATTAAAATCCTCACTTGGAGGAAAATCATCATTAGAGCCATCCAAATCCTGCTGGGAGGAAAAACATTTTCAGGATTGTTGTTTCCTTTATCCTCACCAAAATCATCATCTGTCCCATTAAAATCGTCGCTTGGAGGAAAATCATCATCAGTGCCATCAAAATCCTTGCTTGTAGGAGAAACAATATTAACGCCATTAAAATCCTCACTTGGAGGAAAATCACCTTCAGTGCCATCAAAATCCTTGCTTGAGATAGGAACATTATCAATCCCATTAAAATCCTTGCTTGAAGGAAAATCATCATCGGTGCCATTAAAATCCTCACTTGGAGAAAAATCATCTACACCATCATTAGTGCCTTTATCCTCACCAAAATTATTATCTATCCCATCAAAATCCTCGCTTGAAGGAAAATCAAGTTTGTTGTCTTGTAAATCCTCACTTGGAGGAAAATCTTGGCTTGGACGGAAATCATCGTTTGTGTGAAAATCCTCGCTTGGAGGAAAATATTGGCTTGAAGGAAAATCATTGTTAGTGCCTTGAAAATCATTGCTTGGAGTAAAATCATCGTTGATTCCTTGATAATCATTTCCTTGAGCAAAATCATCATTAGTGCCTTGAAAATCGTCACTTGGAGGAAAATTTTCATCATCTTCCTCAGTGTCTTTAAAATATCCACATGGAGGAAGCTCTTCATCATCATCATTGACGCATTTAAAATCCTCATTTGGAGGTAAATCATCATCGGTGCCTTTGAAATCACCACTTAAATGAAAATTTCCACCATCTTCATATACATCTCCAGACATTGAGATTGATTCAGAAGAGTCTATGACTTTTCACTAAAAAGTATAAGAGAATGAAATTTTCTCACACTCCTCACCAAAAAGTGCAATGGTGCAACTGTCAACCCCCAACAATCTTATATCTAAAAGAAATAAATTGTCCCTCTAAAATTTTCCCTCCCAAGCCTTCTCTCAAAAAATTTCCCTCCAAAATTTCTCTGCAAAATAAATCACACATTTCAAACACAACCATAACACTATTAAAAGTAATTTAATTTATCGTATAAAAATGGTAATAATACCAATAAAATGACATGTAAACAATTCTATCCAAACTTTTTAATAAAATATTAGTTATTTACATTAATTTTTTAAACCAAAAGTCATAACACTAGTCAAATTTCATTTAATGCCTTCTTTTCTAAATTTAGAAATAATGCATTGGCTAATTACACATTTTTTAATCCCGCATTCATAAAACGAATATTTTTAAACTTAATATTAGCCATATAAAATATTTTGGTTTCCTATTCTCCACATTTGAAATTTTGGGTAAATTAATAATTCTTTGAATCTATTAGTTCTATTCTTTTAAAATAAATCTCTCTATTTTATATTTCCTTTGGCAATGTTTGTTCAGTGCTTTTGTCATTTTTTTTAATCCCACACTCATAAAGCGGTAAAAAAAAAACTTATTTTATGCTACATTAACGCAGTTTGGTTTTCTATGGTCACCATTTGCAAACAATGATCCAAAAGGCTTTGAAGACCATCGAAGAACTTCAAACATTGTCAAGTCTAGTTAAATTATTTTTCGAATGTTAATGTTGTTTTTAAATACTTTAAATTTCTACTATTTTAATGTAAATTTTTTTCCTTTGGGCTTCAACATGCCCTCTGTAAAAACCTGGGTAATTTTTTTTTTGGCCTGACGGCTCATGCTCCCAAAGGATGGCCCTAGGGAACGCTCCTTTGGGCGCACAAATGAGGATCTAAGCTATGTTAGGATATTCCTATACTCCATCCTAGTCCCACCAGTATTTTGATCATTTACATTTTCAGTCATGCATGCACTTTTAGGGTTTGCATGCACTCTAGGGTTTGCATGCATCCCAGTCATCAGTCCAACACCTACCCTGAATTAGCCAGCCCCCAGGAGCTTCTCACTATTCAGTTTTAGCCCTTTAGTTTCTTAATGCGCCCTTCTTCCATGATTTTAGGAAGCAACTCGCCCTTCTTCACCTACCAGTCTAGTTGTCTTCAGCTTACACTCAGTTACACCTACCAAACTTAGTTTGATTGATGGTTGACAGTTACTTGAGCATTGATGACTCCACTGATGATGATGAAGACTTCCAGTTGTGCTCCGATGATCATGAGAACACCTAGCTGTGCTCCGATGACACTCTATTGATCTTATGATCACTCTGAGAGGCTAATTCAAATTGCCACCTTAGGCATTCGAATCCTCTCTACCATTGTACTATTTATTTGTCCATATTGTGATTAATTAACTAGTGTGTGTGAAGTATTATTGCTTCTATCCGAGTTCTACTACACAATATTATTTTGTTGCTCATTATACTGTATTGACCACTCTTCTTCTATTTTCCTGCTTAATCATAATTACTCTTGTGAGGTATACATCATCTCTTAGATCTGTTGTGAGGATTTTCACATGGTATCGGAGCATGTTGAGAGTATTGTTTATCTCCATTCTTGAGAGTTTTTTGCAGGTTATTACCAAGATTTCGAGTGCAGCAATTTATGCATTTATGCAGCAGTAGCAGTTGCATATATTCTCTATTGTTTTTGCAGATCTTCTACAGCTTCAATGTTTTCAAAAGATCCTCCTCTTTATCTATTCAACTGTGTTGAATGGAAACCAAAAATGATAGCATATTTGAAGAGACATGATCTCTTTGATTATTGTTTTGAAAGAGAGTTCGAATCCTCTGAAGAAGAGAATGACTGGTTAGATGAAGGTGGAAGAGCTATTGCAGCCATGATGTTTGCTATGTCTCAAAGCTTGGCATTCTACTCGCTTGATGATGAATATTTTAAATCTCCAAAAGAGCTATGGGCCCACCTGGATAAATATTTTGGCAAGCAGGATGAAGGGATTGGTCCAAACCCTTTTGAGAGAAAGAAAAGTGATGCATTCGCCCTCCTTGATGATCTCATTGATCATGAATCAGTATCAAACATATCTCATATTGAAGTTAGCCACAAAGAAGAAGAACTTGCAGATTCTACACTCATACTCCAAATTTCTTCTATTTCGAATTTTGTGCCAGCTCACACTCTAGAAATTGCAGAAGGTCCTAAATCCTCTATCGCACCAGAGTCTGTTGGTTTGCATCATGATCACATGATTATTTCGGAGGTCAAAACAACTATTGAAGGTAATGCATTCGCTCCTCTCCAGCTATCTCCTCTTTTATACTACTATATGATCATAATTCCATGCTTTCAGAAGGTCATTGAAGAATATGGCCATTGCCATTCACTTGGGATAATTTCTCATGCATCTACTGGTTTTGATCTCACCTCTCATGGTTCAAAGGAGATCTCAAGAAACCATGATTTAAGTCTTGTAACTAAATTGGGTTCTAAGCAATTAATGCTTGGGATAATTTATCATGCATATGATAGTTTTGATCTCACCCCTGCTGGTTCAAAGGAGATCTCAAGAAACTGTTTTTTAAGTCTTAAATCTAATTTTGATTTCAATCAAATATGTAATAGTTATTTTTGGCATATTCTCACCCATGGTGGTTCGAAGGAGAAGACAAAAGACTATATGCACTTTCACAGATTTGATCCTACCTCAGCTAATTCGAATCACAGGTTCAAGGATCATTCTCATACTATTGGATTTGTTCTCATCACATTCAATCTGAAGAGCAAGTACAAGCACATGCTTTTTGAGCATGATCCACTTCTTCCCAAGAAGAAGATACCTCCAGACATATGACCAAGCATCACACCTGCTTGAGTTTGGAGCATTTAATTTTTTTGTGTGCCTTACAGTCTGTTTTTTGAGGAGGGGGTATGTTTCCCATGAAATTTTCCAACTTCCTTGGTTTATTGACTGTTATTATTCATTGTATTGGGTGACCTTTGGTCTTAGTTACCAGGGCCTAGGATGGATTAAGGGGGGGTGTTAGGATATTCCTATACTCCATCCTAGTCCCACCAGTATTTTGATCATTTACATTTTCAGTCATGCATGCACTTTTAGGGTTTGCATGCATTCTAGGGTTTGCATGCATTTTTCATGCATCCCAGTCATCAGTCCAACACCTAGCCCTCAGTTATCCATCCCACAGGAGCTTCTCACTATTCAGTTTTAGCCCTCCAGTTGCTTAATGTGCCCTTCTTCCTTGATTTTAGGAAGCAACTCACCCTTCTTCACCTACCAGTCCAGTTGTCTTTAGTTTATACTCAGTTACAGTCAGTTACAGTCAGTTACACTGAGTTACACCGAGTTACACTCAATTACACCTACCAGACTTAGTTTGACTAATGGTTGACAGTTACTTGAGCATTGATGACTCCACTGATGATGATGAAGACTTCCATTTGTGCTCTGATGATCATGAGGACACCTAGTTGTGCTCCGATGACACTCTATTGATATTATGATCACTTTGAGAGGCTAATTTGAATTGCCACCTTAGGCATTCGAATCCTCTCTACCATTGTACTATTTATTTGTCCATATTGTGATTAATTAACTAGTGTGTGTGAAGTATTATTGCTTCTATTTGAGTTCTACTGTACCATATTATTATGTTGCTCATTATACTGTATTGACCAGTCTTTTTCTATTTTCCTGCTTAATCATAATTACTCTTGTGAGGTATACATCACCTCTTAGATTTGCTGTGAGGATTTTCAAGAGCTACTACCCCTGAGTTCATTTGAATGGGCATTGGGAGGCCCATTGGATAGCCCCAGGGCTATGCATAGCCCTCGGGTTATGCATTGGATGCCCAAAGGGGCTACCCTATGCATATCCCACATGTTATGCATAGGGACGCCCCTTTGGGTTCCCAATGCATAACTCGAGGGCTATACACATATCCCTCGGGCTGTGGAATGGAACACCCATAGGGAACCCAATGCATATCCCATGGGCTATTGCATAGCCAGCAGGCTATGCAATGAGCCACAATTTGGGTTCCCATTGCATAGCCCAAGGGCTATGCATTGGGCGCCCAAAGTGGGTTGGGGGGGAGTGGAGCCCAATGGGAGAGCGTTGTGGGTTTCCAAAGGGGGCCCGAGTGCGGAGCTACGCTCCGCCCTGGCCCCCTTTAGGTGCCCACAGCACCTATCCTAGTGGTGTTGTGGGCTCCCGGGGGAGGAGAGGAGTTCGTCCTTGCGGCCAAAGCGGCGAGTTCCCTTTGGCAGCATGGAGGAGTTTCGATCATCCCATTGGGTTCCTAATGCATAGCCCGTAAGCTATGCAATAGCCCATAGCTAGGCTATTATATATCCCACGAGATATGCAATGGTTCACCCAGTGCATAGCTTTTGGGATATGCTACAGCCGAGGCTATGCTATGGGTGCCCATAGCATAGCCCAAGAGCTATGCACTGGGCATCTGTAGCATAGCCTAAGAGCTATGCACTCGGTGCACCATTGCATATCCCGTGGGATATTCCCATAGCATATCCCAAGGGCTATGCATTAGCCATAGCATAGCCAAAGGGCTATGCATTGGCCATAGCATAGCCAAAGGGCTATGCATTGACGTGTCCTGCAAATGCATATCCCTTAGGCTATGCTACACGGGATCTCGTAGCATAGCCCAAGGGCTATGCATTAGGCACTGGGAGCAAAATGCATATCCCCTGGGCTATGCTAAGCCCGCAAATGCTGAGCGCTTGGGATATGGTACGGATGTTATGGTAGCCCGTAGCATAGCCCAAGGGCTATGCATTTAAAAAAAAAAATCTCGAGCCCCTCTACATTTAAAAAAATTTTATGCTTTGTATAACTATATCTTAACATTTTTTTTTAAGTACAACTATTTTTTTTTTAAAACATATACTAATTTTTTTTTGTTTTGTTTCTGACTATAGGGAAAATGGCATCAAGAAAGATATCTATAAACATCTTTGGAGCGAGATCATCGATGAATTCATAAAGAAAAATAGTTGAGCCATATGACATGTTGCGCATGATGAATTTGCATCCAGTGATGATTTAAAAGCCAATGATGCTAGAGAATGGAAACATGCACCAGTTGAAGAGAAAATGGACTATTCTTGGTTTCTAAAAGAGAAATATCAAGACAACTCAGACAGTATTCACGTATATTGTGATGGATGTGCATATCTTAAAAATAATTATTGCTCATTGAGATTGTTGCAAGATATTTGTTTGGTGTTGGGTAAAGAAATTGTTCATGCACTAGTGAAACAAGCTAAAACCTTTGTCAAAATCCGATATTCTTTGAAGGTTTTCAAACTATAAGATAGAGAAAATTTTCACAGAATTTTGTGCAGGAGTTGTGCATGATATTGAGCGCAAGAGCGTAAGTTTCTATATTTTTATATCTTTCTGAATTTCTTATACTTTGAATTATATGACCATGTAATAGATTTAATACAATAATGATTTTATTTTGCAGGATTTTGCTATGCCACTTTTCCATATTCTGAATGGAATTTTGTAGCTAGGGTTTTACCCCTAGCTTGTGCAAATGAGCACCTACTAAGGAGAATGGACTCCTTAGTAGCAGTTCAGTAAATGTAAATTATTAAGCTAAAACAGAAATGTAAACTAGTCTAAAACACATGCATGAAACATAAGGAACAAAATATAAATAATGGTTTTTGTATTGATATTACCTCCAATGTGGAGGTTAATGAAGCTCTTGCAATGTCCAAGAGGGTTGCTCCAAGCTCCAATGTGCTCCTTCTCTTTCTCCAATGGTGGAAATGGGCCAAAAGGGGCTCTCAAGGTGAAAGTGGCTCAATGGTGAGCTAGGGTTTCAAAAGAGATTTTGGCAGAGTAAGGGTATACTTGATTGTGGATGTGAAATAAGGGATCTCCATCACCTATTGATAGTTTTTTGGTGGTGGAGTGCTGGCCCATGGTTTTTGGAACCATATGGTTAAGGGCAGCTGTATAGGGTTTTTTCCTCCTTTTCCTCATTATTTTATATTTTTTATTCCCTTTTTAGAGGGATTTTGCTATTTTAGAGGAATTTTGGATATTTTTGGAGGAAAAAGGGGTTTTTTAGCCTTTTTGAGGCTTTTTTGATGGTTTTGTGGCCTTTTGGAGGCATTTTAGGCCTTTTGGAGGCTTTTTAGTAAGATTTTTAGGGTTTTAAAGGGAAATATGGTAGGAAAATGGACAAATGAGCCATGTAATGAGGTAGATGAGGTAGTGAACACTTTTTGGGTGTTAACAAATTTATTCTATAGAAGAAAATCTGATGGATGTCATTAATGCCCCTCTTCATAAGAGAGAAGCACCAAATAAGGGAGAATCATGGAAGCAAAAACAAGTGCAAAATGTTCTTGAAGGAGTACAAGAACAGAAAGGAAAAGGCATCCAACAATCAAATGAAGTACCTAGGAAGGTTACATTCAAAATGATATCTCTCCCAACTAAACATGATAGATGAATTGTTGGCGATGACGATGTTACTTCTGATTGTAAGTGTAAGAGACACTCTTCTAAAAGACCTATGGATGAGGATGCTTCCATTCCTGATCAAGAAGATGTTCTTTTAGATACAACTTCTTCAAGACATAAAAGGAGGAGAGAAGATGTTTAATCCAATGTTGAAAATCATAGTGAAAACTCGAGGGACAGTTTGGAAACAATCACTCCAAGTGGTGATCTAGATGATGGTGTTGTTAAGACAACACAAAATTCTATTCGAGAACGATTGCAGAGGGATAAGTTGGTTCGCAATGGGCATACATTTGATTTAAATGTGAAGCAACTTTATATACACACAGAAGGCCAAGAGAAGTATCAAATTAGGAAACCACATCGCTTGCATGTTCATAACTTGAAAGCATTGATGAGGCACAATCCCTATGCACATGTGGTTGACTACCTAGTTCTTTTTGACCCAAAAGATGTTCTTGTTAGAGATGCATTTGAAGAATCAAGATGTTTTGATTACAACTACTATGTTTTGGGGAGAAATCATTCTGCGGAGTCTAGAAGAGAATTGATGCAAGAGTTTCTGAAAAACCTTATTTTTCAAACAATGAAATGCATCATTTATGCTGGTTTAACAGATGTGGAAGAAAAACTATTGGCATGGGATCACAACAAAGATACTGACTATAGGATGTCCATGACATTCGTTCAAAGAGTTAGATTTATCCACAATGAATTTGAACAAATTTTTTTCAGGGATGGATCTAAAGTTGATGTAGATTTTCGGAAACAATGTTGTATGGAAATAGGTATCCCTATTAAAGAGGACAATGTGAAACATAAAGGTTTGGAAGGAAGTGATTCATTCTGATCTATAAATAACTATTTACAGTTGGCATTTAGAATGGGCCCCATATGGGATTTGATTGATGGCATATTTAGCACGTGGGAGAATATTGGCGTAAAAAATCAAAAGGTAAAAAAAATAAAGCAGTTGCATGGAGTAGTAGTCAAGGAGGCCCTGATGTTGAAATTTTTTCCAGAAGATATGACTATAACACCTTGGAGAACATTTCAAGGTGTGAAGGATGAAACACTTATATCTACAATACTATCACGTGTACAGTCTGGTGAATTATCCATGGAGGAAATGTACAACAATTTTGAAAAGTAAGTTTATAGGTTGTTTTTATTTTTTTAAGTTTATTTTTTGAGTTTAAGATTTTTTATTAAATAAGCATTGTGTTATTATTAGATGTCATTAATAATTCCATTTATTTTACATCATGTAGTCATAAGGTTTACATGAAAATACAAGAGGATATAGTTATAATGTTAGGTGAGAAAAGTTGGGATGATGTCACATGCAACTATCCAGATTCAAGATCCATATAAAACTTAAAAGATTTTTTTGTTGCATACAAAAAGGTATGATGATTTATGATATTTTCTAATTTATTTCTAAGTGAATTCATTTTTATTTTATTACTTATAGATATATCTTTGTTTTCAAAGACGTCAAAGAAGAATATAGTACCATAGTCTTTCAAAATTCATATTCAAAGAGACAAAATAAAATGAAAAATAAGACAACGTCTTGCAAATGTTGAACTTCATGACACCCTTGATCATCAGGTTTGGAATGGGCTCGACACTGTGAGATATAAAGTGATTTTGGGTGATTGTGCAAACATTACAAATCTTGTTCCCAAAATGGACTACTCCCTAGTTATTGAAGATATCCCTCATGGATACAATATAAAAAACATTACCTATGATTGTGAGCCTTATACATACCAGTCATTTAATAAAGTGGTTTAAGGATTTTTGGATGTCACAACATCATCCCTATGGATATTTCTTGTTTTCTATTCATATGTACAAGGAGGAGTAGTGCTAAAAACATTCAAGGATAAAGCAAACTCAAGGAAACAATTGTATTGGTAAGATATTTGTAGTATATTATTGTTAGTTCTTCTTCATTTAATTCAATAGATATAGGATCTTAACTGAAATAAAAACATGTACAACATATCAAGCATAAGAGATAAAAGACAAGAGACACAAAACATTTCACCGGGGAGAACCAAGAAGGTGAAAAACCCAGCAACTTCCTCAGAGACAGAATAAGCACCAATACAAAGATCACAAAGATAAAACCCAAGAGATAGATGACTGCAGCAGCTACTCCTCCTCCACTTGTGTGCACTCCTCCTGTCTCTCACTAATGTGAAGTGAGTGAATGAGAGAATGTGTCAAATGAGAGAGTCGCACTCTCTATTTATACTTTTACTTTCACTTGACCTTTACTCAACTAGGTCGACCCCAAATTAACCACTTAAAATAATGTTGACTGGAACAACCCCTCTAGGGCGGACTAATAACCCTTTGACCCACATGACTCATACAGGTCCGACCCCATCAAGGTGGTCTAATAACCCATCAAGTATAAGTTACGACACTTATAATATAACTTGCGGCACTTCCAATCGGAGGAATAATACATCTGTGTTGGGGATACAATAAAGTACAAATGTAATACATAC
The DNA here is from genome assembly GCA_027924585.1 of Larix kaempferi. Lineage (NCBI taxonomy): Eukaryota > Viridiplantae > Streptophyta > Pinopsida > Pinales > Pinaceae > Larix > Larix kaempferi. The sequence goes on along the minus strand of BSBM01000243.1, from coordinate 2,533,724 downwards.
AATATACAAGTGAATATGTTCCGAAGTTACAAATACATCAACACTCCCTCTTAACTAGGAAGGTATTCTCTTTACATAAGTCATCAATAGATATATGCACAAGTCTTCAATTATGGAGCCGGATCATTGTCACTGGATCACGGAGCATCATCGTCACTGTGGCTGTACTCGTCATCTCGATCACGGGTGCTATCTCTCAATTCTTCTCATCATAGGAAGTTCTACAGAGACAACCCTTTTTCATGTTGGTTGTAGGCCTAGCCTCCTACAGGTCTTCATCATCTCTGGCCATACTATGGAATCCTTAGGACTTATTACGTGCATCAACAAAACCTTGAAAGAGCATCCTAGCTCAAACTATAGGATCTCCCAGGATCTTTTACATGTTGAATGTCACAAAACCTTAAAAGAGTCTCCTGCAACCTGCAAGAACTCTAAAGAGCATCTTAGCATAGACTATAGGATCTCTAGGGATGATTATATGTGACCCCCACCACAAAACCTCGAAAGAGCATCCTAGCTCAGACTATAGGATATCCCAGGATCTTTTCTATGTGGTTAGGAAAAACCTTAAAAGAGTGTCTTGCAACCTGCAAGAACTCTAAAGAGCATCCTAGCATAGACTATAGGATCTCCAGGGATGATTACATGCCTCTAGAAGAAAAACCTCGAAAGAGAATCCTAGCTCAGACTATAGGATCTCCCAGGATCTTTTCTAAGCTACATGCACAACCTGTCCATGACCACGGAGTATCAACCTGATACTCATGATCATACTGATCATCATCATATAGTACATCATCCTGATGCACATCATCATCGCATGATCATCCTGATCATCGTCTCAACATCATCCTGATGCATATCATCTGGAGCATCATCCTAATACTCGTCACATATGATTATCCTGATCATCATCATAGCATTGTCCTGATGCATATCATCTAAAGCATCATCCTGATACTCGTCACATATGATATCATGATAGCATCATCCTGATGAATATCATCTGGAGCATCGTCCTAATACTCGTCACATATGATCATCCTGATCATCATCATAGCATCATCCCTATGCATATCATCTAGAGCATCGTCCTGATACTCCTCACATATGAAGTTCCTGATCATCATCATACAAAACATCATCCAGAGCATTGTCCTGATGCTCATCACACGGCGCTTACATCCACAGCCATGGGAAGGACCCTCCTATCACCATTCTGGGAATGGCTCCAGCAAATGTGTCCCATCACTTCTTCCTTGAAGTATCTTCTATCTGAAGAACACCAAGCCTCTCTCTGAAGTACTCAAACTTCACTTTGGCTAGTGGTTTAGTCAACACATCTGCAACCTGCTCATCCATCACAACATATAGGAGCTTCACTGCTCCTCTCTGCACCATATCCCTGATATAGTGATATTTGATCTCGATGTGCTTCGACCTGTCATGGAACACCGGGTTCTTAGACAACTTCAAACAACTCTGGCTGTCACAGAAGATATAGGTAGCATCCAACGAAAGATCAAATAACTCATATAGTAGCTTCCTAAGCCATACTTCCTCACAACTGGCCGAACAAGCTGCGACATACTCTGCTTCGGCTGTACACAGTGCTACGCAGGACTACTTCCTGCACACCTGATCCCATACTGAAGCAACACCCAGAAGTTCTCTTCCTATCTGCAGCACTGCCTGCCCAATCTAAATCAACATAACCCTCCAAGTTAAACCTTTGATTCGCATCATACTTGAGCCCATAGTCAACCGTACCCTTCAGGTACCTGAGAATATGCTTTACAGCAACATGTCTAGGATCTGTCAGGAACTGGCTCAAAGTGTTCACCACAAAACAAATATATGGTCTCGTGTTCGTCAGGTACATCAAGGACCCAATCATCTGATGATACACCGTGACATCAACTGACTCAGATGAAGCATCACACAAAAGCTTCAAGTTCGATTCCATAGGTGTGGCCATGGCCTTGTAGTCCATCATCCCGAACCGCTTCAGGATCTCTACTGCATACTTCCCTTGTCCAAGGTGTTAGGATATGTAGACACTTAGGAGTTAGTTAAGATCAACTTGTGTAATATATCCGTTACGGATAGTGTGTTTCTTTAGTATGCATTAGTATGCATTTGTAAATACTTAATCCGACAGTCATGATATGTTCCCGACATAGAGTGATCCGACGGCTCAACTTCTCTTAGATCAAACCTAACCTTGATCCGTGGATTAACACTCGATTGGTCCATGATCTCTATTTAAAGAGCATGGAGGGTTATTGTTTAGTTGATCGATTATGAGAAGCTCATTTGTAACTTTCTTTCTTTGCATAATAAATTGTCCCATAGAAGCTATTTGGCCGAGGCAGTGGAGTGTTTCCCTCAAGAGGGTTTAAAACATGTCAAAACATTGGTGTGTTGATTTGTGATCTGTTTATGTGAAGTGGTTGCTCTTGGTGTTCGGTCCTTTGGTAGTACCCTGTGTACCCGAACATAGTATCAGAGCTTTTATGAAGTGCCGCTTTCGGTTATGATCTAGATCTTGAACTACTATTGCTGAAACTCGAAAGGGTTTCTAGTTCTGGTATTTTTGTGCATTTCTGGGTTGTGGAAGGTGTTCCATTACGTCCAGAGCATCGTTTCCATTGGGAAATAGTTTTTGTTTGATCGAAAACAGTTCTCGGTTGCTCTAGAAACGTGTATTTCATCAGATCTGAAGGTACAATGTTACAATGACGCATTTTTTTTATTTTCTTTTTTTAAAAGGAAAAAATCTCATATTTCATCATTTTTTACTGTTAGATTTTTTTTGGGTTCGGATTGTTGCTTTCCCGTCTGCGTATGCTCTTTATCGTGCACCCTGAGTGATCTCAGCAAATCAGAAACAGAAAGGGAAAGGGTTTTTCTCGGCTGTGTATGCTCTTTGCCATGCACCTTGCGCGATCTCGGAAAATCAGAAACAGAGAGAAAATGTAGACTTTCCGAGCAAGCTAACAAGATCTAACTCCACAAGTGTGGAAAAGTTTTTTTTGTTTCGATTTGTGGTTTGTTTTGCAGGAAAAATGGCAAGCACACAAACCGAGCAAGAAGAGTAACAAAAAAAAAAAGCCCCCTTCCTCATTCCCATATTTTACATACCTTTTAATCTAGCTCACTTGGTTCAAAGTTGCTTTATTCCTTAATAGGTCTTGAGTTCAAGTCTTAGGAAGTTATTTTTAAAAGAAAAAGTGCATGCAATTTCTATTTTCAAGTTATTTTATTGTAAAAGTACATCTCACTTAAATAATAAAAAATAAAAATACAAGTGAGTCACTTAAGTTTTTTTATTGTTGCACTATTTAAAAGTAATATCATTGTAAAAGTGAAATCACTTATTTTACAAAAGTGGTTCACTTAAAGCAACTTTCTTGTAAAGTGATTGTCAAAATGTTTATCTTGAGAAGAGGGTTTTTTTTTTTTTTTTTTTTTGGACATTCTCTAGCTGCCACGTCACTATTGGGGACATCTTCAACAGTTTCTTTGTTCAAGCATAATTTCATCATACGGAGTCAGTTTTCAATGCCGTTTTTTTAAACCACCTATTTTTTTGAGCTCTTCACATACAGACTATTGGTTTCTACTTTTACAGCTATTAATTTATAAATATGGCTACCCCTTGTGATATTCTACTTAACAATTCCAACTATTTCTCATGGAAATCTCGTATGGAGGATGTTCTACGAAGTAGGGGACTTTTCAGAATTACCTCAGGGAAAGAAAAAGAACCCACTGATGATGATAATAAAATAAAATGGGCAAATAGATGGGATGAAGCTCGTGGATTGATTGGGATGTCAATCTCTACTGATTTGTGATTCCACATATCTGGAATTGATAAACCTAATGCTGCTTGGGACAAGTTGGAATCTGTGTTTGGTAAACACAATGAAATTCGAGGTCACCAACTCAAGAATGAGTTGATTTCTTTAAATCCAAGTGACTTTTCATGCATTCAAGATTATTTATCTAAGTACAAAACTCTTAAAATCTTATGTGCAGAATGTAAGATTGAGAGGGAAGACAAACAATGCATTTATCATATTCTTTCCAAACTTCGACCTGCATATTCTGTTTTTGTATCTACATTTTACTCCAGGAAAGCATCCTTGAATGCAGCTAGCTATCAAGAGCCTAGTCTTGAATCCTTTTGTGATTCCTTGATTAGAGAACAAGATAAACTCATTCATCTTGGAATAATCAACAATGCAGATACATCTGGGAAAGCCTTATTGTCCCAATAGAAAGAAAAGTCCAAGCCTCCCAAGAAACAAAATTTTTGCAATAATAACTCAAACAAGAGTCCCAAACCCTCTCAGTCAGCTCCTTTAAAAAATTACAAAGGATCCAAGCCAAAAATCAAGAAGACTGAGCGTCATTACAACTATTGCGGGAAAGATAATCATGATGAATCTAAGTGTTTCAAGAAGATAGCAGCCTTGGAAGCAATAATGAAGAAGCACCACATCAGCCTAGATTCGCCTTCAGAATCTGCCTCTCATGGACATGCACTTTGTGCTTCTGGTTATTCTTATAATGCATCTTCTTCTTCTACTTCAAATGAATGGCTCATTGATTCTGGAGCATCTTATCATATGGCTAAGGATCAAGCCATCTTTTCTACTATGCATGAATGTAACACCAAACAAATATTTGTTGGTGATGATAGATCTCTAAGTGTTGTAGGAGCTGGAATAGTTCCAGTATATAATAGTCATTTTAGTGATGTACTATGTGTTCCAAGAATTTCCTACAATTTGTTATCAGTCTATCAGATCACTCATTCTGGTAAAGGTAAAACTGTGACCTTTATACCTCATCAAGTTGTAATCAAGGATTTTAAAGATCCTCAACAAGTCCTAGCTACCGGAATTGTTGATGATATTACCAGGTTGTACAAGTTTAACAACTTTGGGTCATCACCTTTCCCTTTAGTTTTTGTTGCTCATAGTGATAACTTCAGCAAACTTTGGCATGAGCGATTTGGTCACTTAAATTATCGCTCATTGAAACAACTATGTAAAGAAAATATGGTGACAGGTCTTCCGATGGTATCTTGCAGGGATGGTGTTTGCTCTGGTTGTGTACTCGGAAAACATCATCGGGACAGTTTTGAAAAATGTGCCTCTTGGGACGCCTCGGTTCCCTTGGAGCTTGTGCATAGTGACTTGTGTGGTCCTCTTCCATCTGCTTCCTTTTCTGGTTTCAAATATTTCTTAACTTTCATTGATGATTACACCATACGCACTTGGGTTTATTTACTAAAACTTAAGAGCGAAGTATTTAACATGTTCTTGGCCTACAAGGCCCTTGTAGAAAAAGAATCTGGTCATCAAATTATTAAGTTAAGATCTGACAATGGAGGAGAATATGTTAACAATAAGTTCACTACTTTCTGCACTGAACAAGGCATCCAACAACAGCACACTGTTCCATATACACCACAACAAAATGGTGTAGCTGAGCGGAAGAACCACACTTTAAAAGAAATGGCTAATTGTATGATCCAATCTAAGGGACTAAGTCTTCAATTTTGGGCTGAAGCCATTAATTGTGCAAATTACATAGTGAATCGCACCCCCACTAAAGCATTACAAGGTATAACACCGGAAGAAGCATGGAGTAAAACTAAACCTGATGTAAGTCACTTTCGTGTGTTTGGTAGTGAAGCATGGGCTCACATTTCGGATGAAAAACGGAAAGCATTGCAGCCTAAATGTGAAAAGTGCATATTTGTTGGATATTCTAAAGATGTAAAAGGTTATAGACTTCTTCAACCACATTCTCATGATATAATCATTAGAAGAGATGTTAAATTTGATGAAAATCTCTTGGCCTGCGAGCCTAACTCGGTGATTGTGCCATCTTTGGTCTCCGAGCCTGATTCGGCGTTTGTGCCTTCTTCTTCTTCTTCCAACTTCCTTGACAGGTTTCCAACTCTAGTTTCTGATAATGACAGTGAGGATGAAAATCCACCTCCGCCTGCTCATGTTCCTCTAGTTGCTCCAGCACAAGTGCTTCCTCGATGGGTCCTTTCAACATGTGAAGCTGTTGGTGATCTTTTCGGTGATCCTAGAGATCAACATCGAAAACATTCTCAGTTTTAGCGAGCCTCTTCTCTTTTGGCTCAAGTTTCCATGAATCATGATCCAGAAACTTTTGCAGAAGCTTAAGGGAATCCAGATTGGGATGCATCCATGGATGAAGAATATCGTTCCTTAATGGCGAATGATACTTGGGATCTTGTACCTCTTCCAAAAGGAAGGAAACTTGTCATATGTAAATGGGTCTACAGAACTAAGTATGCATCAGATGGAAGTGTTGAAAGACTTAAGACAAGGTTAGTTGCCAATGGTTTTTCCCAAGTTGAAGGAATTGATTACAATGAAACCTTTGCTCCCGTCGCAAAAATGAACTCCATCCGCCTTGTTCTTTCCCTTGCATCCTTACACAACTGGGAAGTCCATCAAATGGATGTCAAGTCAGCCTTCTTACATGATGATTTACAGGAGGAAATTTACATGGAACAACCTCCTGGCTATGTTCAGAATAACTCTAGCCTTGTCTACCGCCTTAAGAAATCCTTATATGGCCTTAAGCAAGCTCCTAGATCTTGGTATGCCAAAATGGATAAATTTCTCCTTGACACTGGTTTTTCTAGATGTCATTCTGACCCCAATGTCTATACCAAGAAAGTAGGAAACCATCTCATCATAGTTGTTCTATATGTTGATGACCTTATTCTTACTGGTAGTGACCCTAAGCTTATAACCCATGTGAAATCCAGTCTTAAACAAAATTTTGAAATGTCAAACTTAGGACATTTGCATTATTTTCTTGGTTTCCAAGTCCTGCAAACCAAAGAAGGAATCTTTCTTTCTCAGTCTAAGTATGCTTGTGACCTTCTTTGTCACTTTCACATGGAAGATTGTACACCAGCCCCTTCTCCCTTCCAGTCTGGAGTCAAACTTTCTACCACTTGTACTTCACTTGAATTCGATGCCACCTTGTATCGTCAGCTTGTTGGTAGTCTCTTATACTTGACTCATTCCCATCCTAACCTTTCCTTTGCCATTGGTCGTGTTTCCCATTATATGCAGACACCTCATGAAAGTCACTGGAAAGAAGCTAAAAGAATACTTCAATATATTCGAGGTACAATTCAGTTTGGGATTCATTACAATAGAGGGGGGAAACCTTTGTTGGTTGGTTTCACTGATTCAAATTAGGCCGGTGATCCTGATGATCGAAAGTCTACTGCAGGTTATGTTTTCAGTCTGGGATCTGGACCTATTACTTAGGCTTGTAAGAAACAACAAACTCTTTCTCTTTCTTCAGTAGAGGCAGAATATCGAGCAGCAGTTAATGCCAGTCAGGAAGCTTTATGGCTTCGACATATCCTTTCAGAGTTTGGATTCGAGTAGCATCAACCTACTCCACTTTATTGTGACAATCAAAGTGCCATCAAGCTTGCCAAAGATCCAGTTCTACATCAACGTAGCAAACACATTGAGCTACATATGCACTTCATCAGAAATCATGTTCATGATCGTGTTCTTGAAGTGCTCTTTTGCCCTACAGATGATCAACTTGTAGACATCTTCACCAAGTCTCTTACAGAAGCGAAGTTTTCTAAACTTCGATCTATGTTAGGAGTTCAGGAACTTGTCATTAAGGGGGGATAGGCTCTAATGCCTCCTTCCTTCTCCTAATAGTGTCACTTTTGTAAATCCTTCAATCCTATCCCAAGTTGTTCTTAAGGGGGGGTGTTAGGATATTTAGACACTTAGGAGTTAGTTAAGATCAACTTGTGTAATATATCCGTTAGGGATAGTGTGTTTCTTTAGTATGCATTAGTATGCATTTGTAAATACTTAATCCTACGGTCACGATATGTTCCCGACATAGAGTGATCCAACGATTCAACTTCTCTTAGATCAAACCTAACCTTGATCCGTGGCTTAGCACCCGATTGGTCCATGATCTCTATTTAAAGAGCATGGAGGGTCATTGTTTAGTTGATCGATTATGAGAAGCTCATTTGTAACTTTCATTCTTTGCATAATAAATTGTTTTGTAGAAGCTATTTGGCCAGGGCCATGGAGTGTTTCCCTCAAGAGGGTTTAAACCATGTCAAAACATTGGTGTGTTGACCTGTGATCTATTTATGTGAAGTGGTTGCTCTTGGTGTTTAGTCCTTTGGTAGTACCCTGTGTACCCGAACACAAGGAAGATTCCATCTTCACTCTACCACACCTCCATCCCTAGAAAGTAATGCAACGTTCCCAAGTCCTTCATCTCGAACTCGGAAGCGGGCTTCCTCTTTGTGTCGGCAATCAACCCATCCTCACCTGTAACAAAGAGGTCATCCACATACAGTAGTAGTATCACTGGATTGCCTTCCTCAACCTTGTAGTAAAGGTTGGAATCCGCTTTACTCTTGGTAAATCCCAAACTTGATAGAAAGCTGTCTATTTTACCATACCAAGTCCTACGAGCTTGCTTCAAGCCATACAAGGCTTTCTTCAACCTGCACACATATGAATCCCTGCCATGTGTCTCAAAACCAAGTGGCTGCTCCACATACACTTCCTCTTCGACTACACCACTCAAGAAAGCTATCTTGACATCTATCTAGTGTATCTTCCACTTCATCACTACAGCCAGAGCAAGTACTATTCTGATGGAAGTGTACCTGGCTACATGAGAAAAATTTTGTTCATCATCTATTCCCTCTTTCTGGGAGAAGCCATGAGCTACAAACCTCGCCTTGTATTTCTCTATGTTACCATCTGCAGCATGCTTGATCTTATAGATCCACTTGGAAGTCACAACAGACTCCCCTTTTGGTCTCGGGACCACATCCCAGACATCATTCTTTATGATCGATTGGTATTCCTCAATCATGGCATTCTTCCATTACTGCATCCCAGATCCTGTGAACTTCATATTCTTTAATATCTTCAATAGATAGTTTTCTTTGAACTTTGTTGCTGAAACAAATGTTGTAGTCCTTCTTTTGTAGGTGATGGTACATGGTCTTTCCCACAAGACAAGTTCAATTGCATGATTAGAAACATCTTATATATTTCAGAACAAATTCTTACTCATAAAGACATATGTCATACAGTCATGCAATTATCTTAGCCATTGCTTCAATACAACATTTATCCATATCCTGTAACTTTCTAGATGCCTTCCATCTCTACCAGAACATTATTAAGAGTGTGCAGAACTCCCAACATGTCAGCAAAGAGGTTTAATTCTAGATAAGTAGCAATGTAATGTTGTACAGTACCATAGGCCACTTACCCATTACTATATTAGTAGTATCTTGTTCTTTAATGCAACCTTTTCTAAAATGCATAATATACATCCTAAATCTAAGAACATAAGTATGTACATGACTGAACAAAATCATATATACAAGAAATGACAATTTAAATACTTATCTTTGTTTGGTTGTTGCATGGACTCCCTCTCAATCTTTGCTTCCTTGCAGGAACTACTAGAGTGAGCTCCCTATTGATCTTTGCTTCCTAGCTTATTTGTCTTTGAACTTATATCCATCTTGGACCACTATGCATGCTTAAGTGTGCACTAGTGTCATGATTGTGTCATCCTCAAGATCTCATACATAGTCATACATTCATTAGTATAATCTCAATACTATCAAAACATTATGATTCTAAATAATCTTAAATATGTGCAAGAATCACAATCAAAATTTTGCAAAGTTGACCCCTATGTGCAAGAATTGCACTGTCCCTTACTAAGAAAAACCCTGGTTTTCAAAACCATACTAAAATACGCTCTCTATGCCATGGACCTAGAGGAGATGGGAACCCCTAGTATTAATCTGATGTATTAATTCCAATGGATTCATTGTTTCATCGATCTGGGACACTGTCATCATTTTATGGCTAGTTGAAACTCGCCTCTTATAGGATTTCAAGGACATGCGTTGAATATTTTCTAGGGACATAGAATTCTAACCGTGGCACGGAACTGACTTTCGTGAGAAATAAGTTATACAACTTGATGAGAAATTTATACTCAAAACGATAACTCTAGCCATAAAAACTCATATTTTTGCATAAAAAACACCAAAAAACAACCCCAAATCAAAAAGTGGTGCTACCGGTAGCACTACTTTTTTTTGTGGTTAAAATTATAGACATGGACCAAAACAATCCTTATGTTGTTTACAACAACCTTAAAATCAATCCCTAAATTGAAAACTAATGCTATCGGTAGCACACTTTTTCAAAAAATGGCATTCTTATATCATTGTATCATAATTTAAAATTGTATTTATTAAATATCTTAGTAACATTATATAAATCTAGCACTGAGTTAAACACAAAATTTTCAAGAAATTACTTCACCACACTTTTCCTATAAAATAAAATAATTTATGATATTATTCATAATAAAACCATATATAAAACCATAAAATGTAGAAGTTGTGATGTTTGGTGGCACAAGGAGGAAAGAGGACATGCGGTATACTCTAAAACGACAACTATTTATTAAGAACGAGAACTCGAGCTATAAAAATTCTTATTTTTGCATTAAAAACACCAAAAAACAACCTCAAAATGAACCATAGATGGTATTGTTGTAATCGAAACCCTAAACCGGCCCTCAGATTAAAAAGTGGACCTCCTAAAATTTAAAAAAAAATTGAAAAATGTGAAAATTCAAAACTGCAAATTTTATTAAAAAAATTTTAAAACCAAATTAAAAAAAAAAAACAAACAAAAAATAGAAACAAATTACAACCTTACAAGAAAATCTATAAAACAAAAAATTTTAAAAATAAATATTAAAAATATTAAAAAAAATTGTAAAAAAAAATAAAACACACATTTCAAACAAATACAAATTTAATAAGGAAAATTAACATTTAAAAAAGAATTACAAATCAAATTCAATTCAATTTCTTTTTAAATTTTTCTTTTTTTTTCAAATTAAACAAAAAATTTTAAAAAATTTAAAAGAAAATTTAATAAAAAAAATTGAAAAATAAAATAAAATACTAAATTTAAAATAAATAAATAATTTAAAATTTAAATCAATATACAAATTCAAAACCATAAAAAAATTAAATTAAAAAAATATATAAAAAAACAATATTTCAAAACAAATTAAAATTAAAAAATTAAAAAAAAGAAACCCCAACCCCTACCTCCCTACCCCTCCTATACCTCCCAACCCCTATTGTTTCCCTCCCCTACCTCCCTACCCCCTTTAGCCTCCCCTCTCATCCCCACTCTCATCGCCCCTACCTACCTCCCTACCTCCTCTCCTCCCATCCCTCTTGTCCCCCTTCCCACTCCCCTCTCCCCCCTTCCCTCCACCGTCCCGCCCCTCACGCCCTCATGCCGCTCCTTCTTCCACCCAAGCACCGCCTCTATGTGGCGGCGTGATTTTTAGAATCGCGCCATGCTGTGGGAGGGTCTAGCTAGGCAGCACGAGGGAGGTGGGGAGGGGGACAGGGGTGGGGGAGGGGGGGAGATGGGGGAAGGCGCAAGGGGGCAAGGAGGTGGAGGGAAGTGGGAAGAAGGGAGGGGGAGGGAGGGAGACGAGGAGAGGAGGTAGGTGCGACGGGTGGGGGGAGGGGAGAGAAGGTAGGGTGGTAGGGGAGGGGGATGGAAGGGGTAGGGAGGTAGCGGGGGGAGAGAGTGGTAGGGGTTAGGTTTTTTTTATATAATTTTTAATTTATCTTAAAATATAAAAAAAAATTTATATATTTTTTTATTTAAATTTTTTTATAGTTTTGAATTTTGTTTTTTCAAATTTAGTTTTAAATTTTAGATTTTTATTTTTGTAAGTTTTTAAACTTTGTTGTATTTAAATTTTTTTATTTTTTATGTGTGTGTTTTGAGTTTTTTTTTTTAATTCTTTAGTTCTATACATAAAAAAAGGCTTAAAATGCATAAAACAATGATTGAAATGACTTTTTCTTTTCATTGTTTTTTAAAATTTGCTAATAAAATGATTTATTTAAGAGAATTAAAAAAAAAACTTCAAATATATATATATATATATTTCATTTTAAATGGTTTCTAAAAGTAACAAAATTTCAAAAAGTGTGTATTTTTTCGTTATAACTATCTACTAAATGTAGTGTTTTTGTAAACTTTGAAAAAATGCCCTTGTAAATAAAATTTCTAGTTTTCTTATGATGAAGAAGTTTCAAATTCACAAAAAATTGCTCAAAATGAAAAATGGTGCTACTAGTATACACACATTCTGAAACGGAGGCAAAAACAACTACTAAAATTGACCATAAAAAGCCGAGAATAATGTCGGGTTCTTGTCAAGTTGTATAACTTGTTGAGATCCTACAAGTGTGTTTGGGAATGTTCCATGTGGAAATGCTAGCCAGAAGTTCCCAGTTGATGAACTCCCAAGGTTGACCCCTATGTGCAATAATTGCACAGTCTCTTATTGAGAAAAACCCTAGTTTCCAAAACCGTACTAAAAGATGCTCTCTGAGACATGGACCCAGAGGAGAGGAGCACCCCTAGAATTAATTCAATGTCTTGATTACAACATAATTGACGGTTTGTTAATCCGAGAAACAACCATCATTTTATGGCCAGTTGAAACTCGCCTCCTAGAAGCTTTCAGGGACACATGCTGAATCCCTATTGGGGGCATAGAATTCCAACAATGGTGCAGAAATGAGTTCCATGAGGTCCTACAAATGTTTTTGGGTAGGTTCCATGTGGGAATGCTAGCCACAAGTTCTTAGTTGAGGAATTCTCAAAGTTTACCCCTATGCGCGAGAATTGGATGATCTCTTATTGACTGAAACCCTAGTTTCCAAAATTGAACTAAAAGAAACACTCTAGGCCTTGGACCCAAAGGAGAGGATCATCCCTGGAATTAATCAAATGCCTTGATTCCAAAATCGTCAACGGTTCATCGATGTGAGCCATGTTCATAATTTTATGTCCAGTTGAAACTCGCCTCCTAGAGGCTTTTGGGAACACATGTTGAATCCCTGTCGAGGCATAGAATTCCAACCATTGTGCAGAATTGACTTCCATGAGATCTTGCAAGTGTGTTTGGGCAGGTTCCACATGGGAATTCTAGACACAAGTTCCCAATCGAGGAATTCCCAAAGTTGACCCATATGTGCAAGAATTGCACTGTCCCTTACTAAGTGAAATCCTAGTTTCCAAAACCGTACTAAAAGAAACTCTTTGTGCCATGAAACCAGAGGAGAGGGGCACACCTAGAATTTAGCCGATGTCTTGATTCCAATGGAGTTGATGGTTCATTGATCCGAGCTACAATCATCATTTTATGGCTAGTTGAAACTTGCCTCCTAGAGGCTTTTAGGGACACATGTTGAATCCATGTCGGGAGCATAGAATTTCAACCGTGGCACAAAACTAAGTTCCATGAGATCCTATATTTTTTTCTAGGAAGGGTCCATGTGGGAATGATATCCACAAGTTCCCGGTTGAGGAATTCTGAAATTTGACCCCTATGTGCAAAAATTGCACTATCCCTCACTAAGTGAAACCCTAGTTTCCAAAATTGTGCTAAAAGACGGTCTTTGGGACATGGACTATAGGAGATGGTCACCCTTAGTATTAATCCAATGTCCCAATTCCAACATATTCGACAGTTCGTCGATCCAAGCCACACTATTAGTCTAGGGCTAGTTGAAACTCGTCTCCTAGAAACTTTCAGGGACACGTGTTCAATCCCTGTCGAGGGCATAGAATTCCAACCATGGCACCGAAATGAGCTCCATGAAATCTTGCAAGTGTGTTTTGGAAGGTTCCACATGGGATATCTAACCACAAGTTCCCAGTTCAGGAATTCCAAAATTTAACTACTATGATGTAAAAGAAGAAAATGATGATGATGATAATGATGATGAAATGAATAGTAATGATGACATGAAATGATGGTGAGGATGAGGATACAAATTCCAATGCCAATAACAATGAGGATGATGATTCCACAATGATAGGATGAGGATGATGATGGTGACAATGAGCATTGCATTTGATGAAGCATGACGGTGATGTTGACAACATGCATGGATATGGTGGCAATGAAATGGTGACATTGAGGATGGTGTGGTGATGCAGGAGCATCGAGGCCTAGGCAGATCAGTCAAATTTGATCAACATCAAGGAGCTGACCAGAGGGAGTTCCGACGACTACTAGTGTGTGAAGCAGATTGACTTGTCAAAGTCAATAAGTTGAGCAGATAACTGTCAAAGAAATCGACATGAGTGTGGAAGGGAGTTGAGAGTCAACATGTCAATAGTCGACAAACGACATTCGATAGGAGACAAGTTGCTGCAGGGTTGTGGGAAGGTCGACATGTTGTCGAACTGTGATATCGACAGGTTGGGCATGAACTAAGCGAGGATGAAGGGGCGAACTAGTGAAGCCTTAGGTTGCGAAGGAATTCGACAGATGAGTTGAAGCTGATGGAGGACAGTATAGCCAATGTGATGGTTTACTATAGTTGTCAAAAGTAAGCGTAGAAGTCAAGGAGAGTACTTAAAAATAGTTCGAGGTTGCTAAGGAAGTTAATGGAAGTTATCGTGGGTGGGTGAAGACATGACAAATGTCGTCACAGGCAGAGGATTTGTAGCACGGTCAGGGGCATTGACAGTTGCAAGTTTGCAGGATCATGGAAGGATCGGCTGGCAGAGGATGCATGTGTCGAGGATCGCAGTGGTCTCGGGAATAGCAGCAGCAAAATAGAAGACCAGGGAGTTTGGATTAGGGGGGGGGAATTCCTTTGTGTTGGAGTTGCAAAGCAGAGTTCAGGGATAAGTTCTGTAGATTGGAGAGAACAGTCACATAGCTTCTGAACGAAAAGAAGATTGAACCATAGCTCAACGTTTCGTAGCAAACCAGGAGAGGGTGAGGTCAACATACTGAGGGAGCACACCATAGTTACTTCTGTATTGTAACGGATGAGACCAACAAGTAGTTAGTCAATTGTATTTACAGTTATTCCGCATTGTAACCGATTGGTAGAAGTAATATAAGCCACTTCTGGAATCCTTCTTTACACATTGTTTGTGTGAACATTGTGGTCGTGTTGTGTGTTATGTTAAGCAACAACCTTGTTCCAACGAGGAGGCTTGCGTCAGTTGGTATCGAAGCCATAGAATCTTGAGAGTTGAAGGATAATGTCAGTGGTATTGAACCTGCAAGTGCATTGAATAGATCCAGCTGAGGTTGGGTAGAGTTGTACATGACTTGTTGAAGTCCGGTTGCGATTGGATGAGTGAGAGTTTTAGCAGAGGTTGAAAATGGCTCACAGAGGCGTTAATGTCCGAGGAAGAAGAGCGTGTGGCATGGCAGTCATAGTTGATCGTGAGATGTTCGAGGAGTGCGTCCAAACAATGCAAACTTTGACGAATGAAGTCGCAGTGATCAAAGAAAGCCAAAGGCGTGGTTGTATTCCTGATGCATTAGACCACGACGACGAGGAAGTCGAAGAAGTGGAACCACGAGAAGCAGCGAAAGATGAACTAGAGGAAAATCTCATCAATCTTCTAACAAATATGAGAGGTCGAGCAAAGATAGACGTTTGTAACTACTCGAGAAGTCTGGATCCAGAAGACATGATCGAATGGTTCAGAGAGATGGAGAAATACTTCGACATAGAGCAGATCGAGGATCCTAAACGGGTTAAGACTACATGTCATAGGTTGAAGGGTCATGACTCATTGTGGTGGGACAATGTACAGGTTGACAGAGTCAAGAAGGGAAAGGAGAAACTCAAGTCCTAGGATAGGATGGTCGCCAAGCTGAAAGGAATGGTCTTTCCAAACGACTATGTGATTTCCCTATTCAGGAAGTTGCAAAACTTTAGACAAAAAGAGATGACTGTGAAGGAGTACACGGAAGAGTTCTATAGATTGTCGATAAGGTCGGGCCAGACTGATGAAGGAAGAAGCTGTAGCTAGGTATGTGAATGGCTTGAAATATACCAAATGGGATGAATTGAGCATGTCAAGATTCAGAGAAGTGGGCGAAGCCTATTATTTAGCTCTGAAGGAAGAAGAGAAACTGTCGAGGAAATCTGCAGTGACCGGAGGTAGGACGACTAGTCGGGGTGCGAGGATTGTTTCCACGAAAGGCCAAAGTAGCGGTTATAGGAAGGAAACTATTGAATATAGTCGACATGCAGAAGGGACATCAACAAGGGAGAAGGTGTAAGAGAATCAACACGATGGTCGTGAGACCGCGATCGAGGTGCGTATGGTCGAGGTGGTCCATCCGACAGAAAAGGAGCTAACAGACCAGCCATAATATGTTACAAGTGTCATGGAGTGAGACATAAGGCATATGAATTCTCAGAGAACCTACATGCTGTAGAGGAGTCGAAACCCAGACGTTGAAGAGATGAGAAAGTCAATGAGAGGGAAGAGTCGACATTCGACAGCAATAGAGAAGAGAAAAGAAGGAACTGAAGTCTGACTGTCAATAGAACATTGGTTCAAGAAGACAAATGCGACGAGGAGGAACCAACACGGTGGAATGAGATCTTTCAAACGAAGGTGCGAATCGGTGAATGGCGTTGCAAGACCATAGTTGATGGTGGAAGCACTGAGAATCTTGTGTCGACAGAGGTCATCAACAAGATCGGGTTGAAGTGTTGAGAACATCCACACCCTTACAAGATCTCATGGTTGCAGAAAGGACACCATGTGAAGGTGACCAGATAGTGCCTCATTAACTTCAAGGTTGGGAAGTTAGAGGACAATGTACTGTGCCACGTAATCCTAATGGACACATGCCATCTATTGTTAGGAAGACCATGGCAATATGATCGAAAAATGATCTATGATGGTTGACCCATCACAGTAACAGTGTGGAAAAATGGCGTGAAAAGGACTCTTAAGCCGAACCCGGAGGAGCAAGCCGACGGTAAGTAGGGTGAGAGAAAATTTTGGGAGAAGCGAGTGCTGATATGTTCAGTGAAATAATTCCTCGTGGAAGAGGAAAAGCAGTCAGGATGTTTTGCGATCATTCCAAAAGGACCATGTGTCGAGAGTGCGACAAGGGAGAAAATTTCGGTCGAAGTTGGAAAGATGATCAACGAGTTTCGAAGCATAGTCGTCGATGAGACACCGACGGGATTGCCGTCGACAAGGAGCATATCCCATCAGATCGACTTGATTCCAGGTCGAGTCTACCAAACAAGGCACCTCATAGGATGAGTTTGAAAGAAGGTTGGGAACTCAATCGATAAGTCCAGGAGTTGTTGGACAGAGGATTGATCAGAGAGAGTCTGACTCAGTGCGCGATGCCCGCAATATTAGCACATAAGAAAGGTGGAGAATGGAAGATGTGTACAGACTCCAGAGCTATCAACAAAATCATGATCAAGTATTGGTTTCCATTTCCAAGAATGGATGACTTGATAGATTGTTTGAGTGGATCGAATTACTTCACGAAGATAGACCTGAAGAGAGGTTATCACCAGATTCGGTTCAGAGAAGGAGACGAATGGAAGAAAACATTCAAGACAAAGGAAGGGTTGTATGAGTGGTTAGTCATGCCATTTGGGTTGACTAATGCACCCAGTAAATTCATGCAGTTGATGAATGAAGTACTGAAACCATTCTTGGGAAAGTTTGTCGTAGTCTATCTAGACAACATTCTAATTTTCAGTCGAACCAAGACAGAACACTTGGGGAACATTCGACAGGTATTGCAGAAGTTGCAGGAAGAGAATCTAACGGTGAAATTGCAAAAGTGTTTCTTCATGAAGGAAGAACTGGTATACTTGGGATTCAGAATATCAGGTAAAGGGTTGGTGATGGACCCATAAAAGGTGAAGGCGATATTGGATTGGCCTAAACTGACAAGCGCAACTGGAGTGAGGAGTTTCCATGGACTTGCCACTTTCTACAGGAAGTTCATCAGGGAATTTAGTCGGATTTGCGCACGACTGATAGAGTGCATGCACAAAGGGGAGTTCAAGTGGACGGAAGCAGCCCAGCGAGCTTTCGACAAGTTGAAGGAAAAGGTCACTGAGAGGCCAGTGTTGGCGCTCCTAGATTTTGACAAATTTTTCCAAGTCGATTGCGACGCGAGTGGAATAGCAATTGGAGCAGTGTTGAGCTAGGAGGGCTGACCAATTGCATTCTTCAGTGAAAAGTTGGATGATGCGAAATGGAAATATTCGGTCTATGACCAGGAATTCTATGCTATTGTCCAAGCATTGAGGAATTGGAGGCATTATTTGTTGCCCAAGGAATTTGTGTTGTACACAGATCACCAAGCACTGAGCTATATGAATACTTAGTTGAAGTTAAATCAGCGACACATGAAATGGGTCGAATTCCTATAGGGATATGCCTTCGTGTTGCGACATAGGTTGGGCAAGTCGAATAAGGTTGCCAACACACTGAGTAGAAGAGTTGCACTGCTGAACACTGCGATAGTTCAGGCAACAGGGATAGAGTCGATGAAGACAAAGTATGCGACCAAAGAGGATTTTGCGAAAGCATGGGAAGCTTGTCGTGAACCATGGAGTGTCGACAAAACTCCATACTTGGACTACTTCATCCAAGAGGGATACCTATTCAAGGGACGACAGTTGTGTATTCCCATAGGATACGTAAGGGAAAACCTAATCCGAGAGCTGCATAGCGACAGATTAGCAGGTCATTTTGGCATCGACAAGACTAAGGCATTGGTCGAGGAAAAGTATTACTATCCAGGAAGGGCAACAGATGTCGGAAAGTGGG
Source organism: Larix kaempferi (assembly GCA_027924585.1). NCBI lineage: Eukaryota > Viridiplantae > Streptophyta > Pinopsida > Pinales > Pinaceae > Larix > Larix kaempferi. Next base: position 2,514,921 of record BSBM01000243.1, on the reverse strand, counting down.
TTTGACATTATAGAGTTTGTTAGTTGGAAAAAGGGAGAAGTCAAAATACGTGGTTGTATACACTGTTGCCAATACCAAATACCCCATGGGAACATCTAAACATGGATTTTGTGCCAGGATTCGACTCAATAATTGTTGTAGTAAATAGATTTTCGAAAATGGCACACTTTATTCCGTGTCGGAAGACAAGTGACGCCACAGGTATTGCTATACAATTCTTCAAGGAAGTAGTCAGATTGCATCTGTTGCCGAAGAGTATCACTTCAGACAAAGATACCAAGTTTATGGGACATTTATGGAGAATCCTATGGAAGAAATAGAACACGAAGTTGCAATTTAGCTCAGCATACCATCTGCAGACAGACGAACAGACCGAGGTGGTGAACAGAAGTTTGGGAAACCTTTTGAGATGTTTGACGGTCGACAGACCCAAACAATGGGAGAATGTGTGGGCACAAGCAGCGTTCGCATACAAGAATTCTGTGAATCGGTCGACAGGTTTGATCCCATTCCATATTGTTCAGGGAAGAATCCCACATGGAGTGGTGGATTTGGTCGAGTTACTGATGAAAATTAGGAAAAGCGTGGATGTAGAATCATTCGCAGAGCACATGAAATAGGTTTATGAAGATGGGTGAAGATGCATAGAGAAGAGAAACTCGGCATACAAGTTGAGAGCCGACAAAAAGAAGAGACTACAGTCGTTCAACGAAGGAGACTTGGTCTATACTCATTTGCAGAAGGAGAGATTTCCGACAAGAACCTATGACAAGATGAAGCTGAAGAAGATTGGACCATGTAAGATTCTAAAGAAAATTTTGAACAACGCTTATGTGTTGGAGCTACCGAATGAGTTGAGCATTTCACCAACATTCAATGTCTCTGATCTGTACAAGTTCGAAGAAGGTTCAAGCAACAAAAGCAAAGAAATGTCAAACATTAACTGGACAACGTATATTCCAGATCAACACAAGGAGGAGACCGCAAAAGTAGTAGAGGAACGTGAAGTCGGGCGTATGCGCAGTTCGCGGAGGAAGGAATACTTGGTGCGATGGAAGGATGATGAGTTTCAGGAGGCGACATGGATTTCTGAAGAAGAGTTCAGGAGACTGATGGAGCAATCAAGTTATTTTTCACCTAGGGAGTCTGATGTAGGAGCATCGAGGCTAAGGAAGATCAGTTGAAGTTGATCAACATGAGGTAGCCGACCAGAGGGAGTGCCGACGAACGCTGATGCGTGAAGCATAGTGACTTGTCGAAGTCAATAAGTTGAGCAGAGAACTATCAAAGCAGTCGATAGGAGTGTGGAAGGGATTCAAAATGTCAATAGTCAACATACAATACTCGATAGGTGACAAGTTGCCGCAGGGTCATAAGAAGGTTGACATGTTGTCAAACCATAATATCGACAGGTTGGGCATGAACTAAATGAGGAGAAATGGGAAGACTGGTGAAGCCTTGGGTTGCAAAGGAATCCAACAGATGAGTCAAAGCTGACAGAGGACAGTATGGCAGATGTGATGGTTTACTGTAGTTGTCAGAAGGAAGCGTAGAAGTCAAGGAGAGTACTTGGAAACAGTTCGGGGTTTCTAAAGAAGTTAATGGCAGTTATAACAGGTGGGTGAAGACATGACAGATGTCATCACAGGCAGAGACTGTGTAGCACAGTCAGGGGCGCTAACAGGTGCAGTTCTATAGGATCATGGAAGGATCGGTTGGAAGAGGATGCATGTCTCGGTGATCGCAGTGATCTCGGGAACAGCAGCAGTAGAATAGAAGACAAGAGAGTTTGGATCAGGAGGGGGACGATTCCATTATGTTGGAGTTGTAGAGTAGAGTTAGGGGAGAAGTTCTATAGATTGGAGAGAATAATCACACAGCTTCCAAACGAAAAGAAGATCGAACCATAGCTCAGCGTTTCGCAGCAAACCAGGAGAGGGTGAGGTCAATACACTGAGGGAGAATAGCACAGTTACTTATTTATTGTAACGAATGAGACCGACAAGTAGTTAGTCAACTATATTTACAGTTATTCTGCATTGTAACCGATTGGTAGAAGTAATAGAAGCCACTTCTGGCATCATGCTTTACACCATGTTTGTGTGAACATTGTGGTCGTGTTGTGTGTTATGTTAAGCAAGAACCTTGTTCTGACGAGGCACCTTGCGTCATGTGGATGATGGATGAGAAGCTTATAGTGTACTTGGATGATGAAAATGATGAAAAAGGGGATGATGATGATGAAGTAATGTAAAATATGAAAATGATGATGATGATTATGATGACATGAATAGTAATGATGACATGAAATGATGGTGAGGATGAGGATGCCAATGCCAATACTAATACCAATGAGGATGATGATGCAACAATGATAAGATGAGAATCGTGTGGATGATGGATGGGAATATTATGGTGTACTTGCATGATGAAAACAATGAAAAATGGGATGGTGATGGTGAAAATGATGTAAAAGATGATGATGATGATGACATGAATAGTAATGATTACATGATATGATGGTGAGAATGGGGATGCCAATTCCAATAACAATGAGGATGGTGTGGACAATGGATGAGAATCATATGGCGTACTTGGATGATGAAAACGATGAAAATGAGGATGATGATGATGAAAAGGATGAAAAATGATGAAAATGAGGATGATGATGATGATGATGATGATGACAACGACATGTATAATAATGATGACATGAAATGATGGTGATAATGATGGATGAGAATCTTATGGTGTACTTGGATGATGAAAATGAGGAGGATGATGATGATGATGATGATATTGATGATAATGACATGTATAGTAATGATGACCTGTAATGATGATGATGGTGTGGATGATGGATGAGAATCTTATGGTGTACCTGGATTATGAAAATGAGGATGATGGTGATGATGGTGATGATGATGATGATGATGATGACATGTACATTAATGATGAAATCAAATGATGGTGATGATGATGAGGTGAGGATGAGGATGGTGTGGATGATGGATGAGAATATTATGGTGTACTTGGATGATGAAAAGGATGAAAAAGGGTATAGTGATGGTGACAACATGTACAAGAAAAGGATGGTGGTGATGGTCCTGGTGGAAATAGGCTTGGTGTCGATGTAGATCTTATTGTGTACTTAGATGGGAGAAAGAATCAAAGATAACAAATCCATAACGGAATTTGTGCAATTTATCTAATTGTATATGGTTATGAAATTTATCAATCTATCAAGCTATGAATGACTGACTACAATAGTCAAAATATTAATTTCAATAATAAATGTGACCATGAAACAAAATTATAATATACATGTACACCACTTACCTAAAACATAGTACAAAAATAGCACACATATCACATACCTGACTACGTACATGTGGCCATTCAAGTAGACCATCTAGATCACCTCTAATATCGATGGTATTTTTTAACCTCTATTGCTCGGAGTAAGGAAAGAAGTATCATACATTTGATGAGTTCTTCCCTGGAATTATTTGTAGCTGGAGGTTTGTGCCAATAAATAAGTGTTTATAATGGTATATAAGTTAACCTGGTCTATAATGTTCAAATGCATACCCTTTTTTCTTTTATCATTGGGAAACCTGTGTTAAATATTCTCCTTTGATAACAATCGACCCAATTGGAAAATAATTGCCCTCAGAGTCCTTTAATGAGACATTGAGGGTCTACTTCCTATCTAAGCAACGTGACAGCCAATATTTAGTGCCCCATTTATTGCCCCTCGGGGAATCCACTGTGTATATGTGCCCTGCAGAAAATAGAATGCCAACATATGAGTCAACTAAATAGACACAACTAGTTGTCAAAATTTTCAAAATTTTCAAAATTTTCAAAATATTAATCGAACCTAGTTGTACAAGATCTGTTATACGGTCATAGTCTGTTGAAATACTTGATTGGTCCTCTTCCAAATGGTTTAATTATGTAGCTATATGTCGACCAATGGGGAGTGATACATGATCTTAGATGTCAACCCAATCCATGGATTCACATTTGTCCCATTCACCATCACTACATGTAGAACAAAAACAAGAGAGTTTCCTTGTCCACATTTCAACTATAGCATTGTCCAACGTTCTAACTGGATGAAATGTTAGAGTTCCCTATATCGTCTTGCACTCATATAACTATGATCGATCTACATCAAACACCTCCCAAAAATATCTATGTACATGTGCTTTCTTGGTTGACTAGTCTTCTTTCCTTCTTGCTCCCTCCCTATGATTGAAGAATACCATTCAACAATGGTCTTTGCATCTGGGATGAGTGTGTTGCAGCGGCAAATTTATCCCCAAATTTTGCATAAAGTTATAGGGCCCCTCCTTTGATTTTTTATTTACTAAGGATTTCTTGGTTTTTATCTTCCTTTTCGATTTCAAACACTTTTGTTATCAGAAAATATCAAACTTAGAATAAGTTTTCTTTTTTCAGAACAATTTTTTATTTACTCCCGAAACAATCATAACAATTGTTGATTCCCCCCCGAAACAGTCGAAAGGAGACAAGTTTTTGCGATCGGAACATAAATTGATTTTATGCTGAAACAGTCTGAAGGAGACAAGTTTTTGTTGTGGTTGGACCAAAAATTGATTTCACGCAAAAACAGTCGGAACAAAACAAGATTTGACACCGAAACGGTAGGTACACAATGCTATTTTGCACCAATATTTGGTCGCTTGAATGAGTGATTCTCCGTCGATATGCAGGTTTGTTCGAAAGGAATTCGGTGTTGGGAATTTTCGTTTTCGAAAATTTCCCAGCATCAAATTCAATTTTGATCCAAAGTGGCCCAACACCCAATTCATTTTTGTTCCAAATTAGTCCGGCATCAAAGGATTTTTTCTCCAAAATTGACTAGGGTGAAATCAATTGACACCAAACTTAGTTTTGGCCTGGAATAGCCCGGCTTAAAAAGGGATTTTGACCTGAAATGGATTCGGAATTAAATTCTGTTTTGATCTAAAACTAACCTTAGGGGCTCCGAGGAAATTTTGAACTTTAACATAATTTTTGGAGTCTGTTTTAACACGTCATCAGAAGGTAATTGTGCATTCAATGCTAGGGTTACTCTGTTGATTTAAAAGGGAAAATGTTTTTGTTTTGTTTCACATATCACACACCTGCAAACGTCGTTTGGTCAAGGGTATAGTGAATCTTTTCCATAACAAGCCCGAAGACACTTGGAGTCTTTCTATTGTGCACCGCAAACTAATTAGCACACCACCAGGTATGTTTTCTTGCACCCAATAAGTTTGTCACACCTGTTTATGTAAAATGGCATTTTAAAGGTTGGTAGGGAAACAAATTTAACCATTGTTTCGTGCCCTATTTTGTGTGCTTCAAAGCCCTAAAACTTGTTAACACTTCTGAAGAAATAAGGAGGGCATGAACCTAAAACATTGTTTAGGTTTCTCATTTGCATATAGTATGAAACCTAGATGCCGCATCTTCAAATGTATGTATATTTTGGAAATATATTGGGCCTTGGACTATTTCCACTATTAAATCACGTATTTGAGCAATGGATTTGATTTTCCATAGTCCTTACATATCTGGTTCTGAATTTTCCAAATGCATTCTAACTCGCAGCGTTTAAATTCATCTGGATCCCATTTTCGGTTAAGTCTATATATGTATAACCAAGTTGAGGACCATTATTATATTAGAAAACAAAGTAGGGTTGGTTTAAGAAATCTGAGACCTCCTATGAGAAGAGATCCAAATATGATAATAGTCCATCCAAAATGTGTACAATCGTGACCTCTCGTGATTCATATTCCAATCACTTAGAGACACAACATGAAGGAGAGGCAAGCAGCTACATTGAAACCTATCATCTTAAACTCCATTTCCATCCATAGCCCTACACTGACTTATAGTATAGGGGAATATCACCTAAAACCTGAAACCTAACCTTTGCAGGGTAAATCTTGAGTTCCTCTCCACCAATAATATACCCCAATTACACTAAGAAAATTACATCGTAGACCCTTGGTGAAGGAATCTCCCTCAACAAAATGTCAAACCGAAACTCTCTATTTGAACCCTAAAATGATTTAACTTTGGAACTTGGCCCGAAATAATCATCAAAAGAAGTATTGTTTAGCTCGAACCTTGAGTTTGATATGGTTGTTAGTTCAATAGATGTATAAACCTAGCTCATATTTTTTTTTGTAAACAATCCATATTGATAGGTTTTTACATTTGGAGTTTGTTGCTTGAGTTGGTTTTTGTTAGAGTGATGTTATACATTCATTACTAGTATACTTGAGTTTTGTTGCTATTCATGAACCATTGAGAAATATAACAATGTTCTATTTGACATGCTATTTATACACTAACATTATTTTGATCAGAGGATTCGGAAATGTACAAGAGGACATCTAAACGCAAAACCAAAGTTACAGAATCTTACTCAGACATCGAGGTTATACCAGAAAGTGCAATGGAAACCTTATTTGAAGATACCAAATAAATAAATGGAATAGTCCCTGAGTACAAATGGGGGGGATTATATCACCTTATCCTAGACCAAAATGTGCCCGACGCTTCCATTGAAGAAATGATGGTCTATCAAAACATAAAGAAATCAAGTCTTCATAAATACGCAACTTGCCCAGATTTATTTCCATTTTCGGAGGTGATAGGATGGATATTACCTCACATAGATGTCAACTCTAGGATCGTAGTGGGAGCAAATGGGAAAGGGTTTGCTTCATTTCAACCTGCTCACATAAACACAGACTACAAGTTACCTGCCCCGAAAATCTGGATGATAGATGATTGGATAAAAGGTGTCAACATAGACTATTCAGAGTATGACAAGAAGATGCTCTTACTAGGAAAACAACTAAGGCAAATATCAAGCGGGGAACATTATTCACAAAATTTAAAACACCTTTCAGAATTATAGCAATGATTCTTAGTGAGATATTTTGAAGAGCAAATGCGAATATATATAAGCTTAGTTGGGTAACCATCATGTATCATGTTTCTTCTCATGGTACTATTTTCAATTGGGCATACATTATTTCGGAAAGCATCGTAGCAGCGGTGTCTGCAGCTAAGGGAGGCGTAACACAAAAGAAGGCAGAATTTTTCATGTCTTCCTATCTGATTGACTGCATATTGACAAGAAATACATTCCATAAGTTGGGATGTTTTTGGGTCTCGGATGAGACCCCACTCTACATTGCCTACCAGATTATGTGGGCTCACAAGTATGCAATATTTTACAAGCTTTTATGCGAGGAATTCATAATTCCTTTGTATAAGATGATCTTTAATGAAGAACCAAATTGCTTGTCAGACAATGCAATGGCAGTAATCAATGAGTATGGATATTACTACTTCACCCCATAAGGCACCTATATTTGGATGTATGGGGAAACTAAAAGTCCTTCACTGATGCCAATATATGCCATGGATTACACAGTACCTAAAGAAGTTGTAAGGAAAGTATTCATTAACGGGGTTGGACATTTTTTGAACGAAAATAAAAAAAAATTCTTATCCTCTGCTTCCCTTTAGCATTAGGGTATACAAATTTACCAAAGTAAAAGGAGAATATATTTTCGTGAAAGACCTCGACGCATATCATTTCGGGGAAAAGATTTTAATTAGAAATGACAAGTTGCAGAAGGTATCTAAGCATTGCGCTTCGTGCAAGATTTATTTTGAATACACGGATCACTTCCTAAAAGAAGAGGAAGTATATAGAAGTGAAAACAATATGGCATACTTGAATAAAAGGTTTGGAAGGAAAGAAGGAACTCGATTGAGTCAAATAGAAGAGACTACAAAAGATGCAGATTAGTAGAAAGTTAGAGAAGAGGCTTTATCAGCCTAAGAAGAAAGAAGGAAACAAGAGGAAGAAAGAAAGCATAAATAGGAGGAATCTCAGAGGAAAGAACAGCATGAAAAGGAAGCATAGAAAGCATTCGAGTGATACAAGCAAAGAAAGGAAGAACAAGAAGCAGTAGAGAAAACAACCGAGTTAGAGAAGAAAAAAAGAAGAAGAAAGGATCAAGAAAGTTGTGGAATATAAAAGGATTCAAGAAGAAGATTAGAATTTACAAGACATGGACATAGATCCACCTCCTGATTTGGAAGTACCACTTACAAGGGGCCATCTCCCATTTTCTAAGCTTGGGCTCACACCATTCACCCCTTTGAAGCAACATTCTATAGCTAGGTTGGACACTATCATCTTTGATCCTAAGAGGAAGAAAATTCTAAGAAGAACATAAAAGAGGTTAAATATGGGTACCCATCCTGATATAGTAACCATACAAGAAAGTACCCTAGTAGAAGGCACTAATAAAGACCCAAAATTTACTGTTTTAGTCAATATCACGGTGACACAATCCAATGCAGATAATGTAGATAAGTTGATGAATGACCTAGAACATAGTAAAACAAAAATGTTGAAATTGAAAGATAATTTGGTACAAGCTAGGAGCGAAGGGATTGAAATGAAGAGAAAGTGAGATGCTGTGGAATCCAGAAAATGAAAACTAGTGCTAGATTGTCAAGCGCTTGAGGATGAAAGAGATTCTTTGAATGTGCAACTAGTAATTATGGAAGGGGAACAAGTTGATTTCCATGCGGGGGTCTACAAAAGAAGTGCAATTAAATCAGTGAGTAGAATCCTTAATAATTGAAAAGGGGTCTCTACAATATCAGGTAAATGAATGGATGTGCAAAAAGGAATCTTTGTTAGAGCAGATCAAAATTACTCAGAATCAAAAGCAGGACATGACACCCTTTTTCAAATATGCTTGCAAAGTACAACATATTTGTCACTCGCAAGAGTTAGTGACTGAATACATTTATAAATTAAAAGGAATGATTGAAAGAATGAAATAAATCTCAGCAGAATCTGCCACTATAAAAAAATTTGATAGATACATTTAATAAGATGAAAAGGTTATTTAGCTAGAAAGGGAAAAATCAGGAGATTCTCAATCACTTGTCGTAGAAGACAGCTGCTAAATTAAAACTAGATATAGCTCTTTTGGAGAGTTTTTGGAACGATTCCAGAAAAGTACAAACTGAAGTGCATAATAATATCACAAAATGCGAAGGAAACTATCAAAATGTTTGCCAATCTCATGAAAATTGCGACGTTCCAATTTCTAAGGATGTGTACGAGTTACCATCCAAAGATAAATGTTTAGCAGAGTTAAAAACCAGCTTAAAGGAATATCTGGAATACATCAAGGGAATGAACGTGCTTACTGAAGAATATCTTCAAAAACATGTGAGACAAGCAACCATGAATGCACATTTTCTAGAAGAAATCCACAAGGCAGCAACAAAGGGGTTAATAAACATAGGGAAAGAATTGTCCACTAGTGAGATTGGTTTGAAATTGTTGGATCCACAACAAATTAGTGTATTATCTTATGAAACTGATCTTTGGGATAGTTATATTTCAGGTTTAGAAACTCCTCCAACATAATAATGTAATTTATATTTTATTATCTATTTTGAGCTAAGAAGGCACAAAAGGACAAAATTCAGCAATCCGAGAGTTAGGGGGAGGGGAAATGATTGGTCATGTAAAGACAAATTTTTGTAAGGATAAATAGTAGAGAGGAATAAGGAGAATGAGGTATTTTTTCTAGTGTAATAGAAGCTAGTAACATTTTGCATGAAAATTAATTTTCTGCTAATGAGAAGGAACTATATTGTTGGGGAAAAGGCTTACATGGATTTTGCATGGAATGTCATGAATCAAGGCTTAGAATTATTTATTCATGTGTTCATATTTATGTTGTGAGATCTTTCTTATTTTGTTGGATTATTCTAATGGTATGAATGATTTTAATAGTTTATTTACAAAATGAAAATGTCTATGTGTTAAAGAGTAATAATGGAATCCAATTTCACCAAATCTATCTTTGTTTATCATTTCTGTTGTGATTGTCAGTGCTTTATTTCAATACCTACCTGTTGAATTTGTACAAACACTCTAAGATATTACTCTTCTTTTATAAAATCACTCCTTGCAAGTATAGATTAGTTAAGTTAGGATAATATTAGTTGATTGATAAGGTAGAAATGATAAAAAAAGAGGTAAGAACCTTCGCATCACTTGTGAGGATTCTACCTGTCAATTATAGGTTATGCATTATTTAAATTAGTGCATGTGCATATGCATACTTAAATATAAAATATAAACGGTGGGTTGAGCTGCAACTGGTAAAATTCAATTGAAAGACATCTACGGTAGTCGGACTGTTAACTAGACGGATTTCCTATTCCAAACAGTGAACGATCTAATAGGAATCATTCACTGGGGAGAATACCTACTGCCGATGCAAGGATTTTTACGGGCATCAGCATTTTTTGGCGTTAGAAGGAGGGCATCCAGTGCATGGATGGTAGAGGAAATTGTTTTTCACAAGGAAATTTCTCTAGAACTCCATTTGAAATATCCCAACCAGAAGAATTAATTTTTGAGGCTGATTATCAAGAAAATATTGATTCTGAAACTGAAAAAACTGACCGTTTATATGCCATTCCCCATCAAGAAGTAGATAATTTTAGAATACATACTTGATATTATGTGAGAAAACTTGGAGGATTATCGGTAGTACATTTGTTACCTAGAAGATAGGATCCTAAGCGAAAAATTGTGCAAAATAAAGACTCTGTGCTTGTAGAATCATTAGAAGAATTAGTAGATTTATCCTTACAATACATACTGGATCTCATAAATCAGTTAAGGCCTAATTCTCCTGAGTCAATCACTTCTCTGCACATACAAACACTTACTCCTCCACATTCACCACAATAACCTCGACGCATTGCTAACATGGCTAATAATGCTAATCCACCACCTGCGTGGAGGGCTATAGAACCACTGAATTTACCTGCTCCTTTGGATGATTTACAAAAACATCCAGAACGAGTATTTCCTAATTTTGATCTCGGAAAATGAGTCTCTGTTGATGATCACTTAAATATTTTTTACCTAGCTTTAAATTTTTTGAATGTAGAACATGAAGATGTTGTGTGGAGATTATTCCCATACAAATTTGAACCTACAACATCATCTTGGTTTGTTATCTTAGAAATTGGTTCTATATTATATTGGGATAGTTTCAAAAAGGTATTTTAAGAAAGTTTGGTGACCAAAGAACTGTAGATTCACTCATGAAAGAATTAATGTCTTTAAGAGTGGATAAAAAGGAAAAGGTACAAGATTTTAATCAAATATTTACTACAGTTTTGAATAGTTTCAGCGTTGCTTCATAGCCTGTTGAAGAGTCATTGGTTGAATATTATACCACAGTGCTTCATCCATCCATAGCCATGTTTGTTAAGAGATCGTGTAAAGCTACCTTAACATAAAATTTTGAAGAAGCTAAGAAAGTAGAAATAGACATCAATAGTATTATGAAACACGCTTTGGACATCGAGACAAAGCCTACGGTAAATAAGAAACCTTTGTTGTTAACTAGACCCAATGAAGATTCTTCAAATGATTTGGAAAATGTAGTCAAATTGGTTCAGAAGCTATCAAATAAAATAGTAAATTTGGAAAAGTAAAAAGGCACTAGTTCTTCGACAAGAAAACCTTTTAGGCCTTTTTACAAGAAAAAATAGGAAAACAAAAAAAATCCATCGAATAATTCTATTGTTTTTCATTTAAATGAGGTTGGCATAGACCATTTTTGTACATTTGACCAAGATCATCATTCAAAAAAAACTTTCCCACAATGGATAAATTCAATGATTCTAGTGATGAATCAGTTATTGGATAAACAACTCTTAGACCAATAAGATCACAATAAAGAACAATCAAATGAGACAGAAGACCATAGTGAAGAAACCACATTAGTATTATGGGATTGGGATCCAAATTTGGATCTAGATGACGAAGAAGAACCTGAAGAAATTCAAGTCTCATCTGTAGGTTATGCTACTAGGAGTAAGGGGCCAGTTGAAGAACAAAGTATGTTACTACCAAAAGCAAGAGTAGGTAAGGAGATCATAAAAAATAAAAATAAAAATAACAATGCAAATCAGTCACACCCAAAAGTGACTGAAAAGAGACCCATTAGTCTTTTGGGAGTTTCAAAATAAATAGACTTGTTAATTAATAAACAGGTAACTCCTTCATCCAACAAAGTTGATCTAGTTGGAAGTAATGAGGGCAATCATAACATGGCGTATGATATTGTGGAAGATATAAAGAAAAAAAAAGCCAATGTATCTCTGTTTGAAATGTGTAACTTACCACAACAAAGAAAGAAGTTATTGGAAGCTTTTGATTTAAATACAAAATTAAGCACTATGGAGGATAAATATAAACAATCAAGAATGATTGAATCAAATGTTGACATTAATGAGGCGAGTATTGGTGGAAAATAAAAATCTCAAACTCTACCTTTCAAAATTTTCAATTATAATGTACATAACTGCTTGGTGGATTCTAGAGCTTTGTCTAACATCATGCCACTTTCTATTTGTAAAAGGATTAATGGGAAACCAATAGCATCCCCTTCTCAGATTATCCAACTTGATAGATCTGATGTTAAAGTTATTGCAGAAATTAAGAATGTCTTGATTAGATTGGTTGCAGACTCAAGAGTGTGTCAATTCATTGATATTATGGTAGTAGACATACCAGAAGCTTATGGGTTAATATTGAGTAGGGATTAGTCAAGCAAGTTGAATGGTTATTTTGCAACAGATTTGTACCATTTGTGGTTTCCATATCAAAACAAAAAAATTCAAATCAAAGTATTAAGAGAACCACATATGAAATATAATCTGACAGAGTTAGAAGGAAACAATGAACCAATAAATTTTTCATCTTATGTGTTGGGAAATTATTTTTTGGAAATTGAACCCAGAAATTATCAAGCACAAAACATTGTTCATGATTCAGACATACAATCCAATCTCCTTCAATTTGCATCGGATGATCATATTGATTATAATATAGTAGAATTAGTTACTAACATATGAGACAAATTTAACATAGTTAAGATAGAAGATAAAGTTTTCAATTTATATTTTGATGGCTCTAAAACACAAGAGGGAGATAGATTCGGTTGTGTTCTTATAGATCCCCGGGAAAAAGGATAATTTATCTCTTGTATATTAGAATTCAAATGCACAAATAATATTGTTGAATATGAAGTACTGATTCAGGGCCTAAAGAAGGCTATTGACTTAAATGTAAAAAAATTGAAAGTCTTTGGTGATTCAAAGATAGTTGTCAAACGGGTAAGAAATACCATCCATTTTTTATCTCTGCACTTGAAAGGATATCAGTCTGAGGTATGGAATTTGATCTCTAATTTTGATGCTTTTAATATAAATTCTATTCCTAGATTACAAAATGATGATGTTGATTTATTAGCTACTTTCGCTTCACATTTAGTACCAATGAATAAAAAGTGTTCCATTGAATTAATTTTCAGGCCATCTATCCCTGATAATATAACTAATTGGAGATTCTTTGACGATGATGAGAAAGTTATCTACTTCTTCACAGATTAAAATACATTTAGGTAATCAGTTATTGTTGAAGATAAACACTAATCAAAATTAGAAGATAAGGATATGAATAAGGGAAATTTTATGCCAAAGGGAGTACGGACTCTCAAAAAGTTATTAGATCTACAACATAAATTTAGGAGGCCGGCTAATGTCAAAACAAATAGCTCCTTAATGCAGTATGAACTGTTAAACTTGGGTACAGAGAAAGAACCAAAATATGTTAATTTAGGACAGTGTTGCTCACCTAGAGAAAGACACAAATTTGTGAAAATATTTCAACAATACAAGGAGGTTTTTGCATGGAAATATGATGATTTAAAGACATACGATACAAGTATCATACAACATGTGATACCTATAAAACAAGGTGTAAAACCATTTCAGCAGCAACTCCGGAAAATGTATCCTACGCTAGAACCATTAATACAGAAGGAATTAAAGAAGTTGTTTGATGCCAAAATTATTTTTAAAGCTCAAAATTATGAATGGGTGGCAAATTTGGTACCCGTACAAAAAAATTCAGGAGAAATAAGACTCGGTGTGGATTTTCGAAATTTAAATAGAGCATCAGAAAAAGACAATTATCCAATCCTGCTTATGGAAAAAATATTACAACTGGTATCAAGCTCAGAGATGTTCTCCTTGTTATATCGATTTTCAGGATATAATCAAGTATTAGTGGCCGAAAAGGATCGACTCAAAACTACCTTTCATACAAAATGGGGAACATTTGCTTATAAAAGGATTCCTTTTGGTCTTATGAATGCTGGAGCCACATTTCAAAGGGACATGGATATCGCATTCTAAGGATTGGTCGGCCACAATGTTTTGGTTTATTTGGATGATGTTATGGTGTTCTCCAAGAAAAGATAAGATCATGATTTTCATTTAAAACAAATTTTTGAACATTGTAGGAAATATGGCATATCTTTGAATCCCAAGAAAAGCATATTCGTTGTTTTAGAAGGAAATCTATTGGGACACATCATCTCTAGAAAGGGAATCTCTATAGATCCAAAAATAATTCAAGCTATACTGCAGATTCCCATGCCCCGTAATAAGAAGGAAATGCAATCATTCATTGGCAAAATAAACTTTTTTCAAAGGTTTGTTCCAGATTTTGCGCAAATTGTAAAACCTTTACAACAAATGGTGAATCAAAGTGTGCAGTTCAAATGGACTGAAATTAAAAAGAATGTGTTCAAAGATATAAAATACGCTATTGCTGATGCACCTTCATTTAGTAGTCTAGATTTTGAAAAGAGTCTCATCATATATACTTTTTCTTCAGATCATTCTCTTGTGTCAATGTTCACACAGAAAGGGGAGCAAGGATATTTATGAGCACTGGATTACATGGAGCTAAATTAAATTACCCAGATGTAGAAAAACAATCGTATGTGGTATTTAAAGAAGTTTAGCAATTCAGACCCTATGTTCTGAAGAATATAACCAAGGTTGTAGTACCTCATCTGGCTATTAGATATTTATTTGTACAAGAGGAATTGGGAGAAAGACATGGAAATTGGGTGACTGCATTACAAGAATATGAATTGGAATTTAAGCCTGCCAATATTGTCAAAGGTCAAGTATTTTTCAAGTTTCTTATTGAAAATTCAAATTATGGTTGGGAGGATGAATCTGAAATGAATTTGCTTTAAGCATGTTCCGTTTATACCACTCCCAATTCATGGTATAGAGATTTAATGCATTATTTTCAGCATGTATATGCCAAAACATTCGAATTCTAAGCAAAGAAGGGCTCTTAGATTAAGATCAGCTTCAGATCAAATAATCGATGGAGTGATGTTTTGAAGAAACTACGACGGGGTATTTCTTAGATGTCTAGAAAAGGATGATGCATAAAAGGTGGTTAAAGAATTGCATGATGGCCCTGTGGGAGGTCATTATTCTAGAGATACAACGGCACAAAATATTGAGAGTTGGATATTACTGGCCCACTATTTTCAAAGATGCACAAGCTTACACACAAAAATGCAATATATGTAAAAAATGTGTTGGTAAACTATCAAAACCAACAACACCATTACAACTAGTTATTATTTCCGAGCAATTTGAGCAATGGGGTCTAGACATCATCAGAGAAATCAACCCCAACTCTTTGTTTAAACATCGTTATATTCTTACTACCACGGATTATTTTACGCGGTGGACTAAACCCATCCCTTTGCGCAAATTCAATGAAGATGCGGTTATCAAATTCCTGCTATAAAACATCATAACCAGGTTCGGGGTTCCAATATCTTTAGTTTTTTATAGTGCTTCTTATTTTTCCTCTTTCAAGATGAGTGAGTTTGCTATTGAAAAGGGTATTAAATTGCATTACTCATCTAATTACTATCCACAAAAGAATGGGTTAGCATAATCTACCAATAAGAACTTAATAAGAATATTAAAGAAAATTTTCATTGAGAATCAAAGAAATTGGCACATACCTCTTCCCAATGCTTTATGGGAAGATAGGGTCACTCCAAATAATTATTTAGGGATTTCTCCTTACACATTAGTTTATGGGAAAGAGGTTATTATCCCTCCAAATTATTACTGCCTTCCTTGTAATTAGCCTAGGCATCACGAGGGTCGAATAGTGGAATTATGTAGTCACGAATTAATACCCTGCTAAAATGTGAAGAAGAAAGGCAAAAGGACAAGGATAAGTTTACCTGTCACCAAGATATTGTAAAAAAATGGTTTGATAATTAGAAGTCTGGAAAGAATAATTTTGAGGTAGGAGATCTAGTTCTAAAGTGGGATCACCCTCATGAAGAAAAGGGCAAGCACACCAAGTTTCAACATTTATGGCTTGGCCCTTACCATGTTAGTGAGAATCTTGGACCAGGAAAATATAGGCTACAAGATTTACAAGGGGATAAGGAAAATATTCTCGTGAATGGCCTAGCACTCAAACAGTATTTTTCGTAGGAGTAGTAAAACTTTGTACATAAATAATTATTTGTTTTCTTTCCTTCTTTTATTTTCTTTTACTTTTGTAAGACAATTTATTTTGACCTCAGGATAATTTTGCATTTCAATTTTGTTAATATTTTATTTTGGTTTCAAATAAATCCCAACTCGACTTTCATAGTGACAAGCAAGAAAACAAAGATGTGATTTAGAATTACTCTCATGAAATAATTTAGAATTTTGGAAGGGTTAGAATTTGCTTCGAAAAAAAAGGGTTTCTCTTTGTAAAAGTTATAAAACTAATGATTTTAATTGTTATTATATTTTCAAAGGGAAATCTATTTCTTGGTTCATTCTATATCAAAATTTATTAAACACTGTGTAAATAAACAAGATTTAAGAATTACTTGGGGCTCCACTCACTCACATATAAATAACCATATTAGGTATCCTACTGCAGCTAACCGATGGAAAGGAAGCAAGTCTTGCAGATGTGTGGAAATTAATATGATCCTATGCTACAATAAATTATAGCCAAAAGGCACACAAATGGATTCAAAGTTCTCTTAAAGATTCGATATCCTCAAAGAAAATTTGGGTATTGGAAAGTTAAATGCATGACAAATCCGATCAAGAAGATATGCTCGATGATACTCCAAAGGTTCTTCTCCGTTCGTGAGTATGACAAGTCAAATAAAATATTCATTAATCACACAAAAGGACATTATGGATGGAATAACCCACGACAAATATTTGAATACTAAAGAGAAGCATCTATGAAAGGAATCGAACGTCAAAGTACGTTAAAAGCATGAAAAGAAATGCTAGAAGTATAGGAATGAGGAACAAACAAACGCATCTGCTTGATATTATTACAATCCTATGGTGTCATATTTAGTGGCGACCAAAAGGAAAGGAAAGTAAAGAACCCCATATTATGGCATCAAGAGAGTGATTGGGAAATCTAATATAGGTTGTCCTTTCCCTGAAATAAATGACCATTATGATCCAAGAAGCTCTTATCCCTATCTCAAATACATACTTTTAAATCATTAACATAAATGTTAAAGGCGTGACTTTACAATTAGAAATGATCAATGAGTAGAAGCAATTTTTTTTCCTAAGAGTTTTGTTCAGATATATTTGTTCACCAACGAGTCACCAACTGTTGCAGCCGCAACATTATCCCCAAATTTTGCATAAAATTATAGGGACCCTCCTTTAATTTTTTATTTACTAAGGCCTTCTTGGTTTTTATCTTCCTTTTCAATTCATCAGAAAATATCAAACTTCGAATATTATTTTCAAGTTTTCTTGTTTCAAAACAATTTTTATTTACTCCCGAAACAATCGGAACAATTGTTGATTTTCCCCTGACACAATCGGAAGGAGACAAGTTTTTGTGATCAGAACAGAAATTAAGTTTATGCTGAAACAGTCGGAAGCAGACAAGTTTTTGTTGAGATCGGAGCAGAAATTGATTTCACATCGAAACAATTGGAACAAAACAAGATTTGATAATGAAACGGTTGGTACACAATGCTATTTTGCACCAATATTTGGTCGCTTGAATTGGTGATTCTCCGTCGATATGCAGGATTGTCTAAAAGGAAGTCGGTGTTGGGAAGTTTTATTTTCAAAATTTTCCCGGCATCAAATTCAATTTCGATCCAAAGTGGCCCGACACCAAATTCATTTTTGTTCTGAATTAGTCCAACGCTAAAGGATTTTTTCTCTGAAATTGACTGGGGTGAAATCAATCGGTGCTAGAATCAGTTTTGACCCGAAATAGCCCGGCGTAAAACTCAGTTTTGGCCCGAAATATCCCGACATAAAAAGGGAATTTGACCCGAAATGTATTTGGAATTCAATTATGTTTTGATCCAAAACTGAATTTAGGGGCGTCGAGAATATTTTGAACTTTAACATAATTTTTGGAGTCCATTTTAACCCATTGTCAGAAGGGAAAATGTTTTTGTTTTGTTTCACAACACACACCTGCAAACGTCGTGTGGTCAAGGGTACATCAAACCTTTTCGAGGACAAGCCCGAAGACACTTGGAGTCTTTCTATTGCAGACCACTAACTCATTAGCACACTGCTAGGTAGGTTTTCTTGTACCCAATGAGTTTATCACACCTGTTTATGCAAAATGGTGTTTTAAAGGTTGGTAGGGAAATGAATTTAACCATCGTTTCATGCCCTATTTTTTTTTCTTTTAAGCCTTGAAACTTGTTAACACTTCTAAAGAAATAAGGAGGGTGTGAACCTAAAAACTTGATTAGGTTTCTCATTTGTATATAGTATGAACCCTAGATGGCACATCTTCAAATGTATGTATATTTTGGAAATATATTGGGCCTTGGACTATTTCCACCAGTAAATCACATATTTGAGCAATGGATTTGATTTTTCACAGTCCTTACATATCTGGTTCCGAATTTTCCAAATGCATGCTAAGTCGTGGCATTTTCATTCGTATGGATCCCATTTTCAGTTAAGTTTGTATATGTATTTAAAAGTTGATGGCCATTATTATATTAGAAAATAAAGTAGGGTTGGTTTAAGACAGTTGGGACCTCCTATGAGAAAAGCTCCAAATATGATAACATTCCATCCAAAATGTGTACAATTGTAACCTCTTGTGAGTCATCTTCCAAGCACTTGGAGACACAACAGGAAGGAGAGGCGAGAAGATACATTGAAAGATATCATATTAAACATCATTTCCGGACATATCTCGACACTGACTGATAGTATAGGGGAATATCACCTGAAACCTAAAACTTGACCTTCGCAGGGTAAATCTTGAGTTCCTCTCCACCAATAATATACCCCAAGTACACTAAGAAAATTACATCATAGACCCTCGACGAAGGAATCTCCCTCAACAAAATGTCGAACTGAAACTCTCTATTTGAACCCTAAAATGTTTCAACATTGGCGCTTGGCCCAAAATAATCATCAAAATAAGTGTTGTTTGGCTTGAACCTTGAGTTTGATATGGTTGTTAGTTCAATAGAAGTATAACCTAGCTCATATGTTTTTTTTGTCAACAATGCATATCGATAGGTTATTACATTTGCAGTTCGTTGCTTGAGTTGGTTTCTGTTAGAGTGATGTTATACGTTCATTACCAGTATGCTTGATTTTTGTTGCTATTGATGAACCATTGAAAAATATAACAATGTTCTATTTAACAAGCTATTTATACACTAACATTATTTTGATCATAGGATTCACAAATGTATAGGAGGACCTCTAAACGCAAAACCAAAGTTACATAAACTGACTCAGATGTCGAGGTTATACCAGAAAACGTGATGGAAACTTTATTTAAAGATACCAAATAAATAATTGGAATAGTACCTGAGTACAAATGGGGGGAATTATATCACCTTATCTGGGACCAAAATATTCCCGACGCTTCCATTGAAGGAATGATGGTCTATCAAAACATAAATAAATCAAGTGTTCATAAAGCCACAACTCGCACATAGTTATTCCCTTGTTTGGAGGTGATAGGAGGGATATTACCTCACATAGATGTAAACTCTGGGATCGTAGCAGGAGCAAATGGGAAAGGTTTTGCTTCATTTCAACCTGCTCACATAAGCACGGCCTACAAGTTACCTTCCTCGAAAATTTCGATGACAGATGATTGGATAAAAGGTGTCAACATAGACCAATCAGAGTATGCCAAGAAGATGCTCATACTAGAAAAACATCTAAGGCAAAGATCAAGAGGGGAACATGATTCACAAAATTGAAAAACACCTTTCATAATTATAGCAATGATGCTTAACAGGATATTTGGAAGAGCAAATGCGAATATAGATAAGCTCAGTTGGGTACCCATCATGTACCATGTTACTTCTCATGGTATTGTTTTCAATTGGGCAGACATTATTTCGAAAAGCATAATAACAGTGATGTCTGCATCCCACGGAGGCATGACGCAGAAGAAGGTAGAATTTTTCATGTCTTCCTATCTGATTGACTACATATTGATAAGAAACCCATTCCATAATTTGGGATGTTTTTGGGTTTCGGATGAGACCCCGCTCTACGTTGCCTACCAAATTATGTGGTCTCACAGGTATGCAAGCTTTTACAAGATTTTATGCGAGGAATTCATAATTCCTTTGTATAAGTTGATCTTTAATGAATAACCAAATTGCTTGTCAGACAATGCAATGGCGGTAATTAGTGAGTATGGAGATTACTACTTCACCCAAGAAGGAACCTATATTCAGATGTATGGGGAACTAAAAGTCCTTCATTGATGCCAAGATAGACCATGGATTACGTAGTACATAAAGAAGTTGTAAGGAAAGTATTCATTAACAGGGTTGTACATTTTTTGAATGAAAATATAAAAGCTTCGTATCCTTCGCTTCCCTTCACCATTGGGGCATACCAATTTACCAAAGTAAAAGGAGCAGATATTTTCGTGAAAGACCTCGAGGCGTATCTTTTCGGGGAAAATATTTTTATTAGAAATGACAAGTTGCAGAAGGCAGCTAAGCATTGTGCTTCGTGCAAGATTTATTTTGAATACATAGATCACTTCCTGAAAAAAGGGGAAGTATATAGAAGAGAAAAAAATATGGAATACTTGAATAAAAGGTTTGGCATGGAAGAAGGAACATGCTCTAGTCAAACGAAAGAGACTGCAAAAGTAGCATATCAGCAGAAAGATAGAGAAGAGGCTTTATCAACTAAAGAAGAAAGAAAGAGAAAAGAAGAAGAAAGAAAGTAGAAAGAGGAGGAAGCTCAGAGAAAAGAAGAGCAGGAAAAGGCAGCAAAGAAAGCAGTCGAAATAGAAAAGAAAATAAAGGAAGAACAAGAAGCAGCAAAGAAAATAGCTGAGTTAGAGAAGAAAAAAGAAGAAGCAAGGATCAAGAAAGTTGTGGAAGATAAAAGGATTCAGGAGAATATCAAAATTTATAAGACATGGACATAGATCCACCTGTTGATTTAGAAGTACCACTTATAGGGGGAATATTCCATTTGCTGAGCTTGGGCTCACACCATTCACCCCTCTTAAACAACTTTATGTAGCTAAGTTGGACACTATCATCTTTGATCCTAAGAGGAAGATGATTCTAAGAAGAACATGAAAGAGGTTAAATATGGGTACCCATCCTGATATAGTAACCATACAAGAAAGTACCCTAGTAGAAGGCACTAACAAAGACCCAAAATGTATTGCTTCGGTGGCACAAGCCAAAGCAGATAATGTAGATAAGTGGATGAATGACCTAGAACATAGTAAAACGAAAAATTCTAAAATTGAAAGATAATTTGGTACAAGATAGGAGCGAAGGGATTGAAATGAAGAGAAAGCGAGATGCTGTGGAATTTGAAAAAGGAAAAGTGTTGTTGGATTATCAAGCGCTTGAGGATGAAAGAGATTCTTTCAATGTGCAAATAATAATTATGGAAAGGGAACGAGCTAATTTCCATTTTTGAATCAATGATTTAAAGAAAAAAGAATCTCAATTAAATCAGCAAGTAGAATCCCTGATAATTGAAAAGGGGTCTCTAAAATATCCAATAAATGAATGGAAGTGCGAAAATGAATCTTTGTTAGAGCATATCAAAATTGCTCAGAATCAAATGCAGGACATGACACCTTTTTTCGAATATGCTCGCAATGTACAAGAAAATATTTGCACTTGCAAGAGTTACTAACTGAAGAAATTTATAAATTAAAAGGAATGATTGAAAGAATGAAATAATTCTCAGCAGAAGCTGCCACTATAAAACAGAAATTTATAGATACATTTAATAAGCTAAAAAGGTTAGTTAGCTGGAAAGGGAAAAATCAAGAGATTCCCAATCACTTGCTATAGAAGACAGCTACTGAATTAAAACTGGATATATCTCTTTTGGAGAGTTTCCGGAAGCCTTCCAGAAAAGTACAAAATGAAGTGCAGAAGACTATCACAAAATGTAAAGGAATCTATCAAAATGTTTTCCAAGCTCCTAAAAATTTCCATGTTCCAATTTCTAAGGATACGTATCAGTTACCATCCAAAGATCAGCATTTAGCAGAGTTAAAAAACAACTTAAAGGAAGATCTGGAATACATCGAAGTTTTGAATGTGCTTACTGAAGAATATCTTCAACAACATGCGAGACAAGCAACCTCAAATGCACATTTTCTGGAAGAAAGCCACAAGGAAACAACAAAGGGGTTAATAAAAATAGGGAAATAATTGTCCACTCATGAGATTGCTTTGAAATTGTTGGAGCCACAACAATTTAATGTAATATCTTATGAATCTGATCTTTGGGATAGTTATATTTCAGGTTTGGAAAATCCTCCCGCAGAATAATGTAATTTATATTTTATTATCTATTTTGAGCTGAGCTGGCACAAAAGGACAAAATTCAGCAATCCAAGAGTTAGGGGGAGGTGAAATGATTGGTCATGTAAAGACAATTTTTTGTAAAGATAAATAGTAGAGAGGAATAAGGAGAATGGAGGATGTTTTCTGGTGTATTAGAAGCTAGTAACATTCTGTATAAAAATTATTTTTCTGCTAATGAGAAGGAACTATTTTGCTGGGGAAAAGGATTACATGGATTTTGCATGGAATATCATGAATCAAGGCTCAGAATTATTTCTTCCTATGTTCATATTTATGCTATGAGATATTTCTTACTTTGTTGGTTTATTATAATGGTATGAATGATTTGAATAATTTATTTACAAAATGAAAATGTCTATGTGTTAAAGAGTAATAATGGAATTCAATTTCACCAAAGCTATCTTAGTTTATCATTTATGTTGTGATTGTCAGTGCTTTATTTCAATAGCCACATGCGGAATTTGTACAAACACTCTCAGATTATTACTCTTATTTTATAAACTCGCTCCTTGCAAGGATAGATTAGTTAAGTTAGGATAATATTATTTGATTGATAAGGTAGAAGTGATAAGACGAGAGGTAAGAACTTGCACATCACTTGTGAGGCTTCTACCTATCAATTATAGGTTATGCATTATTTAAATTAGGGCACTTGCATATGCATACTTAAATATAAAGTATAAACGATGGGTCGGGATGCAACTGGTAAAATTTACTTGAAAGACATCTATGGTAGTCATACCATTAACTAGACGGATTCCCTATTCCAAACAGTGAATGATCTAATTGGGATCATTCATTGGGGAGAATCCCTACTGTCGATACAAGGATTTTTCCAGGCATCAACAAAGTGAAACAGTTGTGGAATTCATTTCTTGCATACATAATGCAGTCTTAATGTACACACCTGCTTCATCATGTTCCTCTTTTATGTGTACAGTCTCAAAATAGTTCCAAATATGTAGCACCTTGTTCCTTTTGAGGAGCATACACAACCATTGAAAGATACGAGCATTTTTTAATTTCCCCGCAAAACCATCAAACCAAATCCAATGGTGTTCCAACTGTATACTGTTATCCTTCAAGTTATTGTAGAACAATTGAAAGTTTTATTGTACAAAATCCAAGTTGTGACACATGTCATCACTTATAACCCTGTTGTCTTCAGTACTATCTACCCCATGTATGTAGGTGATATGGACCATTATATTGACCTGGTATGCATGATAATATTGACTATGCATCTCTTTTTACGACTGAAGAGTGTAGTTTTCCACAAAATCGACCACTGATAACATAGTCCCAACGGGAAACGTATCCATACATGTTCTAAATTGCTCATCTTTCCAACGAGCCACATGTACATGCTTTACATACTGTTGTGTCTTTTCAAATAATTCCTCCATGAAGTTGCAAACCCATAGCTAGTAGATCAACAATAAACACATATATCAATAGATTGTTACATATGAAATTGCAATCTGAAGAAAAAAATAGTATTCAAGTACTCACTAACCTGAGAAGTGACCAATTGTATTTTTTCTTTCATTCCATCCATCAATATCATATGTGACATATATGAATGACTGCAAGTTCACCTCTTTCCTCCCAATTTCATGCTTATCGGTCACATGTATCATTTTTCCAATAATGTCATTCCACCGCACCCTGGTCATGTCCCATCTACGCAATATTTTTGATAAAATGTGCAGCCTTCTTGCCTTCTACACAAAATAATATGAATAAATTCTCTAGATGACATCGACGAAAATGTAGCTTAGCATTCGTGCGCAAGAGTGTTATGCAATACACACAAAATATATATGTGTGTGTGTGTGTGTCATAATAATAATCATACTCAATGTGGTATAGACAACAACACGTGTTACAAGTTGTGTTTATTTAACATACCATGGTTTGCATTTCTCGTAGGATCTTTGGCCCAAGTTAAGTTCATTATGTTCATGCGTAAATCTCTCATATAATTGTGTTTGTGTCATGTAAATAAAATGTTTAATGTGGGGTTCATGATCCCTTGAATCCCTTTTCAATTTTAGTACATTTTTGGTTGGAAGAAGGTATAGTGTTTTCATCCCAAAAATATTGCACTATTCCCTTTACTGCATCAATGAGTTTCATATAAGAGCGTGAAAACCTGTCAATGAAGGACCAGACATCTTTTTGACTAGTTTCAAGTTGTTCTCTTCTAACACAATACCTGTGGAGTGTTTTGACATTCAAATTAATAAGTTTGGATGTAGGCATAAGAAGACGAAGGGCCCTAGTGCTTTTGTTCATGATTGAGTGTGACAACACGCAACAAGTGATCCTTTGAATGAGATTTCTTTCCAATTGTACTAAATGCATCTACTAAACTTCTAACGAAATGAGAACTTGGTTTAGAATTGTTTATCATCTTTATCCTTAACTTTCTCCTAGCAAAAGTCATACAACTAGATTTTAATAATGATAAAAATCATCTACATTTATCTCCATCACATTTAGATTCAAAATAGTTAACAAGTTTGTGTTAAGTTTGATATGCAATACTGTGTTTAGGTAGTGTACCTTCAAGAGAAGCAATGAGACTTTCATCAATCTATATATGCTTCGGATTTCTTCAGCGTGAACTTGCCAATGGAGGTAGGGAGCTTGGAGCTTCATCACCTAGTTGGTCTAGCATTTCAACGGGAGATTCATGTCCTTCTCTCTCTTCTTCTAGATGGACGTTGGCAATTGGAAATCCTCTTGGACAGTCTCAATAACATTGGCTTCTTCGAGCATACATTTTGCATGCAACGCCTCTCTAAATTTTTCATTTGTATAACCACAAGAGACCAAATCTCTAACTGTTTCAGGTGGCCTTGATATGCACGTACGTTTTACTCTTTAATTAGTTCCATGGGGTGCTTGTTCTTCAACCGTTGTGGAAAATGAAGGCCTCTCAAGTGAATGATTCTTTCTTTCTTGCCATGGATTGGTAGGAAGAACCATGGCATCCTCTACAACCAGAATTGGGTGAGTGTCCATTGAATGTCTCTGATTGGTCATGTCATTTCTTCTCTTTTCTCTAAATTCTTCAATGATTTCTCTAGGTAGCTTCTTCCTTGCTGGTTTTCTTTTTCTATTGCGTAGTTTCCCATCACCATAATGATCAATGATCTATGGTGCTCCTCATTTAGAGATTCTTTACTATTAGTATTTTTCTTGCTCAATTGTTTTATACTCCACCATAATGATTAATGAGATATTGCGTTTGATGCTTTTTAATTGTAATAAAATCAATGGTGGAGATGGTATATGGTGCTTCTCAATTGGAGATTCTCTAAGATAGGTATTTTAATTGCTCAATTGTGTAGATACTCCACCACAATGATCAATGATATATTTCCTTTGGTGCTTCTCAATTGTAATAAAATCAATGGTGGAGATGGTCTATGGTGATACTCAATTGGAGATTCTCCAAGTTAGGCATTTTTCTTGCTCAATTGTATCTATAATCCACCACAATGATCAATGAAATATTGCATTTGATGCTCCTCAATTGTAAGAAAATTAATGGTGCAGAATTGGATATGGTTTATGGTG
This sequence comes from Larix kaempferi, assembly GCA_027924585.1. Classification (NCBI taxonomy): domain Eukaryota; kingdom Viridiplantae; phylum Streptophyta; class Pinopsida; order Pinales; family Pinaceae; genus Larix; species Larix kaempferi. The sequence goes on along the minus strand of BSBM01000243.1, from coordinate 2,488,471 downwards.
TTTTTCTATTGGATTCTTGAACCTTGTCCAATGTATTTTGTGCTCCAATAAATTCTTATCCACTTGTGATAGAGACACACTAAGACTCGGTGAACTCAACTCAACTAAACCTAAACTCAGTTAACTGAAGACACAATCAATAACTGACTAAGGAAGGCACATTAGTGTTAGAAAAACAGGATCGCAGAGCAATAACAATAAACAGAAATGCAAATATAATCACACATACACATTACAAGAGAGACACAGATATATCGTGGTTCACCCAACTTGGGCTACGTCCACACTAAATTTTCCAGTCCTTATTATTATTACCGTCTAGGAAGGTGAAGGGATACAACCTACAGCACAACCGCTGCACTTCCTCTTCTTTGTTTCACAGTCTCTCTCTTGATCTCAGAGATCTTTACAATGCATAAAACCTAATACATCATCATCCCTAGTTGTATTACAATGTCTTTATTTGATAAGGAAAATACAATGGGAAAATACCACGGGATACCCAAAACCATGGGCCAGCAAAACAGCTGGAGAAAATAGCCCCAAAAATTTTCTTCGGGGCCGCTGCCCCCAAACCCCCGCCGAGGGACTGCTGGCCCCCGGACCCCCCATCCAAGGGGGATGGTCCCCCCTGGAACCCCGTGGGGGGGCGATGCCCCCCCACAGCCCCCCGTTGGGGTGACTGTACAATCTACCTACATATCATATAAAACTGGGGTACAAACACGGCTGATACAATATCATCTATGAGACTAGAAGATCTGGATCCACAACCAACAATTAGTGAGTTTTTCATTTAAATCACTTAGAAAATGGCACATGAGGCCAAAATCAGTGGTAATTGGAGCATAAACCCCCCACAAGAGTCATCTAACTCGAGTGGACTGAACTAGAACACTGAGTAGGCTCCTAAAATATAGGGAACTAACTTAAGTGGTCCTAAAATGATGCATGTAGGGCACATTAAGTGGTAGATGGATCCTAGATGACATTTTCACACCACTAGGGAGAAAATGACATCATCAACTACTAGGAAAAATAAATAATTATAGGTAAAATAAGGATGGAGTATTAATGATCCTAACACCCCCCACCCCCTTAATCCAAACTTGTGCATCATGGGCCCTGGTTACTAAGACCAAAGTTCACCCATACAATCAAATAAATGATGAAAATAAAATATATGTCCATGAACCAAGAAAATGGGGAAAACCTCATGGGAAACCCCCCCCTCAAAAAATAAAAGCAGGAAACTCAAACAACCTTCACATGTGCAAAAAATTTGTGAGTGAAATACTTTGTAAAAATATTGGCAAACTACTCCTATGTAGGATAGTAATGCAGGTGCTAGATATGGATATGATCCTTTGATGTACCTCCCACTGTGTCAAATCTATATTTTCCAAAACAAGTCTTTCATAAACCGTATTTTCTACAGGAGTGAATGGCTCATAGTCGTCCACATCATGAACCTTTGTGTACCCTTTGTCAACCAAATGAGATTTGTACTTGGTTGTAGATCCCCCATGGCAAGTCTCTTCAAGGGATTGTGGATCAAACCCCACCATCATGTAGCACCTCTCTGAGAGAAGTGGATCTGCATGACATAGTGCAAGTTTTGCATGATACTAATATCTGGTGGTTCTATGGTCAGATGGATCCCCAACTATGTTCCCAGCAGCTACAAGGACTTTGTGAGCCCATATTGGCCTTGGCCATGGATTGGGAGAAGGAGTTGGATCTGGATCTACTTCTGCTTGAAATTTATTCTCAACCTCAAGATATTGATCCTCGTCTTCATTAGAAGAGATATCACTCTGATCTTCATTATATGCCAATGGGGTAGGCAGAGAGTATGGAAAAAAGTGAGAGAATTCATATTCCTTTATGGCATGGTTTGTAAATGATTGGACCACCATTGAGATATAGAAAAGAAAATGATTCTTTTGAGGTAAACATAGCCCTCTCTCTATATAGATCTATTCTACTCCTCCTATCCCTAACACCCTAACACTCCCCCTCTCTCCCTACCTATAAATCCCCTCCTCTTTCTTTATAACACCCACTCTCTATCTACATCTAACCCATTACCACCCCCCATTTCTCTACCTCTAACCCCTTACGTCTCTCTCTCTCTCTCTCTCTCTCTCTCTCTAACCCCTTGACACCCCCCCTTTCTCTACCTGTAACCCCTTACCACCCCCGAATTATTTGTAATGTTATCATCACCAAACAAAACAATATAATCGTAATGTTACATATTTGGAAATCATTTGTAGCATTACAAAATGGTTATGCATTTTGATGAACAAAAATGCATACATGTTATGTTTACGTACACTCCTACCCCCCAAAACCCCTAATATACCCCCTCTTTGACTCCCAAAGACCCCCCAACCATCTAACACCCCCCCAACCCCTAACACCCCCCCAACCCACTAACACCCCCTACTCCTACTTTCCCTGACACCACGCCTCCTACTCCTCCCCTAACCCCTCCCTCCTCCCCCTAACTCTTACTAACCCCCCCCCTCTCTCTCTCTCTCTAACCCCAAAAATCATGCTCCTCACTTATACCCCCCTTTATGCCTTATTTCCCTACTCCTCCCCAAACCCCTAACCCCCTCTCTCTTTCTCTCTCTCTCTCTCTCTCTCTGAATTTGCATTTATTATTAATAATAATACACATTGTTTTGGTTGTATTTTAAATTATTTGTTTTCTAGCCTTATCCTATTTCATGGATCTGTGCTGACGAAATTTTTTTGAGGGAGTTATCCCACCTTTCTAATGATAAATTACACATCCATTTTTTGTTGGATTGTGTGCAACAAATCAGAGAAAAATATAGCATTTATTGCTCAATGGTTATCCCCTTGAATCCCTAAATTGGCGATATTTGAAGCCCTGGGTTTTCTATATTTCGAATCCATAGATTCCCTAGACTTTATTGGTGAAGAAGGAGGTAAGGGGGTTGATCAAAACTCTCCAATACAACCCTCTCTCTCTATATCTCTCCTACTCCCCTATCCCTAAAACGCCTGCATTCTCCCTACCTATAACCCCCCTCCTCTCTCTATCTCTCTCCCCTTCTATCCCTAGAACCCTTACTAACCCCTTCTCTCGTTCTCTAAATCCCATGATCCACTTCCCCCAATATCCTAAGATCCCCTGTCTCTACCTCTAACCCCTTAACACCACCATATCTCTACCTCTAACCCATTAACACTCCCCCTCTCTCTACCTATAACCCCTTAACACCCCCAATCTCTCTCTCTCTCTCTCTCTCTAACCCCTTAACACCACCCTTTCTCTCTACCACTAACCCCTTACCACCTCCCAATGTCGCTCCCTTCACCTCTCTCTCTCTCTCTCTCTCTCATTCTGAATTTGCATTTATTAATAATAGTAATACACATATTGTTTTGGTTGTAATTTAAAATTTGTTTCCCACACTTATCCTATTTCGTGGATATGTGTCGACGACATTGTCTGGAGGGAGTTAGCTCGCCCTTCCAGTGATAAATTGTGCATCCAGTTTTTGTTGGATTACGTGCATCAAACCAGAAAAATTATAACATTTATTTCCCAATGATTATCCCCTTGAATACCTTACCACCCTCAATCTCTCTCTCTTTCTCACCCATTAACACTCCCCTCTCTCTACCTCTAACCCCTTACCAGCCCCCAATCTCTCTCTATCTCTCTCTAACCCCTTAACACCCCCCTCTCTCTACCTCTATCCCCTTACCACCCCCCGCTTTCTCTACCTCTAAACCCTTACCACCCCCCTTTCTCTACCTATAACCCCTCACCACTCCTTAATTCTCTTTAATGTTATCATCGACAAATGAAATTGTAGTGTTACACATGGCACATTAGGATTAGCATTACACATTGCGTACTCATTTTTGTGAGAAAAAATGTGTAGGTGTTATGTTTACATACATTCCAACCCCCCACAAACACCCTAATACATCCCCTCTCCAACTCCCAAACACCCCCCCAACCCCTTAATGCCCCCTACCCATGATAACCTTCACCCTTCCCTTGTTTCCCCATCACTCTATCTCTCTCTCCATCTCTCTCTTTCTCTCACCCTCATACTCACTCCCTTCCACTAACCCCTCCTTCCTCTCCCTCTCTCCCTCCTTCTCCTCCTCCTAATAATTTCTAACCCTCTCTCTCTCTCTCACACACACACACACACACACATGCGCGCACATCCCTATGCATCCCCCTACAACTAACTCCCCCTTCTCTCTCTCTCTCTCTCTCTCTCTCTCTCTCTCTCTCTCACCAGTATTAACCCCTTATCTCACTCTCATTATCCCTTGCTCCACTTACCCCCAATCTTATAACACCCCCCTCTTTCTCTACCTATAAGCCCGTACCACCCCCCTCTCTCTCTACCTCTAACCCCTTAACACTCCCCATACCCCTAACCCCCCCTCTCTATGTCTCTCATAGTCCCACTACCCTTAACCCCCCAACCCCAAAGACCCCACCCAACCAACTAAAACCCCCTACTCCTACTCCCCCTAAAACCCCCTTCTACTCCTCCCCCAACCCTTCCATCCCCCCCCCCCTAAATCTTGCTAACCCACCCCTCTCTCTCACTCTCCCTCCATCCCATACTCCTCCACCTACCCATGTCTCTCACCCAACCCCCTATAACCCCCCTCCCTACTCTCTCTCTCTTTGTCAACCCTTTCCTCCTCTCTCTAGTTTCCCTAATTATCCATAAACCCCTATGTCCCCACCCCTAATCATACCCCTACCACTCCCTCTTTCCCAAAATCCTGTACAAAATAACCCCCCCCCTCTCAATCTCTCTCTTTCTCTCACACTCCTACTCACGCCATTCTATTAACCTCTCCCTCCTTTCCCTCTCTCTCCCCCCTCCTCCTCCTAAGTATTTATAACCATCTCTCTCTCTCTCATAGTCCTCCACTTACCCCTAACATGCCCCCCTTTCTATCTAATTGCACCACTCCTCCCCAAACCCCTAACCCCCCCCTCTCTGTCTCCCCTACTGCTTTGTTTCTCTATCTCCCCCCTTTTTCATGAAAGATGTTCATTGTATATACCTATCCATCCAAATATTTTTAATGTTATGAAATTTGTTAACATCACCAAGCCAAGTCCCACCCCTCTCCTCCTCACTCACTCTCTCTCTCACACATACTCCTCCACCTACCCACAAATCCTAATCCTCTCTAAATATTCCCCAATCCCCCAACACCACCCTCTCTCTCTCTCTCTCTCTCTCTCTCTCTCTCTCTCTCTCTCTCTCTCTCTCCCCGACTCCTCTCTCTTTCTTTCTCTCTCTCCCCTCTTCCCCCTAACTCTTACTAACCCCCTCTCTCACTATTCCTCACTTCCCTACTCCTCCACCTACACCTAATCCCCACCCCTTTCTCTCTCCTCAAACCCCCTAACACACTAACACCCCATTAGTTCTCTCTCTCTCTCTCTCTCTCTCTCTCTCACACACACACACACACACATCCCTATGTTATGCAACCAAGTCATAGCGTAAAAATAACAGAAATAGAACAGAAGAAAGTAATCCATGACTTAATAATGAATAAATGAGATGAATAACAATCCTCTTCGAGGGAGGAACATCCTTACACAATTTTCTAAGTACAAAATGCAAGACAAGATACAATGATGACTAAAATGAAAAGGTCTCATTCTTATATATAGGAGACAAAGGGGTACAATAACAACTAATATACCCAAGCCGACATCAATAATATGTAATGCGCCATAATAAAGGGGTAATGTGCCACTACATAAGTAGAAATGTGCCAATATTTAGGTCTTAACATGCCCCTCCCCTTTAGACAAGTGTTGCCCTCAACACTTGATTAGTTGTGGATGCTTAGGTATGAAGGACTCATCTTCCCATGTTGAATCTTCCACTAGCAAGTTCTTCCATTTGATGATGTACTCAGTAATAGCCCGATTATGTAACTGTTTGGTCCTTGTTTCGGTGATTTATTCAGATTACAATATGACTCTTCCTTCTTCATCAATCTCAAGAAAGATTGTTTGAATTGGGGTCATGTCTCCTATTACCTTCTATAATCAAGAAACATGGAAAATTGCATGCACTCTTGAAGACAAAGGGAGCTCTAATTTGTAATCCATACTACCAATCTTTTGCAACACTTTATAAGGACCATAATACTTGGGTGCTAATTTATTTTCCTTATTTAGTTGCTTGAGGGAGATCTGCTTGTAAGGTTGTATCCTTAGAAATACCCAATCCCCTTCTTCAAAACTCCTTTCACTCCGATGTTAATCAGCTTGTTGTTTCATCCTATTTTGTGACATGGCTAGGTTGTCCTTAAGTATCTAGAGAACATCTTGATGGTGATCTATGTGATACTCCACAGCTTGAAATTTTGATTTTCCCTTTAAGGGAGATGTGATAGATGGAGGTTGGTACCCATAAAGTGACATAAATGTGTTAAATTTTGAGCATTAATTCACAATACTCTAGGATCTTCACTGAGAGAATAACATATACAGTATATCAATGCATAACAATCACAATAAGCTGGACAAGTATCACAAGAATCAAAAGCATGAGAGACAAGAGACACAGAGTTTCCATGGGGAAAACCGTAAGGTGAAAAGCCCCACAACATCCTCAGAGATAGAGAGAGCAATGGCTCAACCAAAGTACAACCAAAATACACTGAGATAGTCTCCTAGTAGCAGATGATCCTCCTCCTCAATAGTGCACCACTTTCTGAGTGAGAGAGATATGACTTTCCGAATGATCTAAATAGAGATCACCTAATCTCTATTTATACTAACCTGTTTGCCCAGTGACATTATGGGGCCAACTTGTCTAGCTAGGTACATCCACATTATAATATATATATTTTAGGGCCGACCCCACACATGGTGGTCTAATAACCCATCGGCAAGTACACACACTTGCGACACTTGTCAATCCACATGATGATACTTCCTTATAGAGGAATAACACATCTCTAATAAGGGTACAATAAATATATATGAAATACATAGATGAAATACATTCCGAAGTTACATATACATCAACACTCCCTCTTAACTAGGAAGGTATTTCTCGAAACAGATCTGCTAGACAAGTCTTCTTCTTGGGATCATCGTCATCGTCATTGTTGCTGCTATCTCAACCAATATCTGACTCTACTCATCATAGGAAGTTCTACAGAGCCAGTCCTTTTTCATACTGGATGCAGGCCCACCACCTGCAGGTCTTCACCATCACTGGCCATACTATGGAATCCTCCGGACTTATTACGTGCGTCAAAAAACCTCGAAATAGCATCCCAGGCTGTTACGAGCACACAGATCTACCTATAGGATCTCCCAGGGCCATATTATATGTGACCTCACCACAAAACCTCGCAAGAGCACCCCAGGCTATTATGAGCACACAACTCTACCTATAGGATCTCCCAGGGACATATTATATGTGGTCACCACAAAACCTCGCAAGAGCATCCCAGGATGTTACGGGCACACAGCTCTACCTATAGGATCTCCCAGGGACAGATTAGATGTGGTCATGGAAAAACCTCGCAAGAGCATCCAAGACTTATTACAGGTACACTGCCCAACCTATCATCTCCCAGGGACATATTATATGCCATAGGACAAAACCTCGAAAGAGCATCTGCCAGATATCCCAGGGCCAGATTATATGCCATAGGAAAAACCTCGAAAGACTATCTGCAGATCTCCCAGGGACAAATTATATGTCCTCCCACAGCAAAACCTCGAAAGAGCATTTTCCAGATATCCCAGGGCCAAATTATATGCCATAGGAAAAACCTCGAAAGACTATCTACAAATCTCCTAGGGACAAATTATATGCTCATCTACACAACCTGATCCACGACCATAGAGTATCAACTTGATACTCACCATACATCATCCTGATGTACACATGTGTGATGAACCTGTAATAATTAATTAATGAAAATACACAAGATATCAGAAATAATAGAATAGAATCACCTTTATATTGATCACGGGCCACTTCAAGGGGGCAACCTCCTTTGAGAAAGCTCAATACAATTAACTTCACAGTGCCTTCAATGAACTCAACACACACTTATATACTAAGTCTATGCCCAATACTATGAGTCAAAACCATGGGACATATAATACTACGGGACGACTTACAAAGCATATGCGTCCAATACTATGGGTCAATACTATGGGCTAATATAAACTACGGATCAACAAATACTACAGGACAACTTACAAAGCATATGCATCCAACAAAAATATACTAACATAGTAAAGAGAAGGGTTGACATAGGTTCCTAACATCCCCTCTCCCTTAGAAAAAGCTTTGTCCTCAAAGCTTTGGTTGGAGAAATTGCTGCAGAATCTGAAGGAGTGGTTCCCCGGTAGCATCCTCGGGTTGCATTTCAGGCCACTGACGCCTTTGGAGTGTCAAGGAGGATTGCTTGGAAGGCTGTAGATGAAGAAGAACCCTATAAACTGCGTGGAAAATGCGCTCAGAATGGTGCTGATCGGCTTGTTGTTTCAGGTGAATTCTGGCCATGTGAAGATTGTCCTGCAAAATGAGAAGAATCTGATTGCGGTTTCGAAGAACCGAGCCAATTTCCTGAACTGGGGAGCTACTAAGGGTGTATGGAAGAAGAACTAGCGGTGTTTTTCCATAGATTGCTTCATATGGTGTCCTTTGAGATGTGGTATTCTACCACTAGAGCGCTGCTAGGAAATCCATAGAAATAGTTGGCCAAAGTTGTGTAGAGATGGGCAAGGATTTGAGCAATCCCGAAAGGAGTATCGTTTCACCCTTGTTGACTTGGAAAGTATCATCATCAGCTACCATCTATTGAATTGTCATTTTTAGTCCCTGCCAAAAGAAGTTACATTGTTCTCGGTCATACATTTTACAGAACCCAAAGTGCCCTGTTGATGAAGAAGCATGGAGTTCATAGAAAAGAGAGCCCTGTTGAACATATTGCAACCAATTTGGAACAAGCAGAGAAAGAGCTGTAAGAGAAACTGGGTCATCAATTGTGCAAGAAGGAGCATCTTCCACCATATTGTCCTTACCCTTCTTGTAAGTGATCACATAGGAATAACCGATTTCAGGTGTGTTGGGGAGGAGACCCATTGTTCCAGAAAATTTTCCAAACTCGGGAGATCAGTCTTGATGCAGAAATAACTCCCTAATAGGTATGGCTGCCACTTCTGTACTACATGCAAAATAGCCATCATTTCCTGCTGAGAGGTAGATGTGGCTAAATTCTTACCGGAAAGGTCTCTTGAAGGCAGCAAGCACATTGGTTCAGCAAAGATACCTGCATATCTATCCAAGGAAGTAGTGGAGACTGTTGATGGGTGCATCTGAATGGAATTAAGCTGGGCGATGACACCATGTGAATTCTTCTTAAGGATTTTTTCTAGGTGATGTGAACTAATGATGCAGAGAGACCCTGGTTGTAAGCCCATAAATTTTTGTTGTGCCCCGTTGAGTTTAAACTGCATCCAAAGTTCAGCAAAATCCCATAAGATGGGGCCAAGTGTGCGTAACCATTGAACGCCCAAAACCACATCACATCAGCCTAAGGACAAGGCAAACATGTCAGAGCGTAGGTTATAATATTCCATAGAGATACGCACATTGTGACACTTCCCTTTGCAAGGTAAGGTGCCCCCATTAGCAACCATGACTTCAAAGTTGGAGCAAGGATGGACAAAATAATCAGCCTGTTTGGCAATCCGAGGGTCAATGAAGTTATGAGTGCTACCAGAATCAATGAGTATGGTAAGAGGGAGATTCTTGAAGTATCCCCTGACCCGCATTGTTTGTGGGGTGGTGACACCGATTACAGCATGGAGAGAGATATCGGGTAGGTCGTCCTGAGATGGGGTGTCAACAGGCGGGTGTTGAATGTCGACCTGATCATCTACTGTATCTGTAGCTTCTTCACCAAGTTCTAAGACAGGCGAAGAATCCACATCCAAGAGATAGAGCTTTTGTTGAATACATCTATGCCCCCGAGTGAATTTCTCATCACAATTATAGCAAAGCCATTTTTCTCGGCGTGCCTGCATTTCTATTTCAGACAAATGCTTGATAGGAGTTGTTTGAGGAGAAGGCGTGATGGGAGGTCGTTGGGAACCCATATTTCTGAAGGGAACAAAGGTGGGTTTGGAGCGGTGTTGAGCTGGGATCTTGTCCTTGGCCATCTTAGCCAACCCTAGGACTTCCATCATTGTGTTGAGACAAAACATTTTGACCTCTGAGCGGATTTCATCCTTGAGACCACTGATAAAACAACTCCTGTAGAATTCATCAGACAATCCTTCTCTGTGATTGGCCAATTTCTCAAATTCTGTCTGATACTCTCTCACTGTGCCAATTTGGTGAAGTTTAGTGAGTGCTCCTGTGAAATCATCAAAAGCACTAGGACCAAATCGTGGCAAAATGAGTTGACAAAAATCTGTCCAGCTTGGCTCGGGATGAGCTTTGATGTACCAATGGTACCATTGAAGGGCTTCCTGTTCCAAATGAAAGGATGCGAGTGGAACTTTCTGGACATCAAAAGTATTATGCAGATTGAAATATTGTTCTACTAGGTGTATCCATCCAGTTGGATTAGTACCATTGAAGCGAGGAAAATCAAGCTTCGTCCCATGAAAATTGTTGGAAGAAGAGAACCCGGTGGCTGCAAAAGATTCTGGCTGTCGGTTATTGTTCATGGCTGAATGCTGAAGATGAAGGCTGAGAAATTTTTCATCCGGATCTTGGAGTTTGGTTTGGATGGCTACAAGTGCTTCCTCCATGGTGTTTGCTCCTGCATGAGTGACAACCATAACCAGTTTTTTTTTTTTGGTGGAATGGGTAGAAAAACACAAACAGAAGCTGATTTAGTAAAGGGAAATTTGGATTGGGGAAACAATCTGATGGGTAATTGGGGTTTGACTAGATTTTGGACACTGTCGAAAGGACAAGAAAGCAAAAAGGGGGATTTCAGAAGCGGGGTGATAGAATGAGAAAATTTGGCAGAGAGGGACAAAGAAGCAGAATTCAGAAAGGAATTCTGTGGTAAAATTTGAAGGTGATTGGGTGAAATCTAAGGAAGTTATGGCAAACCCTCAAAACAGACAAATCTGGGATTTTGAGCTTTAGGAAGGGGGATTGGGGATAGGGTCCTTAGGAATGAAAGATGTAGAATGGAATGACAGGGGTTCCTCGAAAATTTCAAAGTAAATAGAGTGAAAACAAGGGAGATATGGAGAAAACGGTGACTGGATCTGGAACGACTTTCAGAATAGATCTGAAATGGCTAGATCTGGAGTGGAAGTGATTGGCAACAGTTCAACTGAAAATAGATATGGACCCAAGGTATGTGCGGCTTCCTAACAGTTCAGGGGATTCACTCGGCCACCAATGCTGTTTGACGACTTGCGTATTGGGGTAGTACCCTTCACTCCAAGGCTCAAGTAAAACTGATAACCGCTTTGCCACAAACGACAGCTCTTGGTTTACCTCACGGGTGGGAACTAGTCAATCAGGTAGGGGTCGTTTCCCTTTTCTCTAGCAGGTCCTCTCAATGGGCCAGCTACTTCGGGGTTCTTGTGGTACTCCTCATAATGAGTTTTAGGGCTTATGCCCAAGTACTTCCCACAGTTAAGCGGATAGGGATTATTCCCAAATCCGAACCTGCAACAAATGCAAAAAAAAAAAAATGGCAGAAATTTCACCCAGCGAGCCCAAGAAAGTGCTCTAATACCAAATGTGATGAACCTGCAATAATTAATTAATGCAAATACACAAGATATCAAAAATAATAGAACAGAATCACTTTTATATTGATCACGGGCCACTTCGAGGGGGCAACCTCCTTTGAGCAATCTCAATACAATTAACTTCACGGTGCCTTCAATGAACTCAACACACACTTATATACTAAGTATATGCCCAATACTATGAGTCAAAACCATGGGACATATAATACTACAGGACGACTTACAAAGCATATGCGTCCAATACTATGGGTCAATACTATGGGCTAATATAAACTACGGATCAACAAATACTACGAGACGACTTACAAAGCATATGCGTCCAACAATAATATACTAACATAGTAAAGAGAAGGGTTGACATAGGTTCCTAACAATATGATCATCCTGATCATTATCACTGCAACATCCTGTTGCATGTCATCTGGAGCAACATCCTGAACCTCATCATCCATGATCAACCTGATCATACAATGCATCTACCTGATGCATACGAAGTATCTACCTGATACATATCATCATACATGATCCACCTGATCATACAGTGTATCCACCTAATACAAATACAAATACATGATACATATCACCATACATGATCCACCTGATCATACAATGTATCCACCTAATACATATACAGATACATGGTCCAAGCATCCACCATGATGCATATACAAAATACATACAAATGATCCTACTGATCATATCCAACATCCAACATGATGCGTACATACATATAAATGATCCAACTGATCATATCCAGCATCCAACATGATGCATCCATACATATAAATGATCCAACTGATCATATCCAACATCCAACATGATGCGTACATACATATAAATGATCCAACTGAACATACAAAGTAGAAACCAGAACATCATCCTGATGCTCATCATCCAGCCCTTACATCCACAGCCATGTGAAGGATCCTCCTTCCAACATGCTTGGAATGGCTTCAGCAAATGTGTCCATCACTTCTTCCTCGAAGTGTCATCAATCTAAAGAACTCCAAGCCTCTCCCTGAAGTACTCGAACTTCACCCTAGCTAATGGCTTCATCAGCACATCTACAATCTGCTCGTCCATCGCAATGTACAGGAGCTTCACAGCTCCTCTCTGCACCATATCCCTGATATAGTGATATTTGATCTCTATGTGTTTCGACCTGTCATGAAACACTGGGTTCTCGGACAACTTCACACAACTCTGGTTATCACAAAAGATACCAATAGCATCCAATAGGAGATCAAATAACTCAGACAGTAGCTTTCGTAGCCATACTGCCTCACAACTAGCTGAACAGGCTGCAACATACTCTACCTCAAATGTACTCAGTGCTACGCAGGACTGTTTCCTGCTAAACCAAGAGATCACACCTGATCCCATACTGAAGTAGCATTCAGATGTGCTCTTCCTATCTGCAGCACTGCCAGCCCAATCTGAATCAACATAACCTTGCAGGTTCAACTTTTGATTCGTTTCATACTTGAGCCCATAATCCACTGTACCCTTCAGGTACCTCAGAAAATGCTTTACAACAACCAGGTGAACACTCCTCGGATCTGTCAGGAACTGACTCAATGTGTTCACAACAAAGCAAATGCCTGGTCTCGTGTTCGTCAGGTACATCAAGGACCCAATCATCTGACGATACATAGAGACATCAACCAGCTCAGATGAAGCATCACATAGAAGCTTCAGATTCGATACCATAGGTGTGGCCATGGCCTTGCAATCCATCATCCCGAATCTCTTCAGGATATCTACTGTGTACTTCCCTTGACCAAGGAATATCCCACCTACACTCTTCCACACCTCCATACCTAGGAAATAGTGCATCATTCCCAAATTTCTTCATATCGAATTCGGCAGCAAGCTTCCTCTTTGTATCACACTAAGTTCTGGGAGCTTGCTACAAGCCATACAAGGCTTTCTTCAATCTGCACACATGTGACTCCCTGTCAGTTCTTGGGACTGCATCCCAAACATCTTCTTCATGATCGACGGATCATGGCATTCCATTTCTTCATCTTAGATCCTGGGAACTTCAATATCTTCAATATCTTCAATAGATATCGTTGTTGCTGGAACAAATGTTGTCGTCCTTTTGTAGGTGAAGATATACGGTCTTTCCTACAAAACAAGTTAAATTGCATGATTAGAAACATCTCATAATTTTCAGAACAAATTCTTTACACATAAAGAAATATGTCGTGCAGTCAAGCAGTTATCTTAGCCAATGCTTCAATACAACATTTATCCATGTTCCACAACTTTCTAGATGCCTTCCAGTCTCTACCAGAACATTGTTAAGAGTTTGCACTACTCCCAACATGTCAGCAAAGAGGTTTCATTCTAGATAAGTAGCACTGGAATGTTGTACAGTGCCATAGGCCACTTACCCATCACATGCATATTAGTAGTATACTTTTCATTAATGCAATCATTCTAATATGCACAAGACATCTCCTTAGTCTAGGAACACAAGCATAATATTATTTAAACAAAAATAAGCAAGAACTGATAATTGAAATACTTATCTTTGTTTGTTTGTTGGGTGGAATCCCTCTGAGTCTTTGCTTCCTGGCAGGAGCTACTGAAGTAGCTTCTTCTACACCTTTCTGTTGTGGAATGTAGGAAGATGGTCAACTCCCTCTGAAAATCTGCATCCTTGCAGGAGCTGCTGGAGTGAGCTCCCTCTACACCTTTCTGTTGTGGAATGTAGGAAGATGGTCAACTCCCTCTGAAAATATGCATCCTTGCAGGAGCTGTTGGAGTGTGCTCCCTCTTGATCTTTGCTTCCTGTATTACCTGACCTTGAACTTATATTCATCCTTGCTGACATTAATCTTCTTGAACCCTGGAAAGTATATTCTGTAAGCCTTCGAGCTTTCACTGTAACCCACAAAGATACCCTTCTTTCTTGAAGGATCTAGTTTAGTCCTCTTTTCCTTTTGGACATGAGTGTATACTAGACAACCAAATATTCTGAGATGACTGACTTCAGGTTTCTTACCAGAAAAGACCTCTTCTGGTGTCTTGTTGTCCAATATCTTGTGGGTTGTTCTGTTCTGCACATATATAGCTATTCTACCTGCTTCTTCCCATAGATGCATAGGTAGATCCTGGTCATGCAACATTGCTCTTGCTGCTTCCATGATAGTTCTGTTCTTCCTTTTTGCAACTCCATTTTGTTTAGGATTATAAGGAGCAGTCAACTACCTCTTAATCCCTGAATCACTACAAAGCTTCTTGAAGTCACCTAAAGTGAATTCTCCACCATTGTCGGATCTGAATGTTTTGATCTTCTTGTCAGTTTGATTCTCCATCAAATTTTTGAATTCCTTGAACTTATAAAACACCTAATATTTGTTCTTCAAGAAGTATACCCAAGTCTTCCTGGAGAATTCATCAATAAATGAGACATAGTAAACATGCCCACTAAGAGAACTAGATGACATAGGACTACATCCATATGAGTGGATGATTTCCAGCATATCTTTGGCCTTGCTTTCACTGCTTGGGAAAGCCTTCTTAATGTTCTTACCTTTTTCACATCCTTTGCAAACACCTTCATGTTTGGTATTGATTTTAGGAAGACCTTCTACAGCCTTGCTTGCAATTGGAAGTGCCCTATAGTGCATATGAGCAAGTATTCTATGCCAAAGTTCACTTGGATCCATGAATTCATGCACCATGGCATGTTCAAGTTGTCCCTTCAATTTATACAATCGTCCCTCTTTCTCTCCAATCACTACTGCATCATCTATGGTCTTCCCTTTGGCAACATTAGGACTTGGCCATCCACAAATGCAACCCTCATACCTTTTGCATCCAATGCAGAGATGGAGAGTAAGTTCTTCTTGAGCCCAGGTACATAAAGGACTTCTTTCATCTTCAAATATTTTCCAGAATCTAGGTTGTAGGAGGCTTCACCACTTCCTTTGATTGGGTATTGATAATCATCCCCAAGTTTCACCTTATGGGGTGATTCATGTTCAGATAGATTCACAAAAGATTCCTTAAACCCAGTCATGTGTTTGGAAGCCCCACTATCAATCAACCAATCATTACAACCATGGGAGATAGTACCTGTGAGAGCAGATATTAGAACATACTCTTCTTCACTTGATGAGTCATCATCACTTTCTGCCCTAGCCTTCTTCTTTGGAGGTTCATCATCCTCGGCAGCATGAGCATGGAACTTTCTTTTGCTGCCCTTCTTCTTCTTGCTGAAGTTGTTGTTATTATCCCTTTTGTTCTTGGGACAATCTGAAGCAAAGTGACCCTTCTCATTGCATGTGAAGCATCTTAGATCCTTCTTATTCTTTTGATAGGATCTTTTGCGGCGAGAGTGCTCCTTCTTGGGATTGCTTCTTTTGGTGTGAGTTACGAGAGCTTGATCTTCACCTCCCATCTTTTCCTCACGAGCTACAAGTCTAGATTCTTCTTGAGAGCATTCCTCCCTTAGTTTACTGAAAGAGATCAATTTCTTTCTTCCACAGATTCCTTGAATAAAGGAGTCCCATGACCTAGGTAGGCCATTCAGAGTGGTCATAACAACTTTACCACTATCCACTACCTCATCCACAGCTTCAAGTTGCTCCTTGATCTGAGAAACCTTGGAGAAGTAATATTGAATGGTTTCTCCATTCAACATCTTGACCCCTTTCAATTGATTCCGCAGAGTCATCTTCCGATTTATGTTCTTCCCTTCAAATAGCTTGGTCAAAGAGTCAAACATCTCCTTGGGTGTCTTTAGAGAAGACAAATGGGGTATGAGATGGTATTTGATAGAATCAGCAATTATTCTCTTTGCCTTGACCAAGTTCTTCTTATGCAATACCTTGGCCTCTTCATCCTCTGGGATAGGGATGTCTTCTTTTATATATGAGTCCAACTCATTCTCTTCCAGGATTAACCCAATCCTATACTTCTAGGCTCGGAAGTTATCAGCCCATTCAAGCTTATCCTCAACCTTGGTGTGGTGAGACATCTTAAAGAGTACTTCAAATGGAAATAGAAAAGATTTAGGTCTTACCACTTGAAATGCTGAAAACTAGATCTGGTCCTGGATTAGGGTTTGTCGAAAAAACCCTAAAAATTCAAAATGTGAATTTCAATTTCTGAAAGGATAGAAAGATGCACCTTGATGAGCTAATCAACTTGGTGCATTCAGAATTTGAGACTAGCAAAGTTTTACCCTTCAAATTTATAATTTTGTCCTCCCAGGTTCACTAGGGAGAGCCCTGAATTAGGGTTTGAGTTTCCCATAGATCTACCCAGCCAAAAATCTCGATCCAAAGCTCTAAAATTAGATTTGTGCAAGGAGCTTCCATCTGTGTCTTCAGATTCCAGAAATTCCTATTTTTGTGGAAACCCTAATTTTTAGGGCCAAATCTGAAAATGCTCAAAATTGAATTCTGATTGGACAGATAGATTCTCCTTGATGAGTAGATTCAATCTACTATACTTCTTTTCCAAAAAATATGGAGAGAAACCTAATAAACAAGAAACTCAAGTTTCCGTTATTGCAAAATGTCTTCTTCTCGGTAGCTCTGATACCATGTTAAATTTTGAGCATTAATTCATAATACTCTAGGATCTTCACTAAGAGAATAACATATACAGTATATCAATGCATAACAATCACAATAAGCATCACAAGCATCACAAGAATCAAAAGCATGAGAGATAAGAGACAGAGTTTCCGTAGAGAAAACCGTAAGGTGAAAAACCCCACAACTTCCTCAGAGATAGAGAGAGCAATGGCTCAACCAAAGTACAACCAAAATACACTAAGATAGTCTCCTAGTAGCAGATGATCCTCCTCCTCACTAGTGCGCCACTTTCTGAGTGAGAGAGATATGACTTTCCGAATGATCTAAATAGAGATCACATGATCTCTATTTATACTAACTTGTTTTCCCAATGACCTTATGGGGCCGACTTGTCTAGCTAGGTACATCCACATTATAATATATATATTTCAGAGCCGACCCCACACATGGTGGTCTAATAACCCATCGGCAAGTACACACACTTGCGACACTTGTCAATCCACATGACGACACTTCCTTATAGAGCAATAACACATCTCTAATAAGGGTACAATAAATATATATGAAATACCTAAATGAAATACATTCTGAAGTTACATATACATCAACAAAATGTAGATATTTTTTATGATGTATGGAAGGAAGTATTGTACCACCATTCTTCCAAAGATAACCATTTCACCCACTATGTTTTTTTATTAGATGCAAAGCAACGAAGATATCCTTCCAAACATTTGTTCACTATCTCAATTTACCCATCAGATTGAGGATGATAAGATGAACTGTGAGCCAATTGGGTACCCAAACAGGAAAATAATTCAGTTCAAAAAATTTCAGTGAAAATTGGATCTCTATCGCTTACAATAATCTTTGGATTTCCATGTAACTTCTAAATTATTTCTAGGAAAGTTGTGGCTATTGTACTTGCATTAAAAGTGTGAGAGAGTGCACAAAAATGTGCATACTTCGTGAGTCTGTCAACAACCACCATAATAACATGCTTTCCTTCTAACTTGGGTAGACCTGTGATCAAATCCATTGAGACTTCTTCCTAGAGTTGGCAAGGTATGTCTAATGGTTGTTGAAGTCCTAGGGTATTAACTATTTCCACCTTATTTTGTTGTCAAACCAAGCATTCAGCCACGAACCTTTGAACATTAGATTTAAGACCTTCCCAAAAAAAATCCTTCTTGACCCTGTGGTAAGTTTTCAGGAATATGGAATGCCGCCCTATAGGAGAGGTGTGTAATTCCGAGAGGACCTTTTGTTTGAGTTGGGAGTCTTTGCATAAATATAAGTGATCCTTATACCATAGTGAATCATTTTTCCAAACTAAAGTATCTGATAAACTTGGATCATCATGTAGCTTTTGAATGAGCATCCACATAGATAGGTCATTTTTCCATTCTTCCCTTGCAGCTACTACCCAATCGGGTTGTAGAATAGAAATTGCACAAAAGAATTCCCTGACATCTTCATATTTTATGGAAAGCGCATCTGCCACCACATTATGTTTCCATTTTTGATAGATGATTTCACATTCATATCCCAACATCTTGGTTACCCATTTTTTTTCTCTTCCGAAGATAATCTCTGTTCTGTTGGGTGTGTGAGCTATGTCAAATAAAACACCTAATATTTAATTATCGACCGAGGTTGGTAATATTAGAGTTGAGGAAAAGTATATACTAATGTAGGATGATACCTAAATTTCGGCTTGTCAGACCTTAAGAGATTAAATAAAGAAAAGATCGAAAGATCTTTCAAAATGAAAAACAGAGTCAAACTTCAAAAAGACAACAAAGAAACTAACTGAACCTATCTAAAATAATAGATCAAAATAATGTCAAACAATACTACTCTATTCTGTGATTAAACAATAGGGAAGACAAAAACAAACTATTCTTTGTAAGAATGGAAACTACTTAATCAATTCTTAAATACTAATCTAAGAATTAGAAGAAAGTAAAGACCTACTTATGGAATAACTCAATCATATGAATAGGAAACTAAGTTAAAGCAAATTATAAACTATTAATGAGTTCAACAACTATTCAAAACTACTAAATCATCGAATTCCATTATCCTTGGGAATCCTAAGGAAAAGTACCAAATGTGATGGGAATAGGGGTGAATGTATTGAAGTGGCTTTCAAAAGTAACAAGAAAACAAAATGGAATTAAATCTAATTTAAATTCTACAAATAAATGCAAGTTAAAGATTACCC
Organism: Larix kaempferi; assembly: GCA_027924585.1. Taxonomy (NCBI): domain Eukaryota; kingdom Viridiplantae; phylum Streptophyta; class Pinopsida; order Pinales; family Pinaceae; genus Larix; species Larix kaempferi. The sequence continues at coordinate 2,468,880 of BSBM01000243.1, read as the reverse complement.
AACTACAATTAACTTTGAACATAATGACCTATCTCCTATTTATAAATGAGGGACTTGAACTGAAGAAGTCTAGAAGTAAGTAGAAAACTTGATAAAGATGTTTAATTCAGAAGCAAGTAGAAAACTTGATAAATATATTGTACTTCTGAACTAAATCTTATTCCATAAAAGCATGAGAAGAATAATTCAAGACTGAAATGATTTGGAAAATGAAATTACTAAACTTAACCTAACATTGATATTATTAACATACAATAAACTGCATTGAAAAACTAATAAATTATGTAACCATAAAGCATTGATAAATGAAACATAAGGAAAATATAACTTGTAAACAACTAAAGCAAGGTTTAAAGGAAAGAGAGAATGACAACTAAATATGATGACAAAACTTGATTAAAACTTCATATGAAATACAACAAGGTCTTAATGATTCCTAAGAATACTAATTAAGGGTGAAAGAGATTATAATTTGAAGAAGACATAAGAAATGAATTCTAATTAAGCAAAATGATGCAGGAAGTATGGAGGTCTGAATGCCAGTCCGAATGACTATCTGAATGATAGTCTGAATGGAGGAAAATGACTTAAACTAAAGGGAAGAGAAGATGGGATGATATTACCTACCATCTAGCTAATGCATATGATACTATCATGCAGGGGAAGCAATGAAGAAGCTAGTTAAGGGAAAGAGTAAGGAGAAGCTATCTATGGTAGAAAACTAACTATTTCTATGAGATTTGAGATGTAACTTAAGCGAATATTATGCTACTGGAAAGAAACTAAAAAACTTTAGTCTATCACCAGATCTAAGAGGAGAAACTAACTAGACTCTAAGTTAACTAAGCAAATCACATCTTTTAAATAAAACTATTTAAGCAACTAAACTAAATGCAATCTAAACTACTTAATCAAATGAAATAAAATAAATGTAAATTAAACTACTGAAGCACACTAAATGAACCTAAGCATGACCTAATCTATAAAGCAAGCTTAAATGAAACTAAGTGTGACCAGTCACCATTTAACTTCTAGAAACATTGATATAAACAGTAGCAAAATATACACAACGTAAATAGAAACATCATTTACATAAACAACGCAACATCATTTTATATCACAGAACAAAAACATCATATACAGAGAAGATACATAAATGAAATAACAACATGGTTTATCTTGATCCAGGTGGATATCGGTGGCAGCCCACCTCTTCCAACTGGCTCAAAACAGTCTTCTAGTAATTTTGGTAAATTACTATTTTTAGCAGTTTTGCGGGTCCTGAACTTTCGGAGCCATTTTGAGGCCCTAAACGACATTTTTTGGCGATTTGGGGGACCAAATAGTTGCCTCTAGCATGCATTTGGGCCCAGTTGAAAGTTGTAAATCTCGGATAGACCTTCCCAACGGGCTACCGAGCGCCCCAAACGGAGATCGTATGCAAAAGTTATGACCCCGGGAAGTTGACTGTTCAACTAACCACCTTGGAGCCGCAAACTTTATGATGGTTCATCTTCTAGGGTTAGGTTTTTGGATGTTTGGGATTCTTTCCCTCATGCTTATGATAAATAGGCCCTTTCGGCCTCTCTTTGTATTCATCTTGGCACAAATGAGCATAGCGGCCACATCTCTTCTCAGAGATAGCTACCACCATTCTAGCTATTGTATTTTACAGTCTGTTCTATTTATGCTATTTAATAGAATATGTGTTTACTGTATCACTGTGTTATTTGCAATATATCTCTGTATATGCTATCTTTTGTTTCATTCCCACATAAATCCGGATCAGTGGTATCAGAGCGGTCTGCTCTTTGATTGTTTCTCGGTGCATGTCCCCGACGAGGTCAGGATACAGAGAGTTGGTTCTCGAACTAGTTTCACTTGGGGAAGACCACTCTCGTTGCCCCAAATGGCCTCCCATGACGGAAGAAAAGAGAGACAACGGAGCAGTAGATCCTATCAAGTTGTTGCTCGAGGAAGCCCTCGCACGACAGAGGAATGAGATGATGGATAATTTCACCCAGATCCTTCAATGCATGCCAACAGCGGCAAATGCACCCTCAACGAGCAGCCATTTCGGAGATACGACTCCCTTCAAGGTACAAGTTAATTTTGATATCCCTTTATTTGAAGGCCAAATCGATGCCGATGCCCTAGATAAATGGTTGAATCTACTAGAAGGGTATTTCTCTGTCCACCAATTTTCCGACAGGGAAAAGATCATCTTTGCGCTCCTTAAGGACGTCCCCCATGTCAAAAATTGGTGGGAAACTTATTGTGAGAAAAACTCATCAGACGAGTCTGGATTGTTTGAATATTCCAATCCCACTTGGGCCTCTTTTATAGATGTCGTCAAGGAACAATATTACCCTGTTGGAAACTATGATGACCAGTACACAAAATGGACCATTCTACATCAAGAGAGGGACCAAACGGTGTCGGAGTACACCAACAAATTTCATACCTTGCGCTCAAATCTAGGTATCAAGGACTCTGAGCGGCACCTAGTACTGAAATATCGCAGTGGCCTACACCGGTACATCCGAACACAGATGGATTTCCTGGAAATCTCTTCACTCAGATCCGCCTATCGATATGCTGTCAAAATTAAGCAAAAATTTCAGCAAAAGAACAAGCGTGACTTCGGACCTGCGCAGAAGTAGGGCAAGGAAAACTCTGGCTTGCAGAGCACGGGGCAGGAAAAGGACAACCAATCCCAACCACAGGCGAAGAAGGGTAAAGAAAAGACAAAGAAGGACACCGGGAAGTGGTGCGAGTTCCACAAAAGCCCCCGGCACAACACTGATGATTGTCGCTCAAAACAGTCATTGGTGGCTGAGATCAAAGCTTCAGAATCAGATCCCAGTTCCGATTTTGACTCGGAACCTAATTTCACAGCCGCGCGAAAAGGGAAGCAGATCATTGATGCAGAACCCAGTGCCGTTGTTGCCACCACATAGATTCAGCCAGAGGAGCCTGAAGAGTCGGAGGCAGAGGAGCGCCTTTTCCACTCACAGATGTGGGTGAAGGGAATTCCCCTACACTTTGTTGTGGACAGCGGCAGCCAGAAGAACCTGATCTTAGAAGAAGTCATCAAGAGATTGGAGCTACCAATAACGCCACACCCACAACCATACACCATTGGATGGCTAAGCCAAGGACGAAGGATCCGTGTCAGTCACCAATGTCGCCTACCATATGGCATCAAGCCATTCAAAGATGAGGTATTGTGTGATGTGGTCCCACTTGAAGTATGTGATGTTCTTTTAGGACAACCATATATGTGGAAGCGTCATGATGTATATGAATCGCGACCTCGCAGTGTCATTGTCACTTTGGAAGGACAACTCTATCGGATACCAGAGATAGCTACACCTACCCCAAACGAGCAGGGAAGAAAGATAATCTCCCACACTAGGAAATTTTCCCTATTCGTAATTGCCACTAAAGGTGAACATCAGATCGCGGAGACATCCACAACCTCTGCAGATTATCCTTCTACTCAGCAGAAACAAGAAAAACACAAAGTTAGTGGAGCATCGCCTATTCGAGTACCTCTACAGTGCAAGGCCATGCATTCAAGGGGCCCCTCCAAAAAGAAACCATCCGCACTGGTGCATACCAAGGATACCACAACAACCAAAACTGTTGAACAACTCCAGCGCATCCATCAACAACAATTACAACCCTTTGAAGATGTCAAAGTAAGGCAATCTTTCCACTTCAGCAAATGTCGCACCAAGAGCTCAACTCGACACACAGCTCGACATATGATAAGGGATTTAACGCAATGGAGACCATTGCTTCCTAAGGAGGGAGGATTGATCCAGGTGGATATCGGTGGCGGCCCACCTCTTCCAACTGGCTCAAAACAGTCTTCTGGCAATTTTGGTGAATTACTATTTTTAGCAGTTTTTCGGGTCCTGAACTTTCGGAGCCATTTTGAGGCCCTAAACGACATTTTTTGGCGATTTGGGGGACCAAACAGATGCCTTTGGCATCCATTTGGGCCCAGTCGAAAGTTGTAAATCTCAGATAGACCTTCCCAATGGGCTACCGAGCGCCCCAAATGGAGATCGTATGCAAAAGTTATGACCCCGGGAAGTTGACTGTTCAACTAACCACCTTGGGGCCGCAAACTTCATGACGGTTCATCTTCTAGGGTTAGGTTTTTGGATGTTTGGGATTCTTTCCCTCATGCTTATGATAAATAGGCCCTTTCGGCCTCTCTTTGTATTCATCTTGGCACGAATGAGCATAGCGGCCACATCTCTTCTCAGAGATAGCTACCACCATTCTAGCTATTGTATTTTACAGTCTGTTCTATTTCCGCTATTTAATAGAATATGTGTTTACTGTATCACTGTGTTATTTGAAATATATCTCTGTATATGCTATCTTTTGTTTCATTCCCACATAAATCCGGATCATATCTACAATAGAAAAAGACAATTTATATACACTGATGAAGACCACTAGTCGTTGAGGGGCTCGTCTCAGCAAACAGAGGCTGAGCCTTAATCAGTCAATCACCACACATTCTGATAAATTTCCATAAAACTGAGACATAATTGTATTAATAAAAAGACAGAGTTACAGTGCTTTGGTATCCATTTGCAGCTGAAAAGATAGGAAAGTTTAAAGATAAAAGGACTAACTGACTAATGACTAACTCTTCTCTACTACAGGGACGTCTATTTATACAACGTTGAAATGAAGAAAGCAAGTCGATCCTTTAGTGGTCGACTGCTTAATAACAGACTATCTTGAATGCCCAAAAATGGCTTTGTTTAATAACTCATGACACGCATAATCCAAGGGATGACTCTGCTTAATCATTTCGTGACAGCTCATAGCCAAAGAACGACCTCATAAAGTTCATCACAGCACACAGAGCTTTGTTCCAAATCCCATGGTGTTGATCCTTCACGCAGTTGTTGAAGTGTCAATGCTCCTTTGACGTGGGCAGAGATGGATGTGATGTCGAGCTGAGCATGCAAGAGAAAGGATCTTCCAGAACATCAGCTCACATACCATCAAGGCCATGTCCTGAACAGAATCCACGCATTGGCTTACTTTTTAACGGCCCGAGCATATCTCAACCATCGATCTCGCAGATCGAATGTGGGTCTGAACGACGGGCTGAATGTAGATGATCGTCCACAACTTCAATGCATGTCCAATTGAAGATTCATTTGAGAGCCAGAACTTGTAAAACAAAATGTAGTTACGAAACAAGCCAAATAAACATCAATAAACCATAATATAAAAAAATTTACCCAAAATTCATGTGATGTGTAAATAAACACGTACCTTCTCCATTTGACTATCTGAATGGCAAGGAGAGTGACTTATTACATCAAAAATGGTGAAAGTAATGCTAATCAGAGTGTATTTGATATTCAAAAATGGTGACAAAATGGACGCCAACATGTTCCAAGGAGTATTTAATACTACCATGATCTGTGTTGACCTTGAAATGTCTACCTATTACGTAAAGACATCATTTCTTAAGAGAATGTAGAATTGCCACCATTTCCTTCTCATAAATGGGCTTCTGTAAGTGCTTTCCCTTGATTGGATGACTTGTGTGTTGATGTATATGTAACTTTGGAATGTATTTCATCTGTGTATTATATATATATTTATTGTACCCTTATAAGAGATGTGTTATTCCTCTATAAGGACGTGTCATCATGTGGATTGACAAGTGTCGCAAGTGTGTGTACTTGCCGATGGGTTATTAGACCACCATGTGTGGGGTCGGCCCTAAAATATATATTATATTGTGGATGTATCTAGATAGACAAGTCGGCCCCATAATGTCACTAGGCAAACAGATTAGTATATATAGAGATCAGGAGATGTCTATTTTGATAATTAGGAAAGACACACTTCTCTCACTCAGAAAGTGGTGCACTAGTGAGGAGGAGGATCATCTGCTCTAGGAGACTATCTCAAGTGTATTTTAGTTGTACTTTGGTTGAGCCATTTCTCTCTCTATCTCTGAGGAAGTTGTGGGGTTTTTCACCTTAGGGTTTTCCCCATGGAAACTCTGTGTCTCTTGTCTCTCATGCTTTCGATTCTTGTGATGCTTGTCATGCTTATTGTGATTGTTATGCATTGATATACTGTATATGTTATTCTCTTAGTAAAGATCCAAGAGTATTGTGAATTAATGCTTAAAATTTGACATGGTATCAGAGCTAACCTGAGAAGAAGACATTTTGCAGTGACGAAAACTTGAGTTTCTTGTTTATTGGGTTTCTCTCCACGGTTTTTGGAAAAGCAGTATAGTAGATTGATTCTACTCATCGAGGAGAATCTATCTATCAAATCAGAATTCAATTCTGAGCATTTTTCAGATTCGGCCCTAAAAATTACGGTTTCCTCAAAAATAGGAATTTCTGAAATCTGAAGACATAGCTGGAATCTCCTTACAAAAATCAAAGTTTAGAGCTTTGGATCGAGATTTTTGGCTGGGTAGATCTCCTGGAAAATCAAAACCTAATTTAGGGCTCTCCCTAGTGAACTCGGGAGGACAAAAAGGCAAATCTAAAGGGTAAATCTTTGCTGATCTCAAATTCTAAATACACCGGGCTAATCAGCTCATCAAGACACATCTTTCTATCCTTTCAGAAATTTGAAATTCACATTTTGAATTTTTAGGGTTTTTTCGACAAACCCTAATCCGGGACCAGATCCAGTTTTCAGCATTTCAAGTAGTAAGACCTAAATCTTTTCTATTTCCATTTGAAGTACTCTTTAAGATGTCTCACCACACCAATCTTGAGGATAAGCTTGAAGGGGCTAATAACTTTCGAGCTTGGAAGTATAGGATTGGGTTAATCCTGGAAGAGAATGAGTTGGACTCATATATAAAAGAAGACATCCCTATCCCAGAGGATGAAGAGGTTAAGGTATTGCATAAGAAGAACTTGGTCAAGGCAAAGAGAATCATTGTTGATTCTATCAAAGACCATCTCATACCCCATGTGTCTTCTCTAAAGACACCCAAGGCTATGTTTGACTCCTTGACCAAGCTATTTGAAGGAAAGAACATAAATCGGAAGATGACCCTGCGGAATCAATTGAAAGGGGTCAAGATGTTGAATGGAGAAACCATTCAATACTATTTCTCCAAGGTCTCTCAGATCAAGGAACAACTTGAAGCTGTAGATGAAATGGTGGAGAATGGTGAAATTGTTATGACTACTTTGAATGGCCTACCTAGGTCATGGGACTCTTTTATCCAGAGGATCTATGCCAGAAAGAAGTTAACCTCCTTCACCAGATTATGGGAGGAATTTTCTCAAGAAGAAGCAAGGCTTGTTGCAAGAGAGGAGAATATGGGAAATGAAGATCAATCTCTCACATCTCACACTAAGAAGGGCAAGTTCAAGAGGGAGCCATCCCATCACAAGAAGAAATATTCTCATCATTTTCACAAAGACAAGAAAGATCTAAGGTGTTTCACTTGTAATGAGAAGGGTCACTTTGCTTCATAATGTCCCAAGAACAAAAGGGACAACCACAACAACAACAAATCCAACAAGAAGAAGAAGGGTAACAAAAGAAGGTACCATGCTCATGCTGCCGAAGATGATGAACCTCCAAAGAAGAAGGATAGGGAAGAAAGTGATGATAGTAATGATGACTCATCAAGTGAAGAAGAGTATGTTCTAATCTCTGCTCTCACAGGTACTATCTCCCATGGTTGTAATGATTGTTTAATTGATAGTGGGGCTTCCAAAAACATGACTGGGTTTAAAGAATCCTTTGTAAATATGTCTGAACATGAATCACCCAATAAAGTGAAACTTGGGGATGATTATCAATATCCCATCAAAGGAAGTGGTGAAGCCTCCTACAACCTAGATTCTGGAAAATCTTTGAAGATGAAAGAAGGCCTTTATGTACCTGGAGATCCGAGAGGTTGAGCTGTGTGCTGGAGTCCTGGGATGCTCTTTCAAGGTTTTTCCATGACCACATGTAATTTGTGCCCTGGGAGATCCGATAGGTTGAGCCTTATGCTCGTAATCAGTCTTGGGATGCTCTTTCGAGGTTTTGTGGTGACCACATGTAATTTGTGCCCTAGGAGATCCGATAGGTTGAGCCTTTTGCTCGTAATTAGTCCTGGGATGTTCTTTCGAGGTTTTGTGGTGGGGTCACATGTAATAAGTCTTGGAGATATGGACAGGATGAAAAAGGCCTCAGATGCTCTTTAGGGTTCTTGCTAGTCAAGAGACTCTTTTAAGGTTTTGTGACGCACATAATAAGTCCTAAGATTTCCATAGTATGGCCAGTGATGACGAAGACCTGCAGGTGGTGGGCCTACATCCAGTATGAAAAAGGACTAACTCTGTAGAACTTCCTATGACGAGTAGAGTCAGAGATTGGTTGAGATAGCAGCAGCAGTGATGATGCATCAATGACGATGATCCTGAGAAGAAGACTTGTCTAGCAGATCTGTGTCAAGAAATACCTTCCTAGTTAAGAGAGAGTGTTGATGTATTTGTAACTTCGGAATGTATTTCATATATATTTATTGTACCCTTATTATAGATGTGTTATTCCTCTATAATGAAGTGTCGTCATGTGGCTTGACAAGTGTCGCAAGTGTGTGTACTTGGCGATGGGTTATTAGACCACCATGTGTGGGGTCGACCCTGAAATATATATTATATTGTGGATGTACCTAGCTAGACAAGTCGGCCCCATAATATCACTGGGAAAACAGGTTAGTATAAATAGAGATCGGGAGATCTCTATTTTGATAATTTGGAAAGACACACTTCTCTCACTCAGAAAGTGGCGCACTAGTGAGGAGGAGGATCATCTGCTCTAGGAGACTATCTCAAGTGTATTTTGGTTGTACTTTGGTTGAGCCATTTCTCTCTCTATCTCTGAGGAAGTTGTGGGATTTTTCACCTTAGGGTTTTCCCCACAGAAACTCTGTGTCTCTTGTCTTTCATGCTTTTGATTCTTGTGATGCTTGTGATGCTTATTGTAATTGTTATGCATTGATATACTGTATAGGTTATTCTCTCAGTAAAGATCCAAGAGTATTCCGAATTAATGCTCAAAATTTAACAGTACCTTGGGGATTGCAGTCATCAGTGGCATTTTCCCTCGCTGTTGAATAATGAGAATACATCAATGTCTGTTATGAGATAGGTTCGTCAGGTGTTCGACTTCAAATCCATTTATTCACATTTGTTGGAATGTACAAGGTACGTTGGGCCCCATTATCATTATCAATGGAAGCCCTCGCATTTGTTAACGGTATACATCAATGATCGGTAATCAAATGATACCCCCCATGTTTGACTCCAGCTCATTTATTCACATGGTTAGGGTTTGTATCTTGGATAGTTTGGATGAAGACCTTGGGACTCTGATAGCATAACCACATTTATGTTATCACCCAAGCTGCGCAAGACTGAGCCACACTCATTTTGGCTCTTCATGAGACATAGATCCAGCTTGTTGTTATGGCTATGATCTCTTATCTATGTCATGGATCCACGCTTGTATTTCAGTTGCCATACCATATATACATCTCCCAGTTATGTATTGGCGATCATGTTGTATCACACCAAACATCTATATGATGTCAATATTGTAATTGCTCGCTGACCTTGATCGTTGTTTTCAGGTACTTTTGTGAATTGGTTCTATGGTTTCTTGCTCCTCCTCTAACTTGGAATTATAATGTATTTCAGCCATCATTTCCCTTTGAAATCACACATTAGGAGGCATCTGTTATAGGTCAAATCTACACTTATTCGTCCATGATCACATTGCTTTTTCAATCACACAAAAGGACACTATGAATGGAAGAGCTAGGTTGACCTTGGATGAGTTATTGCTGATATTACACTCTTCAGCTGAAAAACATTTTTTTTATAGTTTTCACCACATGTGCGCTACTATTGCCACAGTGATCTAGCATTTTGAACGTTGGTCTTATTGAAGACAACTTGTGCACATACTCCAAAATGTTGCAAACGCTGGTTGTCAAGTGCAAAAGTTGCATACTGTGCACTAGTCTACTTGTATGAAACCTACGCACATCTTAAGATGAAATGAAAAAATATATTAAGATTATGAATTGGGATTAGTTGAATTTTGTTATGCAACTTCTCCAACCTCCCAATTCAACCACCTCTGGAATTAAACTTCCTACCTTGTCCCATAAATACAAGGGGAAGCGATGAGAGAGGGGACTAGAATGAATGATAAGCTATTGTTACGCTGGAGGAATTCTTAAGTCATTGTGAGGAGCAGGAGCCTAGGACTCGGTTCCAGAAGTGTCTGGACATATCAGGTATATCTGTACTTATCTACATTTCTTTGACAATAAAAGGTGGAAATACCCTTCTCATCCCAATCGAATGTCTATTTGATGGAATGTTTATTTGATTGAATATTTGATTGTAGTTGATGTTAAGTTATTTCCAATTTCATCATATTTATTATAGTCAAGATATGTGGAGGAAGGTTAACTTTGTTTTTTAGGTTCATCATTGTGAAATATTGGGAGAAAGCTAGGACCAACCATCGTCAAAAAGGTACAACTTTCAGAATCCTAATATCTTTCCATTTGTAGTAATTAATGCAAAACATGAATGTATTTACCTATCACCCCATGTAAGTTGGTAGTGTCATATCCCTCACTATAAGGTATTTTCCTACACAACAACACTCAATGGTACATGCATGGTAAATCATAAGCAAAATCAAAATTAGACACATAGGGATAGGAATGCCACTCCAACACATGAGGAGGTTCAGGCATAGTGCTAAGAATTGCATACGTGTTTTCTTTAAATTCAAATTTTCATCCCAATGAAACAAAACGTGTACTCATTTTATCATTACAAAATGTGTACACAATTTGTAATGCTAAAATCGCTTGGATTTCATTTGGAATGAATGTGTTTTGGATGCATTGCACTTGGGGACTTGGTGCATTAGACTTGGCTTGGTGATGATAACAATGCAAATAATTGGATGGCTATGAACATATTTTGACTTATATTTGTGTGGCTAGGTATATAGGATGAACGTCTTTTGACTTAGATGGATAGGTATATAGAATGAATAAACATCTTTTGACTTGGTGCATTAGACTTGGCTTGGTGATGATAACACTAAAAAGGTTTGGTGTGTTAGACTTGGCTAGTTGACTCGGGGATGACAACATTAAAAATATTTGGTATGTTAGACTTGGATTGCCAATGATAACAACATAAATATTTGGATGGCTAGGTATATAGAATGAACATTAATTGGTGCATTATACTTCACATGGTGATGGTGACAAATGAGAACATTATAAATATTTGGATGTCTAGGTATATAGAATGAACATGTCTTTCATGAAGAAAGCCAATATGACTTGGTGCATTAGACTTGGCTTGATGATGATAACATGAAAATGATTTGGATGGATAGGTATATAGAATGAAACTAAAGATTTGTAAGGGATAGGGGGAAGGGGGTAATATAGAGAGAAGGGGTTTGGGGTTTAGGAAGGAGTAGGGTGATTAGAGATAAATGGGGATATAGGTGAGGAGAGGCTATGTTGGGGTTGAGAGAGAGAGAGAGAGAGAGAGAGAGATGGGGGGATGGTTAGTGGTAAGGGATAAATATGGGGGGTTAAGGGATGAGGGAGTAGGAGAGACACAGATGGGTTATTAGGGGTAGGGGGAGTATGAGAGAGATAGAGAGAGGGAGGCTTGATGGGAAGTTAGAGGTAGAGAGAGAAGGGGGGTGTTAATGGGTTAGAGGTAGAGACATATGGGGGTGTTAGGAGTGTGGGGGTAAGTGGAGAAAGGGAGAAATAGAGTGAGATAAGGGGTTAGTAAGGGTTAGAGAGAGAGAGAGAGAGAGAGAGTGGGGGGGTTAGTGGTAGGGGGAGTCATAGGGTGTTAAGACCTAAATATTGAAACATTACCCCTTATGTAGTGGCACATTACCCATTTATTATGGTGCATTACATATTATTGATGTCGGATTGGGTCTATTACTGGGTCTATTAGTTGTTATTGTACCCCTTTGTCTCATATATATAGGAAGGAGACCTTTTCATTTTAGTCATCATTGTATCTTGTCTTGTATTTGGTACTTAGTACATTATGTAAGTAGGTACCTCCATCGAAGAGGATTGTTATTCATATCAGTTATTCATTATTAAGTCTTGGATTCCTTTCTTTTGGTCTATTTCTGCTATTTTTATGCCATATATGGGACTTGGTTGCATAACATTTGGTATTAGAGCTCTTTCCTTGGGACTGGTTTCTTCAAAACAAGTCATCTTGGAATTTGCACTATAATTTTGTTTCTACAAGGATTTATAAAGAGATATTCAAAGACCATAACCATAATAGGATGAGATATATGTGGTCCAATTTTTTGATCCCGATAGCATACAGGTTCGGATATATTCAACTTTGAATCTAGGGTTTTGGACTAGTACAAAAATTAGTCTAAAACATGTGTTTTGGGGAAAAAGGTCATATCTGGGGCATGCAAGATGCAAATCGAGTGAGACCTATTGCATTAGAAATAAGGAGGACCAAAGTATCCATGGTAGGGTTTTGAATCTCATATACAAAATATTGGACGCGTTCCATACCCTACAAGTCCTCTCTTATGGAAATACCTAAAATAAGAAGTGTTGGGAGATTCACAATAACTTCTTATTGGTACATTAGAATTAGGTCAGACCCGCGACATTGGAAAAAGGACACATTAGGATACATAAGACTAAATTTTCAAACCCATTGGAGCATAAAATTCAAATTTAACTCAATTACAAGTCATCCATAAAACAATCTTCCAATCAAGGTTTGAAAAATGTACGCCATTTTAAATTTGAATATCTTTCAATAGAAGGATCTAATTCTGGTGAAACCTAGGGTGTGATATATATTTATATTTTTCAAAATGACAACAAAAGGAAGTGTAAAAACTCACACTCCCATCAAACCACCAGAGGATCCATCCTAGACTTATAATGAAAGGGAAGACCTACCTTTTCGAGTGTCTCACTTGGAGGATATGATTAAAGGGACTGTGAAAAAAGTTGATTTAGTTAATTTAGAGGATAAGCTGAATAAAATGGAGGAAAATATGAAAGGTTAGGTGACAAAATCTGATTTACTCAATTTAGAGGAGAATTTGAACAATATTTCTAATCTCATACAAAATTCAAGAGATACTCCCCCTACAGGTGATGATGTGTTCTAGGATACTTGGGAAGATAAAGATAATTTTCATGTTGAGAAACATTCCATGAGGAAATTATTCTAGTAATGGAAGTCATTAGGGATGGTCACCAAAGGGTACCCAACTTGCTAAAATTGACATAAGAAAGTTTGATGGAAATGATCCAATATCTTGGATATTCCAGATGGAGCAATTCTTTGATCTACACTAGGTGCCAACTTTGAAAAAGGTAACTATTGCATCCTTATATTTAGAGCCTGGTCAATTTGTATGGTACCAATGGATTTGTGACCGTAAAAAGGACTCTATTGTCTCATGTTCTATATTCATAGAAAAATTTATTGCACATTATGGGGATATAAATATCAACACCTTCTTTAACCAGTTGGTAAATATAAAGAAAAAAGGCCCAGTTACAGAGCACATTAAGCAGTTTCAGAAGCTAAGTCTCAAAGTGAAGAATATTTCAGAAGATAATTTGTTGGATCTCTTTATTGGAACTTTGAAGGATAACATCCAACATGAGGTTCTCCTTTGGGAACCTAAGTGCTTGGAGCATGCATTTAGGGTGGAAAGAAAAGTTGAAAAAAAAATTATGACAACAAGGAAGTCTACCACTTACAATTATAAAGAAGGAAGTGTGGACTCAAGTCATCAACAACCTACAAGGTTGGCACCACAACAACTAGAGGAAAATAGAGAAAAAGGGATTTGTTATAGTTGTGATAGAAAATATAGTAAGGGCCACAAGTGCACTGAGAAGAAACTATTTTACATAGATTGTGAAGCAGATGAAGAAAATGAACAAGAAGCACCAAAATAACAGGAGCCATCTCAAGATGAAGAAATATAATATACTACTTCCAAATAGATTACTGCCACCATATCCTGTCATGCATTGGATGGAATTAGCACTCCTCAAACTTTCAAGATCAAAGGATATATCAAAAAGAAAAAAGGTAACCTTGTTGATTGATTCTGGTAGTACTCATAATTTCATTCACTGTAAATTAGCTAAGGTTCTCAATTGCTTTGTATATTTAGCACCAAAGTTTCAAGTAATGATTGCAAATGTAGGAACTATCAATTTCTTAGGAAAATGTCATAATATCAATCTCACTATGTGGGAATATTTATTGAATAGTACAATGATTTCTATTATGATGGGGGGTGCTGATTTTGTATTAGGATTTCAATATTTATAATCATTGGGAAGAATGGCTTTTAATTTTTAGAAGCTTTTCATGAAATTTTTATGGGAAGGAAAATAATATGATTTAAAGGGTATCACACAGAAACTAAGTAAGGTGATAAGCTCAAATGACATGAAAAAATGGATAAAAAAGGACATCAAGGTGTATTTGCACAATTATGCTCATTAGATGTTCAAACATCTAGGTCTCCTATTTCCCCAGATCCCCAAAAGGTGATTGATAATCATTACAAGGTATTTGAAGATATTCCAAAAGGTATTCCTCCTGTTCAATATTTTGATCATGCTATTCACTTAATTCTGGGAAGTGTTCCTCCTAACATCAGACCTTACAAATACCCCTATGGAGAGAAGAGTGAAATTGAGAGTATGGTGGAAGAAATGTTAGAGGCCGACATAATTAGGCCTAACGAAAGTTATTACTTTTCACCATTGGTAATGGTACACAAGCTGGATGGATCATGGCATATGTGTCCAAATTATAGAGAGCTCAACAAGAGCACCCTTAAAGATAAATTTCCCATTCCTTTCATTGATGAATTTTTAGATGAATTACATGGAGCAGTTTTCTTTACAAAGTTGGATCTTCGTTCTGGATATCATCAGATTATAATGAAGGAGGAAGACATTCCAAAAACAACATTTAGAACTCATGACGGTCATTATGAATTTTTGGTCATGCCATTTGGTCTCACGAATTCGCCTTCCACATTTCAAGGTTTAATGAATTCCTGTTTCAAGCCTTTCCTTAGAAAAGTTTTGCTAGTATTCTTTGATGATATACTAACCTATAACAAGTCTTGGGAAGAACATGTTCAACATGTTGACATGGTACTACAAATACCAAATGAGAAACAACTATATGCAAAACCTTCCAAATGTTTCTTTGGGGTAAAGGAGGTAGATTATTTGGGTCATATTGTATCTCGGGAAGGTGTCAAGGTAGAATCCAACAAAATTAAAGCCATCATGGATTGGTTGATTCCCAAAACCATAAATATTCTTAGAGGATTCTTAGGTATGACAGGGTACTACCACAATTTTTTTCAGAACTATGGAATAATAGCATCACCTCTAACAAAATTATTGAAGAAAGATGCATTTTCTTGGACTCTAGAGGCAACTCAACCTTTTGAACAGATTAAGGAAGCAATGTGCAAAGCTCTTGTTTTGGACACACCAGACTTCACAAAAACATTTATTATGGAATGTGATGCTTCAAGAAATTGCATTGGTGTTGTTCTAATGCAAGAAGTACACCCGCTTGCTTTCACAATGTTAAATTTTGAGCATTAATTCACAATACTCTTGGATCTTTACTGAGAGAATAACATATACAGTATACCAATGCATAGCAATCACAATAAGCATGACACACATCACAAGAATCAAAAGCATGAGAGACAAGAGACACAGAGTTTCCGTGGGGAAAATTGTAAGGTGAAAAAACCCACAACTTCCTCAGAGATAGAGAGAGTAATGGCTCAACCAAAGTACAACCAAAATACACTTGAGATAGTCTCCTAGAGTAGATGATCCTCCTCCTCACTAGTGCACCACTTTCTGAGTGAGAGAGATATAACTTTTCGAATGATCAAAATAGAGATCTCCTGATCTCTATTTATACTTAACCTGTTTTCCCAGTGACCTTATGGGGCCGACTTGTCTATCTAGATACATCCACAATATAATATATATTTTAGTTCCAACCCCACACGTGGTGGTCTACTAACCCATCGACAAGTACACACACTTGCGAAACTTGTCAATCCACATGACAACACGTCCTTATAGAGGAATAACACATCTCTTGTAAGGGTACAATAAATATATATAAAATGCATAGATTAAATACATTCCGAAGTTACATATACATCAACACTCCCTCTTAACTAGGAAGGTATTTCTCGACACAGTTCTGCTAGACAAGTCTTCTTCTCGGGATCATCGTCATCGATGCATCGTCATCATCATCGTCACTGCTGCTACTATCTCAACCAATGTCTGACTCTACTCGTCATAGGAAGTTCTACAGAGCCAGTCCTTTTTCATACTGGATGTAGGCCCACCACTTGCAAGTCTTCATCATCTGTGCGAACGGTCTGATAGAGGTGGCCTCTTAGGACTAATTTTATGTGCGGATGCAATACCGAAAAGAGTATCTCAGGAACATTTATGTGCCTAAGCACGACTGGAAAGATCTACCAGGATTGATTACATGCATCTCCTCCACAATACCTTTAAAGAGCATCCCAGGAACATTTATGTGCCATAGCACGATCGGCAAGATCTCTAAAGAGAATCCCAGGACTTATTACGAGCACACAGCTCAACCTCTCGGATATCTAGGACTGATTACATGTCGATAGACAAAACCTTTAAAGAGCATCCCAGGAACATTTATGTGCCGCAGCACGACCGACAAGATCTCTAAAGAGCATCCCAGGACTAATTACGAGCACACAGCTCAACCTATCGGATCTCCAGGGCACAAATTACATGTGGTCATGGAAAAACCTTGAAAGAGCATCCCAGGACTGATTACAAGCACACGACTCAACCTATCGGATCTCCCAGGGCACAAATTACATGCCATAGGACAAAACCTTGAAAGAACATATGCCAGATATCTCATGGCACAAATTACATACCATAGGTAAAACCTCGAAAGACTATCTGCAGATCTCCCAGGGCACAAATTATATGTCCTCCCAAGCAAAACCTCGAAAGAGCATTTTCTAGATATCCCAAGGTACAAATTACATGCCATAGGAAAAACCTCGAAAGACTATCTGCAAGTCTCCCAAGGCACAAATTACATGCTTATCTGCACAACCTGTTCCACGGCCATAGAGTATGAACTTGATACTCACCATACATCATCCTAATGTACATATGATCATCCTGATCATCATCACTGCAACATCCTGCTACATGTCATCTGGAGCAACATCCTGAAGCTCGTCACCCATGATCATCCTAATCATATAATGCATCTACCTGATGCATACCAAGTATCTACCTAATACATATCATCATACATGATCCACCTGATAATACAATGTATCCACCTTATACAAATACAAAAACATGATCCACCTTATCATACCTGATACATATCAACATACATCGTCTACCGGATCATACCATGTATCCACCTGATACATATATAGATACATGGTCCAAGCATCCAACATGATGCATACATACATATAAATGATCCAACTGATCATATCCAGCATCCAACATGATGCATACATACATATACATATAAATGATCCAACTGATCATATCCAGCATCCAACATGATGCATACATACATATATAAATGATCCAACTGATCATACAAAGAAAAAACCAGAACATCATCCTAATGCTCATCATCCAGCGCTTACATCCACAGCCATGTGAAGGATCCTCCTTCCAACATGCTTGGAATGGCTTCAGGAAATGTGTCCATCACTTCTTCCTCAAAGTGTCATCAATCTAAAGAACGTCAAGCCTCTCCCTGAAGTACTCGAACTTCACCCTGTTTAGTGGCTTCATCAGCACATCTGCAATCTACTCATCCGTTGCAACATACATGAGCTTCACAGCTCCTCTCTGCACCATATCCCTGATATAGTGATATTTGATCTCTATGTGTTTCGACCTGTCATGAAACACTGGGTTCTTGGACAGCTTCACACAACTCTGGTTATCACAAAAGATACCAATAGCATCCAATGGGAGATCAACTAACTCAGACAGTAGCTTCCGTAGCCATACTGCCTCACAACTAGCTGAACAAGCTGCAACATATTCTGCCTTAGATGTACTCAGTGCTATGCAGGACTGCTTCCTGCTAAACCAAGAGATCACACCTGATCCCATACTGAAGTAGCATCTAGATGTGCTCTTCCTATCTGCAGCACTGCCAGCCCAATCTGAATCAACATAACCCTACAGGTTAAACTTTTGATTTGCTTCATACTTGATCCCATAATCCACTGTACCCTTCAGGTACCTTAGAACATGATTTACAGCAACCAAGTGAACACTCCTCGGATCTGTTAGGAACTGGCTCAATGTGTTCACCGCAAAGCAAATATCGGGTCTCGTGTTCGTCAGGTACATCAAGGACCCAATCATCTAATGATACATAGAGACATCAACCGGCTCAGATGAAGTATCACATAGAAGCTTCAGATTCGATGCCATAGGTGTGGCCATAGCCTTGCAATCCATCATCCTGAATCTCTTTGGGATATCTACTGTGTACTTCCCTTGAACAAGGGAGATCCCACCTACATTCTGCCACACCTCCATACCTAGGAAATAATGCATCATTCCCAAGTCTTTCATATCGAACTCGACAGCAAGCTTCCTTTTAGTATTTGCAATCAATCTGTCATCTCCTATTACAAATAAGTCATCCACATGCAGGAGTAGAATCATAGGATTCCCTTCCTCAACCTTGTAGTAAAGGTTGGAATCCGCTTTACTCTTGGTAAAGCCCAAATGAGATAGGAAACTGTCCATCCTACCATACCAAGTTCTGGGAGCTTGATTCAAGCCATAGAAGGCTTTGTTCAATCTGCACACATACGACTCCCTATCATGTATTTCGAAACTGAGTGGCTGCTCCACATATACTTCCTCTTCAACTACACCATTCAAGAAGGCAGTCTTGACATCCATCTGGTGTATTTTCCATTTCATTGTTGTAGCCAGGGCAAGTATCGTTTTGAAGGAAGTATACCTGGCTAGAGGTGCAAAAGTTTCTTCATAATCTATTCCCTCTTTCTAAGAGAAGCCACGAGCTACGAATCTTGCTTTGTATTTTTCTACGCTGCCATCTACAACATGCTTGATTTTGTAGATCCATTTGGAAGTCACAACAGACTTCTCTTTAGGTCTTGGGACAACATCCCAAACATCATTATTCATTATTGATTGGTATTCCTCTACCATGGCATCCTTCCATTCTTTCTTTTCTACTGCTTCTTCATAACTTGAAGGTTCTTTGTTCATAATGTCACAGAGTAAAGCAACATAGCTGGTATGTGATCTAGTTCTCTTCTTTTCTCTGTGTTCTTCTTCTGGAATGCCAAATCTTTCTGCATCTTGAATGAGCTCTCTAGCCCATGCAGGTTTCCTCTTGTGAGAGTTATCCTCACGGGGTGGATCTACAGGTTCTTGCAGATCTTCAAACTCACGAACAACTTATGGAATTGCTTGAGTCATGGTAGTGTCTTGAAATCTAGTTTCCTTAGGTTCTTTATAAACTTCGATAGGTGCCTTCCTTGATTTGATGAATGCTGAGTTTTCATCAAATGTTACATCCCTGCTGACATCAATCTTCTTGAACCCTGGAAAGTATATTCTGTAAGCCTTCGAGCTTTCACTGTAACCCACAAAGATACCCTTCTTTCTTGAAGGATCTAGTTTGGTCCTCTATTCCTTTGGGACATGAGTGTATACTGGACAACCAAATATTCTGAGATGGTTGACTTCAGGTTTCTTACCAGAAAAGACCTCTTCTGGTGTTTTGTTGTCCAATATCTTGTGGGGTGTTCTGTTTTGCACATATACAGCTGTTCTAGCTGCTTCTTCCCATAGACGCATAGGTAGATCCTGGTCATGCAGCATTACCCTTGCTGCTTCCATGATTGTTCTGTTCTTCCTTTCTGCAACTCCATTCTGTTGAGGATTATAAGGAGCAGTCAATTCCCTCTTAATCCTTGAATCATTGCAAAGCTTCTTGAAGTCACCTGAGGTGAATTCTCCACCATTGTCGGATCTGAATGTTCTGATCTTCTTGTCGGTTTGATTCTCCATCAAGGTCTTGAATTCCTTGAATTTATCAAACACCTCATCTTTGTTCTTCAAGAAGTATACCCAAGTCTTCCTGGAGAAGTCATCAATAAATGAGACATAGTAAACATACCCACTCAGAGAACTGGATGACATAGGACCACATACATCTGAGTGGATGATTTTCAGGATGTCTTTTGCCTTGCTTTCACTGCTTGGGAAAGCCTTCTTTATGTTCTTACCTTTTGCACATCCTTTGCAAACACCTTCATGTTTGGTCTTGATCTCAGGAAGACCCTCTACATCCTTGCTTGCAATTGGAAGTGCCCTATAGTGCATATGAGCAAGTCTTCTATGCCAAAGTTCACTTGGCTCCATGGATTCATGTACCATGGCATGTTCAGGTTGTCCCTTCAATTTATACAAACCTCTCTCTTGCTCTCCAATCACTACTGCATCATCTATGGTCTTTCCCTTTTTCCACATTAGGACTTGGCCATCCAGAAATTGAACCCTCATACCTTTTGCATCTAATGCAGAGATGGAGAGTAAGTTCTTCTTTAGCCCAGGTACATAAAGGACTTCTTTTATCTTCAAATATTTTCCAGAATCTAGGTTGTAGGAGGATTCACCACTTCCTTTGATTGGGTATTGATAATCATCCCCAAGTTTCACTTTATGGGGTGATTCATGTTCGGACAGATTTACAAAAGATTCTTTAAACCTAGTCATGTGTTTGGAAGCCCCACTGTCAATCAACCAATCATTACAACCATGGGAGATAGTACCTGTGAGAGCAGAAATTAGAACGTACTCTTCTTCACTTGGTGAGTCATCATCACTATCAGTTTCTGCCCTAGCCTTCTTCTTTGGGGGTTCATCATCTTCGGCAGCATGAGCATGATATCTTCTTTTGTTATTCTTCTTCTTGTTGTTGAATTTGTTGTTGTCTTTCTTCTTCTTGGGACAATCTGAAGCAAAGTGTCCCTTCTCATTGCAATTGAAGCATCTGAGATCTTTCTTATCTTTATGATAATGATGGTGTGAGAATTTCCTATTATGAGATGATTCCTTCTTGGACTTGCCTTTCCTGGCATGTGCTGTGAGATCTTGATCTTCATTTCCCATCTTTTCTTCTCGAGCCACAAGCCTAGCTTCTTCTTAAGAGCATTCTTCCCGCAATCTGTTGAAGGAGATCAACTTCTTCCTTGCACAAATTCCTTGAATAAAGGAATCTCATGACCTGGGTAGGCCATTTAGAGTGGTCATCACCACTTCACCATTCTCCACCACTTCACCATTTTCCACCATTTCATCCACTACTTCTAGTTGTTCTTTGATCTGGGAGACCCGTGAAAAATAAGATTGAACGGTTTCTCCATTCTGAAACTTTACTCCTTTCAATTGGTTCCGCAGGGTCATCTTCCTATTTATGTTCTTCCCTTCAAATAGCTTGGTCAAAGAGTCAAACATATCCTTGGGTGTCTTTAGAGAAGACACATGGGGTATGAGATGGTCTTTGATAGAATCAGCAATGATTCTCTTTGCCTTGACCAAGTTCTTCTTATGCAATACCTTAGCCTCTTCATCCTCTGGGATATGGATGTCTTCTTTTACATATGAGTCCAACTCATTCTTTTCCAAGATTAACCCAATCCTATACTTCCAAGCTCGGAAGTTATCAGCTCCTTCAAGCTTATCCTCAAGCTTGGTGTGGTGAGACATCTTAAAGAGTACTTCAAATGGAAATAGAAAAGATTTAGGTCTTACCACTTGAAATGTTGAAAACTAGATCTGGTCCCGGATTAGGGTTTGTCAGAAAAACCCTAAAAATTCAAAATGTGAATTTCAACTTTCTGAAAGGATAGAAAGATGCACCTTGATGAGCTGATCAGCCTGGTGTATTCAGAATTTGAGATCAGCAAAGCGTTACCCTTCAGATTTTCCTTTTTGTCCTCCCGAGTTCACTGGGAGAGCCCTGAATTAGGGTTTGCATTTCCTGGAGATCTACCCTACCAAAAATCTCGATCCAAAGCTCTAAACTTTGATTTTTTCAAGGAGATGCCAGCTATGTCTTCAGATTTCAGAAATTCCTATTTTGTGGAAACCCTAATTTTTAGGGCCAAATCTGAAAATGTTCAGAATTGAATTCTGATTGGACAGATAGATTCTCCTTGATGAGTAGAGTCAATCTACTATAATTCTTTTCCAAACACTATGGAGAGAAATCCAATAAACAAGAAACTCAAGTTTTCGTCACTGCAAAATGTCTTCTTCTCAGGTTAGCTCTGATACCATGTTAAATTTTGAGCATTAATTCACAATACTCTTGGATCTTTACTGAGAGAATAACATATATAGTATATCAATGCATAACAATCACAATAAGCTTGACAAGCATCACAAGAATTGAAAGCATGAGAGATAAGAGACATAGAGTTTCCGTGGGGAAAACCCTAAGGTGAAAAACCTCACAACTTCCTCAGAGATAGAGAGAGCAATGGCTCAACCAAAGTACAACCAAAATACACTTGAGATAGTCTCCTAGAGCAGATGATCCTCCTCCTCACTAGTGTGCCACTTTCTAACTGAGAGAAGTGTGTTTTTCCGAATTATCAAAATAGAGATCTCTCAATTTCCATTTATACTAACCTGTTTTCCCAGTGACCTTATGGGGCTGATTTGTCTAGCTAGGTACATCCACAATATAATATATATTTCAGGGCTGACCCCACACATGGTGGTCTAATAACCCATCGTCAAGTACACACACTTGCGACACTTGTCAATCCACATGATGACACTTCCTTATAGAAGAATAACACATCTCTAATAAGGGTACAATAAATATATATGAAATACATTCCGAAGTTACATATACATCAACAGGTACTAATCGAAACTCTAAAATTCATTCCCAGAGCATAATGAGTTGAACTCAATGGGAAGAAGTTCGCTGGAAGGGAGGCCTTAAGGAATCCTCCATAGTCCAACACGAGGAACACTCACAAGTTTGTGCTGATTTGGAGTAGGACAAGTAACAAGATGAAACAAACTGACACCAAGATGGCCGACACATGAAGTCAAGGTAACTGCAGAATGGTCGACACAGGCTGTATCCTTGAACAGTGAGCACCACACAAAGTGACTTAGGTAGCTTTTGACATGAGGGGGAAATGATATAAGCCTTCAATGTAGGAGACATTAGCAGACTCTCCATATGATGGGAAGAATAACCAACCGAAGGAGTAACAAACTTTGAGATCAGGTTCACCCTAAGGTCAAAAACTAAAACCTAACTGAATGATGGACTCAAATAGGTGCTGTGTTCAAGGACATGACTGACTTAACTACCTTTGAAACTGAAAAGATGTGATATACCCTTCTCTTCCCTTATTCTTTTTGGTAAAAGAATGTCCTTATTGTTTTAATGCGTCTAAGAAATCAAACTCAATAAGCCCAACCATGTAAAATTTTAATGAGCCCATGGGAGGAAGACTTAGGACCTTGTTCATTTTTTATAGAGTTCGAAGAAGAGATAGAAGAATACTCTATAATACTTATCTCTGGATTTTAATATCGAGCCGAGATATGTTCTTGCTTGCCGATGTTTTCAATTTTAAGGAGTCTGAAAAAATTAAACAATAACTCCATATGCCCACCCGTGGATTTTAGTATCGAGCCCGGGTTGGTGTATGCTCATCGATGTTTTCCTGTTTATAGAGTTTGAAAAAATTAAACAATCCTCTATATACCCTCTCGTGGATTTAACATCGAGCCCGAGTAGTTGAATGCTCGCTTGGTGTTTTCATGTTTCGAGCTGAAAACCCTAAAGAAGGCTCCAAAAGTCCTTTTTCATACAGTTAGTTTCCTCCCCTGGAAAAGTGTAAAACGATGAGAGAAGAACTCTTCTAGCCATGGATGACTAGAGTATTCCTTTTCCATAAGTAATCCGCAAAAGTCCGAAAAGGGTTAAACTTATACTTAAGCGGATGTTCCTTCAATTCCTTTAACGAGTCTGAAGAGAACAAGCAAACTCGTCAATGTTGTTTGTTTTTGAAAAGTCAAAAAGAGGGCTTAAAATGACTTAAACAGCTTCAGGGATAGTAAGTTCATGACCTAACAGCTTCAGGGATCGTAAGTTCATGACCTATCAGAGAATAGAATCTCGACAACCAAGTTAGTGACCAGGACAAATTTTCTCAAATGACAAAATATTGAAACAATATGGTACTTATACTGATCCTGTCAATGAAGAAAACAAGCCTTAATAGTTCGATGTTTACAATATAGTGATTGTTCGAAATATATAGTTAATCTAATCCACCAAAATTTGAAAAAATTAATGAATTAAAATAATATTTTAAAAACAAAATGAAACTATACCCTTTTTGGAAAAGTGGGTAAAAATTAAAAAGCAATTTCTATAAATAGTCTCATTTTTTAAAATCAAATATCACAATTTGAAATTTAGGGCAAAGTGGAGAAAAAACCTCAAGCTACCTTTGCTCGTTGTGATCGAACCAAGTCACCAATCCAAATAAGTAGTCTCATCCTTAACTTGCATTTACATATAAAGTTTTTAATTTTTATGGTAAAAATCATTTTTTATCAAACTTTTAAACTCGTTTCTGTGCAAGCGTTGGTTTGCTTGCAAGAGACTAGTGCACTCGACAAAAGTGAGCTAGTATTCCTGTAAGACAGTCACATTCAGGATGCTACTGTCTATCATAGACAGTAGCATTCACCACAAAAACTAGGGAAAGAAATTACAAATAACCAACATTTTATGGTTTAATGGCAGGATGGTGCTTGTGTGGCATGAAATGGAACATGAGGAGATGGATCAAGAAGCTTTACAAGATCCATTAACCTTTCATGCATTGCAAAGATGTGGTTTGTTGAAATTCTATAGAATGGTCAACATGCGGGTACAAATCCGGCTGCTTGAGAGGCTTGTACAGTACTGGGATGCCAATGCATTAGTGTTCAATCTCCAAGGGGAGATATTGGAACTGACAGTTGATGACATCTATTTCATCATGGGTCTCTCCCGAAGGGGAGATGTAGTGAATCTTAAAGGGTCCTCTCGCAATGTGGGTTCCCTATCCGTGCAGGACTATATCAATACCTATTGTGTATCGGGTACAAAGAAAACCAGGTAGTCAGGTCCTTATTTCAACTGTTGTGAGCTTCCCACTCAAGGTCATCTTGAGTATTCTCAACCAGATGGCCAGAAGTGATACGCAATATATTGCTTCAATGAACTTCATGCATATGGGTACTGAATGCCTACGAGGGATAGTTTTTGATTGGTGTTCAAGTCTACTGGAAAACATGAAACTTCAACTTTCCGGGTGTAAGACTAGGAGGATGAAGAATTTTGGGTACGAAATCATACTGTGCACTTTTTTCTTTGAGAGGGTTCCTGCCATGAGTCTGGGGATGGATTTCCCCCCACTTAACCCTCATGAGCCATTGATGGGTCATTGGGGAGAGATCATTCTGCACCAGGGTGGTGGCGAGAGAAACTTTTGCTATAGTGAGGATGATTTCTGGGCATGGTGGGACCAACAGGTACCAACTCTTGAGAAGTTCCCATATGTGGGCATAGACTTCCACAACGATCCTGAGCTAGCTCTTCCTCCAGGAGCAACCTAGGGAGAGATTGGTAAGTTCATTTTTTGAAAAATTATTTGATTTTTTCATTTTTATATATATGATTTTTACAATGAGTTTGAAGTACTGAAACAAAATGTCTTATGCAGATGTTAGACCAGTGCGTCCTGAGGGACACCCCCATACCTTTGTGAGACCAGTCATAGTAAGGGAAGCTGATGCCATGCTGGCGAACATAGAGGGGAAGATGAGTCGGTTGACTCATGAAATTTTGACATACAGGATCGAGCGAATGCTGCTCGACATGAAGGAGAATGTGGTGGGTGTGCCCCTAGCATGGATTCGGCTACAGAGAAAAGTAGTTAGGCTGGTCATTTGCTATAGGGAGGCAGTAGAGGCAGATGAGGCCCCTCCTTATCCATAGGATAAGGACATATATATGTATATTTTTTAGGCCATCGAGCCCATTTTTGTATATTATGACATGACTCTGTGACAGACTTATGAACCAAACTCATATTATTTTTTGATACGGATTATATATACAATATTGGTGTTATTTACATGTGTGTTATTGTCTTTTATGGATGAATTATGGATGTGTATGATGCAGATGCCAATATAAAACGTAGTTTGCAAATGAATCAGCTAAAGCATTCAAATTTCTTGGAATATGTTGATATGTGATGTAAACAAACTCTCTCTCAAGTAACTTAACGTGCAAAAATTGACGTAGAAAAATAGGATCTCTAACCTGATAAACACCCATTAACTAAAACACAACTAGTTGCGATTCGAGCCATACCTCCACATGTGAAATGCCATGGAACAGAGCATCTCGGAGTAGCTCTATGACTGCACTGTATTCAACCACATTGTTCGTTGTGGGACCTAAACAAGCCCCTCCCAAAGAAACCAGTTGTCCAGTTGGTGATTAAATAACCCAAGTAGCTGCAACCAACTGACGGGTGTGGCGGCTAGCACCATCAACATACCCTATAAAGTGTTCAGTCGACATCTAAAACACAAAGCAATGGATGCATAAGACGTAACAACCCCTATAAACAAAGCTAACTCTACAAAATGTACAGCTATGATACATGAAAAAGAACAGAAGCCTAAGCATAGTACTTCTTCAAGTAGAGCCCATTTCTAGGCTCCGACAACTTATTACCTTCATAGTCTTTTAACTCACATGCACCCTTCTTCAAAACCTTAGAAACTATGTAGGGACTGAGCCACATGGACTTAAACTTTCTAGCTCCTAAGGGTTCATTGTCCTCATCGTAGAGAAAAACAAGGTCTCTCTCAAGAAAAACCCTAGGTTTAACCGACTTATCGTACTGTCCCTTGACTCGATTCTTATGCACTTCGTTTGTTGTGAGCTCATCATGGCACTGCTCATCAAGATGTTCTAAATGCATCAAACGTTCTTCCAAGATTGAACTATCAAGTAGTATTTGGATAGCCAACTTCAATGAAGGAATCCCGCACTCAACCAGAATGACTGCTTCTATCCCATGCACAAGTTGGAAGGGAGAGAACCCGGTAGCAGTCTTCACATTGGCTCGGTAGGCCCAAAGAGCAGGATATATCATAATTTTCTAGTTAGTTATACTGGCATTAACGGTCCTTTGTAAGATGGTCTTCAAAGTCTTGTTGACCGCTTCGACCTAACCATTCGCTTGCAGGTAAAACAAAGACGAATGTTCCTGCAAAACCTAACATGGTGTATAGATCAGTCATCATGTTGTTCTGAAAATGATGACCGTGATCAGTCATGATCTCTTTGGGTATACCAAATCTTGCAATGATCTGGTTGAAAATGAAATAAGTGGTCATCTCCCCATCAGACTTAACAGTAGGCATTCCCTCGGCCCACTTGGTGAAGTAGTGGACAACAACAATGATATGATGATGACCTCCAGCCGAAACTGGATTACAATTCATATAATCAATCCCCCACTTAGTGAAGGGGCCTACTATGATTACAGGATGGAGAAGATCTGGGTGTGCTCTCATCTTCCTGGTGAAAAAATGACATCGCTAGAAGCGTTTCACAGATTCCACACAATCTTTGAAGATCGTGGGCCAAAAATAACCAGCACGCATTATTTTCTGGGTTGTTTCCAACCCAGAAAGATGACCCCCACAGGCTCCACTGTGAGCATCATTCAATACTAATTCTGCTTCCTCCAAGGTCAAACAATGACGTAAGATGGAATCTACCCCACATCTTTACAAAGTGTCAAAAATGATGAGATAGTTCTTCGCATGACTCTTAAGTTTGCATCGTTCATCCCTAGAGAAAGTGGTGGGACACCTCAAAGTCTGGAGATATACTAGGATATGCCCATACCATGGGTCAAAGGATGCAATGAGAAAGATATGTTCATCTAGGAATGATGACTCTTCCTTAACGTGTACTATGTCACTAGGGAATTCAGAAATCAGTTCGGCGAAAACTAGTGATTTCTTTGACTTAGCGGACTGAAAAACTAAGTCAAATTCTTGCAGGATTACAATCCATTTATTAAATTTCCCATCGATAATGTGTCGAGTCAGAACATATTGAAATGGGTTGACTTTCGCAACCACTATGGTAGTTCGCAATAATATATAGTGGCATAGCCTCTAAAACGCATAGACAACAGCTAATGCTAACTTCTCCAAGTGAGAATACTTAATCTCAAGAGTTATCAAGGCACGCGACAGATAATAAATGGCATGCTCTTGGAGATTTCCATCCTCTTGAACAAGTACTATGCCGATTGTATTGGAGAAAACTCACTATGGCTTGGGAATACCACAATAGACAGATGACTACCAGAAATCAACTCGATTCTCAAAACAATGCTATTATAAATGATAATGTTAAGATAATGGAGAAATGTAACCAACCTCGATCCAAACGTTTGATGTAGATCCCCGTTGGAGCTTTCAATCCATGTACTTGAAATCTGTAAATTAGTCTTGACAGCCAATATCCAACAAGTACATATAATATATAAATGACATTAACATTATCAATAACAATGGTCCATAATATCACAAGCAAGTGTAACCCAATGTATAATAAACAATATTCACAACATGATGGGCGAGAATATGAGTATTTCTATTAATGAACAAGAAGAAGTACAAAGTGATATGACCTCTTGTCGGCAACCAATCTGAACCAATATCTAGATCAATCCACTTGTGCCTCCACCACTTCAATCCTCCATGAATGGCAAACTCAAACTGGAAAGGAGTTTGGAAGGTGAACATAAGGGGTTCACAACTACAAGGATCAATGAGTGCAGACTCAAGATAGGACAAAAATCCACTAGAGTTCTCTTACTATTCTCTTCTTCCCTTCCATAAGCCATATGTGCTCAATATATAGTCCTCTCAAAGGTAGGTGAAAGGACACATCGAGGCATTACTCGGGCAGATGGAGAGTCAAAGGTCACCCAATGACCGCTTTTTGGGAGTAAAAAGTAATAAATTAGTGATTTTTACCATTTTGCTTGATACCTGAGGTCTATAGTGATGCAACTCGCAAGTACGCATGCTATAATGTTGCAACATGCAGGTAGGAATAAAAATAGGGAAAAATAGTATATTTGAAGGATATGAGTGGATCTGAGTCATTGAAATTGATCCTATAGGCCAAAGAATGCTGATGCTCATAGGGTGGAAGATTACGATGTAACAGATGCCCCCTAATGTGTGAGGTAAGAGTCTGATGCTACGATGGCCGAAATACATTATAAAACTCAGAAGTGGAGTGATGGAGACACAAGTGGAAAGAGCATCTCACTCGTCATAATACAATAATATCTCTGAATACATGTTGGTATAGTACAACAATCTGATACAATGGCCATGAATAGGCAGTACATAATGGATACATGTCATAAGTGATCATAGCCATGATCCCTCTACAGTAAGATATGGTCTCCTGCTGAAAAGGAAACAACCGGTGCAAACTGGAGGTACAAACTGCTGAAATCTGAGAGGTGATATCTCAAATGTAAAGTCAAAGTCATATGTAGCATACCGAATGCCATAATCGCCTGGGGTCTTCTACACAAGTCTTCAATGGTGCAAGTCCCATCAAGTGAATAAAGGAGTTGGGGTCGAACCTGATGAGACATTGTCTGACTACCAGTCAATGATGTATACATTAACATATGCGAGATGACCCACCAATAATGAAAATGGGCATCAAGGCACAGAGCACAATCATCAGACTGTGAATAAATGGGTTGAGTTCGAACACTTGGATGAATCCATCAATCAGGAGACATTGATGTATTCCCAAAACTATCAATGGCGAGAGAACCTGCCACTAATGACTGCAAGCCTCAAGGTACTCAACCGAAATCTAAGCCTCAAGTACCAAAATAAATGGGTTGAAGTCGACGGAACGATACTCACTAGAAGGAGGGCATTAAGGCATCCCCCATCAACCAGCACGGGGTACCAGCAATGCTGAAAGATTTGGAAGATCTCAGGTGAAATGGACTGACTCAATAAGGATGGACGACATGCAATAGTCAAGAGATCTGAGAAATGGCCGACATTGGTTTCAGGACTTCCTTTAAATAAGAGCATGAGAAGATGGATAGACTCATGCAACATAGACTTGACATAAACTATGTAATGCAGGAGGCATCACAAAGGGCTCCATAATGACTGTAAGCTTAACCAATCAGTGGAGTAATCTGAGAAACAAGTACAGCTCCTAAGGCCCAACTATAGTCCCGACTCATAATGTACGGAGTGGAATGAATGCTCTGTTCAAAGGCGACACAATAGCTGCCAACAAGAAACAGTGACCTATGCTCAATGCAAGGAAGTGCATGCAGGATGTGGACACTCAGGGGTATGTTCCCTCAAGGTCAAAGGATCATCAAATTGTGAAGGGAAAATATATAAGCTCTGCAGGGCTCGACAAGGAAAAATGCTCAGGCACCAGGCTAACAACTGAGTAAGCGGGAGCCGGCACAAGGCTCAAGCGGCAAGCAAGATGATGCAATGCAATCACAACATGATATAACTGAGGGGAGTTCTTAAGGGAGATGCCCAACATAAGACAAAGTAGAGTATGAGTCTTTATCGCAATGTCATGGTGTGACTACAAAGGACTCCCAGTCCTAAGGACAAACAATGGCATGGGAACCAGAATGCATAAGGGGTTCTAACTAGGGTACCCATGTTCGAAAAAGCCCTACCACCACATAATGACACTTCTATAGTAGTGTGAAGGTTCTGTGTCAGTTACGAAGTGGGGTCGCACCTAAGGTTTATGAAAATGGTTAATAGGTCAAATGCATAATGCATGCGAAAATGGCATCTAACCTATATGCCAAGTGTGAAATGTACCTGTCGTAGGTGTGAAATGGTTCAGAACAACTTTCGCTGAGGAAATCTGATTAAAAAACACTACTCCATGACACAATATTAGTTCATAATGGCTCAAAATGGAAAAAAATATAGAGAAGTGGGTCAAGAAAATTATAAATAGTAATAAAATTTTCCAAATTACAATTCATTTGCACTATTCACCAATTTGGAGTATAGTGGTTAGTTTTTACCTGAAAGTTCAGTTGCCGATTCTGGGATCTACAGGCGACCGTTCAGCGAACCGTCTGGAGCAGGTTGGTGGTTACTTCAATACCTTTCATTTCAATGCTTTTATTTCAATTTTTGATGGTGGGATTTTTTGTTTGCCCAAGCCCTAGATGGCTTTGGTGCTACCCGCGGGCTATAACTATGCGGGTCGCGAGTAGGGCACCAAACGCACAGTCAAAAAATAGACTGCCCACGGGTACCCGCCACTATATACAAATTAGCCTGCGGGTACGACCGTGAAGAAATTTTTAATCATGAAATTGACCAAAATTTACTTGTTTTGCACTCCAGGATGGTTCTAGAGTGGAGGGAAAGAGAGCATGACCAGGTTGATGAGGCCGTGCGCAATGATTTGCAAGCGCAACAGGCATTGCAGGCATGTGGTTTGTATAAGTACTGGAGCATAGGGGGTTTAAGAGCCCAAAACCTATTACTCCATCATCTGATAGACTACTGGGATGTGGATGCACAAAACTTCATCCTCAACGAGCAAACTCTGACACTAGAAGTAGAGGATATCTATTTCATTACCGGTTTTTCCTATAGAGGGGAGGTGTCCAGTCTTCGGTCTAGGACCGTGGGTGGTGGGATCACTGTTCAAGAATACATAGCATGGTATTGTCCCACAAACACACGAGCGATGGGAAGCCAAGTTCCCATTAATGCCATATTAGATCTGAGCACAAAGATCATTGTGGCTACCCTGGTGCGGATCATTGGATCCAAAGCACTGCACTAGGCATCCAGGCTGGTGATGTTTTATGCATCACAATGCATGCAACCTACGATATTCGACTGGTGTACTACTCTACTGGTGTCTATGAAGACACAACTGACGAAATGCAAAGAGGGGAAGGCCAAAAACTTTGGGTATGGTAGCATCCTATGCAACTTCTTCTTTGAGAGGGGTTCGGGGCTTAGTCCAAGGTTGGATGTCCCTCCTCATAGCCTTCGTGATCCATCCCTGACCCAATGGGCTAAGATCTTAACACAAAAGGGTGGTGGCTGTATGGAATCACCATATACTGAGGATTTCTTCCGCTGGTGGAACCAACAGGTGATCGCTATAGAGGACTACCCCTATGCGGGGATAGAATTTAGACAGGACCGTGACATGCAGCTACCACCAGGCGCAACATTCAGAGACATCGGTGAGTACTCTTTTGGTTTTGTGTTTATTAAATTTTTATGGATTTTTTTATTATAGTTGAAATGCAAAAAATATTTTTGGTGGTAGTATCAAGTGCTAAAGTTTGACTGTTTTCTCGCAGACAAAGGCCCGATGAGACCCGAGGGCTTCCCGAGACATGGTCGTCGGGGTAGAGGTGATGAGGCGGCAGATGCTGCAGTAGGGCGCACACTTCAGACATTGCGGCGCAACATATCATAGATGGTTTCCTAAGTACCACAGATAGAGGTAGCCCGACTACCTGAGGCCATGCAGTGCCAAGTAGTGGGTGTTCCTAGTGAGTGGGTGCGACTACTGCAGCGGGTGGCCAATGTAGTATAGTACTTCTATGAGACACATCCCATTGAGTCGGAAGCTAGGCCTCCCTGGAGGGAATAGATATCACAGGGTTTCACTTTTTGTATTGATATGTATATTTTTGAGGGCTACGGGCTCCAATTTTGTATGACACTACCATTTTTTTTGCACATATTTATAAACATATAAAAATTTGGTTTGGTTCTACTATATGTGTGTATGTACAAATGTATGAATGTCTTTGTATTTATGTGCTTCATGATGAATGTGACAAATACCAATCTAATACATAGTTAGCCTATGCATCAGATATGTAATTAAGTTTTCTCGGAATATGAATATATGTAATTGAAACAAAATGTCTCTCCAAGAATCATACCTTAAGGAATATCCGTAGTAATGTAGGGTTTCATACACAGTACTGCCCATTCAGCTGAGACACAACTAGTTGTGAATCCAGGAGGACTTCTAAAGACTGGACGCCATGTGAAATAGCATCCCGAAGTAGCTCAATAACGGCACTATACTCAGCCACATTATTAGATGTAGGACCGAGAAAAGCACCTCCTGAGGACACAACTAGGTGGTTAGGTGACAAGATAAACCAGGCAGCAGAAGAAAGCTATTGTGTATGTCGGCTAGCACCATCCGTGAAACCTAAGAATGTAGGAGATCCCGTTGACATCTGTCAATCAAACAGAGGCTAATTAGCAGACCCGATAACCAAAAGGCAAGCTAAACTATGTATAGAAAAACTATACAATAGTGTACAAAAGTATCAGCCTGAACCGGAGGTTCAAGCGTAATACCGCTTGAGGTAGAGCCCATTTCTAGGCTCCTTCAAGATAGTCCCCTCATAGTCTTCTAACTCATAAGCTCCTTTTTCAAGGACACGCCTCACAATGTAAGGACCGTGCCACATGGGATTGAACTTGCTTGCCCCCGGGGGTTCTTTAGCTTGGTCATACAAAAGTACCAAGTCACTTTCAGCATATTATCGAGGACGGACAGACCTATCATATTGAACCTTGACACGATGCTTGTTAACATCAATGGCCACAGTGGCATCTCGACGTTGCTCGTCAAGTTGCTCGAGGTGTACTAAACGTTGCTCAATATCTGTCGTATCAGGGAGGAGCTCTATGGCTAGCTTGAGTGAAGGGATTTCGCATTCAATCGGTAAAAGTGACTCCACACCATGAACTAACTAGAACAGTGAGAACCTGGTGGCAGTCTTAACTATGGTTCGATATGCCCACAAAGCATAATATAACATGATATGCCAATTGGTCTTGCTTTGTTGGATGGTACGTTGGAGAATGGTATTCAAAGACTTATTTACTGCTTCAACCTGACCATTCGCTTGAGGATAGTAGGAAGAGGAGTGTTCCTGACGAAACCCAAGCTTGAGAGACAAATCCTCCATCATCTTGTTTTGAAAGTGACTGCCATAGTCAGTGACAATCTCTTTCAGGATACCGAACCGAGTGATAATCTAGTTGAACACGAAATGGGATGCAGTAGCACCATTGGCTTTTATGGTAGGCATGGCCTCAACCCACTTGGAAAAATAATCCACAGCCACGATAATATGGTGATGCCCCCCAAGCGAAGTTGGTTTGCAATCCATGAAATCTACCCCCCACTTAGTGAATGGACCGACAGTGACGACCGGATGGAGGGGCACTAGATGCGATTGTGTGTTCCGAGAAAACACCTGGCAAGGGTGACATCTCTTCACAGCGTTAATACAATCTTTAAAGATGGTAGGCAAAAAATAACCAGCTCGCATGATACGTTGGGCTGTAGCAAGCTCGGATAAGTGACCGCCACACGCCCTCGCATGACAATCATTAAGCCGCTTCTTCATGAATCAAACAATGACATAGAATGGAATCCTTTCCTTGGCGATACAAAGTATCACCAATGATAGTATAATCTTTAGCATGATGTCTCACATGTCGTCGCTCGTCTCATGAATAATGCGGAGGAAACTTCAAAGTTTGGAGATATACAATGGCATCCCCATACCAAGGGTCCTCAGACGAGATAAGAAATAAGTGTTCATCCACAAAGGAATCTTCATGAATGGCATCCTCATCAAGTCATGGAAGGTCCAACATAAGCTCAGCGAACACCAATGATTTCACCGATTTTTCCAAAGCAAAATCAAGATCAAATTCCTGAAGGATTGCAATCCATTTATTATACTTACCCCCAATAAGGCGTTGTGATAGCACGAACTGAAATGGATTGATGTGAGATACAACTATAGTTGTTTGAAGCAAAATGTAATGTCATAACTGCTGGACTACGTGGACAGTCGCAAGCACCATCTTTTCTACGTGAGTGTACCTTAGTTCAGCATCTACTAAATTTCGATTGAGATAATAGATGACATGCTCAACGAGTGCATCATCTACTTGAACGAAGACCATGCCAATAGTCTCTTGGGATGCGGCCACATAAAGAATGAAATCTCGTGCGAAATATGGTGGACTAAGCACAGGGGCAGATACCAAAGCTTTCTTAAGGGCATCAAAAGACTGCTGGGCTCGCTCATCCCAGATAAAAGGTGTGTATTTCTTCAATAAGCGTGCGAAACCTTTGGTAATATTAGCAGAGTTAGCTATAAACCGACGCATAAAAGTAGCTCTCCCTTGGAGGCTCTGAAGTTGTAACAAATTACGCGGAGGAGGCAACTGAAGTATTGCCTCAACATTGAGAGGATCGACTCTTATACCCTCTTTCGAAACTATGAATCCTAGAAGGCAACTAGTCCTAACAGTGAAGATGCATTTGTTTGGATTCAATAGAATTTTGTAGTCGATACATCGTTGGAGAATCATACAGAGGTGCTTGGAGTGGTCCACTCTCTTGCGAGAATGGCCAGCAAGATCATCCAAGAAAACTTCCATAATCATCTTAAGATCATTAAAGGCATAGGTCATGGCTCGCTGAAAAGTAGCTACGAAATTTTTAATGCCGAAAGGCATTTTCCGATATGCAAATGTTCCCCATAGACAAATAAATGCTATATTATGTTGGTCCGTGGGTTTGATTTGAATCTAATTATAACCTGAGAAGCCGTCCATGAATGAAAAAATCTCACTCCCCACACAAGCATCCAAAATTTGATCAATGAATGGTGTGGGGAAGTTGTCTTTTGGACATGCACAGTTCAAATCTCTAAAATCAGTGCATACATGGATCGTTCCCTGCTTCTTATCCATAGGAACGAGGTTTGACACCCATTCGGTAAGGGGAACGGGGTAGATGAAACTAGCTTTGAGTAGTTTCTCCACCTCTGCCTTAATAGTAGCTGCCTTTCTAGGGTTCACAACATGTAATCATTGTTGAACTGGTTTAGCATCAGGATATGTTCTAATCTTGTGTTCAACAATGTGGGGATCTATTCCTGGCATCTTCTCATATGACCAGGCGAAAGCTTCTCGGATTTCTGTAAAGAAATCAGTGTAAATAGCGATCTCCTCAGGAGTGCAATCAGCACCGACGTAAAAGTTCTCCAACTTTCTGGGAGTGCGAGAGATGTTGATCGAAGTGGTTGGGGAATATTGGCCATATTCCCCTTCGCAAAACATCACGCGACTCCAAAAGAGCCACAGGGTGACCAACCATCTCTGCTAGAGTCATCCTAAACTCCTCTTGCTCAACGAGATCGAGGCTGGGAAGGAAATAAGAGCAATGGTGCATATCTTCCCAAGGCCACTCACTACCACACATGGCCTCGAGGATAACTTCATCAGATGGTAAAGTATCATCAAGGAAATCGTGGGAGCAAGATGAGTTGGCTGCCCAAACTGGCAGCGTAACGGGATCTTCTTCAACTATCTAGGAAGAAGAGAGATCCGTATCTGCAGTGGTTTGTTGGATATGATCGTAAGCGAGCTCTGCTACAGATAAAGGCATAGACATCCCGACATGCGCAATGTATCCAGACGTGGAACTCATGGATAGTAAAGTCCACGGATCATCTAAATAGGAGGTCCGGAATAACATATTATTCAAAGGAGGAGATGCATTGTTGGTAATGGTTCCAATAAAATTCACAGGTGCAGAAAGATTATAAGTTCCCATCAACGAAGCGTACATTCCAACACCTATGTTCCTAGTTTTCGGTTGAGAATTATAAACTTGCGGGACTACAGATCCCGTGGATGCTGCGGAAGGAGTGCCAACAAAATCCAGCTGATCGATTGTCACAATCTTACCTTCATGGGGAAAGCAGATAACTCTAAATACAGTAGACGTGACAGCCTTCATAGCGTACATCCAGTTTCGACCTGTTAAATTTTCAGAATTTACTTCAATCTGATCTAGGATCTTAACTGAGAGAACAACATGTACAGCATATCTATTGCATATCAAGCATGGAGACAATAATGCAAGCACACAAGAGACATAAAGATTTACTTGGGGAAAACCATAAAGGTGAAAAACCCCAATAACTTCCTCAGAGATAGATAGAGAAATGATACAACCAACCATAAGAGATAGACATAACCTAGCAGCAGATCCTCCTCCTCCATAAGTGCACCACTCCTCCTTGAGTGCATGAGTGAGAAGTGAGTGAGCAAATAGAGTGCCTCCCACACTCTATTTATACTTGACTTGACTTGCCCTTTTACCTAACTCATGTAGGCTCGAACTTAACCACATAACATAATGCTGACTGGGCCGACCCCCAATAGGGTGGTCTAATAACCCTTTGACCCACATGACTTATACAGGGCCGACCCCAAACAAGGCTGTCTAATAACCCATCAAGTATAAGTTATGACACTTACAATATAAATGACGACACTTCCATATAGAGGAATAATAACATCTCTATAGGAATACAATATACATATATGTGAAATACATTCCAAAGTTACATATACATCAACACTCCCTCTTAACTAGGAAGATATTTCTCAGCACAGTTCTTCTAGCACAAGTCATCTTCTCTGGATCATCGTCACTGGATAATCGTCATCGAGTCATCATCATCGTCACTGCTGCTGCTATCTCAATCAATCTCTGAATCTACTCGTCATAGGAAGTTCTACAGAGCCAGTCCTTTTTCATACTGGATGTAGGCCCACCACCTATAGGTCTTCATCATCACTGGCCATACTATGGAATCCTCAGGACTTATTACGTGCGTCACAAAACCTGGCTGCAGCATCGCAGGCTATTACGAGCACACAGCTCTACCTGTAGGATCTCCCAGGAGCACATTACATGTGACCCATCACAAAACCTGGATGAAGCATCCCAGGCTGTTACGAGCATGCGGATCTACCTGTCGGATCTCCCAGGAGCACATTACATGTGATCTCACCACAAAACCTGGCTAAAGCATCTGAGGCTTTTTTCATCCTGTCCAGATCTCCCAGGAGAAAATTACATGTGGTCATGGCAAAACCTGGCTGAAGCATCTGAGGCCTTTTTCATCCTGTCCAGATCTCCCGGGAGCAAATTACATGCAATAGGACAAAACCTCGCAAGAGCATCTGCCAAATATCCCAGGGCACCGAATTACATGCCATAGGCAAAACCTCGAAAGACTATCTGCAGATCTCGCAGGGCACAAATTACATGTCCTCCCAAGCAAAACCTTGCAAGAGAATTTTCCAGATGTCCCAGGGCACCGAATTACATGCCATAGGAAAAACCTTGAAAGACCATCTGCAAATCTCCCAGGGCACAAATTACACGCTTACCTGCACAACCTGATCCACAACCACAAAGTATCATCTGATACTCATCAAACATCATCCTGATGTACACATGATCATCCTGATCATCATCACTGCAACATCCTGCTGCATGTCATATGGAGAAGCTTGTCATCCACGATCATCCTAATCATACAATGCATCCATCTGATGCACACCAAGTATCCACCTGATACATACATAGATACATGATCCACACAATGTATCCATCAATCATACATGATCTACCTGATCATACAAAGATACATGATCCACACAATGTATCCATCAGCATACATGATCTACCTGATCATACAAAGATACATGATCCACACAATGTATCCATCAACATCCAACATGATGCATACATACATAAATGATCCAACTGATCATATCTAGCATCCAACATGATTCATACATACATAAATGATCCAACTGATCATATCCAGCATCCAACATGATGCATATACAAAATACATACACATGATCCAACCGATCATATCCAGCATCCAACATGATGCATACATATATACATATAATGATCCAACTGATCATATCCAAGCAGAAACCAGAACATCATCCTGATGCTCATCATCCAGCGCTTACATCCACAGCCATGTGAAGGATCCTCCTTCCAACATGCTTAGAATGGCTTCAGCAAATGTGTCCATCACTTCTTCCTCGAAGTGTCCTCGATCTGAAGAACGCCAAGCCTCTCTCTGAAGTACTCGAACTTCACCCTGGCTAGTGGCTTCGTTAGCACATCTGCAATCTGCTCATCCGTCGCAACATACAGGAGCTTCACGGCTCCTCTCTGCACCATATCCATGATATAGTGATATTTGATCTCTATGTGTTTCAACCTGTCATGAAACATTGGGTTCTCGGACAGCTTCACACAACTCTGGTTGTCATAGAAGATACCAGTAGCTTCCAACGGGAGATCAAATAACTCGGAAAGTAGCTTCCGTAGCCATACTACCTCACAGCTAGCTGAACAGGCTGCAACATACTCTGCCTCAGCTGTACTCAGTGCTACGCAGGACTGCTTCTTGCTAAACCAAGAGATCACACCTAATCCCATACTGAAGCAGCATCTAGATGTGCTCTTCCTATCTGCAGCACTGCCAGCCCAATCTGAATCAACATAACCCTGTAGGTTAAACTTTTGATTCGCCTCATACTTGAGCCCATAATCCACTATACCATTCAGGTACCTCAGAACATGCTTTACAGCAACCAGGTGAACACTCCTCAGATCTGACTCAATGTGTTCACAGCAAAGCAAATGTCTGGTCTCGTGTTCATCAGGTACATCAAGGACCCAATCATTTGACGATACATGGAGACATCAACCGGCTCAGATGAAGCATCACATAGAAGCTTCATATTTGATTCCATAGGTGTGGCCATGGCCTTGCAATCCATCATTCCGAACCTCTTCAGGATCTCTACTGCATACTTCCCTTGTCCAAGGAAGATTCCATCTGCACTCAGCCACACCTCCATGCCAAAAACAAATAGTGCATCATCCCCAAGTTCTTCATCTCGAACTTGGTAGTAAGCTTCCGCTGCGTGTCGGCAATCAATCTATTTTCACCTGTAACAAACAGGTTATCCGCATACAAAAGTAGTATCACTGGATTGCCTTCCTCAACCTTGTAGTAAAGGTTGGAATCCACTTTACTCTTGGTAAAGCCCAATCTAGATAGAAAGTTGTCTATCCTACCATACCAAGTTCTGCACACATATATGACTACACCATGTTGTCTTGAAATCCATCTGGTGCATCTTCTATTTCATCACTTTTATATTTCTCAATGCTGCCATCTGCAACATGCTTGATCTGATAGTTCCATTTGGAAGTCATAACAAACTTCCCTTCACGTCTTGGGACTACATCCCAAACATTGTTCTTCATGATCGATGGATCATGGCATTCCATTTCTTCATCCCAGATCCTGGGAACTTCAATATCTTCAATAGATAATTTTGTTTTTGAACAAATGTTGTAGTTCTTATTTTGTAGGAGATGGCATATGATCTTTCCTACACGACAAGTTAAATTGCATGATTAGAAAACATCTCATAGTTTTCAGAGCAAATTCTTACACATAAAGAAATATGTCATACAGTCATGCAATTATCTTAGCCAATGCTTCAATACAACATTTATCCATATCCCGTAACTTTCTAGATGCCTTCCAATCTCTACCAGAACATTGTTCAGAGTGTGCACAACTCCCAACATGTCAGCAAAGAGGTTTCATTCTAGATAAGTAGCAATGGAATGTTGTACAGTGCCATAGGCCACTTACCCATGCATATTAGTAGTATATTGTTCATCAATGCAATTATTCTAATATGCATAATTCACAACCTAATTCTAGGAACATCAGTATATACGTTATTGAACAGTATTATTTAAACAAACACATATGCAAGAAATGATAATTAAAAAAAAAAAAAAAAAACTTATCTTTGTTTGGTTACTGGGTGGACTCCCTCTGAGTCTTTGCTTCCTTGTAGGAGCTGC
The DNA here is from genome assembly GCA_027924585.1 of Larix kaempferi. Classification (NCBI taxonomy): domain Eukaryota; kingdom Viridiplantae; phylum Streptophyta; class Pinopsida; order Pinales; family Pinaceae; genus Larix; species Larix kaempferi. The sequence continues at coordinate 2,427,649 of BSBM01000243.1, read as the reverse complement.
TGAAGTAGCTTCTTCTACACCTTTCTGTTATGGAATGTAGAAAGATGTTCAACTCCCTCTGAATATCTGCATCCTTGCAAAAACTACTGAAGTGTGCTCCTTTGCTTTCTTGCAGGAACAACTAGAGTGAGCTTCCTCTTGATCTTTGCTTCTGTCCTTGAACTTACATTCATCCTTGCATGCTTATTAGTATCATCATTGTGTTATCCTCTAGGTCTCATACATAATCAAACATTCATTAGTATAATCTTAATAAAACATAATAATCTCAAGTATGTAGAGTCATGGTCATTTCAAACACAGATAATAAATATTAGTATTCAAGATTTCAGGGAAGATTTCTTTTACTCATGCATGTTCTCATTTGATCATAGGATTCCTCTGGTTAGTCAAATCAATCAATATAAGAGACTTAATTCTTTTACTTATATTCCTATTTGACCATAGGACTTTTCTGGTTAGTCATATCATCAATCAAAGTAAAAATCATAATATGCCTAAACCCATGATTACTAACTTCAATGAATAATCATAATCAATCATGCCAAGTATACTTAAATAAAGGATCTTATCACAAGGTGAGATTCTAACTTGATATAGGAAAAACATACCTAGATTAGCATGCTAGCTAATTATGTCTAACATACTCACATGATGTATTCTTGTTCTTATTCAATGACTTGTGCTAGTAACCTGTATATATCATAGGTTAACCATTATAAAACCAAGTTATACATACCTCGTAAATGGATCTTTTATGAGATCCATGACAATGGATGAATCTTTGTCCTCATGTCATCATGATCATATGTTCTTTGAACCAGAACATGATTTGTCTTTCTTGGTGTACCTTTAAGTTAGTAACATAAACCTCATACAACACCATAACGCATTAGTACAATCATAAGTGTCAATACCCTAATCAATGAATATCTTCTATCATGCATTCATAATTTTGTTAAGGTGATACGACAAATCTAAAAAAAAAATTGTACTTAACCGTAATAACATGAAGACAAACATACCATAAACTTAATCATGAACAAATATCGAAACATACCTCGATGAGTCATACCTGTCGAAATCGCTTGAAATCTTCTTATGTAAGGCCTTAGCCTCATCTCCCTCTGAAACAGGAACTTCTTCACTTATGCAGGTGACCAATCCATCTTCTTCTAGGATTAACCCAATCCACTTGATTTACAAGAACTGGGATTGGAGCTAGATATGGGTTTGTCAGAGAAACCCCAAAAATTCAAACTTTGAATTTCAAACTTCCGAAAGGATAGAAATATGCGCCTTGATGAGCTGATCAAGCTGGTATATTTAGAATTTGAAAACTGCAAAGTTTCACTCCTCAAGTTTGCCTTTGAAACTTCCAGATTCACTAGACGTGACCCTGAACTGGGATTTGATGAAGCCCACTCTTTTTCCCAATCAAAAGGTTTGATCCAAATCTCTAAGCTTCTATTTTTCTGAGGAGCTTCCAGCTATGGTCACAGATTTCAAAAAAATCCCATTTTTAGAGAAGCCCTAATTTTCCACTTTTCTGATCAAAGTCCGGAACTAGGGTTTGATCAAGCCCGGCCTTCTGCCTAGCCAAAAATTCTGATCTTGGTCTCTAAATTTTTATTTTGATGAGTAGCATTCAGCCGTGGTCTCTGATTACAAAAATTTCAACTTTCTACAAAGCCCTAAATTCCGGAAGCCATGAATGAAGGTACTCTGATTGTTTTGACAGAAATATCCTGATTGTTTCTGGTGTAACTTCGAACTTTTCAATCCACAGGGTCTGAAAAAAATTTCTTGAGATAGCCTGACCTGTTATATTTCCATCCTGATAGGTCTGACCTCAATTGGATTCTCTGAGAGAGAGTTATGCCAAATGTCGCAACATGACCTGTTTTGGGATAAAACAGGAGAGCGAACTTGTACGGCGTGCCACATGTCACTGTTCAAACTTTGGCCTCTAAAAACGTTTCTTGAGATAGCGTGGCCTGTTATATTTCCATCCTGATAGGTCTTACCTCAATTTGACTCTCTGAGAGAGATTTATGCCAAGTGTCGCAACATGACCTGTTTATGGGATAATACAGGAGAGCGCACTTGTACGACATGCCACGTGTCACTGGTTCAACTTCGGCCTCTGCACAATTTTTTTGAGATAGTAACGTTTGTGTACTACCTGTCACTTTTTACGAAATTGCATTTGGAGCTTCCTAGCCCAAGTTATGACCTTTTTCCCAAGGTCACCTGATTTTGACTCAGAGCTGGAAGAGGCAGAAACCTTATATTGTACAGATCATAAATCACAAAGTACAACGAATTAGAGGTTTTACTTTGGAAACAAGGTACATGTGGGTCTTAGCTTCGTCCTGTAACAATTTCAGATCCGAAAACTTCGTCAAAACGGATTTATAGCGAAAGTGCTACGATGACTGGTTTTTGCTATATCAAGCCCTAGCATCGTAAGTGCAACAAGTGTCATACATGCCATATCATGCCTTATTTCAGGCTAGCTCTGATACCATGTTAAATTTTCAGAATTTACTTCAATCTGATCTAGGATCTTAATTGAGAGAACAACATGTACAACATATCTACAGCATATCAATCATGGAGACAATAATGCAAGCACACAAGAGACACAAAGATTTACTTGGGGAAAACCATAAAGGTGAAAAACCCCAATAACTTCCTCAGAGATAGATAGAGCAATGATAAAACCAACCATAAGAGATAGACATAACCTAGCAGCAGATCCTCCTCCTCCATAAGTGCACCACTCCTCCTTGAGTGCATGAGTGAGAAGTGAGTGAGCAAATAGAGTGCCTCCCGCACTCTATTTATACTTGACTTGACTTGCCCTTTTACCTAACTCATGTAGGCTCGAACTTAACCACATAACATAATGCTGACTGGGCCGACCCCCAATAGGGTGGTCTAATAACCCTTTGACCCACATGACTTATACAGGGTCGACCCCAAACAAGGTGGTCTAATAACCCATCAAGTATAAGTTACGACACTTACAATATAAATGACGACACTTCCATATAGAGGAATAATAACATCTCTATAGGAATACAATATACATATATGTGAAATACATTCCGAAGTTACATATACATCAACACGACCCAGTAAAAGGTTGTAGTTGATGGGCGCATCAACCACTTCAACTTCAATAGGCACAGACTTACCTCCCAAGAAGACAACAAGGGAAGGGATAATTCCATGTGGCGTAAAAAAGCTACCGTCGAATGCAGTGAGTGTAGTTCTAGACGCGAGAAGAGGAGGAGAGCCAAGAGCTTTCCAACAAGCTAACGACATTACTGATGCGGAGGCACCTTCATCAACCATAGTACGTTTGACGAAGCTCTTAAGGAAAACCACCTGGATTTGAAAAACCATGTGGTAAGGTAAGCGAGGTTGGACATCAATAGTATCGAACTTAATAACACTAGTATTTCCCCCATCCTGAACTCCTAACGCACTCAAAAGGGCATGCTTATGAGAAGGACAGGCTTGCAAAACTTCAAGAGCCGACATGGCACATGGAGTTTGGCCCAAATATTCTACGATGGAGTAGTTCTGGGTGGCTCGAGCATTAGGATTATGCGTAGAGCGCGAACACCTTTCGGTATCCGCGGCATAATGGAGGGCTTCTCGATATGCAAGGAATTGTCAGGAGGAGGGGGAGGCTCACTCCCCAAATTAGGTTGTGGTGCACCATAATCGCGCTGACGAGTAGAAACACAAACCTCTGACTGAACCATATTCACACATCCATACCCACTAGTATTGGAAGAAGACATTGTCGTTTCATTAGTACCATAACCAGTGGTGGGAGCATGCGAAGCCATGTTTTGATGATGAGGAAGGGGATCCTTCAACACAGCTCAGCTCTGTGCCAAATGCTTCGATGCTTCTTCAATTCGAGGACATAAGTGAGTAAGATGATCCTCCCCACAAAGCTTGCAAGGGAATTTCACCTTACGCCTAGTTTTACGATCCTCGCTAGCATTACTGACTTCCCGAGGAAGGTTGGCATTCTCTTTACAAGGAGTATTACGATTACTATTGTTATTACTTCCATTGTTTTCACCCCTATGATAATTTCTTCCCTTTTTCTTACCACCAGGTTGCTGGTTACCTGATGGTTTCGTTGATTGCACATTGTGTACATTAGACGACGGAGTGTGAGTGGACAAGGTGTGAACCTATCTGGGAGTAGACTGGTTTAGCGACGAATTTTGCATTTGATTAGCTACCAAGTCTATAGGGAGAGTGCATGCAGACTCCATGATGCCATCGACATGTGGTCCAGGAACTGACGTGGGCTCATGTCTTGTTCTCGGTGCATCAAGAATAATGTCATACAAAATGCCAGACTGAGAATAAAGTAGATCTAACTGCTGGACTTTCAAGATAGCTTGTTCCTCAGTCACAATGTCGGACATCGAAACAACCCTAGCAATGTATGGGAGTAAAGACTTGAGGAACCATTCCAATAGGAACTCTGGAGGAATGTTGGGTTTCACTAATCTCTTCTGTCGATGCCACTCTTGAACGTGGTCAGAAATATGTGTGGCCTTATTTTGACGGAAGGTGGAAAACAACTCAGTACCAGTATCATAACGAATCGGCAACTAGAAATGGTCCAAGAAAAGCAAATCAATTTCGTTGAATCCCCTATAGGTGTTTCCAGGCAACTCCACATACCACTTCATGGCTACCCCGATCAGGGTGCGTTGAAATAGTCATAATCTAATGGAATCATGATTCAAAGAGTTGGAGGAGCACCAAAGTTGAAATGTCGTGACATGATCTCTCGGGTCCTCACCACCTTTCCCTAGAAACTTCGGAATGTCTGAAGGGAGCTTGGTAGGGACTAGGGGCCAAGTAGGGTCGTGACACACCAGATCATTCATGAGATTTGAAAGATATGGGAGATTCAAGCATGCAAGGAACGGGAGCTGAGGCTGGAAATCTTGATTATAAGCCCCCATAAAAGGTTGGTTAAACAAAACTGTGTTATAAGATGGACCAAAAGCTTAACCATGAGGATTAAATTGCTGATGATAAGGACCTGACGGACCATAAACTTGCCCATGGCCATAGGATTGATAACCTCCTCCTGCCTGACCCATTTGAGAGTAAGCAGGTATAGGCATGTTTTGGGCACCATATTGGGGTGGTGGGTGATACTGGTGGCCAACACCAACTGTGTTGTACTAAGGGTTTCCCCCATGAGTATGGGGCATGTATGTACTATTCATAGCGGGAACCGTGTTGTAATGACCGTAATGGTATGGTATGTTCCCACCCCCAGCATTAGGATTAGTTTGAGAAGTCGTGTGGTGACCAAAAGCATGAGAAGTATTCTCAGCCCCAACATTGGTAAGACTAGTAGCAGGGATGGTGGCATGATGTCCATGTGGATAGGAGATATTCCCACCCCCTACATTAGCATTACTAGTGGAGGCAGTGGACGCAAAAGTGTGCGGTATATGTCCACCCCCGTGGTTGGGAGGAGCATTAACATCCGTAAAAGTAGTCCTGGGTTGACGAGTAGCAGCACGTGTATTAGGTGGTGGATGGCGAGTCATGTTTTGAACATCATTCCTATTAGGTTGGGAAATCCTAGGAGGTGGTCATCTTCCAATATTATCATTATTAGGAGGAACATGACCAGTCCCCATACTATGTGTGTGGGTGGACAACGTAGTGCCCCCAGTGAGGGTAGTGCCCCCAGTGGGTATAGTATGGCTAACACCATGACTGGTGCCAGCATGACTACCAAACATAGCGGAAGGTTCGACAATACTATGACTAGGCATACCAAAAGAGAGTGCAGTTGGGTTGATCGTAGGCCAGTGTTGTTATGTAACTCTGGAATTCTGTGTCTATAATTGTGTGGAAACAAAGGAATGAACGTGTCATCCTGTTCTTCATCCTCGGGTAAGTCGGGAATTCTGTAAAGATAATTATCCAGATTCGAAGGATCAAACAGATCTCGTTCAAGTGGATTAGGCCAAATAGAACCAGGTTGAGTCTCAGGCAGATCACCTCCCCACTCCTCATGAGGAGTATGGGGATCAGAAGTGTAGTCAACTCTACTCGATGGAGTCGAAGGTTTTTCCTCAGTATCGAAATGTGGAGCAATCGTAATGTCTTGGATGTAATTCTCATAAGAATCCGAAGACTCAGAGGAAGCCCTCCAACGTCCTCTATCAACACATTGTGAAATCTCGGTAGGCCCTAGGCCGGCCAACCGACGGGATCGGTGGAGAGTAGGGATCCACGCCACGATATCTCCGTAGAGAATGTATAATCAAAACTTCCCCTAAAGGCCAACTATCGATAAAAAACCAGTAAATCAAAAGCACAGATCTAGAGAAACTACAACCAAGAGCAAACAAACAGAGTGGCTAAATGAGCTCTCAACACTAGAGCTGGTATGTCTCGCCTAGGAGAGCCTTGAGACTCCCAAACTATAGATGGAGGTAAAAGAATCAGTTATAGAGACACCCAGGCTTCACTACGTGTACAGGGTCAAGTCCACTACACAAACACAACTGTGTTGTCCAATCCCTATCTGACTCAGGACACAAATAGCATAACCATTGCAAGTACCCTATGCGATACCTAGGTAAGGAAAATATGGTCACCGCAATATAACCAATGCTCAGGGGGACAATTGCAGGTGGGACCCATCGTATGGGTAGGGTAGCTAAGCCCGAAGCACAAGAGGACGAACCTCCGGTACCCCCAGATATGAACAAATCCTGGATATATATCCCACATTCAACGGGTATCAGAGGGATATCTCCTCAACCAACCTCCTATGACCTCGTGCTTAACTATGGATTGAGTAGAGATTCCTGAGAACACCGATCTATACCATGGATTCCTCCACTCCCTGGTCAGACACCTAATGTTTCGTCTAGTAGTATTGGATCGTTTACTCTCAATAATCTATTCCAAGACTCTAAACCTATGCTAGTTGGTGTACCCTATAAATAAAATTAGTCTAATCAATTTTAATATTAAGCGTTAATTTTAGTGGTTGTGGTTACTCAAGGGATATGATCGTGAAACTAGTGATGTGTAGACTCAATAGTATGCAAAATCATCCAATCCTAGACTCATCTATCCAATAAAACAATGTCACTAATATGCAAATCAACCAACAATTCCAAAATAAAGATGCAATCTTTTATCTTTTCGATGCACAAGCAGAACCTAAATAAAGGAAACAAGCACTCAATGCAACATGCAGTACATGAAAGTAAAAAAAGAAATTTGTATTTTCACTTATAAACAAGAAGGAAAATGCAAAAAACTAAATGTATATTTTTGTATTTTTTCAATATAGATGAAATGAAAAAATGCAAGCAAAATCCTACTATTCAGTCACTGAAGTGCCGAGAAGATCACTAAGACAACCCAGCAGATCCTAAACAGCAAGACTCAGCCAAAGGAAAGAGCTCAAAAGGAAAAAACCAAGAGGCTAAATCCAAAGATTGGTAAAAAACCAAGAAGGCTCAACCAAGAGAAACGAAGAGATCTGGTCACAACCAAGGCATGAAATAGTCAAGAAAGAGGCCAACAAGACTCAGGAACCATCAAAGCCAACCCAGCAACAACCAAAAGCCATTAACCAACAAAAGGCAGAGTTGTACACTACTGTTGAAGGAATACCTGCGGGTACCCGTGAGCAGTAGAGCAAACAGAGGCGGGTATATGCGAGCTGAGCTAAGCTAGCCCGCGAGTGAGGAAAGGAAAATGGGAAAATAAAGAGTCCAAGGGCTCAGAAAAAGCAAGTTTTCTATGGTGTATCTTAACAGCCAATCAGTGACACAGAGCTTCGATAAACAAAAAATCTAATTATGGACTAATGCTCAAAACATTTCCCAAACATGGATTTTTTCCCCAGCGGAGTTGCCATTTTTGTATTGGAGAAAACTCACTATGGCTTGGGAATACCACAACAGACAGATTGTTGAATATTGTAACTTCTAAGAATATTATATTTGTACATTATTTATTCTGGAGATGTTCCATCCCTCCGAGGTGATTCTATTATGTATCCGGAGATGTTTATTCCTCCGAGGAGTTGTGGCAACTAGGGTTATTAGACCCACCATGTGGGGGTCGGCCCAGTCAGTTATAATAGGGTATTTAACCTAATGGTTAAATACGAGCCTACATGTACTTGTGTAAAATATATGTCAGAGTAGTGTATAAATAGAGGAGGTGTGTTCCTCATTTGACACACTCACACACTTGAAAAGATGAACACTTGTCTAGGAGATTTGCTAAGGAGGATTAGAAGGAGGGAGCACATATTGTATTTTGGTTTATCATCTTATTGAGGAAAGCTTTGTTGGGTTTTCTACCCCATGAGGGTTTCCCAGGATAAATCTGTGTCTCTTGTGTTTATGCTATGCTTGTTGTTTCTTCAGTGATCCTGTATATGCTATTATTGTGAAATAGAATGTAATGATGCTATTTTTTGTCTTAGCATATTGAATTTTAACATGGTATCAGAGCTAACCTGAAGGAAGACAAGGTATGGCACTTACGACACTTGCTTTACTTACGACAATTTGAAGGTTAGGGTTTTACATAGCAAAAACCAGTCATCGTGTAACTTTCACTATAAATCCATTTCTGCGATGGTTCAGGGTCTGAAAATCTTACAGGTCGAATATAACATACCCAGGTACCTTGTGTCCAAAGGGCATCCTCATATTCGTTGTACTTTATGAGTTATGATCAGTACAAGTTAGGGTTTCTGCCTCTTCCAGATCTCAGTCAAAATCAGGTGACCTTGGAAAAAAGGTCATAACGTGGGCTATAAAGCTCCAAATGAAATTTCGTAAAAAGTGACAGGTAGTACACAAACTGTACTATCTCAAAAAACGTTTTCAGAGGCTGAAGGTGAACCAGTGACACGTGGCATGCCGTACAAGTTCGCTCTCCTGTTTTATCCCATAAACAAGTCACGTTGCGACACTTGGCATAACTCTCTCACAGAAAATCCCATTGAGGTCAGACCTGTCAGGATGGAAAGACGACAGGTCAGGCTACTGCAAAAAAAAAATTCAAACCCTGTGGAGCAAAACTTTCAGAGTTATAGCAGAAGCAATCAGGTGCATATTTCTGTCAAAACATAATTATTTTTAGCACCTTTATTCATGGCTTCCGGAATTTAGGGTTTCGGAGAAACTTGGAATTTTTTGAAGTCTGTAACCACGGCTGGAAGCTCCTTAGAAAAATAAGAGTTTAGAGCCTTGGATCGAACCTTTTGATTGGACAGAAGGGTGGGATTCATCAAACCCTAGTTCGGGTTCCTGTCCAGAAGATCCAGAAGTTTCGAAGGCAATTTTGAGGGGTCAAATTTTGGAGATTTCAAAATTGAAGAATGCTAGGTGGATCAGCTCAGCAAGACACATTCTTCCATCCATTCAGAAGTATGAAAGTCAAAGATTGAATTTTTAGGGTTTCTCTAGCAAACCCTAATCAAGCTCTAGATCAAGTTTCAGGGGGAGTTGAGGCTAAGGCCTTACATAAGAAGACTACAGAAAGTCTCGATAGGTATGACTTAAGGAGGTTCAGGTATGCCTTGAAATCTGATTCTTGATTATGTTCATAATGTGTTTGTCTTCATGTTATTTATTAGTACAATCTTGATTAATGTTATTAATTGTCTTATCACCCTAGTAACAATATGAATGCATGTGAATGATCGAAGACATTCATTGATTAGGGCTATATGATTGTACTTATGCATTATGGTGTTGTGTGAAGTTGATGTTGTCTGCTAACAAGACACATGTACATTACAAAAGACAAATCAAGTTCCATGACCATGACAACATGAAGACAAAGACTCACGAGGTATGTATGACTTTGTTATATTATGTTTAACCTACGAGACATGCAAGTTCTAGCTCAGGATCTCTAAATCATTGAAGAGATTGTTTAGGTATGTTGTACATAACTAAGCAGGTATACTAATCCAGGTATGTTTTCCTATGTCATATTAGAATCTTACCTTGTGTAAGTATACTTGGTATGATTGGTTAGTAATCAAGGGTTTATGCATATTATGTCTCTTATCTTGGTTGATGATTTAACTAACTAGATCAAACAAGAATATGCATGAGTAAAAGAAGACTTCCTTAAAACCCTGAATACTAATGATCATGACTGTACATATTCAAGATTATTTAGAATTAGAATGTTTTGATAATATTGAGAATATACTAATGAATGTATGTTTGTGTATGAGATCATGAGGATGACACTAATGTACACTTGAGCATGCACAGTGGTACAGAATGAATAGAAGTTCAGAAGACATACAGAAGATCAAGCAGGAGGCAACCACACAAACATAAAAGATAAGTATTTGAGTTGTTATTAGAAATAGTAAATGATATTGCTTGTATGCATATTTGTATTCCTAGAATATATCATGCTGAGTGTAAACATTCATAAAGCATTGAACAATATACTACTAATATGAATATGATTGGTAAGTTGGACAAACATTCCATTGTTGCTTGTCTAGAATGAAACCTCTTTGCTGACATGCTAAGAGCTGTGCACACTCTCGATAGTATGTTCTGGTAGAGATGGAAGGCATCTAGATAGCCACTGTATGCATACAGGATATGGGAAAGTGTTGTGCCAAAGTATTGGTCAAAATAGTTGCATAACTATGTAAATGATATCTGTATGCATAATAGGTTATCATGTCAATATGATTTGATGATTATGAAGTATTACTAATCATTTACTTAATTTCGATTTGTAGGAAAGATCATGATGAATGATGAACTCTGAACAAGCGATGGATGTTCAACAAAAGATTTACAAATCAAACACACTATAGAAAGCTTGTGGTTAAGAGATTCTCTTAGAAAGAGGAAGAGAATCATGATGAGATGTTTTGCTCCAAGGGACTAGATAAGACCATTCTCTTAATAATGTAATCAGGTTCTGTATGGGTTCCCAGGATCGGTAGTCAATTAGTGAGCTTAATGATCATCATGGGTGATGTGGATCTCAACCTTTTGCTACAAGGTTGAATATGGGTTCTATACACATATGACATGGATGCAAGAAGGAACTTACCACAGAGTTTGAATGATTTTGAGGCTCATATTAGTAGACCCATCTGATGAGAGATGGGACAGATAGATATGCAGAAGATCACTCAATGCTGAGTGTGAATAATGGACAATTGACATCTTCATGACAAATCTTGGGCTTTACCAGAAGTAAAGTTGTTCCTAACCTTTACCTTAAGGTTGTGGATGATGAACCTATCATACCATTATTGTATGATGATGATCTCTTTCTGACAAGGAATGAGAAACAGGTCATGAAAATGAAAGATCTCGGATTAATGCACTACTTCTTAGGTCTAGAAGTATGGCAAGATCCAAAAGGAATCTTTTAATTCAAGGCAAGTATGCTGCGAAGTTTCTAAAAAGATTTGATATGTTGGAGTCTAAAGCCATGGCCACTCCCATGGACTCCAACTTGAAGTTGTTAGTTAATGACTCATCGTATTTAGTGGACCTAACCCTATATAGACAAATCATTGGGTCATTGATGTATTTAACAAATACTAGGCTAGATATATGCTTTGCTACAAATACCCTAAGTCAGTATCTAGTAGAACCTAGAAAGGTTCACTTAATAACTACAAAGCATGTAGTGAGGTACCAAAAATGTATATTAGATTTTGGTCTATATTATCTTGGAGGTCATGAACTCCGTTTACATGGTTACTCAGATTCTGATTGGGCAGGAAGTGCCTCAGACAGAAAGAGTACATCAGGTGGATGTTATAGTCTTGAATCTGCCATGATCTCATGGTTCAGCAAGGAACAATCTAGTGTGGCTCTCAGTACTGCTGAAGCATAATATATATATAGTTGTCTGCTCTGCCAGCTGTGAAGCAGTGTGGCTTCAGAAGCTATTATATGGAGTGTTTGACTTAGAAATGAATTCCACTATGATTATATGTGACATTCAAAACTGCATCAAGATAGAAAATCTTGTATTCCACGATAAGTCAAAACACATAGAGATCCAATACTTCTATATACGAGATATGGTGCAGAGAGGAGCTATCAAGCTCGAGTATATAAGTAGTGAGGATCAGATTGCTAATATCTTGACTAAACCTCTGTCTCGAGTAAAGTTTGAATACTTCCGAGACAAGCTTGGTATAGTCCAGAAGGACCCTCCTCGAAAGGGGGAGTAGCATAGTATCTGATAACAAGTCTGTTGTTAGATTTTCTGAATTTACTTCAATATGATCTAGGATCTTAACTGAGAGAACAACATGTACAGCATATCTACAGCATATCAATCATGGAGACAATAATGCAAGCACACAAGAGACACAAAGATTTACTTGGGGAAAACCATAAAGGTGAAAAACCCCAATAACTTCCTCAAAGATAGATAGAGCAATGATACAACCAACCAAGAGAGATAGCCATAACCTAGTAGCAGATCCTCCTCCTCCATAAGTGCGCCACTCCTCCTTGAGTGCATGTGTGAAGTGAGTGAGTAAATAGAGTGCCTCCCGCACTCTATTTATACTTGACTTGACTTTCCTTTTTACCTAACTCATGTAGGCTCGAACTTAACCACATAATATAATGCTGACTGGGCCGACCCCCAATAGGGTGGTCTAATAACCCTTTGACCCACATGGCCGACCCCCAATAGGGTGGTCTAATAACCCTTCGACCCACATGACTTATACAGGGCCGACCCCAACAAGGTGGTCTAATAACCCATCAAGTATAAGTTACGAAACTTACAATATAAATGACGACACTTCCGTATAGAGGAATAATACCATCTCTATAGGAATACAATATACATATATGTGAAATACATTCCGAAGTTACATATACATCAACACTCCCTCTTAACTAGGAAGGTATTTTATCAACACAGTTCTTCTAGCACAAGTCATCTTCTCTGGATCATCGTCACTGGATAATCGTCATCGAGTCATCATCATCATCACTACTACTGCTATCTCAATCAATCTCTGAATCTACTCGTCATAGGAAGTTCTATAGAGCCAGTCCTTTTTCATATTGGATGTAGGCCCACCACCTGCAGGTCTTCATCATCACTGGACATACTGTGGAATCCTTAGGACATATTACGTGCGTCACAAAACCTGGCTGCAGCATCCCAGGCTATTACGAGCACACAGCTCTACCTGTAGGATCTCCCAGGAGCACATTACATGTGACCCATCACAAAACCTGGCTGAAACATCCCAGGCTGTTACGAGCACTCAGCTCTACCTGTCGAATCTCCCAGGAGCACATTACATGTGATCTCACCACAAAACCTGGCTGAAGCATCCCAGGCTGTTACGAGCACACAGCTCTACCTGTCGGATCTCTCAGGAGCACATTACATGTGGTCCACCACAAAACCTGGCTGAAGCATTTGAGGCCTTTTTCATCCTGTCCAGATCTCCCAGGAGCAAATTACATGTGGTCATGGCAAAACCTGGCTGAAGCATCTGAGGCCTTTTTCATCCTGTCCAGATCTCCCAGGAGCAAATTACATGCCATAGGACAAAACCTCACAAGAGCATATGCCAGATATCCCAGGGCACCGAATTACATGCCATAGGCAAAACCTCGAAAGACTATCTAAAGATCTCCCAGGGCACAAATTACATGTCCTCCCAAGAAAAACCTCGCAAGAGCATTTGCCAGATGTCCCAGGGCACCGAATTACATGCCATAGGCAAAACCTCGAAAGACCATCTGCAAATCTCCCAGGGCACAAATTACATGCTTTCCTGCACAACCTGATCCATGGCCACAAAGTATCATCTGATACTCATCATCATCACTGCAACATCCTGCTGCATGTCATCTGGAGAAGCTCGTCATCCATGATCATCCTGATCATACAATGCATCCATCTGATGCACACATAGATACATGATCCACACAATGTATCCATCAACATACATGATCTACCTGATCATACAAAGATACATGATCCACACAATGTATCCATCAGCATCTATGATCTACCTGATCATACAAAGATACATGATCCACACAATGTATCCAACAGCATCCATGATCTACCTGATCATACAAAGATACATGATCCACACAATGTATCCAACCGATCATATCCAGCATCCAACATGATGTGTACATACATAAATGATCCAACTAATCATATCCAGCATCCAACATGATGTGTACATACATAAATGATCCAACTGATCATATCCAAGCAGAAACCAGAACATCATCCTGATGCCCATTATCCAGCGCTTACATCCACAGCCATGTGAAGGATCCTCCTTCCAACATGCTTGGAATGGCTTCAGCAAATGTGTCCATCACTTCTTCCTCGAAGTGTCCTCGATCTGAAGAATGCCAAGCCTCTCTCTGAAGTACTCGAACTTCACTCTGGCTAGCGGCTTCGTCAGCACATCTGTAATCTGCTCGTCTGTCGCAACATATAGGAGCTTCACAGCTCCTCTCTGCACCATATCCCTGATATAGTGATATTTGATCTCTATGTGTTTCGACCTGTCATGAAACACTGGGTTCTCGGACAGCTTCATGCAACTTTGGTTATCACAGAAGATACCAGTAGCATCCAACAGGAGATCAAATAACTCAGACAGTAGCTTCCGTAGCCATATTGCCTCACAACTAGCTGAACAGGCTGCAACATACTCTACCTCAGCTGTACTCAGTGCTACGCAGGACTGCTTCCTGCTAAACCAAGATATCACACCTGATCCCATACTGAAGCAACACCCAGATGTGCTCTTCCTATCTGCAGCACTGCCAGCCCAATCTGAATCAACATAACCCTGCAGGTTAAACTTTTGATTCGCCTCATACCTGAGCCCATAATCCACTGTACCCTTCAGGTACCTCAGAATATGCTTTACAGCAACCAGGTGAACACTCCTCAGATCCATCAGGAATTGGCTCAATGTGTTCACAACAAAGCAAATATATGGTCTCGTGTTCGTCAGGTACATCAAGGACCCAATCATCTGACGATACATAGTGATATCAATCGGCTCAGATGAAGCATCACACAGGCGCTTCAGGTTCGATGCCATAGGTGTGGCCATAGCCTTGTAGTCCATCATCCCGAACCTCTTCAGGATCTCTACTGCATACTTCCCTTGTCCAAGGAAGATTCCTTCTGCACTCTGCCACACCTCCATGCCAAAAACAAATAGTGCATCATCCCCAAGTTCTTCGTCTCGAACTCAATAGTAAGCTTCCGCTGCATGTCGGTAATTAATCTATCTTCACCATACCAAGTTCTGCACATATATGATTTCCTATCATGTGTCTCAGAACCAAGTGGCTGCTCCACATACACTTCTTCTTCAACTACACCATTCAAGGAAGCTGTCTTGAATCCATCTGGTGTATTTTCTATTTCATCACTTTTATATTTCTCTATGCTGCCATCTGCAACATGCTTGATCTGATAGTTCCATTTGGAAGTCATAGCAAACTTCCCTTCATGTCTTGGGATTACATCCCAAACATCATTCTTCATGATCGACGGATCATGGCATTTCATTTCTTCATCCCAGATCCTGGGAACTTCAATATCTTCAATATCTTCAATAGATATCTTTGTTGCTGGAACAAAATGTTGTAGTTCTTCTTTTGTAGGAGATGGCATACGATCTTTCCTACACAACAAGTTAAATTGCATGATTAGAAAACATCTCATAGTTTTTAGAACAAATTCTTACACATAAAGAAATATGCCATACAGTCATGCAATTATCTTAGCCAATGCTTCAATACAACATTTATCCATATTCCGTAACTTTCTAGATGCCTTCCAATCTCTACCAGAACATTGTTAAGAGTGTGCACAACTCCCAACATGTCAGCAAAGAGGTTTCATTCTAGATAAGTAGCAATGGAATGTTGTACAGTGCCATAGGCCACTTACCCATGCATATTAGGAGTATACTGTTCATCAATGCAATTATTCTAATATGCATAATACACAACCTAATTCTAGGAACATCAGTATATACATTATTGAACAGTATTATTTAAGAAATGACAATTCAAATACTTATCTTTGTTTGTTCGTTGGGTGGACTCCCTCCGAGTCTTCACTTCCTTGTAGGAGCTGCTGGAGTCCTAATCTGAAGTAGCTTCTTATACACCTTTCTGTTGTGGGATGTAGAGAGATGGTCAACTCCCTCTGAATATCTGCATCCTTGCATAAACTACTGAAGTGTGCTCCTTTGCTTTCTTGCAGGAACAACTGGAGTGTGCTCCCTCTTGATCTTTGCTTCCTAGATTACCTGTCCTTGAACTTACATTCATCCTTGGTTCCTATGCATGCTTATTAGTATCATGATTGTGTTATCCTTGTGATCTCATATAAAATCATACATTCATTAGTATACTATTAAAAACACAATAATCTCAAGCATGTATAGTCATGATCATTTCAAACAGAAAATAATAAGCATTAGCATTCAAGGTTTATGTAGAATTCTTAAGGTTAGTCAAATCATCAATTAAGGTAAGAAACATAATATGCATACAACCAAACCTATGACTCTTCAGGAATAATCATTATCAACAACAGTATAAGATCCTAACACAAGGTAGGATTCTAGCTTGATATATGAAAAACATACCTGGATTAGCATGCTAGCTATTTATGTCTAACATACCCGCATAATGTCTTCTGGTTCTCTTTAGTGACTTGTGCTAGTAACCTGCATGTCTCATAAGTTAACCATTGTAGAAACAAGTTATACATACCTCGAAAGTAAATCTTCTATGTGATCCATGACAATGGATGAATCCTTGTCTTCATGTCAACATGATCATATGTTCTTGGACCAGAACATGATTTGTCTTTCTTGGTGTACCTTTCATGTTAGTAGACAACATAAACCTCATACAACACCATAATGCATTAGTACAATCATAAGTGTCAACACCCTAACAAATGAATATCTTCTATCATGCATTCATAATTTTGTTAAGGTGATACGAAAAATCTAAAATCAAAATTGTACTAACCGTAATAACATGAAGACAAACATACCATAAACTTAATCATGGACAAATATCGAAACATACCTTGATGAGTCATACCTGTCGAGATCGCTTGTAATCTTCTTATGTAAGGCCTTAGCCTCATCTCCCTCTGAAACAGGAACTTCTTCACTCATGTAGATGATCAATCCATCTTCTTCTAGGATTAACCCAATCCACTTGATTTGCAAGAACTGGACTTGAAGCTGGATATGGGTTTGTCAGAGAAACCCAAAAAATTCAAACTTTGAATTTCAAACTTCCGAAAGGATAGAAATATGCGCCTTGATGAGCTGATCAAACTGGTATATTCAGAATTTGAAAACTGCAAAGTTTCACTCCTCAATTTTGCCTTTGAAACTTCCGGATTCACTGGACGTGACCCTGAACTGGGGTTTGATGAAGCCCACTCTTTTGCCTCATCAAAAGGTTTGATCCAAAGCTCTAAGCTTCTATTTTTCTGAGGAGCTTCCAGCCGTGGTCACAGATTGCAAAAATTCCCATTTTTACAGAAGCCCTAATTTTCCACTTTTTTGATCAAAGTCCCGAACTAGGGTCTAATCAAGCCCGGCCTTCTGCCCAACCAAAAATTCTGATCTTGGTCTCTAAATTTCTATTTTGATGAGTAGCATCCAGCCGTGGTCTCCGATTACAAAAATTCCAACTTTCTCCAAAGCCCTAAATTTCGGAAGCCATGAATGAAGGTACCAAAAAATAATTTTGTTTTGACAGAAATATGTACCTGATTGTTTCTGGTGTAAATCCGAAATTTTTGATCCAAGGGATCTGAAAAAGGTTTCCTGAGATAGCCTGACCTGTTATCTTTCCATCCTGACAGGTCTGACCTTAATTGGATTCTCTGAGAGAGAGTTATGCCAAATGTCGCAACGTGACCTGTTTTGGGATAAAACAGGAGTGCGAACTTGTACGGCGTGCCACGTGTCACTGTTTTAACTTCGGCCTCTGAAAAATTTTCTTGAGATAGTACAGTCTGTGTACTACCTGTCACTTTTCATGAAATTTAATTTGGAGCTTCCTATCCCAAGTTATGACCTTTTTCCCAAGGTCACCTGATTTTGACTCAGATCTGGAAGAGGCAGAAACCCTATATTGTACAGATCATAAATCACAAAGTACAACGAATTAGAGGTTGTCCTTTGGACACAAGGTACCTGGAGATCTTAGCTTCAGCATGTAACAATTTCAGATCCTAAAACTGCTCCAAAACGGATTTATAGCGAAAGTTCTACGATGGCTGGTTTTTGCTATATCAAGCCCTAGCATCGTAAGTGCAACAAGTGTCATACATGCCATATCATGCCTTCTTTCAGGCTAGCTCTGATACCATGTTAGATTTTCTGAATTTACTTCAATATGATCTAGGATCTTAACTGAGAGAACAACATGTACAACATATCTACAGCATATCAATCATGGAGACAATAATGCAAGCACACAAGAGACACAAAGATTTACTTGGGGAAAACCATAAAGGTGAAAAACCCCAATAACTTCCTCAGAGATAGATAGAGCAATGATACAACCAACCAAGAGAGATAGCCATAACCTAGCAGCAGATCCTCCTCCTCCATAAGTGCGCCACTCCTCCTTGAGTGCATGTGTGAAGTGAGTGAGTAACTAGAGTGCCTCCCGCACTCTATTTATACTTGACTTGACTTTCCTTTTTACCTAACTCATGTAGGCTCGAACTTAACCACATATATTAATGATGACTGGGCCGACCCCCAATAGGGTGGTCTAATAACCCTTTGACCCACATGGCCGACCCATAGGGTGGTCTAATAACCCTTCGACCCACATGGCCGACCCCCAATAGGGTGGTCTAATAACCCTTCGACCCACATGACTTATACAGGGCCGACCCCAACAAGGTGGTCTAATAACCCATCAAGTATAAGTTACGACACTTACAATATAAATGACGACACTTCTGTATAGAGGAATAATACCATCTCTATAGGAATACAATATACATATATGTGAAATACATTCCGAAGTTACATATACATCAACATCTGCTCATCAATGATGAGTTTACCTATTTACTGCACCTAGTTACTTAGAATTATTTAGATTTAGGAATCTTATATTTTTTCTTTTGATGATAGATGTATACATGCTTTTGATGATAGATGTATACATGCTTTTGATGATAGATGTTATGCATGTTTTGATGATGAGGATACATGTTTTGTTATACATGTTTTGATGATGAGGATACATGTTTTGATGATGAGGATACATGATTGACACATGTTTTGATGAAGTTCTTGGTAAACATGTGAGGGGATTGGATCATCCCTGGACTTCAGTCCTAAAGAGAGCCGTAGACGTATGTCTTCGAGAATCAAGTCCTTGGTGGACTTGAGGGGATTGGATCATCCCTGGACTTCAATCCTAAAGAGAGTCGTAGACGTATGTCTTCGAGAATAAAGTCCTTGGTGGACTTGAGGGGATTGGATCATCCCTAGACTTCAGTCCGAAAGAAGAGCCGTAGACGTATGTCTTCGAGAATGAAGTTCTTGGTGAACATGTGAGGGGATTGGATCATCCCTGGACTTCAGTCCGAAAGAAGAGCCGTAGACGTATGTCTTCGAGAATGAAGTTCTTGGTGAACATGTGAGGGGATTGGATCATCCCTGGACTTCAGTCCGAAAGAAGAGCCGTAGACATATGTCTTCGAGAATGAAGTCCTTGGTCAACTTGAGGGGATTGGATCATCCCTGGACTTCAGTCCTAAAGAGAGCCGTAGACGTATGTCTTCAAGAATGAAGTCCTTGGTGGACTTGAGGGGATTGGATCATCCCTGGAATTCAGTCCTAAAGAGAGCCGTAGACATGATGTCTCCGAGAACAAAATCCTGAATGAACAAGTAAGGGGATTGGATCATCCTCGGACTTTGGTCCTGTGAGTTGAACCGTAGACATGAGGTCTCCGAGAATTGAATAGGACTGGATCGTCCCTGAGCTTCGGTTCAAAAGGTACATGATAGGACTGGATCATCCCTGAGCTTCGGTTCAAAAAGTACATGATAGGACTGGATCATCCCTGTACCTCGGTTCAAAATGTACATGACAAATCCTAGAATTGTTCTAGGTTACATCTAGCATGAAACAGGGCTGGCTCTGTAGATATGATACATCCAGCATGAAACAGAGCTGGCTCTGTAGATGTGATACATCCAACATGAAACAGGGTTGGCTCTGTAGATATGATACATCCAGCATGAAACAGAGTTGGCTCTGTAGATATGATACATCCAGCATGAAACAGGGCTGGCTCTGTAGATGTGATACATCTAGCATGAAACAGGGCTGGCTCTATAGATATGATACATCCAGCATGAAACAGGGCTGGCTCTATAGATGTGATACATCCAGCATGAAACAGGGCTGGCTCTGTAGATATGATACATCCAGCATGAAATAGGGCTGGCTCTGTAGATGTGATACATCCAGCATGAAACAGGGCTGGCTCTGTAGATATGATACATCCAGCATGAAACAGGGCTGGCTCTGTAGATGTGATACATCCAGCATGAAACAGGGCTGGCTCTGTAGATGTGATACATCCAACATGAAACAGGGCTGGCTCTGTAGATATGACACATCCAGTATGAAAAAGGACTGGCTCGGTGGAGGTAAATCCTAGATCTGATCTAGGTCACATCCAGTATGAAAAAGGACTGGCACTGTGGTTGGGATTGGATCGTCCCTAGACATGAGACTTGTCTTAAAGAGATAAGGATTGATCATCCTGGAACTTGATCTCGATTGCATCATCCATGGACCTATCTCCTAAAGAGATCACGATTGATCATCCTGTAATACGATCGTGTGATGACGATGTTGATCGTATGATGACGACGCTGATCGTGTGATGACAATGCTGCTGATCGTGTGATGACGATGCTGATCGTGTGATGACGATGCTGATTGTGTGATGACGATGCTGCCAATCGTGTGATGACGATGTTGATCGTATGATGACGATGTTGATCGTGTGATGACGATGTTGCCGATCGTGTGATGACGATGTTGATCGTATGATGACGATGCTGCTGATCATGTGATGACGATGTTGATCATATGATGATGATGTTGATCGTATGATGATGATGCTGTTGATTGTGTGATGACGATGTTGATGATCGTATGATGACGATGCTGATGATCGTGTGATGATGATGCTGATGATCGTGTGATCGTGTGATGACGATGATGATGATGATGCTGATGATCGAGTAATATCAACTCTGATGATGTTGATGTTCCAGTAACTAGTTGAGTTACTGATGATGATGAATTGAAGAAAGCTTCCAATGATATATAGATGATGTAGTCAATGACTCCTTGCTCCTGCAGATGTTGTTATAATATCCTTCTCGTTAAGGGGGAGTGTTGAATATTGTAACTTCTAAGAATATTATATTTGTACATTATTTATTCTGGAGATGTTCCATCCCTCCGAGGTGATTCTATTATGTATCTGAAGATGTTTATTCCTCCAAGGAGTTGTGGCAACTAGGGTTATTAGACCCACCATGTGGGGGTCGGCCCAGTCAGTTATAATAGGGTATTTAATCTAATGGTTAAATACGAGCCTACATGTACTTGTGTAAAATATATGTCAGAGTAGTGTATAAATAGAGGAGGTGTTTTCCTCATTTGACACACTCACACACTTGAAAAGAGGAACACTTATCTGGGAGATTTGCTAAGGAGGATTAGAAGGAGGGAGCACATCTTGTATTTTGGTTTATCATCTTATTGAGGAAAGCTTTGTTGGGTTTTCTACCCCATGAGGGTTTCCTAGGATAAATCTGTGTCTCTTGTGTTTATGCTATGCTTGTTGTTTCTTCAGTGATCCTGTAAATGCTATTATTGTGAAATAGAATGTAATGCTTCTATTTTCTATCTTAGCATATTGAATTTTAACACAGAGGACTACCAGAAATCAACTCAATTCTCAAAACAATGCTATTATAAATGATGATGTTAAGATAATGGAGAAATGTAACCAACCTCAATCCAAACGTTTGATGTAGATCCCCATTGGAGCTTTCAATCCATGCACTTGAAATCTTCAAATTAGTCTTGACAACCAATATCCAACAAGTACATATAATATATAAATGACATTAACATTATCAATAACAATGGTCCATAGTATCACAAGCAAATGTAACCCAATGTATAATAAACAACATTCACAACATGATGGACGAGAATATGAGTATTTCTATTAATGAGCAAAAAGAAGTACAAAGTGATACGACCTCTTGTCAGAAACCAATCTAAACGAAGATCTAGATCAATCCACTTGTGCCTCCACCACTTCAATCCTCCATGAATGGAAAACTCAAAATGGAAAGGAGTTTGGAAGGTGAACATAAGGGGTTCACAACTACAAGGATCAATGAGTGCAAACTCAAGATAGGGCAAAAATCCACTAGATTTCTCTTACTATTCTCTTCTTCCTCCCGTCCATAAGCCATATGTGATCAATATATAGTCCTCTCAAAGGTACGTTAAAGGACACATCGAGGCATTACTCGGGCAGATGGAGAGCCAAAGGTCACCCAATGACTGCTTTTTGGGTGTAAAAAGTAATAAATTAGTGATTTTTACCATTTTACTTGATACCCGCAGTCTATAGTGATGCAACGCATGGGTACGCATGCTATAATCTTGCAACATGAGGGTAGGAATAAAAATAGGGAAAAATAGTATCTCTGAAGGATATGAGTGGATCTAGGTCATTGAAATGGATCCTACAGGACAAAGAATGCTGATGCTCACAGGGTGGAATATTACGATGTAACACCGATTGTGTATACTAATGTAGCCAGATATAAGAGTAAATCCTTCGTATAGTCTGGCGGGATTAACAAGGGGGATGAAAGTAATGCCTTTTTCAAGGCCTCAAATGATGCTTGAGAAGCCTCATCCCACCGAAAGTAAGTGTCTTGTTTAAGCAGTCTCATGAAACCTTTTGGAATTTTGGCATAGTTAATGATAAAGCGTCTCAAGAAGTTCGACATGCCCTGCAGACTTTGAAGTTGTCTTAGGGTTCAAGGAGGAGGCAGATTTACAGTCGCCTCAACTTTCAATGGATCAACAATTATGCCACGACTAGATACTATGAAACCCAGTAATTGTCCAGACTCGATGCAGAATACACATTTGTTGGGATTCAATCGAAGCTTATAGTACCTGCACCGTTCAAACATAAGTCTTAAGTGATCAGGATGCTCCCGTCTCTTGCGATATCACATTGGGAGATCATCAAGGTAGGGTTCTACTACGTGCTTGATGTCATGAAAAGCAAAGTTCATTTCCCGCTAAAAGGTAGCTCCATTATTCTTTAGGCCAAATGGCATCTTCCGATAGGAAAAGGTCCCCTAAGGACAAATGAAAGTTGTCTTGTGTTGGCCTTCAGGTTTGATCTATATCTGATTATATCCTGAAAACCC
This sequence comes from Larix kaempferi, assembly GCA_027924585.1. NCBI lineage: Eukaryota > Viridiplantae > Streptophyta > Pinopsida > Pinales > Pinaceae > Larix > Larix kaempferi. The sequence goes on along the minus strand of BSBM01000243.1, from coordinate 2,404,009 downwards.
ATCCATGAATGAAAACATTTCATGGCCCACACACGCATCAATGATCTGTTCTATGAATGGCGTGGGGTAATTGTCTTTTGGACAAACTTTATTTAGGTCCCGGAAGTCAGTGCAGACTCTAATGGTACCTTTCTTTTTGTCTACCAGAATAGGATTTGAAACCCATTCCGTCATAGCTATCAGATAGATGAATCCAGCTTTGAGCAATTTCTCTACTTCCACCTTAATGGCAACTAATTTTCAAGGGTTGATTGGATGGAGCTTCTGTCTCACAGCTTTAGCGTTGGGATACGTTGTGATGACATGCTCAACAATGGCAAGGTCGATGCCTGGCATCTCCTCGTAAGACCAGCCAAAAACTTCGCGGAATTCTTTAAAGAGATTGGTATACAAAATTATCTCATGAGGAGAACAGTATGCTCCAATGAAAATATTTTCCACGACTCCAGGCTTGATGGAAATGTTGATTGGAATAATTCTCGATATAATTTCCATATTCCCTTCCGCATAAACAACTTTTGAAGTAGAATGGATAGCAGACAAATCAACACTCCCACCGGGTCTCATAGAAAACTCACCTCTCTCTATCCTGTCCAGCTTGGGAAGAAAATAGGACCTATGGTGCATGTGTTCCCAAGGATGGTCCAGGCCTATCATTGCTTCCAAAATCACCTCATTAGAGGGCAAAACAATGTCTAGATAGTCAAAAGAGTGGATAGAGTCCACTGACCATGCAGGGGCATAGTCCATATCTGACTCAGCAAAGACTAACGGAGTCACGATATGTTCTGTTGCAGTATGTTGTGAATCTAAGTAAGCCACCTCTACAATAGATAAGGGAACAATTGGTTCTGATTCGGTGGGGAGAATCCATGGATCTGTCATTGGACTAACCGTGAAAATCTCAGACGAAGAACATTCTTCAAAACTGTTAGGAATTATGATCCAAAAATGTAATAAATAGAAGTTTAGTTTAATAAATGTAAAAGGGCATCTACACACTCACGTGATTATGTGAGGTGTCCCTTAGTTAGTTTTGGTAACGGTAAATTAGTTGTTACTCTTTGGATATTTAAATCCATCGAGTTTTCCATGTGAGGTAATCTTTCGGGATTTAGCCCTCACATCTCTGTGATGTAATTATTTTCCTTCTTCATTAATAAAGTTATGTGTCTGAGGACACTTTGTCAAAGTGGTATCAGAGCACGCAGTTGAAGCTTGGTCTGGTTGGAACCTGGTTGGAAGGTGCTAAAGGTTGTTTGAAGAAGGTGACTTTCAAGGTTTTTGGAATAGCGAAATTTTAACCGTAAGTTATTGCTTCCTATTCTTTTGGGCTAAAAGAATCTCTGCAGAAATTTTTTGACGCATTCCGTTGTTCAACGTGTCCTTACAAAGGTCTTCCTCCTTTTAAACTGGGGGAGAAGATATCTCTTAGTCAATCATTCCTGACTGCTGATATATGAGAAATTGGATTTAAAGGGCTATCTGTACCAGCACCAAACTTCCGACATTCTTCCATTCATATTCCACTGTATGTAAAACAGTCTAATTTTTGACAAGCCTTTGAAGTTGTTTACACGGTTAATTTAGCTGGTTGTCCATTTGGGAAGTTAAGAGGACTTTATACATTAATTTTAGCTTATATTTCTTAAATGACGAGTGGCGGAAGCAAGGTTATATCCTATCTCATGAGTTCTGACTGCTTTTGGCATTGTTCTATTTCAAACAATAGTTAAAGTGGAGCATCATTTTGTGAATGGAGAGATCTCCTGATAACAGCGGTTTGGTATTACGGTGGTATTGGTTAGCTGTTTGTTAGTGTTCCATGACATTGTTTTAGCATGCATACTATTGTACTACTCCTTGTTGAATTTACAACCTATAGAAGTTCTGATTTTTCCTAAAAAAAAATCAACTTTCTGAGCCGACAGAGAACCGCTGAGACCAACTACCGTTGTGAAATAAAGAATGGAAGGGAGCCGTAATCTTGATCGTGGAGGAGTGTGGAGTAGCCAGCCAAGGCTGTTGGTAGAGCTGTGAGATCGTGTGGGAGCCATCGAAGCCAAAAAAGAAAAGTTCACATCGCTGAAGAGCCACCATTTCCCGTTGCTATCTGCAGAGAAGCAGACGCCCGCGAGTGGAGAAGAGCCAGCTGCCTGTGCGTTGACAGACTCAAAGGAGGTCTTCTCTATGGTCGCATTCGAAGAGGGAGTCCACGGTAGACTCAAAGGAGGTCTTCTCTGTGGTCGCATTCGAAGAGGGAGTCCGCGGTGACCTGAAGAAGGAACTCGGAGAGGTGAAGCCCGTGGAGTCTGTCGCATTCGAAGAGGGAGTCTGGTGACCGGAAGAAGGAACTCGAGTGCCATATGTTGCGTGAAGCAGAGGTTTGAAGTGAAGCCTGCGGAGCCTAGCTGTGGAGAGTTCTGTCGAGCCTGGCTGTGGAGATTTCTGTCGGCCGTCTAGAGAAGGTCGTGGAGGAAGGATTGTATGGTTATCTGAGGAACCAGCAAAACTCCAGAAATAAAAGAGTAACTTCACATTCTTGTATAATTTTTTTTTCACTTTTCATTTAATTCACTGTTTATGTAATATTTTGAAAAGTGAATAATTATTATTCATTTTTATTTTTGGTGATTTTTTTTAAATATTAAGACGAAAAAGGTGGAGATATAAACTTAAAAAAAAAAAAAGTTATTTTTGAAGTTGATGGGATTGGATCTTGTGACCTCCCACTCAACAATATTGTATCTCTCCAATTCACCTATAAAGATTTGTTGTTTTTTGGAGTAATAAGGTGTAATTTTTTATCGAGCATTGGAGTAATAAGGAGTTTTGTTGGTGTCATAAGGAGTACTTGTATTTTCACTCAAGGTTTGATTAGAGCAAAGTGAAGCTCTATCAAATTCTTTTCTTGAGGCTATAAGTGGGTCAAGGCCAATCCCCTATAGCTTTCTTTTGCATGGTGTGTGGTGTTTCTTGCAGCATTTCTTTCATGGTGACTCTTGTTGATGAGTAATTTTCTTTTAATGTTGGTGGTGATATTTTTGCATAAAATCTTCCATTGGTGATATAAGGTGATTGTTTACTTCTTCTGGTGATATAAGGTGCTTTCTTTAATGCTTGGAGCTATAAGATTTGCATAATACACATCTTCTGGATTTATAAGGTGTTTAGTATTTTTTTACAATGTCTAAAGTTATAAGTCTTTTTAATGAATCTGACAAGTTGGAAGGATCGAAAAATTATAAAGTTTGGAGTCGTCATATTCAAAGCACTCTTATTTGCAATGAATTGTGGAAGGGTTTCTGTAATGCTAAACCTACCAAACCAACTAATCATGATCAGCTTGCAAAGTGGGAAGTAAAAGATGAAAAGGCCTTAGCATTGATTCACATTACTGTTTCTGATGATATTTATGTGCATATTGAAAATAGTCCTGATGCGTGGTCAGCTTGGAAGACATTGAAAGATTTATTTGATTCTCAAAGTGAAGCTAAGAAAATTGATCTTCAATTGAAGTTGTTTCAAAAAAAATTGTCTTCAGGAGGTGATGTCATGGAGTACATTTCTAGATTAAAAAATATCAAACAAGAAATTTCAAGAGCTGGTTTTGATAAAATTGAAGACAGCATGATGGTGACCATTTTGATCGCAGGATTTCCTAAGACATATAAGCATTTTTTGGAAACTTTACAAATTACAAATAAATTGGATAAAATTTCTTTTGATGAACTAAGTGAATTACTTGCCACACATGAAAAAAAATTTGGTAAAACAAAGCAAGCAGGAGAAGATGTTTTGGTTGCGAGTACTAGCAAACAGTCTCCAGGTAATCATCAAAAAGGCCATGATCAGAAAGTTTTTCAAAATTCAAATAGAGGTCGTGGTCAGGGTTTTGGAAGAGGAAGAGGCCGCGGAAGAGGAAGAGGAAGAAATCAAGGAAGAGGTTCTAAAGAATTTGAAAGTACACAGTCACAGTTTTCTGGAAGAGGAAGAGGTTCAGGTAACCAACAGGTCTCTGGAAGAGGAAGAGCTAATAAACAGGTCACATGTTTTCGTTGTAATAGAGTTGGACATTATGCTTCAGACTGTAGAGTTCCATTTGAAAAAATTCTCAAAGAAAGAGAATCTAAAGAATCTTCATCAGCGGCACATTATGCTCATGCAGACGATAGTGAAAATTGTGAATATGTCTTTACAGCACTTGGACAATCAGAATCAATGGATTTTGTTCAAGTTCATCAGTTGGAATCAGTGAATTTTGTTCAGTCTTCTTCTTGTTTCAAAAATGATTTTGAAGATGCTTGGATTATGGATACAGGGGCTACTCAACATATGACATATAGGAAAGATTTCTTTTGGAGTTATGAAGATTATCATTTAAATTCAATTTTTCTTGCAGATGATTCTATTCATTTACCACAAGGAAAAGGAACAGTTAAGGTTGATTTGCCTGGAATTGGAGAAAGATTGATTTCTAATGTTTGGTATGTGCCTACATTTAAGAAAAAATTGTTGTCTTTAGTTGTCATTCGTCAATTAGGACATCAAGTTGTAATGGAAGGTGGTATCCTTTTTGTTAATTCAACAAAGGATGCATACAAAACAGTTATGACAGGTTATGTAGACGGAAAGCTTCTTAGGATGAAGGGAACAGTCATTCCTAGGTCAAAGGAACATTTGAAGGAATTTGCAGGTTTAGTTGAAACTGATGTTTCACCTATCCGCTTGTGGCACATTCGTTTTGGGCACTTGAATGTTGATAGTCTTGTACAGCTTCAAAAACAAGGAATGGTAAAGGGGTTTCCTACTTTTCGGAAGGAAAATGCAAAGTGTGAAGCTTGCATTTATGGCAAACAGAGAAGGATAGCTTTTTCAAAAAGCACTTGGAGAGCAACAAGGAGATTACAGCTTATTCATAGTGATGTTTGTGGTCCTTTGGAAACTTCACTTGGTGGTTGTAAATATTTTTTGTTGTTTATTGATGATTTTAGCAGAATGGTTTGGGTGTATTTTTTGAAGGAAAAATCAGAAGTGTTTGAAAAGTTTCAGTTATTTCAAAATTTGGTTGAAACATCAACAAAGGAAAAGATTGCTACTTTGAGAACTGATAATGGTGGTGAGTTTACATCAAATCATTTTTTGACTTATTGTCAGGAAAAAGGGATTAAAAGACAGTTGACCAATTTTTATACTCCACGGCAAAATGGAGTATCAGAAAGGATGAATCAAACTTTATTGGGCATGGCTAGAGCAATGTTATTTTTCAAAGGGTTGAAATCATGTTATTGGGTAGAAGCAGTTCATACAGCAGTTTATTTGAGGAATAGATCTCCTTCATCATCACTTGATGGAATAACTCCTTTTGAGGCTTGGTATGGATTCAAACCTATGGTCAAACATTTGAGAGTTTTTGGTTCAGTTTGTTATGCACTTGTCCCAAAAGAAAAACGAAAGAAGTTAGAGTCTAGAAGTGTTAAGTGCATATTGATTGGTTATTCTCATGAAAAAAAGGGGTATAGGCTTCTGTCAGATGGAAAGTTTATTGTCAGCAGCGATGTGATTTTTGATGAAACTGAAAGTTTAAGTGTAGAAGAGGTTGAAAAACAACTTAGTCACTTAGAGGAAAAAGTAACTAAGGAACAATTAAGGATGCAACACTTAAATAAGACAAGGAATGAACAATGGTTTGATCTCACTTCAGAAGTACAGGATGATGAACAGGTTGAAGATACTTTGAATTCTTCACAAGTTAACTTGGATGATTCAAATCAAGTTAACATTGAAAAGAAGAAACCAAAATGGGCAACTAAGTTACTTCAGGATGTTAAGTCTGATGAAAAAGGCAAAACAAGTACAAGGAGTTCTAATACGGGTTCAGAAAATTTTTCTCTTTCAGTTGTTGAACCAACTACTTTTAATGAAGCAGTTGAGTATGATGAATGGAAAATGGCCATGCAAAGTGAGTATGATGCAGTAATGAAGAATCAGACTTGGAAAATAGTTGATTGTCCACATGATGTTAAACCCATTGGTTGTAAGTGGGTTTACAGAATTAAGTACAAAGCAAATGGAGATATTGATAAATATAAGGCAAGATTGGTGGCAAAGGGTTTTGCTCAGAAAGAAGGGATTGATTATGAAGAAACTTTTGCTCCAACAGCGAAATGGAATACTATCAGGATTGTGCTAGCTTTAGCTGCACAAAATGGATGGAAAGTGCATCAAATGGATGTAAAAAGTGCATTTCTAAACGGTGATCTACAAGAGGATGTTTATATGACTCAACCTCCTGGTTTTGAGGTTCCAGGGAAAGAAAATCAAGTTTGTAAACTAGTTAAGGCATTGTATGGATTGAAATAGGCTCCCAGAGCTTGGTATGCAAAAATGGATGCCTACCTACAGAAAGTTGGTTTTCTTCGTAGTGAGTCAGATGATACGTTGTATGTTTGAATCCAGGAAAACAACTTAGTCATCTTGGTTATGTATGTTGATGATTTGCTCATAACAGGTAACAATAATGATCATATATTTCAGGTTAAGAAAGAACTTCAAACAGGTTTTGAAATGACAAACTTGGGTTTACTTCATTACTATCTTGGAGTTGAAGTAAAGCAGCAGGAAGGGAGTATATTTATTTCTCAAGCTAAGTACATATCTGGATTATTGAAGAAGTTTGGAATGGAGGAATGTAAACCAGCGATTACTCCCATGGAACAAAATTTAAAAATTTCTAAGTTTGAAGGGGGGGAACTTGTAAATTGTACTGGATATAGACAGTTAATTGGATGTTTGATTTACTTGATGAATACTCGTCCTGATCTATCTTATGCAGTTAGCATACTTTCTAGATATATGGAGGAACCTAGAGAAAGTCATTGGAATGCAGCAAAAAGGGTGTTAAGGTATCTTCAAGGAACAAAGGATTTTGGACTTGAGTTTAAAAGAAACAAAAATTTCAAGCTTGTTGGCTATTCAGATGCGGATTTTGCTAGAGATGTTGATGACAGGGCATCTACTTCAGGTTACTTAATGAATATGGGATCAGCTGCAGTGGCATGGAGTTGTAAAAAGCAGGATACAATTGCAAATTCTACAGCAGAAGCAGAATATATTTCAGCTTGGGAAGCTGCTTGTGAGATAGTTTGGTTAAGAAGGATTTTGCAAGACCTCAAAGTTGATCAGAAAGAAGCAACTTCATTATTTATTGATAATCAGTCAGCAATCAAGTTAGCCAAAAATCATGTTTTTCATTCAAAAACTAAGCATGTGGATACTAAGTATCATTACATTCGGTCTCTCGTCGTCAAACAAATCATCAAGCCAAAGTATTGTCCATCAGAAGATCAAACTGCAGATATTTTTACAAAATCTCTTGGAAGGGTCAAATTTGATAAGTTTAGAAATGAACTTGGTATTTGTTCAAAAGAATTTTTGGATCAAAGGGGGGATTGTTAGGAATTATGATCCAAAAATGTAATAAATAGAATTTTAGTTTAATAAATGTAAAAGGGCATCTACACACTCACGTGATTATGTGAGGTGTCCCTTAGTTAGTTTTGGTAACGGTAAATTAGTTGTTACTCTTTGGATATTTAAATCCATCGAGTTTTCCATGTGAGGTAATCTTTCGAGATTTAGCCCTCACATCTCTGTGATGTAATTATTTTCCTTCTTCATTAATAAAGTTATGTGTCTGAGGACACTTTGTCAAAAACCAATAAAATGGAAAGGAGAAGGTAGGTCAAAAGTTCCTATTAATGACGCATAGAGACCTGCTCCTAAACTCTCAGTAACTGGGTGGGACTAATCAACCAATGAAATCGTTGAATCCGATGAAGTCTGGTTGTTTTTCCGAGCAAACGAAAGTTGATTAACTGTGATGATATTGCCTTCGTGAGGGAACATTAAAACTCAGAAAACGGTCGACGACATTGTCTACATGGAATATGTCCAACTCCTACCTAACAACAAGTTGTAGTCAAGCAGAGTATCTAGAACTTCAACCTCTACAGACACTAACTTACCTGCAAGTTCAATATCAAATGATGGTAAGAATCCATGTGGACGGAAATATATTCCATCAAAGGCAGTAAGCACGGTGTTCGAGGGGGCTAATTCAGGTGAGCCCAAAGCCTTTGAGCAAGAAATGGACATTACACACGTAGACACACCCTCATCTACAACAGCTTGTCCAATGGTCTTGGGACCATGAACTACCTCTATTTGTAGAGCGATGTGATACAGTAACTGGGGTTTGATATTGGTCATATCAAACTGAGCAAGCATATTGGATGAATATACACTCCTGATCGTTGCGAGAAGTGCACTGCATTGCAATGGGAAACTCTGCAGTACTTCTAAAGTGGACATGGCACAGGGGGTTTGGGATCAATCCTCCTCAACATTGTAGTTGGGTGCATCCCGTGCGTTGGGTTGTGCACAACCCATTTGAAGACACCTTTCAGGATCTTCAGCAATGAATCCACTGGTCTCTCGATGTGGAGAGGGGTAGATGACTCAGGAACTTCTGCTGCAGATCCAGGGTATAATTTCTAGCTCGAGTTTGCAGAAGAGCATCTAAATTAACCATATTAATGAACGAATGATTAGAAGAGGAGGAATGAGGTATGCCCCCAGCACTAGAGTTTACAGAAGCTGAACTTTGTTCGAGAGGGAACGGATCTTTCAAGACAGCTAGTTTCCTCTCACAAAGTAGCTTCTGGGATTCTTCCATCAGAGGGCATTGATGGGTAAGGTGGTCCTTTTTGCATATCTTGCAAGGGAAATTCACTTTCCTTTTTTTCTTTTTACCCTCCTGGGCATTTTCTGTGTTTTTGGGATTTTGGTGGTTCCCCTCCCCTTTCTTTCCCTTTCTTTTGTTGTTGGGATGTCAAGGGCCCTTTTGATTTGTCAGCACTTGTTGTAAAAATTCCATTTTTGAAGGGGAGGATGCAACTGAAGTTGTTTCTACAGTAGACTATTTGATAAACAAGGCATGAACCTGCTTAGTTAAAGCATCAAATGCTGTAGAGTCTACTAAACCAATGATGCCTTCAGCATGTGCTCCAAGTTTAGGTTTACCTAGATCTTTGTTAGACCTTGGTGCGTCAGGAATAATCTCATATAAGAGCCCAGACTTAGCATATACCAAGTCAAGCTGCTGGGTTATTAAGATAGCTTCCTCTTCGGAGGACACCCCTAAAGTTGCAACTTCCTTAGAAATATAAGGAAGGAGTGATTTGAGATACCACTCTAATAAAAATGCTAGAGGGATGTCATCTTTAATGATCCTCTTTCTCCTTCGCCACTCCTGAATGTGGTCAGATAGGTGAGTGGCTTTATTCTATCTAAAGGTTGACAAAAGGTCTATACCAACATCATATTGGACAGGAAGTTGAAAGTGATTTAGAAAAATAGTAGCTAGATCCCAAAAGGTGCCATAAGTAGTTGCAGGCAGTTCAATATACCATTTGGCTGCGACACTTGTCAAGGTTCTTTGAAAGAGCCTCAATCTGATGGAATCATCATTCAACGAATTCGAGGAGCATGAGAGATGAAATGTCGTGACATGGTCACTGGGATCCTCACCAATCTTACCTTCAAATTTTGGAATGTCTGAAGGAAACTTAGTGGGAACAAGTGGCCATGCGGGATTATGGCGCACGGGGTCGTTAGTGAGTTTTGAAAGATCTGGCAAGTTCAAAGTTGCTAGAAAAGGTAAACAAGGTCATGCCAATGGCATTTGGTGGACAGGAACTTGGTAGGGGGAACCTCCCAATACCTGGTTCGTGTACTGCTAGTTGGGGTTCCCCCCAGCCATCGATTGTGAGGTAAAATCATTAAAATTTCTCCACCCAAAAGAAAGCAGATTACTTCCTGGGGTAGTGGTCCATTGCGGCTAGGTGTTAACCCCACCGTATTGTGGAATAATAAATATACTCCCTACATGTATATTTGATGGATTCACATTGTAACCTGCATAGGGGTTAAATCCAGGTGTAGTTGTAAGAAACGGTACCGTCATCGTACCCATAACAGGCATAGATGTAGAGGGGATCGATCCCACAACAGATGTGGAAGCAATAGTCTGAGGTATACCCTGGAACTGTTGAGTAACAGAAGGTTGAGTAAAATTCACTGCAAGTATCACTATCAAAGGGACATTAGTTGGTCCAAAGCTAGGGGTGGAAACTAAATCATATGTCGAAGCTTGTGAGCTCGGCATGCCTACAGTACCAGCATTAAAACTAAAGGATGGGCTCAAAACAGAAGCAGTCTGCGAAGAGATCGGTGTTGCAATGTTTGTAAAAGAAGGATTGATAATCACTGTAGCCATAGCTGTTGTGAGAGTTTGAGGAACTCCCTGCTCATCTCCTGGGTTAGTCATGGTGTAACTAGGTGTAAACAAGTATGCACTGTACTCAAGTTGGCCTAGAGAATCTACAGGTACCAGTAATGGATCGTTGGGTCCAGTTAGCGGAGAGTTAAAAGGAGGGTGAAAATCTTAAGGAGTTAAGTCCTCAACCTCAACAGTATCAAAGACCTATTGATCTTGAACTCTGGGATGTGGTTCTCCAGGTATTTATGTTTCACCCGTAAGTTTGAATGAATCACGGGAATTCGTCCTCCGGCATCGCGATGGCGATGGAGGCTCCACAATGAGTGGGGGAAGGTTTTGCAACCTCTGAGACCTATGAAGAGGTTGGTCCTCCATATCTATTTAAAAAGAAAACTAATTATCAAAACCTAGTGGCCACTAACGACTAAGGAGCAAATAGCATACCACTAAAAATTTCCTAAGTGATCAAACCAGGCAAACAAGGAAAATACTCTCAGAGGCAAGTTTGGGATGATGAGGGCCCAAAACAAACTAATAGAGTATTGACGGTCAGTTACATGGAGTCCAATAGAGGTCCTCTGTATGCAAGCATTTAATCACCAAACTGCCCTCCCGGGATTACTACCAAAGGGTTACCTTCTGCGTATGTGCGAGGTGAAGTGGAAATATCCTTCCACTCTACCTGTGTAGATCCCTAGGGTTATGATACTAAGGATACCACCAATACGAAGAAACCTAGGGAAACTATCATCAGCCTATCCAAGATGCATGGGCAGGGTAGCAAAGCCCTAAATCCAAAGCACTTAAAAGTACTAGTGGACCCCCATACGTGAATCAACTCTGGTTTATGGTTGAGAGGAAAGTGAGGGGGTATCCTCAACAGTTCCAATCGCCCATGGCATCGTGCTTGACTCTTGTTTGATTAGATCATTCCCAGGATAATTTGATAGAGTTGGATTTACCTAATAGATAGTCATACTATGATCGTTGAGTAATGAAGCCGATTTCGGGTGGTTTAAAGTGATTTAAACTCGAAACCCTAGCCTAAGCTAGTTGATGATGTGTATACCTAAAAATAAAAAGTTTGCTAGTTAATTTTATTAAGATTTATTTTTAAGGGCTACTTTTAACTCAATAAGGGTAGTGCAGTGTGTGGAATGGTTTCGACAGAAAGCAAAGTGCGTATAAAAATAATGCATAAAACTTCACAAAAAAAAATTATTTTTCATTTATATTTTCCAAAACTGAAACCAGGCAATCGTAAATAATTTTTTCAATTTTCTTTTAAATTTTCAAAGCAAGATAAACTATGATACTTCGAAAATGATGATAAATCTCACTACTAAGCTACCAATTTCAATTTTTGTCTTTTCTAATATTTGCAAAAGAAAATGAACTTGAAAAAGGAACAAGTAAGACCTAACGCAAAGTGTGGGTAAGGAAAAAAAACCTAATGGCTTAAAACAATCAAATCAAAAAGACTTGAGAAAGACTCTACCTACCGAGTTGTTTCGATGGAAACAACTCTAGGTCTGGAACAAAGTGTAAAAGAAGAAAGGAAAACAGATGCTTGTAATGGATAAACATACCAAGAGGCTACCCCTAAGCACCAAAACCAAGAAAACACCCGCTAAACAAAAGAGTAGGTAAGCAAACCAAAAGTGACCCTACCAACACACAGACTCAAAGGAAAAACTAACGAGAACTCTTCAACTTGCTCAGACTGATTTGAATAGATGTTAAGAAGGTATCTAGACCAAAAAACCTTTCAAAACCACCCTAAAAACTCAAATTGGGATCAAACCCTAAACAAAAAGGACAAGACTCAGTAAAAGTGCGCAGCTGTTGCCACAGACAACAAGCATTGAGTGCGCAGGTTTGTATAACTACAACAAGCATCTAGGGAAAAAAGTGTGCTACTATGCTTAGCAGAGAGTCGCACATAGCATCAAAATTTCTAAAAAGGAAGAAAAGACACCTTAAACAAGTGCTAAAGCAAGTAAAAGCAATCTACAGGACTTCAGAGAGGCAAACAAGACTCAAAAAGGGCAAGCATGTCTCAGTAATTAGTCAAAGAAGCAAGGAAAAATGCTAGAAGTAGACCCAACCACTTGGAAACCAAACCCTATTAGAAGGCTTGAATCTACAGGAAAAGTGCGCTAGTGTGTGGTACAAGAAGCAGCACCTGCAACAAGAAATGTGCTAATGTGTTTCAGGGAAACCAGTGCACAAGACATAAATGCGCTACTGTATGCACAGTAATCCGATGCATAGGGACTTAAAGCAATCAAAAAGCTTTGCTAAAGCAGACTGAAATGAATCAACATAAAAGAACAGGCAAATAACCTATAAAAAACCTCTTAGAGAACAAAAGAGTGAATAAACTAGAAGCAAACCTAGCAAGGTCCCCTAGAGCAAAAAACAACCGGTTACTCCCCAATATGGTCGTTGGTTCTATTGTGCAGGAAAATACCTTATAGTGAGGGATGCGACACTACCAACTTACATGGGGTGACGGGTATATACTTTCATGTTTTGCATTAATTACTACAAATGGAAAGAGATTAGGATTCCAAAAGTTGTACCTTTTTAACGATGGTTGGTCCTAGATTTCACCCAATCTTTCACAATGATGAACCTGCAAAACAAGGTTAACCTTGCTCAGCGTATCTTGACTATAATAAATATGATGAAATTGTAAATAACTTAACATTAACTACAATCAGATATTCAATCAAATAAACATTCCATCAAATAGACATTCAATTGGGACGGGAAGGGTATTTCCACCTTTTATTGTCAAAGAAATGTAGATACGTACAGATATACCTGATCTATCCAGACACTTCTGCAACCGAGTCCTGGGCTCCTGCTCCTCACAATGACTTAAGAATTCCCCCAGCGTGATAGCAGCTTATCATTCATTCTAGTCCCCTCTCTCATGGCTTCTCCTTGTATTTATGAGACAAGGTAGGCAGTTTAATTCGAGAGGTGGTTGAATTGGGAGGTTGGAGAAGTTGCAGAACCAACTTCAACCAATCCCAATTCGTAATCTTAATATATTTTTTCATTTCATCTTAAGATGTGCACAGGTTTCATACAAGTAGACTAGCGCACAGTATGCAACTTTTGCACTTGAAAACCAGCGTTTGCAACATTTTGGAGTATGTGCAGAGGTTGTCTTCAATAAGACTAGCGTTCAGAACTGTAGATCACTGTGGCAATAGTAGAGCACACATGGTGAAAACTATAGAAAAAATATTTTTTCAGCTGAAGAGTGTAATCTCAGCAATAACTCATCCAAGGTCAACCAAGCTCTTCCATCCATAGTGTCCTTTTGTGTGATCAACAGAGCAATGTGATCATGGACGAAGAAGTGCAGATTTGACCTATAACAAGTGTGGTAAACCATGGCTAATTGAGCATTCCATCCATTTTTTCAATATGACTGTGTTTAACTGTTGATTGAACGTTTCTACATGCCATCACTTTTTATGAAATTTTGGACCCAAATAGAAAAAATTGTAGATTCCAAATATGTAATTTTTAATAAATATATATATATATATATATTCTTATTTTTCTTGTGTCATGACTCCTTAAATCAAACAACACATTGTTAGTGTTTCATCCATAATTTTTTCGTTTCTCAAGAATTTTTGAAAAAAAAAATTATGGTGCACTAAAAGACACCAACATATACATTTTATAAAAAAAAACATTTCATGATCATTGCATTAAGACCTTCAAAGGTTTCACCGACACTTGGCATATTGTTTTCGAGTTTCGATCACTTAGATAATTAAAAAAAAAAATTGTTAATTTTTTTGGAAAAATAGCGCTGCAGTAGTACTAGTTGTTCTCTATATGTATACCAGTTTTCATAAGTTGATTCCATCATTTAGGCACTCAAAGGATGCACCCACAAAAACATATACCTAATTATTTGTCCCCAAAAAAAGTGCATGTTAAAAAAGATCAAACTTTAGATGTTTAAGAAAATTTTCAATAGAAAAAAATTGTATATTCGTAAATCCCATTCAATTCCTACATTTCATATTTTTTACTCATCACAAGATTCATTGTGTATGTGTCTCAAAATATCCATGTAAGTTGAGGGATACCTGTTTTTTTTTTCAGTTTTCTATTGCATTTTACACGTCAAAAGAGATCCTCATTAGCTTACACAAACCCTGGCACATTAATTCATGGGGTTACATGGGTATTACCAAAGGTTCATGGAAGGGTTCTCCAATATTGGAAAACCCATTACCACCTTGAAACTCAAGGGAGTTAGGTATGAATGGACTAGGGATTGTGATGCTTTTGCAGACCTAAAAATATTGCTAACTAGTGCACCAATCCTATGCATCCCATATATGGATAAAGACTTCACGATATGCATAGATGCTTCGAAACAAGGATTGGGTGTGGTATTGATGCAATAAGGTGGAGTAATAGATTACGCATCTCATAAATTGAAATCTCATGAGGATATTTATGCCACACATGATTTAGAGTTGGCAACAATTATGTTGGCTCTAAATTTGTGGAGACACTTCCTTGTAGGGTGAAGATTCACTCTCAAGAGTGATCATCAAAGCTTACAATATATTTTCATCGATTCAAATTCTATGCAGAGGCAATGGAGCAAATTTATGATCGAATATGAATTCGATATAGCATACATCAAAGAGAAGGAGAACGTAGTGGCTCATTCCCTAAGTAGAAGTGACAGAGGATATTCTCCTTAATTAGTGCCCTTGAAAGTCAATTTGAGAGAAATGATGCTATCAATTTAAGAGAAAGTGTGATGGGACAAATTCTAGGAGATAGTATCTAAAGGTGACATCAATGCTTCAAAGTAGGAGGCAGTCAAAACCTAAGTATGAAGGGTATCATCTAGAGGCATATGAATATTTGCAATTTCAAGGGAGGATGTATATCCCTAAGGAGGGGGATATTAGAAACACTATGATTAGAGAGGCCCATAGAGTGCTTTACTATGCAAATCTAGGGGTAAGGAAAATGTATGCAGACATGAAGAAGCTCTTCTTTTGGGAACGCAAAAAAAATGATGTGGTTCAATTTGTTGCAAGATGTCTCAAGCGTCAACAAGTGAAGACTGATCATCACCACCCAGTAGGAATTTTGCAACTACATGAAATTCCTATTTCTGAATGGGAATTCATATACATGGAATTTGTGGTGGGTTTATCGCTCACTCCATAGGTACACAATGTTATTTTTGTTGTGGTGGATAATCTTACCAAAACTTCCAATTTCATTCTCATCCAAGATACTTATGATGTCTTTATTGTGTCGCATGTGTTCATAAATGAGATCATTTGTTTCCATGGATTTCCTAAGAAAATAATCTCTTATAGGGACTCTCAATTTACATCTTGATTTTGGCCAAGTCTATAGTCGGATTTGGGGACTCAATTAAACTTAATTACCACTTACCACCCTAATATTGATAGGAATATAGAGAGGGTAATCCAAGTGTTGGAATATATGCTTAGAATGTATGTTATGGACTAGAAGACCCATTGGGAAAAATATCTTCCTTTGGTAGAGTTAGTTACCATAGCTCCATTGGGATTCCTCTATATCATCCTTTGTATGGAAGGCCATGATGAACACCACAAAGTTGGGACAAGTTAGAAGATTGTGTTATAGTTGGAACTGAGTTGATTGATGATATGGAAGGACATGTGATTTAGATCAAGGGGTGATTAAACGAAGCTCAGAATAAACAAAGGAGTTATGTCAATGCACATAGAACATATAGAAGTTATGAGGTTGGGAATTAGGTGTTTATTTGTATCTAACCGAATAAAAGTACCATTCCATTTGGAAAGGGGACAAAATTTTCACTATGATTTATAAGGCCATTTGGGATTCTAGAGAGAATCATACCAGTATTCTATCATCTTCCACTTCCACACAACTTGAATAAAACTCATAATGTATTTCATGTATTTGTATTGCAGCATTATGTGGTCGATGAGACTCACAAAATTAAATGGAAAGAACTATGGGTCTCAGCGAGGGAACTTTTATGGTCGAACAATTACGCATACTGGAGCATAGGTTGGAAATCTTGGGAACCATCTTGTGGACCAAGTTAAGGTATAGTACAACAAATATATCCCTAGATTTGATACTTGAGAGGATGCAAAAACCATCTATCAGGATTATCCCACACTATTTTGATTTTGGAACAGTTAAAATTTATTTTGGGCATCTTTAATTTATCCATTAAAATCAACTCAACTGATGGAAATAGTATTTTGGACTTACTTATAATTATTTGGAGTCATACAAAAGTTTTATTATTTCATGTGATTATTGTTTGCATCATATTATCCCTTTTTTATGCACTTTCGATACATGGATACCAACTTAAATTATGTTTATAAATGAGAATTTGGCATATTGTTACAATTAACAAGAATGCATGCTTATGGTAAAAACAATTGTTTCATGCTGGTGATGGAATAAATATATTGTGATGATTATACTTGATTATTAATCTTGTAAGCTAAATGGGCTACTACATGGGCTAGTTCTAGTACATGTGAATGAATTATTGGATATATATATATATATGCATATGTTATGACATGTATTCAGGTGTTGTGTGTAATAGGTAATATAGTTACCAAAATCGTTATTCATTGACAAAACTCCCAGACTAGTGGTGGCACGGTAGGGTTCAATATTAGGGATCAACCCTGGATCTATTAGGAAGGGTGGAGGTGTTTCCCACCATGTATCCTACAAACCTAGAGTCGTGGGAGGGTGTAATGCTCTCCTTTGACTCATTTGACTGACTATATTTTGGGGGCACTCGTGTTGAAGCGACCCGGTTAAATAAATTTGAAATATGTGTTATGCGGTTTTGTTATTTGAATAAAAATTGTTGACTGACAAGCAAATGATGATTATGCTTGATTGATTGAGAAATATGAATTAAATTTTATGCTATGAATAAATGAAATAAATGATGATATTTATTTCGTAGATGTGAATAAATTCTACTTGTTTAGTTAGCAGTGAATAAATATGAATAATGCATGATGATATACTTTATATGGTGCAACGCTACTAATGTGCACTTTGAGTGTGTAGTGGCAGGTAAAAGGAATTACCAATTGACTCCCAAATGGAATAAAGGGGGTCATAAAGAATGGGAAACATACATAGGGGTACAATGACAGACTTTCGGCTCTGAAATAGCATTCCACCCGCGAGTCAGAATCCCTGTCATCTCACTCGAGTAGCGTGTGTTGCATAGGCAAGGAAATAATGACTTGGTCGCATATGATGTGTTGAAGGACGCGGAATAAGGAATATCTTATTCCTCAATCGTCATTAGTATCCATATAAATGTAGTTAGATGATTATGGTAATGATTCCTAATCTCTACACTGCACTCCCCACACAAGGAAAAGGACAAGAATGTTGTCGGAGGGACCCATAGACGTGGTACCTAGACAATGAGAAGAAATTGAATTACTTGCATACTTGCACTAAAACATTTAGACACATATTGAATTATGCATATGTTCAAGTTAAATTTGAGAATAATTAAATGAAAAATTATTTAAATTTGAGCAAATATCAAGGGGGGGATTTTTAGGTAGACTTGATGTGAACCCACTGATTTAGGAAGACATGCATTGAATAAACATAAAAAATAAATAAATAAGAGATATTTGATTTTGGATAAAATCTAGATTGGTAGATATTCATGAGTTTAACTCCACATGCACCCACCGATTTAGGGATTGGGATTCTAGACTAAAGAGACAACTAATAGCGAATTGAGGAACTTATGTGCACTATCATGTGAAAGTGACACATGGTTGATGGGTCCAATTTTTAGGTATTTTGATAACCTTTTTTCCACAGTCCAGCTCAAGCAATGGCAAAGAAACACACTCAATTGTGGGGAAAGTGTTTTACTTTAATTATTTAATAAAATTGTTTTTATGATTATTCTTGTATGTTAGAATGTGTATCAAATAAACTAATTATATGGAAACCAAGCGTGATTGAGAAGGTTCAGGGTCATTAAAGGATGGACGTGTAGAAGAGTAAAGGATCACCAAGCTCCGCCCCCTATTTCCTGATTTATAGAGGATGCACTCCCACTTTCAAGAAGAATCGGCATTTTGACAATCAGTTAGGATCAGCATTAAATCGTATAAATATGGACCTCTCAGGTAGCGAGAGGCCCCTGCTATTATTTTTGGGAAAGACATTATTTTTAATGTTTTCTGCACTATTGAGATATTGAGAAGTACAAACTTCTATTTTGACATGGATTTTATACCTTAATGAAAGATTGATGATTAATTCCAGCCAGCGTTTCTAAGTTTTTATTCTCTCCTGAGTATGGTTTGGGGAGGGCCCCTCCAACACGTAGGTCAGGAGATTCCTATTTGCAGGTATTTTTCCAAATATGCATTTTACATTGATGAACAGTTCTATGACATATGGGAGCGTTTGAATGATTCATTATTTCTATAGTAGTTAATAATACATTCTGTAGTACAGCAGAACAGTTTCAGTAGTCTTGTAGGTTCTTTCTTTCAACGCATATTTTTATCAACGATTACATGTGTAATAGCTTGCTTTCAATATCATTGTTTAGATCTGGAGTTCATTGTAGTTTCTCATTGTGATTAGTTTCTTTTGACTCCTTAGTAATAGATGGGTAAGAATAGAATGATCATACTTCAATTCTAGATTGGTAAAACAAGTTAGATCAAGACTCCAATTTTGTGCGTAGATAGTAGTTACAGACTTTGTTTCCCCAATAATAGAATATCTCTATTATGATATTTTCATTCTCAGCATTTAATTATTTCCACATTTTAATTATTTCAAATAGATTCACTGTTTTATTTCTTATAACATATTTACTGCTTTTGGTACCTTTATTTCTTACAACAGATTTACTGCTTTCAACACTTTAATTCTTTTAATTAGATTTATTGCTTTCCAGTATTTAATTCCATAGCATAATCAATTTTCATATTTAGTAGACAATCTTTAGAACATCGATATCGACATCCAAATGTGACAAGAGATTATCCTATAAGAGCATAGATAGTGCATGCATCTCTAAAGTTTGTACATTCCTCAGGTTGACATTTAAAGTAGGCTCTTGGTATAGCTTCCCTCATTAGGCATCCACATTAGGAGCTCACCACTTTTTGGTGCCGTTTCCAGGGAGGTGCTAAATATTTTAGGAGACATCACCTAAAAAACACAAAAAGAAAACAAAAATTACATAAAACAAAAACATAAATATCTACTACCAATGAATGCCTCCTCGTCAACAAAGGGATAGGTTTGGATGCTTTCTGGACAAGCATTCCATGAGCAACAATGGTAATAAAAGTTCTAACCATTCTCAGTTTGAATTTCTACACTATGAAAACGAAATTGACTCCACATATGATCCAAACATAAGCAACTCCACTACCAATTCCAACTCAAACACCTCAATGGAAAATGAAGAAGAAGAACCTAGGGAGCTTTTCACTTTTCCCATTATCGTACCTCTCGTAGATGCCAAAATGAAGAACATCAATCCTAATAATCTACCAAACTTTCATGGGTTGACTTCAAAAGATCCTAACACATTCCTATTTGAATTTGAGGTAGTTTGTAGATCATTTGATTACACTACTAATGCACAAAAGCTTAGGCGTTATCCTTCCACATTGAAAGACCTATCACTTCGGTGGTTAATGAGCCTTGAAGGAAATAGTATCTTTAGATAGGATAAAATGAAACAGTCATTCTTAGAAAAATATAGGGACTACTGCAAGGCCAAAGATACTAGGGATGAAATCTTTAGGATGTAACAAGGAGATAGAGAGTCATTAGAAGATTATGCCCAAAGATTTCAACTCAGCTACAAACGAACCAACCATTGCACATTGGATCCTGGATCACTAAAACTTGTCCTTCTCATAGGTGTAAAAGAGGAGAATTTTGAAGTCTAAAATCTCCTTGGAGATGGAGACATATTCCAAAAATATTTTGACCAGATGCTGCAAATCTTTAAAAACTACTCAAGATCTAGGAAAACTTAGAATGGGAAGAGGGATACACATACAACCACCAGTGGATCATCATCCTCAACACCAACACATACAAAATCTGATTTAGGAAAACTGTTAGATGACATGAAAACTGACATACTACAATCCCTAGCCATGCAACTTAATGCTCTTCAAATAAAAAAGAAACAGGATGAAATTAACCAAGCCTTGGCAGTATTTTGTCCTCGTTGTAGGAAGAAGCATGAGAAGGGGCAGTGCACCTTGAACACAATAGAAGTATGTGGTCTCTGCACCGATGACCATTCCACTGATAAATGTCCCCTCTTACCCTCATGTAAGGCAGCTATTCAAGACCCAGCAGCTGAAGGAACTGTAGAACAGCTCTGTTTTATAAATCAAAGGAGCAATAATTTTTTTAGGCCATATCAGCAGAGCAATCAAACTTACTATAATCAAGGACAGCCAAATTGGAACTCTACACTGACTCCATGGCAAGCACAGCCAAATCAAAACCAATGGAAACAAAACCAACAAGCATATCTGTTGTGAGAAAATCTCCCTACGGATAGGTAGATATCCCCTTGGGATTAGAAAAGGCCCCTAGTTGCCTACCCAAGACAGAGATGAAAAAAATAGACACTATAGTCGTCCTAGATCTAGCTTGCACATCAGCTAACAAGCTATCAAAATACAAAGCAAGTAGATGGCATACCTTACTTTGATGGTTGTCCTACTGCTCCTAAGTTGCTACATCTCCAACCTTTGATTATGGACTTATGAACCTATTCACAAAGGAAAGACAACACCTTCTCCAACGCAATATATGTATAAAAAAAGATCTAACTATATAAATAGAGACAATTTCATGCATTCATCATTAAAGACATGAAAATGAGAGGAATATGCTAAGTTATATTAATGATAGAAAAGCCAAAAGAAGTTGATTACAATGTTATACCTTGATGTCCAAAGTAGCAACACCTCTTTCCAAACTCTCCAACACCACCCTTGCAAGACTCATAGGATCATAGGTTTAGTGTTTCCCAAATCACCCCCCCAGCTCATGGATGGCTCTCTTTAAGTAGGATTTGGGAGACCAACCACTAAGAGGAGATTATGGATCTAAGTGAATAATATGTGGATCAAAGATCTAAATCATGCCAAGGAGGGAAAGTGAGATGGGACTCGAAGGGGTACCTGATCCCAAGAAAATCTCCATGAGATCCAAGATCCAAAATAAAAGGGATAAGCCTAAACCAAAAATACCACTCCCCTATAACTAAGCAAAGCGCAGTAGTACCGGTCCCCTATAACTAAGCAAAGTGCAGTAGTACCGCTCCCCCATAGGCATGCAGAACGCGGTAGTTTGATACTACCACTCCCCAATAGGTATGCAGGACGCGGTAGTTCCAGAAGGCTTAATTTTTGGAGGTGGTTAATGTGGGTTTCGACCCCTTGCTTGTTGGATTTTCTTCCAAGTGTGACTAGGGAAGGTACCAACATTAGAATGAAGGGTCCTAAAACCCTTAGGAGGCATAAACATCATGTTTTCCATGGTGGTGAAACATGTATATTCCCACTTACACATGGTGTGGAAATTTGAGGTATAACAGATGCCCCCTAAAGTGTGATGTCAGAAGGAATCTGATGGCCGAAACACTTTACAAATAATAAGTCTGCAAGGATATATGAAGGAGAGTTGGAGAAGAGCTGCAAGGAAATATCGACAATATGTCTAACGACCTCGAGGTGGGCGTACCCATGCTCGGAACAACTGACTGAAAGAATGGATTCCGACCAATACATTGCAGATCCATGATAATACTGACTTAACAATGACTGGAGACAAATCATGGCTACTAGACTACAAGCGTAGATCCATGAAAAGACAATGACACAGCCACGACCAATACAAGAGTGGATCTGTGTGACAGTACATCAAAGAGGTCACCAACATAATATATATGTGGGAACCTACTCAAAAAATCTCCATCGCAACCTGGATGTGCTAAAAAGACTTCAGAACTATCCAGGGTCTTCTACTCGATCCCAAATCGATACGAATCTAACCATGTGATTACAAGGTGTTGAAGTTGAACATGGTAGAAACCACTTGATTACCGGTCAATGATTGAAACCGTTAACAAGTGCGAGGGAAATCACCAATGATGAAAATGAATCCCAAGGTATCATAGTACATCTCGACGAAATGTGAATAGATGAGTTGATGTCGAACATCCGTGAGATCATTTGATCAGAGGTCAATGATGAAAACCTATTGTCGAATGCGAGGAAACCTGCCATTGAGGCATGCAGGTACCAAGGTACTAAGGTTGGTTTCTAAGACTAATTCCTAGATAATGAGTTGAAGTCGATAGGAATAGACTCGTCGAAGGAGGGCCATAATGGATCCCACATCATCAACAAGAAACCGACATAGGAAAGTGATATGAAGTAACGAATCAGATGAGTATGGACTGATACAGGGATGTAAAGGCTAACAATATTGCAGAGTATGACTAAGGTAAACTTCCCTTGAACATGAACGACACGACAATAATGACTCGACAGGATTGACTCAACGAGGCAGAGACCAAGACATAATGCAACAATGACTGAGGCATTCTTCAGATGATTTGAAGGAGCGGGACAACTCATAGAATTGGCATGACTCAGAGATAAGTAGATTACCCAACTGTAAGACGAGATGCAAAAAGGTGCCATGTTCAAGGGCAACACAAGCTTCCCTGAAGCTTTCTAAAAGAAACTTAACTTATTCCCCCCCAACCCCCATCATGTTTGATGAGTACCTCTTTGTTTTTTAACGAGCTTGAGGAGGATAACAGATGCTCGGTATAGCTCATCCTTTGGACGAGTCCAATCCCACATGTTTTACGAACCTGAGAAAGGAGGGGTTTGGTCCTAAAAGGGTCCTTCGATGTTTGATTTCACGAGTCCAAGGAAGGAAAACTCAGTCGTCATTTCATGTTTAGAGAGTCTGAAAAGAACTAAAGAAGACTCCAACGGTCCTTTTTCGTAAGGTTAGCCTCATCACTCGAAAAAGGGTAAAACAACGTGGGAGAGGACTCTTTCGGTCATGATTGGCTAGAGTATTCCTTTTTTGTAAGTAGTGCCCCCTAGTCCGAAAAAGGGGTAAACTATCACTAGGGAGACGATCATTCAAATCCTTTTACAAGCGTGAACGAATCAATTTCGCTTGGCAATCTTTTTCTATTTAGGGAGTCTGAGAAGAGCTTAAAAAGGACTCCATGAACAATTTTGTCATGGTTGATGGTCGAGTACGACAAAGCAAAAGTAAACTCGGCACAGTCCCTTTTCCGTAAATAGTCTAGCGAGGCCGGATAAAGTGATAAACCTATACTCTTTAGACACAACTTTTTACTCCAATTGTTTAACGAGCATGATAATGGTATCAAAAGCACTTGGAATCTTTTTCATGTTTTGATCCAGAGCACGAAAAAGGAAAATTAAGCTCAAACCACTTTTCATGTTTTAACCAGAGCACGAAAAAAGTGAAAAGTAAGCTCAAACACCATCTTACTGTTTTTAACGAGCTCGAAGATAGGTTGGAAGAATGCTCATGATGTTTGCTTCATTTTTTAACGAGCTTGTAACAGAAAATGAACTATGCTCAGGATAATTTTCATGTTTTAATGAGCTCAAAACCTAAAAAGGAAATTATGCTCGAAAATGTTCCCAATGGTGAACTTCTTCCCGTCATGAAATCCAAAGGTTGGTACATGCCCCATCATGATTGCTAGAAGTAAGTAACCTAGCTCCAACATGGTGTGGAGAGGTGATCGAGTTGACTTCAATGTAACTTCCAGAGGTTGAAGACATGCCCCCAAGCTTCATTTCATTCGCCTAAAGTATAGGCGGGTGAAAAGAAGGTTCAGGTATTAAGTCTACGAGGAGACTCGACTCAAAGGGAAAGTATGTGTTTCATTTTTTAACAAGCTTGACACAGGAGTAGAACTTTGCTCAGACTACTGGTTTCATTTTTTAATGAGCTTGAAGCAAAAGGTAAACTCTGCTCATGGTTAAGGCCCATTGATGGGTTCCCTCCCAACATGATGACCAGAGGTTCGTAAATGCCCCCAGCATGATTGCTAACGGCTAAACATGCCCCCCAAGCTTCGTTTCGTCTAACTACTCTTCTTCCTTACCCAAAAATCCTGGCTACTAATCCAAATGTGTTCACTAGGGGGGGTAGGGAGAACCAGGACCAAGTGACCTAGGAAGATGAAATGAAGGTTCAAATCCTAACTCTAGCGAGAGACTCGAACAAATGGAAGGGAGATCTATTTCATTTTTATGCAAGCTTGAAATAGATAATAACAATGCTTGAAAGGGTCCTTTTTATTTTTTAATGAGCTTAAAACAGAAAGAAATTATGCTCGAAGGTAGTTTCATTTTTAAGCAAGCTTGAAACTGAAAGTAAACTATGCTTGGGATTGTTTTCATTTTTACACAAGCTCGAAACCAACGGTGCTTGAGGGTCGGTTTCATTTTTTAACGAGCTTGAAACAAAGAATAAACTATGCTCGTGGGAACCTATTTCATTTTTTAACGAGCTTGACATAGAAAGGGAACTATGCTCATGGTGACCTATTTCATTTTTTAACGAGCTTGACACATAAAGGGAACTCTGCTCAAGATAATGGTTGGTTTCATTTTTACACAAGCTTAAAACCAAAAGTAAATTATGCTTGAAATGATGGTTGGTTTCATTTTTACACAAGCTTAAAACCAAGAGTAAACTATGCTTGGGAAAATGTTTTCATTTTTTAACGAGCTTGACACCGGAATAGAAATTTGCTCCAAGCGTCCCCCCCCCTAGGGGGAAGAAACCATTAAAACATGTGGAACATTTAGGGAAGCCTGGTGACTAGGAGTCATGCGATGAGTGGGCATCACAAAGGAAAGCTGATTGATGGTCACAATATTCCCATGATGGGGAAAATACATCACTCGGAAGAGTGAGGACACTACAGCCTTCATTGCATAGATGTAATCATGTCCAAGGAGTAGATTAAAATCTAAGGGACCTTGGACGACCATGACATCAATACATATAGTTTTCCCTCCCAAAGTGATAGGTAACTGAGGAAGGGACCCTAAAGGTCCAGTAGGCCTTCTATTTAAAGCCAGTATCTGGTCAGTGATGGGCACAAGCCGAGGAGAACCTAAGGCTTTCCAAGCAGTTGAGGATAGAATACTAATAGAATCTCCTTCATCAACTATCGTATGAAAATTTTCTTTATCGAAAACTCCTACAGATATTTGAAAAGGA
This sequence comes from Larix kaempferi, assembly GCA_027924585.1. Classification (NCBI taxonomy): domain Eukaryota; kingdom Viridiplantae; phylum Streptophyta; class Pinopsida; order Pinales; family Pinaceae; genus Larix; species Larix kaempferi. The sequence continues at coordinate 2,378,265 of BSBM01000243.1, read as the reverse complement.
ACGCTCGAAGGAAGATGAGATTCTGGTAGACCATTCCAATCAATGGAAATAACCTTAGTACTTGGAGGGGGTCTCGCGGAAACGGACAGGGTTTCCCCTTGCCGAGGACATTCTGAACCGATAAGGAAAACATTAGCGATTTCCAATTCACTCTCGCTTGGAAGATAAGAATGAGACGAAGATTGTGTCAAGGTGACTACTTCAGTCTGGACTTTCTCCAATGAAAGAGCGAGATCAAGTGGGGATGACAGCGACTCGATCACTTCACTCTCGGGAGGGAGAGTAGGATCAATTGTAGATGAAACTGAATTGATCACTTGGTCAACCAGTGGGGGGTCAAGGGACAACTTACTATCGTCTGTTGGAGGTACCAGTTGAGAACTAGTAATATATTCCAACCACCGCGAAGCTTCATCCATGATTGGACAAAGGAAAGTATGGTGCATACCCTTGCATATCCAATACGGATATAGGACTTTACCCTTCCGACCCTTCACCAAGGGGTCACTGGTTGAGGGAGTGTCATCGACATGATGGTTAGAGGTTGATGATACAAGTGGTTTGGGGTTTTTAGACCACACTTCTGATACATAGGAAAGACCGGGGCAATCCTTGAGAAAGTAATCACCCTTACAAAGTTTGCAAGGGAACTTGGGCTTACGAGGTGTTTTTATAGAATGAGTTCCATTAGGCGCAACCGGTTTACGCTTGGTCTCTTCTTTATCCTTATTCTTGTTAACTTTCCTTTTCTTCTTCTTCTTATCCACCTGATTACTAACACTATTGCTTTGATCAGGCGAGGAAGAAGGAATGGAAGAAGATTCATCCGACGAAGAAGGGGAAGTATTAGTTTGGGATTGACTCTCTCGTGGTGGAGAGTTAACATTCAAAACATTGGGCGCAATCGGAATTACCGGATTGAATAACCATATCGGTAATCCTATGGTTAATCCAGGAAGATTTAATGTGGCAATAAAGGGAGGACCAATATCTCCAACTAAGTGATGTGGATGAAGTTTTGTTAAAAAGAACTCAAAAACCCTCAGGCAACTGAGCGTGCGAAAGGGGAGCTAGGAAAAGACAAGACTCACAGGCCAAAAGAGCAAGCTCAAAAAACTATACTGACGCCGCTGCCACAGTAAGCAAGCTATACAACAAAACGGCCAGAATGCCAACAAGCAGCACTACAAAGAAAAATACCCTCTACAAGATAGCAAGCAAAACCTCCTAACTAAGAGCTGGAGACCTCAACAAATTGTATCCTTCGCAAGGTGATGAAATCCAAGTCGAACAATACAAAATAAGAGACCAATAATGGAAGGATATCCCTCTACTGAAAGGGATCCTGGGTAAAAGAGCCCTAGTTGAAAAGTCACTAAGCTACCTCGTTCATGACACGTTGGAAAAGGTTTTGGGTGCTTATGCCTTATTACCCTTGCATTACTATGAATTATGAGGAAGACAATGATCGATGTTGCCTTAGGGTTAAGTGGAGTGCGACATTCCACAGAGTTTGTCTGGTTCTCAATCTCGCGGCCGTTTAACCCCTGAAAGTTAAAAACAGTCAGGAGGCCCCTCCATAAACTGGCCGTGACTGTGTCAATAAATACTAGAGGATTTTAGTTCCCTTAAGACAACAACTATGTCTCAGATGAAAAATGACAAGGGGGAATTATTTTGATGCCTATCCCCGGTGTCCTACCTAACTACCAAATTCTTTTGATTTCCTCAAGTGAGGTTAATGTTGGTTTAGTTAGGGAGATTAATTTTAGAGGCTGTCTTACTCAATCGGGTAAATGGACGTGAAACTTGGTGGTGTTGTGACGACCCAAACCATGCAAATGAAGATGAATCGAAATGAGCCTTTCTCTTCGATGAACACTAGCTAAAGTAAGGAAGAATTCTTTCCGTTCCCAATATGCACAACCCAATGCACATGAAATTTTATTCCTTTTCAAAATGATAGAAAGAAGTAAAATATGTACCCAAGACTAACCCAAAGTAATGAAAAAGTTCTTCATGTGAACACCAAACATAATGATTCTAATCGATTTCCTATCTTTTCACACTTGAAAAAGACACATCCAAGCTACCGAAAGAAATATTCTACAAATGCTTCCAATCAAATGCAAGACAAAGAGAAGAACCTAATAATATCGTCTAACTCAAATGCACATAAATATGAAACAAGCATTTCTTCTTCTCATGAATGTAATACCAAGAATGTCAAATGATTAAATTAAAGTAAGAAGAATACCTATGTGTTTCAATTTAATGAATATGGTAAAAGAACGACAAAATCAAGCTTCTCCTTGAACTAAAGCGGAGGCAAGGAATCAATCTTTTCAAACAATCATTAAATAGGATGTAAAGGAAATAAGATGCCAAGCAATCCAAACACACCAAACCAAAAAATGATCTCAAAACCTCAATATGGGTCAAAACGACTGTAGGATGCACGATTCATGGCCCCCCCCCGGCCATGAGGGGGAATTCTTTTTTCAAAAATAGAACCCATTTCACTTAAAAATGCAAGCAAAACACTAATGTTTACTCAAAGGGCCAACATGGATCCAAATCTCGAAAAGACCCAAAAAATAACCAAACAAACCAAATAAACACACTTTCTAGGAACTACCGCGGGCCTGCAGGCCACCTGGGAGCAGTAATGATAGACTACCGCGCTCTAGATAGTGCTTAAGAGGCGGTACTTCTAGACTACTGTGCTCTAGATAGTGATTAAGGCGCGGTAGTGATGGAATACCACTCTGTAGACAGTGGTTAAGGTGCGGTACTACCGCTCTGTAGGCAGTTACGGGGGCGTGGTAGTGTGTGAACAGAGGGAAAGAGGAGGAATTTTGAGAAAAATATTTTGACTTTTCAAGGGTTTTCCAACCTAGAGGACTTACTGATCTTTAGCAGAAGTCTAATGCAGAGAACAGGGAAGTGAATGGGGGTGAAAGAACCCAATTCTTACAATCAATGAGTGAAATTGAAAGCAAATCTCACAAGCAAATAAAATGGATTCAAGTCCCTAGTGGAGTCGCCAGTTTCTATTGTGAGAAAATCTCCCTACGGATAGGTAGATATCCCCTTGGGATTAGAAAAGGCCCCTAGTTTCCTACCCAAGATAGAGATGAAACAAATAGACACTATAGTCCTCCTAGATCTAGCTTGCACATCAGCTAACAAGCTATGGAAATACACAGCAAGTAGATGGCATACCTTACTTTGATGGTTGTCCTACTGCTCCTAAGTTGCTACAGCTCCAGCCTTTGATTATGGACTTATGAACCTGTTCACAAAGGAAAGACAACACCTTTTCCAATGCAATATATGTATAAACAAATATCTAACTATATAAATAGAGACAATTTCATGCATTCATCATTAAAGACATGAAAATGAGAGGAATATGCTAAGTTATATTAATGATAGAAAATCCAAAAGAAGCTGATTACAATGTTATACGTTGATGTCCAAAGTAGCAGCACCTCTTTCCAAGCTCTCCAACACCACCCTTCCAAGACTCATAGGATCATAGGTTTAGTGTTTCCCAGATCACCCCCCCTAGCTCATGGATGGCTCTCTTTAAGTAGGATTTGGGAGGCCAACCACTAAGAGGATATTATGGATCTAAGTGAATAATATGTGGATCAAAGATCAAAATCATGCCAAGGAGGGAAAGTGATATGGGATTCGAAAGGGTACCTCATCCCAAGAAAATATCCATGAGATCCAAGATCCAAAATAAAAGGGATAAGCCTAAACCAAAACTATCGCTCCCCTATAACTAAGCAAAGCGCGGTAGTACCGCTCCCCTATAACTAAGCAAAGCGTGGTAGTACCTCTCCCCCATAGGCATGTAGAATGCGGTAGTTTTATACTACTGCTCCCCAATAGGCATGCAGGACGCGGTAGTTCCAGAAGGCTTAATTTTTGGAGGTGGTTAATGTGGGTTTCGACCCCTTGCTTATTGGATTTTCTTCCAAGTGTGACTAGGGAAGGTACCAACATTAGAATGAAGGGTCCTAACACCCTTAGGAGGCATAAACATCATGTTTTCCATGGTGGTGAAACATTTATATTCCCACTTACACATGGTGTGGCAATTTGAGGCATAATAATATGAACCATCCTATCAACAACCATATTATCCACCATCTTATCCTCAATACCCCCCATTGTTTCCATCCACCACAAATTATGCAAACCAATACCCCCATCCATCAAATTGGAGTGGTCCATTACAACAGCCACTCATTATGCCACCCCCACAACCTCAACCACCCCCCAGACCTCCACCTTTTCCATCCCAACCAATTCCAAATCCTAATAATAACAGACCCTCACAACAACAACAGGCTTATAACATTGATATCACACAATTCCCAACTTATGTTGTAGACACCATAGAAATAAATGAAATAAACCTACGATCTAGAAAAACGTGGCAGAATACATCCCCACACAACATCCAACAACCTGTACCTGAAGCTCGAGACCAAACATCAGAACCCTATGTTCAGCATCCTGATGAACCAGAACCTCCTGAGGAAGAAACTATACCACTCACATGAACTAGAAACCCCCCATTTCCAGAAAAACTTGTCCAAAATACAAAAGAAGAGGAAGAGAATATAATCTTAAACGAATTCAAACACTTAAACATCCAAATCCCAATCTTACAAGCCATAAGGGATGTGCCCATCTGCAACAAATTCATTAGAGAAAATTACCTAAAGAATCCAGGAAGGAGGAAGCGTGACCCACCAACTATTAATGTAGTGGGACAATTGACCGATTTGATGCTAGGTGTCATAATAAATCCTAAATATCTTGATCCCGGTAGTCCTGTAGTAAGCATCACCATAAATAACAAGCAAATAAATAAAACCTTAATCGATCTAGGAGCTGCGATCAATGTCATGACTAAGGAAACCATGTTATACCTAGGACTCCAATCAATGGTAAGACCAACCACAATAGTACTCCAACTAGCAGACACATCCACTGTGAATCCCGAAGGAATGCTAGAAGACATTATGATCAATATCGAGTCCTGGAAATACCCAGCTGATTTTATAATAATCGAAATCAAAAGCAAACTTAGTGGCTATCCAATTATCCTGGGTAGACCTTGGTTAGAAACTGCGGACGCTTACATAGGTTTCTGATCAGGAAATATGACAATCACCAATGGACATGCCAGGAATAAAATAACAATCTACCCACCAGTAATGAAATCCTCAGAGTTAGAATATCAAAATTGGACTGATGATTACCAGAACACACCAAATCACAACCTCCGACCTATCCTAACAATTGATGCTGCAATATCTTTAAAGGCATTAGATGAAGATGGCCATATAGATAGATTTATACAAAATATATCTCCTAACAATCATGTTATTCAAGAATTTGTTTCTACAGAAACAGGTGAAAGTTCAAAACTAAACATGGATGACTTATGGACAGAAGTGCTACCAGAACAGATTGAGAAGATAAAAGTCGTGGAAATTAACCCTGGAAAAACAGTCAACATAAATTCCAATTTAGAACCAGAGCAAGAAGAGAAATTTGTGAAGATACTAACACAACAAAGTAAAGCATTTGCATGGACATATACAGATATGAAAGGAATACATCCTGATATCTGCAAACACTACATTTACATCAAAGAAGGTTCTACTCCCATCAGGCAACCACAAAGAAGGCTAAACCCTACACTAAAAGACATAGTCAAAGTGGAATTACAAAAGTTATTAGACGCAAGGTCATCTGTCCAATATCTGATAGTGAGTGGGTCCCACCACTAGTCATAGTGCCCAAAAAAGGAGGCAAATGGAGAATTTGTGTGGACTACAGGGAGCTGAATAAAGCAACAAAGAAAGATCATTTTCCACTTCCATTTATAGACCAGGTGATGGATACATTATCTGGAAACAAGTACTTTTCATTCCTAGATGGTTTCAGTGGTTACAACCAAATTTTAATACACCCAGCTGATCAAGATAAGACGACCTTCACATGCCCATGGGGAACTTACACCTATAGGGTCCTACCTTTTGGTCTATGTAATGCCCCAACAACATTTCAAAGAGCCATACTGAGTATTTTCTCTAATTTTTTGAATAACAAAATGGAAGTATTCATGGATGATTTCACACCTTATGGACAGAGCTTTGAGCAGGCATTGAAAAATATTGAATTAATATTAAAAAAATGTATTGAGATGAGCTTGTGCCTAAGCAATGACAAATGCAGGATGTTAATGGAAGAAGGAATTGTTCTAGGACATCATATATCATAGATAGGTATAGAGGTGGATCAAGCCAAAGTATCAGTAATCAAGACACTGCCCCCACCTGTCAAACAGAGAGATGTGAGAAGCTTCCTTAGATAGACAGGGTACTACAGAAGGTTTATTGAGAAATATAGCAGAACTGCTGCCCCCATGTTTGCACTTCTCACAAAAGACGATGAGTTCATATGGACAAGCAACTGCATGTCAGCCTTTGAAAGTCTTAAACAGAAAACCATCACAGCACCAATACTTCAAGGACCAAACTGGGAAATTCCATTTCACATTCACACTGATGCATCAGATAAAGCAATCGGATCTATGCTTCGGCAAAAACAAGACAAGAAACCCTATGCCATATACTATATAAGCAAAAATTTGGCTGGGGCAGAACTCAACTACACAGTCACAAAGAAGGAATTTCTGGCAATCGTACATGCAATCAATAAATTCAGGCATTACATTACAGGGTACCAAAGTTTTATCCATACTGACCACTCAACGATCATAAATCTTATGAACAAGCCTAATACCAGTGCAACAATTATTCGATGGATGCTACTTCTACAGGAATTCGACATCACTATAATAGATAAACCAGGCAAGCATAATGTCGTAGCAGACTTTTTGTCAAGAGTAACACATGGGAAAGATAATGAATTGGTCCAGGACAACTTCCCTGATGAGCATCTTTTTGCCATATCAATAAAAAGACCATGGTCTGCTGACATAGCAAACTATTTGGTATCCGAGAAGTTTCCAAAACATTACAGTTATAAAGAAAGGACAAAAGTAATAAGACAAAGTGCCACATATACATGGATAAAGGGCATGCTTTTTAAACAGGGACTAGATCAAGTACTTAGAAGGTGCATTAGGGAAGATGAGGTACATGACATAATGCATGCCACCCACAATGAACCCTGTGGAGGACACGATGCTGCAAAAAGGACAGCCTACAAGATCTTGCAAACAGGGTATTATTGGCCAACACTCCACAGAGATGCTTATGAGTATGTGTCCCATTGTGATGATTGTCAAAGAATGGGAAAACCAACACAAAAACAAGAAATGCCACTACATCCACAAATATCTAGAGAGGCATTCGATAAGTGGGGATTCGATTTTGTTGGCCCATTCAACCCATAGTCCAATCAGAAGAGATACATCTATGTATGCATTGATTACCTTACAAAATGGACAGAGGTAGCAGCACTGGCTACTGCAAATGAAACCAGTGTGGCCAAATTCTTTACTGAGCAGATATTTCATAGATTTGGGGTGCCAAGAGAAGTAGTTTATGATCAAGGACCACAATTCACATCAAATTTAATTGAAGACTTGATGAAAAGAAACAATGTAAAACACAGACAGTCATCCTCCCACCACCCTCAAGGAAATGGTCAAGCTGAGGTAACCAACAAGGAATTAGAGAGAATCTTGACAAAAACTGTCCAACTTCACAAAAGGGATTGGGCTGACAGACTTAGTGAAGCAGTTCGGGCTTACAATACTACATGGAAAACAACAACAGGATTCACACCTTATGAACTGGTCTATGGGAAAAAGGTCACGCAACCAATCGAATTCGAAGTAAAAACTTTAAGAATTGTAGCCAATCTAAATATGAACCTATCAGACATTCAAAAAGAACGGATACTACAACTAAATCAACTGGATGAACACCTCCAACAAGCACTTACACATACTGAAATCATCCAACATCAAAGGAAGAAATGGCATGACCAACATTTGAAGGATAATAAATTCAACGAAGGTGATTGGGCACTACTCTAGGACTCCAAATTTCACACATTCAAAGGAAAGCTAACCACTAGGTGGATTGGACCTTACAGTATACAGAAACTTTATGACAATGGGGCTGTGAGAATTATTACAATTGATAATGATGAGTTCCCCATGATAGTGAATGGGCATCACCTAAAACTCTACAAAGAACCAAAGTCCAAAGAAGAATTTACACAAGTACTCTACTAGCAACAATTGATGCTGATAGAGCATGCTACAAATCAGTAAACTTCAACACATATCATGAAGAAAAAAAACAACAACAACAAAAAAAAGAGAAAAAATATATATATATAAAAACCAAAACAAAAAAAGGGTAACAGGAAGTTTATAGGGCATCAACCTATTCAAGCAAGCCTGCACAATGATTCAAGCGAGGCTACCATTAATTCAAGCGAGCCTGCAAAATGTATCAAGTGAGGCTGCCATTTATTCAAGTGAGCCTGAAATCAATTCAAGCAAGCCCACCACATCTACATGCACAAATCAGTCTTCATCTACTACGAAATTCTTCAAGACACACCATGCCAACCTTTTTCAAACATATTCAAGCGAGCCTGCAAGTTATTCAAGGGAGCCAATCACATCCAACCACGCAATCATCCAAATATAAAGCACGATCGCCTGAGTTATATCAACAACTAGCACAATTTTCAAAAGCACATATTCAACAAATTCAAAATGTGCAAAACAGAAAAAGCAGCCTATGCACGTAACTACTGACATGCAGAAATCAACTACAGACACCGCCAAAAATATACTACAGAATCCACCACACATGAAAAACGCACCAGATCATCAATGAAGGTATGCATACATACCAAGGTAATCTCTAAAAATGATTTTATTTGATTTTTAAGATAAATCACTTTCCCACAATACATTCGTTTCTAGTCAGCTGAGGACAACTTCCATTTCAAATTGGCGGCATGGTGGAATGACCCTCATAACTCATGACTGCTACCAAAGCCCCATCACCCTCAACAAATCATGATCGCAACATTCACCACATGAATTACAGAGGTCAATCATGAGAAGGCAGAGATCAATCATGAAAAATAGGGGATTAAAAGTGGCAAGTACAGGTATGATGGAAAGAATAGGTGTAGAAAGGCAGTGAATTAGGGTGCAAAATATTCCCCGATTTTGCATATAAGTAACCACCCGAAATTCCTGAGAAGCAGCCACCATTGTATTCCTTGAGCCTGTAGGCAGAGCCCGACCAAGTTAAAAGTATAAAACTGCATTCAAAAATCCCTGGTTTGTCTAGTTATAAAGAATATTCAAAAAATGACAAAGGGTTTTAAAAAGAGTGAACTGGAAGATCACAGTGCCATTTATCAAAGCCCGAGAGTCCTGCAGATCATTCACAACTTAGGTTGGATGCCATTTATCCTTGGACTGAGAGGATACCATACAGGGGTAGCCCAGGAGTTCACAAGAAACTTCAATCATATTAAGGATGAACAGTACGTCACCTGGGTGAAGGGGTTATGCATAAAAGTGGATGAGGACATGATAGCCAAACACACTGGTCTTCCAATGGGCCTGCATTGGAGCAGCAATGACCGGGAGGAAAACCACACAGCAAAAGCAGCATTCTTTGAGCGTGGAGAAGTTTATGATGAAGACAAAAATGGAGTCAAAAGACCCTCCATGCCAGCACCATTGGATGAAATGGTTGCAATTCTCCTAAGGTATATTACATGCACTGGAAGATTAAGCTATGTTCCCATTTTCCATTTTCGTATTTTAGAGCTTCTCAGGCACAGAAGTCACATTTCATCAAGCAACAATATTAGCATTCCATTTTACCTGCTCCAATCCCTAGCAGAGATGAGCAAGACGGTGGCTAAGGTAAAAGAGGATGCTTTGGCCCATCATGGACTGATCAAACTAATAGTTGGTGAGGAGCTAAAAGCTCAAATTCCAGATCTCTCCTAGGAGGAGTTCATCGTGGTGTCTGCTAAGGACATTCAAAGAATGAGGACTACGCCCTTGCCACCCGAATTGAAAAGTAAGACCACCTCTGTATCAGGGGAAAAAGGAAAAATTGACTTGGACAGTGTGGCCAAAGCCTTGGTCAAAATAAAACACTCCAAAGAGGACTCCCCCAAATCAGACCTAGATATTCCTACCAGTAGTCAGGGGTCGAAGAGGCGCAGCAAGAGATTCACATAGGTATCTAAAATCCGAGTCTCCAAGGAGAAAGAAAGGGAAACCATCCCCTTGATTACCAATGTGTCTGATGATGACATTGATCCTTTTATAGATCAAAAGGATCCCACTACAAATGAAGAAGAGGATGAAGAAGAAAAAGAAGAAGAGGAAAGGAATGAAGAGGAAAAAAAGGATAGAGAAGAAGAAATGGATAAAGAAGAAGAGAAGAGCTTACAGGAGCAAGGTAACTTTCAGGAAAACCCTCCAGAACATAATGAAGACCCCGAGGTCATCTCCCATCTCGTTGAAGCACGAGAAGAATTGGAAAGGCTCAGAAATGAGTTGGCAACATTAATAATTCGGCTAGGAAGCCAGGCCACACCTCCCCCATTCTCAGCCGAGAAGACACAAATCCTAAAGATGCATCATGCAGAAGAGCTCTGGTTGGCCGAGCAAAAGAATTTAGCGCTACAAGAAAAGTTGGCCGAAGCACAGAGCGAATTAGCAAGAAAGGACCAGGAGATTATCAAAATTAAGGATGTCTTTGCCACTACTATCGGCCTATATGAGAGACTACGTGACCTCAGACCACTGTCGGTGGTATATGCAGTTTATTTACAAGAGAAATGGGGCGAATTCCAGCTCCAGAGGTTGAAGAAAGGTCTCCCTATAGAGGTAATCACTCCCAAATACTTTATTGATGCATCTTTGAACTCCACAGAGTTGGAGAAAGACCAATTGAGTGAGTTCATCTTGCACAATTTTGTAGTTTTTGGCTCGCCCAACTGGTCGCCAAACCCATATGTGGGCGATTTCCAGTTAAGGGCATTGTGTTTATGGATGAACCACGAAATTGAGCGAGCCCAGGACTATCATCTCTATGTTGCATCCAAATGGAAAACCCCATTAATGATCAGACCAGAGCCAACTCACCCTGAGGGAATAATCTATAACCACAGGATCCTCACTCAGGATGAGGAATTGATACCCATTCTCCTCACAAAACAAAAGGAAGCGGTGATTCATTTTGACATTATAGTCCGCAGCACACAAAAGGAAGTTAATGAGTCCATCATGGAAAGGTGGAGCAGGGTGGAAAACGATCTAAAATGAAGAGAACTCCACTCTCCCCTCAGGCTTAAGGATGCTCTCTTCAAAACCACACTCTACAAAGAATCCCTGGAAAGAAACCAACTCAGGTTGATTGGGATAGGATTGAATCCCCCATTCTTTCTTTCCCCAGTCCTCAAAGAATAGATTAATGAAGAGGAGAAGATGAAGGCATGGGCCAGGGAGGATCAGAATTTTGGATATCTCAGGCAGGCAGGGACACCTAAGGTGGTAGCATGGGATATCAGGGAGGTCATCGATGAATTGAATAAGTCACCAAAGGATGGGTGAATCCTTCAAGTAGGGGAGAGAATGATGGGTCCAATTTTCAGGTATTTTGATAACCTTTTTTCCATAGTCCAGCTCAAGCAATGGCAAAGAAACACACTCAATTGTGGGGAAAGTGTTTTACTTTAATTATTTAATAAAATTGTTCTTATGATTATTCTTGTATGTTAGAATGCGTATCAAATAAACTGATTATATGGAAACCAAGCGTGATTGAGAAGGTTCAGGGTCATTAAAGGATGGATGTGTAGAAGACTAAAGGATCACCAAGCTCGGGGCCCTGTTTCCTAATTTATAGAGGACACACTCCCACTTTCAAGAAGAATTGGCATTTTGGCAATCAGTTAGGATCAGCATTAAATCATATAAATATGGACCTCTCAGGTAGCGAGAGGCCCCTGCTGTTATTTTTGGGAAAGACATTATTTTTAATGTTTTCTACACTATTGAGATACTGAGAAGTACAGACTTCTATTTTGGCATGGATTTTATACCTTAATGAAAGATTAATGATTAATTCCAGCCAGTGTTTCTAAGTTTTTATTCTCTCCTGAGTACGGGTTGGGGAGCGCCCCTCCAACACGTAGGTCAGGAGATTCCTATTTGCAGGTATTTTTCCAAATATGCATTTTACATTGATGAATAGTTCTATGACATATGGGAGCGTTTGAATGATTCATTATTTCTATAGTAGTTTATAATACATTCTGTAGTACAGCATAACAGTTTCAGTAGTCGTGTAGGTTCTTTCTTTCAACACATATTTTTATCAACGATTACATGTGTAATAGCTTTGCTTTCAATATCATGGTTTAGATCTGGAGTTCACTGCAGTTTCTCATCGTGATTAGTTTCTTTTGACTCCTTAGTAATAGATGGGTAAGCATAGAATGATCGTACTTCAATTCTAGATTGGTAAAACAAGTTAGATCAAGACTCCAATTTTGTGCGCAAATAGTAGTTACAGGCTTTGTTTCCCCAATAATAGAATAGCTCTGTTATGATATTTTCATTCTTAGCATTTAATTATTTCATCATTTTAATTATTTCAAATAGATTCACTATTTTATTTCTTAGAACATATTTACTGCTTTTGGTACCTTTATACTTTAGAACAGATTTACTGCTTCCAGCACTTTAATTCTTTTAATTAGATTTATTGCTTTCCAGTATTTAATTCCATAGCATAATCAGTTTTCATATTTAGTAGACAATCTTTAGAACATCGATACCGACATCCAACTGTGACAAGAGATTATCCTATAAGAGCACAGATAGTGCATGCATCTCTAAAGTTTGTACGTTCCCCAGGTTGACATTTAAAGTAGGCTCTTGGTATAGCTTCCCTCATTAGGCATCCACATTAGGAGCTCACCAATGGTTGCATGAGAATGAATATTAGAAAATTAATAAAATAATTAATTTTGCATGAGACGACACATGTCGTCAAGGATATTTCTATTTAAGAAAGAAGGAATTAAGAGGAAAGGCCCTCTTTCTCCCTAATGCTAGATGGATTCCGTAATGGAAATTTGAGAATAGTGTGATCTGTGTGAGTTTGGTTTAGAATTACTTTGGAGATTGGGAGGTCTCTTCTGAGTTTTTAGGCTTGTATGTTCTTTGCGACCCCTATTATCTTGGGGGACTGGGAGGAAGAAGGCTAGTCCTAGTATGGTAGGTATTTAAACCGAGGAGTCATTCGGTACTTTGCCAAGCATTGATTGGATTGGAGTGGCAACTGTCTCAACATCATCGTCAACTGTTGGATCTATCATCGACACAAGTTCACTATTTTTTTAATTATTTCAAGTTCTTATTATTTATGTTTTACTTGGAATCAATTAAGATGAATGTGTGGCAGAATAGAGTGAATTTTATATGATGATTTTTTTTTTTAAAATCGAAAGGAATTTATGTAGTTTAAATTTATTTAGTTTCTATTTAAAAAAAAAAACTTACAATGATTAGCGAGTGAGGACGTTACAGAAGGTTGTGGTGCACATGCTCCCCTAGACATGTGATGATGACTAACAAATTCCTGTTAGGGAAGTTAGGTTGATGTAGTTGACACTTTTTCCTTCGAGTTTTATAGATTGTTAGGTGAGTATAATTGACGCCATATCATATACCATCAGCAGAAGGATAGGATGGGAGAAAAAGTAGTTTAAGGAGGATGGGTAAATATAGGTTAGGATCCCAAAGTGGGAAGTGATGTTCTTCTTGTTCTTGGTACTTAGTGGTTGTTATATAAATGAATAAATTAATATTTTGTTACTTCTTTAGTATTAAGTATTGTGGAAATGTTGAGTGTTGAATACAGAAAGTAATTATGCCATGATTTTTTATTTCACAATGGTTCCATGTATACCCTTTTGGCTCTAACTTTGAGATGAAGTAAATTATTGAAGGACGGTTGTATGTAATGCATTGTTAAATTTTGAGCATTAATTCACAATACTCTTGGATCTTTACTGAGAGAATAACATATACAGTATATCAATGCATAAAAATCACAATAAGCATGACAAGCATCACAAGAATCAAAAGCAGAGAGACAAGAGACACAGAGTTTCCATGGGGAAAACCCTAAGGTGAAAAACCCCACAACTTCCTCAGAGATAGAGAGAGAAATGGTTCACCCAAAGTACAACCAAAATACACTTGAGATAGTCTCCTAGAGAAGATGATCCTCCTCACTAGTGCGCCACTTTCTGAGTGAGAGAAGTGTGACTTTCTGAATAATCCAAATAGAGATCTCCCGATCTCTATTTATACTTAACCTGTTTTCCCAGTGACCTTATGGGGCCGACTTGTCTATCTAGATACATCCACAATATAATATATATTTCAAGGCCGACCCCACACATGGTGGTCTAATAACCCATCGGAAAGTACACACACTTGTGACACTTGTCAATCCACATGATGACACTTCCTTATAGAGGAATAACACATCTCTTATAAGGGTACAATAAATATATATGAAATACATAGATGAAATACATTCTGAAGTTACATATACATCAACACTCCCTCTTAACTAGGAAGGTATTTCTCAACACAGTTCTGCTAGACAAGTCTTCTTCTCGGAATCATCATCATTGATGCATCGTCATCATCATCATCACTGCTGCTTCTATCTCAACCAATCTCTAACTCTACTCGTCATAGGAAGTTCTACAGATCCAGTCCTTTTTCATACTGGATGTAGGTCCACCACCTGCAGGTCTTCATCATCTGTGCGAACGGTCTGATAGAGGTGGCCTCTCAAGACTAATTTTATGTGTGGATGCAATACCGGAAAAAGTATCCCAGGAGCATTTATGTGCCTAAGCACGACCCACAAGATCTCCTAGGACTGATTACATGCATCTCCTCCACAATACCTTTAAAAAGCATCCCATGAACATTTATGTGCCGTAGCACGACCGACAAGATCTCTAATGAGCATCCCAAGACTTATTACAAGCACACAGCTCAACCTCTCGGATCTCCATGACTGATTACATGTCTCTGTAGTAATACCTCATCCCAGGACTGATTACGAGCACACAGCTCAACCTATTAGATATCTGAGGACTGATTACATACTACATAGCATTACCAGAAAGAGTACCCTAGGCACATTTATGTGTTGTAGCATGACCGGCAAGATCTCCCAGGACTGATTACATGCTATTTGCACAACCTGCCACATATCATCTCTGACCTCCAAATATCAACCTGATACTCATGATCCAATGGATCTTCATCGCACGAGGCATCATCTTGATGCCCATGATCATAATGATCATCATCACTATACCATCCTGGTACATATCATCTGGAGAAACATCCTGAAGCTCATCATCATGATTATCCTGATCATACAATGCATCCACCTGATGAATACCAAGTATCTACCTGATACATATCATCATACATGATCCACCTAATCATACAGTGTATCCACCTTATACAAATACATGATACATATCAATATACATGATCTACCTGATCATACAATGTATCCACCTGATACATATACAGATACATGGTCAAAGCATCCAACATGATGCATATACAAATACATACAAATGATCCAACCGATCATATCCAGCATCCAAAATGATGCGTACATACATATAAATGATCCAACCGATCATATCTAGAATCAACACGATGCGTACATACATACAAATATAAATGATCCAACTGATCATATCCAGCATCAACACGATGCGTACATACATACAAATATAAATGATCCAACTAATCATATCTAGCATCAACACAATGCATACATAAATACAAATATAAATGATCCAACTGATCATATCCAGCATCCAACATGATGCAAATACAGAGCAGTAACTGGAGCATCGTCTTGATACTCATCATCCAGCGCTTACATCTACAGCCATGTGAAGGATCCTCCTTCCAACATGCTTGGAATGGATTCAGCAAATGTGACCATCACTTCTTCCTCGAAGTGTCATCGATCTGAAGAACACCAAGCCTCTCCCTGAAGTACTCGAACTTCACCCTGGCTAGTGGCTTCATTAGCACATCTGCAATCTGCTCATCCGTCGCAACATACAGGAGCTTCATGGCTCCTCTCTGCACCATATCCCTAATATAGTGATATTTGATCTCTATGTGTTTCGACCTGTCATGAAACACTGGGTTCTCAGACAGCTTCACACAACTCTGGTTATCGCATAATATACCAATAGCATCCAATGGGAGATCGAATAACTCAAATAGTAGCTTTCGTAGCCATACTGCCTCACAACTAGCTAAACAGGATGCAACATACTCTGCCTCAGCTGTACTCAGTGCTACGTAGGACTGCTTCCTGCTAAACCAAGAGATCACGCCTAATCCCATACTGAAGCAGCACCTAGATGTGCTCTTCCTATCTGCAGCACTACCAGCCCAATCTGAATCAACATAACCCTGCAGGTTAAACTTTTGATTCGCTTCATACTTGAGCCCATAATCCATTATACCCTTTAGGTACCTCAGAACATGATTTACAACAACCAAGTGAACACTCCTCGGATCCGTCAGGAACTGGCTCAATGTGTTCACAGCAAATCAAATATATGGTCTCATGTTTCTCAGGTACATCAAGGACCCAATCATCTAACGATACATAGAGACATCAACCAGCTCAGATGAAGCATCACATAGAAGCTTTATATTCGATTCCATGGGTGTGGCCATGGCCTTGCAATCCATCATCCCAAATCTCTTCAGAATATCTACTGTGTACTTCCCTTGACCAAGGAAGATCCCACCTGAATTCTGCCACACCTCCATACCTAGGAAATAATTCATCATTCCCAAATATTTCATATCGAACTTTGCAGCAAGCTTCCTCTTTGTATCACACCAAGTTCTGGGAGCTTGCTACAAAGCCATACAAGGCTTTCTTCAATCTGCACACAGGTGACTCCCTATCAGGTCTTGGGACTGCATCCCAAACATCTTCTTCATGATCGACGGATCATGGCATTCCATTTCTTCATCCCAGATCCTGGGAACTTCAATATCTTCAATAGATTCAATAGATAACTTTGTTGCCGGAACAAATGTTGTAGTCCTTTTGTAGGTGAAGATATACAGTCTTTCCTACAAAACAAGTTAAATTTCATAATTAGAAACATCTCATAATTTTCAGAACAAATTCTTTACACATAAAGAAATATGTCATGCAGTCATGTAGTTATCTTAGCCAATGGTTCAATACAACATTTATCAATGTTCCACAACTTTCTAGATGCCTTCCAGTCTCTACTAGAACATTGTTAAGAGTTTGCACTACTCCCAACATGTCAACAAAGAGGTTTCATTCTAGATAAGTAGCACTGGAATGTTTTACAGTGCCATAGGCCACTTACCCATCACATGCATATTAGTAGTATATTGTTCATTAATGCAATCATTCTAATATGCACAATACATCTCCTAAGTCTAGGAACATAAGCATAATATTATTTAAACAAACAAAATAGGCAAGAAATGATAATTGAAATACTTATCTTTGTTTGTTTGTTGGGTGGACTCCCTCTGAGTCTTTGCTTCCTGGAAGGAGTTGCTGAAGTAGCTTCTTCTACACCTTTCTGTTGTGGAATGTAGGAAGATGGTCAACTCCCTCTGAAAATCTGCATCCTTGCAAGAGCTGCTGGAGTGTGCTCCCTCTTGATCTTTGCTTCATGGATTACCTATCCTTGAACTTATATTCATCCTTGCTGACATCAATCTTCTTTAACCCTGGAAAGTATATTCTGTAAGCCTTCGAGCTTTCACTGTAACCCACAAAGATACCCTACTTTCCTGAAGGATCTAGTTTGGTCTTATTTTCCTTTGGTACATGAGTGTATACTGGACAACCAAATATTCTGAGATGGCTGACTTCAGGTTTCTTACCAGAAAAGACCTCTTCTGGTGTTTTGTTGTCCAATATCTTGTGGGGTGTTCTATTATGCACATATACAGTTGTTCTAGCTGCTTCTTCCCATAGATGCATAGGTAGATCCTGGTCATGCAGCATTGCCCTTGATGCTTCCATGATTGTTCTGTTATTCCTTTCTGCAACTCCATTCTGTTGAGGATTATAAGGAGCAGTCAACTCCCTCTTAATCCCTAAATGACTACAAATCTTCTTGAAGTCTCCTGAGGTGAATTCTCCACCATTGTCGGATCTGAATGTTTTGATCTTCTTGTCAGTTTGATTCTCCATCAAGGTTTTGAATTCCTTGAACTTATCAAACACCTCATATTTGTTCTTCAAGAAGTACACCCAAGTCTTCCTGGAGAAGTCATCAATAAATGAGACATAGTAAACATACCCACTTAGAGAACTGGATGACATAGGACCACATACATATGAGTGGATGATTTCCAGGATATCTTTTGCTTTGCTTTCACTGCTTGGGAAAGCCTTCTTAATATTCTTACCTTTTGCAGATCCTTTGCAAACACCTTCATGTTTGGTCTTGATTTTAGGAAGACCCTCTATAGCCTTGCTTGCAATTGGAAGTTCCGTATAGTGCATATGAGCAAGTCTTCTATGCCAAAGTTCACTTGGCTCCATGGATTCATGCACCATGGCATGTTCAGGTTGTCCTTTTAATTTATACAAACCTCCCTCTTGCTCTCCAATCACTACTGCATCATCTATGGTCTTTCCCTTTGGCCACATTAGGACTTGGCCATCCACAAATGCAACCCCCATACCTTTTGCATCCAATGCAGAGATGGAGAGTAAGTTCTTCTTCAGCCCAGGTACATAAAGGACTTCTTTCATCTTCAATGATTTTCCAGAATCTAGGTTGTAGGAGACTTCACCACTTCCTTTGATTGGGTATTGATAATCAGCCCCAAGTTTCACCTTATGGGGTGATTCATGTTCAGATAGATTCACAAAAGATTCCTTAAATCCAGTCATGTGTTTGGAAGCCCCACTGTCAATTAACCAATCATTACAACCATGGGAGATAGTACCTGTGAGAGAAGAGATTAGAACATACTCTTCTTCACTTGATGAGTCATCATTACTATCATCACTTTCTGCCCTAGCCTTCTTCTTTGGAGGTTCATCATCTTTGGCAGCATGAGCATGGTACCTTCTTTTGTTACCCTTCTTCTTCTTGTTGGATTTGTTGCGGTTGTCCCTTTTGTTCTTGGGACATTTTGAAGCAAAGTGACCCTTCTCCTTACAAGTGAAACACCTTAGATCTTTCTTGTCTTTGTGAAAATGATGAGAAGATTTCTTCTTGTGATGGGATGGCTCCCTCTTGAACTTTCCCTTCTTAGTGTGAGCAATGAGAGCTTGATCTTCATTTTCCATCTTCTCTTCTCTTGCCCCAAGCCTTGCTTCTTCTTGAGAACATTCCTCCTATAATCTGCTGAAGGAGATTAACTTCTTTCTGGCACAAATCCCCTAGATAAAATATTCCCATGACCTAGGTAGGCCATTCAAAGTAGTCATAACAATTTCACCATTCTCCACCATTTCATCTATAGATTCAAGTTGTTCCTTGATCTGAGAGACCTTGGAGAAATAGGATTGAATGGTTTCTCCATTCGACATCTTGACCCCTTTCAATTGATTCCGCAGGGTCATCTTTTGATTTATGTTCTTTCCTTCAAATAGCTTGGTCAAGGAGTCAAACATAGCTTTGGGTGTCTTTAAAGAAGACACATGGGGTATGAGATTGTCTTTGATAGAATCAATAATGATTCTCTTTGCCTTGACCAAGTTATTTTTATGCAATACCTTAGCCTCTTCATCCTCTGGGATAGGGATGTCTTCTTTTATATATGAGTCCAACTCATTCTCTTCCAGTATTAACCCAATCCTATACTTCCAAGCTCAGAAGTTATCAGCCCCTTCAAGCTTATCCTCAATCTTGGTGTGGTGAGACATCTTAAAGAGTACTTCAAATGGAAATAGAAAATATTTTGGTTTTACCACTTGAAATGTTGAAAACTGGATCTGGTCCCGGATTAGGGTTTGTTGGAAAAACCCTAAAAATTCAAAATGTGAATTTCAAATTTCTAAAAGGATAGAAAGATGCACCTTGATGAGCTGATCAGCTTGGTGTATTCAGAATTTGAGATCAGCAAAGGTTTACCCTTCAGATTTGCCTTTTTGTCTTCTCCGGTTCACTGGGATAGCCCTGAATTAGGGTTTGAGTTTCCCGGAGATCTACCCAGCCAAAAATCTCGATCCAAAGCTCTAAACTTCAATTTTGCAAGGAGCTTCCAGCTATGTCTTCAGATTTCAGAAATTACTATTTTTGTGGAAACCCTAATTTTTAGGGCCAAATCTGAAAATGCTTAGAATTGAATTCTGATTGGATAGATAGATTCTACTTGATGAGTAGAGTCAATCTACTATACTTCTTTTCCAAAAACTGTTGAGAGAAACCCAATAAACAAGAAACTCAAGTTTCCTTCACTGCAAAATGTCTTCTTCTCAGGTTAGCTCTGATACCATGTTAAATTTTGAGCATTAATTCACAATACTCTTGGATCTTTATTAAGAGAATAAAATATACAGTATGTCAATGCATAACAATCACAATAAGCATCACAAGCATCACAAGAATCAAAAGCATGAGAGACAAGAGACACAGAGTTTCTATGGGGAAAACCCTTAGGTGAAAAACCCCACAACTTCCTCAGAGATAGAGAGAGCAATGGCTCAACCAAAGTACAACCAAAATACACTTGAGATAGTCTCCTAGAGCATATGATCCTCCTCCTCACTAGTGCGTCACTTTCCGAGTGAGAGAAGTGTGACTTTCTGAATAATCCAAATAGAGATCTCCCGATCTCTATTTATACTTAACCTATTTGCCCAGTGACCTTATGGGGCCGACTTGTCTATCTAGATACATCCACAATATAATATATATTTCAGGGCCGACCCCACACATGGTGGTCTAATAACCCATCGGCAAGTACACACACTTGCAACACTTGTCAATCCACATGACGACACTTCCTTATAGAGGAATAACACATCTCTTATAAGGGTACAATAAATATATATGAAATACATAGATGAAATACATTCTGAAGTTACATATACATCAACATGCCCCAGATATGATTCAATTTCTATGTTGAACATGATTTTGATAAATGTATCCAAATAAAGTAATAAATGCATTTCACTATTCATGTTATTAGCATATGTATGAGGTATGTGCATGCGATCTACATGCCTAGACCTCGGACCCATGCACTAGTATGCTTTTTGGTTTATGTATATGTATTAAGAGTGATTATGTGGATTGATTTATCATGTGGATTATAATTAAATTTATGCAATTAATGTTAATTATAATAATATTGTTAAATGGATTTAGAATAATAAATAAATTGCAAACGAGACATTTAAAGCTTGAGAAAATTTAAGTTCACTATTTGATTGTTTATTTTCTCAAGGGATATTTCTTCTCAACATAAGTTGGTAGATGAGGATAGGATCATAAAATATTTATAAATGACCTTTGACTGGTGTGCTGTGATTTGGATAGTGGAATCGAATGAGTATTGGAGGGTGTGAAAAGTGGAGTCGATGGATGATACTTCGGGAGTTGGGAGGGAATGACTTAAGGGAAAGAAACCTCGGTTGTTGAGGGGTAGAGAAATTTTATGTTGGGAAAAAATTGGAATAAATTGCAAGAGACTGTGTTGTTATTTTGTTATAGGATTTTTG
Organism: Larix kaempferi; assembly: GCA_027924585.1. Lineage (NCBI taxonomy): Eukaryota > Viridiplantae > Streptophyta > Pinopsida > Pinales > Pinaceae > Larix > Larix kaempferi. The sequence goes on along the minus strand of BSBM01000243.1, from coordinate 2,356,375 downwards.
GGCACGGGGGATAGAAAACTCTAAGGAGCTTTCTGGATTGAGGAGCTAGAGAGGATGTTCATGGTGGCTATATGGTTAGTGTTAGTTGGGTAACTATGAAATGAATCAAATATGAAACAAATTTGAAGTGTTAGGATCCTTACTTGGACTCATCAACTAGGAGAAACATATATTTTTCTTGTAGATTTTATTAAGTTATGGTAAAGTTTTAATTTAGGTTATAGTAAATTTAACTCGGAATTTCTTTGGAACTGTTATTTAATTTGTAGAATAAATTGTAGAATAATATCCTGTATATAATTTGGAAAGGAAACTAGTTTGTGTTATACTAGATGTTAATATCAAGGAAAACAATATAAAAGAGGAAAGAAAAAATGTTAAACCATAACTAGTAGATAACTTAGTATTTCATTAAAATTCCATTAGAGAACAACTTTAGCCTCTAATTAATTAAAAATAGAGTCTAAATCTTCTAGATTAAAATAGGGGCACATAGGGCCCCTACATTCATAGGCTTTATGAAATTCCAAATGACCTACTGAAGGTGATAAATGTAATTCCTCCAAGATAATTTTAGGCTAAATTTGTGGCCAAAAAAATTGTACTATTTATAGCACAATGTATCTTGGTGACATGTATACCCTATAGGAAGGTTTAGATATCCCTTAAGTCATTGGATGATTGGTATTATGGTTTCATTCACTGTCCATTCTTGATGCACTTCCTCAAGCCAACCTAAAATTAATAAGGATATTACATAGAGAGATCCATCCTCTTATAATTTACCAAACAATGCATCAACGACAACATTTTATCTACTTTTCTTATATATAATGCCATAATCACAACACACATTTTAGTAACCCACTTATGTTTCTCTAAAGAGGACAACCATTGCAAACAATCTTACCAAGTTTCTTCAATTTGTTTCCTTGGATGACACATGTTAGCTCATATACATAATTTAAAAGCAAATATAAGTCAAATATATTAATTTTATACTAAAATTTCAAATAACTTTCATTTCTCTCTTTTTTGGATGTGCTCCCATTGTGCCCATTATAACAAGTTTTTTTCCTTGAAATACTATAAGACATCTTCTAGAAATAAGTGCTAGGCTACATCATAAAATAGTGAAACTGTGAAATATGTTTTAGAAATAAAGTAATAATTTCAAGCCTTTTCCCATTTTAATCGACATGTGTTATAAATTAATGCATACTAGTTCAAATTACATGTAGAAGCACCAATGCATAATACACAGGTATAAGAACTAGTACAAAATAGTTGACCTAAAAAGTTAATATTAAAGTTTATCGACTCATTATAGAAATAGAATAGAACTGTTCATGTTAATTTCCTATATATATTGCACCACCAAACCCACCATTTTTTTAAATTATGAAGTACATCCAAAATGTTGCATTTTCAAAAAAGAGCATCAGTGTGCTAATATTCTAAGAGCACATAGATAACCGTGAGATACTTTTGTTTTTTAACCTTATTTGGGACAAGTTTTGGAATCCAATGCAATAAGTGGCCCCATTGCAATAGATTCCCAATGCCCTATATATAGATACACAAATAAATTAGTTATTGAGTGCTTAGATGATAAAAAAACGCCTCATTGCAAAATAATATAAATTGTAAAATCTTAATGCTAAAGATTGCAGCCTCATAATACAAAAGGGAAGCAACAAGAAATCCATTTTTTTCAGCATTAAATGTGTTAGGATATTTTAATACTCCATCCTTGTACTACCTAGCATTATTTATTTTTCCTAGTTGTTGATGATGTCATTTTCCCCCTAGTGGTGTGTAAATGTCGTCCAAGATCCATATACCACCTTTTGAGCCCTACATGCATCATTTTAGGACCACTTCATTCAGTTCCCTATTTTATAGAAACCAACTGAGTGTTCCAGTGCAGTCCACCTGAGTTAGCTGACCCTTGTGGGGGTTTAGAGCTTCGGATGCCACTGATTGTGGCCTCATGTGCCCATTTCTTATTGACATGCACGAAAAACTCACTATTGCACCCTCGTTAGTCATTTAACTGATTGTGACTTCAGTTAGCTGAGTTTAGGTTCAGTTTAGTTGACTTTGAGTCTTTCGGAGCACCCAAGTGGTGATAGTACCTACGCTAGACCAACTAAGGTTTGAATACTCCTATGTAATTCTAATTCTCTCCATTGTAACATCATTGTTGATTATACTGATTATTGGATCATGTGACATTATTATACTGCTATCCATTATTCTGCTCATATTTGAGTTCTGCTACATAATTATTTCTCAATTATTTTTTACTGCATTTTTCAATCTTATTCAACTCTTCTACTCATTCTTTCTCTGTGAGGTATACTCAAATATTAGATCTAATGTGACATAGAATTTCACATGGTATTAGAGCCATTGAGCGAATAGGTTGGGCAGCTGCATTCGGTAGTGCACCAGAAGCCTCTGGATTTCCATAGCGAATCCTGGTGCCATCAAATTCATTGGAGAAATCCAACGAGGTCTATCCAAGTGTGAAGGATCCAGATAAAAGTGCCTCAAAATATGCTTTATAGCAACCAGGTGAACACCTCTGGGATCCATTAGGAACTGGCTCAATGTGTTCACCGCAAAGCAAATATTTGGTCTAGTGTTCGTCAGGTACATCAAGGACCCAATCATCTGACAATACATAGTGACATCAACAGGATCAAATGAAGCATCACACAGAAGCTTTACGTTTGATGCCATAGGTGTGGCCACGACCTTGCAGTCCATCATCCCGAACTGCTTCAGGATCTCTATTGCATACTTCCCTTGTCCAAGGAAGATCCCATCTGCACTCTACCACACCTCCATGCCTAGAAAGTAGTGCATAATCCCCAAGTCCTTCATCTAGAACTTGGCAATAAGATTCCTCTTCATGTCGGTAATCAATATATCCTCACCTGTAACAAGCAGGTCATCCACATACAATATTAGTATCACTAGATTACCTTCCACAACCTTGTAGCAAAGGTTGAAATCCGCTTTACTCTTAGTAAATACCAAACTAGATAGGAAGCTGTCTATTATGCCGTACTAGGTCCTGGGTGCCTGTTTCAAACCATACAAGGCTTTCTTCAGTTTGCACCCATGAGTCCCTCTGTCATGTGTCTCAAAACCGAGTGGTTGCTCCACATACACTTCCTCCTCGACTACACCATTCAAGAAAGTTGTCTTGACATCCATCTAGTGTATCTTCCATTTCATCACTATAGCCAGGGCAAGTACTGATCTGATGGAAGTGTACCTAGCTACAGGAGCAAAATTTTCTTCATAGTCTATTCCCTCTTTCCGGGAGAAGCCGTGAGCTACAAATATTGCTTTGTACTTTTCTATGCTGCCATCTGCAGCATGCTTGATCTTGTAGATCCACTTGGAAGTCACAACAGACTTCCCTTCATGTCTTGGGACCACATCCCAAACATCATTCTTCATGATCGACTGGTTCTCTTCGATCATTACTTCATCCCGGATCCTGGGAACTTCAGATTCTTCAATATCTTCAATAGATAGTTTTCTTTGACCTTCGTTGCTAGAACAAGTGTTGTAGTCCTTCTTTTGTAGGTGATTGCAGGCAATATTTCCTACAAGTCATATTCAATTGCATGATTAGAAACTTCTCATAGTTTTTCAAAACAAATTCTTACACATAAAGAAATATGTCATACAGTCATGCAATTAATTTAGCCAATGCTTCAATACAACATTTATCCATATCCCGTAACTTTCTAGATGCCTTCCAATCTCTACCAGAACATTGTTAAGAGTGTACACAACTCCCAACATGTCAGCAAAGAGGTTTCATTCTAGACAAGTAGCAAAGGAATGTTGTACAATGCCATAGGCCACTTACCCATTACATGCATATTAGTGGTATACTGTTCATTAATGAAATTATTCTAATATGCATGATACACAACCTATGTCTAGGAACATAAGTATATACATCTTTGAACAGTATTATTTAAACAATCAAATATACAAGAAATGACAATTCAAATACTTATCTTTGTTTGCTTGTTGGGTGGACTCCCTCTCAATCTTTGATTCCTTGCAGGAACTACTGGAGTGTGCTCCCTCTTGATCTTTGCTTCTTGGATTACTTGTCCTTGAACTTATATCCATCCTCGATCACTATGCATGCTTACTAGTATCATCATTGTGTTATCCTCGAGATCTCATACATAATCATACATTCATTAGTATAATATTAATACTATCAAAACACAATAATCTTAAACATGTATAGTCATGATCATTTCAAACACAAATAATAAGCATTAGCATTCAAAGTTTTTAGGGAAGACTTCTCTTACTCATGCATATTCATATTTGACCATAGAACTCTTCTAGTTAGTTATATCATCAATCAAGGTAAGAGACATAATATGCATAAACCCTAGATTACTCAAACTTGTAACTTCATGAGTAATCATTATCAATCATACAGAAGTATAAGATCCTTACATAGGGTAGGATTCTAACTTGATATAGGAAAAACAAACCTGGTCATCATATTTGCTAGTTATGTCTAGCAATGTTTTCTTGTTCTCTTCAATGACCTGCATAACTCATAAGTTAACCATTGTAGAACCAAAATATACATACCTTTATGTGATCCATGACTATGTATGAGTCTTTGTCTTCATGTCACCATGGTCTTGATCTAGTACTTGTTTGTACCTTCATGTTAACGGATAACATTCTCCTCATACAAAACCACAGTGCATTAGTATAATCATAATACAATCATAAGTGTCATAACCCTAATCAATGAATGTCTTCTATCATGCATTCATACTTTTACTAGGGTGATAAGACAAGTCTAAAATTAAACAAGATTGTTACTAAAAATAACATGAAGACAATCATATTATAAACTTAATCATGAACAGATTTCAAAACATACCTGTCAGATTGCTTGTAGTAGTAGTTGTTGTTGTTCCTTTTGTTCTTAGGACAATCTGAGGAAAAATGTCCTCTCCTTGGTATGTATTGTGAGAGCTTGATCTTCATTCTCCATCTTTTATTCTCGAGCTATAATCCGAGCTTCTTCCTAAGAGCATTCTTTTGACAGGCTACTGAATGAGATAAGTTTCTTGCTAGCACAAATTCCTTGGATGAAGGAATCCCATGATCTAGGAAGGCCATTAAGAGTGGTCATTACCACTTCTCCATTCTCTATATCTGTCTATTTTGTCGTACCAGGTCCTGGGTCATGTAGAGATGCATCATACAATTTCCTGAGGTCCACACAGATTCTGATTTCACCTTTAGCTTTCTTTTTCTTGAATTACCATAGGACTTATCCATTTTGATTCTTCTACTGGTTCAATAATTCATGCGTCAAGCATCTTATCAATTTATGTCTTCACCCTATCTTTATATCTTGGATTTAATCTGTAAGGTATTTTCTTAATAGGCTTTGCATCAGGCTTGAGAGGTATTTCATAACTCCAAAGTCACCTAAAATGCCTTTCATTTCAGAAAAATTGGTAGGAAATAAATCTTGATATTCGCACAGCAAGTCTGTAATTTGTCCTACTGTTTCTTCATCCCAGAAATCCTCAATAGAAGCAAATTTTGGTTCATTCTCATTACCAATATTTATATTTCTGGTATTCATAGGATTACTCAGGCCTGGAATTTCTAAATCAGGTCCTTCAACATCGCATTTTCCTTCAGACTCAGGTATATTCACATCACGAGGGTATTCATCTTTATCTTCATCTAGCGCGAAGTTATAACATTCAAGGGCATGCTCAAACTGTATTTCTCAATCTGTTTGTTTATATACAGGCAACGGGACATCATTAAATATCTTCTTTTTAATGATCTGTAAAGCCTCATTAACACCGAGACAATCATCCTCAAAACAAAAAGTGGATTGAAAGTCATTTATCATCATGTGCCAATCTGTTTTACTTTTGCGAAGTTTTGCTTCTATATACCAGTTCTTTGGTATTTGATCCAATGTGTGTACAAACATATGAACCCATTATGTCTTAGGTATATGTATCCAATATTGCAAGCAAAACTCTATGTGATATCTAGGATCAGTCTATCCATTGTATTTTGGTTGTATTATCTTAGTTTGTTCTGCAAATCCGATTTCCATCATGTGCTTACATTCTTCCCATGTGTTTAGGTTCCCTTTATGTGCAGCCCACCACCTAGCAGGTGTAGCTCACAATCTTATATCCAAGGCTGTTAACTTATGTTCATCTGAAGCTGATACTAAATATTCATGAAGAAATGCGTGGATATTTCCTAAACCATCATAAGTAGGAATTGGACTTTCCAATCCAACGTAGTGACTTTGTTATCTTCACACATCATCTTGCTGATACTTCATGCATTCGGCTATGCCAGTTCTCCATTCCTGCGTTTGATTCTGATATGCAAGAACTGTCGCATGTCCAGCTCAATGTTCCATCATCTATAGGATTAATGTAATCTACTTGATTCACTGTCATCTTGTAGATATTATCAAGTTCTTGAGCTCTGAATTCTTCTCGGACTAGTTCGACATATCTATGTCCTTGTGAAGGATCCAAGGGTGCGATGACCTAGCTGATATCCGGTCCTTCAAATATCATTTGTTTTTTCTTTAAATTGATAATTGTGAGGTTATCAATTACCCAATCAATACCCAATAATGCAGGGTAAGGATTGATTTCATCTATGATCTCAATAACCTCGAAGTCTAATTTACTTCGCACTCCATCAATGTCTACAAGAACACTTGATAATCTCCCAAAGGGTATAACCTTTTGTTGATTAGCTAATCTCAACTGTATAGGTGACCAAGATAACTTTGGATTTCCCATTTGTTCCCATGTTTGTTTTTTCAGGACATTCACCTCTGAGCCTAGGTCGAGAATGACCCAGTTCATTTCATAATCTATGATCTGTGCATTTAGTCTTATTTCTCTTCCTATCCTATGGTTCTTGATATGATGAACTGCTCTATGTGCATCATTCATTGTATTACATTGTTCATAATGTCCCAATAGGTTATGTAATTATCCTAAGGCATTTCCATGCCTCAGGAAATTTATGCATCTCTATAGGAATTGTGTAATAGGAATTATCCGTTCTGGTGAAGTTCACGATCCATCATACGATATCAACATATCTAGTATTGGTGTGATGAACCTGCAACAATTAATTAATAAGAATATGCGAAATAGAAGAAATAATAGAACAGAATCACTTTTATATTGATCACGGGCCACTTCGAGGGGGCAACCTCCTTTGAGCAAGCTCAATACAATTAACTTCACGGTGCCTTCAATGACCTCAACACACACTTATATACTAAGTCTATGCCCAATACTATGAGTCAAAACCATGGGACATATAATCCTACAGGACAACTTACAAAGCATATGCGTCCAATACTATGGGTCTATATTATGGGCTAATATAAACTACGGATCAACAAATGCTACGGGACAACTTACAAAGCATATGCGTCCAACAACAATATACTAACATAGTAAAGAGAAGGGTTGACATAGGTTCCTAACATCCCTCTCACTTAGAAAAAGCTTTGTCCTCAAAGCTTTGGTTGGAGAAATTGCTGCAGAAGCTGAAGGAGTGGTTCCCCGGTAGCATCCTCGGGTTGCATTTCAGGCCACTGGCGCCTTTGGAGTGTCAAGGAGGATTGCTTGGAAGGATGTAGATGAAGAAGAACCCTGTCAGCTGCATGGAAAATGTGCTAAGAATGGTGTTGATCGGCTTGTTGTTTCAGGCGAATTCTGGCCATGTGAAGATTGTCCTGCAGAATGAGAAGAATTTGATCGTGGTTTCGAAGAACCGAGTCAATTGCCTGAACTGGGGAGCTGCTAAGGGTGTATGGAAGAAGAACTGGTGGTGTTTTTCCATAGACTGCTTCATATGGTGTCCTGTGAGATGTGGTATTGTACCACCAGAGCGCTGCTAGGAAATCCATAGAAATAGTTGGCCAAAGCTGTGTAGGGATGGGCAAGGGTTTGAGCAATCCTAAAAGGAGTGTCGTTTCACCCTTGTTGACTTGGAAAGTATCATCGTCAGCCACCATCTGTTGAATTGTCATTTTTAGTCCCTGCCAAAAGAAGTTACATTGTTCCCGGTCATACATGTTGCAGAACCCAGAGTGCCTTGTTGATGATGAAGCATGGAGTTCATAGAAGAGAGAGCCTTATTGAACATATTGCAACCAATTTGGAACAAGCAGAGAAAGAGCTGTAAGAGAAACTGGGTCATCAATTATGCAAGAAGGAGCATCTTCCACCATATTGTCCTTACCCTTCTTGTAAGTGATCACATAGGGATAACCCATGAGTTGGATAACCCATTTCAGGTGTGTTGGGGAGGAGACCCATTGTTCTAGAAAATTTTCCAGACTCGGGAGATCAGTCTTGATGCAGAAATAATTACCTAATAGGTATGGCTGCCACTTCTGTACTGCATGCAAAATAACCATCATTTCCTGCTGAGAGGTAGATGTGGCTAAATTCTTACCGGAAAGGTCTCATGAAGGAAGCAAGTGCATTGGTTCAGCAAAGATACCTACATATATATACAAGGAAGTAGTGGAGACTGTTGATGGGTGCATTTGAATGGAATTGAGCTAAGCGATGACACCATGTGAATTCTTCTTAAGGATTTTTTCTAGGCGATGTGAACTGATGATGCAGAGAGACCCTAGTTGTAAGGCCATAAATTTGTGTTGTGCCCCGTTGAATTTAAACTGCATCCAAAGTTCAACAAAATCCCATAAGATGGGGCCAAGTGTGCGTAACCATTGAATGCCCAAAACCACATCACATCCGCCTAAGGACAAGGAAAACATGTCAGAGCATAGGTTATAATCTTCCATAGAGATACGCACATTGTGACACTTCCCTTTGCAAGGTAAGGTGCCCCCATTGGCAACCATGACTTCAAAGTTGGAGCAAGGATGGACAAAACAATCAGCCTGTTTGGCAATTTGAGGGTCAATGAAGTTATGAGTGCTACCATAATCAATGAGTATTGTAAGAGGGAGCTTCTTGAAGTATCCCCTGACCCACATTGTTTGTGGGGTGGTGACACCGGTTACAGCATGGAGAGATATCTCGGGTGGGTCGTCTTGAGATGGGGTGTCAACAGGTGGGTGTTGAATGTCAACCTGATCATCTACTGTATCTGTAGCTTCTTCACCAATTTCTAAGGCAGGAGGAGAATCCACATCCAAGAGATAGAGCTTTTGTTGAACACATCTATGTCCTCGAGTGAATTTCTCATCACAATTATAGCAAAGCCCTTTTTCTCGGCGTGTTTGCATTTCTATTTCAGACAAATGCTTGATAGGAGTCGGTTGAGGAGAAGGCGTGATGGGAGGTCGTTGGGAACCCATATTTCTAAAGGGAACAAAGGTGGGTTTGGAGCGTTGTTGAGATGCAATCTTGTCCTCAACCAGCTTAGCCAACCCTAGGACTTCCATCATTGTGTTGGGACAAAACATTTTGACCTCTGATCGGATTTCATCCTTGAGACCACTGATAAAACAACTCCTGTAGAATTCATTAGACAATCATTCTGTGTGATTGTCCAATTTCTCAAATTCTATCTGATACTCTCTCACTGTGCCAATTTGGTGAAGTTTAGTGAGTGCTCCTGTGAAATCATCAAAAGCACTAGGACCAAATCGTGGAAAAATGAGTTGGCAAAAATCTGTCTAGTTTGGCTTGGGATGAGCTTTGATGTACCAACGACACCATTGAAGGGCTTCCTGTTCCAAATGAAAGGATGCAAGTGGAACTTTCTGGACATCAAAAGTATTATGCAGACTGAAATATTTTTCTGCTTGGTATATCCATCCAGTTGGATCAGTACCATTGAAGCAAGGAAAATCAAGCTTCGGCCCACGAAAATTGTTGGAAGAAGAGAACCCAGTGGCTGCAAAAGATTCTAGTTCTCGGTTATTGTTCATGGCTGAATGCTGAAGATGGAGGCTGAGAAATTTTTCATCTAGATCTTGGAGTTTGGTTTGGATGGCTACAAGTGCTTCCTCCATGGTGTTTGCTCTTGCATGGGTGACAACCATAACCAGGTTTTTTTTTTTTTTGTGGAATGGGTAGAAAAACACAAACAAAAGCTAATTTAGTAAAGGGAAATTTGGATTGGGGAAACAATCTGATGGGTAATTGGGGCTTGACTAGAATTTGGACACTGTCGAAAGGACAAGAAAGCAAAAAGGGGGATTTCAGAAGAGGGGTGATAGAATGAGAAAATTTGGCAGAGAGGGACAAAGAAGCAGAATTCAGAAAGGAATTCTGTGGTAAAATTTGAAGGTGATTGGGTGAAATCTGAGGAAGTTATGGCAAACCCTAAAAATAGACAAATGTGGGATTTTGGGCTTTGGGAAGGGGAATTGGGGATAGGGTCCTCAGGAATGAAAGATGCAGAATGGAATGACAGGGGTTCCCCAAAAATTTCAAGGGAAACAGAGTGAAAACAAGGGAGATATAGAGAAAAAACTAAATTTTATACTTTTTTTTTAAGACTGGAGCGGCTACGGCTCGAAAGGGATTTGAAACAGATAGATCTGCAATGGCCCGAAAGTGAGTGGAAACATAGGGATCTGAAACGGCGCCGAATGGATTGAAAATGACTGGATCTGGAATGGCTTTCAGAATGGATCTGAACGGCTGGATCTGGAACGGCTTTCAGAATGGATCTGAACGGCTGGATCTGAAACGACGCAGCAGTGATCTACAACAGTTCAGCTGAAAATAGATATGGACCCCAGGTATGTGCAGCTTCCTAACAATTCAGGGGTTTCACTCGGCCACCAATGCTGTCTAATGGCTTGTGTATTGGGGCAGTACCCCTCACTCCATGGCTCAGGTAAAACTGATAACCTCTTTGCCACAAATGACAGCTCTTGGTTTACCTCACGGGTGGGAACTAGTCAATCAGGTAGGGGTCGTTGCCCTTTTCGCTGGCAGGTCCTCTCAATGGGCCAACTACTTCGGGGTTCCTGTGGTACTCCTCACAATGAATTTTAGGGCTTATGTCCAAGTACTTCCCACAGTTAAGCGGATAGGGATTATTCCCAAATTTGAACATGCAACAGATGCGAAAAAAAAATTGGCAAAAATTTCACCCAGCGAGCCCAAGAAAGTGCTCTGATACCAGATGTGATGCACCTGCAACAATTAATTAATAAGAATATGGGAAATATCAGAAATAATAGAACAAAATCACTTTTATATTGATCACGAGCCACTTCGAGGGGGCAACCTCCTTTGAGCAAGCTCAATACAATTAACTTCATGGTGCCTTCAATGACCTCAACACACACTTATATACTAAGTCTATGCCCAATACTATGAGTCAAAACCATGGGACATATAATACTACGGGACGACTTACAAAGCATATGCGTCCAATACTATGGGTCAATACTATGGGCTAATATAAACTACGGATCAACAAATACTACGGGACGACTTACAAAGCATATGCGTCCAACAACAATATACTAACATAGTAAAGAGAAGGGTTGACATAGGTTCCTAACAATCGGTGTCTGATCACTTCGCAATCGGGTCCTTGTGGTTGAAGTTTCCAAGTCCTGAAAGCTTTTTATTGCTTCCATGAATGCTTTTTCCTCTTGGTCAGGGTTAAATGCGGGCATTTTTCCAGTTTCTTTTCTTACCCAAGGCCCATCAGTAGGCTTTGGTCTGTTTAAGTGATCTTCATAGGTCGAATCTTCGTTTGTCCTATCATTTCCTATCACGGATCCACTTCACATCACAACGTGAATGTTGTGATCTTCATTTCTTTTCTCAGCTATGATCATTTGTATATTTTGGTTTTGTCCTTTTGTTCTTTGTTCTTGCATTTTTCGTTGCAAAATGGGACATGCTTCAATGTCATGGTCAAATGACTTACATTACTTACAAGTAGTGCATGGGTTCTGACAGTCTCTTGCTAAATGTCCTGGTTGAGCACAGTTATAGCATACAATCTGACCTCTTCCTCTTCTTTGGCTAATGTTACGTCGCCTTGCTCTGAATCCACCACATCCTCTATATGCACCTTGATCATACTGCACATTTTCATTATTATGCAGTGTTTCTCCTTGGACGCTGTACACATCATTCTTTCTTTCTATCATGAGATCATAAGCTCTGCAGTTGGTATCATCATGGCCAATTGATTTACAAAATGTGCAGTACAGGTTCTTTGGTGTCTATACATACTTTTGAAGTAAGTAATAGTCTTTTGGGAGATGTCCTCTACATCAGAAAATCTCACACCATGTTCCTTTTTGCTGATTCAATGGGTTCGGTGGTCCACTATTGATCTAATCTCTGAATACACAACATTGTTCCTTGGAATGTCCCTCTCCTTTACATTTTGTACACCAAACCTCTTCTCTTATCTCTTTTCCTTTCTTCATATATTGTAGCTGTAATGTTAAATTTGCTAGTTGTGTCTATATATGTACCATACCTATGCTAGTTTCTCCTATCGGCGAAGCTTCTAGCTTCATCGCAATCTCTAATGCTTATGTTTGTGATGTTACCTTATGTTGCATCAATGGTAATCTAATGTGGGGCAATAGTGTAGTTATGAACCATTATTGATGTTGTTGTGGTGCTATTTCAAAGCTAACTTGATCTAACAATGCTTTGAACTTTTGATCAAACTCCCACACAATCTCATTAGGTTTCTATTTGATTTACTTTAGTTCTGTGATGCACTGAGATTCTGAATTAGGTTTCTTAAATTCTCTAAGAAGCGCAGTTTTGATATCGACTAGCGATCTATTTTGTCCAACAAAATACTTCATGAACCATGTTAAAGCTCTATCTCTAAATGTGGTAACTAGCTGAGCTTGTTTTATAACATCATCTTGTAATTGCTTAACGTTCCATACAACTTCACAGAGAAACCAATGTTTCTTTGGGTCTTCTAGACCGATTCCTTTAAAACTAGGTAGCTTAATGTCGTATGTCATTCTTCTTCTAGGAGGTGTAGTGTTCTGAAACTATGAAGGTATACCACTACTTGACTAATTCTGAGTATTTGCTCATGTAGTATTACTACTACTAGTGTTTTGTGAACTAGTAATATTTATTTCCTCCACTATGGGTTTCTGCGGAGTAATAGGATGATAACAAATGCGTCTAGGTTCGGTTTCACTATGAGTTTCTATCACTTCCTAACTCAGTTTCTGGGAATGTGAGAGGTTCGGCTTCACAAGACCTCTTTCTAGTGCTTACTTTATATCTCTTTCCACTTCGCAAAATACCAATATATTCGTCTGTGTCACTATCTGTGTTACTGAACATTACAGACCCAAACGGTAGGAATCCGATTACATTCTTAAGACTCCTTTTTCAGCTAGTACCATTTTAATGTATAAACTGAGGTTTTTCAGGTACTTATCTCTAAATCCTTGGAATAAATATCCTTCTGCTATGCTGTAAGAATTCAACGTGTCCACATCAAATTCTATAACATAGCCTTCTAGTAAGTTATCCAACCAAAAGTCTACTTCTCTTGAAATGTGGTTATCAACCTATTTAAGCCTCTGAATCAATTCTGGAGTCCAAACTGTAGATTCTCCACCTTGAAAATATTTTTTGCGTTCTACTATCCTCGATATCCACTCATGCAACTCAGTAGCAAAATATCCAAAGAATATTTGATGTAGGTCAGTGAATAGATACCTTTGCAACAATTTTTCTATGGTAAGACGCAGATGTTTGTTCTCTTTCTTCACAAACTCAAATTCTATCTAGCTTACCTAGTTCTGTATTTCTATCTTTTATGGATTCCACATGTTGACACAACAACTATCGATAGGGGTTCACTTCACACTGTCATCAACAACCCATCAACGGAACTCCCTTACACACCAGCCCAGAAAGGTTTTACCCTTTCCAGCAACACTCGCAGAGCGAGTGAAGTCCCACCCAAGATAAATAAGGTGGATGCAGGAACCAAGTTTCTACAGTGGAGAGAGGACATGCATCAAACCGCACTTTACAAATACAGAAACTAGAGATTATGTCTTCGCATCATATTAATAGTTCATAAATCTATTCATTCCCTTCGCATATTCAATGTATAAACAACATTCGCATCAACATGGTTTAACCAATCATTCGCATTAATAATTACCAAACCACAAATCATTTCGCAAACACTGCATTCATCAATTAATAGAAACAGAGACAAAAGATATAGCCATAATCGAACATCTTCATGCATTCATCAAAACCTGCGGAATAACCTTCATAGAAACAGTCAAAACACCTTATTGCGGATACAAAGCAGTTCAGAACATATCATTCTCCGATTCCACTATGATCTAAGATGCCCTTAGGCTTACAATGATACTCCTATTTATTTGAAACTAAGTGGTTACAAAATGGTCCACATGACCTATTCTAACTAACTAAACCACTTTCGCACTTTCGTCGGCTCCTTGTTCTCCACGAATGACCCTTTCTTCTGTGGATGGTCCTTCTTCTCACTGTCGTCTTCCGCACTTTATGCGGACTAATCCCGTGCCAATAGGCCCCCAACACAAACTTGTGGATCACCCTAGAGCCACCTCAACTGGACACCTCTGGTACTGGTCTCGTTCATCACTATGGTAAACTTATGAACCTATTCTTGACGTATGGAGCTCGTTGTCATGTACTTATCAAACTCATCCTCTAGTCTCTTAAAACCTTGATCATCTACCTCGAACTAATCCTCCAGTTGCTGGAAACCTTGATCATCTACCCCATCTGCACATGCTCTTGCACTTCAGGCCAATTGCGGTCTCGAGAAACGTTCATCGACGTCTCCAAATTGTGAAATAGGCCAACTTCTCTAGCACATCTGTTTCGCACATTTGACCATCCCATGTTGGAGCCAGCGGGCCTCTTCCCCTGGTGTTCTGGTGGTCGGGGAGACCACAGTTCTTCTAACTACTACCACACTCTTAGACATCTCGGGTAAGACCTCATCTATGTTCCTCCTAAGTGCCTACGCTGCTTCCTGCACTGGTTGTTCATGCATGGTCATCGTTCTTTCCCTTAGCACGCCTGGAGTGCTCCCGCTCGAAATGAAGTGCACCATTGCAACTATCTCACTTCCCTTTTCCACAAATTCCTTGGTCTTGCTCACTCATTTCACCAACTTTCTGCATTTGAATGACTAGCTCGCATCGTGGAACTTACTGAGTCTACTCTTCTGACTTGCTACTTAATTCAACCGATAGTCTTCAATCTCTAGGTCTGTATTTATGCTTTCTTCTTGTGTCCTTGATGCCTGACTCTTGAATCATTTGCGAAATATTTCCCATAGCCATCTAATTATGTCCTCAAGTGTGTCATCATGATGTTCCACCATCTTATGGTGATGCTGATCCGTAGTAACCATGCTCGAATTTGACTCATGCATGCTAAACTTGCAAAGCATCGATGAACGACCCAGCTGGCCATGCTTTCCACTTTTTGTCATCAATGCTTCTTTTTCTTACTACAATACCAGGCCTTCTCTAGAGTCACTCCCCGTTTTGCTTGTCGCACTTCTGGAACCTCAGGTTCAACTGATATGGTTGCTGCGCTCTTAGGTCGATATTGATTCTGGTGTCACTGTTTTTCTTATCCTGGACCACCATCAAGCTGATCCACTTTGATTCTTCGATGAGTTCTATAATTCCTGCTTCCAACATTCTCTCAATCGGAGCCTTCACCCGCTCCTTGTACCTTGGATTCAACCGGTAGGGCTGCTGCTTGACTGGCTTCGCATCGGGTTTCAGGGGAATTTTCATTTCACCTAAGTCCCCAGAAATTCCTTTCATCTCTAAGAATTTCATTGGGAACAAATACTGAAACTCATGCAGCAAATCAGTCATCTTCACGATAGTCGAATCATCCTAATAATCTCCAATAGTTGCGAATTTCGGATTCTCCTCCGACCCAATGTTCACTTTATTTATTTTCAATGGTTGTTGAAACTTGTCGAAAGGTATTTCTGGTGCCTCAACACTACGACTTCCTTCTGACTCTGGTACATACGTAGCCCTCATCATCTGGATCTCCTGTGATATTATAGCATTCCATTAACATTTTTGGTGTTGCATTCCACTAAAACCCCAGTGGTTGCTCTGTCGGAATTGATTCAAAGGCCTTCTCCTAAATCCCCTATAATGCACTATGGATGAAGGGGTTTTCATCTGCGAAATTGAACGTTTGGCTAAAGCCAACTGTTAGTTGTTCCCAAGAGATTGTTCTGCGTCATAGTTCTGCTGCGACATACCAACTCCGCAGTACTTCATCTAGTGTGTGAATGAATGCATGGACCCATTCCTATTTTACTCGTGGTCCCCATTTGCTTTTGCATTCAACCAAATGCACCTTCAGATCACCTCTACCATCAAACTTCCTTCCACATAACCGAACCTAACCGTCATTAGGTGGCGACATAGTGTCCAGGTAGTTATGGTGGTCTTGTGCACTGCCCACCATCGCGCTGGTGTAGCCTTCAAGGATTATTCGAAGGCCAAGAGCCGCTATGGTTCTGCCAATTTTTCTTCAAATTCAGTGAGAAATGTAGCCAAATTGGGTAATCCATCATATGTTGGTAGCTCGCACTCTTCTTTGGCTACCCTTCACAACAACTGGGTGATCCTTGTACACCTCCTAAATGACACTTCGTGCAACCGATTCTGCAAATTTTCAAGTGCTTCGTCCGAGTCGTATGACGATGAACTGCTACTGCACTACCCTAATTCTCCATCCGTAGTAGGGTTGATGTAATATTTGGAAATGTTGTAAATATTATCCCATCCCTCAATGAACTCATCACTCGATGGATCTACATATATTTTTCCTTTCGCAAGGTCAAGAGGTGTGACAACCCTTATATCTTTTCTTGATGTTGATAATAGCTTGATTATCCATCACCCAGTCTATCCCTAGCAACACTGGGTAGGGGCTTGTATTGTCCACAATTTCAATCATATCAAAATCTGCATAAGTCTTGAGGCCCTCAATATCAACGGGTACCTGGCGTAGCCGACCGATCTGAGTGACCTTACTTTGGTTGGTTAGGCGCAATTATACTGGGGACCAATCCAACTGCAGTTTCCCACGTATGTTTGGTCAGGATGTTCAAGTCCGACCCCATGTCCAAGATAATGGAGTCAACATCGAATGCTCCAATTTGCACAGACATCCGCATCTCTCATCTTGTTTTTCTCTTATGGATGTGATTGACCATTCACTCATGTCGTGCACCCTCCCGTCGATACAATAGGTTGGATATCTCTACCAATGCATCCTGATCTTTGGCCAGCTCCAGGCAACTCTCCAAAATGTCTCTTAAGGTGTTGGACCTTCGCTGTGAATTCATCGTGTCAAATATTGGTGGAATATCATAGGTAACTTTTTCCTACTGAATAGGTGGCTGCCTCAACTATCTTATTGCTTCATGTGCTTTCATAAAAATGTCCCTTTCTGCTTCCGCATCAAATGTGACTTGTTTCCTTATGGTTGGTTGGACATTAGCCTGTGACCTGTCAGCCCCTTTAACAACTCCTCCTCGAGTCACTATTCTGACAGTCGCACTTTGACTTCTAACTTCTGCTGAGATCTTCTGTGCTGCTGACGGAATATCATAGGTAACTTTTTCCTACTGAATAGGTGGCTGCCTCAACTATCTTATTGCTTCATGTGCTTTCATAAAAATGTCCCTTTCTGCTTCCGCATCAAATGTGACTTGTTTCCTTATGGTTGGTTGGACATTAGCCTGTGACCTGTCAGCCCCTTTAACAACTCCTCCTCGAGTCACTATTCTGACAGTCGCACTTTGACTTCTAACTTCTGCTGAGATCTTCTGTGCTGCTGACGGATTCAGGTTATGATTTTGGTTTTGCGGAGGTGGGGGCAGGTTCTTAGTTTTCCACTTTGCAATGAGATGAGGAAAATCTTCAACCCCATGATCCACAGCGCTGTAATAAGTGCACTGTGGTGCTAGATTTTGGTAATCCCCCTGATAATGCCCCTACTTCCCACAATTGTAACATATGATGGGTCCACGACCTCGTCCAGCAGCTCCTCCTCAGTCGGCACCAACACCTCGGCCACTGTGGAACCCCCCTCTGAATCCTCCTCATAGTGGCCCGTATGGCGAGTACTGCAGTTGAGCATATTGCAGCTACGGATATTGTAGTTGACCATATTGTGGTTGTTGAAATTGTGGTTGAGGATATGTTAGTTTTCCATACTACGACTGACAATACTACGGTTGTGGAATATATTGAAGCTGCGGTTGACTATATTGTTGTTTCTATTATACCGGTGGTTTCTCTTCTCCCTTCATGAAGTATGTATCTGCAGTCCTCTCCTGGAATAGGTCATAAGCTCTGCAATTTTTCTCATCGTGACCAACCGATCGACATAAACTTGCAATACAAGTTTGATGGTTTCGACACCATCTTCGGCATGTACACACATTCTTCTAGTCGATGTCCTCTCGAGTGATAGATGCGACACCAAGGAAACCCTCCCTGACTAAGGGGATTTGGTGCAACCGATTGCAAATATTATTGAAACTCTGGGCACTGGTCCTTGTGGTGTCCTTTCGTCCTGTAGCTAGTGCACCAGACATCTTCGTGAGCCTCTTTCCCTTTCTTCATATCTTGTAGCTAGATCGTCAAGTTTTCCAGTTGCGCTTGTATTCGCTCCATGCCCAAACCTGTTTCGCCGATAGGTGAAGCCTCCAACTTCATTACGGTCTCCAGTGCTTCTGCCTGAGTCGCTACTTTCTGTTGCATCAGCGGCCCACGAATGTCTGGCACCAACCCAACGATAAACCATTCTTTGTGTTGCATATCATTCATCCCAAAACTCACCTTAGCCATTAATGTTTTGTATCATTGGTTGAAGTCCCATACTGACTTGTTGGGAAATTGTTTGATTTCTTTGAGCTCAACAATGTACTGCGACTCAAATTTTGGCTTTTTGAATTCATCGATCATCCCTACCTTAATCTCCGGCAATGTTTTACCTGGAGCTCCCGTTGGTACCTTAGTAAACTTCATATACCAATCTCGCGCATGGCCCCTGAGGGTCGTCACTATTTGTCCCTTCTTTATATCTTCATCCTAGACCTGCTTCACGGTCCATACTGCTTCTCACAAAAACCAGTATTGTTCGGGACCCTAGGTCCTATTACCTTGGAAGGTGGGCATCTTCACCTCATCACCCGCCATTCTTGTACTTCTACTATTATTTTTTATTGATGCGCTACTCTTACTACTGTTTTGGCACATAGGACAGCTTTGTGAATAACTTTTATTTTCTTTTATCAAATTTTGAGTAGTGCACGGAGTTGAAGGTACGTTGTAGCTTAGGGTCCATCCTTCACCTGCTTCTGGGGTATCCTATTCACTTTCTTAGTTGCAATAAGGTCGCTTCCTCCCTTGTGGTCCTGTTTCGTAGTATTTCGTTTCGATCCTCTCAGGAGACTCTCTCTCAGTCCTCCTCTTCTTCTCAGGACACTAGAATATCACCCCACTCCTCAAGGTACCACACTCTTCATCAGCTTCCCTTAAAACTTCATCATCGCTCATGTCCATCTACCCTTCATCTTTCTATTGGACCCGCATCCACGCGGTACCCACAACTTCTGCACTCTGATCTTCTACTCGTCGTATTTCATCCTTAGTATGCCCTATTTGCAGATGAGCATCTTAATCCACAGTTTTAGCAACAGCAGGAATCTCCCCCTGGGTCCTTTGAAAAACTTCATTTCTGTGTCGTTGTATGATTTGATCGTGTCCACAGCAAACTCAGTGATATATCCTTCTAGGATACTGTCTAGGGCCAAAAGTCAATAGCCGGTGATACCTTGTTGTCAACCCATTTCAACTGTTGAATCAATTCTAGAGTCCAATGGTTCAGCTTAGTATTTTGGCAAGGGTTCTTTTGAAACATTAGTTGCACTAACCACTCATGCAGTAGTACCGGGAATTCGCAGAAGAATATCTCATGGATATCTGAATAAATGTGCTTTTGCAACCAACTGCCTATTGTTTGTCCAGGGTTTTTCTTTTCTTCTTCCACAAATTCTTCTACTCTCTTGTCAAACCACTCTTGAATCTCCGGTTTCGTCGGGTGCCATAGCATATCCTCTTATTTTCCTCTTCAGGGTCCTGGCAACGGAACCATTTGTTGACACAACGACTGTCGACAAGGGTTCACTTCGCACTGTTGTCAACAACCCATCAACGGAACTCCCCTACACACTCGCCCAGAAAGGTTTTACCCTTTCCAACAACACTTGCAGGGCGAGTGAAGTCTCACTCGAGATGAATAAGGGGGCTGCAGGAACCAAGTTTCCACAGTGGGGAGAGGACATGCATCAAACCGCACTTTACAACTACAGAAACCATATATTATGTCTTTGCATCATACTAACAGTTCATACATCTATTCATTCCCTTCGCATATTCAATGTTTAAACAACATTTGCATCAACATGGTTTAACCAATCATTTGCATTAACAATTACCAAACCACAAAGCATTTCGCAAACACTGCATTCATCAATTAATAGAAACAGAGACAAAAGATATAGCCATAATCGAACATCTTCATGCATTCATCAAAACCTGCGGAATAACCTTCGCAGAAATAGTCAAAACACCTTATTGCAGATACAAAGCAATTCAGAACATATCATTCTCTAATTCCACTATGATCTAAGATTCCCTTAGTCTTACAATGATGCTCCTATTTATATGAAACTAAGTGGTTACAAAACGGTCCACATGACCTATTCTAACTAACTAAACCACTTTCGCACTTTCGTCGGCTCCTTGTTCTCCACGAATGACCCTTTCTTCCGCGGATGGTCCTTCTTCTCACTGTCGGCTTCCGCACTTTATGCGAACTAATCCCGTGCCAAAACCACATAAAACATCATTAGTTCTAGCGCGGAAATGTAACCATTTGTTGCACTACCTTCTTTGTATTCACATAACATTACAACATCGCATATCGCCAGTTCTTAGCACGGAAACGAAACCACTTGTTGGGTTAATTGTCTTTCTCTCTTGGGATGACCCGGGTTCTCCGTAATTCCCTTACTTTAGATCCAACAAAATCCCCTTCACTGGCCCTTTCGGAATCAACCTATGAGCATGCTGAAGTCTCATCCGAAGCAAAGATGGGTGGTTACAGAATCAAGTTTCTGCAACCCTGGTGGCGAGTAGTTACATTATGCAAGTTGGTTATGCGCAGCTTAGTCAACATCTACTTAACAGGTTATTACCAATATGTAACTACGCACTTCACAGTGATCAAAAACCTACAGACTTCGTTGAATCGTTCCTACTTTTACACTTATGACTACACATTTTCCATACTTAACACAACTTCGCAATGTTCATACATGCTTGTTCCGCTACTTAACATATCATTCTCATTGACATTCATATGAAAACACATATATAAGCATAACCATTCATGAACACACAACATAACATAGATTCAAACACATAACACAGCTATTTACGTGGTTCACCCCCCAGATGGGAGCTACGTCAACATGAACTGTTCTTGTATTTCTTGGAAGGATTAATAGTTACAGTCTGTGCACAAAGCTATAGACTCTTCTCTACAATAGATCTATGTGCACACAGTTGTAGAGTCTTTTTCCTCTTTTAGATCTCTCTTAGCCTATATCTACTCCAACATAATCTTACAAAATCTAACAACCAACCCTTCCTTATACAAAATTTCCCTTTATATAGATTGTTCCCGAAGGTCACATCTTTACAATAACTATGGGCCAATTTCCATAGTACCTTTAAACCCAAAATGGAATGGTTCTCCTATTGACCATGCTTTGTCTTTACTTTGTTGGAGCTCTATTGTCCTTTTGTGTCACTTCCTCTAGATCTAACGCTTCTCTGAAAGTCACGGTTCTGACCACGCGGCTCTGACGCTACAATGGCACGTCCTTTGCACCATTCTGCTTCTTTACTCTTCGCTTATGTAGCTGACAGTCCACTACTTCATTCATAACTGATCCAACTACCTCGATCATCCTTAGTACTTCTCCTTTACTAAGGGGACAGGTCCTTTTCTGCCACTTTGATTCGCTCCATACCCTGCTCCCGGGAATTGCGGAGTTGCTTCTCCCAAAATGGGTCGATGTTAGGCCTTACCTAACTTGTACTTTCTCCATCAAAATGGCTTCCACTTGGTCTGCGCCCAACATGATTATAATAATTATTTATCAAACTGGTGTGTATTACATTAATGTATGCACTAGTGTGATCTAATATGTATTAAATGTGCATATTGCATTAAAAATCCCATCAAAAGTCTTTTTGATGTTAATATGTTGCATGCATCCCAAACTTTCTTTTGAGAATACTTAGACATAAATTAGAATACTCAATAGAATACAAATTATGCTTAAATGATGCTTAACTATCCATCTTAGCAAAACAGTTTTAGTCAAAAGTAGCTTATCTTTGACCATTTTCAAGGTTGATTGTTGGACAAGATTCATCAAAATATAGGGGAATCATTATATTTTATATAAAGGTGAGAAAAAATATATGTGTCCAAAATGTGGGCATGACATGTACCATAAATTAAAAGTGGTAAAGAACATGGTCCTCTTCATAAGATATTGAGGAACATTCCTATTATCCCAATGATTAAAAGCCTATTTTGATGCAAATAATTAGCCTTGTTGCATGGCTGGATTTCCTTGCATAGAAGTGCGCCAAGAGTTATGAAAATCCTTTAATGTTCAATAGCCATGAAGCATATAAAGGATACATGGCTCGATGAATTTGAGGATTAAGTATAGAACCTTTGATTGAGCATAGCCATGGATAGAGTTAACTTGTATTCCCTCCAAAAACAAAAATTATTATGTTTATGCAATAGTTTTGATTAATGAAAATATCCCCTTATGGTTGGTCGTGAAGAATGAAAATCTTATGTTAGGTTTTATAATCTCTACTAGAAGACAAGTAAAGAATATGAATTTCTACCTACAACTATTGATTGATGAATTTAAGAAATTATTATGGAAAGGAATATGTCTTTCATATTTATTATATAAGATATAAACTAAACTCACTATATTCGACTAGGAATGAAAACTCATGTTAAAATCACAATACATTTTAACAACCAGGAAAAATACTTTATGCAAAACAAAAATATGTTAAGAGTTGTAATCTCATGTGTCAAGTTGGTTAGTTAGTTTAGTCAATGGTCCTAAGTTAGTTGAGTTAGTTGTTGACTAATACATTAGTTGACCCATGGTATTCATTGGCCCATAGTATTAGCCAGTTGTTTTGAGTCTTATGAGAAACTATATATGTGTGTGTTTAATAATGAGAAGGCAATCCATATGCCCTTTGTGTTTCTGCTCTATTATGTGTCTCTGCAAACTTTATCATGGTCTCAGAGCTGACGGCCTGATCCTTGAATCTTGTTTTTGGGTAAGCCTTTTCAGAAACTGGAGAGCACACACACATGACTGGATGTTGTAGCACGGGATGGAGATGGAACACTCGGGCCATAAAAAAAAAAAAAAAATCGCGAAATCGCTCCCTGATCTGCCAAAGGGTATCTTAAAAAACCCATTGAAGGGAGGCTGGCCCACCCTACCTGAAGGGAATTTGCACCGGGCACACCTTGCTTGAAGGAAATTCGCGCTAGTGGCGCACCTTGCTTGAAGAAAATCCGCGCCGGTCGGCTCACCTTGCTAGAAGAAAAATTGCGTCGGTGGGCCTTTACTTAGATAAAAAATTTCCGGCACACCCTGGAGACACACTGTGTATGTTAGAAGCCTGCGCCAGTCAATTTAACTATTTTCATAATCCATGGCAAGCCTGAACATGAAGCTGATCTCATGTCCAATGCTGAATGGAAAGAATTATGAATTCTGGTCTATAAAGATCCAGACCTTTCTACAGCTCAACAAGTGTTAAGATATAGTCAAAAAGGAGTTCACGGAGCTGACGGAAGCTATTCTCACTGCAATGACGAATGCAAATAAGAAGGCCCTTGACAAAACTAGAGAGTGGGATCTCACTACGAAGTGATTGATCCAAATTTTCATTGAGGAGTCCATTTTTCCCGCGGATAGTTGGAGCTACGACCGCACATTAGGCATGGAATCTCCTCCAATCTACATACAAAGGTACCAATCGAGTTAAAACGATAAGACTCCAAACCCTTCGACTCCAATTTGAAAGTCTTAAGATGAAAGAAACTGAGACTGTCGATCATTTTATGACTAGGGTTTATGGGATTGTCACACAATTCCAAACCTATGGAAAAGCCTTGGAGAAGAATGGTATTGTTGAAAAGGTACTTAGATGCCTCACTAAGAAATTCTCTATGGTGGTTACTGCCATAGAAGAATCTAAGGATCTGTCGATGTTTACTCTAGAAGAGTTAACAGGGTTGCTTTGGTCTCATGAAGCTAGACTCAGTCAGGAAGACGAGTCTTTGTCTCATGCATTTACCACTCATACTTCTTTCAATAGAGATCGAGGTCGAGGAGGCAAAGGACGAGGCAGAAGAGGAAGGAGTTCTAATTCCATAGAGGATCGAACTGCCCATGAACACCATGAACACACAGATCACTATGAGCACATTCATAACCCTCATAACCAGAGAGGAAGAGGAGGAAAGAGATGGACTAATAGGTCCAATGTCCAGTGTAACTATTGTAAGAAATATGGCCATTATGAATGTGACTATAGAAAGAAGCAAGCAGATCAAAACAGTGGCAGAGAAAATGTATCCAATGTTGAAGAACATTTGTCAGAAGTCATGTTTCTGTCATATTAGGTGACTGAAGAAGAACATCAATCTGATGTGTGGTTGCTAGACAGTGGATGCAACAATCATATGACAAGTAACAAATCATTGGTTTTTGACCTAGATCCATTTGTTAATTCAAAGATCAAATTGGGTGATCATTATCTCATTCCAACTCAAGGAAAAGGTACTGCTCCTATACTTACCAAATAGAATGAGAAGAATTACATAAATAATGTATTCTATGTTCCAAATCTTAAGGTCAATCTGATCAGTGTGGGTCAATTGATTCAAAATAAGTATGATATTAGGTCATTGATTCCTATTGTGTTGTCTATGATAAAGCTCCTAGTAGAAGACTCCTAGCCAAAGTAGAAATGACCAAGAATAGAATTTTCCCACTCAACCTGAGGAGTGTTATCCTGTCACAGTCATATTCTCATACTGTCTCCAGTCAAGACGAAACCCGGTTGTGGCATTGTAGGTATGGTCATCTACCCTTTCAGTCGAGTCTCTCTCATCTGCAAAAACAATCCATGGTCAAAGGATTACTAGTCATGAATGAACAGTCAAGTTCTTGTGAAGATTGTATTTTAGGGAAACACCAAAGGGACAACTTTCCCACTTCTACAAATAGAGCCAAAGAACACCTTGAACTTGTTCACACATACCTATGTAGATCCATGCAAACCCAGTCTATATTTCCTAACCTTTATTGATGACTATAGCAGGAAAGTCTGGATTTACTTTCTTAGACATAAGTCAGAATCTTTCTCCAGATTCAAAGAGTTCAAAGCTTTGACTAAAAAGCAGTCAAGTAAACCACTTAGAATACTCAAATTAGACTATGGAGGTGAGTATGTCTCTCATGATTTTGTAGAGTTCTGTAAGAAGCATGGAATCCAGCATCAGTACACCACCAAATACACTCCACAGCAGAATGGAGTTGCAGAATGGAAGAATCGGACCATCATGAACATGGCCCGAAGTATGTTGTCATACAAGAAGTTGTCCAATGATTATTGGGCAAAAGCAGTTGCATGTTCAGTATATCTACTAAACAAGTCTCCCACGGTAAGTGTCAGAGACAAAATACCCGAAGAAGCATGGAGTGGCACTTAGATTAGTGTCTCACATCTCAGGATATTTGGATGTGTTTGATCTGGATTTTATGAGCAGAACGAAATGAATACAGATTATTATCAGATGCTTAACACAAAATAACAGAGATATAGTAAAACTGGTTTTCTATTTGTTGAGATATTGTAACTTCAAAGAATATTATAATTGTACTTTATTATTCCGGAGATGTTTCATTCCTCCGTAAAGATCTTATTGTATATCCGGAGATGTTTATTCCTCCGTCAGAATGTGGTAACTTGGGTTATTAGACTTCCCTAGTGGAGGTCGGCCCTTTATGTGTTATGTGGGTCAAAGGGTTATTAGACCACCCTAGAGGGGTTGGCCTAGTCAGTTGTAGTGGGGTATTTAACCCATTGGTTAAATACGAGCCTACGTGTACTTGTGTAAAAGATGTGTCAGAGTAGTGTATAAATAGAGGAGGTGTGTTCCTCATTTGACACACACTCACTCACTTGAGGATAGCGCACTTGTGGAGGAGAGGTCTTCTATTGTGGAGGAGGAGATCATGTCTCAGGGTTTCATCTTTGTATATTGATGGTCATCTATATTAAGGAAGCTTTGCTGGGTTTTCTACCCCATGAGGGTTTCCCAGGATAAATCTCTGTCTCTTGTGTTTATGATGTGCTTGTTGTTTCTTCAGTGATCCTGTATATGCTATTATTGTGAAATGGAATGTAATGCTGCTATTTTCTGTCTTAGCATATTGAATTTTAACATGGTATCAGAGCTAACCTGAAGGAAGACAAGGTATGGCACTAACGACACTTGCTTTACTTACGACAATTTGAAGGATAGGGTTTTACATAGCAAAAACCAGTCATCGTAGCACTTTCTCTATAAATCCGTTTTGGCGAAGTTTTCGGATCTGAAATTTTTACAGGATGAAGATTAAATCTCCAGGTACCTTGTGTCCAAAGGACAACCTCTAATTCGTTGTACTTTGTGATTTATGATCTGTACAATATAGGGTTTCTGCCTCTTCCAGATCTGAGTCAAAATCAGGTGACCTTGGGAAAAAGGTCATATCTTGGGCTAGGAAGCTCCAAATGAAATTTAGTAAAAACTGACAGGTATTACACAGTCTGTACTATCTCAGAAAACTTTTTCAAAGGCCGAAGTTGAACCAGTGACACGTGGCACTCCGTACACGCTCGCTCTCCTGTATTATCCCATAAACAGGTCATGTTGCGACACTTGGCATAACTCTCTCTCAGAGAATCCAATTGAGGTCAGACCTATCAAGATGGAAAGATAACAGGTCAGGCTAGCTCAAAAAACGTTTTCAGACCCTGTGGATTGAAAAGTTTAGAGTTACACCAGAAACAATCAGGTACATATTTCTGTCAAAACAGAATTATTTTTGAATACCTTCATTCATGGCTTTCGGAATTTAGGGCTTTGAAGAAAGTTGGAATTTTTGTAAACGGAGACCACGGCTGAATGCTACTCATCAAAATAGAAATTTAGAGACCAAGATCAGATTTTTTGGTTGGGCAGAAGGCCGGGCTTGATCAAACCCTAGTTCGGGACTTTAATCAGAAAAGTGGAAAATTAGGGCTTCTGTAAAAAAAAATGGGAATTTTTGAAGTCTGTAACCACGGCTGGAAGCTCCTAAGAAAAATAAGAGTTTAGAGCCTTGGATCGAACCTTTTGTTTGGGCAGAAGGGTGGGCTTCATCAAACCCTAGTTCGGGATCCTGTCCAGAAGATCCAGAAGTTTCAAAGGCAATTTTGAGGGGTCAAATTTTGGAAATTCCAAAATTGAAGTATGCTAGTTTGATCAGCTCAGCAAGACATATTCTTTCATGCATTCAGAAGTGTGAAAGTCAAAGATTGAATTTTTTAGGGTTTCTCTAGAAAACCCTAATCAAGCTCCAGATCAAGTTTCAGGGGGAGTTGAGGCTAAGGCCTTACATAAGAAGACTACAAGAAGTCTCGACAGGTATGACTTAAGGAGGCTCAGGTATGTCTTGAAATCTAATTCTTGATTACGTTCATGATGTGTTTGTCTTCATATTATTTATTAGTACAATCTTGATTAATGTTAGAATTGTCTTATCACCCTAGTAACAGTATGAATGCATGTGAATGATCAAATACATTCATTGATTAGGGCTATATGATTGTACTAATGCATTATGATGTTGTGTGAGGTTGATGTTGTCTGCTAATAAGGCTCAGGTACATCACAAAAGACAAATCAGGTTCCATGACCATGAAAACATGAAGACAAAGACTCATCCATAATATTTGTTCTACTTACGAGGTATGTATGACTTTGTTATATTATGCTTAACCAATGAGACATGCAGGTTCTAGCTCAGGATCTCTAAATCATTGAAGAGATTGTTTAGGTATGTTGTACATAACTAAGTAGGTATACTAATCCAGGTATGTTTCCCATGAATCTTACCTTGTGTTAGGATCCCTTATATAAGCATACTTGGTATGATTGGTTATGCTTATTCATAAAGTTAGTAATCAAGGGATTATGCATATTATGTCTTTTATCTTGATTGATGATATGCAAGACTTCCCTGAAATCTTGAATACTAATTTTTATTAACTATAATCATGACTATACATTCTCAATATTATTTAGAACTATAATGTTTTGATAACATTTAGAACATACTAATGGGTGTATGTTTGTGTATGAGATCATGAGGATGACACTTGAACATGCACAGTGGTACATAATGAATAGAAGTTCAAAAGACATACAGAAGATCAAGCGGGAGGCAACCACACAAACATAAAAGATAAGTATTTGAGTTGTTATTTGAAATAGTAAATGATATTTCCTGTAATAGGTTGTATGCATATTTGTATTCCTATAATATATATCATGCTAAGTGTAAATATTCATAGAACATTGAACAGTATACTACTAATATGCATATGATTGGTAAGTTGGACAAACATTCCATTGTTTCTTGTCTAGAATGAAACCTCTTTGCTGACATGCTGAGAGTTGTGCACACTCTCGATAGTATGTTCTGGTAGAGATGGAAGGCATCTAGATAGCCACTGTATGCATACAGGATATGGGAAAGTGTTGTGCCAAAGTATTGGTCAAGATAGTTGCATAACTATGTAAATGATATCTGTATGCATAATAGGTTATCATGTCAATATGATTTGATGATTATGAAGTATTACTAATCATGTACCTAATTTTGATTTGTAGAAAAAATCATGATGAATGATGAACAAGCGATGGATGTTCAACAAAAGGATTTACAAATCAAACACACTATAGAAAGCTTATGGTTAAGAGATTTTCTTAGAAAGAGGAAGAGAATCATGATGAGATGTTTTGACCATTCTCTTAATAATGTAATCAGGTTCTGTATGGGTTCCCAGGATCGGTAGTCAATTGATGAGCTTAATGATCATCATGGGTGATGTGGATCTCAACCCTTGCTACAAGGTTGAATATGGCTTCTATACACATATGACATGGATGCAAGAAGGAACTCACCATAGAGTTCGAATGACTTTGAGGCTCATATTAGTAGACCCATCTGACGAGAGATGGCACAGATAGATATGCAGAAGATCACTCAATGCAGAGTGTGAATAATGGACAATTGACAGCTTCATGACAAAGCTTGGGCTTTACCAGAAGTAAAGCTGATCCTAACCTTTACCTTAAGGTTGTGGATGATGAACCTATCATACCATTATTATGTGACGATGATCTCTTTCTGAGAAGGAATGAGAAACAGATCATGAAAATGGCTGCAGAAATAAAAAATGAAAGATCTCAGATTAATGCACTACTTCTTAGGTCTAGAAGTATGGCATGATCCAAAAGGAATCTTTTAAATCGAGGTAAGTATGCTGTGAAGTTTCTAAAAAGATTTGATATGTTGGAGTGTAAAGCCATGGCCACTCCCATGGACTCCAACTTGAAGTTATTAGTTAATGACTCATCGGATTTAGTTGACCTAACCCTATATAGACAAATCATTGGGCCAATGATGTATTTAACAAATACTAGGCCAGATATATGCTTTGTTGTAAATGTCGCAAGTCAGTATCTAGTAGAACCTAGAAAGGTTCACTTAATAGCTACAAAGCATGTGGTGAGGTACCTAAAAGGTACTTTAGATTTTGGTCTATATAATCTTGGAGGTCATGAACCCCGATTACATGGTTACTCAAATTCTGATTGGGCAGGAAGTGTCTCAGACAGAAAGAGTACATCAGGTGGATGTTATAGTCTTGAATCTACCATGATCTCATGGTTTAGCAAGAAACAATCTAGTGTGGCTCTCAGTACTACTGAAACAGAATATATAGTTGTCTGCTCTGCCAGCTGTGAAGCAGTGTGGCTTCAGAAGCTATTATATGGAGTGCTTGACTTAGAAATGGATTCCACTGTGATTATGTGTGACAATCAAAGCTGCATCAAGATGATAGGAAATCTTGTATTCCATGATAAGTCAAAACACATTGAGATCCGATAATTCTATATACGAGATATGGTGCAGAGAGGAGCTATCAAGCTCGAGTATGTAAGCACTGAGGATCAAATTGATGATATCCTGACCAAACCTCTGTCTCGAGTAAAGTTTGAACACTTCCGAGACAAGCTTGGTGTAGTTTAGAAGGACTCTCCTCGAAAGGGGGAGTAGCACAGTATCCGATAACAAGTCTATCTCATCAATGATGAGGTTACCTATTTACTGCACTTAGTTACCTAGAATTATTTAGATTTAGGACTCTTATATTATTTCTTTTGATGATTAGATGTATACATGCTTTTGATGATTAGATATACATGCTTTTGATGATAGATGTATACAGGCTTTTGATGATAGATGTATACATGCTTTTGATGATTAGATATACATGCTTTTGATGATAGATGTATACATGCTTTTGATGATTAGATATACATGCTTTTGATGATAGATGTATACATGCTTTTGATGATAGATGTATACATGCTTTTGATGATTAGATGTATACATGCTTTTGATGATTAGATATACATGCTTTTGATGATAGATGTATACAGGCTTTTGATGATAGATGTATACATGCTTTTGATGATTAGATATACATGCTTTTGATGATAGATGTATACATGCTTTTGATGATTAGATATACATGCTTTTGATGATAGATGTATACATGATGATACATGTTGTGGTTATACATGTTTTGATGATGATGATACATGTTGTGGTTATACATGTTTTGATTATGATGATACATGTTGTGGTTATACATATTTTGATGATGATGATACATGTTGTGGTTATACATGTTTTGATTATGATGATACATGTTGTGGTTATACATGTCTTGATGATGATGATACATGTTGTGGTTATACATGTTTTGATGATGAGGATACATGTTTTGTTATACATGTTGTGAAGAGATTGAATCATTCCTGGACTTCAGTCCTAAAGAAGAGCCGTAGACGTATGTCTTCAAAAATGAAGTTCTTGGTGAACGTGTGAAGGGATTGGATCATTCCTGGACTTCGGTCCTAAAGAAGAGACGTAGACGTATGTCTTCGAAAATGAAGTTCTTGGTGAACATGTGAAGGGATTGGATCATTCCTGGACTTCAATCCTAAAGAAGAGCCGTAGACGTATGTCTTCGAAAATGAAGTTCTTGGTGAACGTGTGAAGGGATTGGATCATTCCTGGACTTCAGTCCTAAAGAAGAGCCGTAGACGTATGTCTTCGAAAATGAATTTCTTGGTGAACGTGTGAAGGGATTGGATCATTCCTAGACTTCAGTCCTAAAGAAGAGCCGTAGACGTATGTCTTCGAAAATGAAGTTCTTGGTGAACATGTGAAGGGATTGGATCATTCCTGGACTTCAGTCCTAAAGAAGAGCCGTAGACGTATGTCTTCGAAAATGAAGTTCTTGGTGAACATGTGAAGGGATTGGATCATTCCTAGACTTCAGTCCTAAAGAAGAGCCGTAGATGTAAGTCTTCGAGAATGAAGTCCTTGGTGGACAGTGAGGGATTAAGTCATCCTTGGACGTAGGTCCTAAATGCACGATGGAGGGATTAAGTCATCCTTGGACGTAGGTCCTAAATGCATGGTGGAGGATTAAGTCATCCTTGGACGTAGGTCCTAAATGCACGGTGGAGGATTAAATCATCCTTGGACGTAGGTCCTAAATGCACGGTTGAGGATTAAGTCATCCTTGGACGTAGGTCCTAAATGCACGGTTGAGGATTAAGTCATCCTTGGACGTGGTCCTAAATGTACGGTGGAGGATTAAGTCATCCTTGGACGTGGTCCTAAATGTACGGTGGAGGATTAAGTCATCCTTGGACGTGGTCCTAAATGTACGGTGGAGGATTAAGTCATCCTTGGACGTGGTCCTAAATGTACGGTGGAGGATTAAGTCATCCGTGGACGTGGTCCTAAATGTACGGTGGAGGATTAAGTCATCCTTGGACGTGGTCCTAAATGTACGGTGGAGGATTAAGTCATCCTTGGACGTGGTCCTAAATGTACGGTATAGGATTGAGTCATCCTTGAACGTAGTCCTAAATGAACGGTTGAGGATTAAGTCATCCTTGGACACTGTCCTAAATGTACGGTAAGGATTGGATCATCCTTGGACTTTGGTCCTGTAAACTGAGCCGTAGACATGTGGTCTCCGAGAACATGATAGGACTGGATCGTCCCTGAACTTCGGTTCAAAAGGTACATGACTGGACATAGAGAACTGCTGATGATCGTGCGATGACGATGCTGATGATCGTACGATGACGATGACGATGTTGATGATCGTATGATGACGATGCTGATGATCGTGTGATGATGATGCTGATGATTGTGTGATGACGATGCTGTTGATCATGTGTTGATGATGCTGATGATTGAGTACTATCAACTCTGATGATGTTGATGTTCCAGTAACTAGTTGAGTTACTGATGATGGTTAGAAAGCTTCCAATGATTTATAGATGTATCATGTATGATGTTGATGACTCCTTGCTCGTGTAGATGCTGTTATAATATCCTTCTCGTTAAGGGGGAATGTTGAGATATTGTAACTTCAAAGAATATTATAATTGTACTTTATTATTCCGGAGATGTTTCATTCCTCCGTAAAGATCTTATTGTATATCCGGAGATGTTTATTCCTCCATCAGAATGTGGTAACTTGGGTTATTAGACTTCCCTAGTGGAGGTCGGCCCTTTATGTGTTATGTGGGTCAAAGGGTTATTAGACCACCCTAGAGGGGTCGGCCTAGTCAGTTGTAGTGGGGTATTTAACCCATTGGTTAAATACGAGCCTACGTGTACTTGTGTAAAAGATGTGTCAGAGTAGTGTATAAATAGAGGAGGTGTGTTCCTCATTTGACACATACTCACTCACTTGAGGATAGCGCACTTGTGGAGGAGAGGTCTGCTATTGTGGAGGAGGAGATCATGTCTCAGGGTTTCATCTTTGTATATTGCTGGTCATCTATATTGAGGAAGCTTTGTTGGGTTTTCTACCCCATGAGGGTTTCCCAGGATAAATCTCTGTCTCTTGTGTTTATACTGTGCTTGTTGTTTCTTCAGTGATCCTGTATATGCTATTATTGTGAAATGGAATGTAATGCTGCTATTTTCTGTCTTATCATATTGAATTTTAACACTATTCAATAAGGAAATAAGCTAGAACTATAAAATGCAGCAGAAAACAAGCTTGCTAGAATGGTGGTGGCTTATCTCTGAGAAGAGATGTGACGGCTGCGCTCATTTCGCAAGAAGATGGTTACAATGAGGCTCTCAAGGCCTTTTACAATAAACAGGAATGTCAAAAACCCTAGACATCCAAAAACCTAACCCTAGGAGATGAAGCGCCAAAAGTCATGTGGGCCCCGTTTGGGTAAGTTAGTACATCAACTTCCCGGGGTCGTAACTTTTGCATACGATCTCCGTTTGGGGCGCTCGGTAGCCTGTTGGAAAGATCTATCCGAGATTCACAACTTTCAACTGGGGCCAAGTGTAATCCAAGGGCAACCATTTGGCCCCCCAAATTGCCAAAAAAGGTCGTTTAGGGCCTCAAAACAGCCCCGGAAGTTCAGGACCCGAAAAACTGCTAAAAATAGTAAAATACCAAAATTGACATAACACTGTTTTGAGCCAGTTGGAAAGGTGGGTGGCCACCAATATCCACCTGGATCAATCCTCCCTCCTTAGGAAGCAATGGTCTCCATTGCGTTGAGTTCCCCCATCAGATGAGGAAATTTCTGCTGAATTTGGCCTCGGGTGAGCCACTTGCCTTGGTGCAGTAGCTGCCCTGCTTTGACAACTCGATAAAGCTGGATCCTTTGATGTCGAGTGCCCTTGATCTGTGTGTCTGCAATATGTTCACTGGATTCCTATTGTAGGAAGTCAGGGTTGAGCTCTGTTGGTGTCAACTTCTCTGCTATCTCTGAGGTGTCTAATAGTGGTGGGAAATATGGCCGAAGGAGAGCCACGTTGAAGACTGGATGCAGACCAAGGAAGCGGGGAATGTTGAGCTCAAAAGCATTGTCACCCACCGCCTTGGTGATGGTGTACGGCCCATAACGGAGTGGATGAATCTTTCGATGGGGCCCTGTAAGGCGTTCTTTCTGCAAATGAAACCAAACTGTGTCGCCCACCTGAAACTTATGTGGCACCCGATGTTGATCATGGCATTGCTTGTACTTGGCATTAGACTTCTGTAGAATATCCTGAACCTGTTGGCGGATATGCTGGATCCGTTCAATGAACTGGGTGGCTTTTTCAGCTTCTGGGGACGAGTCGGCCGAGGTGGTCGCAAGGGGAAGTGCAACATCCATGGGGCCCAATGGTTGGAATCCCAACCCCACCTGAAAGGGGTTGTGGCCAGTTGAGCTATGCAGGGCTCGGTTGTAGCTATGTTGGACATAGGGGAGACTCTCATCCCATGTGCGGGGGTGTGTTGAATTGTACATGTGCAGGATATGTACGACCATCCAGTTGACGACCTTCGTTTGTCCATCGGTCTGGGGGTGGAAGGCAGTGGATTTGGTGAGCTTGGTATCCAGCAGTGACCAGAGGCTTGACCAGAATGAGCTGAGGAACCGACTGTCACGGTCTGAGATAATGGTCTGTGGGATCCCAAAATGTACCCATACTCGTTCAAAGAAGAGCTTGGCTGTGGCTTCTGCTGTGATGTTCTTCTTGCAAGCGGCTAGAATCGCCATCTTGGAAAAGCGATCAACAACCACGAAAACACAGTCATTTCCCCTCTTGGTGGACAGGAGGCCCGACATGTAGTCCATTGAGATGGATTCCCACGGCCTGTCAGGAGTAGGCAGAGGGGTGTATAGGCCCTGTTTCTTAGTGTTCGGTTTGGAAATAGCGCAAGCGGTGCAGGACCTGATATACTTTCCGACATCCTGTCGAAGTTTCGGCCAGTAGAAATGTTTCTGCAACACTGCCACTGTCTTTTCGACGCCAAAGTGTCCTGCCACCCGACTGTAGTGAGCTTCCCAAATCAGCTTCGCGCGCTCGCTTGATGGAACGCAGAGATGGACCAGATGACACAACAACCTGTCCTGAAGATGGAAATTAGCAACCACTGAGTTGGTGCCCAACATTTGATAGGTGGCGGAGAATTCAGGGTCTGTCTCGTAGAGGTGGGGCCATCCGGAGGTCTCGTGGCCACAAGAGTCTAGCACTGTGGTAAGTGCCACGACTGGAGGTCAACTGAGGCAGTCAGCAACTCGGTTGGTACTCCCTGTTTTATATTTGATGTTGAGGTGGAACTGCTGTAAATATGTTGACCACTTCTGATGACGGTCATTCTGCAACTTTCCTTGGGTCTGCATGAACTGTAGTGGCTTGTGATCAGTGTGGATGACTATCTCCTTCCCGTAATGTCTCCACTGGCGGAAGGCTTGTACAATGGAGTACATTTATTTGTCGTAGGTAGGGTACTAGCGGACAGCATCTGAGAGTGTCTCACTATGATATGCCACAGGGTGGCCGTGTTGAGTGAGAACGGCGCCCACAGCATAATCTGAAGCATCTGTCTCGATCTCAAAGGGATGTTGCAGGTTCGGTAATGAGAGTACCGGTGATGAGCACAAACGCTTCTTCAAGTCATCGAAGGCTTGTTGTTGGGACAGGCCCCACACAAATTTTTCCTTTCCACCACCCCTGGTCACTTGGCTGAGGGCCCATGCGATATGAGAGAATCCCAGCATGAACCGGCGATAGAAATTGGCGAGGCCTAAGAAGCTCCAAAGTTCAGTGAGTGTGGTTGGGGCTGGTCAGTCACGGATGACCTAGATCTTGGCTGGATCCACATGCACACCATGTCGATCAATGATGTAGCCTAAGTAATGGACCCTGTCCATGCCGAAGGAGCATTTTTCAAAGTTTTCATATAGTTTGTGCTTCCGCAGGGTGTGCAGAACCTGCTGAATATGCTGCAAGTGTTCCTCCCAAGTCTTGTTGTAGATGAGGATGTCATCCAGATACACCACTACAAAATTGTTGGTGAAAGGTCGTAGGATATCCTCCATCATCCTCATAAAAGTTGCTGGAGCATTTGTCAAACCAAAAGGCATGACCAGCCATTCAAAAAGACCTTCTTTTGACTTGAAGGCAGTCTTCCATACATCTGTTTGTTCTATTGGGACCTGGTGGTAGCCAGACTTCAGATCAATCTTACTGAAGTATTTGGACCCCGTGAGCTGATCAAGGAGGTCGTCGATTCGGGGAATCGGGTACCGGTTGCGGACTGTGATTTTATTCAGGGCCCGGTAATCAATGTAGAGTCGCCAGGTCCCATCTTTCTTCTGCACCAGCACGATTGGGCTCCCACAAGGTGATGAACTGGGATGGATGTGCCCTTTGTGGAGCAATTCTTGGATCTGCCTCTTGATCTCCTCGTTTTCCAATAGAGAGCAGCGATAGACTGGCCCATTGGGTAGCGGTGCGCCCGGGGTCAGATCGATGGGATACTTGACCTGGCAGTGCAGAGGTACCCCAGTCGGAGAGGAGAAGATATCTGAGTATCCTTCCACCACCTTATCTACTTGCTTCTGTTGTGTGGATAGATCGGTCATGGAAGCCCGGGATGTGGCTGCGATATTTCTTTCACTCTGAGAGCGAATCACGAAGAAGACAAATTTTCCGGTCTGAGAGATGACCTTCCTGCATTGCTTGGCAGAGATCAAGGAAATAGCACTAGGAGGGACTGCCTCGGGTATCCTGTACAATTTCCTGTTCAAAGAAATAATAACACTACGAGGCCTAGACTCGTATACAGCATGACGTTTCCATAAATAAGGTTGGCCCAAAAGAACATCTGAAACTTTGAGAGGAGCAACATCACACAATACCTCATCCTTGAAGGGCTTGATGCCGTATGGCAGTCGGCACTGTTGGCTGATGCGGAGATCGCTTCCCTTGCGGAGCCATCCAATGGTGTAGGGTTGTGGGTGTGGCATTTTCGGTAGGGCCAGGCGCTTGACGACCTCTGCTGAGATGAGATTCTTCTGGATACCGCTATCAACGATGAAGTGCAACGGGGTGCCTTTTACCCACATCTGTGAATGGAAGAGGCGTTCTCCTTCTTCTGGCTCGTTTGGTTCATCAGGCTGGAGCTTGGTGGTAGCAATGGTGGCACTGGGCTCCGTGTCAATGATCCATCTTCCCCTTTCTGGTTCGGACTCAAAGTCAGAACCCGCATCTGATTCAGATGCTTTCACTTCGGCCACCAGCGACTTCTTTGAGCAGCAATCAGTGGTGTTATGCCAAGGGCTCTTATGGAAGTCGCACCACTTCCCGGTATCTTTCTTTGTTTTTCCGGTGTCCTTCTTTACTTGCGGCTTGGACTAGTTGTCTTGATATTGTCCATCTTTGCTCTGTCCTTTATTCTGTGGGTTGGGGCCGCCCTTTCCTGTCTTTTGCTGTGAAGGGTTCCCAGGCCCAAATTGCCGCGTCTTTTGTTTGAGCTTCTGCTCGATTTTGACGGCATATCGGTAGGCCACGCCCAAGGAAGAGATGTCTAGAAATTCCATTTCGGTCTGGATGTATCTATGCAAACCACCACGATACTTGAGCACTAGATGTCGCTCTGAATCTTTGATACCCAGCTTGGTGCGCAAGGTATGGAAGATATTTGTGAACTCTGGCATTGCTTGGTCTCTTTCTTGTCGTAGTGTGGTCCATTTGGTATACAAGTCGTCATAGCTTCCAACAGGGTAGTATTGTTCCTTAATAGCATCCCTGAAGGATTCCCAGGTGGCCATGACTGAAAATAATGAGGCTTCTTCTGTGTCCTTTTGCTCGTAGAATGTTTCCCACCAATCTTTGACATGGGGAACGGATTTGAGGAGCGCAAAAGTAATCTTTTCTTTATTCGAAAAGTTATGGACAGCAAAATACCCTTCTAGTAGATTCAACCACTTATCTATAGCATCTGCGTCTATCTGTCCTTCAAATATAGGGATATCGAAGTTGATTTGTACCTTGAAGGGGGCGGCGCCTCCACTCGAGGAAGATGCGTCGCTTGTTGGTAGTCGCCGAAGGATTTGCGCGAAATTATCCATCATCTCGTTCCTCTGCTGCGTGAGGGCTTCCTCAAGCAACATTTTGATAGGATCTCCTGTCCCGTCATATTTCTTTTCTCTTGCCATGAGAGGTCGCTTGGGCGTGCGAGAGCTTTTATCCTCAAGAGAAACAAGCTCGAGACCCAATTCTTTGTACCCTGACCTCATTGGGGACATGCATTAAGACGACAAGGAGCAGACCGCTCTGATACCACTGATCCGGATTTTATGAGCAGAATGAAATGAATACAGATTATTATCAGATGCTTAACACAAAATAACAGAGATACAGTAAAACTGGTTTTCTATTCAATAAGGAAATAAGCTAGAACTGTAAAATGCAGCAGAAAACAAGCTTGCTAGAATGGTGGCGGCTTATCTCTGAGAAGAGATGTGACGGCTGCGCTCATTTCGCAAGAAGATGGTTACAATGAGGCTCTCAAGGCCTTTTACAATAAACAGGAATGTCAAAAACCCTAGACATCCAAAAACCTAACCCTAGGAGATGAAGCGCCAAAAGTCATGTGGGCCCCGTTTGGGTAAGTTAGTACATCAACTTCCCGGGGTCGTAACTTTTGCATACGATCTCCGTTTGGGGCGCTCGATAGCCTGTTGGAAAGCTCTATCCGAGATTTACAACTTTCGACTGGGGCCAAGTGTATTCCAAGGGCAACCATTTGGCCCCCCAAATTGCCAAAAAATGTCGTTTAGGGCCTCAAAACGGCCCCGGAAGTTCAGGACCCGAAAAACTGCTAAAAATAGTAAAATACCAAAATTGCCATAACACTGTTTTGAGCCAGTTGGAAAGGTGGGTGGCCACCAATATCCACCTGGATCAGTGTTGCATTCGCACACATACCTGATGAGTTAAGAAAGAAGTTGGACAAGAAGAGTGAAAGGTGTATTTTGACAGGCTATAGTGAAGAACAAAAAGCCTATAAGTTGTATAATCCTGTCACCAAGAAAGTAGTGGTGAGCAAAGATGTCAAATTTATGGAAGATAAATGTTGGACTGATACAACAGACATTCAGCAAACAGACAATCCAGTACCACCAGAACCACTCAGAATGCCCAAAATTGAAGTACAGTAGCAGCAACAGCAAGAAGGGACACCAGCAGACAGGCCACTACAGAACCAAAGAACCAAAAGCTTAAGGGAGTTATATGAACAGACTCTTTTCATTGATGAGCAACTACAGTATGCTCTATTTTCATGTCATCCAACATGTTTTGAAGAAGCAACAAAAGATCCATAGTGTATCCAAGCAATGAATGAAGCTATTGATTCTATTGAGAGGAATCAGACTCGGGATCTAGTTGATCTCCCATCAGATAAAATTTGCATTGGTGTAAAATGGGTGTATAAGACCAAGTTGAATGAAAAATCAGAGATAGAAAAGTACAAGGCAAGGCTTGTTGCAAGAGGTTTTTCTCAGCAATATGGTGTAGACTATGATGAAACCTTTGCTCCAGTAGCAAGGATGGACACCATCAGAGCTGTACTTGCAATAGCAGCTCAAAACCAATTGCCTGTTTACCAAATGGATGTGAAATCTGCCTTTCTGAATGGCATACTTGAAGAAGAAGTCTATGTAGATAAACCACTTGGTTATACTATCAAAGGTCAAGAACACAAGGTATGTAAGCTGAAAAAGGCCTTGTATGGTCTCAAACAAGCTCCAAGAGCTTGGTACAACAGAATTGACTCTTATCTCATGAACAATGGGTTCAGCAGAAGCAGCAATGAACCTACTTTGTATGTTAAAACATATCAGCAAGGTAACATTTTATATGCTTGTGTTTATGTTGATGATATGATCTATACTGAAAATTTGATGCTAGAAGAATTTAAGACAGTCATGAAAAAGGAGTTTGAGATGACTGATCTTGACCTTAAGAAGTTTTTCCTTGGTCTGGAAGTTGATCAAAGTGAAAATGGGATCTTCATATGTCAGAATAAGTATGCTACTGACATTTTGCAGAGATTCAAAATGGATAAATGTAAACCAGTAGAAACTCCCATTGCAACAGGAACCAAGTTAAGCAAGAATGATGAAAGACCAGCAGTAAATTCTACACTTTACAAAAGATTAGTAGGCAGTTTAATGTATTTGATTGCTACTAGACCTGATTTGATGTATGTTGTCAGTCTTATTTCTAGATTCATAGAATCTCTCAAAGACTCTCACTAGAAAGTTGGAAAAAGAATACTGAGATATGTTGCAGGTACAATTGATTATGGACTTTGGTACACATATTCACGGGACTGTACTCTCACAGGGTACATAGACAGTGATTTTGCAAGTAGTATTGATGATAGGAAAAGCACATCTGGTTATGCTTTCCATCTTGGTACCAGTCTTATTTCTTAGGATTCTCATAAACAACCTATTGTGAGCATGTCTTCAGCAAAAGCAGAATATATTGTAGCAACTACAGCAGCCTACCATGCAGTTTGGCTCAAAAGACGCTTGAAGGACATGGGACATACATAAACTGAACCAAAAGCTATATATTGTGACAACAGTTCTTCTATACAATTGTCTAAACATAATGTATTTCATAGGAAAAGTAAACACATTGACACTCGCTATCACTTCATACGTGAGTTAATCAATAATGGAGAGATCGGTTTGATGTTTTGTGGCTCTAAGGATCAACTTGCTGATATGGTTACCAAACCTTTGGGTACATCTACATTTGAGTTCCAAGGGAAGCGCATAGGCATTGATAGTGCTGACCACACCATGCCACTTGAGATTAAGGGTGTGTGTTAAGAGTTGTAATCTTATGGGTCAAGTTGGTTAGTTAGTTGAGTCAATGGTCCTAAGTTAGTTGAGTTAGTTGTTGACTAATACATTAGTTGACCCATGGTATTCACTAGCTCATAGTATTAGCCCGTTGTTTTGAGTCTTATGAGAAACTATATATGTGTGTGTTTAATAATGAAATCAACATGCCCTTTGTGTCTTTGCTCTATTATGTGTCTATGCAAACTTTATCAAAATACAATAGCCAAGTACATCATCAAGTAGATAAATGTACTTAGAAAAAATGCATGTTTAGTTTTCCAACATACATCCATGCCAATTACCATAAAAAAATTAAACCCTAAAGACAATTTACCATATAAAAAATATTAATAATAAAAAAATAAAAAATTCAATCAAAATCAAATTATAGAGAGAGAGAGTTTCGTTTATTGAAAATATCATTATTGTTCAATACACAATTTTAACCAGTCGTATAGAACCGAATACCATTTGTTTCCAAGGATGGAACACCTTCAAAATCCTTAGAAAGAAAAACATCTTCATCCACACTTGCAGGTAGAGGTGTAGCAGTTGGACAAACGAACCAACTGTCCATGAGACCAGTTAGGGTTGGCGGCGTAAACCAAATCACAGAATTCAAGAAATCCTTCCACTCGTCATTTGGAACAAAGATTACGTCTATGTCTCTATAGTGGATGGCAGAGTTGGATGTGGGAGAGGCAAAGATCTAGCATCCCAATGAGATAGATCTTTGGCTGTAAGCTTCTAGCCTTCCAGCAATCGTTGGGATATCGATGATGTCTGCAGCATCTTCTAGAAAATCATACCGTAAATTCCAATGAAAGAGAGGTGTGGGTTGTGGGAGAAGCTTGCATGACTCACAAAAAGCTCAAACAGGCGTTGAATATGGAGAATAATTCCTAGTTCATTGTGAGATTACTATGTATGAAAACGCTAAAGCATGGTCGAAAAACTGGGATAAAGCATGGTCGAAAAACTGGGATATAAGGAACAACTATATATTTATTATAATAAGAATAATTTAATTTTCAAGTGTTAATCAAGTCAGACATTAAATTTGATATGAGATTATTGTCATCAAATCTATAAGATTAGATAAAAAAATCAAAACATCAAATTGATGTATGAAACTAGACCATTAACACCAAATCTATATATAAAACCAGACAAAACAACCAATAAATTTTAAATTTTAACTTAAAGAAACACAGTGTAGATTTTAACCAGTAGATTTTAACTGTAAAACATCAATTGCATTGTTACGATATATATGGATAGTGATTTAAATAAAACTGGTAGCACTGATTGGCATCTCTCACCGCTGGCCTCCAACCCTGCGCCAACTCTCCCACTAACAACTTTACATTACACGCCCAACTGTTCAATCTTGTGGATGAAGTCATGTATGCCACTCTATTTGTAGTCTTCAGCTAATTTTTTGAACTTTTGGATGAAGTCAATGATGCCACACTATTTATTGGTAGCTAATATAATATCATGGGCCTCTGTCTCCTTGCATCTCAACTTCTTTCCCTCCTCTCCCGCCATTCCATTGTCATTCTCAGTGTTGTAGATATCTTTTCTCTAAGAAAAGAACCATCGTCTCCCCTTTTGATTTCCATCCCCGCCTTCAATTCAGCAACTATTTGTTGGGCATTGAAGGCCTGCTCAAATTGAATGAGGAGAAAGATGAGGGGCATTCCAAAGCTCAGTGACTTGATGGTGGAGTTCCATCCTCTATGGCCTAGAAATCTACATACCGAGGGATGCGATAGGATCCGCAACTTAGGTACCCAATCCTAGACGACCATCCTCGGTCTCGGGTTCGAATCTCAAATCCCTCTAGAAGGATTCCAAGTGGATTATCTGAGCCGCCGTTTGAATACAGTGTAAACCCAGAAGACAACAAAGGAACGACAACCCACTTGCCTCCAACCCCGGCGCCATTTCATGGATTTTGTCTCCAGACATAAATACCTCGATGCCTAATGATACAAACACGATCGAGGCCGCCCTCCATCGGTCCATCCATTCCAGCACATCGGGGACCCCACTGCCGCCACCGCTGGGGTAGATGGCGGGCATGAGTGGACCGAAAAAAATAACTGGAACATGGATGATGTCCTGGAAGTAACTAATATATTTATCTTCTTCTTGGAAGAAGGATTTCACAGCCATGGCCAGAGCGTTCAAAATTGAACCCTTCCAGAGGGTTCTAGTCCTTCTCAAAAAGGATATATGGATATTGAATTGTGAACTGAATTTTAAATAAAAGTTATGATTTGTTAAAATAATTCTAGAATAGGATACTATTAAAATACTCTAACACAAAT
The DNA here is from genome assembly GCA_027924585.1 of Larix kaempferi. NCBI lineage: Eukaryota > Viridiplantae > Streptophyta > Pinopsida > Pinales > Pinaceae > Larix > Larix kaempferi. The sequence goes on along the minus strand of BSBM01000243.1, from coordinate 2,312,655 downwards.
AAAAAACACACCTTGCAGAAACCATAACATCGATTGACTTTCAAAGATTATACTCATTGTCCAAAGTATTGAAATTTGGAAAGATCATGAATTCCATGCACATTGTGAATTTGTGATGCAATACATCTTTAAAAAGTTAAAAGATAAGATTTTCTAGAGCCCAATTTACTCAATTTTAGATGATGAAAGCATTGATCAAACTATGGAGCAATATTTGATTATTTATATTGCATATTTGACAAATGAATGAAGAAATCAATGTGTAACAAAATTCATACACTTGCTTCAAATAAAAGATGGAACAATTCAATCTATATATGATGGAGTGATAACTCTTCTAACTGAGATGGATCTATCTTTGATGAAGTTAGTTAGATTTGGCTCTGATGGGGCATATTCCATGAGGGTTAGTCGTGAAGGTTTATCTTCTAATATATGCCGAGATGCTCGTCATTTATTACACTGATAGGTATTTATATCTTAGAATTTGGGGTAGACTACCATCTATGTTTTTCCTAGATTGAAGGAGGATGTAACAAGTGTACTGTGCACATTGATTTTATTGTCGCCGTTCAATATTTGAAATAAACAAAAAAAACAAATATAAAAAATAACTAGTAGCTAATGCATGGATAAATCATAGCTCGCGCATGGATAACACATAGTCACAAACAAGTAGAACTCATTTAATTAGAGGAGTAATATGTAGTTGAGACATAGACACGGGTGATTACAACTAAACATGGAGAACAAGTAATAGATAACTTGTTTATGGCACTTAACTTGTGACCTATAGATGTTCACCTGGCCACAAGTTAAGTGGATGTGCTAGTTAGATATCCATTGCATATCTGATAGAGAATCATTAACAACAAATGATGCTTCATTTCATTTTCCATAGTTGCAATATATTGATAAATTTGCAAACAAATTTTATTCATGGCTCATAAAATCTACTAAAATACATCAAGAACTGAAAGAGCTAATGGAATTATTTCAAATCACTAAGTTATAGGTCTTGCAAATTCAAAAAATTAGGTGGCTCTCTAGAGGAAAGGTCATGGAAAGATTTTTCAAACGCATGCATGTTTTGTTAAAAGATTGGGAGTTAGGGGAGATAAATATGTATGAGTTGGAAACAATATTTCAAGTGCAATTTTGTATCCATTTTCTTGTATATGTGTTCATTGATTTAAATAAGTTGAATTAGAAGTTCCAAGAGGACCATGTTGATAGTACCTCTATTGGCACTACTTTAGATGTTACTATTAATATGCTTCGTAAATTGTTTTTTTGGGGGGGCATATCTAGGGTAGGTACAATGCCCATATCCTCTTTTTTAGTCAAAACACAAGGAGGAACCCTTGAGTGTGCAGATAGCATAGGTATGGTACATTTGCATCCATTGAGGTTTGAAAGTTTTCCAAAGATACAAAGACCAAAGACACAAGATGATTGCATTATTTTAGGAGAATGTTTTGTGATGAAAGCGACTGAATATCTAGATGGGAGGTTCACAAATATTCCTATATTTAATGTTGCTAAGTTTTTCAGTCCTCGACATTATTATGAAAAAATGAATGATAGAGACTCTCAAACAAAAATATGGTTGCAATGTTTATGTGAAAATTTTAGTGTTGGAGACTCACCTATTGTGGATGTTGCTAAATGTTTGAGTGAAATGGATTAATTTATTTGTACTATTTATAAATCATACCCTAAAAACATATGTTTGGAGCATGGGATCTATGTGGAGATAAACTTGAATGGTTTGAAGAATTACCTTATTTGATTTTATTATGGCAATTTATCCTTGTAATTCCAACAAGTACAGTAGTCTGTGAAAGAGGCTTCTCAAAATTAAATGGGATAAAAAATGATGATAGATCAAAATTTTCATTTGAGACATTGGATATGTTAATGTTTCTCTCCCTTAGTGCACCTCATGCTCTAAATGAGGTAGATTGTAATGCTATTTATGATGTATGGAAACAAATGAAAACTAGAAAGCCTCTTCCATTGGGAAAATAGATTGATGTTTTAAGTGGTATAAGCTCAAATATTTCTGAAGAATATCAAATGAATCAAAGAACAATATTTTTTTTTTGTTCGAATGTCTTCTATTATGTAACATAATAATAATTTTGTGGACTTTACTAATTTCAAAGAAGAAAAAATTATTTCTTCGTTTTTATTGAAAAATTATCATTTTTTCATGGAAAGAGCATTTAATTACCTAAGATTGTAAAAATTTGGAAGGACAATATTTTCGTTTTCATTTTTTTTAAGGGTTTAGTTAATTTATACTTGTCAATTGAAGTACAATTATTTATATAGCCTTTCATCTATGAAGGGCTCAAAGAATATATGCCCTTCAAATTGAAAATAAGACCCACCCTTGAAATTTGATCACTTACGGCCACACATATTTCTAGGCATCTAGTCACCTAATACACCGGACTAACATGGCGAAGTATCCCTATACAAACCTAAGAGATATTGTACTTTGGTCAGCTTGATAGTGATTTCCGAAGACGAGAACCCCAAGGGCGGAGCCACCACCTCCTCGACGGTTATGTTCTCGTTCCACACTTTCCAAGGGTATCAGATATGGCCAAAGCTGGCAGGGGAGTAGGCATAAAAATAAATAGCCACAATGCGCATCTTAGTAGTCGCTCTCTGCATCCAATATTGCACGAAATCGTGGATGATATAATCTGGTGAGAGCTTCCCGAGCTACATTTAGAATGGCTTTTCCATTCCATCCATGGCTTTCTTCAACGGAAACATCATTTCTCGTGGGATGTCTACAATGCATTCCACGTAGGGACTCAGCCCCTCTGTGGGTGGTAACGGTAGTTCCAGCAAATTGATCTGACCCGACCAATCCTAAATCTGTAAGGATGGTTTGATTCTGGAAATGTTAAATACATGCTTTAGGTGATATAATCATTGTTACTGCGAGTCCTCCTTGTCCATGCCATATTTCTCCATGTTTTTGTATTGTTACCATATATTCCTATATACAAACTATTTCCATCTAATCATTACAAAAAAAAATGATATATTTCCATCCTACTATCTAGGTTGATCATTACAAAAAAAAATGATATAGAATTATTGTTTTCGGACAATCTACCTAAGAAGACTTAAATACCATATCTCCCTAGTCTAACTAGATCTAGAACAAATAGATACAGAATGGAAACAGCTTCCCTAGATCAATAGAATCATAAAGTAACAAACAAGTATATTACCTGAGATTTATGATCCCCTTTGCTCCTTGCTTGATCCGATACTCCATAGCCTTCAGATCTGCAGCTGCAAAACCCTGTTGAACAAGAAGAGACAAACAAGTAGTAAAAGCATATATTGCATATGATCAATCTAAGCTAATAGTTAAGGAAGTAATCTCTACACATTAACAACACAATAACATATATGGGAAGATATTGCATTTGTAATGAAAGAGAGTACAATAGAGAAGATGTTAAATTTTGAGCATTAATTCACAATACTCTAGGATCTTTGCTGAGACAATAACATATACAGTATATCAATGCATGACAATCACAATATGACAAGCATCACAAGAATCAAAAGCATAAGAGACAAGAGACACAGAGTTTCCGTGGGGAAAACCCTAAGGTGAAAAACCCCACAACTTCCTCAGAGATAGAGAGAGCAATGGCTAAACCAAAGTACAACCAAATAACACTGAGATAGTCTCCTAGTAGCAGATGATCCTCCTCCTCACTAGTGCGCCACTTTCTGAGTGAGAGTGAGATACTTTTCTGAATGATCTAAATAGAGATCACCTGATCTCTATTTATACTGATCTATTTTCCCAGTGACCTTATGGGGCCGACTTGTCTATCTAGGTACATCACATTATAATATATATATTTCAGGGCCGACCCCACACATGGTGGTCTAATAACCCATCGGCAAGTACACACACTTGCGACACTTGTCAATCCACATGACGACACTTTCTTATAGAGGAATAACACATCTCTATTAAGGGTACAATAAATATATATAAAATACACAGATGAAATACATTCCGAAGTTACATATACATCAACACTCCCTCTTAACTAGGAAGGTATTTCTCGACACAGATCTGCTAGACAAGTCTCCTTCTCGGGATCATCAACATCGATGCATCGTCATCATCATCGTCACTGCTGCTGCTATCTCAACCAATATCTGACTCTACTCATCATAAGAAGTTCTACAGAGCCAGTCCTTTTTCATACTGGATGTAGGCCCACCACCTGTAGGTATTCATCATCACTGGCCATACTGTGGAATCATCAGGACTTATTACGTGCGTCACAAAACCTCGAAAGAGCATCTGCCAAATATCTAGGGCAACAAATTACATGCCATAGGAAAAACCTCGAAAGACTATCTGCAGATCTCCCAAGGCCATATTATATGTGACCTCACCACAAAACCTCGCAAGAGCATCCCAGGCTGTTACGAGCACACAACTCTACCTATAGGATCTTCCAGGGCACGAATTACATGTGGTCACCACAAAACCTCGCAAGAGCATCCCAGGTTGTTACGAGCACACAACTCTACCTATAGGATCTCCCAGGGCACGAATTACATGTGGTCATGGCAAAACCTCGCAACAGCATCCCAGGACTGATTACGGGCACATAGCCCAACCTATCGGATCTCCCAGGGACACGAATTATATTCCATCGGACAAAACCTCGAAAGAGCATCTGCCAGATATCCCAGGGCAACGAATTACATGCCATAGGCAAAACCTCGTAAGACTACCTGCAGATCTCCCAGGGCAACAAATTATATGCTCATCTGCACAACCTGATCCACAGCCATAGAGTATCAACCTAATACTCACCATACATCATCCTAATGTACACATGATCATCCTGATCATCATCACTGCAACATCCTGCTGCATGTCATCTGGAGCAACATCCTAAAGCTCGTCATCCATGATCATCCTGATCATACAATGCATCTACCTGATGCATACCAAGTATCTACCTGATACATATCATCATACATGATCCACCTGATCATACAATGTATCCACCTGATACAAATACAAACACATGATACATATCATCCTACATGATCCACGTGATCATACAATGTATCCACCTGATACATATACAGATACATGGTCCAAGCATCCAACATGATGCATATACAAAAATACATACACATGATCCAACCGATCATATCCAGCATCCAACATGATGCGTACATACATATAAATGATCCAACTGATCATATCCAGCATCCAACATGATGCATACACACATACATAAAAATGATCCAACTGATCATATCCACCAGAAACCAAAACATCATCCTGATGCTCATCATCCAGCGCTTACATCCACAGCCATGTGAAGGATCCTCCTTCCAACATGCTTGGAATGGCTTCAACAGATGTGTCCATCATTTCTTCCTCGAAGTGTACTTGATCTGAAGAATGCCAATCCTCTCTCTGAAGTACTCGAACTTCACCCTTTCTAGTGGCTTCGTCAACACATCTGCAATCTGTTCGTCCGTCGCAACATATAGGAGCTTCACAGCTCCTCTCTGCACCATATCCCTGATATAGTGATATTTGATCTCTATGTGTTTCGACCTGTCATGAAACACTGGATTCTCGGATAGCTTCACAACTCTGGTTATTACAGAAGATACCAGTAGCATCCAACGGGAGATCAAATAACTCAGACAGTAGCTTTCATAGCCATACTGCCTCACAACTAGCTAAACATTTTGCAACATACTCTGCCTCAGCTGTACTTAGTGCTACACAGGACTGCTTCCTGCTAAACCAAGAGATCACACTTGATCCCATACTGAAGCAGCACCCATATGTGCTCTTCCTATCTGCAGCACTACCAGCCCAATCTGAATCAACATAACCCTGTAGGTTAAACTTTTGATTCGCCTCATACTTGAGCCCATAATCCACTGTACCCTTCAGATACCTCAGAACATGCTTTACAGCAACCAGGTGAGCACTCCTCGGATCTTTCAGGAACTAACTCAATGTGTTCACAGCAAAGAAAATGTCTGGTCTCGTGTTCATCAGGTACATCAAGGACCCAATCATCTGACGATACATAGAGACATCAACCGGCTCAGATGAAGCATCACATAGAAGCTTCAGATTCGATGCAATAGGTGTGGCCATGGCCTTGCAATTCATCATCCCAAATCTCTTCAGGATATCCACTGTGTACTTCCCTTGACCAAGGAAGATCCCACCTGCACTCTACCACACCTCCATACCTAGGAAATAGTGCATCATTCCCAAATCTTTCTTATCAGATTCAGCAGCAAGCTTCCTCTTAGTGTCTGCAATCAGTCTGTCATCTCCTGTTACAAATAAGTCATCCACATACAAGAGTAGAATCACAGGATTCCCTTCCTCAACCTTGTAGTAAAGGTTGGAATCCGCTTTACTCTTGGCAAAGCCCAAACTAGATAGGAAACTGTCCATCCTACCATACCAAGTTCTAGGAGCTTGTTTCAAGCCATGCAAGGATTTCTTCAATCTGCACACATATGACTCCCTGTCATGTATTTCAAAACCGAGTAGCTGCTCCACATATACTTCCTCTTCAACTACACCATTCAATAAAGCAGTCTTGACATCCATCTGGTGTATTTTCCATTTCATAGCTACAGCCAAGGCAAGTACCGTTCTGATGGAAGTATACCTGGCTACAGGTGCAAAAGTTTCTTCATAATCTATTCCCTCTTTCTGAGAGAAGCCACGAGCTACGAATATTGTTTTGTATTTCTCTACACTGCCATCTGCAGCATGCTTGATTTTGTAGATCCATTTGGAAGTCACAACAGACTTCTCTTTAGGTCTTGGGACAACATCCCAAACATCATTCTTCATTATTGATTGGTATTCCTCAACCATGGCATCCTTCCATTCTTTCTTTTCTGCTGCTTCTTCATAACTGGAAGGCTCTTTTTTCATAATGTCACAGAGTAAAGCAACATAGCTGGTATGTGATCTGGTTCTCTTCTTTGCTCTATGTTCTTCTTCTGGAATGCCAAATCTTTCTGCATCTTGAATGAGCTCTCTAGCCCATGCAGGTTTCCTCTTGTGAGAGTTATCCTCACGGGGTGGATCTACAGGTTCTTGCGGATCTTCAAACTCACAAACAACTTCTGGAACTGCTTCAATCATGGTAGTGTCTTGAAATCTAGTTTCCTTAGGTTCTTCATAAACTTCGATAGGTGCCTTCCTTGATTTGATGAATGCTGAGTTTTCATCAAATGTTACATCCATGCTGACATCAATCTTCTTGAACCCTGGAAAGTATATTCTGTAGGCCTTCGAGCTTTCACTGTAACCCACAAAGATACCCTTCTTTCCTGAAGGATCTAGTTTAGTCCTCTTTTCCTTTGGGACATGAGTGTATACTGGACAACCAAATATTATGAGATGGCTGACTTCAGGTTTCTTACCAGAAAAGACCTCTTCTGGTGTCTTGTTGTCCAATATATTGTGGGGTGTTCTGTTCTGCACATATACAGCTGTTCTAGTTGCTTCTTCCCATAGATGCATAGGTAGATCCTGGTCATGCAGCATTGATCTTGCTACTTCCATGATAGTTATGTTATTCCTTTCTGCAACTCCATTCTCTTGACGATTATAAGGAGCAGTCAACTCCCTCTTAATCCCTGAATCACTGCAAAGCTTCTTGAAGTCACCTGAGGTGAATTCTCCACCATTGTCGGATCTGAATGTTTTGATCTTCTTGTCAGTTTGATTCTCCATCAGGGTTTTGAATTCCTTGAACTTATCAAACACCTCATCTTTGTTCTTCAAGAAGTATACCCAAGTCTTCCTGGAGAAGTCATCAATAAATGAGACATAGTAAACATACCCACTAAGAGAACTGGATGACATAGGACCACATACATATGAGTGGATGATTTCCAGGATATCTTTTGCCTTGCTTTCACTGCTTGGGAAGGCCTTCTTAATGTTCTTACCTTTTGCACATCCTTTGCAAACACCTTCATGTTTGGTCTTGATTTCAGGAAGACCCTCTACATCCTTGCTTGCAATTGGAAGTGCCCTATAGTGCATATGAGCAAGTCTTCTATGCCAAAGTTCACTTGGCTCCATGGATTCATGCACCATGGCATGTTCAGGTTGTCCCTTCAATTTATGCAAACCTCCCTCTTGCTCTCCAATCACTACTGCATCATCTATGGTCTTTCCCTTTGGCCACATTAGGACTTGGCCATCCACAAATGCAACCCTCATACCTTTTGCATCCAATGCAGAGATGGAGAGTAAGTTCTTCTTGAGCCCAGGTACATAAAGGACTTCTTTCATCTTCAAAGATTTTCCAGAATCTAGGTTGTAGGAGGCTTCACCACTTCCTTTGATTGGGTATTGATAATCATCCAAGATAGGTTCACAAAGATTCCTTAAACCCAGTAATGTGTTTGGAAGCCCCACTGTCAATTAACCAATCATTACAACCATGGGAGATAGTACCTGTGAGAGCAGAGATCAGAACATACTCTTCTTCACTTGATGAGTCATCATCACTATCACTTTCTGCCCTAGCCTTCTTCTTTGGGGGTTCATCATCTTTGGCAGCATGAGCATGAAACCTTCTTTTGCTGCCCTTCTTCTTCTTATTGTTGTTATTATCCCTTTTGTTCTTGGGACAATCTGAAGCAAAGTGACCCTTCTCATTGCATGTGAAGCATCTTAGGTCCTTCTTACTCTTTTGATAGGATCTATTGTGGCGAGAGTGCTCCTTCTTGGTTTTGCTTCTTTTGGTGTGAGCTGCAAGAGCTTGATATTCACCTCCCATCTTTTCCTCACGAGCTATAAGTCTAGCTTCTTCTTGAGAGCATTCTTCCCGCAATCTGTTGAAGGAGATCAACTTCTTCCTTGCACAAATTACTTGAATGAAGGAATCCCATGACCTGGGTAGGCCATTTAGAGTGGTCATCACCACTTCACCGTTCTCCACCATTTCATCCACTGCTTCTAGTTGTTCCTTGATCTGGGAGACCCTTGAAAAATAAGATTGAATGGTTTCTCCATTCTGAAACTTTAGTCCTTTCAATTGGTTCCGCAGGGTCATCTTCCGATTTATGTTCTTCCCTTCAAATAGCTTGGTCAAAGAGTCAAACATCTCTTTGGGTGTCTTAAGAGAAGACACATGGGGTATGAGATGGTCTTTGATAGAATCAGCAATGATTCTCTTTGCCTTGACCAATTTCTTCTTATGCAATATCTTGGCCTCTTCATCCTTTGGGATAGGGATGTCTTCTTTCACATATGAGTCCAACTCATTCTCTTCCAGGATTAACCCAATCCTATACTTCCAGGCTCGGAAGTTATCAGCCCCTTCAAGCTTATCCTCAAGCTTGGTGTGGAGAGACATCTTAAAGAGTATTTCAAATGGAAATAGAAAATATTTAGGTCTTACCACTTGAAATGTTGAAAACTAGATCTGGTCCTGGATTAGGGTTTGTCGAAAAAAACCTAAAAATTTAAAATGTGAATTTCAAATTTCTGAAAGGATAGAAAGATGCGCCTTGATGAGCTGATCAGCCTGGTGTATTCATAATTTGAGATCAGCAAATGTTTGCCCTTCAGAATTGCCTTTTTGTCCTCCCGGGTTCACTAGGGAGAGCCCTGAATTAGGGTTTGAGTTTCCCAGAGATCTACCCAGCCAAAAATCTCGATCCAAAGCTCTAAACTTCGATTTTTGCAAGGAGCTTCCCACTGTGCCTTCAGATTCCAAAAATTCCTATTTGTGTAGAAACCCTAATGTTTAGGGCCAAATCTGAAAATGCTCGGAATTGAATTATGATTGGACAGATAGATGCGCCTTGATGAGTAGAGTCAATCTACTATACTGATTTTCAAAAATCTGTGGAGAGAAACCTAATAAACAAGGAACGCAAGCTTCCGTCACTGCAAGATGTCTTCTTCTCAGGTTAGCTCTGATACCATGTTAAATTTTGAGCATTAATTCACAATACTCTAGGATCTTTGCTAAGAGAATAACATATACAGTATATCAATGCATGACAATCACAATATGACAAGCATCACAAGAATCAAAAGCATAAGAGACAAGAGACACAGAGTTTCCATGGGGAAAACCCTAAGGTGAAAAACCCCACAACTTCCTCAGATATAGAGAGAGCAATGGCTCAACCAAAGTACAACCAAATAACACTGAGATAGTCTCCTAGTAGCAGATGATCCTCCTCCTCACTAGTGCGCCACTTTCTGAGTGAGAGTGAGATACTTTTCCGAATGATCTAAATAGAGATCACCTGATCTCTATTTATACTGATCTATTTTCCCGGTGACCTTATGGGGCCGACTTGTCTATCTAGGCACATCACATTATAATATATATATTTCAGGGCCGACCCCACACATGGTGGTCTAATAACCCATCGACAAGTACACACACTTGCGACACTTGTCAATCCACATGATGACACTTCCTTATAGAGGAATAACACATCTCTATTAAGGGTACAATAAATATATATAAAATACACAGATGAAATACATTCCGAAGTTACATATACATCAACAGAAGAACGTTACAACCTATGCCTTAACGTTGTAACCTTCATTCCAACAAGCCAAACCAAAGCCTCTAAGGATGAAGTAGGACTCCCAAGGATGTACAAAGATCACCTAAGCCAATTCCACCAGCATGAGAGTGTTATAGACCTTCCTCTCCTTTGAATGGAGAGGATATTCATATTTATAGGACCAAATGGATAGAGTAGGTTGAGAAATGATGGGAGAAGCCTAAGGGATATTCCCTAGAGGTTAGGGAACCGAAGGACAGCTCACCTATTAGTTAGGGATAGGCATTAGGGGAGTTTTGAGGTAAAAAATGGGCCTCAAAACAAATAATGTACCATAACAAATCACTTTATAAGAACCAATAGGATTCAAAATTATGATGTCAACCATAAGGGTAAAATTTGTAAAACAAATTGGAGGGAAAAAAGAAAAAACTACTTTTTCTTATTGTATTTTTGACATATCTCCTAAATGGTTTACCCAAATTACAAGTTTGGACACATGTTGGATGCGGATTTCAATTCCACATCCAACCCATACCCACACTGCATGCTTTCGAGGCACCCACGGCATGAAAAAATGAAAATTTCAATAAAAAAAATGTAATTTAATATTAAAATATATTTTTCTATTGAAATTTTCATTTTTCATGCCATGGGTACCTCAGAAGTATGCAATGTGGGTATGGGTTGGATGCGTAATTGAAATCCGCATCCAACGAGTGCCCAAACTTGAAATTTTGGTAAACCGTTAAGGAGATATGTCAAAACTATGATAAGAAAAAGTAGTTTTTCTTTTTCCTCTCTAAAATTTAGAACTCTTATTTTATTATTTCCCTTAGGAGGGAATTTTATACCTCAAAACTCCCCTAATGCATCCACCTCACCATGCTTCAAGAATTCGCTCGAATCCCTTATTTATCCAATTTAACCAACCCCGGTGCATGCTACATGAGGACAACTTGCACTAGGAAGGGGCAAGTACAGGTTGAATGAAGGCAACCTGAGCCACCGCCACAGGTTTCCAGATGACACTCTGCGTCGAGCCTAGTTAGACGCTTCTTGCTAGAAGACAAGATGCGCTAGCTCAACTAGAAAATGTGGACAAAAGATCAACAACTTGCTCTAGATGACTTCTGGTCAGGGAAACTTCAGGGATCAAGGCACTGAGTTGACATAGGAATCATCATGACGAGATTTAGGTGTAACAGAATGCCCCCCAACACATGAAGATGAAAAAATGAGACAGGTGATATGCTTTGCAAGATAAATGGAAAGGACTTGTTGGTCAGAAGGTGCTGTTGCAGTACTACTAAATCCGAGATCCCACTCTCACATGACTCATAACATGGTTGCCGACTAATACAATGCAGATCCATGGTAGAAAAGATCGACTGAACACAATCATGGCTACTAGACACAATCGTAGATCCATGATGAGATGATAACACAGCCACGACCAATACAAAGTGGATCTGTGTTATATGACTCAAACAATATCCTTCGCAACCTGGGTGAAATATTAAACAAACCAGGGTCTTCACTGGTCGAACCCGCAATGATACGAATATATCCATGTGATTACAATGTCTTGGAGTTGAACATGGTAGAAACCACTTGATTACCAGTCATTGATGTATGTTGTTAACAAGTGTGAGGAAAATCATCATTAATGTCAATGATTCCCAAGGTATCATAGTACAAACCTTCGAGTGTGAATCAATGAGTTGAGGTCGAACACTCGACGAGATATTTCAATCAAGATACAATGAAGTAAACTCATGTTGAAAGCGAGGTAACCTACCATTGAGGCATGCAGGCCCACGGTACTTGATTGGTTTCTGGATTCTATCCTCGGATGATGTGTTGAAGTCGACAAGGATGAATCCGTCGAAGGAGGGACATGATGAATCCCCCCATCATCGACACGAAACACAATCACAGGTGTTTGGAGCGAATCAGACAGTAGAGTGATGTGTAATACTGACTCGGGGTAAACCGACATGAAAGAAGGTACAGTGACTGCAGATGATGAATAAAAACTATCTCTTGAACATGGGCATGGCATGACTTGGCAGTATTGACATAACGAGAATGATACCAACCCCCTAATGCAACTAATGGTGGAAACATTCTTTGGATGACCCAAAGGAGTAACAAGACTCACAAAATTGGTGTGACTCGAAGACAAATAGATTACCCAAGTACTAAATGCATATTCAAATGAGTGCCATGTTCAAGACTGACTATGTACTGCCATAAATTATGGTGTAACACAAAATATTTCATTTTCCCCATCATGATTGATGAGTGCCTCTTTTTTTTTTTAACAATCTCAAGGAGGGTAAACAGATGCTTCGTATAGCTCATCCCATGGATGAGTACAATCCCAAATATTTTACAAACATAGGACAGGAGGGGTTCATCCCATAACGGGCCCTTCAATGTCATATTTTAACGAGTCCAAAGAAGGTAAACTCGGACTCATTTCATGTTTAGAGAGTCTAAAAAGAACTAAAGAAGTCCCCAAACTTCCTTTATTCGTAAAGTTAGTCTCTCCACCCAAAAAAAAGGGCAAAACAACGTGAGAGAGAACTCTTCTAGACATGATTGATTGGAGTGCTCCTTTTTCATAAATAGTTCCCCCTGGTCCGAAAAAGGGCTAGACTATCACTAGGAAGACGATCATTCAAATACTTTTACAAGAGTGAATGAATGAAGTTCGCTTGGCGATCTTTTCCTATTTTGGGAGTCTGAAAAGAGCTTAAAGAATGACTCCATGTACAACTTTGTCATGGTTGATAAGCGAGTACTACAAAGGAAAAAGTAAACTGGGCACAGTTCCTTTTCCGTAAGTAGTCTGGAGAGGCCGGATAAAGTGGTAAACCTACACTCGTTAGACAAACCATTTTACTCAATTTTTAACAAGTACGACAATGGTATCAAAAGCATTCGGAATATTTTTCATGTTTGAACCACTTAAAGAATGACTCCATGTACAACGTTTTCATGGTTGATAACCGAGTACGACAAAGGAAAAAGTAAACTCGGCACAGTTCCTTTTCCATAAGTAATCTGGCGAGGCCGGATAAAGTGATAAACCTACACTCATTAGACAAATTGTTTTACTCAATTTTTAACGAGTACAACAATGGTATCAAAAGCACTCGAAGATAGGTTGGAAGAATGCTCATGGTATTTGCTTCATTTTTTAAAAATCTTGCAACAGAAAATGAACTAGGCCAGTGTAATTCCCATTGGCAGATTTATCCCCAACATGATATCCAAAGGTTGGAAAGTTTTCCCCAGCACAAGAAGTTGACGGCTTAACTCTAGTATGATTTCTAGAGGCTGGAATGACTAGATGACTTGTTCTAACTTCAGTTAGCCTCCCATGCGCCCCCCACTGAGCCTCCTTCCCTTAATCAGTGCTACACACTTCAGTTACACTTGTTACACTCAGTTAGACTCAGATTGACACCTGGATGACTGGTTCTTGTGCATTGATGAGCACCACCGATTGATGATGAGGACTCCTAGTTGGAGTCAAGCTACTCCATTCAGTGATTCGAATGGCCTACTTAGTCAATTCGAATTGCTCACTCACATAGTCATATTGTATTGTAATTATTCACCCTTATTGGGATATTGAGCACTGATGCTTGTTTTGCACAGTTTTGCACCATATTTTCTATGTTCATCTGTTGTGATTGATTTACTTGTTCATTAGATCTGCTGTGACTAATTTTACATGGTATCAGAGCCATGGTAGGGACAAGATTTCTTTTCTACAGGTGTTCTACATGAAGAGAGAGCAATCTTTGCTCACCAATATATTTCAGCAATGGCATGCAAAATCTCATGTGCATTCGCTCATGTGCATGCAAGGCTGAAAACATAGTGTTTGTTTGTGTGTGATTTGCAGGTTTCTTACTTCCTCCATGTGCATTCGCTAATGCAAAGATGGAGACTTCTTCTTCACAAAATATTCTTACTCCATTCAACTATGATGAATGGAAACCAAAGATGATTGCATTATTGAAGAGACAATGTCTTTTTGATATGTGCATTGGTAATACAAGAGATTTTGATTCCGATGAAGAGGAGAATGATTGGCTCAATGATTGTGACAGAGATTTTGGAGCAATATGTCTTGCTATGTCTCCTTGTATGCGCTACCTTAGTAAGACTGCTGAAAATCCAAGTGATCTATGGGTCCAACTTGACAGAGAATTTGGAAAGCAGGAAGAAGAGGATCATGCTAGCCTTTTGGAGAACAAGCCCAGTGAGATCTCCTTATGTGTTCTTTCCGATCATGTGTTGGCCTCAACAATTGTTCAAGATGAAGAAGAAACTGTAGATTCAACACTCATTCTCTCAAATTCTTCTATTTCGAATTCTGAGCAAGATAAACAAGCTCATACTCTAGATTCTGAAGAGGTTCTTGAATCCTCTCTTTCACATGAGTTTGCCAGCATGCAGAATAATGATCTACTTGATGTTTTGGAGGTAAAATCTGATTTTGGAGGTGAAGCATTCGTCCTCCTTGATTGCATGCCTCCTATAGACTTATGTTCTATCATTTGCAAAGTTTCTCAGATTTTTAATGAAGATGAAGAGCACTACCATTCGCTTGAGTTCAATTCTCATGCACTTTTTGCTGATTTTGGTTTTGATCTCACCCTTGTTGGTTCAAAGGAGATCTCAAGAAACCATTCATCTATTTTTGGAGCTGATTTAACTTCTATTGATAATAAGTTCAAGTTTCAAGATCTATTTTATCCGATTGGAGCTATTGCTACCTCACTTGGTTCGAATCACAGGTTCCAGGATCATCCTTATATTTTCAGATTTGTTCTCACCATTTTCGGTATGAAGAGCAAGTTCTTAAAGTCTCCACATTCGCTTGCATCCACTGATGGAGAATTCAAGCACATGTTTTTGGAGCATAATCCATTTACTCCCAAGAGTAAGATACCTCCAGACATATCTATTTTAGTTTGGAGCAGTTAAATCTTTTGGTGTGTTACAGTTCATTTTGAGGGGGGGTATTTTTCCCATGAGGTTTTCCCCATTTCCTCGGTTTATTTACTGTTATTTTTTTTGGATTATTGTATTGGGGTGACCTTTGGTCTTAGTTACCAGGGCCCCAAATTATTTTTTTGCACGTCATAGTCTAGCTTGAGGGGGGGTGTTCGGATATCCACATCATCTTTTTCAGGATCTTGCATGCAATTAGGGTTTGCATGCAAATTCTAGGGTTTGCATGCATCCCAGTCACCAGGTTGATGCCTCCAGCACCTTAGCCACCTCTTTCTAGCACCCGGGAGCCACTTACTTCAATTCTTTAGCCCTCCTAGTCTGAAAGGCGCCCACTTCTCACCTACTGCCAGAGAAGGGCGCACTTTCTCACCTACCACTGCAGTTCCACTTCAGTTACATTCAGTTAGCTCTGATTCTCCCTGATTTGAGGCTAGTTTCACTCCCGACTGACTGTTTCACTTCCGTTGGACGACCAGATTGACTAGATGACTTGTTCTGACTTCAGTTAGCCTCCCATGCACCCCCCACTGAGCCTCCTTCCCTTAATCAGTGCTACACACTTCAGTTACACTTGTTACACTCAGTTAGACTCAGATTGACACCTGGATGACTGGTTCTTGTGCATTGATGAGCACCACCGATTGATGATGAGGACTCCTAGTTGGAGTCAAGCTACTCCATTCAGTGATTCGAATGGCCTACTTAGTCAATTCGAATTGCTCACTCACATAGTCAGATTGTATTGTAATTATTCACCCTTATTGGGATATTGAGCACTGATGCTTGTTTTGCACAGTTTTGCACCATATTTTCTATGTTCATCTGTTGTGATTGATTTACTTGTTCATTAGATCTGCTGTGACTAATTTTACAATGAGTCGTGCTATATACTAGTGGAATGTTGTCATTCAACAACCAAGACATTCTCCATAAGGAACTCTTACAAAAAATATATATGCCAAGCATGCTTCACCAAGGCATTTACCTCTAAGGAAATTTTCTTCAAAAGAGCTTTTCACTAATGCACTTCACTAAGATGGCCTTCACCACTACAAGAAGTATGCACAACATCACACCCTTATCATCTAAAATTGTCACCACGACAAATTCACCCAAACTTCACTATGTCCATTTGTTAATTACTAATTAGGACATCTTCCTCTTGGATAAGGCATGCCCCTATACCTCAATTTCCACCATAAGACACCAAGGGCATTGTCACTTCATGATCATTCAAAATATTAGATTGTTCACTACCTCCTACATTTCCCTTCAGTAATATCATGTTTTATTCCATTAGGCAAGCACATATTCGTGCATCAATATGGCTCACCTCAAAGGGATATTGTCTAAATATTGCACATGGCTAAGGGGAGCAATATCCAAATCATTCCAATTTGCCTCATCAACCTACAAGAAGACTAAAGGGATGCCCATATTTTCCAAAGGAAAAAAACAAGATGTCTTACATACATTAATCTCCACCACTTAAGGCTATTTTTGTCTCGATAAAGCCTTCAAAAACCCACTTGTTTCATCTAATTAATATTTCATTGTTCAAAATTGTCTTCAATAAACAAGCACTTCATCCATTTACGGTGGAACCTGCTTCATTAACCTTCACACTATGCCACTACAAAAAAAAATTCCTGCAATTGTACCAAGATCAAATTACGTCTCACACCTCAATACACATCTTTGTCCTTCATGACTAAGGCAAGGTCGAGTAACTGATTCAACGTCGCACTTATGTTAACGAAAGTGCACCCTCATGTTCTTGTTAAACTTAAGTGCTTAATTCTACCACCTATTCTTCAACACATTTCCACACTTTAATCCCTAAAGCTTCTTCAACCAATTTCCACCACCAAGTCACCCCATTAACTGAAAGACTCCAACTTGTCATGGTCACCTTTCAAACGTCACACCTAGCAACCTTGCACTTGTTCCTATTTCAGTCGCCCTATCTTCTAATGTAGTACATGATTGTTTCCCTAAATTGTTTTTTATTTATAAAAGTTAGAGTTAATGGGGTAAAATAAGAGATTGCTATGTAGGTTTTTTAATTAATCATTAATGCTTGTATTCTCTATCCATATATATTTTAAAAATAACATAAAAAAAACAAAACTATTTAAACATTTTAAAAAACTCCATATTTAAAAGTGCTTTTATTATATTGATTTTTAAAATTATCATTTATATCATCTTCTCATTATATTAATATTTTGAAGATAACAAAAATCTCATATTTTTATTATATATAATAATATTATTTTGAAAATAACAAAAATACTCAATATCTAAAAGCATTTTTATTATTTTAAATTTCAAAATCATTTAATTAGCTTTTATTTCTTAAAAATATGTTCATTATAATTTTTAAATATTTGAATGTATTCTTATGAATTCCTCATATAATATAGAATTGTATTTTGATCATGAAGGAGTCAAAAAATAATAAGTATTGATTTATGGAGTTTGACAAACACGGCTTCAGGTAAATATATATAATAATCCTAGCGTAGTATATATATGAAGTTTGATAAACAGTACTCAACAAATTTCACGATACCTTGCGAAGCTTCTAGAGCCTCGGCCTTAATTAAGAAGCCCTTATATTTCCCCGCATCGAACTCTGGGCACCAAGTGTTGCTTTCCTTATTTGGAGGGGCAGCCAATTGAACTGGAATATGTGAGTACGTAAAGTACAGATGAAATGATATTCTAATTGCAAAAAAAAATAGCAAGTTCGCCTATGGCGTCATGTAATAACTTCAATACTAGCTCATGTCTTTGAATCCATCTACAATGTTACAATTTACTAAATTTTAACAGTGTAGGTGGATTCAGAGATGTCTCTAAATCCACCTGCAATGTTAAAATTTAGTAAATTGTACAAATTCATTGTCAAAATTGTAATTTTCCATTGTCGGAATGACACAACTAAAAATGACCAAATAAATGACCAATTGTTATGTGGTCATTTTTAGTTTAGTTCTTATCCCTTGACCAAATTGGTCATTTATCTTGGTCATTTTTAGTTTAGTTCTTATCCCGTGACCAAATTGGTCATTTATCTTGGTCTTTTTTAGTTAGCTCACTTAAAATTTCTCAATTTTGGTCATTTATCCCTTTAAAAAACTATGGTGACCAAATTTTTTGGTCGCCTGGTCACTTATCTCTCATTTTGTACTAGTGAGAAAATCAAGGCATTCAGATCCGACAATGGAAGAGAATTCACTTCAGGTGATTTCAAGAAACTATGCAGTGATTCAGAGATTAAGAGGGAGTTGACCACTCCTTACAATCCACAACTGAAAGGAGTAGAAGAAGCTACTTCAAAGTTGGACTCCAGCAGCTCCTGCAAGAAAGCAAAGATTCAGAGGGAGTCCGCCCAACAAGCAAACAAAGATAAGTTTTTGAATTGCCATTTCTTGTATATTTTGTTTGTTTAAATAATGTTGTTCAATGATGTATATGCTTATGTTCCTAGACTTAGGTTGTGTATTATGCATATTAGAATAATTGCATTAATGAACAGTATTCTACTAATATGCATGTGATGGGTAAGTGGCCTATGGCACTGTACAACATTCCATTGCTACTTATCTAGAATGAAACCTTTTTGCTGACATGTTCGGAGTAGTGCAAACTCTTAACAATGTTCTGATAGAGATGGAAGGCATCTAGAAAGTTACGGATATGGATGAATGTTGTATTGAAGCATTGGCTAAGATAATTGCATGACTGTATGACATATATATTTTATGTATAATATTTCGTTCTGAAAAATATGAGAAGTTTCTAATCATGCAATTGAATTTGTCTTGTAGGAAAGATCGTATACCATCACCTACAAAAGAAGGAATACAACATTTGTTCAGCAAACAAAGTTAGCTATTGAATATATTGAAGTTCCCAGGATTCGGGAAGAATGCCATGATCGAGAATACCAGTCGATCATGAAGAATGATGTTTGGGATGTAGTCCCAAGACCTGAAGGGAAGTCTATTGTGACTTCCAAGTGGATCTACAAGATCAAGCATGCTGCAGATGGCAACATACAAAGCAAGATTTGTAGCTCGTGGCTTCTCCCAGAAAGAGGGGATAGACTATGAAGAGACTTTTGCATGTGTAGCCAGGTACACTTCCATTAGATCAGTACTTTCTCTGGCTGCAATGATGAAATGGAAGATACACCAGATGGATGTCAAGACTACTTTCTTGAATGGTGTAGTCGAGGAGGAAGTGTATTTGGAGCAGCCACTTGGTTTTGAGACACATGACAAGAAGTCATATGTTTGCAGGTTGAAAAAAGCCTTGTATGGCTTGAAGCAAGCTCCTAGGACTTGGTATGGTAGGATGGACAGTTTCCTATCTAGTTTGGGATTTACCAAGAGTAAAGCGAATTCCAACCTTTACTACAAGGTTGAGGAAGGAAATCCTATGATACTACTCATGTATGTGTGGATGACCTATTTGTTACAGGTAATAATAGTTTGATTGCTGATACCAAGAGGAAGCTTGCTGCCGAGTTCAAGATGAAGGACTTGGGGATGATGCACTATTTTCTAGGCATGGAGGTGTGGCAGAGTGCAGATGGGATCTTCCTTGGACAAGGAAAGTATGCAGTAGAGATCCTGAAGAGGTTCGGGATGATGGACTGCAAGGACATGGCCACACCTATGGCATCGAACCTAAAGCTTTTGTATGATGCTTCATCTTATTCGGTTGATGTCACTGTGTATCGTCAGATGATTGGGTCCTTGATGTACCTGATGAACACGAGACCAGATATATGCTTTGTGGTGAACACATTGAGCCAGTTCCTGACAGATCCCAGAGGTGTTCACCTGGTTGCTGTAAAGCATATTCTGAGGTACCTAAAGGGTACGGTTGACTATGGTCTCAAGTATGATGCGAATCAAAATTTTAACCTGCAGGGTTATGTTGATTCAGATTGGGCAAGTAGTGCTACAAATAGGAAGAGCACTTATGGGTGCTGCTTCAGTATGGGATCAGAAATGATCTCTTGGTTTAGCAGGAAGCAGTCCTGCGTAGCACTGAGTACAGCTGGAGCAGAGTATGTTGCAGCTTGTTCGGCTAGTTGTGAGGCAGTATGGCTCCGGAAGCTACTGTCTGAGTTATTTGATCTCCCACTGGAGGCTACTGGTATCTTTTGTGACAACCAGAGTTGTGTGAAGCTGTCTAAGAACCCGGTGTTCCACGACAGGTCGAAACACATTGAGATCAAATATCACTATATCAGGGATATGGTGCAGAGAGGAGCAGTGAAGCTCCTGTATGTTGCGACAGATGAGCAGATTGCAGATGTACTCATGAACCACTAGCCAGAGTGAAGTTTGAGTACTTCGTAGAAAGGCTTGGTGTTCTTTAGATTGACGACACTTCAAGGAAGAAGTGATGGACACATTTACTGAAGCCATTCCAAGCATGGTGAAAGGAGGATCCTTCCATGCCTATTGATGTAAGCGCTGGATGATGAGCATCAGGACGATGCTCCAATTACTGCTCTGTATATGCACCATGTTGGATGTTGGATATAATCAGTTGGATCATTTATATGTATGTATGCATCATGTTGGATGTTGGATATGATCAATTGGATCATTTATATGTATGTATGCACCATGTTGGATGCTGGATATGATCAGTTGGATCATTTATATGTATGTACGCATCATGTTGTATGTTGGATATGATCAGTTGGATCGTTTATATGTATGTACGCATCATGTTGGATGCTGGATATGATCAGTTGGATCATGTGTATGTATTTGTATATGTATCAGGTGGATACATTGTATGATCAGGTAGATCATGTATGTTGACATGTATCAAGTGGATCATGTATTTGTATATGTATCAGGTGGATACATTGTATGATCGGTTAGATCATGTATGATGATATGTATCAGGAAGATACTGTATATGCATCAGGTGGATGCATTGTATGATCAGGATGATCATGGATGATGAGATTTAGGATGTTGCTCCAGATGACATGCGTCAGGACGATGTAGTGATGATGATCAAGATGAACATGTGTACATCAGGATGATGTATGGTGAGTATCAGGTTGATACTCTGTGGCCGTGGACAAGTTGTGCAGATAAGCATATAATAGCTCCCTGGGAGGTTTACGGATTCTCTTGCTAGGTTTTTTCGCTGGCATATAATATCTCCCTAGGAGATCTGGCAAATGCTCTTTCTAGGTTTTGCCGCTGGCATATAATATCTCCCTAGGAGATCTGGCAAATGCTCTTTCTAGGTTTTGCTTTGGGAGGATGTATAATAGTGCCCTGGGAGGTTTGCAAATTCTCTTGCTAGGTTTTGTCGCTAGCATATAATAGCTCCCTGGGAGATCTGGCAAACGCTCTTTCAAGGTTTTGTCCTATGGCATATAATAGCGCCCTGGGAGATCTGATAGGTTGGGATGTATTCCCGTAATAAGTCCTGGGATGCTCTTTCGAGGTTTTTCCATGACCACATATAATAGCACCCGGGGAGATCCGATAGGTTGAGCTGTGTGCTCGTAATCAGTCTTGGGATTCTCTTTCAAGTTTTTGTGGTGGGGTCACATGTAATAGCTCCCTGGGAGATCCGATAGGTTGGGTTGTGTGCCCGTAATAAGTCCTGGGATGCTCTTCCGAGGTTTTGTGGCGCACGTAATAAGTCCTGAGGATTCCACAGTATGGCCAGTGATGATGAAGACGTGCAGGTGGTGGGCCTACATCCAGTATGAAAAAGGACAGGCTCTGTAGAACTTCCTATGGTGAGTAGATTCAGAGATTGATTGAGATAGCAGCAGCAATTATGATGATGATGATTCTAGGAGGATGGTTCGCTGATGATGATCCAGAGAAGAAGAATTGTGCTAGCAGATCTATGTTGGGAAATACCTTCTTAGTTAAGAGGGAGTGTTGATGTATATGTAACTTCGGAATGTATTTCACCTATGTATTTCATTTATTTATATTGTACTCCTATAGAGATGTGTTATTCCTCTATAAGGAAGTGTCATCATTTGTATTGACAAGTGTCGCAAGTGTCGTAACTTGCTGATGGGTTATTAGACCACCATGTGTGGGGTCGGCCCTGATTAAGTTAACCATGGGTCATTATGCTAAGCTAGACAAGTCATCCCCATAAGTTTATTGGGTAGTCAGGACAAGTATAAATAGAGATCAGGAGATCTCTATTTTGATCATCTCATTATCTCACTCTACATCACTCGAAAAGTGGCACACATGTGAGGAGGAGGATCAGCTGCTAGGAGGAGACTATCTCTGTGTACTTGGGTTGTATTATTGCTCTATCTATCTCTGAGGAAGTTGTGGGGTTTTTCACCTTAGGATTTTCCCCACAGAAACTCTGTGTGTCTATTGTCTCTTATGTTTGCATCTTGTGATGATTAATATGCTTGCTATGATTGATATGCATTGATATACTGTACATGTTATTCTCTCAGTAAAGATCCTAGAGTATATTGAATTAATGCTCGAAAATTAACATGGATAGTATTTGTTCTTCTGAAGAACCATCATGTGAACTTAAGGATGATGTTAGCAAAGTGTAAACAGTATCAGATTTCCTTGAACTTGAAGAAGTGTGTCTTTTGTGTTCCTTATGGCATTTTATTAGGACACATAGTATGTAAACAATGATTGATGGTTGATCTAGTGATTATAGCGATCATAGTAAATATCCCGCCACCTAACTCAATTAAGTAGCTACGCACTACATTGGGACACACATGATACTATATAAAATTCATTAAAGGATATGCACAGATAACTGCGCCTATGGAGAAACTATTGAAAAAAGAAGCGAAGTACAACTGGACTGAAGATTTCCAATGAGGATTGGACACATTGAAAGAGAAGATGGTTACAACGCTGTTAAAGGTCAAATATGCACTTCTCCGTCCGTGATCACATCCAGTTGTCGATCACACAAAAGGACAACTTGGATTGAAGAGCATGATTGCCCTAGATGATGTATGGACTAAACTTACCCCTTTGCAGCTGATAAAACACTCATTCTACCTACTTTTTGAGAAAAATGCTACCCTATAAGCATGATAGTATCGTTCACTTACTGAAATACTCTACTCTACTTCAATAGACTAGCGTTTACCTGCTGAAATACTCTACTTTACTTTAGTAGACTAGTGTACAGCTCAAAAAACTCTTGCAAACGCTAGTTGTAAAGCAGGAAAGTTGCATATTGAACGCTACTCCACTTAAGAAAACTAGCGTACACCTTAAAAAGTAATCAAAAATATATTAATTTGACGAATTGGGATTAGTTGAAGTTGGGTTTGCAACTTCCCCAACCTCCCAATCAGACTACCTCTCGATCCAAACTGCCTACCTTGTCCCATAAATACAAGGGGGATACATGAGAGAGGGATGGATAAACTATGCATTAAGGGTTGTTATGTTGGAGGAATTCCAAGTTAGTGTGAAAAGCAGGAGCCCAGGATCCGGTTGCACAAGCACTCTGAATGATCAGGTATAATTGTACTGATTATTTTATTTTGACAATAAAGGTTGAAATGCCCTTCCCGTCCCAATCAAATGTCTAATGGATTGCATATTTGTTTGGATTAAATGCTTGATTGTATTTGATGTCTAAATTGTATTTCAATTTCATCACTGTTATATCAGTCAAGATACACTGAGGAAGGTATCTTTGTATTGAAAGTTCTTCAAATGGAAGATCAAGTGGAGGATCAATCGAAGGAGCAAGCGAAAGCTAGGATCGAACTTCGTGAATAAGGTATGCCTTCAAGGACCTTGATCTCTTTCCTTTTTTAGAAGCCTATGTGATATGATTAATGTATTTACCTGTCACCCCAGAAGTTGGTAGTGTCCCTCTCCTCGCTATAGGGTAGATTTCCCGAACAACAAACTGGCAACCATAATGGGGACCGGTTGTTTTCTTCTTTAGGAGACATAGTTAGCTTTCCTTCCAGTACTTTTTGATCTTTTTGATCCTCTGAGAGGCTCTGTAGGTTACTGTAGCCTATTTCCATTGCTTGGCTCATTCCAGTTTGAATTTTTAGAGCTTGTTTCAAGCCTTCTCTGGCATGAATCCTGGTATCCCTTGCACACAGTAGCATACACCTGCTGAAAAACACTGCTTTACCTATTGCACAGTAGAGTACACATGCTGAAAAACGTTGCTTTCCCTACTGCACAGTAGGGTACACCTCCCAGTGTACGCAGGTTTGTACACTGCATAGTAGAGTTTTTTCCTATAAGTCTCTGTTTGCTTTTGGGATTTGATTTCCACTTGTTTGGTTTGATTTCCAGCCCCTTGCCTTGTCTTCTTAACTGATCCTTGAGGTCTTTATGTCTTTGTTGAGTCTTTTTTGCCTCTCCTAAGTCCCCTAGGTCATCTTTTGCTTGCTTGAGTACTTTTGAGGTGTCTTGTTTTTTTGTGACTCTTTTTGAAGACCGTGCTTTGTTCCTTGTTGGACATAGTTGTACTCCTGTACCCTAGATGCTTGTTGCAGGTATACAAACCTTTGTTTTGTAACATTTGTTGTTTGTGGCAACACTAAGCATACTTTGACGGTGTCTTGGACTTTGATTTAGGGTTTGACCCCAAGTTGGAGTCCTTAGGGTGTTTTCAAAATCTGTTTGAGTCTAGACACTTCCTGATTGCTTTGTCAGTTTCAGTTTCAAGTAAGTTGAAGTCTTTTAGTTTGCTTCCATTCGAGTCTTTGTGGTTGTAAGGCCATATTTGGTTCGCTTGCCTACCGTTTTCTTGGCTTAGTGCTTTCTTAGGGTTCTTTATGCTTTGGAGCAACCTTTGAAGTTTTCCTTTCCATTTTAAAGCATCTCTTATCCTTGTTTTATTTCCACTTTGTCTTCCAAGCCCAAGGTTTTTTCTCTTTAAAAACTTTGTAGGACAAGTCTTTGTCAAGACATCAATTTGATTGTTGTGAGCCTTAGAGTTGCTTTTCCTTACTTACATTGCTCTTTTAGGTCTTACTTGCTTCCATTTTCGAGTTCTTTTTCTTTTGCATATATCAGAAAAAGCAAAAAATGAGTTTGGTAGTTTAAAGTAGTAAGACTTATACTCATTTCGAAGTAGCGTAGTTTACTTTGTTTTGAATTTGAAAAGAAAAGAAAAAAGAGATTTGTTTTTTGTTTGCTTAGTTTCATTTTGGAAAGAGCATAAATGGAAAAAGAAAAAGAGTCTTCTGTTGCTTTGAAAATTATTTCTTTTGCACTTTACTTTCTCAAACCATTTCCACACAATGCACTACCCTGTTGAGTAAAAAGTTGCCTTGAAAAGAATTTTTAATAAAATCAATTAGAAACATTTTCTTTTTAGGTATACATGACATCAACTAGCTTAGGCTAGAGTTGCGAGCTTAAATCACCTTAAACTACTTGCAACTAGCTTCATTATGCAACAATCGTAGTACAACTTTCATTTAGGTAAACCCATACATATCAAATAGTCCTGGGATGCTCTACTCAAACCAGAGTTAAGCATGAGGCCATGGGAGACTGGAATTGTTGAGGATATCCCCTCACTTTCCTTTTGACCATAAACCAGAGTCGATTCACGTATGGGGGTCCTTTCGGACTTCGGGCTTTGCTACCCTGCCCATGCATTTTGGCTAGGCTAACGACTGTCCCCCCAGGTTATTTCGTATTTATGGTATCCTTAGTATCAGACCTTTAGGATCTTACATAGGTAGAGTGGTCGTTTGTTCCCACTTCACCTCGGACAGGCATGGAAGGTAACCCTCTAGCAGTAATCCCGAGAAAGTGGTTTGGTGATTCAAGCGCTTGCACCCAGTGGACCTCCGGTGGACGCCACGAAACTGACCATCGGTACTCTGTTAGTCTGTTTTGGGCCCTTATCATCCCATACTTAATTCCGAGAGTATTTTCCATCCATTTGATTGGTTTGATTACTTAGGATTTTTTATAGTGGTATGTTGTTTGCCCCTTAGTCTTAGTGGCCACTAGGTTTTTACTTAGTTTTATTTTTATATAATTGTGGAAGACCAACAGCTTTGTAGGTCTTGGAGGTTGCAAAACCTTCCCCCACTCAGTGTGGAGCCACTACCGCCACCACCATGACGGAGAACAGACTCCAGTGGTCTTTTTGAACTTACTGGTGAAATAGAGGTTCTTGGTGAACCACAACCTAGAACCCCGGATCAACAAGTTCTTAATACTGTCGAGGAGGATATTACTTCTAGTGAGTTTAACCCTCCTCTTACAGAACTTAATGATCCGCTTCTGGTACCTATTGGTTTCTAGCAACCCGAGTATAGTGCATATTTTTTCACACCTGGGCATATTATGACTAACCCAAGAGATGAACAGGGAGTTCCACAGACTCCCACAATGGGTATGAATACAAGGATTGTAAATCCTTCTTCCACTGCTACACCAAGTTCGTCGCAGACAGCTTCTGCTTCAACTCCATCCTTCAGTTTTAACACTGGTATGTTAGGCATGCCAAGCTCAACAGCTTTGACATCTTCCTTAGTCGTTACCCCTACTTTTGGACCCAATAATGTAGTGAATGTCACTCCACCTCCTGCAACTCAACAGTCATACCATATACCTCGTACTTGGATTTCCACACCCAATGTTGGGTCGAATCCCTTTGCAACTATGCCTGTCATGAGTACCATGACTGCGCCATCCACCTTGACTACCCCTAGTTTTAACACCTTTGCAGGTTACAATATGAATCAAGGTAATATACCTGCAAGAAATATCCCCTTTTCTTTGTTTTATGGAGGAGGGGGGTAATATTTTTAACCAACAATATGGCGGGGCTAACACCCAACCACAATGGACAAATGCACAGGGTGCCAACCCACTTTCATTTGGGTGGGGGAATTTCAACAACACTTCCACACAACAACAGATGGCTGGGGGAAACCCTTACCAGCAGATGGTTGGGGGCAACCCCTACTAGTAGATGGTTGGAGCCAACCCTAACCAGCAGTTTATGGGTCAAACTATGGGAGGTTCCCCCTTCATGACTCCATCCTATCAAATGCCATCTTATAGACCTTGTTTACCATTTTTGGCAACTCTTAATTTGCCAGATCTTTCCAAGTTATCGAACGATCTGGTGTGCCATAACGTTACGTGGCCACCAGTTCCCACTAAGCTACCTTCGGACATTCCAAAATTCGAAGGTAAAACTAGTGAGGATCCTGGTGATCATTGTTAACACCCAAAAAGTGCTCACTAGCTCACTCCCTTATTCACATGACCCATTTGTCCACTTTTTCCACCATTTGAGCCTTTAAAACCTTCAAAAGGTCACCAAAAAGACCATAATACCCCTTTTTCCCCTCAAAATATGTATTTTTCCTCAAAAAACACAAAAGTGTTAGATATTCCTATACTCTATCCTAGTCCCACCAGTATTTTGATCATTTACATTTTCAGTCATGCATGCACTTTTAGGGTTTGCATGCATCCCAGTCATCAGTCCAGCACCTAGCCCTTAGTTAGCCAGCCCCCAGGAGCTTCTCACTATTCAGTTTTAGCCCTCCAGTTGCTTAATGCGCCCTTCTTCCTTGATTTTAGGAAGCAACTCACCCTTCTTCACCTACCAGTCCAGTTGTCTTCAGTTTATACTCAATTACACTCAGTTACACTTAGTTACAATCAATTACACTCAGTTAGACTCAGTTACACCTACCAGAGTTAGTTTGACTGATGGTTGATAGTTACTTGAGCATTGATGAGTCCACTGATGATGATGAAAACTTCTAGTTGTGCTCCGATGATCATGAGGACACCTACTTGTGCTCCGATGACACTCTATTGATCTTATGATCACTCTGAGAGGCTAATTCGAATTTCCACCTTAGGCATTCAAATCCTCTCTACCATTGTACTATTTATTTGTCCATACTGTGATTAGTTAATTAGTGTGTGTGAAGTATTATTGCTTCTATCTGAGTTCTACTGTACCATATTATTCTGTTGCTCATTATACTGTATTGTTTACTCTTCTTCTATTTTCCTGCTTAATCATAATTACTCTTGTGAGGTATACATCATCTCTTAGATCTGCTGTGAGGATTTTCACATGGTGTCAGAGCATGTTGAGAGTATTGTTTATCTCCATTCTTGAGAGTTTTTTGCAGGTTATTACCAAGATTTCGAGTGCAGCAGTTGCAGCAGTAGCAGTTGCAGTTATTCTATATTGTTTTTGCAGGTCCTCTATAGCTTCTATGTATTCATCAGGAATTACTCCTCTTGATCCACTCAACTATGATGAATGGAAACCAAGAATGATAGCAGACTTGAAGATCCATGATCTTTTTTATTGTTATTTTGAAAGAGAGTTTGAATCCCTTGAAGAGAAGATTGACTGGTTAAATAAAAGTGACATGCACTTTCAGGCAATAATGTTTTCTTTGTTTGCACGCTAGAGATTCCAATTCAAATACCGTAATGGTGTTGAAACTCCAAAGGACTTATGGAGTCCAAAATAGATATAGGCTCACCTGGATGGAAAATTTGGCAGAGAGAATGAAGGACTTGGTCCCAACCCATTCAAAAGAAAACAAAGTGATGCATTCGCTCCTCTTGATGGTCTCTTAGATCATGCACCAGTATCATCTCATATTGAAGTTGTTGACAAAGAACTTGTAGATTCTCCACTCATGCTCAAACTTTCTTCTCTTTTTGTGCCAGCTCACACTCTAGATATTGCAGAATGTCCTAAATCCTCTCTTGCACCAGAGTCTGTTGGTTTGCATCATGATCACATGATTATTTCGGAGGTCAAAACAGCTATTGAAGGTAATGCATTCGCTCCTCTCCAGCTATCTCCTCTTTTATACTATTATATGATCATAATTCCATTCTTTCAGAAGGTCATTGAAGAATATGGCCATTGCCATTCGCTTGGGATAATTTCTCGTGCATCTACTCGTTTTGATCTCACCTCTCATGGTTCAAAGGAGATCTCAAGAAACCATGATTCAAGTCTTGGATCTAATTTGGATTCTAAGCAATTACTGCTTGGGATAATTTCTCATGCATATGATAGTTTTGATCTCACCCCTGTTGGTTCAAAGGAGATCTCAAGAAACTATTTTTTAAGTCTTAAATCTGATTTTGATTTCAAGCAAACATGTAATAGTTATTTTTGGCATAATCTCACCCATGGTGGTTCGAAGGAGAAGACAAAAGACTATATGCACTTTCACAGATTTGATCCTACCTCAGCTGATTCGAATCACAGGTTCAAGGATCATTCTCATACTATTGAATTTGTTCTCATCACATTCGATCTGAAGAGAAAGTACAAGCACATGCTTTTTGAGCATGATCCACTTCTTCCCAAGAAGAAGATACCTCCAGACATATGACCAAGCATCACACATGCTTGAGTTTGGAGCATTTATTTTTATGTGTACCTTACAGTCTATTTTTTGAGGAGGGGGTATGTTTCCCATGAAATTTTCCCATTTTCTTGGTTTATTGACTGTTATTATTCATTGTATTGGGTGACCTTTGGTCTTAGTTACCAGGGACCAGGATGGATTAAGGGGGGGTGTTAGGGTATTCCTATATCCATCCTAGTCCCACTAGTATTTTGATCATTTACCTTTTCAGTCATGCATGCACTTTTAGGGTTTGCATGCATTCTAGGGTTTGCATGCATTTTGCATGCATCCCAGTCATCAGTCCAGCACCTAGCCCTTAGTTAGCCAGCCCCCAGGAGCTTCTCACTATTCAGTTTTAGCCCTCCAGTTGCTTAATGCGCCCTTCTTCCTTGATTTTAGGAAGCAACTTTCCCTTCTTCACCTACCAGTCCATTTGTCTTCAGTTTACACTCAGTTACACTCAATTACAATCAGTTACACCCAGTTACACCTACCAGAGTTAGTTTGACTGATGGTTGACAGTTACTTGAGCATTGATGACTCCACTGATGATGATGAAGACTTTCAGTTGTGCTCCGATGATCATGAGGACACCTACTTGTGCTCCGATGACACTCTATTGATCATATGATCACTCTGAGAGGCTAATTTGAATTGCCACCTTAGGCATTCGAATCCTCTCTACCATTGTACTATTTATTTGTCCATACTGTGATTAATTAATTAGTGTGTGTGAAGTATTATTGCTTCTATCTGAGTTCTACTG
This sequence comes from Larix kaempferi, assembly GCA_027924585.1. Classification (NCBI taxonomy): domain Eukaryota; kingdom Viridiplantae; phylum Streptophyta; class Pinopsida; order Pinales; family Pinaceae; genus Larix; species Larix kaempferi. Next base: position 2,281,798 of record BSBM01000243.1, on the reverse strand, counting down.
TACCATATTATTCTGTTTCTCATTATACTATATTGTTTACTCTTCTTCTATTTTCTTGACCACTACCAGGCAAGGAACATGCTACCAATCGATGGGGCTTTTAATCAGAATTCAGCCCACTCATTGATTCCTATGAATAAAATGTGAATGTGCAGATGTGACACAAGAAAATCATGCACAGCGAAATTAAAACAACATCCACACACTCTTCATATGCATTCAACATATCAATAACAACCTCAAATTAGCAAACGAGAATACTTATCTTAAACCAAGTAGTCCCTGAGCAACCAGCTACGCTTCTGCAACGTTCCACCCAACCGTAGGCCAGTGTTCTCCTCAATCTCTCAGCACCACTGCCACCCCCGAGCTGGGCATGATCTCCACAAGGAAAAGGGAAAACAGGCTCTCACATAGCCAAAGGTATATCAAAATCAGCCAAGCCAATCAGCAATTGGGTTTTTCAGGCTGTTAAGAGAGTTTTTCAGGATGTTAAGAGATGGGTGCAAATAACATCAAAAGCATAAGTGTTGGGCATGAGAAAACGCCTAAACAGTGAAGTTCCCAACAGTGGGCTTTCCCGAGCTTCAGAAAAACGTGGGTAGACTCAAAACGAATTGGCAACTAGGAAACTCGACTAGGAGAGCAACCCATTTCAGAAAAATGCCCCAAGGGAAAAAACGACCTCTCCCTCAGTCCAAAATCGCATCCCTCCTTCCCCAGCTGCTCCAAAATACCAAAACGAGTTTCTGGGCATGGAAAAACATAGGGTTATGGCCAAAAAACGTGAGGATAAACTTCTGGGAGCTCAGACTGCGTGAGGGGAGAAATGTAATCAGTGTAGAATTGCCTTAGGCAGCATTCCGTGGGGGGTTTCTTGCCCAGCAAGCCAAAAATACGATTTTCAGGTTGATGGCTTGCCCATGCACGAAAATCTGGCTGCCATACTTCTCCAATCCCAAGACAATAACTGCCCCAACAAATCTTTGGAAGAATTAAATGATTGGGTGCATGAGACAAAAATGGGTAGTTAGTGGTTTATGGGTTTCCCCATTGACACATGGGTTAAGACCATTGGCTTAAGGGTTTTGAATAATTCCCCTCCCCCCCCCCTATTCCTTGTAAAGATCATGCCCCCATCTCTTTGTTTCATTGAGTAGCCGGTTGTGGGTTTTTTTTCATTAAAATTGCCTGTTTACATGATGTCCGATTTTACATTGTGCTCCGCTAGCACAAGAACCATATGCATCTATTTTAATTGCTGATACATAAAACGACAAATCAGTGGCAAGGCCTTGGCCTTGAGCTCCTCACCATGACTAAATAACAATATTTACATCATTTACAATATTAATGCAATAGGGTCAAGCTGGGGACATTACATTCCCCTCCCCTTGGAATAACACCGTCCTCGGTGTTCCAGCATTTAGGAAATAAATACCCGCTTTACATATGTCCAAAATTCACAAAAACTTTGCAGAGCTGCCCTGCATTCTGTTCTTTACCTTGAACTTTCAGGACCAAGTCCTTTGATCTTCACGAGCTGCTCCTGCTGATTCGGATCTTCTAGCTCATCCATAAGTCTGAAAACTTTATGGCCGCTACCCTCTTGAGGTTCTCTTGTTGGACAGTTGCGGAAGTAATGATTCCCCCCACATTTCCAACACTTCACGGGTTGCTTCATCTTTACCTGCTCAATTTCCTTTGAGTCTTCCCACCTGGAATGTTTCTTAATCGGACGATTGGATGAATGCTTCTTCGCTGATCCACTTTTCTTTCCCTTGCTGATTGCTTTCATAATACTTTTTACCTCTTTCTGCAGACGAATAGAGTCCTGCAAGACCTTGTGGTTCATCTTGTTCTGCTGCTTTTGCATTTTGAGCATCTCTCCAAGATTTTCTTGGGTCTTGGCAATTGTTTGAAGAAGACTTCCAGCCAATTCTAATAGCCCTTGGTCTGCCGCCATGGTCAATGGAAATGATTGACCACACTTTGCTTACTAGCAACACTTTCCTGCACCGGCTGCAACCAATTGATTCAATTTTCACCTGTGAAATTCATCATTACAATTCTCGTTAGGCCAAGCATAAACCAAACATCAAAATCAGTCAATGGTTTTTCCCCAGTTGACATGGATAGTCCATGCCTTACTCATGAGACTTCCACACTTGTCATGCTTTCCTAACATACACATGAATTCCTTCATGTTCATCCATTCACAAGAAATTCATTAATTAGCATTCACAATTCACTTTAATCAAATAACACACTTTTACTTTCAGTCATGCATGCATTCAGCAATTTTCTAACTCTATAAATGCATCAATAAAAGGAAAGAGAGAGAGCCGTAAGAGTTTCTCCTCTTAGTTTTGTTCCGTTCTGGAACCCACACCACCACTGGGGTTTTCATGCTCCTGTCCTCTTTCACTTCACGTGAATGCTCGACTTGCCCTTCTTCGCTATGACACGTAGTGTTTATGGTCTATTCCAGACCTCTCAACCATGGAGTTCCTCCACTTGGTTGGTCTAACTCTTGGCTGCTAGGACTCACACAGTTCCACTAGCCCCATCTTTCATTACTGCTCATGCTGAGCTCCTCAAGGTGGTTACATGTCCACCTGCATTCTTAAGATGCTTCAAGGTTCTTGCTTCCAACAATACCTGCGTCAGATGTCTTCACTTTATCCCACAAGATCCTTCGTTGCTTTCCAAGCATTGGATTTCCCGTGGATACAACAATGAATGTTGGGCCAGCACGCAGGCTACTCCACAACCATCTGAATAGGCAATGCCAGGCCAATACGCTGACTGGTTTTATCAATTGTTTAAGGGAATGTTTGGCCAGCACTCCGGCTGCTCCACAACATCAAGTGGTTAATGTTCCCACCAACTACCCTCTGAATTTACCGAGAATTTTATAGTTCCAACCAGTTACTCTCTGGCTTTACCAAGCATTTATAGCTCTTTACAAGGTCCTTGTTTCCTGTAATGGCCAAGGTTTCCAACAAAGAAACAACAGTGCATTAGCTTGGTTACAATAAGATTCGTACCCGAAATCTTCATTATTCCAAACAAGAATTAAATGAAAATGAATACTTATCTGTATTGTGCGTTTCCTCGCTACTCCACAGGTTTCCTTCTCTGCTTTACAAGCCTTGGATCACCTGTGGGGTGGATGCTTGGCTAGCACACATGCTACTCCACAACATCATCCGAATAGGCAATGCCAAGCCAGTGCGCCGACTGGGTTTATCAGGCATCCCGCAAATCAGTATGCTAAGCCAGTACGCCGACTGGGTTTATCAAGCATTTCAAAAATCAGTATGCTAAGCCAGTACGCCTACTGGGTTTATCAAGCATTTCAAAAATCAGTATGCTAAGCCAGTACGCCGACTGGGTTTATCAAGCATACAACAACCATTCGTCACAACTTCCAAATAACCAATGCCAAAACAGTACGCCGACTGGGTTTATCAGGCATACAACAACCATTGCCAAGCCAGTACATCGACTGGGTTTATCAGGCAATATGAACAACATAATATGATTACGTGGCTCCTTCTCTTGTGCAACCAGTGGTTCCCTCCAGGAACTCCATAGGTGACTCACTTGACTGCAGGCTAGCATGGCCCCACAATACCCACTCACACTACACAAGGATGATACCCCTTTTCTGCAACACAGCTCCCCGGGCCTATCCATCCCTTCTAGTGTCCTTTAGTGTGAGTGTAGAAAGGTTACCACTGCCCATACAGTCCTCTTGAGCACCCTTTCTTCACTTTGCCTCTTTCGTGCAACACCAAGTTGCATTGGTGTAAGCTGTTAGCACAAGAAGGATAAGCAGGCTCATCAGTATTGTTGCCCAAAAAAAATTGTAATCATATTTCATATCATTCACTATCAAGTATTGAAACACCAGGAATGCGTCCATTCCCTTAGGGTGTAGTCAATATTGAAAACCCTATCATGACCCAGCACCAGAAAAGGTGTGCACCCCCTGTCCGATGTGCGCCATGTAGGCCCTAGTCATACTCAAGCAGTCTGGAGCAATAGTAAAATAATAAAACATGCTCTGCATATTAAATCTAATAACCAGACACATATATTCTTGGTTAGGGTTACGGGATACTCATTCGTTTCACAGATGTTTATTTTCTGCATTTGTGAAGAATGGATCTCCCTTCTCTGAGTCAACAGTCCTTCGGTTTTCCCCCCAATATTTTCACGAGCCATAACCCACACATGCCTTCTTGGCATAGTTTACTGTCTCACTCACATGCCTTACCAACATGCAGTTTGTCTGAGACATTATCAACATTCACAATGGCGTTTCACCCGAAACCCATTTCCAAAGCATGGGATCCTTCCCGTCTAGTTTGGCTTCTGTAGGCCATCACACATGATCTTCCTGTAATGTGTCATCCTGGCACACTTTATCAAATAGCCAAATAGTCAGCACATTTAGCAATAAGCCTCAAATATGATTGTTCCATAACCAATCAATAACATTAATAATTAATTCAATATGAATTTACAATTTTGTCTACTACAGAAATTAGTTTTCTTATCCATGAGGCTATCCTCATATTGTTTGGCTCCTGTAAGTGACACCACTCTGCCCGTTATGGTCTTATGTCCGCTTCCATACGGGAGCATCCACTTACAGCATGTCCTCCTGACACATTTTCATATAAGCCACACAGTCATTATCAATTATTAGCAAAATTTCAAATCCGAAACCATTACAAATCTGATATTTACAACTGCTCTTACTAACAAAACTTGGAGCTCTCAACCATGAGATTTCTCCTCATACGCTCTAGATCAAATTTCACAGTCATATCATTCATACAACTCTGTACTTCCACAAAGCATTCTAGCGGCCCATCGATCATGATTGGGCTCTTCATGCCCTTACTATTCTGCATTCAAAACAGCCCATGAAATGATCCTAGAATTATCATCAATTCATTATTTATTTTGCAATAACATATGCATCATCCCTATGCATTCATACAATGCATCACAAGATTTATAAAATCTCTTAATGCACATCTACTCAATGCTACCTTGCATTGTTTCATGAGTACTATGCATTCAAGCATATTATGATCAAAACATGACTATCTCATATAACTTGCATTATCATAATCAGGACCACTAGTCCTCACTTGCTTTGGTTATTAAGTACATAACCAACATACACATGGCATGACATAAATTCATATGAATGCATTGAGATTTCTAAATAGTCATAGGGTGTAAGGATCATTTCCTTCACTTACCCACACCTCACCAAGCTTGGTAGGTTAACAGCCCCAGTCGATATTCAATATTACATGCAAATTAGCTCAACATAGCTCAAACATAGTTGGAGAGATCTTACCAAATCCCCTTTCAACATTCATGCAATTTGGCACCAATAATCATTACCTGCATGGGTACCATTAACATCGTCTGATGTCACCTGATCAGTTGGCCTCTTACCAAGGTTGCTCAGTCCTTTTTCCAACTTTATGATCACAGATTTGTTGCGCCATCCTTTCTGCATAAGGTTGTGGGCTTCATGCAACAACATCCTCAGAACATTTAGCCATGCTCTTTGTTATCTTTGGTCCTACAACCAATACCAACATCAATAGTGATTATCAACCACAATATTCTACATTAGTGGTTTATTGCATATGCCTACTTCATTATTCTACCAATGTGCAATATCCCATTTATGCACAGGCGTTTCTATATGCACTATGCAATTTGTTAAGATGCCATCTAGTGCATATACATCTATGTAATCCTTTACTTTTTAACATTTTTATGCCATATGACAATTTCATAATTATAAGTATGATAACAAACAGAGGTTTAAGAAATTCTTCCCTTTTCGATCCCTCATCGTGACATGGAATTCCTCTTCCATATCCTGCAATTGTAGAAATTGCCCATATTGACAACAAAATTTGTTTGTCAAAACAGCCACTGGCACTCTTCTGCACTAAATATCTATGATATATGTAGACCTCCTTCAAACTCTGGTCATGCATCATTGTTCCCTGCTGGACAAGCTTTCCAATGCCTGTCTTTATGCTCCATTCCGACATCAGGTGCGGGAACTGCATCCTTTCAAAAATGACAACTTTCACTCCCATTCGGCACATTTTACACAGTGGCATTATATTCTCTGAAATTCGCAAATTACTTCATGCACGTGGGAATAATGCCGTACTAACAATTCGTCAAATCACAAACAAAGACACATGAGGGGGAAAAAGAAAGGGGGGTCAAGGGGGCTTGCCCCCTTGTGGCTCGCCACTGCAGGGCGGGTCGAGGGCAGCGCCCTCGTTTTTTTTTTTGTTTTTTTTTTACGAATCACGCCTCATCGGGCGATTCGCTGAATCCTGCCGCAACGGCAGTTCGCGAAATCCGGCCGCGACGGGTGGTTCACAGAATTCTCCCGCAACTGCGGGGCGGTTGGCCTTCCGCAATGGGCGGAGCGATAGGCTGAAAGCTTCCGCAATGGCCGGGGCGATAGGTGGGAGGTTTCCGCAATTGGCGGTTCACAGCATGCTCCTGCAACTGCGGGGCGGTTGGCTGAAGCCTTCCGCAATTGCGGGGAGCTTGGCCCAAGCCTTCCGCAATTGCGGGGCGCTTGGCCCAAGCCTTCCGCAATTGCGGGGCGCTCGGCTGAAGGCTCCCGCGGTTTCGGGCGATTTTTCGCGAAAAGATTTGCGGAACGACTTGCGGAGTGCTTCCGCAATGGCGGAACGATTCGGCGAAGTCTTCCGCAGTTGCGGAACGATTCGGCGAAGTCTTCCGCAGTTGCGGAACGATTCGCCGAAGTCTTCCGCAACTTCGGAACGACTCGCCGAACTCTTCCGCATTGTGGAACGATTCGGAAGAGAATTCCTTCCGCAAATTTCGGAAGAGAAATCCTTCCGCAAATTTCGGAAAAGAATTCCTTCCGAAAAACTTCCCTTCGCAATTTTTCAGAAAAATTCTCGGAACGCTTCCGAAATTTCGGAACGATTCGCCGAATGCTTCCGCAGTTGCGGAAGACATTCGGGAATTCCTTCCGAAACAGTCTTTAAACAGTTTTAAACAAAATTTTCAAAAACAGACTTTAAACAAAATTTTTCCCAAACTCTTAAGAAAAACTTAACTTCTTCTCTTCTCTTTTACTATCAGTTTTGGTCCATAGCGTCCCAGTGCTGCAACGCAGCTCTGATACCAACTGTCATGTACCCACCTGCTGACCACTACCAGGCAAGGAACATGCTACCAATCGATGGGGCTTTTAATCAGAATTCATCCCACTCATTGATTCCTATGAATAAAATGTGAATGTGCAGATGTGACACAAGAAAATCATGCACAGCGAAATTAAAACAACATCCACACACTCTTCATATGCATTCAACATATCAATAACAACCTCAAATTAGCAAACGAGAATACTTATCTTAAACCAAGTAGTCCCTGAGCAACCAGCTACGCTTCTGCAACGTTCCACCCAACCGTAGGCCAGTGTGCTCCTCAATCTCTCAGCACCACTGCCACCCCCCGAGCTGGGCATGATCTCCACAAGGAAAAGGGAAAACAGGCTCTCACATAGCCAAAGGTATATCAAAATCAGCCAAGCCAATCAGCAATTGGGTTTTTCAGGCTGTTAAGAGAGTTTTTCAGGCTGTTAAGAGATGGGTGCAAATAACATCAAAAGCATAAGTGTTGGGCATGCGAAAACGCCTAAACAGTGAAGTTCCCAACAGTGGGCTTTCCCGAGCTTCAGAAAAACGTGGGTAGACTCAAAACGAATTGGCAACTAGGAAACTCGACTGGGAGAGCAACCCATTTCAGAAAAACGCCCCAAGGGCAAAAACGACCTCTCCCTCAGTCCAAAATCGCATCCCTCCTTCCCCAGCTGCTCCAAACTACCAAAACGAGTTTCTGGGCATGGAAAAACGTAGGGTTATGGCCAAAAAACGTGAGGATAAACTTCCGGGAGCTCAAACTGCGTGAGGGGAGAAATGTAATCAGTGTAGAATTGCCTTAGGCAGCATTCCGTGGGGGTTTTCTTGCCCAGCAAGCCAAAAATACGATTTTCAGGTTGATGGCTTGCCCATGCACGAAAATCTGGCTACCATACTTCTCCAATCCCAAGACAATAACTGCCCCAACAAATCTTTGGAAGAATTAAATGATTGGGTGCATGAGACAAAAATGGGTAGTTAGTGGTTTATGGGTTTCCCCATTGACACATGGGTTAATACCATTGGCTCAAGGGTTTTGAATAATTCCCCTCCCCCCCCCCTATTCCTTGTAAAGATCATGCCCCCATCTCTTTGTTGCATTGCGTAGCCGGTTGTGGGTTTTTTTTCATTAAAATTGCTTGTTTACATGATGTCCGATTTTACATTGTGCTCCGCTAGCACAAGAACCATATGCATCTATTTTAATTGTTGATACATAAAACGACAAATCAGTGGCAGGGCCTTGGCCTTGAGCTCCTCACCATGACTAAATAACAATATTTACATCATTTACAATATTAATGCAATAGGGTCAAGCTGGGGACATTACAAAAAACCAAGCAACAGTTTTTGGCGACACAGGCGCGATCTAAATCACGGTTGTTTAGCTGAAAGCCGCGATCCAAATCGCAGGTTTTAGCCAGAAAGTCGCGATCCAGATTGCAGGTTTTGACCCGAAAGCCGCGATCCAGATCGCAGGTTTTGACCCGAAAGCTGCGATCCAGATCGCAGGTTTTAGCTAGAAAGCCGCAATCCAAATCGCAGGTTTTGACCAGAAAGCCGCGATCCAGATCGCAGTTTTTAGCCCGAAAGTCGCGATCTAGATCGCAGGTTTTAGCCCGAAACCCGCGATCTAATCACTTGATAGCGCGACCCAACTTTCAAATGCCCATATCTCCCTCTCCCGAACTCCATTTAAGATGCGTTTTTTTTTTTTTAATTGGGTGTTTTCAAGCAAGGAATCCAAATATCTTATTAGATTTAATAAATGTTGCATATACATTTCTCTAATTTTTTATTTTAGTGTTATTTATCATTTCAGTTCACCCATTTTGGCCCATTTCTCCCAACCATCTCCCCTACAATTTTTGGACAACCTACTATTTTATTTTGCAGCATTAAAAATCCAAATTTATTTTCTGTTATATGCTTTACTAATCTTTTTGAAAAGTTTCAGTTAAGTGAAAGAAAGATTTGTTAAGTATTTTCTCAGGTTGTAAGTTTCATACATTGCAAGGTTAGAACCATATTTCTAAATTGCTGAATATTTTGCCCAAGAAAGACTTTAGAAATCCATTTATTTTTAGATACATTATTTGCTTTACCTTACAAAACTTTTTAAAGAATCCATATTTTTTTAAAAGATTATTATTTAGCATTTATATTTGAAACGTCTTTTATTTTTTCGCAAATTGGAATCATTATTTTAGTTTGTGATTAAATCGCCCATGCGAGGCAAATTGTTTTGATATACACCCACACAAGCACACAATCTGTCACAATAATTTCAAGTGAGCCTTAAAAGTTACCTTAACTCAACCAACATTCTAACCCCACTTGGGGAACACAAAAAGAATTGTGTAGCTAGGTAGGACTGAGAAGATAAGTATCCAAATAACACCCCTCACTCATTTTGTATGTTGAGACATAGTGGTTGACATTTAGGGTACCAAAATCCCTTATTATTTGTTGACATAGTTTTACCCCAATTCGTCGGGAAGGCCTCTCCCTTAGGAGGGTTGAAGTAGCCAGAGTGGTTCCGGAAGCCTGATTGGAATACCGTAATCATTAGTAACCGAAAGATACCACTTGTAGTTCTCATTGTACCACCTTTATGGGAGTAAAGCGACGATAAAACCAAACTGCAGATTCACCCAACCGAACGTGTCATGAACGGGGCATCTTAGTGGCCAAACTTTTAGGATTGTCTACTCGGTGTCCCTCCCGGTAGGGGGATATCTAGCCTTTGATTCTACAATTTATATTATCTGACTTGGATTTCATCACCTTGCAGATAATATACCTTGTCGAGTCATAATACTTTTTATTTAGGTGTTTGCATGCTCCATTACCTCCCTTTGGTCATAGAATACACCTTTTTATATTTTTAGGAACTGTTTGCATGTTGCTTTCTTGACCACATTTTTTTGTTACTCCACTTACTATAGCACAGTTGTTATAGTAAGTGTTTTGAGGTTGGTTTTTGGCCTAAGTGCCATTTATTTTTTATGCTCCCCTCTTGCACGCACGGTTTCGTTAGGGATTTAGAGCTTTCCACTCACCACCACCTAGTATTTTTTTCACAAACTGGCACCATTGATTCCCCAAGATGTTCTTGGCGTTTCCAGGGGGACCCCCCACAGTACGGTTCTGAATCCACATGTCATCGGAATAGAGCCCCATCATCTGATTCTAACGTGCCTCATTTCACATCTGATTCTGAGGCAGAATTCGAAAATCCCACATACACTACACCCACTAGCCCCATGGTTGGTTCGCATTACGACAACTTTTTCACAGGGGTTGTTGGTGGAACATCGTCCACCCCCGCCACCACAACGACCACCATGGCAGCCACACCTCCCTTAGGGATTCCTAATATGGGACCTACACCTACATTAGGTACACCTTCCATGGGACAATTTCCCAATATAGGACCCCCACCTAACTTAGGCATGCCCACTATGGAAACTATACCTACTATCCCCGCTACCACTCAGGTTCCAACACCTCTTAGACATCTTCCCAACCCATCTGTGACTCCCGTTGCACTTGGTGGCGCGAGACCCTCCCACACTCTTATGGGTGGAGGGCACATACCTCCCATGACAAATATCCCCCTAGGGGGCAATGGCATAATACATAACGCCACCACCAACACTTATGCCCCCATGACAACATCACACCCCTCCGCCAGTTTACCATTTATGGCTAGCCTTAACCAACCAGACTTGGCTAGGCTAACAAATGATCCCATCCGACATGACCCTACTTGGCCCCCCATGCCCACAAAGCTCCCCTCAAACATCCCAAAGTTTGAAGGGAAAGCTGGGGAAGACCCTCAAAACCATATCATGTCGTTTCACCTATGGTGTTCCTCAAACTCCATAGTAGATGATTCTATTTGACTCCGACTTTTACAAAGAACTTTCACTGGTTCTACAGCCAAATGGTACTTTGAGCAGCCACATGGGACACACCCCACGTTTACATCCCTTGCCTCAACGTTCCTTCAGTTCTTTCAACTACCTGTATGCTATGATGCAGGAGTGGAAATACTGTTGTCTTGTAGACAGAACACCGCTACACACATCACCAATCATATCCATGAGTGACGTAAGCACCGTAGTCTCTGCAAGATAAATATTAATGACCGTATATTCCTGGATTGGTTCCTAAAATCACTCCTCCCTCTCATAGCCAAGGACGTGGATTCTGAACGACCCCAGTCGGAAGAAGAAGCCATTCTAAAAGCACAACAATTTGATCTGATCTACGCCCAGTGTGGCTACTTGTATACCATTTTACCTGACACTCCCACGGTGATTCCTCCCGGACTGACGCGCTCGGGGCATCCCATGCCGCCGACGGCATCATTGGACAAGTTGCGTCCCACAACCCACTATTTTCCATTATGCGCAATAATACCGGCCTCGATATTTCGCAGGCCACATCTCACTCCGGAGCTACAACTTCGTATGCTCCCATGGCCCACCCCCACCACACTCATGGACCCTCATGTCCACCACAATGTTATGGTCACGCACCTTCATCCTATCCACCTCTGTTGACACCCCCCTACATATTACCATCAGCAGGCCACACATGCTCCTGTTCACTCATAAGCCCCAGTGGCTTATTACCCACCACAGGCAGCGCTTGCTATACCACAACCTCCAGTCACTCAGACTTATCCTCCAAACAACAACAACGCTACCCCCACCAACCAAAACCCTGATCGACCACTGAAACAAGGTAAGAACCCCAATTTATGAACAAACCACCCATGTTCCATATGCGGAGTATACGGCCATTACACACACACTTGCCCCCATTTGGAGCGAGCGCACCAACTGTGGAATGATGACACCCAACACCAAGGGCACGCAGCACAACCAGCGCCACCTACTCAACCACAACCCATGGTGCTGCAGAATCCTTTGCCCACACAAGGAGTGGTGAACACTCGTCCATTGGATCCTCCTCAAGGAACCACAGCACCACAACAACAAATCACATATGCTGCACACACAAACCAACCAATGGATTCAAGTACTCATCATCTCCTTATGATGTCATCATCCAACATGAATCTCCAAACGCGTCGAAACCAATACGCCCCCACTGCACCTAAAAATGTTCTCCCTATGATTGAACAACCAGTTCAGAACGCACCTACATCGTTTGTCTCCACAGTCAGACCCAGATTATACTCGGAATCACGTATGACTTCCACATTCCAATCCATCCCACCCCCTTTGAAAATAACTGAAGTATCCGATTTATGTACCCTCTCGCACAACAAACAACAGCATACTCAACAACCTCAACCACTGCCACAACCAACCGCAGTTCCTACTCATATCGGAACAACACTAATTCACACTATCCCATTCTTGTTTCCATTTTCAGGAGTTGTCAGCACGCCAGTAATGGCTACACTTAACCTTCTAGGTTTAACATTAGGATAAACTGTATGGTACTTACCTTCCCCAACCCCCCCACTGACTCCGACCGTTGTTTTACAACCGGTACAACCCATGAATATTTCAAACCATCCACCACCTGGCATACCGAACCCCCAAAATCGTCTACCACCTGGTGTTTCGATCTCCCAAAACCAACCACCTCCAACAGGGGGCACTACATCGACATCTAGTTATGTCCCCCCTCAATCCCGCCACACTGGGGGAAGAGGTCCACAAACCTACACCACTGGACCCACAACTCGCACCCCCCCCAATGATGCCCAAATTAGCTCAGAATCCCCCAACAACCCATGTGCTCCCTAAGTGCTCCTTGTGTGACGATATAGGCCATGCTACCCATCTATGCCCACAACTATCGGCACTTCAAGAACACATGAATATGTTGGATGACGACACCAACGTTCCATTTGTCAAACTAGAACTACCCCCTTAGCCCCGTGATAAATCATTGTGCACAAACCACCCTTGTGCGATATGCGGCATCTACGGCCATTATTCACATCACTTCCCTGATCTCCCAGATTATAGAGCAGCACTATATGAACTAAATAATGTCGACCTAGAGATATCCCCTCTTCTCATTGAGGAAATATATCCCCCAAAATCTTCCTCCTTGGAAGAAATTAACACCATTTACATGGTTTCCACTGGAGACCCCTCTGTCCGGTCGGCCCCTTCCACTGATCCCTTTGACACACATGTTCAACCCTTTCAAATCAATGAGGAAACCACATGTCAACAGCATATGGGTAGGCCCAAATCCTTGCCTACTCATCATCATCGTGATTCTCGTCGGAGATACTGGGGGAATCCACCCCACAAGGGGAATCCCCCATCATCATATCATCACTTCAGTATGCCACCATGGCCCACAGCCTCATGGTACACCCCCCTGCCAGCAGTTGTTCAATGCCCTGTTGATCCCTCTCTAAGACAGCATCTGCACCGCATTGGCACCTCTGAGTTAGGGTGCATAATAGATTACCTCGACCCGGGGATAGGGGGCATGATCAATCATTTTGAACCTTCCCCATCACATCTATCTCATTATTTCAATGACCCCATTGTTCAAACCAACACATGTGTGATCCACAATCATAAACCCCATGCACATAGCATGGGGGCAAGTCATTAACCCTGCTCACTTTTTCACATGCGTGATCTCAACCATTTTTTAGGTCACATATCACTTGTATATTTGATTTGATTTAGTACACCTAGTATTCTTCCCCCATGGGCCACCATTTTTCCCCACCACTGCATCCATGGCTTGGTAGGCTCACCTTTATTTGTAGCCATTTAACCTAGTTATTTCCTTTGACCATTTCGAAGTCCTTATGACCTCCATTTTTCGCACCATTTGCACCGTCAGATTCAGTTTTCCATGCTCGTGATGATGCTTGAGATCATTTCTCGCTCTCACTGCCATATTTTTCGGGCATTTTTCATATGCCCCTCGTCGCCTCGTTTTACGTCCCACATCGACTGTTGCCCATTTTTTACGATGTTTATATCACCGGATTCAATTTTCCGCACTCGACGATGCTTGAGATCATTTCTTGCTCTCACCCCCAGAGTTTTTGGGCACTTTCTCACATGCCCGTCGTCCCCTTGATTTGTGTGCCACATCGGTAGCTGTCTGATTTTACAAATATTCGCATCACAACTTATACATGAGCCCACCACTCCATCCATACTACAATTATGGCGTTGTTTTTCTACCATTCATCAACCCACGAGGAGGCCCCATTAGTGTTTCCCCCTATCACCGTGCTTGATCCCCATACTCGGCCTTTGATTGAACACTTCCTCCTTGCCTCTCTATTACTTTTGTTCGATATAATTTTATCCCTTTTTCGGGCCGAGCAATTCCTTTACAAAAAAGGCACTTAGGGAGTTTCTGTTAAGCTCTTTTCTGACTCCTAAAACAATGAAAAGATAGCCAAGCAATCTCGCTTCCTTTCATGCTCGCTAAAAGTATTTGAAAGGGCGTCTACCTGGTATAAGTTTACCCCTTTTCCGGACCTTGTAGACTAATTACAAAAAGGAATACTCTAGTCACATCGGCTAGAAGAGTTCTCCATTTGCATCATTTTATACTTTTTCAGGCCTTGGAGACTAACATACGAAAAAGAACACCAATGGAGTCTACTTACCGCTTTCAAACTCCCTAAAATTGAAACCAACCATGAACAATCGACGTCTTAGGCTCGTACAAATCCACAGGACGGTACTCATCCACAAATTCAGATTCTTCTTATCGTTTTCAGACTCCTTAAAAATGAAAGCACTCACGAGCATAAACAGTCCTAGGCTTGCATAAATCCACAGGACAGTACCATTTCAGAGCACACTTTTATCCCTTCTTGGAGCTCATTAAAACCACGAAGAAGGGCCCAATGGTGCTTTTCAGCGCCACAACAGATCATGTCTACTCATATGGCAGCTTCCTCATTCTGGTCACCTTTGTTCAGAGTATTCTGCAGTATGTCACCCTAAGACTCTCCCAATAGCATCCATCAGCTTCTCCCCCTAGAGTCACTCCAGTTAGCAATACATACCCTTGATAAGCTATGATCCTCACACCTAAAAGTCAGTTTCCTATGCTGTCAGGTTAACCACCATGTCATCATGCTCTGAACAAAGGAATTTTGAGTCCACCCACTCTATGACCCCAGTTATTCCCCATCCCCACAGTATGTCAGTCCTACCATCAGTACTATCACACTTCAATTGTACACCTCACGCTCCTGTCAAGGAAACATCATCGCCTTGGTAGTTGCCGGTCTCCCTCTGTCGACGCCAACCAAATCTATTCCAGAGGATAGACCCAAAGGTCCCTGTGCCTTGGACTCATCACCATTAGTAATGAGTGCCTACGGATCATTTTGAAAGGAGTCCTCAATGCCTCTCCAAATGATTGTTTCTCACATGCTCGACTTCAACACCTTGATCACATCGTCGAGACTCGTACAGGGTATCGGTCCTATTAGTCATTTTTTGAAGACCCCGGATATCACCTGACTCTACCACATTTATGAGTTTTTTTTAGAAAAAAACCAGTTACACATTCCTATAGATATCCGGGTTGCGCTCAGCGACAGTTTTCAAGATGTACCCCAGTTTTATACTCCCTCGAGTATACAGTTACATAAATTCCTCAGAGATTGGCTCACAGTCTTTGAGTCCTTACAGATGTTGGACACCTTCAGCTCCAACAGTTCATCAACCCTTTTGAAACCTTTTTCAGAATGGTTGTTGCTCTTTTCCAGTGTATCAGTTATTGAGATCAATCATGGTATGATCATGAGTATGTCCCAGCATTATGTCCCCTCTGGACCATTATGATTTACCAACATATTTTTATGTATTATTCAGGTCCCCCTTCTTGGGCCTAATTGTTATGTATATGTCTTGACATGAGCATGGGTATGCCCGCCTCATCCATTATCAGAGATTATTCCTCATTTATTTTGAGGCCATGTATTTTTTTCAGTTTTTGCAACTTCCAAGGGGTCGTTGTTCCAGTATCCAATATGTCTCTTCTCTTCTCCAAACCCCAGGAAAAAAGACAAAAGAATTATGATTTCTATCGGCCATACGATGAGCTCCTGCCCTCACACATTAGGGGGCAATCTATTAACACCCAAAAAGTGCTCACTAGCTCACTCCCTTATTCACATGACCCATTTGTCCACTTTTTCCACCATTTGAGCCTCGAAACCCTTCAAAAGGTCACCAAAAAGACCATAATACCCCTTTTTCCCCTCAAAATATGTATTTTTCCTCAAAAAACCCTCAAAAAGGGTCCAAAATTCCAAAAAAATATTAAAAGGGAATAAAAATATAAAAAATATTCAAAAAAGGAAAAAGAGGGAAAAGAGACCTAAACCATGTTGGTCCATACCATTAGTTTCCTTAAAACCATAATGGTATTATCCATCACCCAAAAACTATAAAAAAGGTGATAGGGGCTCCTCATTATTCATCCACATTTCATCCTATCCTTATGCTGCCAAATTCCCTTTGAGAGCCATTGCCTCCCATTTTGAGTTTGAAGATCCCCATTGAAGCTTTGGAGAAGAAGAGACCATTGGATATTGGAGCTTCTCAACCTTGGAGTTGCTCAACACCCATCATCCTCACCATTTGAGGTAATACAAAATCAAATATTTTTCAAGTTATTGTTTTTCCATAGATCTTATTACTTATGTTCTTAAATTCAGTTTTTTATTTCTTTTACACATGTTAATGTTAGATTTGGTTAAATTAGTTTTTACATACTTTTATTTAGACTGCTGCTACTAGTTAGCAGGTGCATCCTTGCACATGCTTGGTTGAAAAACCAAGCAACAATCATGTTACCACTTTTCATCTCTGGTGTTCTTCGAACTCATTGAACGAAGATTCCGTTAGGTTGAGACTTTTTCAAAGAACCTTAACCGGTGCTACAGCCAAATGGTACATTGAATTACCTACAGCCACCTTTTTTAACTTTCGAGATCTCGCTATAGTCTTTCTGAACCACTTCCAGCTTCCTGTTCGGTACGATGCTGGGACAGATCTTTTGTATACCTTTAGACAAAACAAAGCCACCCATTTATCTGATCATATTCAAGAGTGGCAAAGACGAAAGAGGCTCATTAAGGCCAATATTCCCCCGGAGTTCTTATTAGAGTGGTATCTGAAATCACTCCTTCCTTACGTTTCTAAGGAAGTAGCTACTTCTGGGGTGTCATCGGAAGAAGAAGTCAATTTAAGGACCCAGCAACTAGACTTGGTTTATGCTAAGTCTGGGCTCCTTTATGAGATTATACCTAATGCACCACGATCAAACATTGATCTAGGTAGACCAAAACCTGGACCACATGCTGACGGCATTGTAGGTTCAGTTGATTCTATAGCTTTTGAAGCATTGACTAAACAGGTTCATGCCTTATCGGTCAAACAATCGACTGCAGAAGTGACTCCCGTAACAACCTCTCCTTCTAATACTGAATCTGTACAGTAGGTTGAGACTAATCAAAAGGGTCCTCAGCAACCCAACAACAAAAAGAAGGGCAAGAAAGGAGAGGGGAACCAACAAAATCCCAAAAACAAAGAAAATGCCGAGGAGGGTAACAGATAAAAGAAGAAGGTTAAGTTCCCTTGCAAGCTTTGCAAGCAGGACCACCTCACTCACCAATGCCCTCTAATCAAAGAATCCCAGAAGCTACTTCAAGAAAATAAATGTGTCATCCTTAAAGATACATTTCCCAAAGGGAAAGGCTCAGCTTCTGACACCTCCAATGCTGGGGGCACCACCCATGGTTCAGTTGATCAAACTTTTATTAATATGGTTAACTCGGACACTCTTTTACAAACGCGGGCAAAAAATTATACCCCGGATTCGCAGAATAAGGTTAAAGAGGTTCCTAAATCTTCCACTCCTCTCCACACACCTGTGGACCCACTGCCCAAGATCCTGAAAGGTGTCTTGAAACAGGCTTCACACAATCCCAACACACGAGCTGATTCCAACTACAATGTGATTGAAGATCTATCCCAGACCCCTTGTGCTATGTCCACCTTAGAAGTTTTGCAAAGTTGTCCATTACAACGAAATGCACTTCTGGTAGCGATTGGAAGTATGGAATCATCCAATATGACTGTTCATTTTCATATGTCTGATATCAAGTATCGGTTGTCGTACCACGTTGCTCTTCAGATAGAGGTAGTTCATGGTCCTGTGACCATTGGACGAGCTGTCGTAGATGAGGGCGTGTCTACGTGAGTAATGTCAATTTCTTGTTGGAAATCCTTGGGTTCTCCCAAGTTATCCCCCTCTAACACACTGCTTACTGCATTTGATGGCAGAACTTTCCGTCCACATGGAGTCTTGCCATCTTTTGACGTCACACTTGCCAGTAAGACAGTTGTTGTAGAGATTAAAGTTCTGGACGCTCCGCTTGATTACAATATGTTGTTAGGCAGGAGCTGGACATATGCCATGCAAGCTATTGCATCGGCAGTTTTCCGAGTTGTAATGTTCCCCCACGAAGGAAAGATTGTCACGGTCGATCAACTTTCGTTCTCTCAGTGAAACAACCAGACTTCATTTGAATCCACAGTTCCTTTGGTTGATCAATCTGCCCTAGCAAGCAAGAGTTTAGGAGTGGGACTTTATGGGTCATTAATGGGCACTTTTGACCTACCTACTCCCGTTCTTTTCATGCGTTCTGATGAAGGTACATCTACTAAAATTTTCACGGTCGGTTTAAGGACTGATCCATGGATCCTTCCTACTGTATCAGAACCATCAGTTCCCTTATCCATTGCAGAAGTAGCATACATGGAAGCACAGCATGCTGCAACGGAACATATCGTGACTCCGCTAGTCTCTGCTGAGTCGAATACGAACTATGCTCCTGCATGGTCGGTAGACTCGACCCACTCTTTTGACTGTTTAGACACGGTTTTTCCTTCTAACGAAGCCATTTTGGAAGCCATGATGGGCCTGGACCAGCTTTGGGAACACATGCACCACAGGTCTTACCTACTTCCAAATCTAGATAGGATACAGAGAGGAGAGTTTTCTTTGAGACTTGGTGGGAATGTTGATTTGTCCTCTTCCACTTCAAGTGTTGTTTAAGCTAAAGCGAATATGGCTAATATATCGAGAACCATCCTGATCAACATTTCCACCAAACCTGGGGTCGTGGAAAAAAAATTTATTGGAGCAGATTGTTCTCCGGAGGAGATCGCTCTATATACCAAACTTTTTAAAGAATTCTGAGATATTTTTGCCCGGTCTTATGAGGAGATGCCAAGCATCGATCCAGCCATTGTTGAGCATGTCATCACAACATACCCTAATGCAAAACCTATGAGACGGAAGCTCCATCCTGTGAATCCTCGAAAAGTGGCCGCCATTAAGGTGGAGGTTGAAAAATTGCTTAAAGCCGGATTTATCTATCCGATCGACATGATGGAATGGGTTTCAAATCCTGTTCCGGTGGATAAAAAGAAAGGTACCAGTCGAGTCTGTACTAACTTCCGGGATCTAAACAAAGCTTGTCCAAAAGATAACTACCCCACACCATTTATTGACCAGATCATAGATGCGTGCGTGGGACACAAGATGTTTTCTTTCATGGACGGATTTTCGAGATATAATCAAATTCAAATCAAACCCGAATATCAACACAAAACAGCTTTTATTTTCCCGTGGGGAACCTTTTTCCTATCAGAAGATGTCGTTTGGCTTAAAGAATGCTGGAGCTACATTCCAATGAGCAATGAATTTCACTTTTCACGATATCAAGCACATAGTTGAACCCTACTTGGATGACCTCCCGGCGCAATCTTGCAAGAGACGGGACCATCCAGCTCATTTGATACTTTTGTTTGAATGGTGCAGACAATACAAGATTCGATTGAATCCTAATAAGTGCGTATTCTGCGTCGAATCGAGACGTTTACTGGGTTTTATTGTATCCAGTCGTGGCATAATGATCGACCCATTAAAAGTCAAGGTGATTGTAAATCTGCCTCCTCCTCCCACTTTGCAACAACTTCAATGTCTGCAAGGCATGTCTAATTTCTTACGACGCTTCATCATAAACTATGCTAAAATTACAAAAGGTTTCATGAGACTACTTAAACAAGATACCTACTTCTTGTGTGATGAGGCTGCTCAAGCATTGTTTGAGGCATTGAAAAAGGCATTACTTTCAGCCCCTTTATTAAGCCTTCCTGATTATACAAAATATTTCCTCTTATATCTGGCGGTGTCCGTATACACAATTGGCATAGTACTAGTTCAGGAGGACGACACGCTCCAAGAGCATGTTGTTTATTATCTCTTGCACGCATTGATAGCTCCTGAGATTAAGTATTCACATGTGGAGAAGTTAGCACTAGCTACGGTCTATGCGGTACAAAGGCTTCGTCACTATATCCTTTTACAAAATACTACTGTGATTGCGGAGGTCAATCCTTTCCAATATGTTCTCACTCGACGTATCATCGACGGGAAATATAATAAATGGATTGTAATCCTGCAAGAGTTTGAATTTGTTTTTCAGTCTACCAAGTCGAAGAAATCACTAGTGTTCACTGAATTAATTTGAGAATTTCCAAGTGACTTAGTGCATATTGAGGAAGAGTCATCATTCCCAGATGAACATATCTTCCTTATTGCCTCCTCTGACCCATGGTACGGGGATATTTTAGTATATCTCCAGACTTTGAGGTGTCCTACCACTTTTTCTAGAGAATAATGATGCAAACTGAAAAGTCATGTGAAAAACTATCTCATTATTTCTGACACTTTGTACAGATGTGGGATAGACTCCATCTTATGACATTGTTTGACTTTAGAAGAAGCAGAGTCAGTATTAAACGATGCTCACAGTGGATCTTGTGGGGGTCATCTTTCTGGGTTGGAAACAGCTCATAAAATACTACGTGTCGGGTATTTTTGGCCTACAATATTTAAAGATTGTGTGGAAGCTATGAAACGCTGCCATCCGTGTCAGTTTTTCACCAGAAAAATGAGAGCACATCCAGCTCCTCTTCATCCTGTGATCACAGCAGGTCCCTTCACCAAATGGGGGGTTGATTATATGACTTGTAATCCAG
Source organism: Larix kaempferi (assembly GCA_027924585.1). Taxonomy (NCBI): domain Eukaryota; kingdom Viridiplantae; phylum Streptophyta; class Pinopsida; order Pinales; family Pinaceae; genus Larix; species Larix kaempferi. The sequence goes on along the minus strand of BSBM01000243.1, from coordinate 2,260,440 downwards.
TTTCGGCTGGAGGCCATCATTATATTATCGTTTTCATCGACTACTTCACCAAGTGGGCTGAGGCAATGCCTACTATTAAGGAGGATGGAGAAACCGCCACTTCTTTCATATTCAATCAGATTATCGCAAGGTTCAGCATTCCCAAAGTGATCGTGACAGATCACGGTCGTCATTTTCAGAATAGCATGATGACCAAGCTTTATACCATGCTAGGTTTTCGTCAGGAGCATTTGTCTTCATTCTATCCATAGGAAAATGGTCAGGTCGAAGCGGTTAACAAAACTTTGAAGACAATTCTACAAAGAACCGTTAATGTCAGTCGAAATAACTGGCACATCATGTTGTATCCTGCTCTTTGTGCTTATTGAGCAAACGTAAAGACTGCTACCAGGTTCTCTCCCTTCCAACTTGTGCATGGGATAGAAGCATTCATTCCAATTGAATGTGAGATTCCCTCATTAAAGTTGGTTGTCCAACCGTTACCAGAAAATTCAGTACTATAAGAACGTTTGCTACATTTAGAACATCTAGACAAGCAGTGTCACGATGCGCTCATAGCAAATGAGGTCCATAAGAAACGAGTCAAAGGACAGTATAATAAGTCTGTCATACCTAGGGTTTTTCTCGAAGGAGACCTTGTTCTACTTTGGGATCGGGACAAGGAACCTTTAGGGGATGGCAAGTTCAAGTCCATGTGGCTCAGTCCTTATATAATCTCGAAGGTACTGAAGAAAGGTGCTTATGAGCTAAAATACTACGAGGGTAATAAGCTTCCAGAGCCTAGAAATGGGCTCTACCTAAAGAAGTACTACGCTTAGGCATGTGTGCTTTTTCATGTATTATAGTTGTACATTTTGTAGAACTAGTTTTTTCTTGTGATCGGTAGTTGACCTTATGTGTGTTTTCTCACTTCGTGTTTCAAATTTCGACTGAACATTTTTTAGGATTTGCTGATGGCGCCAGTCGCCACATCTGACAGTTGGCTTCAGCAGCTTGGGTCATTTACTCACCGACTGGCCAACTGGTTTCTTTGGGGGGGTTTGTTTAGGTCCCACAACAAATAACATAGCTGAATACAGTGTGGTCATAGAACTTCTCTGGGATGCTCTTGTCCAGGGAATTTCACATTTGGAGGTAAGACTTGATTCGCAACTAGTTGTATTTCAGTTGACAGGTGTTTATCAAATTAGATATCATGTTTTGCTACGATAGTTTTTGCGAGTTAAATTATTGGAAAGACAGTTTGATTCCATCATATATCAACATATTCCAAGAAGTTTGAATTCATTAGCTGATTCATTTGCAAATTATGTTTTAGATTGGCATTTGTATCATACACTTCCATAAATAAACATTACACATAAAGTTAAACACACACATGTAAATATAAGCCGATACTATATATATATCTGATACTGTATCAAAAAATAGTATGAGTTTGGAACATAATTCTATCACAGAGTCACGTCATAAGATACAAAATTGGGCTCGATGGCCTCAAAAATATACATAAAATATCCTTCTCCTATGGAGAAGGTGGGGCTTTATCAACATCCAGTGCCTCTCGGTAACATATGAGCAGCCTGGCTACCTTCCGCAGTAGTCTAATCCAAGCTAGGGGCACACCTACTACATCCTCCTGCACGTCAACGGGAATCCGCTCAATGCGATATGTGGGAATGTCATGAGTCAACCGACTCATCTCCCTTTCTATAGCCCCTAATGTAGGATCAGCTGCACCCACATCAATGGGCCTCACGAAAGTAGTAGGATGTCCCTCAGGATGAACTAGTCCAACATCTGTATATGACACTTTGTTTTAGAAACTTCAAACTCATCATAAAAATTATATTAAAAATTTGAAAAAATTAAATATTTTTCAAAAACATACCTATATCTCCCCAGGCACCACCTAGAGGAAGTACCAACTCTGGATCATGACGGAAGTCTAAACCAGCATACGGAAACTGCTCAAATGTTGGAACCTGTCTCTCCCACCATCCCCAGAAATCATCGTTGTGATAGCAAAAGTGGCTTTCACCACCACCCTGGTGGAGAAAAATGTCACCCCAACAGCCCAATCTCGGCTCATGAGGAATGATTGGGGGCAAAGGCATGCCCAAGCTAAGAGCAGGTATACCCTCTGGAAGAAGAAGGTACAAAGGATACTACCATATCCAAAGTTCTTCATTCTCTCGGTCTTACACCCCAAGAGTTGAAGCTTCATGTTTGCTAAAAGACTTGTGCACCAATCATATACATGACCTTGCAAGCATTCGATACCAATATGCATGTAGTGCTTTGAGGCTAAATGTTGTGTGACACTCCCTCCCATTCGGTTCAACATACTTATAATAACCTTCAGAGGGAAGCTTGTAAGAGTAGAAATGAGAATCTGACTTCCACATTTCTCAATACCTTCCACATAGTAGGCATTTACATAATCTTGTACGGACATGGCACCCACATTGCATGAGGAACCTTTCAAGTTTACAGGATCTCCCCTCCTAGAGAGCCCTGTAATGAAGTATATGTCGTCAACAGTGAGGTCCAGGGTCTCTCCCAAATATTAAACACATTGGCATCGGCATCCCAATACTGAATGAGTCTTTGAAGTAAGAGGTTGAGTTCCCTCATGTTTACGGTTCGGTAGAATTTCAATAAACCACACCTTCTAAGTGCATGAAGAGTGGTAGGATCTTGCATAGCCATCCTATCCATCTCTTCATACTCCCTTTCCCTCTAAATAAGTTCCATCCTATCAAATGAAGGGTCAATTTTTAGTTCTTGAGCATTTTTTAGGCATATTCAAGGGCAAACGCTACTCTCTAAGCACACATTCACGTTTTGACGCTACTATCCTTGAGGAACAGTAGCGTTCACCCTAAAAAATACTCTACTCTACCCTTACACAGTAGCGTACACGAAAATCATGATTTGAGCATGGCTAGATAAGTGTTTTTAAGCATGAAAATTGATAAATGAACCATCAAAATGCAAGTAGGGATGAAATAACTTACTTGGAAGAGGTTTGAGGTTGAATGGTTGCCCGATTTGATCACTATGAATGGTTGAAGATCAAGGGTTTGCTCCAAAACTTGCCCTACAATTCCAAATGTGATATTTGAGTTTTCAAAATGAAATTACATATATGAATTTGAATTTGATTTTTTACCCACTTTTGTGAAAAGTCTATAGTTTCAAATTTCATAAAAAAGGGTTCTATTTAATCATTAATACCTATAAATGTTGATGAGATGAATTTAACCTGTGTTTCTCAAATTTTCACCAGACTTTCGTAGCATCAATCTATTATGACTTAATTTCTTTATTGACGGACCATGTTAAGTACTTTATGGTTGAAATTTTATGTCATTGAAGATTTTTTGTCGTTAATACTAACCTGGTTGTTGAGATCCTAGTCTTTGGCAAGTCATGAGTCGTGATCCTACTCATTTAAGTCATTTTAAGCTCTTGTTTGGACTATTGAAACCTAAACAAAATTGCCGAGCAAACTTGTCCTCTTCAAGCTCGTTAAAGGAACTGAAGGCCCATCCGCTTAAGTATAAGTTTAACCCTTTTCCGGACTTTTGCGGATTACTTATGAAAAAGGAATACTCTAGTCATCCATGGCTAGAAGAGTTCTTCTTCCATTGTTTTACACTTTTTCGGGGGAGGAGACTAACTTTACGAAAAAGAACCTTTTGGAGCCTTATTTAGGGTTTTCAGGCTCTCGAAACATGAAAACACCAAGCGAGCATTCACCTGCTTGGGCTCGATGTGAAATCCACGAGAGGGTAAATAGAGGATTGTTTAAGTTTTTCGGACTCTATAAACAGGGAAACACCGACGAGCATTAACCTACTTGGGATCGATATTAAAATCCACGAGTAGGTGTATGGAGTTATTGTTTAAGTTTTTCAGACTCCTTAAAATTGAAAACACTGGCGAGCAAGAACAGATCTGGGCTCGATATTAAAATCCAGAGATCAGTATAATAGAGTATTCTTCTATCTCTTCTTCGAACTCTGTAAACAATGAAGAAGGTCCTGAGTCTTCCTCCCATGGGCTCGTTAAACTCTTTTCATGGTTGGATCTATTGAGTTTTCATTCTTTCTTGGACTCATTAAAAAAACAAGAAAGGTATTCTTTTATCTAAAAAGAATAAGGGATAAGAAGGGTATATCACATCTTTTCAGTTTCGAAGGCAGTTCAGTCAATCCTATCCTTGAACACAGCACCTATTTGAGTTTATCATTTCAGTGGGTTTTAGTTTTTGACCTTAGGGTGAACTTGATTTTCGAGTTGTTTACTCCCTCGGTTGGTTATTCTTCCAACCATATGGAGGGTCTGCTAATGTCTCCTACATTATAGGCTTATATCATTTTCCCATCATGTTGAAAACTGCCTAAGTCACTTTGTGTCGTGCTCACTATTCAAGGATATAGCCCATGTCGGCCATTCTGCAGTTTACCTTGACCTCATGTGTCGACCATCCTAGTGTCAGTCTTGTTACATGTCCTACTCCACATCAGCTCATACCATTTGAGTGTTCCTCATGTTGGATGATGGAGGATGCCTTAATGCCTCCCTTCCAATGGACTTCTTCCCATCGACATCAACTCATTTTTCTCTAGGAATGAAGTTTAGAGTTTCAGTTAGTACCTTGGGGATTGCAGTCATCATTTCAGTACACTATTATGCCTTTCGGATTGAATAATACACCTGCTATCTTTTCAAGATTGGTTGTAGCTACATTTAAGGATTATATTCATAAATTCTTAGAAGTTTAGTTTGACGACTAGACAGTATTTGTTCTTCTGAAGAACCATCATGTGAACTTAAGGATGATGTTAGAAAAGTGTAGACAGTATCAGATTTCCTTGAACTTGAAGAAGTGTGTCTTTTGTGTTCCTTATGGCATTTTATTAGGACACATAGTATGTAAACAATGATTGATGGTTGATCTAGTGATTATAGCGATCATAGTAAATATGTCAAAACCCAAAAATTTCGAAAAATTTAAAATTTTTAAATTAGCATATAATGTTTATAAATGCACTCCTTGATCTGTTGTATTAGTTAAAGTGATAATAAATGTGTCTAAATGATCTGTTATTATACCTAGATTTTTGTTATGAGTTTCTTTACTGTTGCTGATTGTTTTTCTGTTTTTCAACCGCAAGGGGGAATTGCCATGATGGACTGGCTTACTTAGCTTTCAAGCTAATGCAACATATTTTTTCTTCTCTTACAGATATACAGGTAATGTCGGATCGCCGCAATAATCTTTAAAGCATCATAAGTCAATTTAGCTGTACCAAATCGTTCAGTGAAAAGTCTAGGTATGCTAACCAGGTTTATCAAGCTTTTTAAGGTAGAATACTTTTTGCATCATGCCCAGTTCAAAATTCAGAACATGTTTTGATTTATACTTTAATTGTACAGATTGGGAGTTAAAGATATCACTATGTCTTGTCGATACCTGTCTTCTATTGTTTAAAATTTAAGGAGTTGCCTTGTTTGAAATCTGCTTTTTGTTTTCCTTATCATATTTGATTGAACTCATTGTGTATTAAGGATAACACAGGTCTATTCTTTCTTAAGCCAATAATTATGAGTTGCATAACTTGAAATCTACCAGTTAAAGTTCCATCATGAAGAAATAACAAGTCTTACTCATATGTGCAATGCTATCTCAGTATAGAATCGTCATTTATTTATGCCCTACATCTCTACAATAACTTAGAGAAATGATAGAGATATAGTATCTCTTATTCTTTCACATTAGGTTAGGGTATAAATTTTAGTGACCGGTTTGCAATTAGCATTTGATTTACCTGATAACTACCTCCTTGGAATTTTTTATAATAATTTATCATATGCTCTATGTTTGAAACAGACTCCAAGTTTAAATCTCGAATGCTATTGACCAAGCAAGTTTTTGTTGAATATAATACAAGGTATTAAAGACATCATTCTAGGGTTTTGATTATTAGAAGAATGATATGTGAATTATCCATTATGAAGAATCATACAATAACTTTATCAATATATATTATGAGTTTTTATTTAGCAACAATGATAAGAATATCATCGAGATCTTTGAACTTTATTGTCATTAGCATGATTGTAAGGATTGTAGGTCCAAGTATTATTGTTCTCCAATACAATAATCGAAAGCATGTGTTAACAAGGGAATTTTGGCAAGTTTGAACTATGAATTATTACCATATTTGGATATCCTTACTATGATTTTAATTGATTGACAATAATTGTGATGTCCTCGTGGAACTATAGAGTCTCGACCCACTGCATGGAAATATTAAGCTGCTACGTGGTTAATCGAGAGCCAAGTGCTTGGTGATATAAAACATTGGACCTAACCCTACCTCGTCATTTTCCTTCGCCTTCGGGCTCGGGTCTTTCTCTACTACATCTCCAGGTCTGAGCTTTGTTGTGGCACTGTTGATACAACTCTCAGGCTATTACAGTTTCTTTGCTTAATGTTATCGTTTGGAAGTCTTTAGAATTGGCTGTTGACAGCTATGAGTGAGTTATAATGCCTAGCGTTTATCCCTTGACTTCCTTTACTGGTCTGGTCCTGGCATAAGGGTTTCGTTCAACTTGATTTATCACGGCTTCAACCATAGAATAAATCTTTTGCTTCTGTCAGTTGCTCATTCAGTGACGAGGAAGGTATGCTCGTGGTTGACTGGATAATTGCTAAGTTTGGAACCCCATTCGAGTTCGCTGGTAAGCAATAGACATTCCATCGTTTTTCAGTTTAAAAGAAAAGGGTTTAACAAAATCAAAGTCTGTAGCTGATACTTCACTGTTGTTGCAGGTGCTGGTAAAAATCGTGAAGGTGTGAAATACACAACCCTCGGCGCTTGGCTAATACCGGGTAAGCCTGGTTTGACCATGGCTTTTCCTCCTTGATGGTTGTTGAGTGGTTAGGGTTTGGTTTTGGATAGAACAACTCTGTGATGTATTTGAATACTACGGCTTCTGTCGGTGTTGTAACTATTTTAACCTCCTTTTGGTACTTAGGTTTTTATATAGAAGATATGTATTGTAAATTTTGAAGAGAACCAAGCTTATGAGCCTATTCTATAGGTGATGTTACGGCCTCGGGTGTTTAGGTTTTGTTACAACACTTCTTCAAAAGATTTATGGGTTAACTCCAGGTTTTTTTTTAAATATATCTTAATATAAAGTGTTGTCTGTATAATGGCTTGCTTTATGTCTGCGTTTTCCTTTAATTCGATTATATGTACAATAATAAGTAAATCTTTAGTTTCTAAAACCTTTGTACACTGGGTTTGTGAACTCGGTTGTAGGTAGAATAAGGTCTTAGCATTGGTTTCGCTCCTACGTTTTTCCTGTTTAATCTAAGCTTTATAAAATGATTTGTTACCGTCATTCTGTATGTTGGAGCCGGTGTATGGTGTGTGTTTTAAATTTCTAAATTTTATAAAAGCTTCTATTAATAAATGGCTACGGCCGTAGGTGAAAATCGTTGTAATGAATTTCAATGTTTGGGTGATACGTCTAAAAGTCTCCTGTAGGTTTCGAGCTGATGTATGTGGCATATATTTTCAACTTCATGTTTTAAGATTATCAACACTGTGAAAACTGGGCTGCGGCCGTGGTGGAATCATGGCTTGAGATCTTAGTATTTAAATTACTAAATAAACTGAGAGGATGGAAATCCATTCTAAAATTACAGTGGTGATTTGTTAGATGATTATTGTATTATTAGGATAGGACTTTGTCGATACTGTGCATTCACGTGAAGGATATAACTAAAAGATTTGAGCTCGATAATGAGCTAAATATACTGTTCTGTTATAATGATTATGACTATAAGGTAATAATGGAAGTTTAAGGAAAATAAAATACTAATTTGTTCAAGCTCGGCCTCGAGCTAGTTATTGTTCTATTTTTGTTTTCTTCTGTTTAAAAGTTAATAGCTAGGTCAAAGCTCTGCCGATGGTTTCTTGTTGTAGAAACTGGAGAGATAGGTTTTGATCGAACTCCACGGTCATGATTTTTGTTTAGTTAAATATTCGGTTTGTTTTAACTAAGACTCTGTCTAAAATAGTTAAACAGGTGAAAGATATTACTATACTGTTGTTTTTGTTCAATGTTGAGTCAAATAGGGTTCTGCTAGCCCTTTTGTATAATCAGACAATAACTAAGTAGATTTTCTGTTGAAATTTGGCACAATCATTTGTGTGACAGATAATGATTGTATATTTGTTAACTAGGGTTTATATCTTTATAAAGCTATTCTAATTATAGCTACAACTTCTTCTGCAATACTATCTATGATAATAACAATACTGTAGTTTTAAGTGGTTATAATTATTTCTGTTCCTATGATTGTTTTAACGAGTTTTATATTTCCAGAAAAATATTTACTGTATAATGAAACTCTACTTATCTATTTAACTATTGTATTAAACCAAGTTTAAGAATCACAATAACATCCTACTACTTACAATAATAACAATGTATAGCAAGCATTAATAATACCTTGACCGTAAGATAATAATGATAATAGGGATTTGCTGAAACACAATAACTCTACAGAATCTAACTATTGCTACTCTGATATACTATTTGACTAACTACCTGCTCTTCAGACATATATAAATCAACTCATCATACATTTTTTCTTAATTGACAACATAAGGAAATAAATGGCAGAACCTATTTCTGGGGACAACAACAGCAATGGGAGGCCGTTCCTCCATACCAACTCCTGGAGATTCCCCAAACAGCACTTCTCAGGACCCCCGAGCTTGCTCTGGTCTCCCTGGCTGGAACTAGGTGCAGCAAATAATTCTCTCAGCCCAAACAGCTACAATGGAACCAAGTTACTGCAGCATTCTTCTCAAACAACTTCCTTACTGTATATTTCCCTCTTCCTCAATGGGGCTCTTGAATAACATTCACCTGAATGTATTCTCCCTCCAGAACAACTTGAACCCCCAGCTCAGTTCATTAAGTACTATTTAAAATATTGCCTAGGTCTTTGTTGGGTTAACTGTCATTAATGAGCCACCTGCTCAGATTCCACTTTCTTAGGGAATCATGACCCCAAATATAGGGAAGTTGCCACCTGCAACTTAGGAAGTGTTTGAGGATGCTACCACTTGTCTTTTGCCTTTCCACCTAGTTCCATCCACCAGTTTGACCAGTAACCTCTTTTAACAGCTCTCCCATGCTGTTGTCTCCATAATTTATTTATTAATAATAAAATATTCTGATTTACATTCCATTTCTAGTGACTCTGCTGAGTCATCAATTCCTACTTAGCATTAAATTTAATCATAATGTCTCAGGAATATAATAAAATAATTACATTATTTTTTACAAAATTGGGGTATGTGACATACACACCCCCTTAAAATGTAACATCGTCCTCGATGTTACTTATTCCTCATCCTCAGCCACCTGCTAGAATAGATTTGGGTATGCTTCCCGCATCTTACTTTCCAGTTCCCAGGTATCTTCTTCAGGACTAAGGTGCTTCCATTGCACCTTCAGCTGTCCAATTGTGCAGTTCTGCAGAGTAATTTCCCTCCTCCCAAGGATACAATCCAGTTCCACCAGAACTTCCCCTTCTGGTTCTACCTGTACAATGTTCCAATCAATAACATGAGTAGCATCATGAACATACTTTTTCAGAACAGAAATATGAAAAACATTGTGTACTTTTAAGTTAGGTGGTAATGCTAGCTGATAAGCAACTTGACCAATTCTAGATAAAATTTCAAACGGACCACGGTAACGTGGCGCTAATTTTGCACAACTCCCCAGTCTTAGGGAGCTCTTCTTTGGTCTTACCTTGATGAACACATGTTCACCTACCTGGAACTCTTTAGGAGTTCTTTTCAAATATGCTTGACTCTTTTGCCAATCCTGGGCAATCTTCAAATTTACCTGCACTTGTTTCACAGTCTGTTCCATTTCTTTTAATAATTCAGGACGTAACACTAATCTGTCTACTGGATTATTCCAAGAGATAGGAGTGTTACATTTACGCCCATACAGAATTTCAAAAGGACTGAACTTAGCTGATGATTGATAACTTTTATTGTATGCAAATTCTGCTAAATATAAGTAATCCTCCCACTTACCTGGTTGGTCCTTAACATATATCCTTAGCAGATCTTCCAATACCTGATTAACTCTTTCCGTTTGTCCGTCCGTCTGAGGATGGAAAGAAGTGCTGAAATTCAGTGTTGTGTTTAATCCTTTAAACAAGGATTTCCAGAAATTTCCTGTAAATTTAGGATCCCTGTCTGAAATAATAACTTTTGGGACCCCATGTAACCTAAAAATCTGTTTCAGAAATATATCAGCTATATTTGCAGCCTTGTAAGTGGTTTTAACAGGAATAAAGTGTGTTGATTTACTCAATTTATCTACTACCACCATAATTGAATCATTCTGATTTTGATTTCTGGGTAAACCGGTAATGAAATCTAAGCTGATTATTTCCCATTTCCAACTAGGAATAGGCAAAGGCTGTAACAATCCTGCTGGATGTTGATGTTCTTTTTTTACTTGTTGACAGTCCAAACATCTAGCTATATACTCAGCTGTTTTAGATTTCATATTAGGCCAAAAATAATCTTTTCTCAACATGGTGACAATCTTCTGGTAGCCTGGATGCCCTGAGTAAGGGGTTTTATGAACTTCATCCAGAATTAGTAATTTGACCTTGGATACATTAGGCACATACAGTCTGTCCTTAAACAATAAAAATCCATCTTTGTTTAGGCTGTAACCCTTTACTAAACTTTATGTAGGTTCTTCTTTAACTGTAGCTTGTAAATTTTGATAAACTTCATCCAGTTTTATCCCTTCAGTCAGCTGTTCATTTAAATCATAGGTATAAGTGCTGCTGGATGATATAAAATTCAGCCTTGCATTTCTGCTCAAATCATCAGCCACCTTATTTTCCTTTCCTTTTATGTGCTGAATTTCAAAATCGTATTCACTTAAGAAGGCCAACCATCTTGCTTGCCTTGCATTTAAGTTAGGCTGATCTAGAAGGTATTTCAGAACCTTATTATCAGTCATTAAAGTAAAATTCCTACCTACTAAGTGGTTTCGCCACATCTTTAAAGCATGAATAACAGCAGCTAATTCTAAGTCATAAGTGGCATAATTCTTTTCATGAATTTTCAGCTTCCTGGACTCATAGGCAATGACATGTCCATCCTGAGTCAACACTCCACCTAGACCGTCATTATAAGCATCGCTGCAAACCATGAAATCCTTATTAGGATCTGCTATTCTTAGAATAGGCGCGATTGTCAATAAGGTCTTTAATTTCTTAAAGCTTTCTTCACACTTCAGGTTCCAATCAAACTTCTTGCCTTTCTTTTGCAAAGAAGTGATTGGGTAGGCTATTTTTGAAAAGCCTTCGATGAATCTCCGGTAATAACCGGTAATTCCCATGAAGGACCTAACATATGTTACGTCTTTTGGTACTGGCCAATCCTCGATTGCCCGGATCTTTTCAGGATCGACTGAAATCCCTTCCTTGGTGACTACATGACCTAAATACTGGATTTCATCTTTGAAGAAGTCACACTTACTAAACTTCGCAAAGAGTTGCTGCTCTCGTAGTTCTTGTAAGACTATCCGTAAATGTTCTTTATGCTCCTCTTCATTCTTAGAATAAATTAAAATTTCATCGATGAATACGACAACAAATTTATCTAAGTATTTATGCATTATGTTATTCATTAGGCACATAAAGACGCCTGGGGCATTAGTAAGCCTGAATGGCATTACGACAAATTCGTAATGTCCATGCCTCGTTCTGAAAGCTGTCTTAAATATGTCCTCTTCTTTAATCCTCACCTGATGATAACCCGATCTCAGGTCTATCTTAGAGAACTCCGTAGCTCCACGTAGCTAATCAAACAGATCATCTATGCGAGGCAACGTATATCTGTTTTTAATTGTCATCTTGTTCAGTTGACGGTAATCTATGCAAAGTCGCATAGTTCCATCCTTTTTAACAAAAATTACTGGTGCTCCCCAAGGGGACACACTGGGTCGAATGTAATTCTTATCTATTAACTCCTTTAACTGAGTTTTTAATTCATTAAGCTCCAAAATATTCATACGATACGGAGCTTTGGAACTGGGTACAGCACCTGGTACTAGTTCAATTGTGAAATCCAGTTCCCTCTTGGGAGGTAATCCTGGAATTTCCTCCGGAAAAACATCAATAAATTCATTCACTATCGAAATATCCTCTACTGTTATCTTATTGTTTCCAGACTTATCTGCCTCATCTGTAATAGTTACAGCATATGCTTTGTACCCTTTTCTGACTACCCTTTTAAGTTGTAAAGCAGAAATATGCCTGACTACTGTTTTCCTAGGAATACCCCTAACAGTTACAGGCTGTTCATTATTGTTTACACACGTAAAAGTTTTATCAAAACAGTTTAAAACTACCTTATGCTGTTCTAACCAGTCCATACCAATAAGTATGTCATACGAGCCAAGTGGCAAAATATTTAATTTAACAGTAGTTTGAAAATCATTCATATCTAGAGTACATTCTTTAACATAACAGTTCACCTTCCTTTTTACCCCAGTGGCTAGTTGTACTGACCAAGAGTTATCAAATCTTTCAACAGTCAGATTACACTTTTCTACTATATGTGGTGAAATATAACTAAGGCTAGCACCTGGATCTATTAAAATAGTTACAGGAGTTTTGTTAACCATACCTCCTACTTCCACCATGGAAGTTTGATAGTCAGCTTGGCAGTTCTCCAACGCTGCATTGATTCGGGGCATAGTCCCTGCAAAGTCTCCAACAGTCATTTCATCTTGTATAGTATGAATATTGTTGGTTGGTTTCTTTCGATTTGGGCAAACTGAAGCATAGTGTGGGCCATTACACTCCTAGCACTTAACAGGCTCCTTTCGTTCAAAATTCTTTATGTAATTTCCATGATTGTTAGAAGCCTCCTTGCTGCCCTTGAAGTTGTTGGAATGATTAGCAGCTCCATTTTTGTTTCCCTAGAAGCTTTTACCATTAAAATGGTTTCCGTTCTTGTTATTCTTGAAATTTTTCTGGGGTACAAACTCCTTTTTCCTGTACTCCAGCTGATTACTGTTCTTTTTAGCCTTCCAGTTGGCTATTCCTTCTTTCTTTTTATTCTGTTCAAAACAGAAATTAGCCTTACGCATAGCTTCTTCCAGAGTTTTGGGGTTATCATATTCGATTATGTCCTTTATATGATACGGTAGGCAGCTGAGAAACCGCTGTACTTTAGGTTTCTCTTCAACAAAATATGGCACGTATCTTAACAGACTTAAGAACTTGTTGTTTAAGTCCTTCATAGTCATAGATCCTAGCTTTAATTTATAAAATTCCTTGGCCCTCTCTTCATAGTACTGTTCAGACAGAAATTTCTTTTTGAAGTACCTTTTAAAGGTACTCCAATTGACTTCTCTTTCTTTGATCCCCTTAACCCTTTTCAAGTCTTGCCACCATATGTCCGCCTTTCCAGAAAGATTATAGATGGCCATTCTTGCTTTCAGCTGATTTGAATAGTTGTATATCTGGAAATATTTTCTCATCCCAGATAACCAGGATTCTTCCTCTTCTCCCGTCTCAGAGTCTCCATTGAAAGTTGGGGGTTTTATTTTCTTAAACTCCCCGGAAATCTCTTCGTAAGACCTGAATTTCTTCTTTCTGTTATACAACTCAGCCTCACTGCTGTCACTAGTAGTGTGATAGCTATGTTGTTCCTTTCTTCCTTCAGATGATGAACTGCTGTCTGATTTAACTAGTTTCACCCTTTTAGACCCCTTTTGATGACTAGCTCCTTCAGATTTAGCTCTTTTGCTTCTTCCTTCTGTCTGAAATTTTTCTATCAATAATTGATTTAACTGCTCCTGAGTTTTCAAAATCCTTTCATTATCCTTCTTGACTGTTTCTATCTCAGTATTTAAACCTTTTATGGTTTGCATCAGTTCTGAGGAGTGAGCAATTACCTCCTCCATCACAGGTTCTCTAGACATCTGTCTTGTCTCAGTGTTTGGAGATCCTTCCTCAGCATATTCACCTAGCTTTTCCATACCTGCCTGTTAGATTCAGAAAAAGGAAATTTTCTGCTCTGTGTTTAGGAAACAGAAATACAAGTTAGTACATTATATATATATATATATATATATATAAATTTTTCTTTTCATGGTCACTGTTCTGCGGAAACTAGTTGAGTCACATCAAGGCCTAGTATTTGAACCATCCTCTGATACCACATGTCAAAACCCAAAAAATTTCGAAAAATTTAAAATTTTTAATTTAGCATATAATGTTTATAAATGCACTCCTTGATCTGTTGTATTAGTTAAAGTGATAATAAATGTGTCTAAATGATCTGTTATTATACTTAGATTTTTGTTATGAGTTTCTTTACTGTTGCTGATTGTTTTTTTGTTTTTCAACCGCAAGGGGGAATTGCCATGATGGACTGGCTTACTTAGCTTTCGAGCTAATGCAACAGATTTTTTCTTCTCTTACAGATATACAGGTAATGTCGGATCGCTGCAATAATCTTTAAAGCATCATAAGTCAATTTAGCTGTACCAAATCGTTCAGTGAAAAGTCTAGGCATGCTAACCAGGTTTATCAAGCTTTTTAAGGTAGAATACTTTTTGCATCATGCCCAGTTCAAAATTCAGAACATGTTTTGATTTATACTTTAATTGTACAGATTGGGAGTTAAAGATATCACTATGTCTTGTCGATACCTGTCTTCTATTGTTTAAAATTTAAGTAGTTGCCTTGTTTGAAATCTGCTTTTTGTTTTCCTTATCATATTTGATTGAACTCGTTGTGTATTAAGGATAACACAGGCCTATTCTTTCTTAAGCCAATAATTATGAGTTGCATAACTTGATATCTACCAGTTAAAGTTCCATCATGAAGAAATAACAAGTCTTACTCATCTGTGCAATGCTATCTCAATATAGAATCGTCATTTATTTATGCCCTACATCTCTACAATAACTTAGAGAAATGATAGAGATATAGTATCTCTTATTCTTTCACATTAGGCTAGGGTATAAATTTTAGTGACCGGTTTGCAATTAGCATTTGATTTACCTGATAACTACCTCCTTGGAAATTTTTATAATAATTTATCATATGCTCTATGTTTGAAACAGACTCCAAGTTTAAATCTCGAATGCTATTGACCAAGCAAGTTTTTGTTGAATATAATACAAGGTATTAAAGACATCATTCTAGGGTTTTGATTATTAGAAGAATGATATGTGAATTATCCATTATGAAGAATCATACAATAACTTTATCAATATATATTATGAGTTTTTATTTAGCAACAATGATAAGAATATCATCGAGATCTTTGAACTTTATTGTCATTAGCATGATTGTAATGATTGTAGGTCCAAGTATTATTGTTCTCCAATACAATAATCGAAAGCATGTGTTAACAAGGGAATTTTGGCAAGTTTGAACTATGAATTATTACCATATTTGGATATCCCTACTATGATTTTAATTGATTGACAATAATTGTGATGTCCTCGTGGAACTATAGAGTCTCGACCCACTGCATGGAAATATTAAGCTGCTACGTGGTTAATCGAGAGCCAAGTGCTTGGTGATATTAAACATTGGACCTAACCCTACCTCGTCATTTTCCTTCGCCTTTGGGCTCGGGTCTTTCTCTGCTACATCTCCAGGTCTGAGCTTTGTTGTGGCGTTGTTGATACAGCTCTCAGGCTATTACAGTTTCTTTGCTTAATGTTATCGTTTGGAAGTCTTTAGAATTGGTTGTTGACAGCTATGAGTGAGTTATAATGCCTAGGGTTTATCCCTTGACTTCCTTTACTGGTCTGGTCCTGGCATAAGGGTTTCGTTCAACTTGATTTGTCACGGCTTCCACCATAGAATAAATCTCTTGCTTCTGTCAGTTGCTCATTTAGTGACGAGGAAGGTATGCTCATGGTTGACTAGATAATTGCTAAGTTTGGAACCCCATTCGAGTTTGCTGGTAAGCAATAGACATTCCATCGTTTTTCAGTTTAAAAGAAAAGGGTTTAACAAAATCAAAGTCTGTAGCTGATACTTCATTGTTGTTGCAGGTGCTGGTAAAAATCGTGAAGGTGTGAAAGACACAACCCTCGGCGCTTGGCTAATACCGGGTAAGCCTAGTTTCACCATGGCTTTTCCTCCTTGCTGGTTGTTGAGTGGTTAGGGTTTGGTTTTGGATAGAACAACTATGTGATGTATTTGAATACTACGGATTCTGTCGGTGTTGTAACTATTTTAACCTCCTTTCGGTACTTAGGTTTTTATATAGAAGATATGTATTGTAAATTTTGAAGAGAACCAGGCTTATGAGCCTGTTCTGTAGGTGATGTTACGGCCTCGGGTGTTTAGGTTTTGTTACGACACTTCTTCAAAAGATTTATGGGTTAACTCCCAGGTTTTTTTAAAAATATATCTTAATATAAAGTGTTGTCTGTATAATGGCTTGCTTTATGTCTGCGTTTTCCTTTAATTCGATTATATGTACAATAATAAGTAAATCTTTAGTTTTTAAAACCTTTGTAAACTGGGTTTGTGAACTCGGCTGTAGGTAGAATAAGGTCTTAGCATTGGTTTCGCTCCTACGTTTTTCCTATTTAATCTAAGCTTTATAAAATGACTTGTTACCGTCATTCTGTATGTTGGAGCCGGTGTATGGTGTGTGTTTTAAATTTCTAAATTTTATAAAAGCTTCTATTAATAAATGGCTACGGCCGTAGGTGAAAATCGTTGTAATGAATTTCAATGTTTGGGTGATACGTCTAAAAGTCTCCTGTAGGTTTCGAGCTGATGTATGTGGAATATATTTTCAACTTCATGTTTTAAGATTATCAACACTGTGAAAACTGGGCTGCGGCCGTGGTGGAATCGTGGCTTGAGATCTTAGTATTTAAATTACTGAATAAACTGAGAGGATGGAAATCCATTCTAAAATTGCAGTGGTGATTTGTTAGATGATTATTGTATTATTAGGATAGGACTCTGTCGATACTGTGCATTCACGTGAAGGATATAACTAAAAGATTTGAGCTCGATAATGAGCTAAATATACTGTTCTGTTATAATGATTATGACTATAAGGTAATAATGGAAGTTTAAGGAAAATAAAATACTAATTTGTTCAAGCTCGGCCTCGAGCTAGTTATTGTTCTGTTTTTGTTTTCTTCTGTTTAAAAGTTAATAGCTAGGTCAAAGCTCTGCCGATGGTTTCTTGTTGTAGAAACTGGAGAGATAGGTTTTGATCGAACTCCACGGTCACGATTTTTGTTTAGTTAAATATTCGGTTTGTTTTAACTAAGACTCTGTCGAAAATAGTTAAACAGGTGAAAGATATTACTATACTGTTGTTTTTGTTCAATGTTGAGTCAAATAGGGTTCTGCTAGCCCTTTTGTATAATCAGACAATAACTAAGTAGATTTTCTGTTGAAATTTGGCACAATCATTTGTGTGACAGATAATGATTGTATATTTGTTAACTAGGGTTTATATCTTTATAAAGCTATTCTAATTATAGCTACAACTTCTTCTGCAATACTATCTATGATAATAACAATACTGTAGTTTTAAGTGGTTATAATTATTTTTGTTCCTATGATTGTTTTAACGAGTTTTATATTTCCAGAAAAATATTTACTGTATAATGAAACTCTACTTATCTATTTAACTATTGTATTAAACCGGTTTTAAGAATCACAATAACATCCTATTACTTACAATAATAACAATGTATAGCAAGCATTAATAATACCTTGACCGTAAGATAATAATGATAATAGGGATTTGCTTAAACACAATAACTCTACAGAATCTATCTATTGCTACTCTGATATACTATTTGACTAACTACCTACTCTTCAGACATATATAAATCAACTCATCATACATTTATTTTGAATTGAAAACATAAGGAAATAAATGGTAGAACCTGTTTCTGGGGACAACAACAGCAATGGGAGGCTGTTCCTCCCTACCAACTCCTGGAGAGTGCCCAGGCAGCACTTCTCAGGACCCCCGAGCTTGCTCTGGTCTCCCTGGCTGGAACTAGGTGCAGCAAATAATTCTCTCAGCCCAAACAGCTACAATGGAACCAAGTTACTGCAGCATTCCTCTCAAACAACTTCCTTACTGTATATTTCCCTCTTCCTCAATGGGGCTCCTGAATAACATTCACCTGAATGTATTCTCCCTCCAGAACAACTTGAACCCCCAGCTCAGTTCATTGAGTACTATTTAAAATATTGCCTAGGTCTTTGTTGGGTTAACTGTCATTAATGAGCCACCTGCTCAGATTCCACTTTCTTGGGGAATCATGACCCCAAATATAGGGAAGTTGCCACCTGCAACTTAGGAAGTGTTTGAGGATGCTGCCACTTGTCTTTTTCCTTTCCACCTAGTTCCATCCACCAGTTTGACCAGTAACCTCTTTTAACAGCTCTCCCATGCTGTTGTCTCCATAATTTATTTATTAATAATAAAATATTCTGATTTACATTCCATTTCTAGTGACTCTGCTGAGTCATCAATTCCTACTTAGCATTAAATTTAATCATAATGTCTCAGGAATATAATAAAATAATTACATTATTTTTTACAAAATTGGGGTATGTGACAAAATATCCCACCGCCTAACTCAGTTAAGTAGCTACGCACTACATTGGGACACACGGGATACTATATAAAATTCATTAAAGGATATGCGCAGATAACTGTGCCTATGGAGAAACTATTGAAAAAAGAAGCAAAGTACAACTGGACTGAATATTTCCAATGAGGATTGGACACACTGAAAGAGAAGATGGTTACAACGCCTATTCTAATCTTTCCTTACTGGAATAATACATTTCACATACATGTAGATGCTTCATCTATAGCACTTGGAATTGTACTAGCACAACCAGGCGATGGAGGCATCCACCATCCCATCGCATTTTCAAGTAGAAATCTATCTTCAGTAGAAAAGAATTACACCACAATAGAGAGGGAAGGCTTAGCTATGGTGTATGCATTGCAAAAATTCAGACACTTTGCTAGGTTCGCACTTTTGCATGTTCACTGACCATTCAGCTTTGAAGTACTTGGTCAATAATCCAGTGTTAGGGGGAAGAATATGCATATGGCTCTTACTTTTTCAGGAATATGATTTCGAGATCCTAGTGAAACTAGGAAGATTGAACGCAGGACCTTACCATCTTTCAAGAATCGAGTCAGGAGAAGAACCTAATAATTTGGAGGATAATCTACCAGATGCGCAGTTGTTTTCTATTCACATAGCAAGCGAATGCTTCAGATACATTGTAGAATTTCTGACTACAGGGTTAGCACCTATAGAACTCACTACCTAGCAGAAGAAACAGTTAGTAGTAAGATCCGTTGATTTTACCCTGATTGCAGGACAATTATATAAATTGGGACCAGATGAAGTATTGCGTAGATGCGTACTAGATCATGAGAGACCTATCATACTTGTTGGATCACATTCAGGAGTGTCTGGAGGACACTATGCAGCAAAAGATACGGCACAAAAAATTTTGAGAGCAGGACTATGGTGGCCTACTATATATAAAGATTCAAAGGAACATTGCAGGAATTGAAATGTATGCCAAAGAACAGGGAATCCATCTCGTAGAGATGAGATTCCATTGATGCCACTGTTGACTTTTCAAGCCTTTGATAAATGGGCTATTGACTTTGTGGGACCTATTAACCCACTAGGAAAGAGAACTCGCTCAAGATACATCATTAAAGCTATAGATTATCTAACCAGATGAGTAGAATCAAAACCAGTGAAGGATTGTAGCGCAGTTACAGCAGCGCAGTTCATCTTTGAGAACATCTTAACAAGGTTTACATGTCCAAAGATTCTGATGAGTGATTAGGGAACTCACTTCCTGAACAAAAATATTGAAGCACTAGCAAAATAATTCCATATCTACCATCAGAAGAGTACGCCATATCATCCACAAGCTAATGGCACTATAGAAGCCTTTAATAAAGTACTGGAGAATGCATTGACCACAGTATGCAATACAAACAGGGATGATTGGGATTTTAGAATACCAACAATATTATGGGCATATAAGACAACTTGTAAAATGTTGACAGGTCATACACCTTTCAGGTTAGTATATGGACAGGAAGTTGTCATGCCCATGGAATACATAGTGTCAAGCTTAAGAATTGCAGCATTAACAAATATGGATTATGTTAAGACAATGGATGAAAGACTATTACAATTGATTGGATTGGAGGAAGACCACTTCATTGCAGGATTTCACCAACAAGTGCAGAAAGATAGAGAAAATCTATGGCATGATAGACACATCAAGCACAAACTATTACAGGTAAGAGATCTTGTTCTCCTCTACGATAGCAAATTCATGAAATTTCCTTGAAAATTTAGAATGCGGTGGTTTGTACCATACAGTGTCAAACATGTTACTAATGGTGGCGCAGTACAGCTAACCACATTACGTGGAAAAAAATTACAAGGACTTGTCAATGGGAGTAGATTAAAGCATTATAGGGATATCCCTACTTCGAAAGGCAGAAGTTAAACAACGCAATAGTGTTTAAGTGTCAAGTGCATTTGAAATTGGACAATATAAACAGAGAGCAGAGTCTGCACACAACATTTTTGTTATAATGTGAAGATTCACAACAATTGAAGATGTGTTGCAAAGCACACAAAGCAAGTTAAGTTGCGAAGTAAAAGAAGGGGGTAGTGTTGCGAAGATTCCATCAGAAAGAAGGGAAATGCGAAGTGAACCTCGCCACTCACCTAGCCTTCGACGAAGCTAGAGGAAACTAGTTGTTACAGTTTGAGCTAGAAACTAGCCATTATACAATACTTTTGGGAAACTGGATTTTTCCGCTTTAAGGCATACTTTTCCATTGAAGACACATTTAATGAAGGAAAAGGACTAGGATCTAAGAAATATTTGGATAACGGACATAGCATTTAATGCTAACTTAGTGTTAGGAACCCATGTCTTTACTTTGTTAGTATGTTGTTGTTGGACGCATATGCTTTGTAAGTCGTCCCGTAGTATTTGTTGATCAATAGTTTGTGTTATTGTTGTTGGCGCATATGCTTTGTAAGTCGCTCGTAGTATTGTTGATCCATAGTTTCTAACGGCCCATGGTTTCGACCCATAGTATTGGCGCCTAGAATTAGTATATAGGTGTGTGTTGAGGCCTATGAAGGCATCGTGAAGTTATTTGTATTGAGCTTGCTCATAGGAGGTTGCCCCCTCAAAGTGGCCTGTGATCAATATAAAAGTGATTATGAGTTCTGTCATTCTGCTATTTCGCATATTTTTATTAAGTAATTGTTGCAGGTGCATCACATCTGGTATCAAAGCACTTTCTTGGGCTCGCTGGGAGAAATTTCGGCCAAATTTTTTTTTTCGCATCTGTTGCAGGTTCGGATTTGGGAATAATCCCTATCCGCTTAACTGTGGGAAGTACTTGGGCATAAGCCCTAAAACTCATTGTGAGGAGTACCACAGGAACCCCGAAGTAGCTGGCCCATTGAGAGGACCTGCCAGCGAAAAGGGCAATGACCCCTACCTGATTGACTAGTTCCCGCCCGTGAGGTAAACCAAGAGCTGTTGTTTGTGGCAAAGCGGTTATCAGTTTTACCTGAGCCGTGGAGTGAGGGGTACTGCCCCAATACGCAAGCCGTCAGACAATATTGGTGGCCGAGTGAAAACCCTGAACTGTTAGGAAGCCGCACATACCTGGGGTCCATATCTACTTTCAGCTGAACTATTGTCGATCACTGCTACGCCGTTTCAGATCCATTTTGCAAGCCGTTCCAAATCCAGCTGTTCGGCGTTGTTCCAGATTCCTTCCGAGCCGTAGCCGCTCTAGTCTGTAAAAAAAATAAAAAAATAAAAAAGCAAAGCCGTAGTCGCTCCCGTCTGAAAAAAAAAAAAAATAAATAAATAAAATAAAATAAAATAAAAAAGAAAAAATAAATAAAATAAATAAATAATAAATAATAAATAATAAAAAAATAATAAATAATAAATAAAATAAAATAAATAAAATAAAAATTAAATAAATAAATAATAATAATAAATAAATAAATAAATAATAATAATAATAAAATAAATAAATAATAATAATAATAATAATAATAAAATTAAAAAAAAAATTAAAAAAATTAAAAAAAAATCAGTTTTTTCTCCATATCTCCCTTGTTTTACCTTTGTTTCCCTTGAAATTTTCAGGGAACCCCTGTCATTCCATTCTGCATATTTCATTCCTGAGGACCCTATCCTCAATTCCCCTTCCTACAGCCCGAAATCCCACATTTGTCTATTTTTAGGGTTTGCCATAACTTCCTCAGATTTCACCCAATCACCTTCAAATTTTACCACAGAGTTCCTTTCTGAATTCTGCTTCTTTGTTCCCCCCTGCCAAATTTTCTCATTCTTTCACCCCGCTTCTGAAATCCTCATTTTTGCTTCCCTGTCTACCCAACAGTGTCCAAAACCTAGTCAAACCCCAATTACCCTTCTGATTTTTTCCAAATCCAAATTTTCCCTTGCTGAAGTAGTTCCTGTTTTTGTTTTCCTACCCAGTCAACAAAAAAAAAATCCTGGTTATGGTTGTCACCCGTGCAGGAGAAAAAACCATGGAGGAAGCACTTGCAGCCATCCAAGCCAAACTCCAAGATCTGGATGAAAAATTTCTCGGTCTCCATCTTGAACATTCAGCTATGAACAACAAACGGCAGTCAGAGTCTTCAGCAGATAATGGGTTCTCTTCTTCCAGCAATTTTCGTGGTCCGAAGCTTGATTTTCCTCATTTCAATGGTACCGATCCAACTTGATGGATCTATCGTGCAGAACAGTATTTCAATCTGCATAATACTTTTGATGTCAACAAAGTTCCGTTGGCATCCTTTCATTTGGAACAGGAAGCTCTTCAATGGTACCGTTGGTACATCAAGGCTCATCCAGAGCCCAACTGGACAGACTTTTGCCAGCTCCTTTTGCAACGATTTGGTCCTAGTGCTTTTGATGACTTCACAAGAGCCCTCACTAAACTTCGCCAAACTGGCACTGTGAGAGAGTATCAAACGGAATTTGAGAATCTAGCCAACCACACGGAAGGATTGTCTGATGAATTTTACTGGAGTTGTTTTATTAGTGGTCTAAAGGATGCCAACCGCTCTGAGGTCAAAATGTTTTGTCCCAACACAATGATGGAAGCACTAGGGTTGGCTAAGTTGGCAGAAGACAAGATTGCAGCCCAAAAACGCTCCAAGCCCACTTTTGTTCCCTTCCGAAATATGGGTTCTCAGCGACCACCTATACGGCAGGCTCCTTGACCGACTCCTATCAAGCGTTTGTCTGAAATAGAGATGCAAGCACGCAGAGAAAAGGGGCTTTTCTATAATTGTGATGAGAAATTCACTCAGGG
Source organism: Larix kaempferi (assembly GCA_027924585.1). NCBI lineage: Eukaryota > Viridiplantae > Streptophyta > Pinopsida > Pinales > Pinaceae > Larix > Larix kaempferi. The sequence continues at coordinate 2,236,891 of BSBM01000243.1, read as the reverse complement.
ACATAGATGTGTTCAGCAAAAGCTCTATCTCCTGGATGTGGAGTCTCTGCCTGCCTCTGAAATGGGTGACGAAGATCTAGACACACTGGATGCTCCGGTCGACATTCAGGAACCGCCTATTGACCCTCCGTCTCAGGATGACCAGCCAGAGATATCTCTCCATGCTTTAGCTGGAATCACCACCCCCCAAACAATGCGGGTCAGGGGTTACTTCAAGAAGCTTCCTCTTACAATCCTCATTGATTCTGGTAGCACTCATAATTTCATTGACCCTCGGATCGCCAAACAAGCTGATAGTTTTATCCATCCTTGCTCCAACTTTGAAGTCATGGTTGCCAATGGGGGCACCTTACCTTGCAAAGGGAAGTGTTGAAATGTGCGTATCTCTATGGGATATTATACCTTGTGCTCTGACATGTTTGCCTTTCCCTTAGGCGGATGTGATGTGGTTTTGGGCGCTCAATGGCTACGCACACTCGGCCCTATCTTATGGGATTTTGCCGAACTTTGGATGCAGTTTTCCCTCAATGGATACAAACACACATTGACAGGATTACAACCAGGTTCTCTCAGCATCATCAGTTCACATCACATGGAAAAACTCCTCAAGAAGAATTCACATGGTGTCATCGCTCAGATCCATTCCATCCAGATACAACCATCAACGATCTCCACTACTCCTTTGGATCTACAACAAATTCTGGATCAATATACAGGTGTCTTTGTTGAACCAGTGGGATTACCACCTTCCAAGCCAGAAGACCATCGTATTCATCTCCTTCCTGGCAACGTTCCTCCCAACATCAGGCCCTATCGCTACCCATTTCACCAAAAAACGGAGATTGAAATGCTCGTTCGGGACTTATTGAAGCAAGGTATTATTCGCCCAAGCACTAGTTCCTTTTCTTCTCCAGTTATTCTTGTCCGCAAAAAAGATGGGTCATGGCGCCTCTGCATTGACTTTCGAGCACTTAATCACCTCACCATCAAGGATAAGTTTCCAATTCCTGTTGTTGATGAGCTTCTTGATGAGCTTCATGGGGCTCACTTTTTCTCCAAGTTGGATCTTCGTTCTGGGTATCATCAAATTCGGGCTCATGAGGATGATATTCCTAAAACAGCTTTCACACACATGATGGCCATTATGAGTTTTTGGTCATGCCCTTTGGCCTCACTAATGCTCCTTCCACATTCCAGGCCTTAATGAATAAAATATTTCGACCCTACTTGTGGAAATTCATTCTGGTATTCTTTGATGATATCCTCATCTACAGTAAAACATGGGATGAACATCTCCAGCATCTGGATCTTGTCATGCAACTTTTCTCTGACCATCATCTCCATGCCAAGCAGTCTAAATGTGTTTTTGGACAAAAGGAAGTTGAGTATCTCGGGCACATTATCTCAGCACAAGGGGTTCGCATGGATCCTGCCAAAATCGATGCCATGAACAATTGGCCACATCCTCAGACACTCAAGAGCCTTCGTGGTTTTTTGGGGTTGACTGGCTACTACTGCAAGTTTGTCAAGGATTATGAGAAGATTGCAGCTCCATTAACTGCTCTATTGAAAAAGGATGCTTTTACATGGACACCTGCTGCTCAGTGTGCATTTGAAAAACTAAAACAAGCTATGTGTACTACACCTGTGCTAGCTATGCCTGATTTTTCCAAACCCTTCACTATTGAGAGTGATGCTTGCGGCAATGGACTTGGTGCTATTCTCCTTCAAGATGAACACCCCATTGCGTTCACCAGCAAAGCCCTTTCAGGTAAGAATTTAGCTGCCTCTACCTATGATAAGGAAATGATGGCTATTTTGCATGCAGTACAGAAGTGGCGTCCATACCTCTTAGGGAATCATTTCTGCATCAAGACTGATCACCAGAGTCTGAAATATTTCTTGGACCAGCGTGTCTCCTCCCCGGCACAACAGAAATGGGTTAGAAAACTCATGGGTTATGACTATGAGATCACTTACAAGAAGGGTAAATACAATATTGTGGCAGATGCTCTTTCTCGCACATTTGATGCCCAAGGTTCTCTTTCAGCTATTTCTATGCCTGTTCCAAATTGGTTGCAATCTGTTCAACAGGGTTATGTCAATGACTCTTCCTTATCTCAGATCATCCAACGCTTGACCAACAACCCTTCTGCTGTACCACATTACTCTTGGGATGGTGCTTCTCTGCGATACAAGGGTCGTCTGGTGCTTCCCCAGAGCACAGATCTTCAACAGGATGTCTTCTATGAACTCCATGCTTCTCCATCGTCCGGGCACTCTGGGTTCCTCAAAACATATGAACAAGCACGGCGTAACTTCTTTTGGCAGGGCATGAAAAGCACAATTCAACAGATGGTGGCCGAATGTGATACCTGCTAGCGCAATAAGGGTGAAACAACACTCCTTCCAGGATTGCTTGAACCCTTGCCCATACCTACACGGATTTGGACAGATATTTCTATGGATTTCATTGAAGGGCTCCCTAAATCTAGCGGGAAGACAGTGATTCTCGTTGTGGTTGATCACCTACCCAAATATAGTCATTTTTGTGCTCTCAGCCATCCCTATACAGCCTCCTCCGTCGCTCAATTTTTTATGGACCAGATCTTTCGTCTTCATGGCATCCCTTCTTCCATTGTCTCGGATCGTGATGCGACTTTCACTAGTCATTTTTGGACAGAACTATTTCGCCACACTGGCACCAAACTGAAGATGAGTTCAGGGTATCACCCACAAACAGATGGTCAGACTGAAATTGTCAATAAATGCTTGGAAACTTATCTCCATTGCTTCACCTCGGAACAACAACATCAGTGGGCAAAGTGGCTCCCTCTCGCTGAATGGTGGTACAATACCTCTTACCACATTGCCTCTAAAATGACCCCATATGAAGCAGTCTATGGTCAGGCACCTCCAGCTCTTCTTCCATACACCCCCACCAGTTCACCAGTTCAGGAAGTTGACACGGTCCTTCGCAACCACGATCAGATTCTTCGCATTTTGCGGGACAATCTTCACATGGCAAGAAATCACATGAAGCAACAAGCTGATCAACACCGTTCGGAACGCACTTTTCAGGTCGGTGATATGATTTTTCTTCGTCTCCAGCCATACAAACAATCCTCCTTGAAACTCAAAGGGTTTCATAAGCTCACTCCAAAGTTCTATGGGCCATATCGGATTCTTCAGAAGATTGGGTCTGTTGCTTATAAATTAGAACTTCCTCCTTCTTCCCGCATTCATCCAGTCTTTCATGTCTCTTGTCTGAAGAAAGTTCTTGGCACCAACATCAGCGGCCAAACGATTTTACCCGAACTGGATAATGAAGGATCCATCCTTTTGGAGCCAGAGGCCATCCTCAATCGGCGCACGCGTCAGCTTCGCTCTCGCTCTATCACAGAGGTCTTAATTTAGTGGCACGGCATGCAACCAGAGGATGCTACATGGGAACCACTCCTTCAGATTCAACAACAATTTTCACATCTAAAGCTTTGAGGACAAAGCTTTTTTTAAGGGGGAGGGGATGTTAGGAACCCATGTCTTTACTTTGTTAGTATGTTGTTGTTGGACGCATATGCTTTGTAAGTCGTCCCATAGTATTTTTTGATCAATAGTTTGTGTTATTGTTGTTGGCGCATATGCTTTGTAAGTCGCCCGTAGTATTGTTGATCCATAGTTTGTAACGGCCCATGGTTTCGACCCATAGTATTGGCGCCTAGAATTAGTATATAAGTGTGTGTTGAGGCCTATGAAGGCACCGTGAAGTTATTTGTATTGAGCTTGCTCATAGGAGGTTGCCCCCTCGAAGTGGCCTATGATCAATATAAAAGTGATTCTAAGTTCTGTCATTCTGCTATTTCGCATATTTTTATTAAGTAATTGTTGCAGGTGCATCACACTTAGCCATTTTTTGGCACGTCTTAGTTGGAGCTATGGCTATAAATAGCAAGGAGCGCATAGTCACCAGTTTTACCGTGACTTTTAATTTTTACCACGAGTAATTTCTGAGTTTTTACCAATTAAGAACAGAGCATTCCGACAGTATATGTCTGAGCAAGAAAGCCTACAGGAGATATTAAGGAAATTCTAGCAATCTGGTTTAAAAGTAGTTATGGATACTCATGTAATGAAAATAGCTCAAGAGAAAGGTGGGACCTCTAGAGCCTCACCACGGCATGCACCAGAACTTAAAAAGGATAAGCAGAAAGCCAAGGAACAAGAGAAACCGCATCCTACAGAAATTCCAAAAGAGTATCTTCCAGAGAGACCTCACGAGAGGTCGATTCTACTGATACCCGAGTACATTCCTCTGCAAAGAGATGATGCACCGGTGGTAATACTGAAGAAGAATCCACAATATGATATCCCGTTGCCGCCGATGTCAAGTCATGTTCGGGAGAAGGACAATTTGATAGGAAAGATTCTTGAATGTAAGTTCACAGATCACAATTTGTTGAATGAAAATAAGTATCCACAGTTTCAACTAGATCAATACATGTGTCAACAGTATGATGAAGCCACTAAGAAAACAACCATTCAGGCACAGGACTGGATTGTGCCATTGCAATCCTTGGGATTATTGAAGCTATTGAGAATTCCGCATTTTGACCAAAGTCCAGACCTTACAGCAATTGTACATACATTGTTGTCATGCACGCACTAGGGATACTTGTGGCTAGACCGCAAGATCGATATCAATATTGATCTTATCTATAGAATTACCTACTTGAGAAAATGAGGCACTGACCCTACAACAAAATTCGTGGGAAAAAATAAAGACAAAGAAATCGCCAAGAGGATGAAGAGTAAATTTGGCTTGGTAAAAGGAACCTGCGGCTATCAAGCGAATCAGATTAAAGATGTTGCCACGCAGTTCATAATACAATTTATCACAGGAAAAGTACTAAGGAAATGCAGACCGACACAAGTGTCGGCCGTTGCGATCTCCTTAGCTGCTAAGGCTAAGGATGGACCACAATTCAACTGGGCAAGTTACCTGTTGAACGAATTTATGAATGATGTAGCAGATGCGGAAGACAATGGCTATCAGTTTCATTATAGCTGGCTGATAGTCCTCATCGTATTTGTGGGTTGGAAAGAGCCAAAGTACCAACAGAATGTATCGGTGTTCGCTGGAGACTCCCGTGGACCTAGATATGCGAACATGTGGAATAATTCAAGGTCAGAAAGATAAAGAGTGAACAATCTGCAGGTGCACACATTTTATGAGCAACTATGCAAAGTGATCAAGCGCACTTCACGTATTCCTAAGGAAATAACATCAACATACATCCGAAAGATGAGATTCAGAGTGGGCCTCCACTCTATCTTCATACATCCTATAGAACCAGCAAACCCAGAATGGTATGAGGGTCAATATCAGTTGGATGCACAAAAGATTGACCTCATCATTGAAGATTGGCTGCCCGAATGGAAAATTCATGCACCAAATACATTGATCATGACATTTGAGGAAAGCGCCAATGAAAGCAACAACCAAGAGAAAGAAGAAGAGCAAGATCAAGAACAAGTACAGCAACAAACTGTTGATTTTCCAGTAGGAGAAAAGACGAAGAACCCCGACACAGAGGTTCCGGAAGGATCGAAAAGAAAGAAGCAGAAAGCGACTAAGACTCTACTTGAGGCGAAGTTGCACGATGATGACTATGACTGCATCGCAGCCAAAGTCCATGAACAGATCGAAGAGACACTCACAACAAAAGACAAGAAGTAAGAGCAACTTCAAGAAAGCATGATAGAGAGCATCGTAGAACTGAACAATATGGTGGAGAGAGTAGAGCAAGTACAAAGAGATCTAATGAAGGAATTAGACTATGAAGATAGATCGGAGGATTCAACCCTAAGAAAAAGGAAAGCGTCTGCAATAACGATGTGACCTTGGTTAGTGCACATAGAGCCAACGAATGGCATATTCCCATTTGATGAAATCACTGAAGGTGTGAAACAGCTCACGCACTTGGACATTAATGTGGGAATGTTATCCATTGAAGGACTCCATAATCTACACTTGCAGGTTGTAGAAGAAATTAAAGATAGAGATATGATCTCATACAACCAGCATCTGAGGCTAGAAGAAACTTATAAAGAGCTGAGGAATGAATGCAAAGTGAAGACCAATGAGCTAGCAGATGCTCAAGAGAACCATAAAAAGCTGAAGAAGGCCGTAGCGGAAGTCTGTGCGAAGATCCCAGACTTTGACGAAGAACCTGAAGTGGAAGCGACCACTGTTATATCGGTGCTGCATTAGACAATCTCAAAGCAAAAATGGAAGATATGGAGATTGGTTACAAAGAAAATATTGCAAACTTAGAGTCGATACAACAACCTGGCACTCCGCCAGAAGTGAAACTAGGAAGAGTTGAAGAACTAAAGATCTCAACAGAGAACATCTCCGCAGAAGTTGCGAGGTGTCAATATTTGCTAGAAGAAGTGACCAAGTCATGGGCCACACTGCAAGAAGACCCAGAATTACTGAAGATTCAGGATGAAGTGCAAAAGAAGCAGAAGGAGCTTGACTTAGTGAACACAGCTATGAAGGATTTTCTGCCAAGGCAAAGAATACAAAATTTCGCAGAAACAAAGGAACTTCAGAAAGAACTGGAGGCGCTAAGGACGAAGGAAGCTCAAACACTTCAGCAAAGTTACAACCAATGCAAGAAGAGGCATTGGCACTCTCTGAAGAGATTGAGGTGAAGCTATAGGAGCTTCGCACAATAGAGAGTACATTTAAGGACCAATTGAAAGAACCAATATCCACGATGATGCTCGACACAGGGAAAGAGTACAAGCAGGAGATTAAGGAGGCTGTTGCGAAGCTAAGCGCGACATATCGAGAGTTCGCAGTGAAGTTGAACACCCCAAGTGCTGCGAAATTAAAGAATCCCATTGTTAGTGGCTCAGGGATGAGCCGCAAGTAAGTGTTAGGGGCTTGTTGGGCATAGCCCAAGTAAAGGAAGTTATGAACACAAAGTACATTTAGGTGAGGCCTGACATTGACCATTTTTGGGAGATAAGCGACTCCTCAAATCCCGAGAAGAGGGTATGGAGCGAAGTGTAGTCAAGGAAAAAGGACTTGTTCCCTTAGTAAAGACGAAGTACTAAGGATAGCCAGAGGTGGTTGACTCAATTAAAGGCCGGGCAGCGATTTGACTGCTATAGAAGAAGAATGGTGTAAAGGACACGCCACTGCAGAAGTCAGAGCTACGATGTCAAAAGAAGCGTCAAATTCAGAGTCTGCAGCTAAGTGCGTAGACTGGAATCGTTACCCTTCCAATTAATATAAGAACAGTTCCTATGGACGTAGCTCCTACCTGGGGGGTGAACCATGTAAATCATGTGTTATGTATGAGTTTGCGATGCATTTTGTGTCCATGTTATGATGTGTTTATGTATTTTCTTTCATATGTATGTGAATGTTAATCATATGTTAAGTAAATGCAATACAAGTGATTGAATGTTGCAAAGTAACACTAAGTATGATGAATGCGTAGTTATATGAGTAAAGATAGCAGTGATTCAGCGTAGTTCTGTAGGTTTTTGGTAACTGTGAGGTGCAAGGTCATCTTTTTATTCTGTCATGTTAGTATATGTTAAGCACGAGACGTGTTGCGAGGTCGTTAACCACATCCACACATCGCCACGGTTGCATAAACCTGATTCTGTAACCCCTCATCTTCGCTTCGCGTGAGCTTCATCCTGGTTGCAAGTTGATGTCGAAAGGGCCAATGAAGGGGATTTGTTATTATTGCAATTAAACTCACCGAACCCGAGTCAACCCAAGCAAACCAACACTCCATCTCCTATATCCTTTTGGCTTTGCAATTAAACGCCAGCCAGTCCAATGGATTTCAGTTTTTTCCTTCCCCTCCATAAGAAATTAAAACACATCCTTTGATTTTTTTCCATTACTCCTTTCGATATGTGATGTGGCTAAGGTGTACCAATACACATATATGGCTTCTGGGAGTTCCTTCACAATTGTGAATCGACCACCTCGAGTAAGCCCTCGAATGTTAATAAATGGGTAATATCATTCTATTTTAATGTGATTACTATTTTAAAATGTTTGTATTCATTTATATAACTTTCATGATATTAAATCAAAGGATTTGTCGGGATCACACAATTTAACTTTTTTTTTTAACCGTTTCTAAATTACAAGTGAAATATTAAAATGGTTTCTATAGATAACAAGAAATGAAGTAGAAATATATTAATTCAATTTGAATTTATATATAAATGAAAATTTGATTATCATTTAAATAAAAATATTAAAATTTAGAGTGAAATTTTTATTCATTAAAGTTTAGACTGAAATAATAAAATAATAGTCTAATTAGTGAAGAATGTCATTATATAAGATGTAGTCCCATATCTTCGAGAAAGCTAGGTAAATCTTTGGAAATTATTAAAGGAATAGGTTTTAAGGTTGTGGTGACCATTCGGGAAAATATAATAATATTATATATTTATTTTTGAGATTATATGGTTAAAAGGTGGAACAAATTTGATTTTCATTGGTTAGAAAATTTAGAATTAAAAATAATGAAAAACAAATAATTTTTTAATTTAAAACTTTAAATAAAAATATTATTAACATTATTAACACACTAAATTGATATCATATATAATTTATTAAATTTTATTTTCATAGTTTATACAATAAAATAAATACTACAAACAAATTTATAATGGTGATGAATCACTACTACTATAACACATTATATTTTTCTTTTTAAGAATTAATATTAGTAATATTAATTATTGTAGCATCTATGGGTCAAGCAATACTCTTTGAAATTAAACAACAATATGATAATTAAATATTTAAGAATATCTGGTTAATAAAATTATAATACAATTCTTTATAAAAACTAGTGATATATTTATGAGTGAAGTAATAATCCTTGGGCCCATCAAGCCTCACCTATCTCAAGGAAAGGGCTAAAGCCAGTCAACATAAGCCTAGAAAACTATAACACCAAGCACGCCAAGTACAACAGGGAATACACTAAATAGCACAACAAGTTCTTTGGATGGTCACCAAAAGCAGTTTAACTAATTGCCTCTTTGATCTTTATGCTGCTGATACCCCTTTTACTTTATTACTTGAATCTAAGTAAGGTGGTTGGAATGCGTAGGTTTTAAGTTTGAGCTACCCAGCTGAACTTATTGATTTTATTGCGGGCTTGCTTGATTGATTTTATTGATGACCAACAGCTAGCTACCGAGGCGGGGTGGTCCCGCGGACGGACGGAATATAAACCAGATAATCCTTGAAATTAAACAATAATATATATTTTCTTAATAGAATTAAAATAATTTTTTTTCTAAAAACTAACAATATATTTATATAGTTATTAGATCATTACTTATTTTGATTTTGTTAATTTAAGTTTTATTAAAAATCTTATATAGGTATGAAGGTTTAATTGTACATATAATGTATATGTGTGTGTGAAAGAGAAAAAGTTAATGATGGTTTTTCATGACATGTTAGTAACTATGTAAATATGGAAAAACAACAGTATGTGGAAGGAAAATTAGAAATATTTTGACAATGAAATACATTATAAATATAAGTAATTGAATTAGCTTTCATAAATATAAACTTTATTTATGGGATTTTTTATATTACCATATGATATTTGAGTTTTCCTAATATCATTTGAGTTTTCCTAATAGTGAGTGATATGTTATTTTTCCAACATATATACATATGTTCTACTTAATGTATAAAGTGTTAAATGAGTTGTAAGGATTATAGAGTTTAAGAGTTCGTATGGTTTTAAGAATTACAAATTATAGGTTATGAGGTATAGGATTTAAAGGTTAATTTAGGTTTGTGGTTATGGGGTTATGGATTAATGTTGACTTGTTATATATGTTAAGAGTTAACGAAGATAATATATATTAACTAAGTATTTTAGAGGTTAACTGATAGGGGTTATAATGCTTTTGTGTTATTGGTGTCAAGGTTTAACAATTATAGGAGCTAAATAATAGGGTTGAGGATTAGGGATATGACCCATAAAACATAACTAGATCATCTAACCTTATGGTTTTCAATAATATGGTAGTTTGATTTAGTTTTCATTGTCTTGGCTTAAGCATTAGCATCGGAGGTCTAATTTTCAACCATTTATGCTTTACTGAAGGGTTAAAAAAAATTCACAACATTTATGCTTGTCGGCACACTCTTCAAAAAAAATAATAACATTAACAGTATCGGTTGACATAATTAAACAAAAAAAAAACTAAACTAAAATCTAAAAATTCGTGCACCGTGATTGTTGTCAATCATTAATAATAATAATAATAATTAATTGTATAAATAAATTAAAATTAAAACTTCTAAAAAAATTGAAAATTTTGATAGCATAACAATTTCACGGCAACAAAATTTTAAAACAAAATAAAATAAAATTTCATTTATAATTTATTAAAAAAATAAATTGACCAACCTCTTCGGTTGGATGCCATTAGGTCGATTGGGTTTGTTGGTTACCGATGGAGGTTGGTGGAACTTAGTTCACAACTCGGTCAAGGGTTTTTGTCACCCAAATTAATGATTGATGGAGAGTATATATTGGCAAAATGGATCCTATTTTGTTTTATTATATAAAAACAGAGAGCTCAAATGAGCTTTACTAATCGATCCAGGTTTAGGGATCGATCAATATTGTAAATGCTTGATTGAGATCTTAAATAATGAATTGAGATTAATAGCTTGGTCAAGCATTTGGTTAACCCAACCAAACCCTTGATTGCTGGTTTGGATTTTCTACAAAAATTGTTTGATCTAGTGTTTATTCAAGCTCTTTATTGAGCTCTCAATAGCTCAATCAAGAAGTTAAAATAGAATGATCAAGCATCCATAAAACTTCACTTCCTTTACCTATCTTTCTAAAAATTGTTACCCATCTTCATAGATTCAACGTATTTTATATGAGTAATGTGAAAGGAAAACAATTAATTTAACTACCTAAAGTTTGTGTTCCAAAAAACTTACAAAGAAATTAAAATATTGAAATTGTCAACAAACTATAAAATTATCATTTATGTACATGCTTATCCTCTAGTGGTGATGTATCCGTCATGGGATTAGGTTTGACATAAGGCATTACTTGGAAGTTCGAACATAGATTTTATTTCTTAATTGAAATTGAAAAGAATATAATTAGTAGTATATTTTGTTTTTGGTATCAAGAAATGTGCTCTTTAAATGTTAAAAGTTATAATTGAAGTTAAATGTAGTTCATCTTATTTTTATATTATGAGAATTTTATTCATTTTTTATTCACAATGAATTATTAATAATTTTTCATCTATATTAACACTTTTGTTGTGGTAAAATTGGAGGTATTGGCTTGTAAGGCCAATTTTATGAGTAGTTCCTACTTTGGTGATTTGGGGTCTAGAACCTTCCAGAGACTATTTGAGGACTTAAATTGTTTATTTTTTTATTAAAAAATTGTGATATTAACTCTTAACCTCTCAATGTTTTTCTATACATTGAGAGCTTTCTAATGGCACAAAACTCAACTCAATTAGAGTGCATGTGCAAAAGTTGTCTCTCCCATAAGTTGACCTATCATATTGACCATAATGGTACCAAGTGGATTCCATGCTAGCTTACATTACTCACACATGTGGAATTTCAAGAATATTCTAGAGGGTCCAAAACCCTAACATTAATTGGTAGTTGAGGCATGCAATAACCCTAACCCTAAACCTAAACGATTATTCAACTATCTTAAATATTGGGTCGCTAGGAAAAGATCTTTAGGGATTACCATCTATTGGTATTTTTATTGTTCCACGGTTGAGTGGAGCATATAGGATAGGGACGTTGATGCATAAAATAGGGATTATAAGACCTTGTACATGCATTTCATAATCAATAAGAAAAGAGTCAATGTCTTTATCTCCTCATGGGTCGATATCCCTCAAATCGAAAGGTTGATGGAATCTTGTTGAACCATACCCACCATTTATCATATTGTATACATAATAGGATCAACTATAGTTAGTATAGCAAAAGAATATTCCATTGCCACTCATTGTACTCAGCATTGTACATAGTATTGTACTTAGTATTATATGTTCGTTGAAAGAGATCGGGTTAGTTCGTTATCGCTCACTGCACAATTGTTTGTTTCTTTATGATCAAAGTTGTGTTTAAGAAAGAGTATAGGCCTCACCTTCTAGCTAAGTTTTCCCCTTATTAAGTTTTCACAAATTACATTGTATATTCATTATGTAAATTGTGTATTATTACTTACTTTTTTCATTTCAATTTTAATTTATTTCAACATTTTGTAATAATATTAAAATTAAAATCCAAAATAATACATTACATAATAAGAAATTTCAAAATATTGTAAAATAAATTATAGTAACAAGTTATTCCAATAAAATATCCACAATAACTTATAAAATAGTTTTCCATATATAAATTCTTATTTTATAAATAATATATAAAATAAATAAAATTTACTTACCTTACCTTACTTTACCTTATAATTTCATATTTACATTACTATACCAAACAAACACAATTTCAACCAAAGAAAATAATATATATCCACATCCCAAAGCTAATGAACTTCAGTGACACATTATTGGTAATGTGGGTTTACACTTTAAAAACACCATGTAACCATACAGTAAGAAAACCTATAACCATCTTGATATCTTTACTCTACCCTTAGATGGATGCACCACCAAATTTCTATGAGATAAAAGAAAAATAAATTAAATGTGGCCCTTTTCTATGGGATACAAGTAAAGTCCCCTATTAAGTATTATAAAAGGGTAGGAGTAAATCAGCAACCCATTAATTATTAAGATATAGTAGGTATATGAGCCATCCCAATCCATTAATGCTAATGTTTTTATAAAAAATAGAAGAGAGAAATTTATAGTCCCAAATAAAATGAAAATAATGAGAAATATATAATAGTTGGTCTCAAATATGACTGAGAAATAGGGATAAGATGTTTATCCCTTAGTACACATGTTTGATGTTTACACATGATGTTTAGTGATTGCGTTCACCAGTCTATATTCGTTTTCTTTAATTCGTATGTGATTGTAACTATACCATATGGTTTTTACGATAGCGTACACTTTATAGTTGTAGAATTCATAATAACTCGTATACCGAAATTTCAACCCACGTTAACTACGTTAACTTATAAATGATGTCACACACCCACGCCCTACACATGCTAATAGAATGAATGGCATGGTGCCCTACACATGCTAATAGAATGAATGGCATGGTGTTGACCATGTGCATCACTTGACTCCTCAACCACAAATGTATAGTTCCAACTCCAATCACATGTGCAATCGTCATCGTCCTTGTTTTCTCATGTTCCTCCTATTAACATTGAATGCCATTATGAAAACTCATAATAGCACTAATATCATCTTAGCAAGATCGGAAGTGTCATCAAGAGTTATGTTTGTTATGATGTGGATGTGGATGTGGATGTGGATGTGGATGTGGATGTGGATGTAGATGTGGATGGGTCGTGGAAAGCATATATCATTTTTAAAAGTTTAAAGGCCTTGTATGATTGCGATGGCGATCATATTTTTAATGGAAGCCCTGTCCAATATTAAGGTTGGTCTCAGTCCGCGATATTTACTAAATGGTAGCGCAGTTAACAATGCTTGTTGGATGACCTTGTAAGTTCCTCTCAATTAAAAAAAATGTATGATAATATTGTTATATACAATTTGAATATGAAATCATTGTAGGTAATCAAGAATGACATTAATGATCACACTGAGCTCCTCATTCAAATATGAGTTTGTAATCTTCATGCAAAATAACACAAGCTCCTTCTTACCTCACCTTACATGTGCCTTCCAAATTCTTTTCAGCATTCCCCTTAACTCGTTACTAACTATTTTAAATGAGTAGTATGCAGGGAGATCAATTAATTGAATTATGAAAAGCTTGCATGCCAAAGCAAATATAAAGAAGTTTTTTTTTTAATCTTGAATTTATCATCCAACTATAAAAGTAAAATTTGTGTATGTGCTCGTCCTTAACTAACATTGATGTATTAACTATGGGTTCATATTCCACATATGGAGTTATTTTGAGCGTAGATTTTCTTTCTTCAACCAAGACAGAAAAGAATACAATTAGTAGTATGTATGTTAGGGTCCTACCCTAACCCCCTTAAGTACATAAATAGGTTGTTATGCATTTAGGCCATCTCTATTAAATAAGGTTAATGAAGTAGATATAGTGTGAAGGCAATAATTGTAAGAAGGATTGTTAGAAGGTTCAACCTACTAGAAAATTCCTTCTCTAGAAAGTACCTAGGAGGTTAGATAGAAATTATATAAAGAATAGAAGCAATATAATGAGATTTCTTGTGAAGCCTATTGTAATTGGAGCTCTACTTAGTTTGAGGTTTCCCCTTGAAGAGGTAAGTGAACATTGTTTTCATCAATAAAGGTATTGATATTTGTGATATTTATTTATTCTACAATTGCATGTTATTGTTGTAATTCTGTCATTTTCACTTGTAATCTCACTATATTATGTTATTTTTGCTCTAAATCTCTTATTCTTTTAACCAGGCACTTAACAATGGGTATTTAAAGTGCTTTCCTCAACCAATATTGTCAGCAAAAAGAAAATTGGGCCATAGATGTATTTCGACATCTATAAATAACAGAGCATGGCATTCATCGGGTAAATATGTAGTAGGAGTATACATGTAGGAATTACAAAAGGATTCACTTGGTTGGACACCCTTATAATCCCTATTGGTACTACTTCGAGTAGTACCATATCAGGGAACAATTGTATACAAAATTTCACTTCCATGTACCATTGGTATATCGAAACTCCCATAGGACACTTGAAATAAAATTTATGTAATATAATTGACCATCATGTTGCTTAGTGCACCAAGCACAACACTTAGGAAGATTACTCTCTAGTGCATGGGTACTCAGGTAGTACGATTAAGGTATGTTTTGATCCCCCTTAGTTGGTGCCATATGATATTGGCCTAAGTGCTATTGTCGGACCCTGCACATATATCAAAGAGCTATAGCACCTAGCACTCCCCTTCCCCTCGATACCTGAAAACCCTATGTTGATAGTCTATGAAATTCTTACATAAATTGCAATATTAAGAATTTGAGAATTCTATCAATGCAATAATATCCAGGTAAGAGTACCACTCCCTTAAGAATAAAGAAAAAATGTAGTTCATTCCCATGCACTTATTTAAGATCTATTTCAACATAATATTTGAGACGATCAAGCATTTGGTTAAACCAACCAAACCCCTTAATCGAGGGTTTGGCTTTGTCACCAAAATTGCTTGATCCAACACTTATTCAAGCTTTCAATCAAGCTCTCAATAGCTCAATCAAGAGCTTAAAATAGATCGATCGAGCATCCATAAATATCTGCTCCCTTCACATACCTTACTAATAATCATTACCATCTTCATGGATTCACCCTATTTTATGAGTAATTAGCAAGGAAATCAATTAATTTAATTACTAAAATAAATTCCTTCATCGACCACTTATTCAAGCTCTCAATCGAGCTCTCAATAGCTCCATCGAGAGCTTAAAATAGATCGATCGATCATCCATAAATATCTACTCCCTTCACCTACCTTACTAATAATTGTTACCTATCTTCACGGATTCACCCTATTTTATGAGTAATTTGCATGGAAATCAATTAATTTAATTACCTTGAAAACCTATTCTTTGTTGATAATCTATGAAATTCCTATATAAATTCCAATAACCATGTCTACATCTTTACTTTACAGTCATATTAATTGCACCACCATCTTTCTATGAGATTTAAGAAAAGTAAATTAAATGTGGCATGTTTCTATGAGATACAAGTCAACTACCTTATTAAGTATTATGAAAGGGTAGGAGTAAATCACCAACCCATTGATGGTCATTATGGAATAGTAGGGAAACAGATATGGAATACTAGGTATAACAGTTAGCACAATCCATTAAAGCTAATGTTTTTATACTAAAAAAACTTGAAAATAATGAGAAATATATCATAGTTGGTCAAAGATATGAAGTGGGAAATAGGGATAAGATGTTTATCCCTTAGTACACATGTTAGCTATTGCGTTTACCAAACTTTATTTGTTTTCTTTAAATCGTATGTGGTTGTAACTATACCATATGGTTTTTACGATATCGTACACTTTATGGTTGTGGAATTCATAATAATTATAACTCTCATACCGAAATTTCAGCCCCCACACACGCCCAATCACAAATGTAGAGTTCCCAAATCGGCATCGTCGTTGGTTTCTAATGTTCCCTTATTAACATTGAATGTCGTTCTATACAACTTATAATAGCACTAAGATGGTTGTTGGCAAGATCTTTAGTGTCATCAAGAGTTATTTATGTTTTCTATGATGAGTGAGTTGGTAGGATGCAATTCAGTAATTATGATAATTATTTAAAATTTAAAATTTATATGTAGAATTTATATATAATTAAAATATGATTTCATTATAGGTAAAATCAAGAATGAGATTAATGACCACACTTTGCAATCCTCCTTCCAACGACAAGATGCAAAATAATACAAGCTCCTTCTTAATTCACTTTACATGTATCTTTGCAATTCCTTTCACCATTCCCCTTAACTCGTTACTAACTATTTTAAATGAATAGCATGCAAGGAGTTCAATCAATTGAATTATGAAAAACTTGCACGCGAAAGAACTTATAAAGATTTTTTTTTTTTTTAATTTATCATCCAACTATAAAAGTAAAATTTGTGTATGTGCTCGTCCTTAATTTACATTGATGTATTGGCCATGGGATCAGATTCGTGATATATGGAGTTATTTTGAACATTGATTTTCTTTCTTTGATGAATATACAAACACACAAACGCACAAAATTAGTAGTATATATGTTAGGGTCTTACTTTAAACTCTGTAAGTATATAAATAGGTTAATATGTATTTAGGTCATCTCTATTAAATAAAGTTAATAATAAGGTAGATATAGTGTGAAAGCAATAATTGTAAGAAGGATTCTTAGAAGATTCTACCTACTAGAAAATTCCTTCTTTGTAAAGTTCCTAGGAGATTAGATAGAAAATATATAAAGAAATAGAAGCAATGTAATGAGATTTCTTGTGAAGCATATTGTAATTGGAACTCTACTTAGTTTGAGGTTTCCTCCTTGAAGAGGTAAGTGAACATTGTTTTCATCAGTGAAGGTATTGTTGTTTGTGGTATTTGGTTCTTCTACAATTACCTGTTATTGTTATAATTCCGTCATTTTTACTTTTGATCTCACTCTATTCTTTATTTATGCTCTAAATCTCTTATTCTTCTAACAAGGCACTTAACAATTGGTATTAGAGTGCTTTCCTCAACCAATATTTTTAGCAAACAAAATTTGGGTTGGAGATGTATTTCGATGTCTATAAATAATAAAGCATGTCGTTCATTGGGTAAATCTGTCGTAGTGGGAGAATACATGTAGTAAATACAAAAGGATTCACTTGGTTGGACACCCTTGTAACCCTCGTTGGTACTGCTTCAAGTAGTACAACATCAAACAATAATTATATACAAAATTTCACTTCCATGTACCATTGGGTATATCGAAACTCCCATAGGACACTTGAAATCAACTTTATATAATATGATCAATCGTCTTGTTGCTATAATGAACTAAGCACGGCACTTGAGAAGATTATCGTTAGTATGTGGGTAGTCAGGTAGTACGACTAAGGTATGGTTGATACTCCTTTGTTTGTGCCTTGTGAAATTGGGTTAAGTACTATTGTTGGACTTTGGACATATATCAAAGAGCTATAGCACCTGGCACTCCCTTTCCCTCAAGACCCTAAAAACCCTATTCTTTTTTTATAGTCTATGAAATTCCTACATAAATTACAATATTAAGAATTTCACAATTCTATCAATGTAGTAATATTCAGGTAAGAGTACTGCTCCATCAAGAACATAAAAAATAAATAAAGTTCCTTTCCACACCCTTATTTGAGATCTATCTCAACATAATCTTTGGGTCAAGATGATCACATTGTTATCACTCTCAAGAAAAACTTTTTGTGGTCCTTTCCACACCCTTATTTGAGACTAATCTCAACAAAATCCTTAGGGTGATATTATCGCATTGGTACAACTCTCCAGTAATCTTTTCTATAGACCCACATCTATATGGTTGTGACTCGAGGATAATATCTCTTCAACAAAGTATCCCACTTAGAAACTCAATATGATGAGTTGCAACCCAAGATCAATAGTAACCACTCCTATGCTCAACAAAATCTTAATTACATCCATGCCTAGCTAGCCAACTTGGATTCACTACCTAACCCAATTTCCAAGCTCATGTTAATATGTAGAATCAGATCCTTACTTCACACTATTGGGTTATCAATGGCAAGACTAGCCTCCCCAAAAGGAAGTTATTTCGAATAATCCAATCCCAGTGAGCATCAATCCATCCCACTAGTCTATGATCAAATTATTCACATTTGACTAAGACTTCGTAACATTGATCTCAACAAATTTGATGGGCCTAATTCAACCAAATGGGTCACTCAAATGGAACATTATTTTCCCTACATGGCATCATATATGACTTGATGAAACTTCACACATGGGTGTCTTATATTTGAATCCTCGACCTTAGCAGTGGTGTAAATGGCACAAGAAATACCAAGGGGGTTATATTACTCACATAAAGTATCTCCAATGTTTATGTATATTTTGAAACAAACACTCATTATTTGGGTCGATTGATCAAGCTTAAACAATTGGGAACAGTCAAAGATTTCATATTTTCTTTTCAGTAGTTATACATCTATAATGAAGGCATGTCATGTATTTTTTTCAAGGAATATTTTATTGGTGGTATGAAAGGAGAGATGCATGCATAGGTATTAATGTCCCATACTAT
Source organism: Larix kaempferi (assembly GCA_027924585.1). Lineage (NCBI taxonomy): Eukaryota > Viridiplantae > Streptophyta > Pinopsida > Pinales > Pinaceae > Larix > Larix kaempferi. Next base: position 2,217,886 of record BSBM01000243.1, on the reverse strand, counting down.
TACTTGGTTAGAAGCCACTCATAGAGCTCAGCAAGCACAAAAGGTGATGAATGCTCAAATAAAAAGGACCCCATTTATTCCCCATACCCACCCAACTATTCCCCTCCCACTAATATCTCACCATCCTCTCCACCTCTCAATATACACAAATTAACCAAAGATGAAATTATGAAACACCAACTTAAAGGTCTTTGCTACAATTGTGATGAGAAACATTCCCCCGTGCATAAATGTAACAAGAAAAAACTCTTTATGTCCATTTTAGAAGACATTTTTTATTATGAAGCTAAATTTACCCCTAAAGGTCGCTCATCCATTTATGTTAGACATTTCTTTGCTTTATCCACAATAGGTGGAACCCTAGATATCCTTGCATGAATTTACTAGCATTTTTGCTCCCAAAGCCCTTAAATTGATTGGCTACGTCAAGCATTATGAAGCCTTTGTCTTAATTGACAATCGTAGCATGCATAACTTCATTTTTTGAACAACTTCTAAACCATGAATTCTAATGAAAAAACTATGAATGTGGTGATTGTTGTGAAAATGTGGGGCTTCAAAAGGGTGATCATTCCCTAAAAACCCACATGTTTTCTACTGAAATGGGTGGTTGCGATATTGTCTTATGTGTTGAATGGTTATGGAAATTAAGCCCCATGACCATGGATTTCAGTTAGTTATACATGGGTTTCCAATAGGAGGGGCATAGATACACTTTTAAAGGAATTATAGTCAACTCTTTGGAGTTCATCAGATCACACTCAATGAAAAATCTACTTAAAAAGGGCCATTCAGAGATTATGGATAAATTACATGGCATTCAAGCTTTTGAGAATTGTTCTCAACCCATTCATTCTAACCTATGTTTATTCTTAGACAAACACCAAGCCACCTTTGAATCTCCCAACAAAGGCCTCCCCCTTCCCAAGGTGAGCATGATCATCTATTTTTTTCATACCCATTAGCCTCCCACCCAATGTTCACTCATATTTCCATCCATTTTCCCAAAACAAATGAAGTAAAAAAGATAGTTGGGGATTTTCTCACCACTGGTGTCATCTTCCCTAGTACCATCCCTATTCCTTCACCAATATTCATAATCCTCAAGAAATAAGGCATTAGGCATGTGTCCTAACTTTCAAGATCTAAAAAAATTGATAGTCAAGGCCTAGTCAAATTTTTCATTTTAAAATTGATCACTACAGCTTGAAACACTTGCTATACTAAAGGACTTCCACCCTTGAGCAACAAAAATGGGTCACCAAAATGTTGGGATATGACTATGATACTATTTATAAGAATGGAAAGGAGAAATTCCATAGAATATTCTCTCCCTCTCATAAGTATGAAGAGGAAGGTTGAATGACATCCACAACAGATGGTTAATATACCACAATATTGCTAGCATGATCCAACAAATTCAAATGGAACCCCATGAATATTTGAGCTACACTTGGAAAAGTAAAGAGGTTCACTATAAAGGGAATCTATATTTGAACAAGCAATCAGCAGTCAACATTAAAATGATGAGTGTTATCTAAGCTACATTCATCTCCTATATTCAGTCATTCATGGTTTCATAAAACATATGAAATGATCAAATGATCATTTTGGGGGGGAAGGCATGAAGAAAGACATCCTCACCTTTGTGGAAAAGTGTGACCATTTTTAGCAACATAAGAGAGAGATAGTGAAACGTCCATGTGAACACGAACCTTTAGACATTCTGCTAGTTGTATAGACTGGCATTTCTATGGACTTCATTGTGGAGTTACCAAAATTTGACAATAAATCTATAATCATGGTTGTGGTTGATCACCTTTCCAAATATGCTCATTTTTATGCTCTATAAGACCCCTAAAGGCCTCTATGGTAGCTCAAGTATTCTTGGATAATATCTTTAAAATCCATGGTATGTCACAACCTATTGTGATCTACCATGATCTCATCCCACCTTCACTACAAATTTATGGTAAGAGTTGTTTCAACTCTAAGAAATTCAACTAAATCTCGGCACAACCTATCGACACTCCTAAAACGATGGTCAGACTAAAGTTGTCAACAAATGATTGGAAGCGTATTTATGATGCTTTAATTCAAATAGACAATCTGAATGGGATCAATGGTTACCTCTAGCAGATTGGTGCTATAATATAACATATCATGGTGCCACTCAAATCACTTCCTTTGAGGTTTTCTATGGCCAAAATCCCCCATCAATACTATCCTATTTACCTAGAGTCTCTAGAGTGTGGGAGGTTGATAAATCCCTCACAGCTTAAGCCAAAAATATCCACACTTTTAAGGGTAATTTAGTAATGGATTAGAATAGGACAAAATAGCATGCTTATCAACAACATTCCAAATGTCATTTTGAATAAGGGGATCAAGTGTTCCTTCCCCTACAACCTTATAATCATATCATTAAAGGACAACCACCACTAGAATCTTGGTCCCCTATAAGGTCCTTAAACATGTTGGGCCAATGGATTACTAATTGGAGCTACCTAGCCACTCTAAGATTCATCCAATTTTTTTATGTCTCATATTATAAGAAAGAGGTCATCTATAATTGTTGTATTCAAACTAGCCTTCTAGAATTGGACAAAAAAGGTTCCATTTGGTTGTAGCCAAAAGTGATCCTCCACAAATGAGAATGTTGTCTCTGTTAGTGCAATGTCCAAGTGGCCTTGATACAATGGAAAAATACATATCCTAAGGATGCCACATGGGAACTAACAACAATACTTCAGCAATGTCCTCATCTCTATCCTTGAAGATGATGCTTCCTTCTAGGTGGGGGTGGGGGGGGGGGGGCATGTTAGGGTCTTACCCCAACCCCCTTAAGTAGATGGATATGTTTCTATGTATTTAGGCCATCTCTATTAAATAAGGCCCATGGAGTAGATATAGTGTGAAAACAATAATTGTAAGAAGGCTTACTAGAAATTTCCTTCTCTAGAATGTTCCTAGGAGGTTAGATAGAAATTATATAAAGAAATATAAGCAATGTAATGAGATGTTTTGGGAAGTATATTATAATTGGAGATCTACTTAGTTTGAGGTTGCCCCTCAAAGAGGCAAGTGACCAATGCTTTCATCAATAAAGGTATTGTTATTTGTGGTATTTAGTTCTTCTACAGTTACTTATTGTTGTTATAATTCACGGGGGGTTCACTAAGTAGGAAATATTATAACACCTAAGTTCATATTGTGAGATTTCATACTCTAAAAAATGGAAGCAATATATTTCATAGTATGTAAGGGTTAATGAGAATTTTTAATATAATAAAATATGTAGATATTAGGGGGGGGTATAATTATGTATCTAAGGGGTTGAATAATGTATTGAGGGGTTTGAATAGGTACTCTATGTCTGAAGTTAGGGTGAATCCAACTATGTGTGAAGTTAGATTAGTATTTGAATAAGTATGATTTGTTTATGAAGGTGGTGTGAATCCCATTGGGTTTTGAGTCATACTAGTCTTTGAATATCTATTATTTGTGAGTGAATGTGATGTGAAGTTAATTGGAACCATTGTGTATGAAGTTGAACTGTGTTCAGAGGGTTATTCCTCATGTTCAAATATATGCTCTTACTAAGATTTCATATTTCATCTTGCAAGGTTCCTAGGGGTTATAAGAGTTGTTCCATGTCACCATACTTGGGATAAAAATAAAAAGAGGTGTTAAAAATATCATGGAAAAAATGGATATCTAGGATATCTAGTGAAAAATGAGGTCTTTTAGTTAGGAAGGTGTATTGGGAGGAAGGTTTAACAAAAGAATGTTTGGAGACATTCATTAATATCTAATGAAATTAAGAATATTCTTTAATATCCTATGAATGCATGTGCTATGTCATAGGTTCATAGAGTGAACCTTCAATTATCACTTTAAATCTTGTTATATTTTGTTATTTTCTCTCTAAGCATCCTATTTGCTAATAAAACACTTACAATATCTTATTTTTAGTATTTAATAAATATATTTTTTAAATATGAAAAGCTATAGTTGAAATTAAATGTAATTTATTTTCTTTTTCAAATTATATAAATTTTTTTATATCATAAATATAATAAATTCTTATTTCATAAATACTACATCGAGTAGTGTATAACCATATACACTATGAAAACCCTAAAGTCCTAAATTGTTTAACGAATAGATTTTGGTTAATGTCTACATCTCTTATTTTACCTTGAGATGAATACACCACCAACTTTAGTCCTTTATGTTTTTAAGAAAATCAATTATTACATTTCTTTGAAATAGAAAAGAATATCAATGTATACTGAGATCTTTTCTTTGAAATAGAAAATAATATCAATATATACTGAAATCTCAACATAAGTATATACCATTGTATGAATTTATCTTTTTCAAACTCGGAAATGATATTAAATATTTGAGCAACCAGGAAAGCATACAACTTTATTGGTTTTTAATAAGCAATGAGACCAAAAAAGCGACGAGTGTATGATTTTACAATTAATGTGACATGGGTGCAGCATCAACTTTTATATAAAAACAAAAATATTGATAAGTGTCTAATTTTTAGAATTAATGTGACATGCATGCATCATCAACTTTTATTTTTCAAAATTTTAAGGAAAAATAATGTGGCATTTCTAAAAGTTAAGAAAAAATTAAGAAAGGGGTATGTGTAAAAGATTGAAGAAAAAGTAAACTATTAACATGGAAAAAAATTAAGATAAAAATATTCTATTATAATAAAAAAATATTTGGTATCATTATATATAATAATTATAAGTTCAAAATAATTTAAAAAGCATGATACTAAAATGATTGATGATGTTAATATCAGAATAAAGAAGGATATTATCATATTAATCCCAAAACGGGTTGGAATTATTAATTCTTATTTGATTTATAGTTGGTTTAATTACATGAAAAGGAAAAAGTTTATGGTTGGTTTAATGTAGCGTATGTTTAATATTGGGAGGTTGTTAGATATAATTAGATATGAGATATTATATCCAATTAATTTAACTTTTAAATTAGTGTATAGTTGAGATATTTTAATAGATTATTAATAAGTTTATATAGCGTGTCTACCTTAAAACAAAGTTGCATATAAATTTTAAATTAGTGTATAGTTGAGATATTTTAATAGATTATTAATAAGTTTATATAGCGTGTCTACCTTAAAACAAAGTTGCATATATTTATATGTGTATAATTATATTGTTAAACAAATTATAGATTGATATGTGAAATGGTGTCGACACTTTTATTTATCTACATGACTTACATATTGAAATTAATTAATTTTGTATATCAACAAAAATGTTAATGGAGAAAATATTTTATGGGTGCATAAATATGTTTTAATATTTTTATTTAACGTGAAATTTATTGTGCAGTAAATTTTGAAAATAAAAGGATAGGTGGAAGTTTTGTTTATCTTTGACTTAATTAATGGGTAAACAAATCAATAAAGGCATGTTAATTTAAATATTTATAAATGCGTAACCCTAAATTTGTATAGTTTACGTGTATTCCATAAGTTAGATGTTTATTGCACAGTCCTTACTGCACAGGGAATTATTATTAACTGTGTAGGGGTGCATTGAACTATTTTGCATGAACATTATTAAATGAATGTCTCATAGATTATTCTATGCTTCTGATATTATGAGTTTTATGCATTTGTTAAAAGATTTAATGGGTCTTTTGAAAAAACTTATGCTTCCGCTATTTTATTTTATAGTTAAAATGCATTTGTCAAAAGGGTGTGTTACAGCTTGGTATCAGAGCTGAGGTTACAGCTCTTGAACCTCTGGGATGATTGTTTGCTTTTAGAAGGAAAACTTAATGTAAAAATGCATCCGTTATTTGATTAATGTTGTTAATCATGAGTAACCGAGGTTACACTTCATGATGTTTTGAAGTTTTCTTTGCTTGTTTGCAAATCTTGCATGATTAAATGCATGGGGAAAATATGCATTATTTTAATTGTATGGGACATGGTGGTGGTATGAATTCTCTCATGGACCTTAGTTTTGGATTGTTCACGGTGAGATAACTTCATCATTTTATTCCTTCGTTAATTATCTTTGTGATCTCTGATTATTGTGTAGAGTCATTGTTATTGTAATTGTCTTGATTATTCTTGTAAATAAATTGTAGAATAAGATATTTGTACATTGTTTTTCTGTCGAATGTGTGGGTGTTGCCGAGACCAAAGCTATTTACCAATGTTATGGTGAATGCCGTATTTACCGACCCGGATGGAATTCCTTAGCATGGGAAATCAGTTTTGTGTCTCCCTGATTGTGCTGTAAGAAGGAAACCAAGGTAGAAGGTAATACATTGTTTAGCATAAATATGGTTGTAGCAAATCTTTGGTCATGCAGAGTAGCATGTATTTTTGTATCTACTAGGTTGCCTAACATGCAGGGTTAAATTAAATACTCAACAATTGAATTTTGGTTGATGGTTTGTCTGATGTGGGCCTGTTAACCTATCCTTAATTTTATGTGCATTTATTTTGTATTTCTTGTACCATATGTTTCCTCAAGTTTCCAAACTGGTAGTATGGATGAGGACATGTCATGTGATGGTCAATATTTTATGAATGCTTGAATTCATGATAATGGTTGGTGTGAAGTGTTTGATCTTTTGTTTTGAGTATGATAATGCTTGAATATGTGATGCCCTGTTTTGCTTCCCTAAATTTGTGAACGGATTGTTGAGAAGTGAGTTGTTGAGTTTTGGAATGTGTGGTTAGCCATATCTAATGGCTGGTGAAATAGAAAATTGCTCATCTACCAACCTTGGTAATATTTTTGAGCACGAAAACGGTGTAGTGTAACATTGTTGTGCAAACAGAAGGAAAAAACAGGAAGGAAAGTGGGTTATTTGGCGTCAAATTGGCTGAAGCTAAGACCCTGAATTATTGTGAAAGTTTTTGGTGAAGGAATGTTATTCACCGGTGCCCTTGACTAGCCTGTGTGAGTCAACTACAAGATGCAAAAGTGATGAATACTCAATTGTTGTGATTGTTTGTCATGTTGATGCATGAGTACGTTATGCATGATGATTTTTTTCTTTCTTATGAATTTGTGTTATAGCCAGGAGATGAGCTAGATGAACATGGGTGTTAATCAAATGTGATCAAGATGCATGAATAAACTGATCTAGTGATTGATTCGTAGTTTTTTTTATTTTTGAAACTTTTGTAAATTAATGTTGAAGTAAATGCTTTAGTAGCATAGTTAATTATGATTGGATTTCTCTTATACTCTATTTTAGAGTAGCACCAAAGTTGCGCAGCAAGTCCAATAGATGTTGGAAAGTGCATAAGTTATATATGCATGCATTGGGTGAGCTGTAAATTTCTTAATAAGAAGTTATATTATAATCCTTTGAATGAATTTGAATTTTAGAGTGGTATTTGTTCATATGTAAGGTAGATTGGTCTCTACCTTGTTAATTAATTAATGTGTAAAGTGAATAGTTGACGCAGACTGTTGACACAGCAGCTATCGACAGGGGTTCACTTCGCACTGTCGTCAACAAACCCAACCAAACACCCTTAAGCACCAGCCCAGAAAGGTTTTACCCTTTCCAGCAACACCCGCGAGGCAAGTGAAGTCTCACCCGAGATTATTAAGGGGGCTGCAGCAACCAAGTTTCCGCAGTGGGGAAAGGACATGCAATCACTTCAACTCTACCGCAATAGAAACCAAAGATTTAGATTCACATACATTCATACATTCATCATCCGCATATTCATCATTCACATAATCAACATTCGCATCAACATGGCTAAACTTATCATTCACATCAACAACAATTACTGAACCATAACACCTTAAGCATATCATAAACACTTGTATTCATCATTAAATAGAACCAGAGACAAAATATATAACCATAACCGAACATCTTCATGCATTCATCAAAACCTGTGGTATAACCTTCGCAGAAATAGTTCAGAACATACTATTGCGGATCCATACAAAACTACGAAAGTAAAGCAAAACAACACTTGATTCTTCAAATCTAGGATGCCCTTAGGCTTACATTCCTAATCTTATTTATAGACAACTAAATGGTTACAAAATGGTCCAAATGACCCATTTCTAACAAACTAACTAATCTTGCGCTTCCTTGTTCTCTGCGAATGACCCTTCCTTCCGCGGATGGTCCTCTTCGCAGTTGTCGGCGTCCGCACTTCATGCAAACTAATCCCATGCCAACAAGCCCCCAACACAAACTTATGGCTCGCCCTCGAGCCACCTCAGCTGGACACCTCTGGTACCATTCGCATCCATTGATATGGTAAACTTTAAAGCTTTTCTTGACATCTAAATCTCGTTGTATGTACTTCACAAAATCATCCTCCAGTCTCTTGGTCACTGTCATGTACTTCTCCAACTCATCCTACAGTCTCTGGAAACCTTGATCATCTACCCCTTCTACGCCTGCTCTTGCGCTTTAGGCTTGCTACGGTCTAGGAAAAATTTCATCGACCTCACCAACTTGGGAAATCAGTCAACTACTCCAGCACATCTGTTTCGCGCCTCTCACCGGCCACTCTTGGGGTCAGCATGCCTCCGTCCTTGGTGTTCTGGTGATTGCAAGGACCGCAGTTCTTCTAACTACTACCACACTCTTAGACATCTCGGGTGAGACCTCATATATGTTCCTCCAAATTGTCTGCCCCGCTTCCTTCGCTGGTTGTTCATGCACACTCGTCGTTCTTGCCCTTAACTCCCTTGGAGTGCTTCCGCTCGAAATGAAATGTATCATTGCAACTATCTTACTTCCTGTTTCCACAACTTCATTGGGCTTGCTCGCTCAACTTCCTAACTCTCTGCATCTAACTTACTGACTCGCCTCATGCAACTTACTGATTTTCCTCTTCGGACTCTCTTTACTTCGACTTGCGTTCTTCAATCCCCACGCTGTTATTTATGCTTGTTGTTTCGTATCCTTAGCACGTGATCATTATTTGCAAAATCTTGCCCACAGCCATCCGATTTTGTCCTCAAGTGTGTCATCATACTCCTCCGTCGTCTTTCGGTGATGCTGATCCACAGTAATCATGCTCGGATTTGACTCCCGCATGCTAAACGTATGAAGCATCGACCAGCAACCCGGCTGGCCACCACTTTTTTTCTTTTTTTTGAAAATTTGCATCACTTTGAAAATTTTGTTCATGTGTTTTCGACAAAGAAACACCAAGGACAGTGTACATTTTAAGGGGGAGGGGAAAGTAACATCCCCTGGATTTAACCCCATTTTAAAATGTAATTTTGTAGAAGACAATGAGTTCCTGTCAAACAGAACTCATGTTGTATATGTTTATTAATATTAAAAATTAAGCTGGTAGTGGTGAGCCAACACGTTGAATGATTGGGGACTCATGTATTCACCTAGGTCAGTAAGGGGGATGGAAAATAACCTAAAAGCTAAGTATGATCCTATTTAACCCTTCTTACCTTATACTTTTGATAAACCCATACCTTTTCCTAATTAATTCCTTAAACCTTTTTTGAAGTTAAAAAGGGAATTAAGAGAGAGATTGAGAGGTCAAGGAATTAATTGACAAGTGTTGTTGAGTGAGCATGCATACAACGAAAAGAACATAAAGAGGAAAAAAAAGAAAAAAATAGAAAGAGGAGAGGAGAAAAACGCAGAGGGAAGCGTGAGAATGCAGGAGTATTGAAGGAAAATTGGGACTAAGTGGTCAATTGGAATTTGTAATGTCCATTTTTAGAAATTTATCAAAATGGTGAAATTTTCAAATGTTCCACTAGTTCGACCCTTGACTAGTATTGGTTTCTTGGTCTCCAAATGCTCCCAAATTGTTACAGAATGTGTATGGATGATATTAGGATATGATTATGAGGTTCATGTATTCTTTAGAGTCTTCAAAAGGATTCTGCAACTCTCGTTTAAGTTTTTTCCAAAGTAGGGAGTATGACTAGCAATTTGGGGTTTAAATCCCCCTTGGGTAGATGCTAGAAATGGCTCTCCAAATGCTATGGGACCCTCTCGAATTTCAAAAAATAAGAAGGGGATGTTTAGGGTACATTAATATGGTCTCACATGAAGCACCATACAGTTTATTGAGTCTGCTACAACCCTCTCAAATCAGATACAAAAGACTAGTTTTGACCTTGGGGGAAATGATAGGCAATCTTCTCCAAATGCTATGAAATTGCACAATATGACTCCAAAAGCTTATAAAATGAACATGAAACTTGTATAACAGGTTATTAACAGTCCATACATCATTAATACATCATAATTTCACTTTTCCATTCGAATATATCAACATATTATTGGCATACATCAACATAGTGGGGAAATAGGCACCATTTGCTCATTAATGATCAGATTTACATAGTTCCACTTGGAATATCGACCTGAAGCTATTCTGAATATGAAGAAAAGAGAATTTACATCAGATGATAAAAGTATGGGGCATTAGAATATCCCCTAAAGAGAACAATAGCTCACCAAGTGCACAATCCCTCAAGGATCATGAATATGCTGGGAGAACTTGAAATGATTGGAGAAACAAGTTGAACTAAAAGTGACCACCAGATTCCTTGTAGCTTGAACCTACAACATATGACTCCATTAAATCTCCAAATGAAAGGTCTGAATGGACTCTCCAATTACCAACTAGGATGGGAATCTTTCACCCTCGAAATTGGTGCTAAGGCAAGTAGAGTAGCACTCCACTAGCTCTCCTCTCAAATGAAAATTCTGAAAATGATCAAAAGCCCTTATCTTAATTGATCCCTGTATTTTATAAACATCCTTAGCCTTCTAAGGTTCCAATTCCATCCATAGACTCCAAGACAATTCGAATTAGGGAGAGGTTCATGATTTGCCATGTGTCTTCCACTTCCTAGCCTTCCACCTTCCACCAATTCGAGTAGGAACCTCTTGAGCTTCTCTAACTCCCATGAGCGCTCCCTTGGAGGATATTTTTAGGCCTGCCATGTCATAATGGTTAGATGTCAGCAATCAGATCTGCAATTTTTCATAGGTGTCATAGCATCTTCATCATTGTTGTCATAGAGGTTATGGAATCTAGTCCAAGTGTCCAATAACTCCTCATTTGACTCTTCCTCTTCCATGGGAGTTACACTTCCATCCCAATTTGACCTATGATGCATATTTCCAAGTGTATTATCCTTCCAAATCATCCCAATAACGTTGGGCTTCTTATGGATTCGAATTGACAAGAGGAGGTTGCCATGTGGCATAGAAAATATAGCTTGTGTGGGTCCCACACCCTCCATGTGTCTTCATGATCAATTGCCACTTTGATTTTCTCTTGTATTTATTTATTTAGCTCCTTTATTAAATATTTATGTCATTTTAATGTCTAAACATCATTTATTAGCTTCCTTATTGCAAATCCCAATGTCTCCGTCCAACCTAGGGAACTAGTAAGATTGATGGAATTTTCTTTTCATGAATTTATTGGGATGGGGACATTACAGTCCTCCCCACCCAAGATTGTTTGTCCTCAAGCAATTTCAGATTTGGATGCTGCAAAATTTGTTCCTCCTCCCATGTGGCATCTTCACTTGGGAGATCCTTCCATTGTACCAAGTACTCTTTGATAGTTCTGCTCTTTAATCTTCTTTCCCTGGTCTTCAAAATTATTTCCGGAACAAGTATGAGCTGACCTTCATCATCCAAAGGAGGAATTTTTTCTGAAATCACAATTTTCTGACCAACAGCCTTCTTGAGACATGAAACATGAAATACATCGTGAATTTTACTTCGTTCTGGAAGTTCTAGCTCATATGCTACCTCCCCAACCTTCTACCTTGTATGGGCCATAGTACCTTGGTTTTAGCTTCTTTGCTCCCTTATTTTTCAAAGATGTTTATTTATATGGCTGCAACCTCAAATATACCAAATCATTGATTTGAAATGTCCTTTCTTCCCTATGTTGATCTGCATATTGTTTTTGCTGATTTTGGGCCACCTACAAGTTGTCTTTCAAAAGCTTTAAAATTTATTGGCTCTCTTCCACCCAATCTTTAGCTTTTGGGGCTCTACTGTCACTAGATATATGCTCAACAAAGGTGAGTGCTTCATAACCATATAATGCTTTGAAAGGAAACATTCCTATTGACATATGAAAAGTGGTGTTGTAGCAAAACTCACCCAAGTGTATCCATTTTGCCCGTGCTTTTTGCTGCTCTCCCACATAGTTTTTTAGGTACCCTTCCAACCATTGGTTCTCTTTCTCTATTTGGCCATCAATTTTTGGATGATATCTTGTGCTTGGAGTCAATTGATTTCCCACCAATATGAAAATTTCTTGCCAAAAAACACCCATGAATCTATTATCTCTATCACTTACAATGCTCTTGGGGAGCCCATGCAATTTGAATATTTCTTTAAAAAAAATAGCAGCCACTTGTGCAGCACTAAAAGATGATGTAACAGAAAATAAATGAGAAAATTTGGTCAACCTATCTACCACCACATATATGCAATCCTTTCCCAAATATTTGGGCAAACCTGTGATGAAGTCCATTGAGATACTCTCCCATTTTTGTTTTGGAATGGGAAAGGGTTGCAATAAATCAGTTGGGCATCTGAGTTCATATTTGTTTTGCTGACATACCTTACATTCATTCACATATTTTAGAACATCTTCCTTTATCCCTTTCCAAAAAAACCTTTTCCTTAATTGCCTATAAGTTTTGAAGATCCCCAAATGGTCAACTAGTGGGGAATCATGTGCTTCTTGCAAAATCTTGTACTTGAGTTTTGAATTTTGAACTAAATAAAGTATGCCCTTATAATATATCAGCCCATCCAAAATCCTATATTTATCATCCCCTTTGACCCCATCTAACACATCACAAGCAAAACTATATTTGGCATATTCAACCATTAGCATGTTTTTCCAATCTTTTGCAATGTCCATGAGAGAAAATGAAGGTCTTCTAGATAATGCATCTACTAAAATGTTATTATTCCCTTTTACATATTCAATATCAAAATCAAAGGCTTGGATCTTTCTTACCCACTTTTGTTTCCTTTCATTAAGATTCCTTTGGGTGAGGAAGTGCTTTAGACTATTGTGATCAGTTTTCACCACAAACTTGTTTCCCACCAAGTATTGTCTAAACTTGGACAAGGCATGCATGATGGCCAACATTTCTTTGTCATAGATGGAGTAAATATTCTCATGTGGCTGCAAATTTATACTCTCAAAGGCTATAGGGTGTTGATTTTGCTTCAGGACAGCCCATATCCCTTCACCTGAAGCATCACATTCCAAAACAAAAGGTTTAGTAAAATCAGGTAATGCAAGTATTGGACAACTACTCATTACCTCTTTAATATTTTGGAAGGCCTTTTCAACCTCTTCATCCCACTTGAAAGCATCTTTCTTTGTAAAATCAGTGAGTGGAGAAGTCAATTTGGAGAAACCTTTCACAAACTTCATATAATAGGTGCATATTCTAATGAATCCTCTTAATTCTGTGATGTTTTTTGGTGGTGTCCATTCAAGGATAGCACTTATTTTTTCCATGTGCACTTTCACTCCTTCTTGTCCAATAATGTACCCAAGATATAAAATTTCCTTCATCCCAAATTCACATTTAGACATCTTAGCAAACAAGGACTGTTCTTGCAAAATTTTCAACACAACCTCTAAATTATGCAAATGTTCTTCCCAAGTTTTGCTATAAATGAGAATATCATCAAAGAAAACCAAAACAAACTTTCTGAGATGCTTGCAAAAGATCATATTCATGCATGCTTGGAATGTGGCTAGAGAATTAGTTAATCCAAAAGGCATAACAAGAAACTCAAAGTGGCCATAGTGACATCTAAAAGCAATCGTTTGCGCATATTCTTCCTTCATTCGAATTTGATGGTAACCTGATCTAAGATCAATTTTGGAGAAATATTTTGCCCCAAATAGCTCATCAATTCTAGGAATAGGATACCTATTCTTGGTTGTCTTCTTGTTCAAATCTCTAAATTCTATGCACATCCTTAAGGTTCCATCTTTTTTCTTCACCAACACTACTGAAGAGGCATAAGGGATAGAGCTTGGTCTAATGAGTCCCAATTCTAGGAGTTCTTGGATGGCCTTTTCAATTTCATCTCTGAATTTTTTTGGATTTCTATAGGGTGGTATTTGGATGGGTGAAGTACCCTCCTCCAAAACAATGTTGTGCTCAACCCCCCTATCAGGTGGTCTACCATGTGGAAGGTCTCCAAAAAAAAATTCATATTTTTGTAGGAGTTTCTCTATCTCCTTTGGGTGTTCAACAACCTTTATGTTTGGCTTGGGAGAGGTGATGAAACATTCAATAGTCCATTCTATGTCTCCATGATTCAATATGGATCTCATACTGTGGGAGGTTACTACTTGATTTGGATAGGTGCGATTCCCTCTCACAACCCTTAGTATTCCTTCTGAATCTTGGAATTTCATTTCAGGAATTTGATGGCTCAATGTATGCTCCCCTATAGAGTACAACATTGCACTCCCAAAACCACATTAGTATCAGCAACATCAACCGCATAAAATCTATAAGAAAAAGTGTAATTACCTATGGTGATTTGCAGCTTTGGAACCCATGTTTTGCACTCCATAGTGTTGTGTCCTGGAATGACAACTGTGAAGCCATCGAATGGTTCAGTAGGTATCTTCCTTATCTCCACCATTTCTGCATCAATGAATTTATGTGTGGCTCCTCCATCTACCAAAACCGAGGCCCTTTGTCCTAGTACCACACCCTTGCATCGAATAGTGTGATAACGAGGCACTGCTGAAAGTACTGCCATCCTTGCTTTGTTACGTAAGGATAATTTTCTTCTTGTTTCCCTTATTCTGATGTATCATATCCTTCTTCCTCCATACCCCCTTCATACTCATCATTATCAGAAAATACTTCAATGTATTGAGATTTTCCCTTAGTACATTTATGCCCTCGTGCCCAGGGTTGAAAGCATGTGTAGCATAATTTTTTTCTTCTAAGTTCTTCCCTGTTTAGTCCCTCTTTCTTATTCTTTTCAAATGCATCTCTTTTCCAAGGCTTCTTGTCAAATCTGAATTTGGAAGGGAAGTTAGGCTTGGGAGGAAACCTTGTCCTAGGTAACACATTTTGTAGATCCCTTGTCAAGTTCATGGCATCCTTCAATGAATTTGGTTTGTGGGCCTTAACTAAACCTTTTAAGGGTTCATCCAAACCTTCAGTAAAGAGTAATACTAACCTCACCATAGATATATCAGCCACCTTAATTAATAATATTTGGAATTCCAACATATATTCACCAGGGCTTCCAACTTGCTTCAATTGGGCTAGTTCTTTGAAAGGCAATTATGGGTCTTTTTGCTCAAATATTTCTAATACCCTGTCAACAAATTATCCATATGTTTTAACCTGATCATGTCCCAAGGTTTTCATACCATGGAACCACCAATCACTGTCTTTCCCATCAAGATGCAAAATGGCCATTTTTAAGGCATCCTCTTCCACCATTGGATTTAGCTAAAAATTCACATCTAGTTTTGTACCCAAGTATGTGCGGAACTTTGAGATGAGCCATCAAAGGTGGGAAGTGGCATTTTACTTATTGTGTAATTCAATTCTCTATTTTGAAATGGATTCTTATTACATTCCTTCATCTTGAGCTTGTTTGAGACAATGAGGTATTGATCAAATGGTAGGGTGTTTCTGCAATCTTCACTCAAATTTTTCCATTCGATTAGAATTTCTTGTACATCAATTGGAGTATTAATATTTTCTTTGGAATCAAGAAATTTAGGTGTGGTAGGCCTTGCTGCACTCTGAAATTCATTAGCTCTATTATTGGGTCCTGTGGTTGAGAAAATATGCTCACCCCTTACCTTCTTTTCCTCATGATGAGAACTATTGTTGCCTCCTATTACTCCTTTGCTCCCAAGTTGGCTAGCCAACAATTCGAATCATTTCATCATCTTCTTGGTCATGTCTTAAAAGAGTGGTTTCATGAGTTTCCTAAACTCCTCACTATCATCCGAGATTCCCTTTTCATCCCTAGTCATAGTTTCCTCAAAAAATTGCTCTTCTTTTCCTACTTTTTCCTCTTCAACAAAAGCACTTTTGGTTTCAATATCTAATGGTGGTCCCCGACTTCTTGTCCTCATGAATATCAAACCACATCAGGTGCCAATATCATTCATTGATACCACTTGTAATGTCCCATTTTAGAAATTTATCAAAATGGTGAAATTTTCAAATTTTCCACTAGTTCAACCCTTGACTAGTATTGGTTTCTTGGTCTCCAAATGCTCCCAAATTGTTACAAAAGGTGTATGGATTATATTATGAAATTATTATGAGGTTAATGGAAGATTTAGGGTCTTCAAAAGGCTTCTGCAACTCTCCTTTAAGTTATGGACAAAGTAGGGAGTTTGACTAGCAATTTGGGGTTCAAATCCCCCTTGGGTAGATGCTGGAAATAGCTCTCCAAATGATATGGGACCCTCTCTAATTTTAGAACAGAAGAAGGGGATGTTTAGGGGAAATTAATATGGTCTCACATGCAACACCATACAGTTTATTGATTCTTCTACAACCCTCTCAAATCAGATACAAAATACTAGTTTTGACCTTGGGGGAAATGATAGGCAATCTTCTCCAAATGCTATGAAATGCACAATATGACTCCAAAATCTTATACACTGAACATGAAACTTGTATAACAGGTTATTAACAGTCCATACATCATTAATACACCATAATTTCACTTGTCCATTTGAATATATCAGCATATTATTGGAACACATCAACATAGTGGGGAAATAGGCACCATTTGCTCATTAATGATCAAATTTACATAGTTCCACTTGGAATCTCAACCTGAAGCTATTATAAATATGAATAAAAAACAATTTACATCATATTATAAAAGTATGGGGCATTAGAAGATCCCCCAAAGAGAACAACAACTCACCAAGTGCGCAATCCCTCAAGGATCATGAATATGTTGAGAGAACTTGAAATGGTTGAAGAAACAAGTTGAACTAAAAGTGAACACCAGATTCCCTGTAGCTTGAACCTGAAACATATGACTCCATTAAATCTTCAAATGAAAGGTCTGAATGGACTCTCCAATTACCAACTAGTATGGGAATCTTTCACCCTCGAAATTGGTGTTAAGGCAAGTAGAGTAGCACTCCACTAGCTCTCCTCTCAAATGCAAATTCTGAAAATGATCAAAAGCCCTTCTCTTACTTGATCCCTGTATTTTATAAACATCCTTATCCTTCTAAGGTTACAATTCCATCCATAGACTCCAAGCCAATTCGAATTGGGGAGAGGTTCATGATTTGCCATGTGTCTTCCACTTCCTAGCCTTCCACCTTCCACCAATTCAAGTAGGAACCTCTTGAGCTTCTCTAACTCCCATGATCACTCCCTTGGAGGCTATTTTTAGGCCTGACATGTCATAATGGTCAGATGTCAGCAATTAGGTTTTCAATTTTTCATAGGTGTCATAGCATCTTCATCATTGTTGTCATAGAGGTTAGGGAATCTAGTCCAAGTGTCCAATAACTCCTCATTTGACTCTTCCTCTTCCATGGGAGTTACACTTCCATCCCAATTTGACCTATGATGCATATTTCCAAGTGTATGAGCCTTCCAACTCATCCCAAGAATGTTGGGCTTCTTATGGATTGGAATTGACAAGAGGAGGTTGCCATGTGGCATAGAAAAACTAGCTTGTGTGGGTCCCACACCCTCCATGTGTCTTCATGATCAATTGCCACTTTGATTTTCTCTTGTATTTATTTATTTAATTCCTTTATTAAATATTTATTCCATTCTAATGTCTAAACATCATTTATTTGCTCCCTTATTGCAAATCCCAATGTCTCCATCCAACCTAGGGAACTAGTAGGATTGATGGAATTTTCCTGTCATGAATTTATTGGAATGGGGACATTACAGAATTGTTGGAGGACAGAGTAATAAGTTCAGTTCCAGATAAAAGTGTCCAATTCATCCAAATTATGTGGCAGCTGGGTTGGTCCAGAGTACCTGTAATCCCAACCCTGTTTTGTTAACTTTATGGTTGATAATTTACACTTGATTTGCCTCTAGTTCTACCTGAGATATGGCAATGGTGTGAGAAATTCTTATAGTGGAATTCTAAGCACAAGTGCAGTGATGGATTTTCATTGTGGTGCTAGTTAGAATGAATCTAAGAGAAGGGATTGCACAGTTGGCATGGATTTGGTAACAAACCAAACAATCTTGTATGCCAAGTGAGGAATCCTGAGAAAAACTTGGAATTGGTGAGAACCTATGGTGAATGCGCGATTCTTGGGTTGGGGGTGGAGTTTTGTTGAGAGATTAATGATCAGAACTACCTACTGTTGGGTGGAGCATGGATGCCACAAAGCCAGTTGCTCATTTCAAGAATTGTGCATATAAGTTTAACACTTGGAAATTATGTCTTAATTTTTTAGATGTTATTGAATCGCCCGTTAAATATTTGCATGATTTTCTTGTTAAATTCCTGAGTTTGGTTTCAAGATAGGAATTTACATTTTATTTGGTTTAATTCATGGGCATGAAATAACTGCAAGTTTAATTATGCGTTATTGCTTATAAATTATCGCCCGTTAACTAACAATTTTGATATTATGAGTTTTATGCATTTGTTAAAATATTTAATGGGTCTTTTGAAATTTTGTATGCTTCCACTATTTTATTTTATAGTTAATATGCATTATAAAATGCATTTGTCAAAAGGGTGTGTTACAGATGACTTCAAACTCATTGGGTACTCTGATTTAGACTTTGATGGTGACAAAGAGACAAGAGTATCCACTTCTAGATACACAATGAGTCTTTGATCAACGGTTGTTTCCTGGAGATCATGCAAACAATCAGTTCCACAAGATTTGACAATAGAAGTAGAATATGTGGGTTCTACAAAGGCAATGAAATAGATTGTGTGGCTTAGGAAGATACTTGAATATTTGCAGGAGAAGCAAGAGAATTCGACTCCCTTATTGATCAACAACACTTATGCAATCAAATTGACCAAGAATCTCAGATTCCATGATTGAACCAAGCACATCAACACAAAATACCATTTGATTCGACATCATATAGAGGACAAAATAGTTCATCTACGACATTGTTCCACGAACGATCAAATTGCACATATCTTCAACAAAGTGCTTGGAGGAGAGAAGTTTGAAAGGTTTAAAAACATGCTCGAACTTACAAACACTCCTTCAGATTAAGGGGGGGAATGTTGAGACCTAATCCTCAAGATTATGGCCAAACTTGTAAATATTAGTCAGTTGAATAATAGGGGAAGCTGTGGATTCATCTGGACTCCAACCCATCTCATGGAATCTGAAACCCAAGAGACACTCTCCCAATGTATAAATAAACATATTAATTCATGAATAGATGGAATTCAAGAGTTAATTAGCCTACACTATATATATATATGCATAAATGATATGTTGGTAGAAACATTAATCATTCTGATAGTTTCATTATATATCAATCTTAAAAAAATATTCTTTGATTCCTTTTATGTCTCATCCAGTCAATGATCAACTGCCATTCACCCATTATTTGGATCATTATTTGGATTATTTGGATCATTTGTCACCCATTTTTAGATCCAATAGCTATGCTTTGTTATTAGTACAGGGTCCTAATCCAACATTAAATTCTATACAATTCCCATCATTTAAGTATAACACTCCACCAACTCCACCCATTCTCGGAACACCATCTGATGTTCCATAAAAGAATGTCCAACTACCAGATTTATCAATGACCTTAGCCTATATCCTTCTTTCTTCGTTATCATCCTTTGACCGAGAGAAACTATCTAAAATGGCCATGCCCTCGGTGGCATAAACATATGGAGAAATAACGTGTTCATCAAAGACAACATAGTTTCTATCTAACCACACACCCCATATCATTGTAAGATGCAGAGCTAAATGAGTGGATAAAACCATGTCATTGCACATAACAAAAGAGCCTCATACACATCATGACCACTACATATTAAAGGAACCTTTGAAATCATTGAGGTCCAAACTTCATTCATGTAAGGGAAGGTAATAAATAAATGACTAGTATTCTCAGGTCCATCCCTGCAAAGGGAACATCTATTGGGGCCATTGCATCCTTTTAGTTGTAGAACCTCCCATGTAGGGGATTTATTATTCAAGACTGACCATGAGAATAATTTATTCTTATGGGGACAATTGAATTTCCATATACTTTTGTAGCACCATAGTGGCTCATTGTGGTCATCCGCTTCCCTTAAAACCTTATAACCTATCTTTGAGGTTTAATATCCACCATCTATATTCCTAGAGCAAATGATCTCATCCTTGGATTGAGAAAGTCTGATATGGCTATTTTTTAAAGAAAGAATGTATTTTGTCAGAGATATGGATCTAACTAAACTAGCTTACCTATCTATGCAACAATAACATATCACAGTAAATAAGAATAGAAAGAGAACAAGAGAAAAGAGTACACTAGATATACTTGGTTCACCCAATTGGGCTACATCCACGAGAAGGTAGTCTTCTATTATCTCCAGAATATCTCCCTCAAGATTACAAGAGAGCAATGCCAATAACCCCAATACAATATAGAAAGATCATGATGATATGATCCACACTAGTGATCACAGTGGATGAATGGATTAGACTCCCTTAACTCTATTATATACTAAGAGATGAGGAGGAATTACTCACATATTACATGTGAGATAATATAATTCTCCATAATAACATCTCTTTATATAATAATGAATATCAAGAGTATATTTTACCATAATGAATATGGGATAAATGTATTACTCTTTTAGATAAGATTGTGGATATCTTCCGACATAATACAAAGACATTATTACCTTCCAAGGAATATGAAATATTCCAACACCCCCCCTTAATAATGGCTGGGAGAAAAGCCCACTAACAAAGGAAGAAAGGAGTCATTATTGCTCCACCTTAATGACAACTTCCAGAAGAACCAAAGCTGCAAATAAGAAGAATAATTCAGCTGATGGAATTTGATGAAGAAAAACCGCTTCTCACTGAATCATGAAAGTGCACACGAACCAGGTTGTACGATGAAATACCAACAACAAGATGCCCAGATCTAAAGAGAATCCGTCATGGCTACTAGATCCAGCAGATGTCGAGAACATGTGACGCAATCCAACAACAAGGTGCCCAGATCTAAAGAGAAGCCATCATGGCTACTAGATCCACAAGATGCTTAGATCACCACAAGAATCATCACAACTATAACTTATAGCTGAAGAACTATGATATAACATCCACACCATTGTATAGATACCTTCTGATGGTTGATACAACAAAACATGTGGCTAAGAACACCACAATAGTGTACAAAATACCCAGATGGCCAATACGCATGTAGATAGCATACATTCTTCCAATCAAGGTGCAATAGAAATATTTGTAGAAGACCTCAAACATCGAAGAAAAAAGACCCCAATGGTCTATACATCGAAAATGATATCATACAGATGAACATCATGACTTTAACAGTAGAAGATGGTGCTTCATTATTTCTGGAATAAGGTGAAAGTCTAAACAGAAAATTGATCTGTACAAGAACTTCCAAGATTAAAGCATATAAAGATCATAAAATAAAGGTGCTCATACATAAATGAAAATGCTTATACACCAAAGGTTAGCAAACATCATATATAAGGTGGAAACATGATATGATCAAATAAAATATTAACTTGCTCATTAAGGAAAATGAAGTTACTTTTACACATTAAGTGTCAGCCACAACATATAAATAGTGAGCCCAAGATTTCATTTAAATATATGAGAATTTAGTCATCAAGCAACTAATCTTAAGCATAGGTGCATTTCTTATTAGTATGATGTTAATGTGCAAGAGATGAATGCCCTGAAAATGTCAATGCTTCCATATAGAAATGTTAATGACAAAAAACAAATGTCAATGCTTCCATATAGGAATGTTAGAGACAAGTAAGAACAAGATAACCTCTGCAATCATAAGAATAGAAATCTCATTGCAACAAGAACAAGGTGCTCATGATAAATATTTCAAGATTATAAGATTGCTCAAAGCCATAAATATTGAGTAAAAGATGATCAAAATAAACATGACATGAAAACAAATCAAAATGTTTAATATGATCAACATATAGCAAATTATGATCAACTCATGATATCACATAGAAAAAATTATGAAATGACAAGTCACTAATGGTCTTAGAGATGAAATGATCTGGAAATGTCAATGCTTCCATATAGGGACGTTAGAGACAAACAACACATGGAAATGCTTTCGTATAGGAATGTTAGAGACAAATAGCACAGGAACTAGATACAATCTCTGCAATACATGAGAAAGAAACTATATCCCAATTAAATAACTTATGACAAGCCAAAAAATTATGATATCATATAGATTCAAAAATTGACTTTACTCAAGAAATTAATTAGCAAGAGCAGATAATGATCATAAAGATATTACTTATAGAACAAAGGTAAGCAATAACATATAAATAAAGCAAATGATGATCAAAAGATAACACATATGAGATTGTTCTTATAAGATTGCTTTTATAAACATGACATGATTAAAAATCAACATGATTAAATATGATCAAAAAGAACAAATTAGTTATTAAGTATCTTGTTAACATATTAAGCATTAGATGGTTTATAGCTATCATCATGACAAAATATTAGAGATCCATGCCCTTAAAAGATGCCAATGTTTCCATATAGAAATGTTAGACAAATATATATCAAGATCAAGAAATAATCTCTTAATAAACATGATTAGAAGCAAAACCTAAATGCAAAAAATGAATAACATAAAACTTAAATACTTTACCATATTGTTTTGAATCTGCAAAAAAAACACAGTTAGAAAAACAGTAAAGGAAAGAGAAACTTTTACTTACAACCCTTGGATTAAGTGCCCAAACTTGCCTAGAATTTTGTTATGTCCACGTAGGTGGATCTAGAACAGCTTTTTCAGTTCCAGAAATAGGTTATAATAACAATTCCGATAAAACTTGACCAAGTTATGAGGCCGAAAATAGTGTCGAATCTACTGAAGACGGAAACCTGCACAAAGTCTACCAAACTTGGACGAAAGTTGTCGTTTTGGCAACCGGAAGACTCAGAATTCTGTTATGTCCGCATAAGTGGATCCATAACAACTTTTTCAGTTCCAAAAACAAGTTATAATAAAAACTCCGATAAAAATTGACCGAGTTATGAGGCCGAAAACAGTGTCGAATCTGTTTAAGACGGAAACCTGCACAAATTCTACCAAACTTGGACAAAAAATTGCCGTTTTGAAAACCGGAAGATAGATCTCCTTGAGGAGAAGCAGAAAATCATATAGATCTATAAAAACAACATCAAGAAACCCTTGAAAAATTTTTGCAAAAATCTACACAACAAGGTTAGGGTTAGAAATAAAAAAACTGCAAAAATATGCCCAGATCTGAAGAGAAGCCTAATGGCTACCAGATAGAAAGAAAATCTACAAGAAATAATCAATGCCCAAATGATAAAATATTGTTTAAAAGCAATAGAAGGTGCTAGATGATAGCAACAAGCTCTGATACCATGTCAGAGATATGGATCTAACTAAACTAGCTTACCTATCTATGCAACAATAACATATCACAATAAATAAGAACAGAAAGAGAACAAGAGAAAATAGTACACTAGATATATGTGGTTCACCCAATTGGGCTACGCCCATGGGAAGGTAGTCTTCTATTATTTCCAGAATATCTCCCTCAAGCTTACAAGAGAGCAATGCCAATAACCCCAATACAATATAGAAAGATCATGATGATATGGTCCACACTAGTGATCATAGTGGATGAATGGATTAGACTCCCTTGATTCTATTATATACTAAGAGATGAGGAGGAATTACTCTCACATATTACATGTGGGATAATATAATTATCTATAATAAAATCTCTTTGAATGATATCAAGAGTATATTTTACCATAATGAATATCAAGAGTATATTTTACCATAATGAATATGGGATAAATGTATTACTCTTTTAGATAAGATTGTGGATATCTTCCGACATAATACAAAGACATTATTACCTTCCAAGGAATATAAAATATTCCAACATATTTATCCCACCAAAGTTGGTCTTCACCAAAGAAACCAAGAGCATCATCCTTCAATCACTCTTGTCTCATGAATGAGGTATGAATAAGGTCATCAATCTGACCTAAGTGGATGTATCCTTGGTCTCTCAGATTTTGAACCATGTGCAAAGGTAATATGTGGTTGACTAGGCTCCCAACATGTGGATCATTGCCAAGTCTAACTCTTTTTCCAATACCAATCCTCCAAACCAACCACTTCCCAATGAGTTCAAAAGATTTCAATACTGCCTTCTAGATGATGGATACATTTTGATCCTCTTTATCTCTATACATGAACTGCTCCTCAATTGTTAAAGGGTGAATGTATTTTTGTTTAACGACTAAGATCCATAATCCCACTCCCTACAGGATCCTCCATACAATTTTTGTTGCTAAGGCCTTGGCAAAACAATAAGGATTTTTAAAATCCCACCCTCATAATTCCTTTGGAAACATAATTTTACTTCATACTACCTAATGAAATGTTCTTTTGTCTACCCCTCCATTCCATAAAAAGTGATAACATAATTTTATGATCCTCTCAATAGTACCTTTAAATATTACTTATTAAAAGGATTCTAAATCCTAATCCATGATCCATCCTAAAAGTTAATAAAATTTGACATCCACTCTTTCCAACTTTTTATTAGAATCTAACTTCTCAAAACTCTATCACTTAACTTATTTCTAAGAGGAGAGTCTCTTTGCCCTATGTAGTGATTAAGCGACATATATTCCACTAATATTTGTAGAACCATAGCCGATCTTAAATTTCTAATATTTTATATTTTAAATAATTAATTATAAATATGAATAAATTGATAGTTAATTACATCAAAAATTATTTAATAAAAATTGAAAAAAAACATAAAATATATATTATTAATTATTTATATTTAGACATCATAATTTATAAACTTTCTTTAACTTGTAATTTAATTATTATTCATAATAATAATAATATACCCCATTCCATTTTAATCCTCCCTTGTAAGAAATTGTAAGATGTTTCCAATCAAAAACACCCCCGTCTTTGGAATGTTTCCCTCATCCAAGACTCATTAATCACTTTACTTTTTGGAAGTTTCTTTGCCACTAACTATGATTTGTTTTACTTGACTTGCGTTTGTTCAATTATACTTCTAAGTTATTGATTTATACGTTAAGGTGTAAGTAGAAGTTATTAATTTATACGTTAGGGTGTAAGTAGAAGTGATTAATTTGTACGTTTATTGATTTATACGTTAAGGTGTAAGTAGAAGTTACTGATTTATAAGTAAGGTGTAAGTCTAAGGTATTAATTTGTACGTTTATTGATTTATAAGTTAAGGTGTAAGTAGAAGTTATTGATTTATACGTTAAGGTGTAAGTATAAGTTATTAATTTATACGTTTAATATAAAATAATGAAATACTTATTTGAAAATTAAATTAAGTGTTCTGTTGGTTTGTAGTTTTAAAAATAATAATAATTATTATTTTAATTAAAAATTAACATAATTTTGTTTATATAATACATTTTAATTGCAATTTTATTAAAAATAATATTATAAAATGAGATTTATATCCATATTTTAAATAAAAAATATATATCGTACATTTTAATATTTAATAAATTAAAATATTTGACTAATTGATAATGGTGGTGATGATGGTGAATATCCACTAAGTCCAATTTTGGTCGGACCTTCAAAAGAAAAGTAAGGAAATACTTGGTTTGCTTTAGCGTTTTATTTATATGCTCAAAATCTTGGAGAGGAGTGTTACTAAACCAGCATAGATCCATCCTAAACATGAATCTATCAAGCACCGAGAGGCATCTAATTTCTTGAGGTGTTATTTTTTTAATGACTTTTTATTTGGTTTTAAATTTTTATTTTATGAGCGGATATGGATTTTTTAATTATTTTTTATTTGGTTTTCATTTTTTTATTTTATGAGCCGACGTAAAAAAATAATTACTTTTTATTTTGGTACATAACGTGACGGTGTTACGTTACATTACGTTACACATCTCCCCCATACTAGGTTGTAAGCACCTCACTACTCTCAGTGCAATTACTATAATTTTGATGAGATAGAAGGTTAGGTAGGTTCGTATTGTAACAAAAAATTTGAAATTGAGATCTTATGTGGGTGTATTCAGGGAAATCTAAGAGGAAGCGCTTTTCATCTGCAACACTCATAATCTCCCAAAGATGACGGATCCTTTTAGTCCATAGAGTTTTAGGAAATGTCCAACGCCCTTTTCACTATGCAGTTCATGAGAGTTCGTTCTTATTTTAGATATGTGGATCTTTTTCTTTACACTAGTTAAAACTGAGAGATAATTTTGATCTTCAATATTAGGGTTAATGAACTCCTTGTAATATTTTAATTTTCTTTTATCCTCTAAATTTTCATCGCACCAGAGCTTCTCTTTGAACTTTGAAGTAATAATACTTTTAATATCATCTATATTTTGCAAAATGACATTTTCGTCAATCCCACACATCTTTAACCAAGGCATGGCATCTTTATGCCAACCTCGCTTGAGCCTTAGATGGTTTTGACTAGAATTTAAAGCAATTTTTGGAAGTCTTTGGTCTCCCAAGTTATTTAATTTTTTCTTGTACATTAGGTACCTACTCATAGTTATTCTCTCAATGGGGGAAAGACCCACTTTAATCAAGAGAATAGGATATGGTGTATTGCTTTTTATTTTCAGGTTGTAAGTTATAAAACACTTATGGATTTGCTCAATCCTTTTCTAAGATTATCTAGAGAGGTTGCAGCCCCAAACTTCACACCCATACAAGAGAACGGGAGTGACAAGAGTTTCAAAGAGAAATTTTCTTTTATCCCACATCACAAGGTTGACTTGCAATCGTTTTCAAGATCAAAATAAGCTTCCCACCCTCCATTAATCCTTTTGTCGATGGTGTAGTTCAAGTTAAGCTTGTGATGGATATCAATCCCAAGATATTTGTAGGAAGTCACTTCCTCCAAGTTGTTGTTATCATACAAAAAATGAGCGTAAGTGACCTTATCAAATTTTATCAACATAACTTTGGTTTTGTTGGTATTGATGGGCATGCCCATACTAAAGAAGAAATCCTTGAGAATTCTTAATTGCTTATCAACTAGAAGGACATCTTGCTAGAAGAATAATACAATCAACATAAAGAAGGAGGAGGATGACAATTCCTTCTAACGGTGTGCCAATGTAGTATGTCTCTCTTAAACAACCTTCTAACTTATCAATGTATACACCAAAAAGAGTAGGGGAGAGAGGGCAACCTTACTTAACTCCTATATTACAATGAATATCTTCCATCCAACTCTTAGTGTTCTTAAATTTGTCAATGGCATTCGTGTACAACCTTATTGTAGCGGCTCTCAACTCGAAAGGAACCTTTAACTCTTCTAATATTTTCCTCAAGTTATTTCTATGCACTGTATCAAAATCTTTCCTAAAGTCCACAAAGCAGCAAAGGATATTGAGCTTATTATTGTGACATTCCTATGTAATGAAGCTAAGAGTAATGAGGTGGTCTATGGTGGATTTCCCTTTATCTCTTTTGTGAAATTATGTAACAAAGCATATCATTGAACCTGGGAAAATCTCATAGTGAAAGAATTAGCAAGGAAGAAGAATTGTAGTGAAAACTAACAAGAATTGAGCAGTAAAATCAAGCATGCAAAGAAACTCAGATGTGCATCAAAACTAGTGCCATGTTCCATTAATCTGTATACTAAAAGAATATAGTACAATTGAGAGAATTTGATTATCCATGAAGAATTCAAATCCATGTCATTCTAGCATAGGAAATATCACCACTGGAGTGCTCCGGAGGCTCCAAACTCAACTGATTGTCAGTGAACTGAAGCTACTACCAGTTAACTGATCATGAAGGTCACATCAGTGAGTTTAGCATGCAAATCGGGATAGAGAGGGCACATTTGATCACAGTCATTTGCAACCAGAGCTCAAACCCCCCACTAGAGTCATGAACTCAAGTGGACTGAACTAGATCACTGAGTTAGCTCCTAAAATGTAGGGAAATGACTCTGCATGGCCTAAATTCATGCATGCATGGCACATCAAGTGGATAATGTGTCCTATATGACATATGCACACCACTAGGGGATCAACAACATCATCTAATACTAGGAAAAGGGAAATAATACTAAGGTGGAAAATGATTGGAGTGTTAATTATCCTAACACCCCGCTTAATCCAAACATAGACAACCTAGGACCTAGTAACTAAGAGCAAAGGTCACCCAAACAATAAATAAAATATATATATATGTTCATGAAGCTGAAGAAATGGGGAAAACGTCATGGGAAAAAAAAACCTAAAAAATTAACAGTAGGAAACTCAAACAGCCTTCACACCACGATCTGATATAAGCAAATCTCTTATGAGTAAAATACTTTGTTGAGATGTCTGCAATATGCTCCTATGTAGGATGGTAATGTAGGTTCCGGATCTGGATCTAGATCTGCTCCTCTAATGTACCTCCCACTGTTTCGAAGATGTAGCTGTCAAAACAAGTCTGACATAATCCATTCTTGCTACTGGGGAAAATGTCTCATTGTAGTCCAAGCCATGAACTTGTGAGTAACCCTTGGAAACCAACTGAGCTTTGTACTTGGTTTTAGATCCACCAGAAGCAAGTTTTGTTTTGTAGATCTACTTGCATTGGACTGGCTTCCTCCCTGGGGAAAGAGAGACAGGACCCAATGTCTCATTGTTATGTAGTGACTCATGTTCTGCATCCATGGCATCCTTCCATATTGGATCATGGAAATCCTCTTTGAAGAATTGTGGATCAGACCCCACCATCATGTAGCACCTCTCTAGGAGAAGTGGATCTGTATGACATAGTGCAAGGTTTGCATATTGAAACTAAGATCTGGTTCTTCTATGGTCAGATGGATCCCCAGCTACGTTCCCAATAGCTACAAGGACTTTGTGAGCCCATTTTGGCCATGGATTGGGAGCAAGAGTTGGATCTGGATATGGATTTGCTTGATCTTCAACATCAATATATTATTCAACTTGGTCCTCATCTTTGAAATCTGATCTGGATCATCAGAAGAGACATCATTATGTTCTTCATCAGGTGAAAATGGAGTAGGAAGAGAGTATGGAAAAAAGTGAGAGAATTCATATTCCTTAGAGGCATGGTTTGCAACACCTTTCTCTATTAGGTTCCCAGAAGATATATCTGGAATATCAATTGGATCAAGTCCAAAAACAACTTTCTTCAGTGAACCTATGTGAGTCATCTAATAAACAGATAACAAGTTTTCTTCCAAGGAAGGCACATACAGAACATTTTTGAACTTTCCATGCTCCAGCTGTATTGTTCCCTTCCCTTCAACAGAGATCTGTGAATCATTTCCCATGTGAATACTAGGACCATCAGTGAGATCTAGAGAGGAAAAAGTATCTATGGAGGCAACCATGTGGTTGGAGGCTCCAGAATCTATGAGGAAGGCTTGTGATTGTGCGAATCTAGCCTTCAGTGCATGGCATCTCTCATGATCATCTGTCTCGCTTCTAGAATCGGACTCCCTTGCACCTTATGGGAGGGCAATGTTGTGTTGTTCAAGAAGTTTGGTCATTTTATCTATCTTCTTGTTCATGCAGGAACTCTCTGGATGGTTTCCTTTCTTGCAATAGGTACAATTGGTCTTCTCAAACCTCTTTTGCTTATCCTTCTTGGAGTTGGAGGCTCCTTTTGATGGATTAGGCTTCTCCTTTGGCTTGGATTCAGATTGCTTTCCCTTTTTCTTCCCTTTAGCATTCACACTTTTGGTCTCCCCAGCCATAAGAGCCTGATTCTTGGAGGCTTTCATGGCTCCCATTTGAATCAATTTGTCTTGTTCTTGGATCAGGGATTCTGTGAATGCATCTAAAGAAGGAATTTTTCAATTGGGGATTGACAATGTCCCGGAGTGGAAGGTAGACATAAATACTGAAAATTCAGGGCCAAACTTGCTTAGGATGGATAGCACCTTATTGTCAATTCCACATTGTTTGCACTACATAACCAAGGACTTGAACTTTGAAAAGAACGGGTGTATGGTTTCAAAACTGCTGGGTTGAAGAGAAATTAATTAATTCTCCAAAATGTGCCCTCTCAGCTCATCTTTCTTACCAAAGAGAGTTTCAATCTTCTACTAAAACTCCCTTGGTGTTTTCCATCCATCAAGATGGAAGAGAAAGTCTCTAGAGATGTGAATACACATAAAACCAAATCCTCATCTAATGTGTTTAGGTACTTTTCTTTCTCAACAATTGCTTGAGGTTCGAACTCCTTTCCCATTGTGACCATCTACAGAATCTTGTTGCGCAACACAATCTGCATATCTTCCCTCCAATCCATATATTTGAAGGGTGTCGAGATTATTGGTGTCAAAGGAGCATTTGAATTCTCCATCTGTAGCTACTAGGGCGAATGCAAACTGTTACTGCCTCTACTGTTGCACTGAAATTTCTCAAAATCCTGCAAAAAAATCTCAAAACAAAGATAAACTAGCTTTGCTGAGCTCTGATACCATGTGAAATTATGTAACACAGCGGATCATTGAGCCTGGAAAATCTCACAGTGAAATAATTAGCAAGGAAGAAGAATTGCAGTGAAAACTAGCAAGAATTGAGTAGTAAAATCAAACATGCAAAGAAACTGAGATGTGCATCAAAAATGGTGTCATATTCCATTAATCTCTATACAAAAATAATATAGTACAATTGAGAGAATTTGATTATCCAGGAGGAATTCGAACCATGTCAGTCTAGCATATGAAATATCACCACTACAGTGCTCCGGAGGTTCCAAACTCAACAGATTATCAATGAACTGAAGCTATTGTTGGTTAATTGATCATGAAGGGCACATTAGTGAGTTTAGCATTCAAATCAGGCTAGAGGGTGCATTTGATCATAGTTAGTTGCAATCGTAGCTCAAACCCCCCACTAAAGTCATGAACTCAGGTGGATTGAACCAGATCACCGAGTTATCTCCTAAAATGTAGGGAATTGACTCTACATGGCCTAAATCCGTGCATGCAAGGTGCATCAAATGGATAATGTGTCCTAGATGAAATTTTCACACCACTAGGGGGTCAACAACATCGTCCAATACTAGGAAAAGGGAAATAATACTAAGGTTGACAAGGATTGGAGCATTAATTATCCTAACATCTTTTACCTTGACTTTACATCCATATGTTAATCTTATTTTCCAAAATAATACCATATAAATTGGCTAAGAGATGGCTAGAATCATAATGGTCCTACAACTAGAGGGGTTATTTTTATCACCACTTTTAAAAATGGGTACAATAATGCTTTGAGTGCAAGGTTTAGGGAAGCCTTGCTTGATTGTTAGATTGGAGAGCTTATGAGGGATGGGGACATACCCCCAAATTTTTAGGATTTAAACTTGGTACCCTTTGATGTCCTTAACTTTCCCATTCACGAGGTGCTTAATCCCAAAATCTATATCTTCTAAAGAAAAACTTCAACTTCGATAAAAAGGGGTCAAATGTTGTCCACAACGTCATTTGATTCATAAATATTCTTAAGGTAGGAATTCCAATCCTTCAATACAATTATATTATTCTCTTTAGTTTTGTGAGTTAGAATTTGTCTCTAGATTTTCTTAGGATCCATCTTAGGGAGGTGCAAAAGCATCTCTTGCTTATGATTTATATAAGTCCTTTTTTTAATTTTAATGAGGGATTTGTACATGTTTATCTTGTCAACTTTTAGGGACTCCTCAATAGCTTATTTTGATTTCTCTTCTTGTGATTTTACACTCTTTATCATACCAAGTCCCAAGGGTTGGTCATTCTATTTTTATTTTCATACAACACTTCAATAGAGAACTTGTTAATCGAAGATGAGAGGGTTGTAGAGAAATTATGATAAAGGTGTTCTATACCACCCCTACTAGATAGAGGAAACAAATTATTATTGAAATCATTTTGAAAAAGATCAGCTTTACTTTTGTTGAAGATTAAGTATTTTTTGCCCAGCTGAGAATTTGTTTCTATGGGACTACTATGCATAACAAAGTTGAGAGTTACAATTTAAAAAGATCTATGATCCGAGTCAACTTCATGGTCATTTAAAATGTCAAAATTTATTATTTGGTTGTTTAAAGGAATATCGAAAATGACATAGTCAACCACATTACTTCCAAGCCCATGAATGCAAGTCATTCAGCTAGAATTAGGAAATTTCATAAGACCATTGCAAATAATTAGATCTTGAGCACTACAGAGCTTTATTAGCTCAAAACCAAACAAATTTTCCCCTAAATATTCAAAACTTATTTTGTAATTGTTGGCTAAAGCAAGATCTTCATCTAATCATAGAGGATTGGGGTTGGAAGCATTGTTTAAGAGAATACCATGGTTACTAGTTGTTCAAGCATTAAAGTCACCCATTAAGAGGATATTTCCTTAATTTATTAAAGTAGAAATATCAAGTTCAAGGCCATTATAAGGACAAGTTTTATCTAAATCGCTCTTCTTATAAAAGCTAGAATTGATAGGCGCAAAATAACAAATTGCTATAAATATTTTTTTAGCATTAATATCTATAATCTCTATCCATATGTATTGGTTGAATGGATCTTTCCTATAGAGTCTAACATGAGGGGAAATGTTATTACTAATGTAACAAGCTATGCCTCCAATGCCTCGGCAACAGGATTGCTTGTTCCATATCGACCATAAGATAAATCTTTCTTTTATCTTTTGAACTCCATTTCTTAGTTCGTCTTGATCTTCTAGAATGAGATCTTCATTCATAAATATTCTTGATCCTTTTAGACTTGGGATTTTACAAAGCTCTCTTCAAAGGCTGGGCACAATTATATAAGACTCCAAACATTTATTCAAAGATTGGGCGCATTTGTTATGGCTGGGCACATCACTCTATATCAATTTGCTCCATTAATTGGAAACCTTCAATGCCTTCCTTTCACACAATTGAAGTCATGTCTCAACCAAACTAGTTAAGTTGATTTCTCCCTACGCTGGAAATAGAATCCATGACTCAATTTGTTCTTTTAACCATCGATCTCTGCTCTACAACTAAAACAAAGTATTACCCATTCACAATAGCAATCATGCCTCTATGGCCACGATTTGGAGCATGATTCCATAATAACAAAACAGAGTATTCTCATTCATTTTCCACTGCAATTTGGACAATCAATGTTCATAGACTTTAACCTAAGTATTTCAAGCCTTCTATAAAACTGGAATATATAAGGGTTTCAAAATTTCATATATTCTACCCAATTTCCTCTCAACGAGATTTATCCACTCTCATTCTACTTTCTCTCCTACGAAAATTGTTTACATATGTACATAATTCTTCTCAAGTTGGATTTAACATTAATATTGTCTCTAGCCCTTAACACATGATCATTATTCTCATATGATATAAATATTGCATAAATCTATCATTAATTCCATATTTTACACATATGTTAAATTTCCTCTATTCACTTAAACCGAGACAATTCATAAACATAATAAAGAGATGAACTCTTCTTCATTCAATTTAACTCTATACATACATAATGAGAATTTGTAACTAAATACATAGGTCTAGTTACCTTAGTTTTGACCTTTGATCTGATTACAAATCATTCTTTGCTACTCCTCATCTTTTGGCCAATTCTACTCCTTTGTTTGGCAATGCCTTAGCTAGTAAGCTTACATCCATTTTTAAGCATGGAAGGTAACTTCCAAATCAACACTAACAATCCCTACTAATTAGAAACTTACTTCTAATTAGAGATATCTCAATCCCTACCTTCTAGGAACCGAATTTCCCAATTCTTATCTATTCCAAATATACCAACTCGTTACCTTCTAGACTCTTGCACAAATATCTACGAGGACCATATCCTCTTACATTAACTCATCTTCTATAATATTAAGGAAATTATAATCATTAAATTTTAGGGAAACCCACTCCCTTAGTAAATGTCAAGACCTCCTAGGTCTCGTCAATAAATAAGGTTGAACTGAGACTATGTGCTCTTGCATCAAATTTACCTTCTAGACTATTTAGGGTTAGATTGTCATTTACCTTTGCTTCTAGTTCTTTAATCTTGCCTTTCATCTCAAGTTTTTCTAAATTATCATTCTCTCTTTGTTGGGTTGGTTGTTTTGTTTCTTGGCTTTGCTTTTCCATTTCTTGTAATCTAATTTCCATTGTGTTCAACTTATTCTCCAACACTATGATCTCATTTCCTATTTGCTTTTGAATGTTGTCTTCAAAGAATGAAAATATATTATCAAGCATAGCCTCTAGTTCAGTTTGAAGTTTAGCTTCTCTTTCTTCCCTACATTTCTCTATAGACTATGCAATCATAAAGAATCTATAGGTTAATTATGCTAGGTATCCCTTTGGAAGTCTTTGGTAAATCTGGTGAGGTGTTCATACTTGTGGAGTAAAAACTAATTTTAAATAAATAAATAAAAATGATAAAAAAAATGCCTTAATGAAAACGGCCATTCTTAAAAATATCTTGTGAAAGTGCTCCATAAAATGCCTCAGTGAAAATGCCCTAGATTGTGTCGCAGTGAAAAACCCCAATCTTGAAAGTATTGTGCCATAGTGAAAAAACATCTTGAAAGTATTGTACCACATATCCTATGAAAATGGTCCGTAAAAATGCCTCACTGAAAATGCCCTAGATCGTGTCGTGGTGAAAAAAACTCAATCTTGAAATTATTGTGCCATAGTGAAAAACCATCTTGAAAGCATTGTACCACATTGAAAAATCCCAATATTAAAAATATTGTGCCATGGTGAAAAACACCAATATTGAAAATGCCTCAGTGAAAACGCCCCCGTGAAATTGCCCCCATGAAAGTGCCTCTGTAAGAACAAGTTTTAATTAAATAAATAAATTAGAACCAAGGTTGGGAGAAGGAACTTGTGCACTCAATTAAGAGAAATGCTTCATAAAATTGCCTTAGTGAAAATGCCCTAGATTTTGTGTAGTGAAAATTTGACTACTTTATATATATAATGGTATAATTGATATACTGAATATAGATAATGATATAAACTTATTTAAATTATTTGTTACATTAAATATGGATTGAATATAGATTGTGATATTCAAATTGTTTCCTTGTTAGTGGGTATAACGGTTAAGAACATGTGTTTCCTCCTAGGAGGTCATAGTTTAAATCTAGAGGAGAGTAGGATATGTACACCTCTGCAGAGTTTAGTAGATATATCGATACGCAGAGGGGGGTTCTTGTCTCACAAATAAGAGTCTCCTACACCAAATTAATCTATGGCTTGGTTGTGACCTTAAAAATTGATTATTGTTAGTAAAGTGGTATAATATTATATTTATAATATTTGAAATATTAAATTAAAATAGTATAATATTTTTGCTTTTATGTTTATTCTATAAAAGTTTAATTTTATATTTCACTTAATTTAATTTTTTAGTCCTATGTTATAATAAATATTTAATATGTTATTAAATTATGATTATACTTTATTCTGGTATAATAAATATTTAATATGTTTTTAAATTATGATTATACTTTATTATGTTATAATAAATATTTAATATGTTTTTAAATTATGATTATATTTTATTATGTTATAATATATATGTTATTAAATTATATATATATACTTAGATCGTATATATTTGTGATATCCATCCTGAAATCCTCGGATCTCAAAAATATTCTCCCATGATCAAAGATAGCATGAACGGCTCAATATAAAAATAAGAGATTGATAAACTACCCATATACTTATTTTTCTCATAAAAGAAGTCTTGCACATATTAACTTGTTTAATAATCCTTTCCAAAACATTTTCAAGACATAAGTGTTCATTCCAACATTTTATAGTGTCGAGAAAAAACTAGGAGAAAAATATAACATGAGATTAGTCTAAGAGGGGCTCATAGTCCTCATGGAAGGGACTGTGGTAGTACTTAATCGATCTATGTCCCTATACTCTATACTCTGATATGTGCCATTTCCTATGAACCAGTTGAAGGCCTTCTTTAGATAAAAGATCCACTTCAAAATTGTGTTCCATGTATACATGATGATAAGAAAAATCATCAAAAAGATTCTTTAATCTATGCCAACTTTGTAATGTGTCAATCAGATCTTATGATACATTAACTACTCTCCTACAAGAATTAAGGAAAAACAATGAACTCTAATGACTTTTCTTATTGTAGGAAGGAAAAATCAAAGGACTCTGGAAGGGATGAGGATCATGCCAGCTGATAGAAACTTTGTAGAATGTACTGGGACCATTAATGTTTTGAACATCAGCAAGGTTGAAATCTACTCAAAGGCTCCTAGGCACCCCATCATATGCAAACTAGAACTTCAACTAAGCATTGCCTCAGAACCAATGGTGAGGGATTTTGACTTAGGAAGGATCAATAAAATTAAATAAAAGTCGATTATCATCCTAGGTTTGCTCCAGCAAGTTTGGGAAAGTTCTGAGGAGGTCTCACAAACATACAAGCAAAATTGCCTTCCAGGATTGCACAACTAGGCCAAATTCAGGAATTTCCAAACAGTCAAAGAGGCTCACGAATTTCTAATTTCAAGCTTGGAATGAGTCATTTGACATCTTAATTAACATCAGTAACATAAATAACTTCATTTGGAATGATATTCATTCATTTATAAAAAGGAGTACTGGAAACTAGCTTATTTTCATAGAAATCTAGACTAGTTGCAAGAAAGAGGTATTGGAATTAGATTTTTATTCAGTAAAACTTCAGAATTGATATCAGAGCTCCATTATTACAGTCATATAAGCTATTAGTATCTGATTTACTCATTAGATAGTTCTCAAGAAAGAGATACATCAATAACAAGTTCTTCCATTAAGAAAGACTAGAAAAATACTCATAGATCTACATGGAGAGCTATCAAATATCTATCATAAGCTCGTAATCCACTGGTTCAAAATTCAGAACCTACAATAATCTCATTGAAAATGGATGAATGCCATCATCCTCTCACAAAAGCAGGGGACATCTCCTAGATTAGACTAGGGGCACATCTCTCGAGCCACTAAGGCACAATTGCACTCAATCCAATTCTACAACTGTCAAAAGATGTGATAGTGGTGTGCTCTCATTATTTTATAGATGGAAGTTGGCTTGAGAAGAAATTCTCCTAGGCTAATGCGTCCTCATGGACGGATAAGGAAAACTTTCTTTCATCGTTTTCTCCTTTTTTTATTTGCTTTCTTCTTTAGCTTTTCTATCATGCTTTGCTTTTGACTGTTTTTTCTTGCTTTTCTGTCTTTTCCTGTTTTTCTGTCTTTTCCTACTTTTTTGTCTTATCATGATTTTCTATATTTATCCTGCTTTCTGCTTTTATGTTGCTTTCTGCTTTATGCTACTTTTCCTGAATTTTGCTACCTTTCTGCTTTGTACTATCTTTTTTTTTTTCATGATTTTCTAGCTTTGGACACTTTCACCTATCTTCTCTTGCAAGTCACCTCTTGGTCAACCTTATCCTCTAAGGTGCACTTGTGGAGCATTATCCACTTTATTCCAAAATAAAAATAACTATTTATTGAAAAATAATTATCATCAAGTGCATATCAAACTTTAAGAAAAATAAACCAACACCTCCTAATTAATTAAATGTCTAAACTTTCAAAATTAACCCTAAGTAAATGAAGTCTTCTCCTCAACCCAAGGGATTGATTAGGTTGGGAACTCAATCCAGTAATCATCATTAAGGGAACATGATAGTCCTCCCCTCCCAATATTTATTGTCCGCAAACAATTTCAAACTGGGATGTTGTAAGATGTGTTCTCCTTCCCAAGTAGCATCCTCACTAGGCAGTCCTTCCCATTGCACCAAGAATTCCTCAATGATTCTTCTTCTTAGCTTCTTCTCTCGGACTTCCAAATTATTCTCTAGAACTAACTCCAAATGTCCTTCATCATCAAGTGGAGGCAATTCTTTTGAAACCTTAACTTGCAGCCATATTGCCTTCTTCAAACAAGACACATGGAAAAAATTATGAATCCTACTACCTAGAGGCAATTCTAGCTCATAAGCCACTTCACCAATCTTCCTTAGGACTTGGTAGGGACCATAGAACATTGGTTGCAGCTTCTCGGCCCCTTTATACTTCAATGACGATTTTATATAGAAATTCAACCTCAAATATACCAGATCTCCTACTTGTAAGGTTCGCTCCACTCTTTGCTTGTCTGCATTCACCTTTTGTCTATTCTATGCTACTCACAAAATGTCCTTGAGAGTTCTGAGTATGTCTTGCCTCTCTTGGATCCAATCCTTTTCTTTATGTGTCTTTCAATCACCAAATATCAGCTCAGCAAAAGTGGGTGCACCATATCCATATAGGGCCTTGAATGGTGACATTCCAATTGAAAGATGAAAAGTAGTATTGTAACAAAACTCTCCCAAATGGAACCAAGTAGTCCATGAATTTTGCTGACCAGTAACATAGTTTCTCAGGTATCCTTCCAATAATTGGTTCAGTATATTTTTTTGGCCATCAATATGTGGATGGTAGCTTGTACTCATGTCCAAACGTGTCCCAACTAACTTGAACAATTCTTGCCAAAAATTGCTAGTGAACTTGCTATCTCTATCATTGATGAAGGACTTGGGAATGCCATAAATTTTAAAAACTTCTTTGATGAAAAGTTTAGCCACTTGGTTGGATGCAATATTAGTTGTGACAACAAAGAAATGTGCATACTTATTCAACCTATCAACCACAACAAAAATATTGTCTTTACCTTGACTTTTGGGGAGCCCAGTGATGAAATCCATTAATACACTTTTCCATTTATGTTCAGGAATAGGAAGTGGTTGTAAGAGTACAGTTGGATGAGTATGTTCTACTTTGTTTTGCTGACATGCCACACATGATATAACATACTCCATCACTTCCTTCTTCAGGCCCTTCCAACAGAACCTTTCCTTCACTTTCATGTATGTCTTCACAAACCTCGGATGTCCTACTAGGGGTGCATCATGAGCAGCCTATAGGATCTTCTTATTTAATGAGGATTCTAGAACCAAAAATATCCTATCCTTATAATAGATTATATCATTGAGAATATTGTAAGTATCATCATGTAATAATCCATCTAATAAATCACAAGCAAATTGATTCTTTGCATACTCTACTCCTAGTTGTGCTTTCCAATCATCATGAAACTTCATCAATGCAAAGGTTGGTTTTCTAGAAAGTGCATCATCTACAATGTTCATATTACCCTTCTTGTATTCAATGTCAAATTCAAATGCTTGGACCTTTCTTACCCACTTTTGTTTCCTATCATTCAACTCAGTTTGGGTTAGGAAGTGTCTCAAGCTATTATGATCAGTCTTAATGATGAAATTACCACCCACAAGATATTGTTTGAACTTGACTAGCGCATGCATGATGGATAGAATCTCCTTATCATAAAATAAATATAACCTCTCCTGGGTTAAAATAAATATAACCTCTCATGGGGCTACAACTTCCTGCTTTCAAAGGCTAGGGGATGCTTGTTTTTCATCAAGACTGCCCTAGTCCCATTCCATGAAGCATCACATTCAAGAACAAAAGGTTGAGAAAAATATGGAAGTGAAAGAACAAGACAACTACTCATTTCCTCCTTCATCTTATTGAATGCTTGTTCACCCTCTTCTGACCAATTAAAGGCTCCCTTATTAGTAAGATCTATTAATGGATATGTCAACTTTGAAAATCCTTTGAAAAACTTTCTGTAGT
The DNA here is from genome assembly GCA_027924585.1 of Larix kaempferi. Taxonomy (NCBI): domain Eukaryota; kingdom Viridiplantae; phylum Streptophyta; class Pinopsida; order Pinales; family Pinaceae; genus Larix; species Larix kaempferi. The sequence goes on along the minus strand of BSBM01000243.1, from coordinate 2,177,859 downwards.
AAGTGCATATTCCAATGAACCCTCTCAATTCAGTGATATTTTTAGGACTTGGCCAATCCAAAATGGTTTGGATCTTCTCCATGTGAACCTTAACTGCTTCTTTCCCAATCACATGACCAAGATATAGATTCTGAGTCATTCCAAACTCGCACTTGGATATTTTTGCATAGAAAGACTGATCTGCCAATATTGTTAGTACAACATCCAAATGGTGCAAATGCTCCGCCCAAATTCTACTATAGATTAAGATATCATCAAAGAAAACAAGAACAAACTTACAGAGTTTCCTTCTAAACACTGTGTTCATGCAAGATTGAAAAGTTGCAGGTTCATTAGTTAGGCCAAAAGGCATAACCAGGAACTCAAAGTGCCCATGATTACACCAGAAAGTTGTCTTATGAATGTCTTCCTCCCGCATATTGATTTGATGGTAACCAGAGCGAAGGTCAATCTTTAAAAGTATTTGGCTCCATGTAGTTCATCCATCAGCTCATCAATCCTTGGGATAGGATATATATTCTTGATAGTCTTGTTGTTGAGAGCTCTATAGTCTACACACATGCGCATGGTCCCATGTTTCTTCTTCACAGGGACTACATATGATGCAAAAGGACTTGAGCTTGGTCTAATGAATCCCAAGTCAAGCAGTTCTTTGATGGTTCACTCTATCTCATCCTTGAATATTGTTGGGTGCTTGTAAGGATGGACTTTGATAGGTGATGTGCCTATCTCCAACTCGATTCTATGCTCCAATCCTCTATCAGGTGTCCTGCCATGAGGAAGGTCCCCAAATACCCTCTTATGCTTTTGGACCAATTTTGGAATGTATTATGGATATTTTTCTACTTCTAAAGCAGTGCCTTTAGTAGTTATTAGGCACTCTGCAACCCACTCAATGTCTCCATGCCACAATAGGGACCTCATACTATGTGCACTCACCACTTGATTTGGGTAGGTGTTGATTCCTCTCAACACTACCTCATTTCCACCTTCACCTTAATGGCATCTTAGGAATTTGGTGTCTATTGTGTGCTTCCCAATGGAATACAACCATTGTACTCCCAAAACCATGTTAGTATCAACCACATTCACAACATAAAAACTATATGTAATAGTGTGATCTCCTATAGTGATTTGCAATTTAGGAATCCATCTAGAACAATCCATAGAATGATTACCTGGAATGATAACAGTAAAGCCTCTAAATTTCTCAATAAGTAGCTTTCTTCTTTCAACCAGAAATGAATTAATAAAGTTATGTCTAGCTCCTCCATCCACTAACACGGTGACGTATTGCCCTTCAACCACTCCTTTGAATATGAGAGTGTGGAAGCGAGGCACTCCTGACAATACTGCAATTTTGCTTACCTCGGGAGTGTGTTCTTCTTCCACAGTCTCATAGGCCCAAAATTTTGAATTTAGAGGAGATGCAAAGCACATTTCTTTTTCCCAATATTATGATTGATTTTAACAACTTATCCCATGTTAATTATTTGGATCCGCTTTTAGTGAGTCAACTTATCAAGAGAAAGCTTAAGTAGCAAGATGAGGCACATGATCAATTTAAAACTCTGGTTGCGGAGCCATAAGAGTTGGAGATCAATTTAGTTCTACACGTGTGTTGTAGCTTTTAAATCATGCCAAACATAATAAAAAAAATTAAGAGGAAGAGAGATTATAAATATCTTTGTCGATATGTACATATTGAAAGCAAAACTTTTAATTTGGTGTTAGAAAATTAATATCTTGCTATCAGATTTGACGACTATTAGGAATTTGAATTAGAATACTTATGATTGGTTGTAACGAATATCATCGGTACAAAGCAATAATCGTTGTCAAGACTTTTGTATTTGAAATATTTTCCTTAAATGAGATGATATATTAGATTTTTAAGATAGTGGAGAAGCTTGGGTGAAGAAGAGGCGTGGTACAGTTTCTGTCAGCTTTAGATGTTTTGTCTTGGGGGCATTTTATGTGGAGAACCAAAACTCAAGTCAAATCTATGTTGAATTCATAAACGGTTGAAATCGAATGGCATGTTTTCTAATTTCATGATGGCATATAGTTGTCTAAGCATGTGGACATGAAGCTTTTTCCAAACTAGATAAGCTTTTAACTAAATGGCCAAACTTTAGAGTACTGTGTTTTCTTATCTTTAAAATTCGACCCAACTCAAATTTATGTTGAATCCATAATTTGTTTGAAATCAAAGGGCCTCTTTTATCAATTCATGATGTTGTATAGTTGTCAAGAATGTGGGGATATAAATATTTTTCCACACCGGGTAAGCTTTTAATTAAATTCCCAAATTTTAGATTATTAAGTCATCATGTCCTTAAAATTTTACCTGCTACACTTACTTCATTGTTTTTGTTAAGAAGTCCTTACTGAATTTAGATGATTGTTGAATAATTGATGAAACTTTAGAGATTTTAGGGAACTGTCTAATTGAAAGGATTTTTGTGGTTACACAACCTTTTTCCATAATGGTAATTCAGAATATCATTGATTTTAATTTCAAGTTGTAATTTCATAAATTGAATACCAGTGATGAATCTTGACATATACAATCCACGACCTCTAATATTTTGTGATAGTGTTTTTTTTTGTTTTTGTATCTTAAATTTATGCTTTATATCTTCATTGCAGTGCCCTTAATCATTGAGTCTCCCTTTGTACAGATTTTAAATATTTAAGCTCACATCAGGATTTCTGAAATATAGACACGATCTCCAAAATGTGTGGACCCTTATGCCACCTATGATCCTATCTACCTTCTATTTTTAAATGAAAATTAGGGTTTTTTAAGCTTTTTAAATACTCACGACTAGAGATTTCTTGATTAAATTTGAAATTACATGGTGCACGTTTCTGAATTGGTTCCCCGGCTTGGGGTTGTTTCTAGAGGCTCTTTCTCAATGCTTGGGAATCTATAAATTTGGAAACATAATTTGTGACAAGATTTTCATTGTTGTTCATCTAATGTCCTGGTAATTTGTAGTTATCTTGTTGTAGTTTTCTTAATGTCTAATTCATCTAAGTTTTTTTTTTTAATTTAGTTGATAGAAGTCCGAAGACGGAAAAAATTGGTAGTAATAGGTTTGTTTTTTCTTCCCCGAATTAGAGGGAAAATAGTCAACAATCATGTAGTTAAGAAATTTGATGATCATTGACACTCATTTATCGATTAAAAAATACAATCAATGTTTATTATGAAACATATTACGCTAGATTCTAAGTTCACGATCTTAGTTACACAAATACTTTTTTAAGCTCTTAAGACAAATTTCAAAATAACATATTTGCAATGGTGAGGGACATTGCCACCTCATGGCTCTTGTGTTTTAGTATTGTATTTTTTAATTTTATGTGTGTGTGTACAAAATGTGTCACATTAAAGTTAGGCACAAACTATAAACATCTTCCTCTTACCATATTACATAATGCACCTCACTTATCTAAGAAGTGCAATAATTAAAAAAAATGATTACATTTGTCATTAAAGAATGTTTCAATTTGGAAAAGGGAAAAGAAGAAATGCAAAGTGGAAAAGAAGATACTAAATTTGTTACAAATTAGTAGAAAATCTCAAAAAAAATGATACCAAAATGTGAAGAAAACTTTAACCTCGCCATATCCCCTTTCTACCTTGGAATATTCAAATAGAGGAAAGTTCAACTACCAGCCACAATAATGATTGGTGACGCACCTCACTTCTCTAAGTGCAATATTTAAAACAAAAAAAATTGATTATATTTGTCATTGAAGAATGCTTCAATTTGGAAAGGGGGAAATAAGATACTAAAGTTGTGGTTAGGTACATATTAATAGAAAATCTCAAAAAATTATATACCAAAATGTGAAGAAACTTCCAAAAACATTATGATACCAAAATATGAAGAAAATTGTATCCTCACCATATCCCCTCTCTTCCTTGGAATATTCAAATGGAGGGAAACTCAACTGCCAACCACAATAGCGATTGGTAACCCTAAAGGACTCAACTAATTTGAATCTATGGCTCCCCATTGACAACATGTTTGAAGAAACTTACTTCCAAAAAAATTATGATACCAAAATGTAAAGAAAAATTTAACCTCACCATGGCTCCCCATTGACAACATGCTTGAAGAATCTTACTTCCAAAAACATTATGATACCAAAATGTAAAGAAAAATTTAACCTTGTCATATGCCATCTCTTCCTTGGAATGGCTCCCCATTGAAAACATGCTTGAAGAAACTTACTTCCAAAAACATTATGATACCAAAATGTAATGAAAAACTCAACCTCACTATATGTTGTCTATTCCTTGGAATATTCAAATGAAGGGAAACTCAACTACCAACCACAATAACAATTCATAACCCTCAAGGACTCAACTAATTTGAGCGTATGGCCTCCTCATTGACAACGTGCTTGAGTAAATATTTCCACTAATTAAATGATTGAACTAATCCTTGGAGCTACGACAAAAAAGTGCTTAACATAATAATACTTGTCATTTTAAAAAAATTGTCTTAATTGAGAAAATTTGATTGTTCTAAGTTAAATGACAAGATTTAGGTCACTACCAACTCATGTATGTGATTTGAAACGAGTGAAAACAAGTTGTAAACATGCTACGTGGTTTTCCTGAATATGCTCACCAGATCAGACCCGTCCCTTCATGGCATGGAAACACTATGAATCAATTACAAAAAATCCTCATTTTCATAAGCATTCATTAAGGTATAAAAATTGAAAAGATCCATTCATATTATCTTTGATGTGAAAAGCAATGAATAAATTTTTGAGGGGCAAAATTTAGTCCATGGGCTAGTTTTAGGGGTTTTTTCCAAAAAAATATTCATCAATTTCCATTTTTTTCAAACATGATTCATCCAAATTCCATGGGATAAAAATATTTTACCCTAAAAATAGCCAATTTTTTCCAAAAACTATATAAAATTCTTAGAAATTTGAATATTTTTATAAAAATATTGCCAAACATTTTATAGTAGGAAATTTAAGAATTGGTAATATTTTCCAAGGTTTCTACACTTTCATAAAATTATGTATCCCTAAAATTTTCCTTTGCGAAAAGTCACACCCTGACAATTTAATACTAAATTGTTGAATCTTACAACTCATATTACATAAGTTTATAATAATATATGTAATATTAAACTTATAAATATTGTCAAGCATGATTGCTATGTGATTTACAATAAAATTAATCATAAATCATATTATAAAAATGGCAAGAATGGTTTTTTTCAGTGTTTGGTGGAGCATTTAATGCATCATACTAGTTAAAGATGATGAAGACCTTAACTAGCAATATGAAGTACACGGTAAGGATACTATTGGAGCTATTAACTCCTACTCATCTTATAGTTTAGTATATCTCTACGTAAATAATCTTCTTATATTGTTAGATCTAGTTGGATATGAAAGATTCTCTCCAACTAGTTTAAGTCTTAATTTAGCGTATGATTGTGATATTATCTCAAAGGGTTGTTAGTAAACTCAAATAGTGTGTCTACCTTGAAGTAAAACTTCATGTAATTATCTCAATCAAACACACTTTTTTTGTGGAAACCATGCCTACTCTCCTATTTACAACAAAAATTTTGATACAGAGAATATCCTATAAACCATCTTTATTTTATACTTGTTATACACATGCCCAACAACATAATAGTAAATATCATAAACTATGTTAGTAAATATCATAAACGATCTTTGACTTAACATCAGTTGAATTTCATGTTAGAATTTTTTATAAAGTTATACAATGTTCATAAAATACAATTTGTTAAATTCATTTTTTTAATTAAAAATAAATTTCAGAATTTTAAAATTTTAGTCATTCCAATTTCTCATTGGTCAAAGAGGTTAGTGATGGGACATAAATATGTGAGAGTGTGACTTAATTTTAAAAACACAAAAAATAAAACTAAAAACATTTAATATGGAATTTTTTAAAAGTGTCATGTGACAACTTTCACATGTTATTGTTAACTTTTATATTAAAAAACAAAAACAAAAATGTTGTCACTTCTCATATGTTGTTTTGATTTTCATGTGACCAATTCTATATATATTTTTTTATTTTAATGGTTATATTAAGACAAATACTTAATCGATGTGACAAGTTCTATATATTTGTTATGTTCTTATGATGTCTCCTTGCTTGCTCATTTTTTATATTCAACTTATAACTCTTATAATTTCTCAATTTTTATCTTAGGCATGGAGTAGCCCATTTGTGACATATTCACTTGTTTAAATTAAATATACTTAAATTTCTTCTTTAATAATATAATTGACCAAATTGATAAAGTATATGAAGCAATGTGAAGATGATGAAACTCTCTTGACAACGCATAGAGGATAAAAGTTATCACTTAAGAGCTCAACATATCACTTCCATGGGTAGAGATGATAACACTCATCTTCTCAATCGTCCAAGCTAGATTCAATTAGATTCAATTGACTTGCTTTAACTAATTACTTTTGTATTTAAGCGTGTCAATTATAGTTAAAATTATGTAAATTATTAAATACTTAATTTGTTTGATTAATGTGATGAAATTGAAAAACAAAATTTAGCAAAACCCTAAAAATGTATTATTAATTATCATTTAAAAGTTAGTAATATTTTATTAATTGATCAGCATAGATCCATCTTAAACCCGGATGTATTAAGCACCAAGGAGGATCCAATTTCTTGAGGTGTAATTTTTTCTTGATGTGTAAAAATGTAAGATAGAAATAAATTACATCTTAAGAAATTGGATCCCTCTTGGTGATTAATAGATCTGGGTGTAAGATGGATCTATGATGGTTTTGTTTTGTTTTGTTTTTTTTAATGAGTCGAAATGAATTTTTTTAATTACTTTTCATTTTTGATAAGTTATGAGCGGACATGAGCCCGGTGGGCTAGCTCAAGTGGTTGAGTGATGTAAGTTGTGAGCAGAAGGTCTTGGGGTCAAATCCACGGGTGGATATACGTTGCTATATAAGGGCCTCACTTGATGTCCCCATCGGGTTAGCTCTGTAATGAGAGAGAACGGGGTGTGGTCCCTTCAGGTGGCCCCCCTGTGATTTCTTACCGTGGACATAGTATCCCCGCCGAGGGGTTTGTCAACCACATGTGAAAAAAAAAATTATGAGCGGACATGACTTTTTTTAATTACTTTTTTGTTTTTGGGAACATTATGTTACATATAATGTAACATGATATCATCTCCCCTGTAACATAACATGACAACATCTCCCCTATACTAGGTCATTGAGCACCTAACTACTCTCGGTGCAATGATGATAATAATGGTTATTAATATCAACTAAGACTAACTTTGTTTTATCATACCTTAAAAAGGGTAAGGAAATAATTGGTTTTCTTTAGAATTTTATTTATTTGCTTGAAAATATTTAAGAGGAGCATTCATAAATCACCATAATTTTGATTAGTTAAAAGGTTAGGAACGTTAGTAGTGTAACAAATATTTTTAAATTGTGATTTAATTCAGGTCTGCACAAGACATTCTAACATAAAGTGTTTTTCATCTTCAACCTTCATTGTGACAGACATCTGAAATTTTCTTTCAACCCACAATGTTCTAGGAATCGTCCAACACCCTATTTCCTTATGGAGCTTGTAAAAGTTTGCTCTTATTTTAGCAATGTTGATTTTCTTCTTTATGCTAGTTAAAATAGAGAGATAATTTTAATCTTCTAGATTACGGTTTTTCACTATCTTAATTATCCACTAATTTTCTCTTATCTCTTATCTTAATTTTCTCTGGTTCAATCCAAGTGGAAAGAATACTCTCAAACACATTTTAGTTCTTCCACACTTTCGATTCTCCACAAGCTCAAAAGGTTGAAATTTGATGTGATAAACTGGGCAAAGGAGATGAATGAAAGGAAACAAGTTGATTTATGTACTATTGAGATGCAGTTAAATTCCCTGGGTGAAAGTCTGGAATATTTGTTCATGGAAGATAGTAAGGAATATAGGGTTTTCTTAGAAACAGAAAAATAGAATCTTCTGCTTCAAGAAGAAGAAGCATGGCATCTGAAAAGTCGGGCGATATGGATTCAGAGTGGTGATAAAAATACTTTTTTTTTTTCAGAATTTTGCCAACATGAGAAGGAACTTAAATTCTATGTGGGAACTAAATGACCAAAGTGGAAGACCTTTGAAGGATCAGTCATCTTTAGAAGTTGGTGTTGTGGAATATTTTAGTGATGTCTATAGACAAGAAGAACGAGGGAACCTTCTTGATCAGTTAAAATTTATCGGCAAGTACCCACGTATCTTTTCTCAGGAAGCAGGTGATGTTATTTGTGCTGAAGTCACAGTGGAGGAAATTAGAGTTGTTCTTGATCAATTTGAAAAGGAAAAGAGCCCAGGATCTGATGGCTGGACAATCGAGTTCTTCATATACTTTTTTTATTTATTAAGGGAGGAGCTACATAGATCAGCAGAAGAGACGAGGAACAAGGGTATTGCTCCAGAAAATCTAAATGCTACATTCATCACTCTTATACCTAAAAAGGATCAGCCTTCCAGTTTCAATGATTATAGACCTATTTCTCTCTGTAATTTGGTTTATAAGGTAGTCACAACGGTTATTTCGAACCGAATTAAACCTTTTTTAGATGTTGGTCTTTCTAAGGAGCAATTTGGCTTTCTCTCAAATCAGCAGATTCTTGATGGCATCGAGGTGGCTCAAGAATGCATTCACTCTATAAAACAGAAAAAGATGAAAGCCATTGTTTTGAAAATGGATCTTATGAAGGCTTACGACGGGGTGGAATGGACATTCCTCTGTTTGAAAATTAATATCTTGCTATTACATTGGAGGACTATTAGGAATTTGAATTAGAATACTTATGATTGGTTGTAACGAATATCATTGGTACAAAGCAATAATCGTTTTCAAGACTTCTATATTTCAAATATTTTCCTTAAATGAGATGATATATTAGATTTTTAAGCTATTGGGGAAGCTTGGGTGAAGAAAAGGCGTGGTATAGTTTCAATCAGTTCTAGATGTTTTGTCTGGGGGCATTTTATGTGGAGAACCAAAACTCAAGTCAAATCTATGTTGAATTTATAAACAATTGAAATCGAATGGCATATTTTCTAAATTCATGATAGTTGTCTAAGCATGTGGACATGAAGCTTTTTCCAAACTAGATAAGCTTTTAACTAAATGGCTGAACTTTAGATTACTGTGTTTTCTTATCTTTAAAATTCGACCCATTATGCCTACTTCATCACCCAACTCAAATTTATGTTGAATCCATAATTTGTTTGAAATCAAAGGGCCTCTTTTATCAATTCACGATGTTGTATAGTTGTCAAGCATGTGGGGATATAAATATTTTTCCAGACTGGGTAAGCTTTTAATTAAATTCCCAAACTTTAGAATATTAAGTCATCATGTCCTTACAATTTTACTTGCTACACCTACTTCATTTTTTTGTTAAGAAGTCCTTATTGAATTTAGATGATTGTTGAATAATTGATGAAACGTTAGTGATTTGGGGAAACTGTCTAATTGAAAAGATTTTTGTGGTTACACAACCTTTTTCCATAATGGTAATTCAGAATATCATTGATTTTGATTTCAAGTTGTAATTTCATAAATTGAATACTAGTGATTTAAAAATATGAATCTTGACATATACAATCCAAGACCTCTAATATTTTGTGATAGTGTTTTTATCGTTTTTGCATCTTAAATTTTATGCTTTATCTCTTCATTGAAGTGAGTCTCCATTAATCATTGAGTCTCCCTTTGTCCAGATCTTAAATATTTAAGCTCACATCAGGATTTTTGAAATTTAGACACGATCTCCAAAATTTGTGGACCCATGTGCCACCTATCTACCTTCTATTTTTTAAAATGAAAAATAGGGTTTTTTAAGCTTTTTAAATACTCACGAATAGAGCCATTTATTGATTAAATTTGAAACTACATGGTGCACATTTCTGAATTGGTTCCCCAACTTTGGGTTGTTTCTAGAGGCTCTTTCTCAGTGCTTGGGCATCTATAAATTTGGAAACATAATTTGTGACAAGACTCTCATTGTTGTCCATTTAATGTCCTAGTAATTTGTAGTTATCTTGTTGTAGTTTTCTTAAGGTCTAATTCATCTTAGCTTATTTTTTTAATTTAGTGGATAGAAGTCCGAAGATGAAAAAAATGGTAGTTGTAATAGGTTTGTTTTTTCTTCCCCAAATAAGAGGGAAAAATAGTCAACAATCATGTAGTTAAGACATTTGATGATCATTGGCACTCATTTATCGATAAAAAATACAATCAATGTTTATTATGAAACATATTACGCTAGATTCTAAGTTCAGGATCTTACTTACACAAAAAAAAATTTAAGTTCTTAAGACAAATTTCAAAATAACATATTTGCAATGGGGCAGGGACATTTCCAACTCGTGGCTCTTGCTTTTTTGTATTGTAATTTTTAATTTTGTGTGTGTGTGTGTGTAAAATGTGTCACTTTAAAGTTAGGCACAAACTATAAACATCTCTCTCTTACCATATTACATAATGCACCTCACTTATCTGAGAAGTGCAATAATTTAAAAAAAAAATTGATTACATTTGTTATTAAAGAATGCTTCAATTTGGAAAATGGAAAAGAAGAAATGAAAAGTGGAAAAGAAGATATTAAAGTTGTTACAAATTAGTAGAAAATATCAAAAAAAATTGATACCAAATGTGAAGAAAACTTTAACCTCGCCATATCCCCTCTCTACCTTGGAATATTCAAATAGAGGAAAGTTCAACTACCGGCCACAATAATGATCGGTGATGCACCTCACTTCTCTAAGTGCAATATTTAAAAAAAAATTAATTAATTAATTATATTTGTCATTGAAGAATGCTTCAATTTGGAAAGGGGAAAATAAGATACTAAATATGTAGGTACATATTAATAGAAAATCTCAAAAAGTTATATACCAAAATGTGAAGAAACTTCCAAAAACATTATGATACCAAAATATGAAGAAAACTTTAACCTCACCATATCCCCTCTCTTCTTTGGAATATTCAAATGGAGGGAAACTCAACTACCAACCACAATAGCTATTGGTAACCCTAAAGGACTCAACTAATTTGAATCTATTGCTCCCCATCGACAACATGCTTGAAGAAACTTACTTCCAAAAACATTATGATATCAAAATTATGTAAACAAAAATTTAACCTCGCCATATGGCATCTCTTCCTTGGAATGGCTTCCCATTGACAACATGCTTGAAGAAACTTACTTCCAAAAACATTATGATACCAAAATGTAAAGAAAAATCTAACCTCACCATAGGTGTTCTCTTCCTTGGAATATTCAAATAAAGAGAAACTCAACTACCAACCACAATAATGATTCATAACCCTCAAAGACTCAACGATGTATGGCCTCCTCATTGGAAACGTGCTTGAATAGATATTTCCACTAATTAAACGATTGAACTAATCCTGAGAGCTACGACAAAAAAGTGTTAAACATAATAATACTTGTCATTTTAAAAAATTTGTCTTAATTGAGAAAAAATGATTGTTCTAAGTTAAATGACAAGATTTAGGTCACTACCAACTCATGTATGTGATTTGAAACGAGTGAAAACAAGTTGTAAACATGCTACGTGGTTTGGTTTTCCTGAATATGCTCACCAGATCAGACCCATCCCTTCATGGCATGGAAACACTATGAATCAATTACAAAAAATCCTCATTTTCATAAGCATTCATTAAGGTATAAAATTTGAAAAGATCAATTTATATTATCATTGATTGTAACAACCTTTATATACGAAAATAAGGAATATTTAATATAATAAATATAATGTAATACAATGTAATGTAAGATAATAAAAATAAACATGAAAGAGAAGTAACAGAAAACAAATTTTGCATAAAGAAAAAAATTAAATAAGAAATTAAGAAATTGGGAGAAGGAGGAGATAAAAGGAGGAGAAGAAGTGAAGAGAGGGGCCTTTTTTTGTCTTGGGCATCTTGGAATAGGAGCTCTAGAGGAGAGGAAAGCAAGATAGCATTGGCATAGGGTTAATTGTTGGGGCTCGGGGGCCTCAGCCTTTGGCTGGGGGTTGGTTGGGTGGAGAGTCGTCCCCCCACCTTCAGTTGCACTATTGGAGCTGTGAAGGTAATGGTAGCTCCTAGGTCATCTAACCAAGTATGATTTTCATAGCATATTTTCTGTTATTATTGATTATATCCATTTCTTTGTCAAGTCTTCTATGCATGTTGTTCTTGTTTGTTTCTGAATTTTATAAGATGTAACATTTTATCAGATTATTGTGTTGAATAAATCTACATGCATATTTAATATTATTTTGTTACTCAGTGAGTTTTATGAGTTTTAGGGTTCTTACATTTGGTATCAAAGCTGAGTTTCAAATGCTCAGCCTAGAGGCTCATCATTGGTGTACCATGTTTTGCTTATCACCGTTTGCTTGACAAAATTGGGCGATTTCAAGTTTATTCTGTGTGCGTAATTCGAGGTTATTATTGTGATTTAATTATGCAGATCTACGATAATTTATAATTTTAGATCTCTTGATAATTCTTGAGTATCATCATGAATGAACCCTGGTCCTCTTCATCTTCCAAGGGATAATTATCGGCTCCCCCTCGAGGAGAATGACCATGGCCGAAGGCCCTGGAGAGAACGTTGTGCTTGAAGTCTAATCCACATGACAGAACCAAAGCTTTCCACAGTTCTTTTCGTGGGTTCGCCAGTCCCCTCTCACAATAAACTATCGCTGCACTTTCGGCACATGAAAGGATTCATGCCATGCTTGCGCTTGTGATGCTGGATGCCAAAATCCTTGAGTGGCTTTGTATGAGATTGATCCATGTTATCCGTGCACCCTTGGGCGCAACAATCGCATGGCAGCCCCAACATTGCTGTGGGTTGTGTTCCTCTCAGAGACTCCAGACCCTTTTCTATACTGGATCTGAGATCCATGCCCCCACATATGCATCTGCATGTTATTATACCTATTAAAGATCTTTCCATAGACTAGACAGGAGAACTGAGTAGGTCCTACGAAAATTTGTGCTGTTGTTGGTATCCAATACTGCCCTCGGGGATTCTTCCTGGTCGTAATTTCTCTTTATCTACAGCATGATCGTAGCTATAATTGGTACTGGATTGATGATCACCCTTGAAACTATCATTAGTGCTCGGAAGACCGATATGCAAGCCCACAGTTACATTATTATTAAACGCCTCATTATGATCATGATCCTCATCGTTTTGTTTTTTTTTCGTTCCTTTCCAGGTTATGATCAGTTGGGTTCCTTGGAGGGCTAAGGCTGGGAAGCGGTGGGGCTTCCACCGATCTCATTTATGGAGTTTTCGTCATAACAATACTATTATTATTGCCCAGGCACTTCTTTTGATTCATGCCAATCCTTCAAATATTTCAGTAACATTGACGACCGAACCTAGATCCACCAAGGCTCAATTCAACATTAATAATATCAGCCATTTGCCAATACCGTTTTTAATCATATTTCCACATACCCATAGACAAATGTTGGATTATGGGGAGATTTCCATAGATCCATTTTTTATTTTTTTTTACATTTACAAGTTATATCTATTAAAAAAAATTCAACATCATTTCAATCCAGTGTAACCTGTAGTTATTCCACATAGCTCCACTACCTCTACTGTCCTTTCGCATTTCATGCATGAAACGGGTTGGAGAATTACCCAATTGACGGTTCAATTGGGGAATTAAGATGGACACTTGTAACTTTTATCTCCACCAGTTACCATAACACTCCACTCTTAGCCTTTCCCTGTCTATATTAATAACTAATATAGCTCCAAGTATCTCCTAATGTGAAACCTCCCCTCTATTAATAAATTTTTGGCTCAATTTCTGAAAGAGTTGAAATAGCTAGTGTTTTGCCATTATTAGGTTTTACCCCAACTGGCCGTCTGTTTATTTAGATGATTGGCCACGGCTGCAATTGTTATTCAACGTCTGGTGTATTAATCGCTTTGCACTGAATTCTCTATATTAAAAATAAATGGCATCTTGATTTTAGGTAACCATATGCAAACTCAAGAATTATGTAAAAATGATCTCAAAAATTTCATACAATCTTGTGGAATTTAGCACACGATCCCTTCATGGCAGCTATTTGTCTTACAAACTTAATACGATTTGGTGGAGTAGCTAAACAACTTTTTAGATGATTTTTTTTGCAGAAAAAAAAAATGATAATTACCTTTAAAATCAAGAACTACTTGATGATGTAATCCTATTTCCGTGGGAGAGATTCCCAAGACGTGAGTAATTGTAACGGCTGTGATTATTATAGCGCATTAAGGTGTCATTCTCCCATCAAGGCGTTCATTCCAAGCGTTTGGTATTCAGCGCTACATTTATGTCCATGCCGGTCGTCTGTGGGGCCGTTTCGCTCTTCTTTGGGTGGCGGCATGGAGATATGTTTTAGGGTTCTTTTGGTGCTCGTTCCTTTTTGTTTATTATTTCAAATTTCCATGTATTCGAAATGAAATAGTGACTAACGGGAAGGATGTTTATTATTTCAAATTTCCATGTATTCGAAATGAAATAGTGACTAACGGGAAGGAGGATAATCGACTAACGGCCAGGAGGATATAAGGTGACCTTTTGTAACCTTCCCATGTATAATGTAACATTTTGAAATGCAATTTAACTAGAACGGCAATCATACATTTTGCAGAGAAATGCAAACCAAACCCTAGACAAACTGAAGCATGTTATATCACACATACACACAAACTGCGATGTGTTCCGTTGGAGAGGGTGAACTCTCTCCCTTATAAAACTCAACGTTAAAATTGTAGAGAGTGTGGAGCTCTCTCTCCTTATTTAATCGTGTAGTTTATTGATGTGTTGAACATTTGAGAGACCCTCTCTCTTTCATTTTTTTTCTCTTTGTTAAAGAACTGGGAGGCTTCTCTTTTGTTACTTAAAAATAGGGCATTGACCCACTAAGTACCAGAGTGTAGGACATCATCCCGTATATAATGGGTTTCATTGTATATTGTAATTTTGTTTGTCGAAGAAAGAAGTGACTCCCTGAATCAATTACATGCATATCATTGTGATGCACAATGAAAGGATGACTACCTTTCATTTATATAACTATATTGTTGTTCAAAGAAAAGGCACAAAGAAGTTGCATGGTTTCCTTTCAATCGTTTATAGATAATAATCTTTATATTGGTCGACTCAAACAGAGGGATGACACCTTTCTTTCTATTAATTCATTTAAAGTTACCTCTGTGTTGAAACGGCCTCAGGCAAAGAACCAGCTTGTATTGGGTATTGTTTTGCTACTACCCATTTCATTAAAATCCCTTTATTTGAAAACAAAGAACAATAGATATACTCCACTAGCGTTCATTCCTTATACAGGTCTAGCTTCTTTTCTTTTGAATTGGAGAGGGAACGGTCTTTTAATACAACCGTGATATATATACAACCGGGAAAGTTCATTCTGTCATGTTGAAGGAATGAACTTTCAATAGAGCCGTAATTTTATCCAACCTGGCTTCTATCTATTTGGAGGAATGATCCTTCAAAAAAAAAGTCTTTAAACAAATTGTGATTCTAATTATAAGCACATTTCTCTTCTACACAGCACACAGTAAGCTGATGATTTCGTATATTTATGTTGTGAAACAAAGAGGCGGCTCCTCTCAAAGAGGAATCCGAGCCTCTTTGTCTTTAACTTATGTCATTCCTTCGCATTGTGAAGGAGTTAGGGTTCCTGTTAAGGAGGAACTGAACGGTCTTATAGAAGTAACCCAATCCAAATAGAGATCTGGTGTTCCTTGTTATGTTTGGTTAATATAAAAAGCGTCATGTGGAGAATAGAGTGTTTATGTAGGGAACAAAACCTTACCTTACATTTATTTTAATGATGGTCAAACTGTGATAGTTAAAGGCTTAAGCTTTATGTTATTTTAATTATTTGTTATCTTAAATTGAGAACCATGTACTATGAAAAGAGTCATGCTCTAGCCATGTATTGAAAGCTATTGATTATATTAGTTTTATTATTATAGCTTTTAGGGTTGAAAGCTATTGATTATATTAGTTTTATTATTATAGCTTTTAGGGTTGAAAACATTAGTATGTGAGAGTTGTTGATTATATAGGATTTATTATTATAGATTTTAAAGTTAGAAACCTTTAGTACATGTAAAGTTATTGATTATATTAGCTTTATTATAGTTTTTAGAGTTGAAAACTTTAGTATGTGAAATAAGGTGGTTAAAAAATTATAATATTCAGTCGGAAGAAACAAAAAACCTTTTTAAGAAGGAAAAGAAAAAAGGAGTTCATTTCAAGGGTTATCATAAATTATGGAATGTATTAATGGAAATAAAATATTGGGAAAAAAAATACAAGTTAGAGTGTGGCTCTTTACGGTCATTAGTTGGATAAGCCCACAATTCCTTCGTGGTTGTGAACATATCATTAAGGGTCATAATGAGAAATCTACATTATGTTTCTTTCTAGTGGATATGTCTCCTAGATTGGGGTGGTCTCTCAGCTAAAAGAGTAAGTCGCCAAAGCTTCATTTTCAAAATAAGTATTTATTATTAATTGCCGTTATTGGTTGTTAAAACAGTCAATTGTTCAAACTGATTATGTTATGTTTGTTATCATTATCTATTATATTGATGTTACTCATTTATATTTTAGACTTATTTATATTTTAGTGAATAGAGAATACATACATTTTGGCAACATTCTTGGGAGGGTTAATATTTGCGATCGTATAGAAGAGACAAGTGGAGATCCAAGGAAAGTGTTTACCTTTGATCATGTTGTCAATATAAGGTACGTAACAATATAGTATTAATATAATCCATTTCTTGTGAATGTGATGAACACAATGTATGAGGGAATGAAGGAATTCATATAAATTGACAAACCATTGCATCTCATAGTATTAATGTATGCATAAATGAAACAATGGTAGTGAACATTTATTGCATACTTCATGATAATTTGGGAATCAATTAGTAGTTGTCCAGTTTGGATTTCAATTAGTATGTTTGGAATGTTAGGGTCTAGGTCGATATCATTCATCTTATTATTTCCTTAAATGCCTTTAACTCTTATGATAATGTCACCCATTTATGTTTAGCAAATAATAAATGTATGCGAGGATTTAAGTTCAATATAATTATGCCTTGGAGTATTAGTTGGTTATCTAAATGTAACAAGATAATATTTGAGTCGAACAAAATTATGTGTAATGGATATTACCCCTAGATGTTTAAACATTGTGAGAAAAGAAAATTAAACCTTTTATGTATAAAGTTAGTCATGACTTGGTATAGTTTGGATGTGAAATTGGATGAAAGTTACTTGAGTTTAGTTAGATCAGATCGATAGCTGGACAAAATGCTAGCCTTCTTAACCTTCCTCATTAATGGTAAAATTATGAGTAGTGGCCTAGCTTGCAAGCACTATGGTATATGCTTGTAATCGAGATTTTTACAGCTAAAGTACTCACTTAAAAATGTTAACAAACCCTTTAAAAATGTTTGAATAACTAGTTGTAAACCTTACACCTCACTAGAAAGTCATAATTGATTAGTGGAGACTTAATCTTCTTATTGTTGTATTTATTAAAGGAAAATTTGTATACCTAATACCCCAAATACAGTATTGAGGGTAATGGGTATGTTACAAATGTCCATTATGCAAAGGACCCAAATCAAGAAAAAGGTAATACCAAACTTCCTTCGCAGATCATCAATCTAAGGCGATTATTTTGGGATTTTTGACTAAAAATGTTTGGTTCTTTGGCTAGTGTGTAATATAAGAGACAGTTATACATCAATTCATAAGAGGATAGGAGGCCAAAAGTAATTATGCTTCATTGTAGTTGTAGATACCTGCAGCTAAGAGTAAAGTTGTTAATTTCCTTATTTGCCTTATAGACATGATGGTAATGATCGAGATGAAGCAAAGTAACCCCTTATATAATCAATATTAGAATTACTAAGACCTAATAAGGAAAACTTAGCACATTTGAGGTATCCCTAGTAGGTAACCTTTAAGAATATCTTGTGAACTACACATATTTCCTTAATAGGGAACATGATAGAAGAATCATAAGGTCCATTCTTATTTGGGTTGATGACATGTATCCTTAAGAGAAATATTAGGAGGTTTATGACAACGTTGAATTTAAATCACTATTAAATTAGAAGTGTCTATGGTATGGTCAGTGAAGTAGACATGTCATGATTTGTGAATGCCATGAATAGAATAAGGCAAAATCACTATAGAAATTAGGTATGATACACATAGTTATTCAATTATTAACGATAGCTAAGAAAGCTACTCATTTTCTTATAAGATGGGGAATTACAATCATAATACATGATTAGTAGATGGAAAATATCACTTTATGAGAAACAAGAAGAAAATGGAAGAAATGAATCTAATCTGAACTTAATCTGTATACTAGTTGAGTGTGTGAATGCCTCCTGTATAGCACGATATGTGATATTTAGGTACTCAATCCTATATGTTGAAGAAATATTAAGGTATCTATATCTATATATGCCATGTAATGAGTTAGTTAATCGTGATACGAGTGTTCTTGATATTTATATTCCGTTCTATATATGATATGTTTTAAGTTGATGATCATGAGATGAATGTTCATAATATCATGCATCCTTGTGTTACTTAAGAATACATGTGATTATTAGCATATGGCTCCATTCCACCTAAGACATGTGGTTATTAGCATGTGCATGTGATGCTTATGGATGTTACTTGTGGTGATAATATAGATGACATGTGGAACATAAAATGATATTATTTCGTGATGATATTAATTTAGCATTTTAATAGATTTATCATTGCATCTAGAGATAAATGACGTTTGGTGTACATAAAATGGTATTAATTCATGTTGATATTACTAATGTTGAAATATGACAACTTATCATGACATATAAATGAGATGCTTAGTGAAGGTATGAAAGTATCATAACCAATTATGTTATAATGGTAGCGCAGAGCACCAAAATGCATTTGATGTTAAACTTGACATGATTTATCGTGACAATGGCTTATGATGCAATGTAATGCAATATGAATTGGTGGCTAGACATTCTTCTTAGCACATGATTCAAGGTTAACCCATGATATTATTATATTGAGAAATGGTTACTAATGATTATTCATTATGGCAAGTGCCAGTTGTTCCAAGTGATCCACTCAAATAGCCTGATGAGGCTAAGTATTCTATGATTCTGTGGGAGCCCATAACCACGAATGAGAATGGCTACTATAAATATATTATGGGTTGGGGGACAAGCCCAACAATTAGCTCTATGCTAGCAGCACTTGACTTGTGTACCATAAGTTGGGAAGGTGGCAGTGCCACATATACTTCCCGGAGAACTTCTGATGTGACCAGAGTCCACGGTTGGAGACATACTCACTGGGAGGGAGGTTTATGGAGAAGGACTTCTGATGCCTGGGGCTAGTGCCTTGAGGGTGCTATGGAGGATGTTAGGCTAGCCTTCCGAGATGCCTGGGGTATAATGATCCTGATATCAGGATCAGGGGTACCGGGAGTATCAGGATCGGGGTACCGGGAACCAGATGTCGGCTAGTACCGATGAGGCCCAGATTTCGATTAAAATCTGATGAGGTCGTATTATTACCAGAATTTGGGAAGGTGGAAATGCCGCGGTAACTTCTCGGGGAACTTCTGATGCCTACTGTATGATCCGCAGATAGGTTACAGTAGAGGGCCCGTGCCATGGCAAGCGGGACCATCCGGAGTTGGAGGGGAGGTGTAGGGAGGTTGATCAGATGGTATGATTCTCAGGGAGAGGGTGAGTAAGGAAAGAGGAAGTAAACAAATACACAGTTATTAATTCTTAATGAACTATCTAATGTTTTTGTATGTATGATGCATAATTGTTGTTATGGTTGCATACTAGACTCATAGGGAATTACTTAAGAGCATGTTGTAACTTAAGGTGTTTGATTGTATTAGTGTGGTTTGGAGACTTCTATGTGGTGGCCACACATATAAATCTCTTAACTTCATAATAGTACTAGCTACCTATATATTCTAGTATTTACCTCATTGATTGATTGAATAGGTATTGTATTTATTGCTTGAATATTGTAACTTTGGGACGAACTTTCTTGAAGGGGGGGAGTATGTAACAACCCTCATATACAAAAATATGGAATATTTAATATAATAAATATAATGTAATATAATATAATGTAAGATAATAAAAATAAACATGAAAAAGAAGTAACAGAAAACAAATTTTGGATAAAGAAAGAAATTAAATAAGAAATTAAGAAATTGGGAGGAGGAGGAGATAAAAGGAGGAGAAGAAGTGAAGAGAGGGGTAGTTTTTTGTCTTGGGCATCTTGGAAGAGGAGCTCTAGAGGAGAGGAAAGCAAGATAGCACTGGCATAGGGTTAATTGTTGGGGGCTCGGGGGCCTTAGCCTTTGGCTGGGGGTTGGTTGGGTTAGGAGTCGTCCCCCCACCTTCAATTGCACTATTGGAGCTGTGAAGGTAATGGTAGCTCCTAGGTCATCTAACCAGGTATGATTTTCATAGCATATTTTCTGTTATTATTGATTAGATCCATTTTTTTGTGAGATCTTCTATGCATGTTGTTCTTGTTTGTTTCTGGATTTTATAAGATGTAACATTTTATCAGATTCTTGTGTTGGATAGATCTGCATGCATATTTAATATTATTTTGTTATTCAGTGGGTTTTATGAGTTTTAGGGTTCTTACATTGATGTGGAAAACAATGAATATTTTAGGGACAAAATTTAGCCCATGGGCTAGTTTTAGGGGTTTTTTCCAAAAAAAATATTCATCAATTTCCATTTTTTTCAAACATGATTCATCCAAATTCCATGGGATAAAAATATTTTACCCTAAAAATAGCCAATTTTTTCCAAAAACTATATAAAATTCTTAGAAATTTGAATATTTTTATGAAAATATTGCCACACATTTTATAGTAGGAAATTTAAGAATTGGTAAGATTTGCCAAGGTTTATACACTTTCAGAAAATTATGTATCCTTAAAATTTTCCCTTGGGAAAAGTCACACCCTGACAATTTAATACTAAATTGTTAAATCTTACAACTCATATTACATAAGTTTAGATTAATCGTTTTAATAATGGATAATAATATATGTAATATTAAACTTATAAATATTGTCAAGCATGATTGCTATGTGATTTACAAGAAAATTAATCATAAATCATATTATAAAAATGACAAAACGGCTTTTTCAGTTTTTGGTGGAGCATTTAATGCATCATACTATTTAAATATGATGAAGACCTTAACTAGAAAATATGAAGTACATGGTAAGGATAATGTTAGCTATTAACTCCTACTCATCTGATAGTTTAGTGTGACTCTACGTAAATAATCTTCTTATATTGTTAGATCTAGTTGGATATGAGAGAAGTTAGCATATGATTGTGATATTATCCCAAAGGGTTGTTAGTAAACTTAGATAGTGTGTCTACCTTGAGGCAAAACTTCATGTACTTATATATGTACAATTATGTTAAAATGATCAATCAAACACACTTTTTTGTGGAAACCATGCCTACTCTCCTATTTACAACAAAGATTTTGATACAGATAATATCCTATAAACCATCATTATTTTATACTTGTTATACACATGCCCAACAACATAATAGTAAATATCATCAACGATTTTTGACTTAACATTAGTTGAATTTCATGTTAGAATTTTTTATAAAGTTATACCATGTTCATAAAATACAATTTGTTAAATTCATTTTTTTAATTAAAAATAAATTTCAGAATTTTAAAATCTTAGTCATTCCAATTTCTCTTTGGTCAAAGAGGTTAGTGATGGGACATAAATATGTGAGAGTGTGACTTAATTTTAAAAACACAAAAAATAAAATTAAAAACATTTAATATGGAATTTTTTAAAAGTGTCATGTGACAACTTTCACATGTTATTGTTAACTTCTGTATTAAAAACAAAAACAAAATTGTTGTCACTTCTCATATGTTGTTTTGATTTTGATGTGACCAATTCTATATATTTTTTTATTTTAATGGTTATATTAAGACAAATACTTAATCGATGTGACAAGTTCTATATATTTGTTATACTCTTATGATGTCTCATTGCTTGCTCAATTTTTATATTCAACTTATAACTTTTTTAATTTCTCAATTTTTATCTTAGGCATGGAGTAGCCCATTTGTGACATATTCACTTGTTTAATTTAAATATACTTAAATTTATTCTTTAATAATATAATTGACCAAATTGATAAAGTATATGAAGCAATGTGAAGATGATGAAACTTTCTTAACAAAGCATAGAGGATAAAAGTTATCACTTAAGAGCTCAACATAACACTTCCTTGGGTAGAGATGATAACACTCATCTTCTCAATTGTCCAAGCTAGATTCAATTGACTTGCTTTAAGTAATTACTTTTGTATCTAAGCATGTCAATTATAGTTAAACTTGTGTAAATTATTAAATACTTAATTTGTTTGATTAATGTGATGAAATTGAAAAACAAAATTTGTTTTTTAACAGAAACGGCTATTCTTTATATTAGATAAAAAGGAGGACCATACAAAAAACGTGATGATCGGATTGCTCCCATGTAGAGAAGGCATCCATCACACTGAGTTCATCAACCTCAAACTGATACTTGTCATTGCTTCTTCCTATCCTCTAAAAGCTATAACATCTAATGAACTGGCCTAAGAGAAAAATGCAGTAGAAGAGCATGTGTTTCAACCTTATACAAAAACTGGTTTATCAGGATTTTCCAGTATGCCAAAAAACTTTAAACAGTACTAGAAGTTCTAAATACCATAAGCAAATTACCGAGATGCAAAAAAACAAAACAGAGCTAAGGTTGTCCAACCAGGGATCCAACCTAGATAGTTACTGCAATCCCACTTCCATTGCTACGCTTGCAGAGCTCGCAGCCCCCTTTTTTTCCATGCTGAGGTCCACGAAGTTTCCAGCAGTGACCATGAAATTTTGCAGCTTCTCCATCTTCTTATTAATGCTTTCGAGCTCTCTGTCCGAGATTTTACACTTTCGAACCTTGTGGGGATAAGCCAAGCCCAAATTTTCCTCAAGATGCTCTACCTTCTCTGCAGTTTTCTGTTGCTAGGATTTTACCTCTGTATGAGTGGTGTAGGCAAGATTATACAAATGGGTGATCAGCTTCTTTTGCTCCAGGTTTTCCCCATGAATTAGCCTGGCTTGCAATTCAAGTTCCTGCAACCTTTCCAGAAATTCGACCTCA
Organism: Larix kaempferi; assembly: GCA_027924585.1. Classification (NCBI taxonomy): domain Eukaryota; kingdom Viridiplantae; phylum Streptophyta; class Pinopsida; order Pinales; family Pinaceae; genus Larix; species Larix kaempferi. The sequence continues at coordinate 2,154,442 of BSBM01000243.1, read as the reverse complement.
AATTTAGAAATGCCCTTGATTTCAGTCTGACCCCGAGAGTTTCCATCCCCGCCATGCCTGCAGCAAGGGCCACACCCATGGTTGAACTCTGCTTCATCTGAATCACCACGCTGGTCCTCATATTGCAAACCCCGACCGCAGCCACCTACCGAGCCTCTCCCCGACTTAAAGCATCTGTTGCACTTCTGCATAACATATCCCCTGCCCTGCGGCCGACCAGCTCCAGTATGATACAAATTTCCCCCACTCTGTGGACGCCCGATGCCATGAAATTCCATGGTATTTCCAACACCGAAAATCACCGGAGAGATAGACCGTGAACACCAAATACTATACTCGAAGGAATGGATAGGAAGAAGGTTCTCGATGCTATGATATACAATGTCCATCACCTCGCATGCCAGCCATCTATCAAGGGGCATGTCTGCATTTATTTCAGGTGTGTAGGGGAGGCTATTGAGGATAGAGGGAGCCGTCAAAAAATCCAAGTGGTGGTTCCAAAGGTTTGAGGCCATCGACCCCTCAACGAGATAGGACAAAGGAGAAGGGAGATGATCATAGGTAGTGGCATAAACCAATACCTTTAGTACTTGCCAAATTCTATGGTAACCAAGCATTTTCTAAAGTTTCATTATTGTAACTTATCATGCCATAAGAGAGTCTGATGCCCCTATTGGCCATTTCGTCAGCTTGCCCATTTTGTCCCCGGAGAATGTGCTTAAAAATTATCTCATGGAAATACCTGCTGATACAGAGGAGAAATTGGTGAATTTTCGAGGTGGGGTTCCTTCTTTTTCTGACGATGCTTCTAGCTTCTTTTACAATGATTAAAGAATCACCTAAGATCATGAGTCTTGATCCCCAGAGTAATGGCGATCTCCAGCCCTTTGATGAGGCCTAGCCATTCCGCCTTGTTATTGGTTTTCCTACCTAGCCCCCAGGTAAATTCCTTCAGCTTGTTCCCCTTGGAGTCGAAGATTACTCCCCCCACACCTGCCATCCCAGGATTGCCTTTCGAGGCACCGTCAAAGAATAACATACTGCTTCCCTCTTAGGTTCTCCAAAGTTGGAAGTCCTCATTGCTCATCCTCAGTTACCAACTCAAGGGCATTGGTTTCTTGGGGGGTTTTATCCAGAATATATTGGTTGGAGGGAGAAGGAATTCCACCATCCAGCTCCTTTCTTCGACTGTCAAAGGTTCCTGGTGAATGTTGGCCATTCCTCGTGAGGATAAGGCCTCATACCAGAGTGCCTTAGCAGCGGCAGAGGTCCTACAAGGGCAAGGGGATAACCCTTTAAATATTTCTTTATTTTTGACAGTCCAGACTTTCAAGCATATATACCTAGGGAGAGCTTCCCAGGCTCTAGTGAAGTCTGGTTTTCTTGAGAGGGAGCCATGATAGAAGTCCTTCCAATGCTTAAATAAGTCGTTCTAGTTGGTTGGCATTACCAGGTTGATATTTAAGCTGATGATGGCGTAATTACAGACCTCGAGAGTGAACCTACAGTTCAGGAAAAGATGATCCAATGTCTCTTTGGCCTCCTTGCATAAGACACATCGAGGGGGGCCTTTGATTCCATGTTTTCTCAAGTTTTTGGCAGTAAGCGTTTTCCTGTGGGCCGGGACCCAAAAGAAGACATTCACCTTTGGTAGACCATATTTGCACCAAACCTTTGACCATTTGGAATCTTTAGGGTCTCCATTTCTGGCGTTGAGAACATGTTGATATCCATCCTTCATTGAGTAAGACCCCAAGCTTCCCCATCCCCTTGTGTCCTTTAGAGAGAAACTAATTGGGCATTGTTCATGTAGGAGGGATAGAAGAGCTTTATAATCCATTTGCAAATGAATGGGAAGATCCAGATCCTTCCAGTTGTCCCATCTGCCATTGCTTGACCAATTCGAGATGTCGAATAAGGTGTGAAGGTTACTGCTTTCAAACCAGTTTTCCAAGTCTCTTAGCTCATGCCGAAAGTTGGCAGGAGATGTTCTCCCCAGTTGATCATACCAGTTTTTTATGCTTTTCCCATTTCCATCGATCCAATGGACTTTGTCTTTTATTATAAAGGTTTCCTTTTTGCACAATTCCCATATAGGAGATCCCTTATTTTCCATGTTAAGATTATCAATACTTCTGAGCCTAGAGCCCGTCATATATTTTTTTAGAATCACTTTCTTCCACCATGTGTCTTTGTCTGAGATGATTCACCACAGGATTTTGGCTCCGAGACCCAAGTTCATTATGTTTGGATCCTTAACCCCTACCCCTCCTTTGTACTTGAGGCAACAAACCGTGCTCCAATTTATAAGGTGGTACTTCTTTGTGTTATTTGCTCTGCCCCCTTGCCAAAGAAAGTTATGAATCTCTTTATTGATTTCCTGAATTATGAAGTTGGGATCCAGGGAGATAGAGCAGATATAGATCAGATAGGCTGACAGAATGGATTTAATTAAGGTAAGCTTTCCTGCAGGATTTATCCATCTGAAGCCCCAAGCTAAGATCTTCTTCTTTATTTTATCTATCAGCCCTTGCAATCTTCCTTCCTTTTCCTCCCTTTGAAGATTCAAACTCCAAGGTAGTTGAAGGAGTTCCAATATGTAATTCCTTCAAAGCCAAGAGTTCTAGAGATCATTTCCATGGTGACTGTCGGGCAATTTCAACCGTAAATTTTTGACTTGAGATCACTAATTCTTCCACCTGAGGCGTTAAGCAAGGAAGACAAGACCGATTTGAATCTTTCAGCAATGACATTAGACGCCCCTCCCAGTAAGATAGTATCGTCCGCAAATTGCGCATTGTTTGCAGCACGGACTCCTCTTGCAATTTTGATACCTTTCAAGTCCCCAGAGAGCTGGAGACACTTGAGTCTTCTACTCAAGGAATCAACAACCAAGATGTAAAGGAAAGGGGATAAGGGACATCCCTAGAGGATACCTCAAGAGGCTTGGAAAAAGTTAGTTGGGCGTCCATTAACTAGGGGAGCTATCCATGGGCTGCCGATACAGGATTTAATCCACCTGACAAAATATTGAGAGAATCCAAATTTCGACATGATTTCAAACAGAAAGAAATGGTTAACCGTATCAAAAGCATTGGCCATATCAAGTTTAATTGCCATACCTTGTTGCTTGCATTCCATGCTAGAATGGATTACTTCCTGAAGGATGATGATGTTGTCCAGTATTTGTCTACCGGCGATGAAACCTCCCTGAGTTTCTGAGATTATTTTCCCCATGACTTTCTTCATTCTGGTTGCCAAAATTTTAGCTAAAATTTTGTAGGACGTGTTACACAATGAGATTGACCTGAATCTGTCTATAGATATTGGATTCTTATCTTTAGGGATTAGGACCAGAAAGGAGGAGTTTGTAGCTCCTCCAATCTTGTCCTTTTTCCGAGTCCAGTTCAACATTTTTTTAAAATCTTCCTTTATAATTTCCCAAGCATCTCTATAGAAATTGATTGTGAATCCGTCTGAGCCCGGGGCTTTATAAACACTCAAGGACCAGATGTCCTCTCTAATCTCGGACTCCTGAATGCGTTTAGATAGCTCCCCATTTTCCTCTTCAGAGATTAGAGTGGGAATGTCTGAAAGGAGATCGGCCTGAGCCTGAGGATCAGCCTCGTCTTTGTCTAAGAAGAGCTCTTGGAAGTGTTGGAAAACATGAGATTTTATCTCTTCTTGATTTTGAATTTTGTTTCCATCTCTATCTTTGAGCTCCTTGATCATGTTGAAGCTTAAATGAGCTTTGGTTTTTTTATGGAAGTAGCCAGTGTTGCTGTCTCCTCCTCTGAGCCATAGTTGCCTAGATTTTAGACGCCATGCCTCCTCTTCATGTCGAGCTGCTATGAGAATTTTGTTGTTAAGGTCTTGCTTGTGATAGATAAGGGCAGGGGTGATATCTATCTTTTCCATATCAGACTGAAGAGATACAAGGTCAGATTGAAGCTGATTTTTTATGTGACCCGGACTTTTGAATTCCTTTTTCGCCCAGCTTTTCAATTCATAACGAACATTCCTAAGCTTGTTTTCCTAAACAAAGCTCGGAGAGCCAAGGCAGGGATATCTCCAGGCCTTTTCTATTAAGGGAAAGACCATACCATCTTGAAGCCATAAGGGATTAAACCGAAATGGAATAGGGCCTAAGTTAGCAGGGGCGTTAAGGGAGAGGGAAATAGGCTTGTGGTTAAGGGAGAGGGAAATAGGATTGTGGTCTGAAACCGCGGAGGGGATGACAAGGGAGGACGGAATGAGATTTAGATTAAGGAAAGAAGAGCTGATGAGGAAGCGGTCAAGCCTAGCAGCGATATGGCCAATCCCCACACAGCAATTATTCCAAGTGTAGCTACCATTCTTGAGAGGGGGGTCAAGCAAATCCAGGTCAACAATCATATCTTCTAAGTTTTCCTCGAAGGGGTCCCTAACTTTGGATCCGCCACACTTTTCAGACTGGTTAATGGTGACATTAAAGTCCCCGACTATAATGACTTCCTTGTTATTTATCAAATCCTTGAGGAAAGTGAGGTTGTTCCAAAATGCTTGCTTGTCCCTATAATGTGTGGGACCATAGACATTGCATACGAAGAAAATACAATTATCTTCCTTATTTTTGAGTTCATTAAGAGTCCAATACTGACTTTCTTTCACCATTTGAAGAGTATACTTACTTGAGAAGAGTGAGGTGATGCCTCCAGAGGCTCCTCTAGAGCTAGTTGCATTTCCATGGCAGTTTGTCCATAAGTGATGTGTGGGTGCCAAAATCTCCACATCACTCATCTTCGTCTCTTGGATCAATAGGATGTCTGGTTTTTCTGAGCTTACCATTTATTTCAAAGCCTTGACTTTACTAGGTCCACCAAGACCCCTACAATTCCAAGAGACAAGCTTCATTATTTATTCCCCGATTGCTGGTCTACCCGAGCCCGTCCATCTTGCTTGATTTTAGCATTCTGCAATAGTTTCATTTCTTCTATACTTCTTTGCCTCCCTAGTTCAAGTTCCCTTTCTGCCTCTTGCTCTCGGTGGTGGCGAAGTGATTTTTTGCCCCTTGTGTTTAGTGGAGGTCCTGGTACGGAGTATTCTTGAGATCCAATTGAGGAGGATTTGGGCGTTCCTGAGGATGGAACTACTTTTCTTTGCTTGACCATTTCTACCCAGGAGCTGTTGAGAGGAGGGGATCCATCTCGAGCTGGGGTTTCATTGATGGGATCGGAGATTGGGGTTGAAGTGCTAATGGGAACTTCCACGATGGGGTCAACTTCCGCATCCAGATATTCAGGTTCTACAATCTCCCCTTCTTCAACAATAAGGGCTTCGAATTGATTGCTGGCAGGGATAGTTGTTCTGGCCTGTTCATTTTTGGGGTATTTCTTGCCTGGGGCGGCTGTCTCTTCCTGCACTTTTCCTTTACCTTTTACTTGATGTTGCTTCCTTGGTTCAGCGTTTGGAGCATGGGCTCTCTTCCCTTTCTTCACTTGTTGCCAGTCTTCCTCTGGCATATTCTCCCGGGTTTCTTTAGCGATTTTTGGGCAGTTTTTCACGAAGTGACCGTATTCGTGACATTTCTTGCATTTTAAGGGTAGCTGCTCATAGTCTACTTTCTGTGCATATTCCCATCCATCCATGCAAAGACTTACTACCTCCGGAAGCCCCTTCTCCAGATCCACTTCCACACATATTCTTGCACAGGAAAATAATAGGCCCTTCGGTTTAGCTTTATCAATATATTTTTTGAAAGAGTTTCCTATTTCCTGAAGAGACTCATCATTCCAACAGTGCAGAGGAAGATGTGGGACCGAACCCAGACAGGAACGGCTGAAGGCACATCTTTTTCAGGATCAAAGGAAAGGCTCCATCGGTTGAGATAAAGCCCTCAGGAGCCCATGAAGTAAGGCCCGCTGCAAAAGATCAGGTCTCTGTCCTCTTTGTCTTCAAATAAAAAAGTAAAGAAACCCTTTCCACAAAACCAATGTTGGCTTCCCCCAAAGATCGGGGGCATCCAATTCTTTTTTATCCAAGTTTCCATGGTTTTTGGAGATAGCTGAATACCAGTGAATTGACCTATCAGGCCATGCTCACTTAACGCAATAGATTTTAGCCTCAAAGCTGCCGACTTGATCTGAATCTTGGGAGCCTCGGACAGTTTAACAAAGCCATCCCCGACAACAGAGGTTGCAGAGGGAGGAGGTGAGGTAGCCACCAAAGCCCTAGAGGATTCGTCTAGAAGCTGACGGCGAGTAGCAGGGCTGGACTCCGGTGGGGGATCCATCCCAAGCTAGGACGGGCTACGCATAGGTATACCAGGCAGGGCGCATGGGGGAAACCCTAGCAAGTTGCTCGGGGGTGAGTAGAGCAGCGAGGAAGAAACCGGGGTAGGCCCTTTGTTTGAAATTGAAAAAAAAAATTAGAAAAACCCTAAAAATGTATTATTAATTATTATTTAAAAGCTATTAATATTTTATTAATTGATCCGGATAGATCAATCTTAAACCCAGATGTATTAAGCACCAAGGAGGATCCAATTTCTTGAGGTGTAATTTTTTTTTATGTGTAAAAAATTTAAGATAAAAATAAATTACATCTTAAGAAATTGGATCCCTCTTGGTGATTAATAGATCTAGGTGTAAGATGGATCTATGATGGTTTTGTTTTGTTTTGTTTTGTTTAATGAGTCAACATGATTTTTTAAATTAATTTTTATTTTTGATAAGTTATGAGTGGACATGAGCCCGGTGGGCTAGCTCAAGTGGTTGAGTGTTGTAAGTTGTGAGCAGAAGGTCTTAGGGTCAAATCCCTGGGTGGCTATACGTTGCTATATAAGGGCCTCACTTGATGTCCCCATCGGGTTAACTTTGTAATCAGATCGAACGGGGTGCGGCCCCTTCGGGTGGGCCCCCTGTGATTTCTTACTGTGGACGTAGCAACCCCGCTGAGGGGTTTGTGAACCACATGTGAAAAAAAAATTATGAGCGGACATGATTTTTTTTAATTACTTTTTTGTTTTTGAGAACATTATGTTACATATAACGTAGCATGACATCATATTCCTTGTAACATAACATGACAACATCTCCCCCATACTGGGTCGTTGAGCACCTAACTACTCTCGGTGCAATGATGATAATGATGGTTATTAATATCAACTAATACCAACTTTGTTTTATCATACCTTAAAAAGGGTAATGAAATAATTGGTTTTCTTTAGAATTTTATTTATTTGCTTGAAAATATTTAAGAGAATTCATAAATCACCATAATTTTGATTAGTTAAAAGGTAAGCAAGGTCAGTAGTGTAACAAATATTTTTAAATAGCAATTTAATTCAGGTCTGCACAAGACATTCTAACATAAAGTGTTTTTCATCTTCAACCTTCATCGTGTCACAAATATGACAAATTCTTTCAACCCACAATGTTCTAGGAATCGTCCAACACCCTAATTCCTTATGGAGCTTGTAAAAGTTTGTTCTTATTTTAGCAATGTTGGTTTTCTTCTTTATGCTAGTTAAAATAGAGAGATAATTTTAATCTTCTAGATTACAGTTTTTCACTATCTTAATTATCCACTAATTGTATCTTATCTCTTATCTTAATTTTCTCTATTTCAATCCAAGTGGAAGGAATACTCTCAAACACATTTTAGTTCTTCCACACTTTTGCTGCTATACAAGCTCAAAAGGTTGAAATTTGATGTGATAAACTGGGCAAAGGAGATGAATGAAAGGAAACAAGTCGATTTATGTACCATTGAGATGCAGTTAAATTCCCTGGGTGAAAGTCTAGAAGATTTGTTCATGGAAGATAGTAAGGCATATAGGGTCTTCTTAGAAACAAAAAAACAGAATCTTCTGCTTCAAGAAGAAGAAGCATGACATCTGAAAAGTCGGGCGATATTGATTCAGAGTGGTGACAAAAATACTAAATTTTTTCATAATTTCGCCAACATGAGAAGGAACTTAAATTCTATTTGGGAACTAAATGACCAAAGTGGAAGACCTTTGAAGGATCAGTCATCTTTAGAATTTGGTGTTGTGGAATATTTTAGTGATGTCTATAGACAAGACGAACGAGGGAACCTCCTTGATCAGTTAAAATTTATTGGCAAGTACCCCCATATCTTTTCTCAGGTAGTAGGTGATGCTATTTGTGTTGAAGTCACAGTGGAGGAAATTAGAGTTGTTCTTGATCAATTTGAAAAGGAAAAGAGCTCGGGACCCAACGGCTAGACAGTCGAGTTCTTCATACACTTTTTTTATTTATTAGGGGAGGAGCTACGCAGATCAGTGGAAGAGATGAGGAAGAAGGGTATTGCTCTAGAAAAGCTAAATGCTACATTCATCACTCTTATACCTAAAAAGGATAAGCCTTCTAGTTTCAATGATTATAGACCTATTTCTCTCTGTAATCTGGTTTATAAGGTAGTCACAAAGCTTATTTCGAACCGAATTAAACCTTTTTTAGATGATGGTCTTTCTAAGGAGCAATTTGGATTTATCTCGAATCGGAAGATTCTTGATTCCATCGGGATGGCTCAAGAATGCATTCACTCTATCAAACAGAAGAAGATGAAAGCCATTGTTTTGAAAATGGATCTTATGAAGGCTTACGACAAGGTGGACTGGACATTCCTTCATTTTATATTGCTTCGTTTTATATTATTGCAATATGGTTTACCTGTAGAAGCTACAAATTGGATTATGGGTTGTGTTACAAGTGCCAACTACATTATCATGGTAAGGACACCCTTCTACCTTCTTGAAGGGGGATAGAGTTTTACGTCAAGGGTTCCCTCTATCACCCTTACTCTTTTTTATGGTGATTGAGGGCTTAAGCCTTCTCATAAATATCGCAAAAGAGGAGAAACATTTTCTGGGTGTTAGGTTATCACCTACGCTGCATATATCCCACTTATTGTTCGTGGATGACGTTCTTATATTTGGTCAGGATTCTATACATGACTGGAGTTACTTCTCTGATATTATGAAATTTTTCTGTTGGGCTTCTGGTATGAAAGTGAGTCCACAAAAATCTACTTTGTTCGTCAGTGCAGATTTGGAACCAGACTTACATTTTCGTCATCAGATTGAATCCCTTTTTCCTTATCAGTGGCAAAATTTGCAGGATGGAATTAAGTATTTGGGCTTCGTGCTTAATCCAAACAAATACACTTCTTAATATTGGTTATGGATTATTCGACGTATTGAGAAAATAATCAATACCTGGGCTTATCATTTTTTATCCTTAAGAGGAAGATTTGTCTTAATAAACTCTGTTCTGCAGAGTATTCCGGTCTATTAGATGTCTCTGGCTATGGTGCCTCGGAAGGTGTTCAAAGGCATAAGGAAGAGAATGTTTCAATTCTTGTGGGTAGGAAACTTAACTCAAACTAAATTTAATTTAATTGCATGGAATAATATTGCTCTCCTGAAGCGCTTTGGTGGTTGGGGGTTGAAACATATTTTCTAGTTCGAGGATGCCTTGGGTACAAAGACTCTGTGGCGTGCTCTCTTTGGTGATAGCTTGTGGATTTTTGTGATCAAAAAGAAATATTTAAAATCCACGTTGCCCTTCATTTGGATCAGAAACTCTCCTACTATTTGCTTCAACTCGTCGGTTATCTGGAAAGTTTTATGCAAGAAGTTACCTATTTTGAAGAAGCGGTTAAGTTGGAATATTGGTCATGGTATCTCGACATATATTGGTATCGACCCGATCATGGGTTTACATGAGGATTTCAATATTTCGCCGCAACTGATTAAGTCTTTACATTCCAGAAAACTTGAAGTCCTTGCTCAAGTTTATATCAAAAGAGCAGCTGGGTGTCACTCTTTTGTTTGGATGCAATCTGAAGATCTGGGACTTATGGGAAGAGAGGCCAGTGAATGGAAAAGGTATGTTTTAAAATTAAATGCAGCCGGTATTCGCTTGACAGACAAACCTAATTGTTTAATGTGGGATTGGGAAGACTCCAATGGAAACATTACTGCAAAATATGCATATGACTTTTTGGTGTCTGAACATGTTGTAAAAGAGCCTTCTTGGTGGTCTTCAAAGATTTGGAAATGGAAAATTCCCATGAAGATCTATTGTTTTATCTGGTTATGCTTGGAAAACAAAGTACTTACGTGGGATAATTTATTGAGACATGGCTTTGTTGGACCGAGTATTTGCATTCTCTGCTCTCAGAATTCTGAATCTGTGTCTCACATTTTCGTGACTTGCTCATTTATAAATAATGTTTGGAGAACCTATCAAGAGATCTTGCATTTCAAGGACATCTGGAAACGGGATAATTTTCAAGAAAGTATGAGGTGTTGATTTCTTAAGAAGTCCATATTTCTTGAACTTCCTCTATATGTAACCTGGGAAGTTTGGAAACATAGGAACTGCCTTATTTTTTAAAATAAGCGGCCTAATTCTTCATAGGTAGCTTTTAAAGCTATAGCTCTGTTCAGGGAAGTCAACATGAAGAAGGTAAAGAATAAAAAGAGATCTCTTATTCCCCCATGTTTTGACACTTCTTACTCTGTCGGCTATTTTGATGGGGCACAGAGAGAGGGACTATGTGGTGCAGGTATGGTGTTACATATAAATTTGGGGCACACCATAAATCTTAATATGAGTGCTGGAATTGGCACTAATACGCAGGCGGAGCTACTGGCTTTATGGGGTATCATGTGGATCGCAAAGAAAAGAGGTATTCAAAAGCTACAGGTAGCAGGAGATTCATAGTTAATTATCAACTAGATCGTTGGGAAATCATCGTTAAATGTCCTTCATCTTAGTCACTGGATGAATAGAATTTTGGAGATAAAGGAGTTCTTTACTCAACTCACTTTCATCCATATTTACCGAGAGTTTAACATGGAAGTTGATCGCTTATCTAAGGCTGCGGTGGGACATATGGATGGTTTTCATTGTTATGAAGAATTTTTGGATGATTTTCCTTGATATAGGAACTTACTATCCGTTCTAGGATGGTTTCTTTTGCTCGACGTGCTGGTATGGTTCTGCTTATTGTTTTGTATACAGACATATGTTCTTTTTTGGGGATTATGGTGATCCATGGAGGTCAGCAAAATGCATGTATGAAACTTGAAAAACTGTTTATCTTGATACTTAGATATATCGAAGTATAAGTAGTACAATTTGTACAGATAGTTGATCCAAATGTCAATTTTATGTAGTTTGTTTTTTATGTAACTTTGATTCCATAAGAATAACAACTTACTTTTTTTGGCTTGAAAAAAAATATACATTTTTAAGTATTTATTAATTGAATATAATTCAAAAGATTATGTAAAAACCGTTGTTAATTTTTTAATTCGAGTTTAAATTTTATTGTATAACACTCATGATTATGTCAAAAAAAAAGTTGTTCATATTTAATTTTAGTTTAAATTTTATTTTATAACATATTTGGTGTTCTCAGTGATGATTATTTATTTAAGATTAAATTTTATTTTATGATATAATTTATTTTAGGAAGTTAAATTTGTTGATAAGTTAAATCAGATTAATGTTTAATTCTAGTTCAAATTTTATTTTATAACATATTTGTTGTTCTCAATTAAGTTAAATTTGTTGATAAGTTAAATAAGATTTGTAATGAATTAATGATTTAATTTTTTATATTTTGATAAATTTAAAATTAATATATTTTTCATATGATAAAGAAATAAAATAAGTAGAAATTTTTAAATTAGATATTTTTCAAATTATATTATATATATTATATTTAATATATTGAATATAAAAATGTTTTTGGATTCAAAAAAAAAATTATGAAAATAAAATTTTAAAGCAAATCAAGTAATTCTTTATTTTTCTTTCTTAAGGTAAGATAAATTATAATTATTGAATCATGATACAGACCTATTTAAATAGTGATATGAATAATAATATAAACATGTTTGATTTATTTGATTTATTGAATAATTATCTAAATATATTTAAATTATTTGGTGCGTAACATGTGCATTCAAGGCGGATTGCAATACGGACATATTTAAATAATGATATGAATAATAATATAATCATATTCAATTTATTTGGTTTATTGAATGACTATCTAAATATATTTAAATTATTTGGTGTATTCTATATAAATAGTGATATACACTATATAAATTGTATATAAATTGTATAGGCACTCATGATTAGCTATATGTACTCTTTGATTCTATGAATAGCAAGAGACATGTGTTTTTTCTGGGTGAAAAAAAAATGTATATCACTACTTATACAGATACTATTATCTATATGATGATGGTGATGGTCCTTTTTTTCCTCAAAAGAAAATTTGTAATTTATTAATTTGATCACAAATCACATTGTTCAAAGGCATAACATAGCCTTGTCTTATATACTCAAATTTGTATGTTGAGTTGATATTCTGTCATAAACAAAACTCAAAGCAAGTATCACAAAACTATAACTGCATCAAAAAAGTGCCTGTTGATGTATTTGTAACTTCGGAATGTATTTCATATGTGTATATTGTATTCCTATAGAGATGTTATTATTCCGCTATACGGAAGTGTTTGTATTCCTATAGAGATGTTATTATTCCTCTATACAGAAGTGTCGTCATTTATATTGTAAGTGTCGCAACTTATACTTGATGGGTTATTAGACCGCCTTGTTGGGGTCGGCCCTATATAAATCATGTGGGTTAAAGGGTTATTAGACCACCCTATTGGGGGTCGGCCCTGTCATCATTATGTTATGTGGTTAATTTAAGGCCGACCTAGTAAAGGTTATTAGGCAAGTCAAGTCAAGTATAAATAGAGTGCGGGAGGCACTCTATTTGATCATTCTATTATTCTCATTCACACACTCATTGGAGAGTGGCACACTAGTGGAGGAGGAGAACCTGCTGCTAGGAGGACTATCTCTTGTACTTGGGTTTTATCATTTCTCTATCTATCTCTGAGGGAGTTGCGGGGTTTTTCACCTTCTTGGTTTTCCCCGGTGAAACTCTGTGCCTCTTGTGTGCTTGCATTATTGTGTCCATGATTGATATGCTGTAGATATGGTGTAGATATGTTGTACATGTTATTCTCTCAGTTAAGATCCTAGATCAGATTGAAGTAAATTCTGAAAAACTAACATGGTATCAGAGCTATCCTGAAAGAAGGCATGGTATGGCATTTATGACAGATGTTGCATTTGCGAAGCTAGGGCTTGATATAGCAAAAACCAGTCATCGTAGAACTTTCGCTATAAATACATTTCGGAGAGGTTTCAGGATCTAAACATCTTACAGGTCGAAGATAAGATCCCCATGTACCTTGTATCCAAAGGAAAACCTCTAATTCGTTGTACTTTGTGATTTATGATCTGTACAATATAGGGTTTCTGCCTCTTCCAGATCTGAGTCATAAACAGGTGACCTAGGAGAAAAGGTCATAACTTGGGATAGGAAACTCCAAATGAAATTTCATAAAAAGTGATAGGCAGGGCACGGACTGTACTTTCTCAGGTAAGTTTTTCAGAGGCCGAAACTGAACCAGTGACACGTGGAACGCCATACAAGTTCGCTCTCCTTTTTTATCCCATAAACAGGTCATGTAGCGACACTTGGAATAACTCTCTCTCAGAGAATCCAATTGAGGTCAAACCTATGGGGTTGGAAGGGTAATAGGTCAGGCTACCATAGGAATAAATTTCAGACCCTGTAGATCTAAAATTTCAGAGTTACACCAGAAACAATCAGGTGCATATTTATGTCAAAACAGAATTGGATTTTGAGCACCTTCATTCATGGCTACGGGAATTTAGGGTTTCAGAGAATGTTGGAATATTTTGTATCGGAGACCAATATCAAATTTTTTGGTTGGGTAGAAGGTCAGGCTTGATCAAACCCTAGTTTGGGATTTTGATCGGAAAGGTGGAAAATTAGGGCTTCTGCAAAGGTTGGAATTTCTGAAGTCTGTGACCACGGCTGGAAGCTCCTCAGAAAAATCAAATTTTAGAGCTTTGGCTCGAACCTTTTGGTTGGGAAAAAGGGTGGGCTTTATCAAACCCTAGTTCGGGATCCTGTCAAGAAGATCCAGAAGTTTCAAAGGCAATTTTGAGGGGTGAAACTTTGCAGTTTTCAAACTCTGAGTATACCAGCTTGATCAGCTCATCAAGGTGCATATTTCTATCCTTTCAGAATTTTGAAATTCAAAGTATGAATTTTTAGGGTTTCTCTGACAAACCCTAATCCAGCTCCAGATCCAGTTTCTGCAAATCAAGTGGATTGAGGTAATCCTAGAAGAGAATGGATTGGTCACCTGCATAAGTGAAGAATTTGTTGTTTTAGAGGGAGATGAGGCTAAGGCCTTACATAAGAAGATTACAAGCAATCTCGACAGGTATGACTTATCCAGGTATTTTTCGAGATCTGTTCATGATTAAGTTTATGGTATGTTTGTCTTCATTAAGTTTAGTACGATCTTGATTAACTTTAGACTTGTCGTATCACCTTAATAAAATTATGAATGCAAATATTCATTGATTAGGGTTTTGACACTTATGATTGTACTAATGCATTGTGGTGTTGTATGAGGTTGATGTTGTCCGCTAACATGAAAGGTACATCAAGAAAGACAAATCATGTTCTAGTTCAAGAACATATGACCATGTTGACATGAAGACAAAGATTCATCCATTGTCATGGATCACATAGAAGATCTACTTACAAGGTATGTATAACTTGGTTCTATAATGGTTAACCTATGAGATATGCAGGTTACTAGCACAAGTCATTGAAGAGAACAAGAAGACATTATGTGGGTATGTTAGACATAACTAGCTAGCATGCTAATCCAGGTATGTTTTTCCTATATCAAGTTAGAATCCTACCTTGTGTTAGGATCTCTTATATAAGTATACATGGCATGATTGATAATTATTATTTATGAAGTTATAAATTTAAGTAATCTAGGGTTTATGCATATTATGTCTCTTACCTTGATTGATGATATGACTAACCAGAAGAGTCCTTTGGTCAAATAAGAATATGCATGAGTAAAAGAAGTATTCCTTGAAACCTTGAATACTAATGTTTATTATCTATGTTTGAAATGATCATGACTATACATGTTTAAGATTATTGTGTTTTGATAGTATTGAGATTATACTAATGATTGTAGGTATGAGACCTCGAGGATAACACAATGATGATACTATTAAGTATGCATAAGTGATCGAGGATGGATATAAGTTCAAGGACAAGTAATCCAAGAAGCAAAGATCAAGAGGGAGCACACTCTAGTAGTTCCTGCAAGGAAGAAAATATTGAGAGGGATTCCACCCTGCAAACAAAGATAAGTATTTGAATTGTCATTTATTACATGATTACTTAAACGATGTTGTCCAGTCATACTTATGCTCCTAGATTTAGGATGTACATTTTGCATTTTAAAAAAGTTGCATTAATAAACAAGATACTACTAATATGCATGTGATGGGTAAGTGGCCTATGGCACTGTACAACATTCCATTGCTACTTATCTAGAATGAAACCTCTTTGCTAACATGTTGGGAGTTGTGCACACTCTTAACAATGTTTTGGTACAGATTGGAAGGCATCTAGAAAGTTACAGGATATGGATAAATGTTGTATTGAAGCATTGGCTAAAATAATTGCATGCCTCTATGACATATTTCTTTATGTGTAAGAATTTGTAATGAAAACTATGAGACATTTCTAATCATGCAATTTAACTTGTCTTGTAAGAAAGATCATATACCATCACCTACAAAAGAAAGACTACAACATTTGTTCCAGCAACAAAGCTATCTATTGAAGATATTGAAGAATCTCAAGTTCCCAGGATTCGGGATACAGTAATGGAAGGATGCCATGATCGAGGAATACCAGTCGATCGTGAAGAATGATGTTTGGGAAGCAGTCCCAAGACCTGAAGGGAAGTCTGTTGTGACTTCCAAGTGGATCTATAAGATCAAGCATGCTGCAGATGGTAGCATGGAGAAATACAAAGCGAGGTTTATAGCTCGTGGCTTCTCCCATAAAGAAGGATTGATTATGAAGAGACTTTTGCACCTGTAGCGAAGTACACTTCCATCAGATCAGTACTTGCTCTGGCTGCAGTGATGAAATGGAAGATACACCAGATGGATGTCAAGACAGCTTTCTTGAATGGTGTAGTCGAAGAGTAAGTGTATGTGGAGCAGCAACTCAGTTTTGAGACACATGATAGGGAGTCATATGTGTGCAGGTTGAAGAAAGCCTTGTATGGCTTGAAGCAAGCTCCTAGGACTTGGTATGGTAGGATAGACAGCTTTCTATCCAGTTTGGGATTTACTAAGAGTAAAGCACATTCCAACCTTTACTACAAGGTTGAGGAAGGAAATCCTGTGATACTACTCTTGTATGTGGATGACCTATTGGTAACAGGTGAGGATGGATTGATTTCCGATACCAAGAGGAAGCTTGCTACAGAGTTTGAGATGAAGGACTTGGGTATGATGCACTACTTTCTGGGAATGGAGTGTGGCAGAGTGCAGATGGAATCTTCCTTGGACAAGGGAAATATGCAGTAGAGATACTGAAGAGGTTCGGGCTGATGGACTACAAGGCCATGGCCACACCTATGGCATTGAACCTGAAGCTTTTGTGTGATGCTTCATCTAATCTGGTTGATGTCACGATGTATCGTCAGATGATTGGGTCCTTGATGTACCTGATGAATACGACACCAGATATTTGCTTTGCGGTGAACACATTGAGCCAGTTCCTGACGGATCCCAGAGGTGTTCACCTGGTTGCTGTAAAGCATATTCTGAGGTACCTGAAGGGTACAATTGATTATGGGCTCAAGTATGATGCGAATCAAAAGTTAACCTGCAGGGTTATGTTGATTCAGATTGGGCAGGCAGTGCTGCAGATAGGAAGAGCACATCTGGGTGTTGCTTCAGTATGGGATCAGGCGTGATCTCTTGGTTTAGCAGGAAGCAGTCCTGTGTAGCACTGAGTATAGCCGAAGCAGAGGATGTTGCAACTTGTTCGGATAGTTGTGAGGCAGTATGGATCTGGAAGCTACTGTCTAAGTTATTTGATCTCCCGATAGAGGCTACTGGTATCTTTTGTGACAACCAGAGTTGTGTGAAGCTGTCTGAGAACCCGGTGTTCCACGACAGGTCAAAACACATTGATATCAAATATCACTATATCAGGGATATGGTGCAGAGAGGAGCAGTGAAGCTCCTGTATGTTGCGATGGATGAGCAGGTTGCAGATGTGCTGACGAAACCACTAGCCAAAGTGAAGTTTGAGTACTTCAGGGAGAGGCTTGTTGTTCTTCAAATTGACGACACTTCGAGGAAGAAGTGATGGACACATTTGCTGGAAGCAATTCCAAGCATGGTGAGAGGAGGATCCTTCCCATGACTATGGATGTAAGCGCTAGATGATGAGGATCAGGGCGATGCTCCAGTTACTGCTATGTATATGCATCATGTTGGATTCTTGGTATGATCGGTTGGATCATGTATATGTATATGCAACATGTTGGATGCTTGTTATGATCATTTGGATCATGCATATGTATATGCATCATGTTGGATGCTTGTTATGATCAGTTGAATCATGTATATGTATATGCATCATGTTGGATGCTTGTTATGATCAGTTGGATCATGTATATGTATATGCATCATGTTGTATGCTTGGACCATGTATCTGGATATATATCGGGTGGATACATTGTATGATCAGGTGGATCATGTATCTGTGTATGTATCAGGTGGATACATTGTATGATCAGGTGGATCATGTATGATGATATGTATCAGGTAGATACTTTGTATGCATCAGGTGGATGCATTGTATGATCAGGATGAGCATGGATGACGAGCTTCAAGATGTTGCTCCAGATGACATGCATCAGGACGATGCAGTGATGATGATCAGGATGATCATGTACATCAGGACGATGTATGGTGAGTATCAGGTTGATACTCTGTGGCCATGGACAAGTTGTGCAGGTAGCATAGAAAAGGTCCTTTAAAATCCAGACAGGTAGAGCGGTGTGCTCGTAATATCCTGGGATGCTCTATCGAGATCCAGACAGGTAGAGCGGTGTGCTCATAACATCTTGGGATGCTCTGAGTAGGTTTTGCTATAGGTAGCATAGAAAAGACCCTTTAAAATCTGGATAGGTAGAGCGGTGTGCTCGTAATATCCTGGGATGCTCTATCGAGATCTAGACAGGTAGAGCGGTGTGCTCGTAACATCCTGGGATGCTCTGAGTAGGTTTTGCTACGGTTTCCCATAGAAAAGATCCTTTAAAATCCAGACAGGTTGAGCGGTGTGCTCGTAACATCCTGGGATGATCTATCAAGATCCAGACAGGTAGAGTGGTGTGCTCGTAACATCCTGGGATGCTCTGAGTAGGTTTTGCGAAAGTTCACATAAAAAAGATCCTTTAAAATCTGGACAGGTAGAGCAGTGTGCTCGTAATAGCCTGGGATGTTCTATCAAGATCCAGATAGGTAGAGTGGTATGCTCGTAACATCCTGGGATGCTCTGAGTAGGTTTTGTGAAGGTCAACATGTAAAATATCTTGGGAGATCTGATAGGTTGAGCAGTAAGCTCGTAATCAGTCCTGGGATGCTCTTTCGAGGTTTTGTTGATGCACGTAATCAGTCCTGAGAATTCCACAGTATGGCCAGTGATGATGAATACCTACAGGTGGTGGGCCTACATCTAGTATGAAAAAGGACTGGCTCTATAGAACTTCCTATGACGAGTAGTTCAGAGATTGATTGAGATAGCAGCAATGACAATGATGATGATTCGATGACGATGTTCCAGTGACGATGATCCATAGAAGAAGACTTGTGCTAGAAGACATGTGTCGAGAAATACCTTCCTAGTTAAGAGGGAGTGTTGATGTTTTTGTAACTTCGGAATGTATTTCAGCTATGTATATTGTATTCCTATAGAGATGTTATTATTCCTCTATACGGAAGTGTTTGTATTCCTATAGAGATGTTATTATTCCTCTATACGGAAGTGTCACAACTTATACTTGATGGGTTATTAGACCACCTTTTTGGGGTCGACCCTGTATAAGTCATGTGGGTTAAAGGGTTATTAGACCACCCTATTGGGGGTCGGCCCTGTTAGCATTATGTTATGTGGTTAAGTTAAGGCCGACCTAGTAAAGGTTATTAGGCAAGTCAAGTCAAGTATAAATAGAGTGCGGGAGGCACTCTATTTGATCATTCTATTATTCTCACTCACACACTCATTGGAGAGTGACGCACTAGTGGAGGAGGAGAAGCTGCTGCTAGGAGGACTATCTCTTGTACTTGAGTTGTATCATTGCTCTATCTATCTCTGAGGAAGCTGCGGGGTTTTTCACCTTCTTGGTTTTCCCCGGTGAAACTCTGCATCTCTTGTGTGCTTGCATTATTGTGTCCATGATTGATATGTCGTAGATATGCTGTAGATATATTGTACATGTTATTCTCTCAGTTAAGATCCTAGATCAGATTGAAGTAAATTCTGAAAAACTAACAGTGCCCACACCATTTAATGTGTGATCAGTCTATAGTTAGCACAAAGACTTGTAAAAACATATATGACATTTTTAATTGATTATAGCTTGAATCCATTACTCTTTGTAATTCACTCTACTAAACAAAAAAGATCATGAACCCCTTCTTTCAAAAAAGGAAAGGTATTAGATCCAGCTCCTTGATGTTGTCATTTGCGTGTTCCCATTGGAACCATGTACCCTCAACCATTTCGAACCCCTACTTGGATAAAAGATCAACCTGGACATTTCTCTCCCAAAAAATATGTTGAAAACTGATGTTTTGGAAAAGACCTGTAAGTTGAACCAATGCTTCAGACATGGCGACTAGGAAAATATTCTTTGGAGCTCTTTTCAATCTCATCCAATCTATCACAAGTTTGGAATCACCAAAAACCTGTAGCTTCCCAGTACCTTTTGGAAGAGCTATAAGCAAGGTCATCTTTAAAGCCTCTAGTTCAGCACAATTGTTATTGCTTTTCCCCAGTCCTATACCAAATTTGTTCCAGTGATTATCAGAGAGATGACTGATACCACTATCACCTCCCATGGCAGTTTCAACCTAAGAAGCACCATCGAAATAGGCCCAACAACTGGATCTGTCAATGTCCTCTTCCACCACCCTTATAACTTTGGGAAATTCCCTTATCTTAGGGAAAAGTCTAAGAATGTCCAAACTATTAGAAACAGTATGCACATGAGTCATTAGAATATCATCAAAATGGCCATGTTCCTAGCCAGACAGGCACCCCAAATCAAAATGGTAAGAAGAGCGTTGTACTATGAAAAGGATTCACTTGAAATCCAACCTTTAAAAGCATCATGTAGGTGTAAGCCATTCCAGATAAAATTGACCCATGTAGCTTGAGAGGCAATGATCCATGAACTCCTAAAAAATGAGCAGGAGATGAACAAGTGATGTCTTCACTGAAATTCTTACATAGAGGACACCTACTGGGACCTATCCAATACCTTCTAATCATCACCTCCCAAACATGAACTTTCTTAAAAAACATAGCCACGTGAAGAGCTTAAGTTTTAGAGGGAAAATTAAATTCCAAATGACTGGAATCCACCAAGGCACTTCATGGTGGTCTTCTTCCTCTCTGAGGAATCTATAGCCAAACTTAGGAGTGTAGCTTCCTCCAGCCACTTTTCTAGACCAAATCAGATCATTCTCTCTACCCAACAAGTGTATATGACAATCTTTAAGGTTTTTAATGTATCTATTCCAAGATTATCTATTTTCATTCTTGAATTCCAAGTCCTCAACATCCATCCAAACTTTATTATGTGGTGTAGAAAGGAGTTATCCCCCTCTTGGTACAAAAAAATAAGACCTTGATCCCTTAGAGCTTCAATCATATGGTTAGGAATTCTATGAGCAGAACTTCCAATCCAAGGATCATAGACAATTTGTAGCTTTCTACCATTACTAATCCTCCAAACAAGCCAGGAATCTATCAAATCAAAAGCAAACAATAGATCCGTCCACATGGAAGACACATTTCGAGACTATTTATCTAGAGTCCTAAACCATTCCTCAATAGTGAGAGGAGAAATATGTTTCTAATGAACTACTGAGACCCGCAGGCCTTCACTCTTGAGAATTATCCAAATCCCCTTTGTCAATAACGCCTTTGCAAATAAGGTAGGACTTTTCAAGCCCCATCCTCCTAAGTCTTTTGGTAGAGCAATTTTCTCCCCAAGCAACCCAAGCATAAGAAAAACCATCATTGTTCCCCTCCCATAAAAAGTGGTAGCATATTTTTATGATTTGTTCCAAGGTACTGATAGGCACATAAGCTAATGAAGACCAAAAGATAGGAATAGCTTCTAAAATTGATTTAACCACCAGCATAGATCCATCTTAAACCCGTATCTATCAAGCACCGAGAGGGATCCAATTTCTTGAGGTGTATTTCTTTTTTTAAATTTAAACTCAAGAAATTTAATCTCTCTTGATTGATAGATCCAGGTTTAAGTTTTAATTTTTTATTTTATAAACGAACATTTATTTTTTAATTACTTTTCATAATATTTTATTTTATGAGCCGACATGGATTTGTTTTAAATACTTTCCATAATTTTACTTTTTTTTACATTTTAATTAATGGCCGACGATACATTTTACTTTTTTACTTTTCATTAAATGCTTTCCATTTCATTTTACTTTTTTTTTACATTTTAATTAATGGGCGACAATAATAAAGACAAACTTTTATAGCCTAGGATTTAATTCAAACGAAAATACAGGTCCATGTATTATATCGTGTATGATTTAATTCAAACGAAAATACACGTCCTTTTATTAATGACCGACATAATATTAATTTTTTATTATTATTATGTTAAAGACAAACTTTATTTATTATGGCTGACTATAAGGACAAACATGGACAAATGTTACAGGATCTCCCCCATACTGGGTTGTAGAGCACCTCGTTTCACTCAGTGCAATAACCAATCTACCCCCACGGGATAGACACTTATTGCACCAATGTTGTAACTTTCTCTCAACCTTCCTAGTTAGCCAAGCCCAATCCCTCCTCTAGTAATCATTGGGCTTGAGCACAAACCCCAAGTACTTAATACCATCCTGAACTTCCACAACATTAAATTTAAATACAAAGTTGATCCATTCATGATCCAATTGGTCCATATCCATGTATGAAATAGAGGATTTCCTTTCATTAATGATCATGCCAAAAGCTGCAAAAAAAATGATAAAATAGCTTTGAAATGCTTAATATCCCTTTTAGATCCATTAAAAAAACAAGAGAATATCATCAATGAATAAAACGTGAGTTATGCAAGCATTTCCTCCAAACTTGATAACTCTAAGAGATCCATTGGATCTTGCATGTATAATGGCTCTACTCGAGCCCTTAACCGCTAAAATGAAAAGGAGGGGGTCCAGGGGGCATCCCTGCCTCAACCCCCTACCCGCTCTAAAAAAAAAAAAATTAAATCATTAATGTGAACTGCAAAGAAAACTGATTAAAAATGTCCACTGAAACCAAATTTAGTATATAAATAATGATATACAATTAAATTAAATAATGATATAAGTAGTAATATCCCATTAAATAATGATATGAATGTTTTAGAAAGCAATTTAATAATGTTTTAAAAAAATGATATTTATTTAAATAATAATATGCATATTTTACATAGTTATATAAATTATTTAAATTAACATTAAAATTTTAAATTATTTATTAAATAATTATTTAAATATATTTAAAGTTTTTGGTATATTTAATGTACAATTAAATATAAATATAAATAATAATATGTAATTAAAAATAAATAGTAATAGTAATATATTAGCTTATGGGGAGTAAAGCAATTGATAGTGAATAAATGAAATGAGAAATTGTTAATAGAAGATCATAAATTCAAATCTTCATAAATATTTACTTAAACTAAAATTTTTAAATAATATTAATATATAATTGATTAAATAATATTATAAATATTTTAGAAATCACTTTGATAATATTTTAAAAAAGCTTTTATAATTATTTACATAATAATATGCATAAATTATTTAAATTGGAATTAAAAAATAAATAATTTTGATAATATTCGTTTGCCTTTATTTTGATATGATAATGTAAGATCTTAAGTACTCCATGGGTCATGTACCAACATGGTGAACAATGGAAAGCTCCCATCCCTATAGATTTTTAGATTTTTCTCGCAATAGAACACTTTGGCCTCCAAATATTGTTATTTCTTATGGCGCTCTCTATTTTTATTATTTTTTTCATTGTACAATGGAGAAGGGGTTTTGAACATTTCATGGGTGGGAGATGGCAATAAATTTTTTATATGAACATTAATTTGTTTCATCTAATGGGAATTAATAAATTTCTCAAATCAATTTAACTATAGTCAGAGAAAGAAAAGACTTGTGCATTCATATGCATACGAGGAGGTTAGGAAAAACCTCATAAAACAATTTAGGGTGTATGTATGAATTTTCCACCTTGATCACATGTGGTATTATTATTACTAGCATTTGCCCCTTGAGGGGCAAAAATGAACGTCGATAGGAAAAGAGGAAAGTAACGAAGGATATTGGTAGGAAAAGAACAAAGTTTGTAACAATCTCAGATTACAAAGACATAGATTTAAACATCACACTTGGAAAATTATGGTTTAGGGGAGAGTGGGAACATGGAAGTTGAGTAGCAGAATGGTGATGATGAAGAGAAGGAGGATCCTCTTGTCGACGAGCAGTATAGTTAACCAAAAGCAGAGTCAAATAAGTGGGGATCTTGCATGAGAGTTTTAGATCCCAAAATTGTTGAAACTACAAACTTCTTGACACTGCAGGATAATGAAGCTGCATTTAGCATTTGCTCTGTTACTTTGCATGAAAAAGAACATGGAACTCTTGTGGCCATTGGAACTGCAAAGGATTTAGAGTTTTGGGCAAAGAAGCATTGCTCAGGAGGTTTTATTCATATCTATAGGTCTGTGAATGGTGGCAAAGCCCTGGAACTTGTGCATAAAACAGTGGTTGATGGAGTACCTCTTGGACTATGTAAATTCCAAGGCCGCCTATTAGTTGGAATTCGATAGGTGTTGAGAATATATGACTTGGGAAAAAGGAAATTGCTGCGGAAATGTGAGCATAAGCTCTTTCCCAATATGATGAATACCATCTACTGTAGGAATACCATGAATACTCAACAACAACCTGGATAAGTTCTCCAAAACCAGTGATATCGTAATCATATTATAGGCGGGATTGGGATTAGGAAGGTGTTTTATAGGCATAGCCCATTATGTATTTGCTCACTATAATTTTATTTACAAGTGCATATATGTATGTGTATGACACAATGAATATGACTACTTTTATACTCTTACCTGGGATATTCTTGCATGTGCATGTCTGCATACACACACTGACAGAGACAAAGATAGAGACAGAGAAAGAGACTTTTCTATTTCAAGTTGCAACACAAAATACTAAATACAGGGAAAGTGTGTGTACCTCCATAGCTCTCTCCTGTGATGTAAAACTATCAATTTTTATTTTGAGGGAATCTTTCCAATAAGTTGAGCAAGAAGGTGAGTGAATATTCAACTACAATTGCATGGGAAAACAAAGTTTAATCTATTTATTTGGAAAGTATCAAATGCAAAAGGATAAACGGTAAATGCAGATTAGACAGTGACTCATTATACTGAAAGCTTGAATTTTTTTGAAATTGTATGAAATGCTGAGAAACCTGTTGTTTAGAGGATAAGAGACTTGACATTTGTTGTAACATTGCTGGACCAAGATAGTACTTGTTGATTTGTTTGTTTTGATTTGAAATGAATCTTCAAGAATCAAGAAAAGAAAAAAATTTGATCAATTTTCCTAAATTGTGTTCAGTTTCTATAGAATGCATGAGACAAAAAATATGAATGTTAGAAAGAAGAATCTAAGAGAAATTAAGGGTAGAAAAAAAAATGTGTTTGAACTCACATGAGGATTCAAGTAAAGAACGTGGTTTTAGAATCTCCTTGCAATTGTTTGAACTGTTAAGTTCAAATAGTGGAAAGCAACATGATATTGAGCGAAGAATTCCATTGTTGGCCTATACTTTGAAGAGTTGTTTGCAAGATTTCCCTTGTTCGAACTTGGATAACAACAATTATCTTAGGGAAAAACCAGTAGTGTAGGCATTGTAGACATAGAACTTATGTATTGATGATGGCATGTAACCAAAAAGGAATTTACTAACATGTAAATATTGTTACTCTGTAGGAGTTGATAGTACTAAACAAATGATAAATTTAACAAAGTGTAAAGAAATGATAAACATACCAAAGCATATTCCATATCGAATGGACAATGCATTTAGAGTTAGCATTTGTGTGCATTATTGACATTTTGTGGATACAATGTGAAGCTAAATAATATAATTAAAAACCACAGTGTGATACCATAATAAAGCGTCCATATTGAAGTTGACTTAGCAATAAAAGTAGAAAAATCTAGTATTGCATAAGATATTTCGTTAATACAAGTGAAGGTGCAACAAAGCAAAGATGAATTAATAGTTACATAGGAAGTACAAAAAAGTATAAAAAACAAAGTGTGTAGATGTTGGAGCCTAGGCCGCAGCTATGGTAAAGCTGCGAATTTTGAGGAAAAAAGCACAAGTATTGAAGGGAAAGTGCTAATTTTGAATAAGCACCAATTTTCGGGCAGAAGTAAACAGTGCGTAGTATGGTGCCAGATGGACGAGCTCAGCGCAAATTACGGACCGGAAATCCCGGAGCTCGCGTGCACACGTCAAAGGAGAATGAATGTGGCCAAGTAGAGAGCTCAGCGACCACAATAAATGAAGCGACGGAAGAGAGGGCTCAGCTACCCTCATTAAGGCTAAGTACAGAAGTTATGGTTGCTCTGATCAAGGAAGAGCAACGGACCAAAGCATTGAAGGCGAAGGACAAGGAGCAGTGAACGATGAAGCGGCGCCTATACCTGCAATCTGCGCCGGAAGTCACGGAACCTGCAGGAAACGACGACGTGACTGCAAACGGCACCTACAGTACACCTAGCCATGTCCGTGGTTAGGGTTTTTGGGGATTACTGCTGGGAAAGGCCCACAGTTTTGTAAAGGTGCGACCGTCATGGCCACCTATATATATGTGTAATTGTAAAGGAAGAAGGTTAGCTGGTTGGGATATGTTAGTTAGTCAGCCAGCCATTAGTTGTTTTAGACATAAGAAAGGTTGATTGTCTTCTATTGTATGTTAGAAGACAAGAGTTAGAGTTGGATAGCTGTGAAGCTAATCCCCGAGTTGCAGACAATTTAAGTTGACCTCTGAACTATTGTAATCTCTATAGAGGAAGAGACTAGATCGAGAGAAGGGCTCCCAGCTGTGTGCGTGGATTTTCCTGGAAAGATCTAAGGCTGCAGCTGTGTGAGCAGCATATTGTGTAATTCCATTTCAGATTAATATAAGATACACTTCCCGTGGACGTGGTTTTCCCGTGGAGGTGAACTACATAATTCTCGTGTTATGATGCTGTGTTGCGTGACTGCATGTTTTAGTTTTCTATCTGCGTTTACATGAATGTTTCATTTTCTTTATGAATGAGTATATAAAGCAAGTCCTGGAAACTCCCTTAGAAGTTATATTCGCGCACTATCGAAGGAGTCGATAGGAGCACTATCGCCGCAGCGCTTAGGAATGCGTTATCACGCTGGGCGCGCAAGCAGAAACGATACAAAGAGTACCGACGCAGAGGGTACTTACCTTGTGCGCAGAAGCAGAGATACCGCGCAGCTAGGCTGGTAAGTGCGAACTTCAGCGCTGTTGCACTGAGAATTCGGCGGAAGAGTAAGACGTTCCGCTTTGAGGAATCCTCTTAAGGGGAAAGAGAGGGAGAAGATCGCAGTCTCGGCGTCGCCTAGGTTAAGGAAGCCTGATTCCTTAGCCCCCCCATAGCCACTTCGGGTGAGACCTCGAGCTGCTGCGCAGCTCATTGCCGAGAGGGCCAGTGCGCCAAGGGGTTTTGTTGCTGCGCCTCATTAAAACCTGGGTCTGTCCAAAAAGCAGCCAACAAATGGTTTTGTTGCCTTGTGACTTGTTACTGTGAGACTTGTTATTTCGGCGACGCGCGAGATTGATGCGCAACCCAGAGAAAGAAGGAGCCAAAAAATGGTTCCGTTTCCTTGTGACTTGTTACTGTGAGACTTGTTATTTCGGCGACGCGCGAGATTGATGCGCAACCCAGAGAAAGAAGGAGCCAACAAATGGATACTGATACTATGAGTGAAATACTCTCACAATTGCTTGCCTTAGAAGAAGACAGACTTTTAGCCGGATTCCATCAACAAGTATAGAAGGCAAGACAGAAAGCTTGGCATGACAAGCATATTAAGAATAAACACTTTGGAGAAGGAGAATTGGTACTCCTCTATGATAGTAAATTCATCAAGTTTCCAGTCAAGTTTCGTGTACATTGGTTAGGCCCTTTTCGGGTCATAAAGATAACAGAAGGAGGAGCAGTTCAGCTCGAGAAGCTTAATGGAGAATTGCTACCCACAATGATCAACGGGAGTCAGCTCAAGCTTTATCGCGACGGCCACTCCGCCCTGTCGACTTAATACATTGCTAAAGAAGTGCAGATGTCCAGTGTAGTTGAAAGAGGCATCGCATTATCAGTCTACACGGAAGTCGCGAGACACTTTTAGTCTCTGGCTTCCCGCGCAGTTCCTTGAAGCATCCGCGCATGTCAATAAAGTTTGTTTTGAGCAACCCTATTTTTGCGCTCTTGCGAAGTGTTTTTCCGGCTCATCAAACTGTCGCTCTTGCGGAGTTCCCTGTGTCAAGTTGCCGCTTGAGGAGTTCTCGTTGTGGACCTATGCTGAAATGACCCACCGAAAAATTTGAATTACAGTCATCCTATAGCCGCTTTGAATATTAATGAAGGATAAGCTCGCCATTTAATTGTATCCACTCTGACAAAGTCGGCTTGATCTCCCTAAGATTCGCATTTATGTCATGCGCCGAAAGCTTTAGCTTCTCCCGGAAGGCTGTCAGAGCCCATCCATCACAATTAATGCACCGCAGAAGAGCGGGGGTAGGGGGCTTGTCAACTCATGCATAGGCATCTACGGCTAGTAACCCCACTTGTCCGCATTTACTACCGCCTTTAGCTATAAATACCCCACACTTGTATATTTTCGGGTTACTATTCTCAAGTTGCATAGTGTCTTGTTTGAGAATCTAAGTTATTGTTTTCAGAGCCGAGTTGTGCAAAGTGCTTCCTTTGTTTTCAGCATTCATATCCTACGTTGTTCCGCCATTTGTCTATTCAAGTCCTTGTTGTCTATACCGGTTCACGACGGAGAACCTGTCCACTGAAGAAATTATTCGTCAATTTAAGCGCAGAGGCTTAGATTTCGGCATGACTACCCCGGTGACGACCTCGGCTTACACGCACCCTGGTTGGACTGATCCCAGACAATCTCCAGGAACGAGGGCGTCTCAGTCGCAGCAGCCGGACGAGCCCGTTCCAGAGCCGTTGGCCACTATGGTGAATTACATTCCGCCGCGTCCAGATGATGCACCAGAGGTGCATATTCCGAAGAATGCAAAGTATCTGATTCCGCTGCCACCACTGCCGGAAGGCGTGCGACGAGAAGGGTCCCTGCTTGGACACCTTCCACTGGTTAAGTTTTCTGATTTCAACTTGGACGACTACAGAACATATCCTCAGTTTGTGCCAGATCGCTATCTGACGGTAGTCCACAATCCCACCAGAAAGGTTGATGAATTCGTCCCAAAGGAATTTGCAGCAAATTTAGAGAAACCGGGACTGTTGAACTTGTTGAAGCTACCACACTTCGAGCGTAGCAATGAAGTCAATGCAGTTGTTAAGACACTGCTATCCTGCGTTCATGGTGGTTACCTTTGGCTGGGGAGGCCAATCGATTTGAACGTCGACTTGATTCATCGCATTACCGGCCTATCTAAGGTTGGTAAGGACCCCAATATTCATTTTGTTGGAAAGGACAAAGACAGAAAGTTAGCTGCACAGTTGGTGCAGAAATACAAATTGACAAGAGGAGGTCGGGCTTATGACCTCACTATAGTTGAGGATGAAGCACTTAGATTCACCGGCAGTCTGCTGCAGGCAGACTTCTCACAAAGTGCAGACCTAAAGAAGTCACTGGAGCTGTCGTGGAGCTCGCTATCGCAGCTGCAGAGGGAGAACAGTACAATTGGTCTCTCTTCCTCCTCAATTCTTTCTTGGAAGACTGCCGAAACGTCCAAGACACCGCCGATCAGTTGTTCCATTTTTCTTGGCTTTTAAATTTTATGCTCCTTGGTCAGGTGGAAGGAGCCCCCCAACACTCAGTTCCTTCCACGCCGCGCAGGAGAGGTTGCAGGCATGCGCTATGTCAACCTATGGGATTCTAGCAATCCCGCAAAGCGCAAGATGAACCGCGCTGTATTTTGTGAATACTACCATCTCCTCAAAAATACCATTCAGGAAATGCCGAGGCTGAGTGAGGAGACAGCAAAAATATATGAAGGGAAGTTGGTTTTTTCTGCCAACTTGCATGAAATTTACCTCCGCCCTTGCGGCATTCAAGAAGAATGGGCCGTAGGCCTTTACAGGATGACCACTGAAGATGTTGAAGAAACTATCAAGTCTTGGTCGGATGAATGGAGGGAGGCCGCCGAAATCGCATCTGCGATGCCACCTCCTGTGGCACAAGAGAAGGATAAGGGCAAGGAAGCGCCTGAACAAAGAAGTGATGAAGGTTCAACAGAACCAGCGACCAAGAAGCAAAAGGTGTCGCATCCCTCTGAGACCATTGCCTCGGGGATCAACCAGTACTTGAAAGAGCAATTTCGCGAGCTGCGGACCGCGCACGCTCACATTAGAAGTGCTTTGGACCTACAGTTCGTGGAATTAAAAGGTCTCGCAGGAAGAGTTGCGCAGACCCATGCGCCAGCATCTACTTCACAGGTGCCACAAGCAACCACAAGTACCGAGCGAGTTGAAGTACTTGCAGAGAGGCATACTGTCATGCACATTCCGCCTACAAGCATGACACTTCTGGATCCTTTGGTTGCACTGCAGGTAAGCGCAGTTGGCCCCATTGAAGTAAATTTGTCTTTGATCCTGATAGAAACCTTGCAGTTAGTGCAAGAGAAGGTCTCTATCGAGCTGAGAGCTAGAGATCTCTCCACATTCCATGCAAACCAAAGACTGCAATCGCAGGAGATAGAGTTGAAGGCAGGCTACAAGAATATCTTTGAGAAACTTGCAATTTATGAAGCACAAGACACTGGGATAAGAAACGTAGTTGATGAAATTGCCCAGGAGTTGTCGGCCTGCGAGATTCAACCAGACCTTCCTCTGGTTGAGAAAGTTCAAATTATTGGTGGAAGGGTGAAATCCCTAGAGCAGGAAATAGTTGCTATGGCTGAAGACCATAGAACGCAGATCGTCGAGTTGAAAGCTCGTGTTGCAACGCATTCTACAGATGATAGGCAGGAACAATTTGAAGCATTGCGCAGAGCTTCGACACAAATGAAGAGCCGAGCAGAAGAAGCCGAGAACCTGATGACGCAAGCTATGGAGGCTTGGACTGAGCTTGAGAAGCTCCCTTTCAAAGTCGGTCTTTTGGAACAGGTACAAGCAGCAGAACAGTCCCTAACTGTTCTGACTGAAGAAGCTAAGGCATTAGAAGGCTTAGCAAAAATGAGGAAAATGAGCGAAGTGCGCAGAATACAACAGCAACTGCACAAGCTCAGGAATGAAGATGCTAAACTCACCAACAGCATTCAGCCATTTATGGATGAGTATGCTGAACTTGTTGCCCAAGCTGAGGCAAAGATTAAAGAAATTGCAGAATCTCAACAGATGGTTGATGGCATAACTGAAGACGAAGCCACTGCAGAAATGGTGCAGACAGCTGTGGAGTGCGTCGATGAAATGGACTCCGCTATTGTGCAGTGGAAGAAAAAATTTGCTGAGACCCAAGCAAAAGCAGATGCACAAGTAAAGCGACCACACGCTAGTGCGAGTGGCTCGAGGACGAGCCACAAGTAAGTGTTAGGGGCCTGTTGGAGCCTAGGCCGCAGCTATGGTAAAGCTGTGAATTTTGAGGAAAAAAGCACAAGTATTGAAGGGAAAGTGCTAATTTTGAATAAGCACCAATTTTCGGGCAGAAGTAAATGGTGCGCATTATGGTGCTAGATGGACGAGCTCAGCGCAGATTACGGACCGAAAATCACGGAGCTCACGCGCACATGTCAAAGGAGAATGAATGTGGCCGAGTAGAGAGCTCAGCTACCACAATAAATGAAGCGACGGAAGAGAGGGCTCAGCTACCCTCATTAAGGCTAAGTACAGAAGTTATGGTTGCTCTGATCAAGGAAGAGCAACGGACCAAAGCATTGAAGGCGAAGGACAAGGAGCAGTGAACGATGAAGCGATGCCTATACCCGCAATCTGCGCCGAAAGTCACGGAACCTGCAGGAAACGGCGACTTGACTGCAAGTGGCGCCTACAGTACACCTAGCCATGTCCGTGGTTAGGGTTTTTGGGGATTACTGCTGGGAAAGGCCCACAGTTTTGTAAAGGTGCGACCGTCATGGCCACCTATATATATGTGTAATTGTAAAGGAAGAAGGTTAGCTGGTTGGGATATGTTAGTTAGTCAGCTAGCCATTAGTTGTTTTAGGCATAAGAAAGGTTGATTGTTTTCTATTGTATGTTAGAAGACAAGAGTTAGATCTGGATAGCTATGAAGCTAATCCCCGAGTTGCAGACAGTCTGAGTTGACGTCTGAACTATTGTAATCTCTATAGAGGAAGAGACTAGATCGAGAGAAGGGCTCCCAGCTGTGTGCGTGGAGTTTCCTGGAAAGATCTAAGGCTGCAGTTGTGTGCGCAGCATATTGTGTAATTCCATTTTAGATTAATATAAGATACACTTCCCGTGGACGTGGTTTTCCCGTGGAGGTGAACTACACAATTCTCGTGTTATGATGCTGTGTTGTGTGAATGCATGTTTTAGTTTTCTATCTGCGTTTACATGAATGTTTCATTGTCTTTATGAATGAGTATATAAAGCAAGTCCTGGAAACTCCCTTAGAAGTTATATTCGCGCACTATCGAAGGAGTCGATAGGAGCACTATCGCCGCAGCGCTTAGGAATGTGTTATCGTGCTGGGCGCGCAAGCAAAAACGATACAAAGAGTACCGACGCAGAGGGTACTTACCTCGTGCGCAGAAGCAGAGATACCGCGCAGCTAGGCTGGTAAGTGCGAACTTCAGCGCTGTTGCACTGAGAATTCGATGGAAGAGTAAGACGTTCCGCTTTGAGGAATCCTCTTAAGGGGAAAGAGAGGGAGAAGATCGCAGTCTCCGCGTCGCCTAGGTTAAGGAAGCCTGATTCCTTAGCCCCCCATAGCCACTTCGGGTGAGACCTCGAGCTGCTGCGTAGCTCGTTGTCGAGAGGGCCAGTGCGCCAAGGGGTTTTGTTGCTGCGCCTCATTAAAACCCGGGTCTGTCCAAAAAGCAGCCAACAGTAGAAATCAAAGATGGAATTATATATATTGTCTTCAATAGTATGCTAATATAAAGAGTTGACACATGTTATAAGGTATGTTGATTGTAGAAATAGTGTGTACATTCAAAGTGCTATAAACATGGTAGATAAGAAAAAACTATACAAATGCATACAAGGATCCGTATAAGGGGGATGGAATCTAATGAGCATAGGAGTATAAGTTTGTTAGAAAACACTACATCAAAAAAGAGTAGGAAAGTGTCTAGAAAACCAAATTTGTTGAGAATAGTGGGCAAGTGTGGTTAGGAAGTCCATATCCATTTCTGCTTTGCAATAGGCAAAAAAGACAATGTATGCAAAAAATGTTACATTCTTTGCATGTTATAAGCAAGAAACGAGATGAGCACATGTAAATTTGACTTGTTTGGAAAATATATTAAAACATGCTATATAGCTAATGCAACACGGACATGCTGAAACAATTGATGCTACCATATTGAAGTATATATATGGGGCATTTTATATTTGTTGGGAAAAAGAGTAATATGTCATGAAATGGTGAGTTTGCTTTTTCTTTTGAAACAATAAATGGCAGCACATTGAAGTAAATAAGTTTGGTGCTTATGAATCCCATCAGAGATAGAGATTCGGAAGCAAGTGATTGATGAGTTAAGAGAGCTTACTCGATTGAGAGAAACAACTTGTAGAAGCGGGAAAAGGTCAACATCACCAAGTAGTAGAAGTGAAACAGCATTTGCGGTCAACAAAGTGTCCATAATGTAGTAGTGGAAAATAGATGGACTACAAATATGAGCTGCAACAAAAGGGAAAAAAATGGTAGTAAGTGTAAAGAATAAAGAGATTGACTTGGAAAGGTTTGCATCTCGAAAAGTAGAAACCATGAAGAACTTGAATATTGCATAAGTTAAAGGAGACTACTAAAGGAATGAAGTATTTTTGGGTTTTGATCGATCTAGTTCGAGACAAATGGATGCATTTTAGTGAATGGAATCCAAATGCTTCACCATTTTGGAAAATTTCCAAGATTTAATTTTAAGAAATGCAAACTTAAAATTATGAATAATGCTCGAGCAATCACTTGTTGGATATCACTATGTGACAATGATTTTCATGCTTTAATTTTAAGAAATGCAAACTTAAAATTATGAATAAGGAGTGCAGTCACTTGTTGGAGATCAGTATGTGACAGTGACTTTTAAGTGGGTCCTACTAAATCCTAAATTTTGGAAATTAACAACACTATATATATTGATTGAATGAGTGGTTGGTGTACGATCAACAACCATAAGTAAAAAGATAAAAAAATGTTTGCACACAAAAACAATGATTCAAAGCAAAGGAGACTTTTTTAGAAATATGAAAAGTTTAAAAAAAAAACAATAGCTTATGAAATGCATAAACACTAAAGGAAATAAATCTATTGTTTTATCATTTGAAACAAAATAACCATAATGAAGAAAGTGCCATTGAGGTACCTCTGATGGATATCCGGAAACCAAGGCTGCTTTGTGATTTCTTATATAAAAAACAGATATTGCTTTTCCTTAGCATCCCCAGCTGCAGAAAGTATCACAACCAAAGAAAATAATATCAGGTATCTAGGATAGATCTTATATATATGTTTTAGGAAACAAAATGTAGATATAAATAATGCATCAGAGATAAAACTATCCCAAACCCATATGTAACCTCTCCAAACGCCGACCATATTTTCTATACCTATTTTTTTAATATGAGGATAATAGTAAGGGTAAATGTTAGGTGGAAAACAGCCTTGAATTAACTGGATTACATGGTCATGAAAGCCTAGTGGTATCTCATATAGTAAATAATGACGATCAATCAATTGATATTCCCCAATATGCTCTAATATATATCCACCAAGCACACCCGTCAAACTCACCAGTATCAAACTCACTAGTTGGAATCCCCAACGTGTTTCTCTACCATAATTCTAAAATTAAAATCCCTCTCAACTCTATTTGTCCTATTAGTCGTAAATTACAATGCCAATTGTTCTCACTTTTTTATCGATGCAATTGCACTTCTTACTCAATGCAAGGGTGGAGTTGTCGCTACTATTAATCTATTAACCCACACGAAAAAAGCATATATTAAATCAACACACACATGTGACTTATATGTGTCCTTAATCTCAAAGAGCATAACTATATCTCCATCTCATACAAGAATTCCTTGACTTTAGTAATTTGTTTTTAAATTACATCCATGTCTTTGTGAAAACCTCGCTATCTTATGTTAAGGGACTTGGACCAAACCTTCGTGTCTCACACACCAAACATTGATGTCATAGAAATAAGATTTGAAAATGTATAACTCAAGTGAACATATTAATATCTAAATGAAAATATATGCATGTATAATGTAAAACCACATATTCAAATAAAGTATAATAACAAAAAAAAAACATATTTTCAAATTGGAAGGCTATTCTTATATCTCTTCAACGACTCAAAGAACTTTTTCCAAGATTTCAAGTATTACGATGACCATATCCCTATTCTTTCACTATAATTTTAAATATAACATTTCTCTAGCCCTAAAAAAAATATAGATGAATGAAGTTGCTTTTGTCAAGTGAATTTTTAACTAATACCAGAGAAGTACTAAGCATCTCTCTCTGAGTTTAACTAAATACATTCAACCTTTGTTTTAATGCCACCAATATTATCCAATATAGAAAGTGCTAACTCTTGCTTTATTTTATGGTTTATCCAATATCCCACTACTTTCATAGACAACAACTCATTTCAACTACAATATTTATAGTTTCATAATGATGTTACTATAGTCATAAATGACTAACCACTTATAAAACTTTAATTATTCTGAGATATCATACTTTGGATAAATTCTGTTTAATAATTTAGTGTTTATACTAATTAACTTTAAATATAAATTACTATAATCATAAATGACTAACCACTTATAAAACTTTAATTATTCTGAAATATCATACTTTGGATAAATTCTGTTAAATTCTGTTTAATAATTTAATGTTTGTACTAATTAACTTTAAATGTAAATAACTCAACAAACCGATTTCACTTCAAGTTACCAACTTAAAGTGAGTCAAAATTTCACTTCAATCTAATCTCATTCATTTGTCAATCTAATCTAATCTAATTTCACAATCTAATCTAATCTAATTTCACTTCAATCTAATAACCAAGAGGCCACTTTTCCTTTCTTCACCTGCTTTACACCGTTTTAATAAATGATACAGATGAAATACATTTTCTTTTAGAATCTTATAAAATAGTTTTTAATGCCATGGGAATAATCATTAGTAAAAGTCATTTAAAAGATAGCACTATGAGAAGTCGACCATACCATGTGTTAAGAACATATGTAATGGCTTGTTTTCAAACGTATGAAAGATGCGCTTAATATATGAAGAATGGAAATAAGACAAACACTCCAACAAAACGGTTTTAAGGCGAGACCAAAACCACAAAGATGCCAACACATGGAGATTGGCAGACTTATAAATACTTCTTTTTGACAATAGAGTGAAAGAAATATGATTATCTTTAATGTTCAATTAAGCAATGCAACAATGGATAAAACTGGAAAATCTTTATGGAATTGCAACAGCTCCGAGATGGCAATCATGGATCTCTATTGGATATTGCCAAAGGTATAAATCTTTCTTACTTACGATACATAGACCTAGGGATGTGAACACTGAATGGACACAGTCATGCTTACCTGCTGCCTTCTATCTCTTGCTTTATGCTTGAATGATTCTTGTCTATAGCAAGATTACACTTTGTTGGAAATCCAAAAGCACATATTACATTAGCTAAGAAATCTCTATGCATGTCTTCATACTGATGCAATGGAAAAATATTGATGCACCGATCGCACATAAAAACGCACCCACGTGTCAACACATGCCATAGCATTTCCATTTGAGAACACATGCCATTGTATTTTCAGCCTCGTAACACATGGATATGTTCTGCCAACAAATGGTAAAAAGCATCGGGTGCATATGACTCTAAGCAACGTGCTAAACTCCTGAGGATTGATCTTCTCATTAATGGAAATCCCATCTCCGCCATTATCACGGACCCCACACTCACTGCTACGTTACAAGTGACTGCCAAGCTCGGCCTCCCTAATTACATTCTCTTCACGGTTTCTGCCTTCATGCTCGGCTTTGCGCTCTACGCTCCGCTTCTCTCCTCTCAGGGCTGTGACTTCGGCGACGAGAAATTGGTAGTGAATATCCCCGCCTTCCCTGCGTTGCCCGCTAATCAAATCCCGCAGGCGCTCGAGAACAAAGAAAGCGCCTTCCACCGGATCTTCATTGCCAGTGGCTCCGATGCCCCAAAGGCTTCGGGCTTCCTCATCAATACGTTCCACGACCTCGAAGCTCCGTTTCTTGTCGCGCTACAGAGCGGCCAGGTGATGGAAGGGTTACCGCCAATTTTTCCTATTGGGCTGCTTTGTCTGCCATTAAAGATGCAGTTGACGGACGACGAGGATAGTGCAAAAGGGTGCATGCAGTGGCTGGACTGCCAGCCGACCAAATCGGTGCTTTAAGTGAGCTTCCGCAGCAGATCGGCCATGTCGGCCACTCAGATCACAGAGCTCGCCACAGGTTTGGAGCGGAGTGGGGAAAAATGCCTTTGAATTGTATTTGATTTCTTGTAACATCTTGCAATGAGGGAAGCTTGAAAATACGTTGATGATAAATCGGGTTTCAAGGTGAGTTCATATTTACGCACAATTTGCCACCGTCCAATTCCACCCACGAATTTTCCATGCAATTTCTTCTCTCTTTCGTATTCCACTGGTAGGCAGGCCTTTATATAGGCATGCCTTTATCGTTTACGTTTACATATTCCTCTCTGCCGTAAATTCCTGGTTTCATGAAAATGGAGTTCTGGTCGAATTTGGGGTCGATCATGGCTTCCATGATATTCATTTGGAGCATAGCCAAGGAATAGCTGCCCGCAGAATTCTACGATTTGTTTTCAAAGTGGATGCGCAGGCTCATAGGGATAGTGTCTTCTTACATTTCAGTTGTGATACACGAGAACGACGGCTACAGGGTAAGCGAAGTTTAAGAGGCAGTTCAGAGTTACCTGAGCGCAAGGTCGTCTTCCGCTGCCGAGAGATTAAGACTGAAGAAGCCGGAAAATAGCAAGGAATTTAGCTTCAGCATGGATAACAAGAAGCCGGAAAATAGCAAGGAATTTAGCTTCAGCATGGATAACAACCAGCGGATCGAGGACATATTTGAGGGTATCAAAGTGCGGTGGGCCTTCCACAGCATAGAGCTCAGCCCTGAGAAGGTTAGGACCCCTGGAATCCCTCCTACGAGAAACGCTATTACGAGCTCATATTTCCCAAGAAGCAAAACCTTGCCGCAAGCGGACAGAACCTCCACCACGACGGCGCTCGCGGCGAGAGGAGACTGCGGCGGGAGGAGGGACAGAACCTCCACGATGGCGCTCGCGGCGGGAGGAGGCTGCAAGCGGGGGATTGTGCATGTGGCCGAGGGGAGGTGGAGGGAGGAGAGGCGGGGGATTGTGCATGCGACCGAGGGGAGGTGGAGGGAGGCGACGAGGTCGCGGGAGAGAGCAGGGCAGGAGCTCGCGCAGAGAGGAGGCGGAGGAGGTCAGCGGCGGGAGGAACCTCCACAGCGAGGAGGGCAGGAGCTCGGGCAGCGGGAGAAGCATGACCTCCACGTGGCAAGATTCCATTCGCTCAAGAACCTTGGGAGAAGCATAATCTCCACGTGGCAAGATTCCATTCGCTCTATGAGCGAAAAATCGAACATACTTCTCCATTGAAACACCTACGACATAATTAACATTATTTTTTAGTCTACCACTTATTAACATTAAATGTCATTTTAGACCATTCATAATAACATTAAAATAAATGTTAATGATATTCAAAAACATCTATATATTTACTATGATAAAAAATATATATTTACTATGATAAAAAATGTAATTGAATACATAAGATTTAACTATTTCAAATTTTATAATTTTATACATTTTAAAAATGAAATTGTCATAAATAATCAAGAATGAAATTAGAAATCACAATAAACTTCTACTCTTATTATAACTTTGCAATCCTCCATCTTATGACATCCAAAATAGCACAAGCTCCTCAATATTCCTTCCCAATTCCTTTAATATTACCCTTTCACTTAATGTTAATTATTTTAATATTACCCTTTGACTCAATGTTAACTATTTTATATGAGTAATGGCAAGGAGATCAATTAATTGAATTATTAAAAGCTTGTGTGACCAAGAACTTACAAATAAAAAGAAAAAATATAATGAATTTGTCAACAACCGATCATAAAAGTACCATTTACCTATGTGCTCATCCTCAACTAACATTGATGTATCATCCATGGGATGTTTCACATATAAGCTTGTTTTGAGATTTTAGTTCTTAACTAAGACATAAAACAATACAATCAGTAGTATATTTTGTTTTTCGTACATGTATTTTTTTAAATATGAAAACAATACAATAGTAGTATATTTTGTTTTTGGTACATGTATTTCTTTAAATATGGAAACAATACAATAGTAGTATATTTTGTTTTTAGTAGTATATTTTGTTTTTAGTATATGTATTTTTTAATGTGGAAATTTATAATTGAAGTTAAATGTTTTTTGTTTTTTTAAAGTATGATAATTTCATCATTTTTATTTATAATAGATTATTAAATAAATTTGTATTTATTAGTTCCTGTGGTAGGTAGAGATTATATGTTCCATCTTTGCCTATTAACATCAATACTTCAGTTTTTATAAAGTTAAGTAAATCTTTCATTAAATTTCGTATTTATAAATTATTTATTGAAAAATTGTATTCAAATCTTATTGGATAAAAGGTCTTGAATTGACAATTTTTATCATTGACAATAATTAAAAAAATTAAGAAAAATAACAAAAAAATATTTATAGCTAGACCTTACCACCTTACTTGGGATTTGCTATTGTTTGGCATGCAAGCCAAGAATCACAATGTGTTGATCATCCCATCCCCACCATAGTTCTTGTACAATCAGACAGGGTGGACTGGGCCTCAAGAATAATTCCATGCAAAGCCAATACAAGGACTTGTGTCATCACTTTTAATGGAAAGCCTTGAGTCCATAACTTGAGAATGCAGGTGTCCACATTCTGCAAACCCCATTCAAAAGAACAGTTCAAACAATGGTGAAGTTGTGAGACTGCAATTCAGTGACACAACCAAGAGTTGCACTGCCTCTACTGCTGTCAGCGAGCTGGATTGTGTACTGGCAACAAATAACAGTAAGAAATCAAAGTGCATTTTCTAGATGTGTCATATATTATTAGCTATGTCTGAAAAATGCCAAACTATGAATTGTGAATTGCATGTTTGAAAGCAATCTGAAAGAATTTTCAATGTTTGTTCGTGGGCAGTTTCGAATATGTCTCACATATGTTTTTAAGATACCGTGTTTTTAAGATACTGTGGTAGCCATTATCTTTCAATGTTACCATCCGGGTACCCAGAACTAAAACCTAGGCGTGCATGTTTTATTGAATATTTGAACTTGGGTACCGATATTCTTTCAGTAACAGTATTTTCTCAACATGGGTACATATGTAGGTATTCTTTGAATATTGACTCGGGGACAGATTGGGGTGATTCAAATATGTTCAGGTAGCCATTATCTACAAATCATCATTCAGTTTTGTAGTCTCAACCATATTTTTCTTGCATTATGTTTTGGGTTGTCTGTTTTGAGTTTCTGTATTAACAATCTTGAAATGCAAGACTTGCGGTGGACTAATTCCATTTCTGTGACAATCTGAAGAACTAGAATTAAACCACTAGAATTTAACCATGTTGCAGGGATGCAATGTTTGCTTATGGAATGTAATTATTGACCTCTCTCTTTGTTGTTTAAGGAGGGTGATAAAATCTCAAGCAACGAGGTATTGAAGGCCCCTCTAGATGTCCACTATGTCAAAGCGCGGAGGAGAATGCACAACACCTTTTTCTGGAATGCCCCTTTTCTAGACAGGTTTGGAATGCAGTCCTTAATCCCCTGACATCTTCATTTTCCTTCCCTAGGCAGATGAAACAGATGTTGGAGGAGTGGAGTTACAGAGTCCAGGGAGGCATAAAAAATAAACCTACTTTCTCAAGAATCTGGATGCTTGTCCCCATGAATACATGCTGGCAAATATGGCTGGAAAGAAACAGAAGGATATTCGAAGACAAAAAAAGATCAGAGGTGAGCTTAGCACATAGAGCAATAACCCTCATCTTCGAGTCACTGAACTCCAAGGGAGTGGTACTTTGCCAAGGAAGTCTTAAGCTGGAATGAATTTCAATGGAGCCAGAGATTCATTTCAGTGAGTTCACTTCAGTCCAAAACCCCTCCAGTTTGTCTTGCGTGGGAAATAAGAAAAGATAAAGAATCCTTCGGGACATGGTGGAAGGAACAAGCAAGATTCACAATCTTCTTTGACAGGGCTTCAAAGGGGAACCTAGGGGCGGCAGGTGTGGGGGGGATAATTTTTGACCCTGGAGGAAACAAACTAGTAGACTTCTCTTGGGGACTCGGCATCAGCACCAACAATCAAGCAGAATGGCTTGCCTTGTACTACTCACTGGAATTAGCGGCCACCCTTAACATGAATCGTCTTCAGATTTTCGGAGACTCCAGGCATGTTATTCAAGCTATGAGCAATGGTACCCCCCTCAGAAACGACAAAAACCAGAGAATTCAGAAAAGAATTAAGAGTCTCGCTCTCCCAAGGGACACGCTTTACTATCATGTGCTAAGGGACCATAACGGTATTGCGGACACTCTGGCCAATGATGGAGTCAAGTTAGAAATGGGGCAAGCAATCCTAAACAAAGCCTCAAGATACCATTTTATACCTTAATGGAAATGTGGTGTTGATATTTTATAATTTTGGCAAATCTTAGGATTAATAGCCATAACCTTGGTGGCGAATTTGTCTTCACAGCTCACCCTCCCCACCGTCGTAGCATGTCTAGGAGTTCTCACGCCACTCCACGTGCTTCCCCCGTGGCGAGTACAGTTCCCACGCCTGAGCATTTAACAACCCAGGCGATAGTGGGTGATTTCATGACCAAGATGGATGGCCCGTCTTCTTCACCTCTCGGTCAGGCTCGGCGAACCCTCTGCTCTCAGGAACCCACTGTGCATTTAGATGGCGACCCTCTCCCGGCTCTGAGAACTTCCTGCCTATCTCAGGACCCCACTGTGTTCTTTGACGGTGACCCTCTACCGGCTCTACGAAATCTCTGTCTCTCTCAGGAATCCATAGTGATGTTTGAAGGCGACCCTCTCCCGGCTGGTAGAGAAATGGACGGCGTCAGGCAGGCGATAGCCACCCTGAGCCGACTCACCTCAGACATTAAGGTTTATCTGACGCGAACTTATGCAACAGTCTGCAATACCGAAAACAAAATCGATGAGCTCGTTCTGGAGGATAAATACATACATTCCAGGCTATCCTGTTTGGAATCACGCATGGAGGATATTGACAGGAACATAATAGAATTAATGGGGAAGGTTGACAGCATTAAAACAGACATCTTTGTTTTTGTATACAAAACACAATGCAGCTGCGTCCAGGAGGCCCCAACGGTAAATATGGAAATGGCAGAGGCGGCTTTAGTTCACCAGCAGAACTATGGATAATGGCAATCTCCTGTTTGCAGGTTCTCTCAAATGTTTATTTTGAATTTTTTTTTGCCTTAAATTATGTAATCAGTTTGTGAGGGTTTACCCCACCAGTAAATTTAGAGTTTATAGGATTTCTGAAAGTGTTGAACTCCAGGGGATAAACAATATAAGCCTCTGCACTCTTCCCTCCTTTGAGGCAGAGAGCTGGTTTTTGATTTTGTACTGAATGGTTGTGCACAGCCTTTGTTAATACAACCCTTTCACCTGTTTCTGTTAAAAAAAAAAAGGAGGGTGATAACGATGCTCGTCCTATGGAAGACAACCATGCGAATTCAGGGATGCCTTCTGGTAACAAGATTTATAATCAAGCATTGGTGAAATTGGTTATGGTTGGAACTGGATGTACAGATGTTGTTACAGTGTGCGAGGTAAGGGTCCTTGACCATGCAAGGATGTTTTCTGTAATCGTGGTGAGAAATCACCATCCACTGGACATCACTGGGGATAATTGCATACCATCCAGGCCTTTTGAAATCACTATCCACTGGAAATCGTTGGGGATAATTGCATACCTTCCAGGCCTTTCTGCCAAGACCTGATCATTTTCAAGCTTAGTGGTTTTAATTTATCCATTAGGCATCTCTCTCTAAGGTTGTTTTTCCAATCGGTGGATTCATTCTGATCAAGCCCATCTTCATCGAGTGGGGTAAGTTTCTTTGTTCACTGATGAACGTTACTGGGATTTTGAAAATACCTGTAATGCTGATCATTTTATCATATGTTTTACTTGCATTGCTGCCCATTTTCAATGTGTACAAATGAATGCAGAGCATAGATAATTTATGGAATCATTTCTAGCATGATCCTGGCATCTGGTTTTGTAGATGAATGGATTTTGGTATCGAGGTCATGCACACATTGGAAGTTCAAGTACCGTGATATTGCCTGGAACGTCATGGGTTTGACATTGTTGTGAGTTTTTTTAGGTACTGTTATACCATCTATGATTTGAATGGGTTTTAGCTTTTGGGTTTTACATGGTTGCACGTGTTTTGAAGTTCTTGTTCCTCATTATAGTAGTTCCTGTTGCTGTGTTTCACTAACATGGTAAGAGTTTAAATCCCATTAGACACATAATATCATGGATATGGTAATGGTAAAATGGAAGAATATACGCAAGATGCTTTTCATTCCGATTTATTGCGCTCTTTTTAATAACTTTCAATGGTTTCTGCTAAGGTGGGTTAACTTCATTTTTGCTTCTCATCTCTGCAGGAAAATTGAGTCTTATTCAAAGCTTGATCCCCAATCTAATTTTTGAGCCTAAGAGCAAAGGTATCCATGGCCATTTCAAGTGGTGGAGCCCTGATCTTATCACTTTCTTCCAAAATCCCTTCAAATCCATGCAATAGAAGCTCCTGGTATCATTGTGGAACGAGATCTTTTAGAGCTAGTAACTGTAGATTGAATTCTTCCAATGCAGATATTAGTAGATTATTGTCGTCACGATTATATTTACCAATGCCCACATTGAAGAACAAGGGAAAAACTGCTCCAAGAGTATCTAGGTGCAGTGTATCTTCATCCAGACCGGCCTGGCAGTCGCGCTCAGTTTGGAATGTAATTTCATTCTTTCATAAAGGATATTTAAATACTGCTTATTTTCTTAGCTCATCTAGTTAAAAACTAGTAGCAGGTTCTTGTCTTTAAGATTGAAACAGTTGTAGGAAAAAGCAAATTCTTGTATATTTGATTGACTTCCTGTTGACTTTTATCAGTTGTTCTATGGCAGACTTGCAAGTGTGCACACTCAATCTCTATAGGTAAATTTGCAATGCAAAATCATCAACATATATAGTTGCTTCATATATTGCAGATCTATTTTTTGATATATGTTTACTTTGTTATATGCACAGTTCCATCTGCATATAATTCCAATCTAACTGCATTTACACACTCAGTTTTAAATCGGGCCACAAACATCAAAAAGTGGTACCTTGCCTAGCAGTATTCTTGGTAGTTGCATAGTTGTTGCTACATCATCTTCTCGCAACACTCATGTATCGGCAACAACAACTATATGGCCTTTTCCAACTCTAAAAGAAAGTGGAGCAAGTCATCTTTTATTGTTAAACTTGTCTTAAGCTATATATATATGGACTCTTTGTTCAGTTTAAGTAGGTTTAAATGAGTGAAAGGCTAAGTGCATCACCATCATACTTTTCAAATTACATCTAAAAGATTTAGATTTTATAAACGCATTCAGTTTTACGACAACTTGAATATAGAATACAAATGGACGAAATTAGACATGGTGAATGTGTTTTTTGGGTTGATAAAGTTGGTTTTCATACAATGATAGTTTCTTTGTAAATGTTTATATTAAC
Source organism: Larix kaempferi (assembly GCA_027924585.1). NCBI lineage: Eukaryota > Viridiplantae > Streptophyta > Pinopsida > Pinales > Pinaceae > Larix > Larix kaempferi. The sequence continues at coordinate 2,109,716 of BSBM01000243.1, read as the reverse complement.
ACTTCCTATATCAATTGACCATAATAAGTTTCTAATTTATTTTGTTAATGGCAATTTGATGCAATTCTTATTCATTGTTTATGGTCATGATAGTTTTTATTAAACCTTTTATTTAAAATGAGATGGTTGTTGCAGATTTCAGTACAATTAAACCTTTGATGGAATTCTTATTCTATGTATCGTCATGATTAAATATTGATAAATGTAATTGGTTCTATGACATCTTAAATATTAGAACACATATTGGTGTAGCTAGACATTGTGAATATGGTGTAGATAAAGTCCTTGCATCATCATTGATTTTTCACATGTAGTTGTAGATCCTGTAAACCCAGTTGATGGTTCTATTCCATATTCATATCAAATCCTCTATCAAATCCATAACTATAACCAAAGATGTGTTGTCAATGATTTGTTTCTTTTAAGTTTGAATGATGAAATTGTCGTTTTTTGTTTTTCACATGTCACAAAATTCAATAGAGTTCTTTTGGTATAGTTGCCCATGCTAACTTGAATAAGATTATTGGCTACTAATGCTTATTTAGAAACTAAAGCCTATCTATTAGAATTTTTTCGCTATGGACAATCTGACAACAATTCTTGTGAGGTAAATGCACAAAATTTTGCATAGCTAGCCTAGGTACTGGTTTAACTCCACATTTGTTTAACTCCACATTTACACCAAGCCATCTATCAAAGTGTAATGGTTTAATTTCACATTTACACCAAGCCATCTATCAAAGTAGGAAGACCCAAAAATAGTTATGCTAAAGATCAAGATTCTCGCATATGCATGCTAAAAGGGGCTTCTGCTCATAGCGATGAAGATGTAGATGGAGTCATTTGCATTTTTTCCTCTTTTCCCAAGTTTTTAGTCCATGGACATCCATGTATAGATCGCAAATACCTTGCTAAGCAAGTAGATTCTGGAAAAAAAAAACATTTTAGGTGGCAAGGAAAAAAACATTGCACATTTTCTTTCTTCTACTACTCATTTGCATTCTACAAAAGTGCATTATGGTCCATGCTCTTTTGCTTTCTTTGCTCTACAACAAGGACTATGCCACCATGTGGCTCTTGTTTTTTCTATTTTTGGGAGAAAAAATTAGAGGCATTAACTTGTAGGACTCATTTATGAGTATGTCTTACTTTGGTGATTTGGAGTCCAAAACCTTCTGGAGCCCATTTGAGGCCTTAAATGATTGTTCTTGGGACCAAAACTTTGTGAGCTTATATTTTAGCCTCTCAATGTTGTTCTACACATTGAGATATTTCTAATGGCATAAAATTCATTTCAATCAAATTATATATGCAGAAGTTATGCCTCCCACAAATTAACATATCATGTTAATCACCATGGTACCGAGTGGATGCCCCATTAGTTTCTATTACTCACACATGTGGAGCTAGTCACATGTACACTTTCAAGAATATTCTAGAGGATCCAAAACCCTAACATTAATTGGGGATTATGGCATGCAAAAACCCTAATCATAACCCTAAACAAATATCATGCTATGTTAAATAATTGGCTACTAGGAAAAGAAGGGGTTCCATTATATTGGTATTGTTATTGTTCTATAGTTGAGTAGAGCGTCTAGGAGTAGGTTATTGAAGCATAGTATAGGAAGTAGAAGATCTTGTAGCATTCACTTAGCCCACAATGTCCATGGAGACTACATAGTGAATGTACTTTCTTTGTACTTGCATTTCATAACTAAGAACAAAAGAGTAAGAGCATAGGCATCACTTTCTAGATGGGATTTTCTCGTGTTGGGTTTTCCCATGGTACATCTTGTGTTCATTATGTGGATGGTGTGTTATTTTTTTTAACAAAAATGATTACCTATATTTATATTAAAAAATAAGGATGCGGCCTACCCAAAAATCCTATAATTGCATTAGATAATTGCTTGTAGAGGTAGTTGTACATTATTTTTGACAACATTCAAAAGAGAGTATTCAAAACATCTAGTTGTTGCTAGCCTGCTACTATTTTGATAGTCTGTCTTGCTGAAATACAACCTACAGAACTTGCCTAAGAGTAAAATGTATTTACAAAACATAGCATAATTTCAAAAAAGTAGAGCCAGGCCATTACAAGCCTTCTTCCATCCCTTCCTCTGGGATTTCATGTTGAACTTCATTAACTTGATAATATGCATCAGTGGCACAATTTTCCTTCTTATGATATTCCTCCAAATGACTGTCAAAGGCTTCACTAATTGGACCTATTGGTTCTTTTCCAAGTTCTAATGATTCATGAATGTCCCGATTCTACACTTATCTCTTCACATCTTTGATTTCCTCTTCATAGAGCTCATATTTTCCTTTGATGTGATATATATCAACCTATGCCATAACAAGTTTTGTTGTTAGATTAACTATTTGTTCACTCTGAATTTGGAATTGATATTGAGAAATAGAAATATTTATACTAATAATGTCCTATAATCCTCAATTCTTCTTCTCCAACTTATGCACAGCTTGGATCATTACATCTTGACCTTCTTCATACCTTCCTTCCAGATCCTTGATTACAATATTTCTTTGCTCCTCGGGGTTTTCCATACTACACCAAACTGGTCGAATATTTTGAACACCAAAAATTTCATAATTACTATGTTGTTGGTACAACTACCTACCAAAGTTTACCTCAAAATTCAAAATGAAAATAGTGAAAATATATAGTAGTTAGAATTAAATATGAAAAAAAAACTTATTATGATGGTTATAATCATATCATTTACTTTATAGTTGTATTATATGATATGTTTATGAAATTCATAATTATTATAAATAACTTTCCTATCAAACATATAAATGAAGGAAATGGTGGTGACCCTAAATATATGGCTTAGTACTTAATCATAAATGTCAAAATGTACCATTCTCACTCCAATTATATAATACATTTTCATTGTCATTGTTTTATTCGTTTCCTCCTATTAACAATAAATCTCACTCTAAACCATTTTCAATGTCATTGTTTTATTCTCTTCCTCCTATTAACAATAAATCTCACTCTAAACCACTCATAACACATTTTTATTGTCATCGTTTTCTTCTCTTCTTATTATTAACAATAAATCTCACTCTAAACCACTCATAACAATATTGAGATGGATGTTAGTGAGTTCAACGTGTTGCAAGAGTTTGTTTCTATGGTGATCAAGTGGATGTAGATGTAATTTAGTATTATTTTAAATGTGAGTTTTATGTAATTTAAATATGGAGTTAAAATAAATAATAATAATAAAATTAGTGATTCAAATAATTTTTTATTTTAATAATAACTTTGTACTTTTCTTTCTTACGACATTCAAAATAATACATATAACATCCAAAATCACACAAACTCCTTCCTATTCTCTTAAACGTTCCCTTAACTTACTATTAACTATTTTTTTTATATAAGTAACATGCAAGGAAAAGAGAACTTAAAACAATAAAGAAATGAAATTCTTGAATTTATCAACTAACTATACAAATAACATATATGTTTATGCTCATTCTTAACTAATGTTACTGTATCTTCCATGAGATCATATTTATACAAATAACATATATGTTTATGCCCATTCTTAACTAATGTTACTGTATCTCCCATGAGATCATATTTCACATTTGGTTTGAACATAGATTTTGTTTCTTTGACTAAGACACAAAAGAATAGAATATATTTTTTATTAAGAAATGTGTTTTTAATATATAAAATTAAAATTAAAATTAAATGTGATTTATCTATTTTTTTTAAAGTATATAAATTTTATTCATTTTCAAACATAAGCAATATAAATAAATTCTTATTTCATAATTGTTATACAAATTAGAATTTGTATATGCTACTTTATAAACATGTTTAATAAATAAAAAATTGTATATGTCACTTTATCAACTTTATTTCATTACCATATAATATCACTATACCAACGTTGTTACTTAAAACCAGCACAATTTCACCTAAAATAAATAATATGTATCCACGTCCCAAAGCTAATGGACCCCATTGACTAACACGTTATTATTATGATAATATATGTTTACATGACTTTAAAAGCAATGTGTAACCATATAGTAAGAAAACCGTATAAAGTGTTTAACGACTCGAGTTTGGATGTCTACATCTTCACTTTACCTTGAGATAGATGCACCATCAACTTTAGTCCAATGTCTATGCCTTCATATGGCTGTACCATCAACTTTAGTCTTTTATGTTTATTGTTTTTTATTTTATGCTTTTATAAGATAGAAAATAATATAAATATATTTTGAAATCTCAAATATATAATTGTATGAATTTATATTTTTCAAATTTGATAATAACATAAAATAATTGAATAATAAAGAAAGAATGGAACTTTATTGATTTCTATTAAATAATGAAAACAAAAAAATAGTAAATGTCCACAGTTTCATAATTAATGTGACATGGATGCATAATCAATTTTGATTCTTCAAGTTTTTAGAGGAAAAGAATGTGTCTGTGCAAAAGACTAAAGAACAAATAGAATATGGATGTGGAAGAAAATTTTAACGTAAGTATATTTTATTTTAAGAAAATTTTTTCAAGAAATTTTTTTTTTCATGCGATAGAGTGCAGTGGAATTGAACCCCATCCTGCATTTTCTGAAAAGCCTGGACCTCATCACTCACCAAGTGAGTTACATTGTTGACCCCTATAAATTACAATGCATGACATTAAAATTATTAATGATGTTGATACTGTACTAAAGAAGGATACTATCACATTAACCCAAATCCTTGTTAATATCATTGACTTCTAGTTGTCTTATAGTTTAGTGTCATCATATGAAAGGGGAGAAGTTTATGGTTTGTTATTACATTGGCCATTGTAATGTACAAAGTCCAAAAGTGGATCCTCCATGTTTTACTTGTCCTTTTGGATCTTTCGATGGAGCTTCTCAAAAGGGAGCCAGTTGATGTGGGGCTAGTGCACATTTAGTTTTGAATGCTCAGAGTTTCTACTATATTTGGTGGCATGTTGGTCCAGGTACCAATTCCAAAGGGGAGGTTTGTGCGCTATGGCTACTCTTGTACTTTGTCAAACTTTTCAATCTCCCTCTCCTTCATGCGGTTGGGGATGCTCTTACTGTAATCAACTGGGTTAATGGGATCGGGTCTCTAGATGCACTTGACCTCACTTCATGGCTGGGGAAGATAACTCATCTTCTACAGTTCCATAATGAGACTATTTTCCATCATTTCTCTCGCATTCATAACTCGGTGGCGGACGCCCTCTCGAAGAGAACTCTTCTAGCAATGGAGGGTCGTATCTATTTTGAATTTTGGATGGATGGTCTCCTCTCTGAGGACAGCTCTCTCCTGCTATATCACGTCTGACCTGATTGAGGCGATCGGGCTTCCCTTGACTATTCCGGCGATCCTCTTTTGTCTCCATATTGCTGGCCGGTGGAGATTTTTTTGTCTCTCTATGTCTTTTTTTAATCTATTGTCTTCTCTTTCTGGCTGGGGCTGTTTTGGATTACAACTCATTATTTGCAATCTGTCGTGAGCTGGTGCTCGGTTTATTTTATGTTGCCCTGGTGGGTTTTATCTTGGCAATCTCAGTTTCTTGTCTCTGCCCGGGTGGGCTTTTTTGTACTCAGCCATTGCTGGCTGTTACTGTCTTGTAACCTTTCTCTTATACCTTTTTAATGAAGTATTGTATCCTTTCTTAGTGAAAAAAAAGTCTATTTACATGAGTTATAAGAAATCTAGACTAATGAAAAATAGTTTCCTTAAATGAAGATTTATGCCTTTTCACCTATAACTTGTGAGTTAGTAACAAATCTGAAATGGTGTAGATATGGTGGAGTCCCAAGTCTTTTTGAAGATTAAGATTTCATCAACGAATATGATAACAGAACATTACAAATGTGGCCTAAATATAATGTTAATGAATCTCATAAATGTTATTGGTGCATTGGTGAGACTCAATGGAATAGCCATCTTTTCAAAAAGACCGAATTTCGTTTTAAAAGTGGTATTCCATGTGTCACTACTCTTCACACAGACATGAGTTCTAACTTAGTAAAGTAGTGATCCCATACTTGGAGTTCCAACTTAGTAAAGTAGTGATCCCATACGAAAGGAAGTCGCAAGGACCACGCCAAGGTTGAGTGCGGTGTAACTCAAGGACGAAGGCTACAACGGGGAGTGTAACCCATGAGGAGAGCCCGCAACGGGCAGTAAACTTGTGAAAAAGTGGGGCCGCCAAGGGAAGTGGTCATTCACACTGAGATTGAAGCAATGAAACTTGAGAAAATGGGTTGTAATGGGTGGTGAATCTCATGATACAAGGCCTAAAAGGGGTAATGAAACACACGGAAAGGGAGCTACAAAGTGATAAGTGTAGACTTCCCATCGCATGCTCTATAAAGTTAAGGGAAAGGGGCGCTAAGCGTTGGGGGCTTTAACACACACATATATATAAGAATCCATTTCTTTACTTTCGCTTTTATTGTTGTTATTCGCCATTGGTCGCCACACACCAAATTGGATAAGTGGAGCATCCACCGGTCACATTGTATAGAAGAATTCACCACTGATGATCAAGCGAGTCCATTGTGACAATCTAAGAGATCTTAAACCCTCTGAGGTAAGGCTTTTCCCGTCGATTTGTCCTCTCGAGTTGTGATCAAACGAGTGGAATTTTCACCCTATTTTTTGAACAGTATTGTGTGTGAAGACCTTGAACTCGAGATGATGTTCATGACACCTTTTCTAGGATTTTGTTTTAGCCATAGGATCCCTCACTGATGATTTGGTGCTTGGACTAAGAGGACCTCTAGGTCAAAAAATTTCCTACCAGACCAGTCGTGCTAGCATGAGGGAACCATTCTTCTTCTCTGCCTCGTGAAACACTATTTCATGCAAAGTCTTTAATTCGAACCGGTGTTATCATTCCTATATAGTAATTTTGGAGTTTTGGTTTGGTCATAAGGTTTAAAAGTAATTATTTTGATATGTACACAATTTCTCTCGAGATTGTTATAACTAATATGGTAGGAACCATGAAAATAGAAAGAGGATTGAATTGATTATTTTGTCTGCATGATATATGTTTTATTATTATAGTTTCATAGCCTATATTTCATGGACAATGATACTGCTTCCTACGGATCACATGAACAAACCATGTCTCATCGAAAGAGTCGGCTACAATCAAAGACCATCCAAGAAGTTTCATCCAGTGATGAAATGATAGAAAAGGTGTAGACACCCACTCTCCCATTGCAATTCAATGACACAAAGAGTACCACCGGATCTGACCCTGAATACCGATGGGGAGAGATGTACCAGTTCTTCCGGGCGGAAGAATACCAATCGACAAGGATAGACGAGATCCCGTTGTATCATAATATTAGATGATCTAGGATTCATAAAGCAACAGCTAGACTAGAACTATTCCTATGTGCAAAAATAATGAAATGGCTCCTTCCTTGCACTAATGAAAAGAGGCGCATTATCAAGAATGCCATATGAGAGCCCATAACCTCTTTCGATCCAACTACCATGAGCAAGTACTATAAATTCCCGGCACCAGAGATCAGCCCGACGGATGAGTGGAAGCAGTTGACACAACTTAACTATATAACCTTCATTAAACAGGTTTGGATTCTAGACAAACAATTTCACCAAAATTACAACGGTAGTGCTAAAAGTGCAAGACGGTTTATTCAACAACAATCATACTTTCATATGTCCTTGTATCTTATAGATACAGTTTGTATATCGAATCAATTTATAGGCATGGGATGGCACTAGGTCCCCGGAGAAACCCCCATACATGTATGTTGTCAAGTTCTTTGGGATCAAAAGCACATCAATAATTACAAGCAAATCTGGAAGGAGTTCATTAGGCCATTAGATACAATTATACATGGGACATCAACAAAGTGTATCTTGGATAATGCAATTGGCACAGTAACACAACTGGGCGATTGGTACTTGACTGAAGAGGGCACTTATTTGTGGATATACAGGGCATCAAAGCACCTAACATTATGCCCATGTATGGTATAGACTTCATGATCATATATGATTTTAGGGGCGAATTTTAGCCCATGGGTGAATTTTAGGGGGGTTTTAAAATTTATTGGGCGATTTTTTTATGTGGAAAATATTTTCTATAATTTAATAAATTCGTCCATTATTTATTTAAAAAATAATTTCTACCAAACCATTAGCCCTCCCGTATTTATGAGGGAGAGCAAAGAAAATCGATTTCGCCCTCTTAAATTCCCCCAAAACTCTCCATTCACCCTGAATTTCTAGTTAAATTCTTCTCAAATACTTCATTCGCCCCTGATTTACAGACATCGAGATTTCTAGCAACTATTTCGCCCTCAATTTTCAGCAAAATTAATCTTGAATGCTTCATTTGCCCCCAATTTCCAACAATGGAGGTTTCTATTACCTACATTCACCTCGATTTGCAGCAATGGAGGTTTGTAGCATGTTCATTTACCCCTGATTTGCAACAATGGAGGTATATAGCAGGATCATTCACCTCTGATTAGAGATACCCTTATTTTCAGGATTTTGTAATTGGATTTGTCTTGGAGATTTGTAAAGTAACTTGAAATATGGAAATACTCTGGTTTTTTGCTTGTATGCATGGGATTTAGATGTGTAGGTATATGGAAACTTGGGTGAAAAGTTTGACCTCTGAGTGAGAATAAATATATATTGTCAATTCCTTGTTATGGGCATGAGTAAGCTTGAAACCTATTCTCAACATATTTGGTATGGCTTTAATGTTCATAAACTATGCAAATTTGTGCCAATATTGCAGGCTTGAAATAGAGTGGGGTATGTGCCTTCTTCTAAGATTGCTTCTTTGGTATTATTTGATCTAGAACTTGATTCTCTAGTGGGCATTTTACATGACCTAGTGACGAAGGTTGATCTTGATTGCTTGACTCCAACAATAATAAATGTGTATTTCAATTTGTTTACTTTTCTAGATCATGGAAATTTGGATTATGCATAGTACTGGTCTGGTTTTTGAAGAATACTTTTTATTATACCTTGCATCTTTGATTTCTTTAAAGTGTAAAATGATGACTACCATTGAAGTTCATCTTGAACTTTAAAAACGTTTTTTGAATATTTATTTTATCCTTGGCATATGTGTTGAGCTAGATACAGTGTTGGTATTGAGGCCCAAGTTGTGATTTTCATTCTATGATTATAGGAAATTGATTTAAAGGTATGCACCACATTGGGCTCAAAGTTATGGACATTGTTTGCAAATGTTAAACCTTGTCTTAGTATATTTCCTTGAATTGTATGTATTGATGATATCATTATATTTATCAAAGATAGCTGATCAAATATGCCTAATGACAATTTTATGTCAATGCTTGGTTCTCTGTACTTTATGCACTAATAATCCTTTGAGATTTCTTTGAAAATTATGGATTTATGCAAATTCTTTTCTTTTCAAACACATTTCTCTTGGATTCAACATATTTGTCTTCAAGATTTGTAAAGTAACTTGAAATATGGAAATATTCTATTTTTTTGCTTGTATGACTGGAATTTAGATGTAAGGTGTTTGGAAACTTGGGTAATGAATTTGACATCTAAGTGAGAATAATTATATATTGGCAATTCCTTGTTGTGGGCCTGAGTAAGCTTGAAACCTATTTTCAATGTATTTGTTTTGGCTTCACTATTCATAGACTGTGCAAATTCATGCCAATATTGCAAGCTTGAAGTTGAAATAGTGTGGGGTATGTGCCTTCTTCTAAGATTGCTTCTTTGGTATTATTTGATCTATAACTTGACTCTCCATTGGGCATTTTACATGGTTTGGTGATGAATGTTGAGCTTGATTTCTTGATTCCATCAACAATCATTTTGTATTTCAATTTTTTTACTTTTCTAGATCATGGAAATTTGGACTATGCATAGTATTGATCAGAATTTTGAAGAATACTTCTTATTATACCTTGCATCTTTAATTTCTTTGAGGTATAAAATGATGTTTACCATTGAAGTTCAGCTTGAACATTAAAAACATTTTTTGAACATCTATTTTGTCCTTGGCATATGTGTTGAACTAGATACAGTGTTGGTATTGAGGCCTAAGTTGTGATTTTCATCCTATGAATGTGGGAATTTGTTTCAAAGGTGTGCAACACATTGGGCTCAATTTTCTAAACATTGCTTGCAAATGTTAAACCTTATCTTCATATATTTCCATGGATTGTTGTTAACACCCAAAAAGTGCTCACTATCTCATCTCCCTCATTACATGACTCATTTGTCCATATTTCCTACCATATTTGCCTCCAAAACCTTAAAAACCTCCAAAAGGCCAAAACCCCCCTTTTTCCCCCCCAAAATAATGTAAATTCCTCCAAAAATAGCAAAAACTCTCTAAAAAGGGAATAAAAAATACAAAAAAGAGGAAAAAGAGGGGGAAAATGAAGCAAAAAACCTATACAACTGACCTAAACCATATGGTGCCCAAAACCATGGGTCAGCACTCCACCACTGAAAACCTATAAATAGGTGATGGAGGCTCCCCATTTTTCATCCACAAACATCCCTATCCTTACGCTACTGAAAATTTCCTTGAAACCCTAGCTCTCCACTTGGAGCTAATTCTTGAGAACCCTTTTGGCCCCATTTCCAAAACATCTTTAGAAGAAGGAGAAGGAACAACACTAGAGCTTGGAAGCAACCCTCTTGCACTGCTGCAAAGGCTCCACCAACCTCTACATCTGAGGTAATTTTTAATACAAAAAGAGAGATCTTCACCATATTTTCATGTTTTTTTATTTATGTTCATGCTCATGTTAGTTTAATTTTATTTTACTGTGCTGTCATATTTCACCATTTTTCTGAACTGGTACTAAGGAGTCCCTTCTGCTATTGCGCTCTTTTTAATAACTTTCAATGGTTTCTGCTAAGGTGGGTTAACTTCGTTTTTGCTTCTCATCTCTGCAGGAAAATTGAGTCTTATTCAAAGCTTGATCCCCAATCTAATTTTTGAGCCTAAGAGCAAAGGTATCCATGGCCATTTCAAGTGGTGGAGCCCTGATCTTATCACTTTCTTCCAAAAGCCCTTCGAATCCATGCAATAGAAGCTCCTGGTATCATTGTGGAACGAGCTCTTTTAGAGCTAGTAACTGTAGATTGAATTCTTCCAATGCAGATATTAGTAGATTATTGTCGTCACAATTATATTTACCAATGCCCACATTGAAGAACAAGGGAAAAACTGCTCCAAGAGTATCTAGGTGCAATGTATCTTCATCCAGACCAGCCTGGCAGCCGCGCTCAGTTTGGAATGTAATTTCATTCTTTCATAAAGGATATTTAAATACTGCTTATTTTCTTATCTCATCTAGTTAAAAACTAGTAGCAGGTTCTGGTCTTTAAGATTGAAATAGTTGTAGGAAAAAGCAAATTCTTGTATATTTGATTGACTTCCTATTGACTTTTATCAATTGTTCTATGGCAGACTTGCAAGTGTGCACACTCAATCTCTATAGGTAAATTTGCAATGCAAAATCATCAACATATATAGTTGCTTCATATATTGCAGATCTATTTTTTGATATATGTTTACTTTGTTATATGCATAGTTCCATCTGCATATAATGCCCATCTGACTGCATTTACACACTCAGTTTTAAATCGGGCCAAAAACATTAGAAAGTGGTACCTTTCCTAGCAATATTCTTGGTAGTTGCATATTTGTTGCTACATCATCTTCTCGCAACACTCATGTATCGGAAACAACAACTATATGGCCTTTGCCAACTCTAAAAGAAAGTGGAGCAAGTCATCTTTTATTGTTAAACTTGTCTTAAGCTATATATATATGGACTCTTTGTTCAGTTTAAGTAGGTGTAAATGAGTGAAAGGCTAAGTGCATCACCATCATACTTTTCAAATTACATCTAAAAGATTTAGATTTTATAAACGCATTCAGTTTTACGACAACTTGAATATAGAATACAGATGGACGAAACTAGACATGGTGAATGTGTTTTTTGGGTTGATAAAGCTGGTTTTCATACAGTGATAGTTTCTTTGTAAATGTTTATATTAACACTTCCTATATCAATTGACCATAATAAGTTTCTAATTTATTTTGTTAATGGCAATTTGATGCAATTCTTATTCATTGTTTATGGTCATGATAGTTTTTATTAAACCTTTTATTTAAAATGAGATGGTTGTTGCAGATTTCAGTACAATTAAACCTTTGATGGAATTCTTATTCTATGTATCATCATGATTATATATTGATAAATGTAATTCGTTCTATGACATCTTAAATATTAGAACACATATTGGTGCAGCTAGACATTGTGAATATGGTGTACATAAAGTCCCTGCATCATCATTGATTTTTCACATGCAGTTGTAGATCCTGTAAACCTAGTTGATGGTTCTATTCCATATTCATATCAAATCCTCTATCAAATCCATAACTGTAACCAAAGTTGTGTTGTCAATGATTTGTTTCTTTTAAGTTTGAATGATGAAATTGTCGTTTTTTGTTTTTCACATGTCACAAAATTCAACAGAGTTATTTTGGTATAGTTGCCCATGCTAACTTGCATAAGATTATTGGCTACTAATGCTTATTTAGAAACTAAAGCCTATCTATTAGAATTTTTTCGCTATGGACAATCTGACAACAATTCTTGTGAGGTAAATGCACAAAATTTTGCATAGCTAGCCTAGGTACTGGTTTAATTCCACATTTGTTTAACTCCACATTTACACCAAGCCATCTATCAAAGTGTACTGGTTTAATTTCACATTTACACCAAGCCATCTATCAAAGTAAGAAGACCCAGAAATAGTTCTGCTAAAGATCAAGATTCTCGCATATGCATGCTAAAAGGGGCTTCTGCTCATAGCGATGAAGATGTAGATGGAGTCATTTGCATTTTTTCCTCTTTTTCCAAGTTTTTAGTCCATGGACATCCATGTATAGATCGCAAATACCTTGCTAAGCAAGTAGATTCTGGAAAAAAAAAACATTGCACATTTTCTTTCTTCTACTACTCATTTGCATTCTACAAAATTGCATTATGGGCCATGCTCTTTTGCTTTCTTTGCTCTACAACAGGGACTATGCCACCATGTGGCTCTTGTTTTTTCTATTTTTGGGAGAATAAATCAGAGGCATTAACTTGTAGGACTCATTTATGAGTATGTCTTACTTTGGTGATTTGGAGTCCAAAACCTTCCGGAGCCCATTTGAGGCCTTAAATGATTGTTCTTGGGACCAAAACTTTGTGAGCTTATATTTTAGCCTCTCAATGTTGTTCTACACATTGAGATATTTCTAATGGCATAAAATTCATTTCAATCAAATTATATATGTAGAAGTTATGCCTCCCACAAATTAACATATCATGTTAACCACCATGGTACCGAGTGGATGCCCCATTAGTTTCTATTACTCACACATGTGGAGCTAGTCATATGTACACTTTCAAGAATATTCTAGAGGATCCAAAACCCTAACATTAATTGGGGATAATGGCATGCAAAAACCCTAACCGTAACCCTAAACAAATATCATGCTATGTTAAATAATTGGCTACTAGGAAAAGAAGGGGTTCCATTATATTGGTATTGTTATTGTTCTATAGTTGAGTAGAGCGTCTAGGAGTAGGTTATTGAAGCATAGTATAGGAAGTAGAAGATCTTGTAGCATCCACTTAGCCCACAATGTCCATGGAGACTACATAGTGAATGTACTTTCTTTGTACTTGCATTTCATAACTAAGAACAAAAGAGTAAGAGCATAGGCATCACTTTCTAGATGGGATTTTCTCGTGTTGGGTTTTCCCATGGTACATCTTGTGTTCATTATGTGGATGGTGTGTTATTTTTTTTAACAAAAATGATTACTTATATTTATATTAAAAAAATAAGGATGCGGCCTATCCGAAAATCCTATAATTGCATTAGATAATTGCTTGTAGAGGTAGTTGTACATTATTTTTGACAACATTCAAAAGAGAGAATTCAAAACATCTAGTTGTTGCTAGCCTGCTACTATTTTGATGGTCTATCTTGCTGAAATACAACCTACAGAACTTGCCTAAGAGTAAAATGTATTTACAAAACATAGCATAATTTCAAAAAAGTAGAGCCAGGCCATTACAAGCCTTCTTCCATCCCTTCCTCTGGGATTTCATGTTGAACTTCATTAACTTGATAATATGCATCAGTGGCACAATTTTCCTTCTTATGATATTCCTCTGAATGATCAAAGGCTTCACTAGTTGGACCTATTGGTTCTTTTCCAAGTTCTAATGATTCATGAATGTCCTGATTCTACACTTATCTCTTCACATCTTTGATTTCCTCTTCATAGAGCTCGTATTTTCCTTTGATGTGATATATATCAACCTATGCCATAACAAGTTTTGTTGTTAGATTAACTATTTGTTCACTCTGAATTTGGAATTTATATTAAGAAATAGAAATATTTATACTAATAATGTCCTATAATCCTCAATTCTTCTTCTCCAACTTATGCACAGCTTGGATCATTACATCTTGACCTTCTTCATACCTTCCTTCTAGATCCTTGATTACAATATTTCTTTGCTCCTCGAGGTTTTTCATACTGCACCAAACTGATCGAATATTTTGAACACCAAAAATTTCATAATTACTATGTCGTTGGTACAACTACCTACCAAAGTTTACCTCAAAATTCAAAGTGAAAATAGTGAAAATATATAGTAATTAGAATTAAATATGAAAAAAAATTTATTATGATGGTTATAATCATATCATTTACTTTATAGTTGTATTATATGGTATATTTATGAAATTCATAATTATTATAAATAACTTTCCTATCAAACATATAAATGAATGTAATGGTGGTGACCCTAAATGTATGGCTTAGTACTTAATCATAAATGTCAAAATGTACCATTCTCACTCCAATTATATAAGACATTTTCATTGTCATTGTTTTATTCTGTTCCTCCTATTAACAATAAATCTCACTCTAAACCATTTTCATTGTCATTGTTTTATTCTCTTCCTCCTATT
Source organism: Larix kaempferi (assembly GCA_027924585.1). Taxonomy (NCBI): domain Eukaryota; kingdom Viridiplantae; phylum Streptophyta; class Pinopsida; order Pinales; family Pinaceae; genus Larix; species Larix kaempferi. The sequence goes on along the minus strand of BSBM01000243.1, from coordinate 2,094,635 downwards.
AACAATAAATCTCACTCTAAACCACTCATAACACATTTTTATTGTCATCGTTTTCTTCTCTTCTTCTTATTAACAATAAATCTCACTCTAAACCACTCATAACAATATTGAGAGAAGTCAAAATAAATAATAATAATAAAATTAGTGATTCAAATAATTTTTTATTTTAATAATAACTTTGTACTTCTCTTTCTTACGACATTCAAAATAATACATATAACTCTTTCTTAGTGAGTTCAACGTGTTACAAGAGTTTGTTTCTATGGTGAGCAAGTGGATGTAGATGTAATTTAGTATATATGATCATTATTTTAAATGTGAGTTTTATGTAATTTAAATATGGAGTCAAAATAAATAATAATAATAAAATTAGTGATTCAAATAATTTTTTATTTTAATAATAACTTTGTACTTCTCTTTCTTACGACATTCAAAATAATACATATAACATCCAAAATCACACAAACTCCTTCCTATTCCCTTAAACGTTCCCTTAACTTACTATTAACTACTTTTTTTATATAAATAACATGCAAGGAAAAGAGAACCTAAAAAAATAAAGAAATGAAATTCTTGAATTTATCAACTAACTATACAAATAACATATATGTTTATGCTCATTCTTAACTAATGTTATTGTATCTCCCATGAGATCATATTTATACAAATAACATATATGTTTATGCTCATTCTTAACTAATGTTACTCTATCTCCCATGAGATCATATTTCACATTTGGTTTGAACATAGATTTTGTTTCTTTGACTAAGACACAAAAGAATAGAATATATTTTTTATTAAGAAATGTGTTTTTAATATAAAAAATTAAAATTAAAATTAAATGTGATTTATCTATTTTTTTAAGGTATATAAATTTTATTCATTTTCAAACCTAAGCAATATAAATAAATTCTTATTTCATAATTGTTATACAAAGTAGAATTTGTATATTCTACTTTATAAACATGTTTAATAAATAAAAAATTGTATATGTCACTTTATCAACTTTATTTCATTACCATATAATATCACTGTACCAACATTATTACTTAAAACCAGCACAATTTCACCTAAAATAAATAATATGTATCCACGTCCCAAAGCTAATGGACCCCATTGACTAACACGTTATTATTATGATAATATATGTTTACATGACTTTAAAAGCAATGTGTAACCATATAGTAAGAAAACCGTATAAAGTGTTTAACGACTCGAGTTTGGATGTCTACATCTTCACTTTACCTTGAGATAGATGCACCATCAACTTTAGTCCTTTATGTTTTTTTATGAAATTGGCCAATGTCTATGCCTTCATATGGCTGTACCATCAACTTTAGTCTTTTATGTTTATTGTTTTTTATTTTATGCTTTTATAAGATAGAAAATAATATAAATATATTTTGAAATCTCAAATATATAATTGTATGAATTTATATTTTTCAAATTTGATAATAACATAAAATAATTGAACAATAAAGAAAGAATGGAACTTTATTGATTTCTATTAAATAATGAAAACAAAAAAATAGTAAATGTCCACGGTTTCATAATTAATGTGACATGGATGCATAATCAATTTTGATTCTTCAAGTTTTTAGAGGAAAAGAATGTGTCTGTGCAAAAGATTAAAGAACAAATAGAATATGGATGTGGAAGAAAATTTTAACGTAAGTATATTTTATTTTAAGAAAATTTTTTCAAGAAATTTTTTTTTTCATGCGATAGAGTGCAGTGGAATTGAACCCCACCCTGCACTTTCTGAAAAGCCTGGACCTCATTACTCACCAAGTGAGCTACATTGTTGACCCCTATAAATTACAATGCATGACATTAAAATTATTAATGATGTTGATACTGTACTAAAGAAGGATACTATCACATTAACCCAAATCCTTGTTAATATCATTGACTTCTAGTTGTCTTATAGTTTAGTGTCATCATATGAAAGGGGAGAAGTTTATGGTTTGTTATTACATTGGCCATTGTAATGTACAAAGTCTAAAAGTGGATCCTCCATGTTTTACTTGTCCTTTTGGATCTTTCGATGGAGCTTCTCAAAAGGGAGTCAGTCGATGTGGGGCTGGTGCACATTTAGTTTTGAATGCTCAGAGTTTCTACTATATTTGGTGGCATGTTGGTCCAGGTACCAATTCCAAAGGGGAGGTTTGTGCGCTATGGCTACTCCTGTACTTTGTCAAACTTTTCAATCTCCCTCTCCTTCATGCGGTTGGGGATGCTCTTACTGTAATCAACTGGGTTAATGGGATCGGGTCTCTGGATGCACTTGCCCTCACTTCATGGCTGGGGAAGATAACTCATCTTCTACAGTTCCATAATGAGACTATTTTCCATCATTTCTCTCGCATTCATAACTCGGTGGCGGACGCCCTCTTGAAGAGAACTCTTCTAGCAATGGAGGGTTCTATCTATTTTGAATTTTGGATGGATGGTCTCCTCTCTGAGGACAGCTCTCTCCTGCTATATCACGTCTGACCTGGTTGAGGCGATCGGGCTTCCCTTGACTGTTCTGGCGATCCTCTTTTGTCTCCATATTGCTGGCCGGTGGAGATTTTTTTGTCTCTCTATGTCTTTTTTTAATCTATTGTCTTCTCTTTCTGGCTGGGGCTGTTTTGGATTACAACTCATTATTTGCAATCTGCCGTGAGCTGGTGCTCGATTTATTTTATGTTGCCCTGGTGGGTTTTATCTTGGCAATCTCGATTTCTTGTCTCTGCCCGGGTGGGCTTTTTTGTACTCAGCCATTGCTGGCTGTTGCTGTCTTGTAACCTTTCTCTTATACCTTTTTAATGAAGTATTGTATCCTTTCTTAGTGAAAAAAAAGTCTATCTACATGAGTAATCTTCTTCTAAGATTAGGAGGTTGTTAGATCTAGTTAGATATAAGATATTTTCTCCAGTTAAATTATGTCCTATGTTAGTGCCTCGTTGAGATATTGCATCAACGGGTTTTTAGTAAGCCTACATAGTGTGTCTACCTCAAGGTAAGGCTTTATGTATTTATATGTGTACAATTATATTATTAATTAGATCAATCAAACATAATTTTGTATGTAGAATGATGTCTACTCTCTCATTTCTCTACAAGACTTCACCAAAAAATTAAATTTTATATTGACAAAAAATTTATGCATCAAATATCTTGTCAACCAATGTTATTTCATAATCACATGCACATACCCAATAACAAAATAGAAAATATTATATGGTAAACAATCCCATAGACAAAAAAAATATTGGAATTTCTATTATAAATGAACGGTTGTTAAATGGCATAATTGCCCTAAATGATTAAGTATATGAAGTCATGTGAAAATGACAAAACTTTCTTAGCAAAGCATAATGGTGAAAGTTGGCCTATGGTTGGCCCAACTTAAAGTACTATCTTTGATGTATATTGAAGGGTGAGGCTCAATGAACCTCACATTGGAACCCAAGATTAAGAAGAAAACTATGAAAATAACACTCGAGAGTAATAAGAAACACAACAAAGAATATAACATGGAAAAGGAACACAAGAGAATGATTAAATGTCAAGGAAAGGTTGATTTATCCATTAGTTTGGAAAAGGCCTTCATATATCCATTACAAAAACAACCTCAAGGACCAAATAAAATTAACTCTAAATAACAATGCAGAGAGATGATCAACGTGCATTATTTAAATATTAAATAAGTTAACTACTTCTTGGAGCCATGTATCTTCATGGATAAGTGCACTTAGAGACTTGTTCCCATGTTACATACCAATCTTAGCTTAACTTGTTAAGCCTAGCTACCAAATGAAATTGTACTATAAAACCTATGGTTTATAGTCATTTTTCCTTATAATTTGACCAAATGTCTATCATATGTTTCCTCCAAATTATGATATTGGCAATGTCCAAGGTTAGTGTTGGTGCTCTCCCTAAATACAACTCTACTACCCTATTAACTATTATGAAAGGGTAAGAGGAAGTCACCAACACATTAAGTCTTATGAAATGATAGGATAGGAGCTAACACAACCCATTATAGCTAATATTCCTATAAAAAATGTAAGAGATAAATTTATATTTCCCCAAATAATATGAAAATAATGAAAAATATATTATAGTTAGTCGGAAATATGGAAAGACAAGACACACATTTAGGGAGTTATGTGGATACGAAAATCAATTCATGTAGAATATGTCACTCTCCCTCGAGTCCTACTCAAATTTCAATCCATGCCTTGCACGGTGCCAGTAAAATGAATGCCATTGTGGTGACCTTGGATGCACCCCTTGATTCCACAACCAAAAATATTGTGGTGACCTTGGATGCACCACTTGATTCCATAGCCACAAATGTAAAAATGCAACTAAATTGCCAACAACTAAATATGAAGAAGGAAACATGCAAAGCAATAGAACACTCTTAATAGGGAGCACAAATATGGTATGGATGTACCAACAAATCATCAACCACTTTGAGAGATGACGACTCTCCACACTACCTTGAGGGTTCTTCCTCTAATAGAATGTTGAGAACCAATTGATACAAGATGATGGTCTTTATGAGGAGTTCTATCTTTATAGGCTTGTAATCCCACTCTAACCACACCCACAAAGTGATCCTAATGTATTTGGTTTCATTATAAAATTAGCTCACATTGTCCCTAGGCGATTAATATGCACCCTCTAGCGTTGCAGTTAGTGTTGTTGTTGTTGGGATGTAGACCATTGGATCTGAAGTAACTTCATACATGATGATATACATCCCTACAATACAACATTAAATGTACTTCTATTAGGTGCATAATGCTTACCATGTCCCTACTAAATCAACAAAGTATAGTTAATGATCAGGATGTCATTACAGCACAACTAACTCTTAGTTTCTCATTATATTTAATCAAAGTTGACTAAATCAAATAGATTAATGGGCTTTATTTAATTGCGTAGCTCTCCACTACTTTCCAATTGTTACAATACTAATGTAAAAAATAATAATAAATAAAGAAAATACAAGTTCTACATTTATATCAAATAGTTGCACTACTTCCTAGATCATATAAATTCCCCCTAGGTTAAATTAAAAGTGGCTTTACCTTCTCACAAAAATTAGGGAACTAAGTGTGAAACTTGTAAATTGTGGACTACTTGACCTAAATTAAGAGACAACCATGTTATCCCACTAATTAATAAATCTTAGAGCCATGTCATAGCGGATGAGTGCTCACTTCCAACATCAAATCTTCATGCAGTGGATTTTGAGAATCATGAATTTGTGAGTAGAATGTGTGATGGAAACTTCCTTTTCCTATTGAGGAGTCTCGTATAGCTTCAAATGGTTCACAATAATGATTGGATGGATGTGTAGTTGAGTTAGGAGGTCTAGCATGAATGCATTTTTTCCCACCTATTGAAGAATGGTATATGGACCATAGCAAAGAGGTTGGATATTGTGGTATTGTTGACCTTTAAAGTGTTGTTTTGGAAAATGAAGCCATACTCTGTCACTCTTGGAATGAAGAGGGAAACCTATATGATGTTGTTGCAGTTTATACTTATCTTATATGTTAACAAGAGCACACTGCAACTAAGTGTGTACCATGGCCAATGTGTCACACAACGAGGTAACATTTTGTTGTCCCTTATGTTGCTTAAGCAAACCAACGAGGGGAGGAAGAATAGGGAGTTCATAGGGCATAATAGGTTGAAAACCATAGCAAACCTCAAAAGGTGAATAATGTGTGGAGCTGTGAACCACTCAGTTATAATTGTGTTGGAAGATGTGCACATAATTATCCCATTGTTTATGTGTACGATAGAACATGAAAAGATCATGAATGAGGGTGTGATTAACCACATTTATCTGGTCGTCTATCTAAGGATGAAAGGCAATTAAAAATTGGAGTTTGCACCCCCAACAAATGCCATAGTGTTTTCCAAAAACGGTTGAGGAATCTACTATCCTAATCAAATATACTATAGCGAGGGGGGGCAAAATATGCCCAAACATGGGTAAAAAATAGATATATTTGCTTGTTGCACACTAAGGTCCTTAGTGTAGGGAATGAAAACAACCAATTTAGAAAAATTAAACACAATGAAAAAGATGTCATTATGATGGTGAGTGGTCATAAGAAGGCCACTGACAAAATCAAGAGAGATGGATTCCCATGGGTGTCTAGGAATTGGCAATGACTAGGAAAGTCCCATCTTGTGTTTGGAAAGTTTTGAGGTATTCCAAAGAGTGAAACCCAAATAAAATAATTGACTTGGGTCTTCATGGTGGGCCAAAAGAATTAACTTTGAAATTGATTCATACAAATAAAATAATTGACTTGCTTCTTCATGGTAGGCCAAAAGAAATAACTTTGAAATTGATTCATACTTTATTGGCATCAAAGTGCCCCCCATAAGAAGATGCATGGACCTCCTTGATAAGAAGAAGTATGTCATCATTAGATGGCACACATAAGTACTGCAATTTATGTAACCATCCATCTTTGACGTGGAAATCTAAAAAATGTGTTTGATGTACCTATGTTGGGTATTGGATGCACATTGTGAGACAAAAATGTAGATTTGTAGAGTATTGTTACTTATAATGATAATGCAAGAACCTTAATGTTGAGTATTGAAAGCACATAAATTTAAGGATGACTAAGAAGATCAATTGTTTGGTTGGTGTTCCCCTTCATGTATTTTATTAAGAAATAGTGTTGTTGAATGTAAGATGCTCATTTGATATGTCATTATTCTTGTAGTTTTGTTTGTGCATTCAACAAAATAAAAAGATGATGATCATTTTGCAATACAATATCCTTACCCTACAAATAATGACATCATTGTTTGAGAGCTTGGACGAGGGCATAGAAATATTTAATGTAGGCATTGTATCAAAGATTGGCATCTAACAAACTTTCATAATGATATTAAGAAATTGGATTCCCTCCATCTTGTTTGAGGACGACTACAATAACATAGTGGAAGACATCTATCTCAAAAGGTTGTTGTAGGTGTGGAAAATGAAGAATGGAAGCATAGCATAATTTCTAATTCAAATGCTTAAAGGTTGCATCAACCTATGTAGTCCAAGAGAAGTGTGATTGGTTGGAAATATTTTGTATGGGCACACTTTATCTGAGAAATGAGGTATAAACTTATGGTAGAAATTGAGTCCTTCTAAGAAACTTTTGGGTTATGTGTTAAAGCGAGGCACGAGCAATCCAAAAGATATTTAACATTGGATGGATCTTCTGAATACCGACATGGGGTATAAGAAATCTAGACTAATGAAAAATAGTTTCCTTAAATGAAGATTTATGCCTTTTCACCTATAACTTGTGAGTTAGTAACAAATCTGAAATGGTGTAGATATGGTGGAGTCCCAAGTCTTTTTGAAGATTAAGATTTCATCAACGAATATGATAACAGAACATTACAAATGTGGCCTAAATATAATGTTAATGAATCTCATAAATGTTATTGGTGCATTGGTGAGACTCAATGGAATAGCCATCTGTTCAAAAAGACTGAATTTCGTTTTAAAAGTGGTATTCCATGTGTCACTACTCTTCACACAGACATGAGTTCCAACTTAGTAAAGTAGTGATCCCATACGAAAGGAAGTCGCAAGGACCACGCCAAGGTTGAGTGCGGTGTAACTCAAGGACGAAGGCTGCAACGGGGAGTGTAACCCATGAGGAGAGCCCGCAACGGGCAGTAAACTTGTGAAAAAGTGGGGCCGCCAAGGGAAGTGGTCATTCACACTGAGATTGAAGCAACGAAACTTGAGAAAATGGGTTGTAATGGGTGGTGAATCTCATGATACAAGGCCTCTTATGATACAAGGCCTAAAAGGGGTAATGAAACACACGGAAAGGGAGCTACAAAGTGATAAGTGTAGACTTCCCATCGCATGCTCTATAAAGTTAAGGGAAAGGGGCGCTAAGCGTTGGGGGCCTTAACACACACATATATATAAGAATCCATTTTTTTACTTTCGCTTTCATTGTTGCTATTCGCCATTGGTCGCCACACACCAAATTGGATAAGTGGAGCATCAACCGGTCACATTGTATAGAAGACTTCACCACTGACGATCAAGCGAGTCCATTGTGACAATCTAAGAGATCTTAAACCCTCTAAGCTAAGGCTTTTCCCGTCGATTTGTCCTCTCGGGTTGTGATCAAACGAGTGGAATTTTCACCCTATTTTTTGAACAGTATTGTGTGTGAAGACCTTGAACTCGAGATGATGTTCATGACACCTTTTCTAGGATTTTGTTTTAGCCATAGGATCCCTCACTGATGATTTGGTGCTTGGACTAAGAGGACCTCTAGGTCAAAAAATTTCCTACCAGACCAGTCGTGCTAGCATGAGGGAACCATTCTTCTTCTCTGCCTCGTGAAACACTATTTCATGCAAAGTCTTTAATTCAAACCGGTGTTATCATTCCTATATAGTAATTTTGGAGTGTTGGTTTGGTCATAAGGTTTAAAAGTAATTATTTTGATATGTACACAAATTCTCTCGGGATTGTTATAACTAATATGGTAGGAACCATGAAAATAGAAAGAGGATTGAATTGATTATTTTGTCTGCATGATATATGTTTTATTATTATATTTTCATAGCCTATATTTCATGGACAATGATACTGCTTCCTATGGATCACATGAACAAACCATGTCTCATCGAAAGAGTCGGCTACAATCAAAGACCATCCAAGAAGTTTCATCCAGTGATGAAATGATAGAAAAGGCGTAGACACCCACTCTCCTATTGCAATTCAATGACACAAAGACTACCACCGGATCTGACCCTGAATACCGATGAGGAGAGATGTACCAATTCTTCCGGGCGGAAGAATACCAATCGACAAGGATAGACAAGATCCCGTTGTATCATAATATTAGATGATCTAGGATTCATAAAGCAACGGCTAGACTAGAACTATTCCTATGTGCAAAAATAATGAAATGGCTCCTTCCTTGCACTAATGAAAAGAGGTGCATTATCAAGAATGCCATATGAGATCCCATAACCTCTTTCGATCCAACTACCATGAGAAAGTACTATAAATTCCCGGCACCAGAGATCAGCCCGATGGATGAATGGAAGCAGTTGATACAACTTAACTATATAACCTTCATTAAACAGGTTTGGATTCTAGACAAACAATTTCACCAAAATTACAACGGTAGTGCTAAAAGTGCAAGACGGTTTATTCAACAACAATCATACTTTCCTATGTCCTTGTATCTTATAGATACAGTTTGTATATCAAATCAATTTATAGGTATGGGATGGCACTAGGTCCCCGGAGAAACCCCCATAGATGTATGTTGTCAAGTTCTTTGGGATCAAAAGCACATCAATAATTACAAGCAAATTTGGAAGGAGTTCATTAGGCCATTATATACAATTATACATGGGACATCGACAAAGTGTATCTTGGATAATGCAATTGGCACAGTAACACAACTGGGCGATTGGTACTTGATTTTATTTGTGGATATACAAGGCATCAAAGCACCTAACATTATGCCCATGTATGTTATAGACTTCATGATCATAGATGATTTTAGGGGCGAATTTTAGCCCATGGGTGAATTTTAGGGGGGTTTTAAAATTTATTGGGCGATTTTTTTATATGGAAAATATTTTCTATAATTTAATAAATTCGTCCAATATTTATTTAAAAAATAATTTCTACCAAACCATTAGCCCTCCCGTATTTATGAGGGAGAGCAAAGAAAATCGATTTCGCCCTCTTAAATTCCCCCAAAACTCTCCATTCGCCCTGAATTTCTAGTTAAATTCTTCTCAAATACTTCATTCGCCCCTGATTTACAGACATGGAGATTTCTAGCAACTATTTCGCCCTCAATTTTCAGCAAAATTAATCTTGAATGCTTCATTTGCCCCCGATTTCCAACAATGGAGGTTTCTATTACCTACATTCACCTCGATTTGCAGCAATGGAGGTTTGTAGCATGTTCACCCTGATTTGCAACAATGGAGGTATATAGCAGGTTCATTCACCTCTGATTAGAGATACCCTTATTTTCATGCTTTTGTAATTGGATTTGTCATGGAGATTTGTAAAGTAACTTGAAATATGGAAATACTCTGGTTTTTTGCTTGTATGCATGCGATTTAGATGTGTAGGTATATGGAAACTTGGGTGAAAAGTTTGACCTCTGAGTGAGAATAATTATATATTGTCAATTCCTTGTTATGGGCATGAGTAAGCTTGAAACCTATTCTCAACATATTTGGTATGGCTTTAATGTTCATAAACTATGCAAATTTGTGCCAATATTGTAGGCTTGAAATAGAGTGGGGTATGTGCCTTCTTCTAAGATTGCTTCTTTGGTATTATTTGATCTAGAACTTGATTCTCTAGTGGGCATTTTACATGACCTAGTGACGAAGGTTGATCTTGATTGCTTGACTCCAACAACAATAATTGTGTATTTCAATTTGTTTACTTTTCTAGATCATGGAAATTTGGATTATGCATAGTATTGGTCTGGTTTTTGAAGAATACTTTTTATTATACCTTGCATCTTTGATTTCTTTAAAGTGTAAAATGATGACTACCATTGAAGTTCATCTTGAACTTTAAAAACATTTTTTGAATATTTATTTTATCCTTGGCATATGTGTTGAGCTAGATACAGTGTTGGTATTGAGGCCCAAGTTGTGATTTTCATTCTATGATTATAGGAAATTGTTTTAAAGGTATGCACCACATTGGGCTCAAAGTTATGGACATTGTTTGCAAATGTTAAACCTTGTCTTAGTATATTTCCTTGAATTGTTTGTATTGATGATATCATTATATTTATCAAAGATAGCTGATCAAATATGCCTAATGACAATTTTATGTCAATGCTTAGTTCTCTGTACTTTATGCACTAATAATCCTTTGAGATTTCTTTGAAAATTATGGATTTATGCAAATTCTTTTCTTTTCAAACACACTTCTCTTGGATTCAACATATTTGTCTTCAAGATTTGTAAAGTAACTTGAAATATGGAAATATTCTATTTTTTTGCTTGTATGCCTGGAATTTAGATGTGTAGGTGTTTGGAAACTTGGGTAATGAATTTGACATCTAAGTGAGAATAATTATATATTGGCAATTCCTTGTTGTGGGCCTGAGTAAGCTTGAAACCTATTTTCAATGTATTTGTTTTGGCTTCACTATTCATAGACTGTGCAAATTCATGCCAATATTGCAAGCTTGAAGTTGAAATAGTGTGGGGTATGTGCCTTCTTCTAAGATTGCTTCTTTGGTATTATTTGATCTATAACTTGACTCTCCATTGGGCATTTTACATGGTTTGGTGATGAATGTTGAGCTTGATTTCTTGATTCCATCAACAATCATTTTGTATTTCAATTTTTTTACTTTTCTAGATCATGGAAATTTGGACCATGCATAGTATTGATCAGACTTTTGAAGAATACTTCTTATTATACCTTGCATCTTTAATTTCTTTGAGGTATAAAATGATGTTTACCATTGAAGTTCAGCTTGAACATTAAAAATATTTTTTGAACATCTATTTTGTCCTTGGCATATGTGTTGAACTAGATACAGTGTTGGTATTGAGGCCTAAGTTGTGATTTTCATCCTATGAATGTGGGAATTTGTTTCAAAGGTGTGCAATACATTGGGCTCAATTTTCTAAACATTGCTTGCAAATGCCAAACCTTATCTTCGTATACTTCCATGAATTGTTGTTAACACCCAAAAAGTGCTCACTACCTCATCTCCCTCATTACATGACTCATTTGTCCATATTTCCTACCATATTTGCCTCCAAAACCTTAAAAAACCCATCAAAAAGCCTCCAAAAGGCCAAAAACCCCCTTTTTGCCCCAAAATAATGTAAATTCCTCCAAAAATAGCAAAAACTCTCTAAAAAGGGAATAAAAAATACAAAAAAGAGAAAAAAGAGGGAAAAAATGAAGCAAAAACCCTATACAGCTGACCTAAACCATATGGTGCCCAAAACCATGGGTCAGCACTCCACCACTAAAAACCTATAAATAGGTGATGGAGGCTCCCCATTTTTCATCCACAATCATCCCTATCCTTACGCTACTGAAAATTCCCTTGAAACCCTAGCTCTCCACTTGGAGCTAATTCTTGAGAACCATTTTGGCCCCATTTCCAAAACATCTTTAGAAGAAGGAGAAGGAACAACACTAGAGCTTGAAAGCAACCTTCTTGGACTGCTGCAAAGGCTCCACCAACCTCTACATCTGAGGTAATTTTTAATACAAAAAGAGAGATCTTCACCATATTTTCATGGTTTGTTATTTATGTTCATGCTCATGTTAGTTTAATTTTATTTTACTGTGCTGTCATATTTCACCATTTTTCTGAACTTCTACTAAGGAGTCCCTTCTCCTTAATAGGTGCTCATTTGCACAAGCTAGGGTGAAAACCCTAGCTACAGTTTTGGCGACTCCCCTAGTGTTCCTTTGAATTTATGGTTATAGTTTTAAACGTTTTTAATTTTCTGCAATATTTTTCTGTTTTTTCCCTTCGGCTGCCGTAAACCACATATTTTTTCCCCATAGTTGCCATCCGACCACGGCTTTCAGACTGTTACCTGCGATCCAACCGCGGCTCTCAGACTGTTCCCTGCGATCTACCGATGGTTTTCAGTCTGTTAACTGCGATCTGACCGCAGCGCTCAGCCTGTTTTCTGTGATCCGACCGCGGCTGCTTACCAGTTACCCGCAGTCCGCCTGCGACTTTCAACCATTTTCCTGCTATCCGCCTGCAACTTTCGGCTTTTTCCCGCGGTCCACCTGCAACTTTCAACCATTTTCCTGCTATCCGCCTGCGACTTTCGGCCTTTTTCCCGCGATCCATTTGTGGCTTTCAGCCATTTTCCTACTATCTGCTTGCGACTTTCGGCCTTTTTCCCGCGGTCCGCCTTAGGCTTTTAGCCATTTTCCCGCGATCTGCCCGCGACTGTCGACCTATTTCTCGCGGTCCGACCGCGCAGTTTCGCCACAGACCCGCAATCTATTTTCAGCACTTTTCCCCTGTTTGAACCCAGCAATTTGCTGCAATATTTTATGCACCTGCACAGCCACCTGTCCTATCTGCAGCCATACTTCCCTACAGCCTTTTTCTGTAATATTATTTCTATTCCATTCACAGAATTTTTTAAATTTCAGCATTTTAATTGAAAAGAGAAAATTTTGCATTTCAAAGTTTAATTTCTGCATTGTTATTTTTAGTTAGAAAGTTTCCCACCCCGTGGCACTTTTACTTGGGTTCATCATCTCACACGCACACACTCTGTCACCTAATTCAAGTGAGCCCTAAAATACTACTTAACACAACCAAAATTCTAACCCCACTTGGGGAACACATAAGAATCTTGTAGTTAGGTAGGATCGGGGGGATAGGCATCCAAATAATACCCCTCGGTTGCTTACACTTGAGACACAGTTGTTGTCCATTAGGGAACCAAAATCCCCTAGTATTTTTTGGCACGGTCACAACCAGTTTATCAGAGAGCCTCTCCCCTAGGAGGGTTGAAGTAGCCAGACTGGTTCCGGAGGCCTGAGTGGAATACCGCACTCCATTCAGTAACCGAAGGATACCTTTCATAGTTCTCGTTGTACTACCCATATGGGGGTACAGCGGCGATAGAACCAAACTGCAGATTCACCTTTTCTGGACATGTCATGAACGGGGTATCTTAGTTGCCTTTCTTCTAGGATTGACTACCCGGTGTCCCTCCCGGTAGGGGGAAATCTTTAGCTACTTGGCTCTACTATCCATATTGTCTGACTTGGATTTCATCACCTTGCAGAGGATATGTTTGGTTGAGTCAGAATACTATTTAGCTAGGTGTTTGCATGCTCCCTTACCTCCCTTTGGTCTAGCGAGTCCACCATTTCTTATTTTTTAGGAAACCTGCTGCTTGTGGTATTCTGACCATTTCTATTGATACTTCGCTTATTGTAGCACCTCTGTTACAGTAAGTGTTTTGAGTTGGTTGTTGGCCTGAGTGCCATATTTTTTGCACTTTCCTTCTGCACACTCGGTTGCATTAGGGTTTTTAAGCTGTTTTTCACTCAACACAACCCCCAGACACTTGACACCATCTGTCACCATTGAGTCCCCGAGACATTCTCGGCGCCTCTGGGGCGAGCTCCCGCAGCACAGTTCTCTTGACATCACCGTCATAGACGTAGATCTTCATCACTTGATACCACTCATCATAGATCTCGAGCTTTGTCACTTGACTCCACTCGTCAATGGCATAGAACTCCGTCACCCGTTCTAGATGCCCCTTATTTTACCTCTGATTCTAAGGCAGAGTCCGAGAACCCCACTTACACTGCACCAACCAGCCCCATGGCTGGCATGACTTCCAACCCTTTCTTTGTAGGGACCATTGGTGGAGCATCCACCACCACACCAACTACCACACCCGCTTTGGGTATGCCCTCGATGGGGCCCACATCTACCATTCCTATCACTGTACCCATTCCAGTAGCTAGCATACCCATCCCAACTCCATCAGTGACTCACGCTACCCTTAGCGGTGCAGGACCGTCCCATACCGCTTTCGTTCCTCCACCTGGGGGCAACATCCCAAACCCAGCCCCTCCACTCGGGGTCATTGGCCCCAACATGGTCACAACCACTAGTATGTCACATCCTTCTACTAGTTTTCCATTCATGGCTAGTCTCAACCTTCCTGACCTGGCCAGACTGACTAACGATCCCATCAGACATGACCCTGCATGGCCTCACATGCCCACCAAGCTCTCCTCCGACATCCCTAAGTTTGAGGGAAAGGCAGGTGAAGACCCCCATAACCATATTATGTCCTTCCATCTATGGTGTTCCTCCAACTCCATAGTGGGCGACTCTGTCCGCCTCCGTCTGTTACAGCGCACCCTCACTGGCTCTGCAGCTAAGTGGTACATTGAGCAACCCCATGGGACCCATGCCACCTTTACTTCCCTTGCCTCGACTTTCCTGCAGTTCTTTCAATTACCTGTCTGCTATGACGCGGGAGTTGAGATCCTACTGTCTTGCAGACAGAACACGGCTACCCACATCACTGACCACATTCATGAGTGGTGTCAACGCCGCAGCCTCTGCAAAATCAAGTTAGACGACCGTATCTTCTTAGATTGGTTTCTAAAATCTCTCCTTCCTATAATTGCCAAGGATGTGGCATCCAAGCGACCCCAATCCGAAGAAGAGGCCATCCTCAAAGCCCAACAATTTGACCTTATTTACGCCCAGTCTGGTTATTTATATTTCATCATACCTGACGCTCCCCATGGTGATTCTTCCCGACACGATGCGCGGGGGGAATCCCATACCGCAAACGGCATCATTGGCTTCATTGCCTCACATACTCAGCCCTTTTCCATAACACGTCCTATCCATGGCCCTGACCTTTCGTGGGCTACATCCCATTCCGAAGCAACCAATTCATATGCTCCCATGGCACATCATCACCATTCCCACGGAACCTCATGCCCACCTCAATGCTTTGGTCATGCATCCTCCGCTTACACCCCCCCCCCCCCCCGTCGCACCTCAGCCATATTACCACCCACAGGCTGCACCAGCTCCTGTATCCTCTCAAGCCCAACCTGCTTATTACCTGCCATAGGCAGCCCTTGCGACAAACTCACAACCCGTTCTGCAGACATATCAGCAACCCCCACAAGGTTCAGCACCTGCGCTGCCTCCACCTACTTATTATCCACCGCAGCCTGCTCCCGCACCTGCACAACCCCAGAACCCACCTGCCACCCAAGGGCAAGTGTATGCGCAACAAAATCCACAGCCAAACCAAAATAACCAGCGCCAACAGGGCCAGCAAAACCGCGGCAAAGGCTGTAACTGTGGCAACAACCCCCCTCCAGACCAAGGCGGTCAACCTCCCAATCCCCCAAACAACAATAACGCGACACCTGCCAACCAAAACCCTGATCGACCGCCCAAACAAGCCAAAAATCCTAATTTGCGAACAAACCATCCTTGTTCTATTTGCGGGGTCTATGGCCACTACACACACGCTTGCCCACATTTAAAGCAGGCTCGGCAACTCTGGACTGATGATGCCCACCACCAAGGGCATGCGGCTCCTCAGGCGCCGCCCAACCCCCCACCACCTCAGAATCAACCCTTGGTGCTACAAAACCCTTTACCGACCCAAGGCGTAGTGAACACTCAGCTATTGGATCCCCCTCAAGGAAACGTGCCACCACAACAACAAATCACTTATGCCGCTCCTAATCAACCCATGTTAGACTCAGATACCCATCACTTGTTAATGATGTCATCCACCGATGTCAACCTTCAAACCCGTCGGAACCAATATGGCTCCACCCCTGAAGCCCCTCCCACCGACAAAAACACTAATGCTCATCCCACTGATCAGTCGTTACGAATACCTCCAGCTCCACTAGATGGCACCTCCAAAACACCTCGCTTCCCACTTCACTGCATCAACAATAACCCCAATGCTCGCGCTGCGTCTAATTGCAACATTGTAGATGACTTAGCCCAGTCCCCCACAGCCATGTCTGCGTTAGAGGTCTTAAAAAACTATCCTTCCCAGCGCAACACTTTGCTCTCCGCCATTGGTGCTATTGACCCAAATGATTCATGAATGATGGCCTTCGATTTGGACCAATCCGAACCACGCCTGCCTTCCACTTTAGCGTTCCAAGTTTCTGTATCCGTTCGGAATCTTGTCATCCATCGATGCATTATCGATGAAGGTGCCTCTACATGCGTTATGTCCACATTCGTTTGGCAAAAGTTGGGATCCCCTACTCTCTAGCAGTCCACCACTGCGTTGCGAGCCTACAACGGCCGTTCGGCTCAAGCCCAAGGTCTCTTAGCTAATGTCCCCATCCAGTTGGTTGGTAAAACAATGCTCATTGACATGGAGGTCATCAAAGCCCAACTTGATTATAACCTCTTACTTCGCCGTAGTTACATGTATGCCATGCGGGCGGTTGCCTCATCCGTTTTTCGTACCATGATGTTCCCCCATGACGGACGCGTGGTCAAGGTCGATCAACTCACCTATTACGATCCCAATGCCCCCACTGCACCCGAAAATGTTCTCCCCGTGGTTGAACAACCTGCTTGGGGCACAGCTACTTCGTTGGTTTCCTCAGTGGGACCTGGAGTCTACTTAGATACGCCAATGACTTCAACATTCCAAGCCATTCCACCCCCGTCACCCATTTTTTTAAGCTCTTTTCTGACTCCTAAAACAATGAAAAGATCGCCGACCAATCTTGCTTCCTTTCATGCTCGTTAAAGTACCTGAAAGGGTGTCTATATGGTATAAGTTTAACCCTTTTCCGGACCTGGTAGACTAATTACAAAAAAGGAATACTCTAGTCACACCGGCTAGAAGAGTTCTTCATTGCATCCTTTTATGCTTCTTCGGGCCTTGGAGACTAACACACGAAAAAGCACCCCCCTGGAGTCTTCTTATTGCTTTCAGACTCTATAAAATTGAAAGCAACCACAAGCACGCACCGTCCTGGGCTCGTACAAATCCACACGACGGTACCATTCCATTATTTTAGAGTCTCCTTATCACTTTCAGACTCCTTAAAATTGAAAGCAATCACGATCATGAACTGTCCTAGGCTCGTATAAATCCACACGACAGTACCATTTTGAACACACTTCTTCTAGTTCCTTAACCCATGAAGAAGTTCCCCCTGTGCCTCTCGGAACTGTGATCGATCATCTCGGCAGCACCCCCAATAAGGTCGCCTTTGTTCAAAGTATTCTGTAGTCTCCTGCCATCTTACACCAACTTGAGTATCACTCATACCAGTCACTATCCTTGATCCATTATAGCTATGATCCCTTTCCCACCAGTCAGTTTCATATGCTGCCCGATCATCCCCGCCATCATACTCTGATCAAAGGAAGTTTGAGTCCACCCACTCTACTCGCCCAGTTATCCCCCACCCCCCAGTATGTCAGTCCTACCATCAGTACTCTCACACTTTGGTTCTCCACCTCATGCTCCTATCAAGAAAACATCATTGCCTTGCTAGTTGCAGGCCTCCCTCTGTCGATGCCAACCCATCTATTCCAGAGGATAGACCCAGAGGTCCCTGCACCTTGGACTCATCACCATCTGTGGTGAGTGCCTACGGACCATTTTGAGAGGAGTCATCAGTGCCTTTCCAAGTGGTTTTTTCTCACATGCTCGACTTCAACACCTTGATTGCATCGTTGAGAATCGCGCAGGGTATATATCCCTTTAGTTATTGGTCGAAGACCCTAGATTTCCCCTGACTCTAACACATTGTTGAGTCACTTCGGAACACCCAGTTATATGTTCCCGTGGATGTTCAGGTTGCGTTGGTGCTTGTATTCGAAAGCCATCCAGTTATATGCTTCCTTGAGTACCCAATTTAGTTCAAGTTCAACGTACCATTGAGGGTATGACCCCCCGTCACTATGATCTAGCAGTTCATCAGTCCCTCTGGTACCACACTCAGCATCACTATTGATATTCCAGTGTATCAGTTCTTCAGCTCAGGCATGGTCAACCCAGCAGTATGTCCCAGATTTTGTGTCCCCTCTGGACCCTTATTATGTACACAGTGGTTCTCCATGTATCCTTCAGGCCCCCATTTTTGGGCCTCATTGTTATGTTTTATATATCTCTTGATACGAGCATGGGTATGCCTGCCTCGTCCATATATTGAGATTCTTCCTCATTCATTATTTGAGGCCATGTATATTTCAGGTCCCCATTTTTTGGACCCCCTTGTTATTGTTCTATATCTTGATACGAGCATGGGAATGCCCGCCTCGTCCATATGTTCAGATTATTCCTCATTCATTATTGAGGTCATTTACTTTCAGTTTTTGTAGTTTGTTCGGGACCGTTGTTCCGGGCTCTAGTTCGTTTCTTCTCCTCTCCACATCCCAGGAAAACCATAAAAGACTTATGATGTCTATCGGCCATATGATGAGCTCATGCCCTCATACATCAGGGGGCAATTTGTTAACACCCAAAAAGTGCTCACTACCTCATCTCCCTCATTACATGACTCATTTGTCCATATTTCCTACCATATTTGCCTCCAAAACCTTAGAAACCCATTCAAAAGCCTCCAAAAGGCCAAAAAAACCATTAAAAAGCCTCCAAAAGGCCAAAAAACCCCCCTTTTTCCCCCTAAATAATGTAAATTCCTCCAAAAATAGCAAAACCCCTCTAAAAATGGAATAAAAAATACAAAAAAGAGGAAAAAGAGGGAAAAAATGAAGCAAAAACCCTATACAGCTGACTTAAACCACATGGTGCCCAAAACCATGGGTCAGCACTCCACCACTAAAAACCTATAAATAGGTGATGGTGGCTCCCCATTTTTTATCCACAATCATCCCTATCCTTACGCTACTGAAAATTCCCTTGAAACCCTAGCTCTCCACTTGGAGCTAATTCTTGAGAACCCTTTTGGCCCCATTTCCAAAACATCTTTGGAAGAAGGAGAAGGAACAACAGTGGAGCTTGGAAGCAACCCTCTTGGACTGCTGCAAAGGCTCCACCAACCTCTACATCTGAGGTAATTTTTAATACAAAAAGAGAGATCTTCACCATATTTTCATGTTTTGTTATTTATGTTCATGCTCATGTTAGTTTAATTTTATTTTACTGTGCTGTCATATTTCACCATTTTTCTGAACTACTACTAAGGAGTCCCTTCTCCTTAGTAGGTGCTCATTTGCACAAGCTAGGGTGAAAACCCTAGCTACAATTGTATCTATTGAAGATACCATTATATTTATTAAAGGTAGCTGATCAAATTTGTCTATTGACATTTTTATTTCAATGCTTAGTTCTTTAGTACCTTATGCACTAATAATCCTTTGAGATTTATTTGAAAGTTATGGATTTATGCAAATTCTTTTCTTTTCAAACACACTTCTCTTGGATTCAACATATGTAAAGTAACTTGAAATATGGAAATATTCTATTTTTTGGCTTGTATACCTAGAATTTATATGTATAGGTCTTTGGAAAATTGGGTGACGAATTTGACATCTAAGTGAGAATAATTATATGTTGGCAATTCCTTGTTATGGGCCTGAGTAAGCTTGAAACCTATTTTCAACGTATTTGTTATGGATTCATTGTTCATAGACTGTGCAGATTTGTGCCAATATTGCAAGCCAGAAGTTGAAATAGAGTGGGGTATGTGCCTTCTTCTAATATTGCTTCTTTGGTATTATTTGATCTAGAACTTGACTCTCCATTGGGCATTTTACATGGTTTGGTGATGAAGGTTGAGCCTGATTGCTTGATTCCATCAACAATCATTTTGTATTTCATTTTTTTTACTTTTCTAGATCATGGAAATTTGGACTATTCATAGTATTGATCGGATTTTTGAAGAATACTTCTTATTAGACCTTGCATCTTCAATTTCTTTGCAGTATAAAATGATGCTTACCATTGAATTTCATCTTGAACTTTAAAAACTTTTTTTGAAGAACTATTTTATCCTTGGCACATGTATTGAACTTGTTAATTTTTTAGCATTAATTCAAAATACTGTAGGATCTTTACTGAGAGAGTAACATGTACAGTATATCAATGCATATCAATCATAGCAAGCATATCAATCATCACAAGATGCAAACATAAGAGACAATAGACACACAGAGTTTCTGTGGGGAAAACCCTAAGGTGAAAAACCCCACAAATTCCTTAGAGATAGAGAGAGCAATGATACAACCAAAGTACACAGAGATAGTCTCCTCCTAGCAGCTGATCCTCCTCCTCACATGTGCGCCACTTTCCGAGTGATGTAGAGTGAGATAATGAGATGATCAAATAGAGAGATCCCGCTCTCTATTTATACTTGTTCTGAGCAACCTAATAAACCTATGGGGTCGACTTGTCTAACTCGACCTAATAACCCCAGGTTAACTTAATCAGGACCGAACCCACACATGGTGGTCTAATAACCCATTGGCAAGTTACGACACTTGTCAATACAAATGACGACACTTCCGTATAGAGGAATAATACATTTCTATAGGAGTACAATAAAATACATAGATGAAATACATTTCGAAGTTACATATACATCAACACTCCCTCTTAACTAGGAAGGTATTTCTCGACACAGATCTGCTAGCACAAGTCTTCTTCTCTGGATCATCATTAGCAAATCATCGTCCTCGAATCATCGTCATCGTCACTACTGCTGCTATCTCAATCAATCTATGATCTACTCGTCATAGGAAGTTCTACAAAGCCAGTCCTTTTTCATACTGGATGTAGGCCCACCACCTATAGGTCTTCATCATCACTGGCCATACTGTGGAATACTCAGGACTGATTACGTGCCTCAACAAAACCTCGAAAGAGCATCCCAGGACTGATTACGAGCACACTGCTCAACCTATCGGATCTCCCAGGATCTTTTACATGTTGACCTTCATAAAACCTACTCAGAGCATCCCAGGATGTTACGAGAAACCGTTCTACCTATCTGGATCTCGATAGAGCATCCCAGGATGTTACGAGCACACCGCTCTACCTATCCGGATTTTAAAGGATCTTTTCTATGCAAAACCGTAGCAAAACCTACTCAGAGCATCCCAGGATGTTACGAGCAAACCGCTCTACCTATCTGGATCTCGATAGAGCATCCCAGGATGTTACGAGCACACCGCTCTACCTGTCTGGATTTTAAAGAATCTTTTCTATGCTACCTACACAACCTTTCCACGACCATAGAGTATCAACCCGATACTCAACATACATCATCCTGATGTACATCATCACCTGATCAACCCGATCATCATCATAGCATCAACCTGATGCACATCATCTGGAGCAACATCCTGAAGCTCGTCATCTGTGATCATCCTGATCATCATCATAGCATCAACCTGATGCATATCATTTGGAGCAACATCCTAAAGCTCATCATCTTTGATCATCCTGATCAAACATTATGGCCATCTAATGCATACAAAGTATCTACCTGATACATATCATCATACATGATCTACCTGATCATACAAATGCATCCATCTGATATACATAATGCATCCACCTGATACATACATAAGTACATGATCTACTTGATACATATACAAAAATACATGATCCACCTGATCATACAATGTATCCACCCAGTACATAAATACATGATCCACCTGATCATATCAAGCATCCAACATGATGCATATACAAATACATGATCAAACTGATCAAAGCCTACAACATGATGCATATACAAATATATCAAGCCTCCAACATGATGCATATACAAATGCATGATCAAACTGATCAAAGCATCCAACTGATGCATATATAGAGCAGTAACTGGAGCATCATCCAACGCTTACATCCACATCCATGGGAAGGATCCTCCTCTCACCATGCTTGGAATGGCTCCTGCAAATGTGTCCATCACTTCTTCCTCTAAGTGTCGTCAATCTGAAGAATACCAAGCATCTCTCTGAAGTACTCGAACTTCACTCTGGCTAGTGGTTTCATCAACACATCTGCAATCTGCTCATCCGTCGCAACATACAGGAGCTTCACTACTCCTCTCTGCACCATATCTCTGATATAGTGATATTTGATCTCGATGTGCTTCGACCTGTCGTGGAACACTGGGTTCTCAAACAGCTTCACACAACTCTGGTTGTCACAAAAGATACTAGTAGCCTCCAGCGGGAGATCAAATAACTCAGACAGTAGCTTCCAGAACCATACTGCCTCACAATTAGCCGAACAAGCTGCAACATATTCTGGTTCGGCTGTATTCAGTGCTACGCAGGACTGCTTCCTGCTAAACTAAGAGATCACACCTGATCCCATACTAAAGCAACACCCAGATGTGCTCTTCCTATCTGCAGCGCTGCCAGCCCAATCTAAATCAACATAACCCTACAGGTTAAACTTTTGATTCGCATCATACTTGAGCCCATAATCAACTGTACCCTTCAGGTACCTCAAAATATGCTTTACAGCAACTAGGTGAACACCTCTGGGATCCGCCAGGAACTGGCTCAATGTGTTCACCGCAAAGCAAATATCTGATCTAGTGTTCGTCAGGTACATCAAAGACCCAATGATCTGAAGATACACAGTGACATCAACCGGATCAGATGAAGCATCACACAGAAACTTCAGGTTCGATGCCATCGGTGTGGCCATGGCCTTGCAGTCCATCATCTCGAACCTCTTCAGGATCTCTACTGAATACTTCCCTTATCCAAGGAAGATTCCATCTACACTCTGCCACACCTCCATGCCTAGAAAATAGTGCATCATCCCCAAGTCCTTCATCTCGAACTCGGCAGCAAGCTTCCTCTTGGTATCCGTAATCAAACTATCTTCTCCTATAACAAACAGGTCATCCACATACATAAGTAGTATCACTGGATTGCCTTCCTCAACCTTGTAGTAAAGGTTGGTATTTGCTTTACTCTTGGTAAAGCCTAAACTGGATAGAAAGTCGTCCATCCTACCATACCAAGTTCTAGGAGCTTGCTTCAAGCCATACAAGGCTTTCTTCAGTCTGCACACATATGACTTCTGTCATGTGTCTCAAAACCAAGTAGATGCTCCACATACACTTCCTCTTCGACTACACCATTCAAGAAAGTTGTCTTGACATCCATCTGGTGTATCTTCCATTTCATCACTGCAGTCAGGGAAAGCACTGATCTAATGGAAGTGTACCTGGCTACAGGAGCAAAATTCTCTTCATAGTCTATTCCCTCTTTCTGAGAGAAGCCACGAGCTACAAATCTTGCCTTGTATTTCTCTATGCTACCATCTGCAGCGTGCTTGATCTTGTAGATCCATTTGGAAGTCACAACAGACTTCCCTTCAGGTCTTGGGACTACATCCCAAACATCATTCTTCATGATAGACTGATATTCCTTGACCATGGCATCCTTCCATTCTTTCTTTTCCGCTGCTTCTTCATAACTGGAAGGTTCTTTCTTCATGATGTCACAGAGTAAGGCAACATAATTGGTGTGAGATCTAGTTCTCTTCCTTGCTCTGTGTTCTTCTTCTGGAATGCCATACCTTTCTGCATCTTAAATGAGCTCTCTAACCCATGCAGGTTTCCTCTTGTGAGAGTCCTTCTCACGAGGTGGGTCTATAGGTTCTTGCGGATCTTCAATTTCACGATCAACATCTGGAATCGCTTCAGTCATAGTAATGTCTTGAAATCTGGTTTCCTTTGGTTCTTCATGATCTTCAACAGGTGTCTTCCTTGATTTGATGAATGCTGAGTTTTCATCAAATGTTACATCCCTGCTGACATCAATCTTCTTGAACCCTGGAAAGTATATTCTGTAAGCCTTCGAGCTTTCATTGTAACCCACAAAGATACCCTTCTTTCCTGAAGGATCTAGCTTAGTCCTCTTTTCCTTTGGGACATGAGTGTATACTGGACAACCAAATATTCTGAGATGGCTGAATTTAGGTTTCTTACCAGAGAAGACCTCTTTTGGTGTCTTGTTGTCCAATATCTTGTGGGGTGTTCTGTTCTTCACATATACAGCTGTCCTAGCTGCTTCTGCCCATAGATGCATAGGCAGATCCTGGTCATGCAGCATTTCCCGTGCCGCTTCCATGATTGTTCTATTCTTTCTTTCTGCAACTCCATTTTGTTGTGTATTATAGGGAGCAGTCAACTCCCTCTTAATCCCTAAATCACTGCAAAGCTTCTTGAAGTCACCTGAAGTGAATTCTCCGCCATTGTCTGATCTGAATGTCTTGATTTTCTTATCAGTTTGATTTTCCATCAAGGCTTTGAATTCCTTGACCTTGTTAAACACTTCATCTTTGTTCTTCAAGAAATAAACCCAAGTCTTCCTGGAGAAGTCATCAATGAAAGAGACATAGTAAACATACCCACTCAGAGAACTGGATGACATCGGACCGCATACATCGGAGTGGATAATTTCCAAGATTCCTTTTGATTTGCTTTCACTACATGGAAATGCCTTCTTTGTGTTCTTTCCTTTTGCACAACCTTTGCAAACACCTTCATGCTTGGTCTTGATTTAAGGAAGACCTTGTATAGCTTTGCTTGCAATTGGTAGTGCTTTGTAGTGCACATGTGCAAGCCTTCGATGCCAAAGTTCATTTGGCTCCATGGATTCATGTACCATGGCATGTTCAGGTTGTCCCTTCAATTTGTACAATCCTCCCTCTTGCTCTCCAATCACCACTACATCATCAATAGTTTTACCCTTTGGCCACATTAGGACTTGGCCATCTACAAATGCAACCCTCATGCCTTTTGCATCCAATGCATAGATGGAGAGTAGGTTCTTCTTGAGCCCAGGTACAAATAACACATCTTTCATCTTCAAGGACTTTCCAGATTCTAGGTTGTAGGAGGCTTCCCCACTTCCTTTGATAGGGTATTGATAATCATCCCCAAGTTTCACTTTATGGGGTGATTCATGTTCAGATAGATTTACAAAAGATTCTTTAAACCCAGTCATGTGTTTAGAAGCCTCACTGTCAATTAGCCAATCATTACAACCATTAGAAATAGTACCTGTGAGGGCTGAGATTAGAACATATTCATCTTCACTAGATGAGTCATCACTTTCTGCTCTAGCTTTCTTCCTGGGAGGTTCATCATCCTCAGCAGCATGAGCATGATATCTTCTTTTATTATTCCTCTTCTTCTTGTTGAAGTTGTTGTCTTTCTTCTTCTTGGGACAATTTGAAGAAAAGTGTCCCATTTCATTACATTCGTAACATCGAACATGAGATAGATCTTTCTTTTTGTGATGAGGGTGAGAATGTTTCTTGTTATGAGATTTCTCCCTCTTAAACTTGCTTCCCTTGGTGTGAGTTGTGAGGGCTTGATCTTCATTCCCCATCTTTTCTTCTCGTGCCACAAGCCTTGCTTATTCTTGTGAGCATTCTTCTCGTAGTCTGTTGAAGGATACCAACTTCTTTCTTGCACATATTCCTTGGATAAAATAATCCCATGACCTAGGTAAGCCATTTAGTGTGGTCATGACAACTTCACCATTGTCCACAATTTCATCCACAGCTTTGAGTTGTTCCTTGATCTGGGAGACCCTAGAAAAATAAGATTGAATGGATTCTCCATTCTGAAGATTTACCCCTTTCAATTGATTCCGCAGAGTCATCTTCCGATTTATGTTCTTCCCTTCAAATAGCTTGGATAGGGAATCAAACATCTCTTTGGGTGTCTTCAGAGATGACAAATGGGGGATGAGATGGTCTTTGATAGAATCAACAATGATTCTCTTTGCCTTGACCAAGTTCTTCTTGTGGAGGGCTTTAGCCTCTTCTTCCTCTGGGACAGGGACCTCTTCCCTTATGTAAGTATCCAATTCATTTTCTTCCAGGATTAACCCAATCCTATACTTCTATGCTCGGAAGTTATCAACCCCTTCAAGCTTATCTTCAACCTTGGTGTGGTGAGACATCTTCAAAGAGTACTTCAAATGGAAATAAAAAAGATTTAGGTCTTACCACTTGATTTGCTGAAAACTGGATTTGGTCCCGGATTAGGGTTTGTCAGAGAAAACCTAAAAATTCAAAATGTGAATTTCAACTTTTTGAAAGGATCGAAAGATGCGCCTTGATGAGCTGATCATCCTGGTGTATTTAGAATTTGAGTCCTGTAAAGTATCACCCTTTAGAAATGCCTTTTAGTCTTCCCAGATTCACTGGGGAGGACCCTGAATTAGGGTTTGAGTTTCCCAGAGTTTTACCGAGCCAAAAATCTCGATCCAAAGTTCTAAACTTCGATTTTTCCAAGGAGCTTTCAGCTATGTCTTCAGATTTCAGAAATTCCTATTTTTGTGGAAACCCTAATTTTTAGGGCCAAAACTGAAAGTGATCAAAATTGAATTCTGATTGGAAGATAGATTATCCTTGATGAGTAGAGTCAATCTACCTTCCTGATTTTCTAAAATTTGTGGAGACAAACCCAATAAATAAGAAACCCTAGTTTCCGCCACTTCAGGATGTCTTCTTCTCACGAAAGCTCTGATACCATGTTAATTTTTTAGCATTAATTCAAAATACTCTAGGATCTTTACTGAGAGAATAACATGTACAATATATCAATGCATATCAATCATCACAAGATGCAAACATAAGAGACAATAGACACACAGAGTTTCCGTGGGGAAAACCCTAAGGTGAAAAAACCCACAACTTCCTCAGAGATAGAGAGAGTAATGATACAACCAAAGTACATAGATATAGTCTCATCCTAGCAGCTGATCCTCCTCCTCACATGTGCGCCACTTTCCGAGTGATGTAGAGTGAGATAATGAGATGATCAAATAAAGAGATCCCGCTCTCTATTTATACTTGTTCTGAGCAGCCTAATAAACCTATGGGGTCGACTTGTCTAACTCAGCCTAATAACCCCAGGTTAACTTAATCAGGGCCGACCCCACACATGGTGGTCTAATAACCCATCAGCAAGTTACGACACTTGTCAATACAAATGACGACACTTCCGTATAGAGGAATAATACATTTCTATAGGAGTACAATAAAATACATAGATGAAATACATTCTGAAGTTACATATACATCAACAGAACTAGATATAGTGTTAGTATTGAGGCCGAAGTTGTTATTTACATCTTATGAATATAGGAATTTGTTTGAAAGGTATGAAACACATTGGGGTCAAATTTATGGACTTTGTGAGTCTTTTCACAACTACTACGGCTATGGAAAGGAGAAGCATTATCACCACTCCCATTTTTTTACAAGACTTGTATGAAAAACCTATATGCTTCCACATACCGATTGCAAAAGGTAAAAAATACACATATGTGTATACTTAGAGTCTATATACCAACTTATCAACTACAAATCTAGAGGATCAAATTGTAAGATTCCTAAATATGAAGCCAAAATCTATATGAAGGCTTGACCTGGGTCATCCCTTCTTAAATATCTAGACAACATACATTTCACAGTACAAAAGTCATTACTTGCAGTGACTAAAATGGAAGGGAAATGTTGATCAGGCCTCGGAATGTAACATCCTAAACATCCTAAATTTTGTTGTAAACATTATTTAAATTAGTATCTTCATAATTCTTTGAAAATAATTGCCTTTGGGAATGATCCACATATTACTCCAATAGAGGTTTATTTTTGTCAAACTTCCTTCATGCATAATTCATAAGCCTATAACTATCATTAGCCAAACCAGTTGTTCAAATCTGAAACATGCATAAGTGTGACCTTGAGAATACATTTTCATAACTTCAATAGAAACTTCTGAATTGCAATGATCAATATTTTCTAGAATAGGTGTAGTGTTGATATTAATCTCCAATATATGAATCAATCATTTGTATCCATGCAGTTCATATATCACAAAGAATGCATGAAACCAAGCCTTGATTATTTAGTTGTTTAAGATTTTATATGCATGTTGGCACTATTAGAGGGAGCATATTCATCATCATCACAGAGTCAATATTATTACTGAGGAATAATACAAATGTGAGACCATGGGGATGGTGAATGAAAAGTTTGAATCCATCCCAACCCAATCATGTTACATAGACTGAGAAATATATAATGACTTTCCGACAGCTGCAAAAAGTGCAAATAGGATCATATGGTTATGAAGTCAAAAAACATTTTTCTACCATGAGCTTTGGGGAAAATCTTATTCAATTTTAGGGTAGCTTGAAAATGCTTGTTTGGATTTGACTTGAGATTTTCCAAGAGAATTGGCAAGAGTTTGCCTTATTTAGTTGAGATCCCTAGTCATTTGAAATTATCTAGCATCCCAAGGTATGAAAGAAACAGAATCAATCAAAGACTAGTGACTTTCTTACAGGATCAAATACTGTAGGAAAATGCAACTATAGAGAATCTAATTTCTACTTTTAGCATAATTACTTGGAACATGTTACTGGTACAAACATAAAATGATCTTGTAAAAGCCTATGATGGATCTTTGTTACTGTTAAAACAAATAAGTTGAGTTCTCTTATTCTCAAGATGGATCTTGTAAAATCATATGATAAAGTGAATTGGGATTTTTTGAGACTTATGCTTACCATATTGGACTCCTGCTTGTTGTTACAAATTGGATTTTGGCTTGTGTTATGACGACGAATTTTGTGGTTCTAATAAATGGTAATCCCACCACTTTTTTCCAGAGTCATAGAGGGATTAGGTAGGGTTTTCCACTCTCACCCATGCTTTTTCTTTTGGTAATAGAGGGACTCAACATAATGATCTGTGCTGCAAGGAATGCAGGTCAGCTGATCGGAGTAAAGATTGTGCCAAATTTTTTTATCACCCATTTACTTTTTGTGGATGATGTTGTTCTTTTTGGAAGAGGCAATGTGGAAGAATGGAAAATGTTTCCAGGTATTACTCAGGTGTTTTTCTCAACCACAGGAATGGATATTAGTTTAAATAAATTTGCTTTTCTATACAGTAATGTGGAGGAAGAGGTTTTATTGCATATCTCTTGTATCTTCCCTTATAAAATGGCATTGCTTGATGATGGACTAAAATATTTGGGTTTTTATATAAAACCAAATGGGTATGATTATAAATATTGGAGTTGGTGTGAAATTCTAAATCACAACAAATCTAAGAGTTGAGTATACCTCACAGAGAAAGAATGAGCAGAAAAGATGAATTAGAGTGAAAACTATAGTAAAAATGAGCAGACAATTAATCATGCATGAGAACTCAGATAGGAGTAGAATAATGTCACATGATTCAATAATCAGTATAATGAACAATGATGTTTCAATGGAGATAATTCGAATCACACTGGAGAATTCAAACCTCAGTTGGTCTAGCATAGGAATTGTCACCACTGGAGTGCTCCGGAAGACTCAAACTCAACCAAATAGATCCTAAACTCAGTTAACTAACCAAGGAGGGTGCATTAGTGAGTTTGCCATGCAAAACAGTTGGAAAAGGGCGCATGAGGCCACAATCAGTGGCATTCGGAGCTCTAACCCCCCACAAGAGTCAGCTAACTCAGGTGGACTAAACTGGAACACTGAGTAGGTTCCTATAAAATAGGGAACTGACTAAAGTGGTCCTAAAATGATGCATGCAGGGCTCAGAAGGTGGTAGATGGATCCTAGATGACATATGCACACCACTAGGGGGAAAATGACATCATCAACTACTAGGAAAATTAAATAATGCTAGGTAGGACAAGGATGGAGTATTAAAATATCCTAACACCCCCCCTTAATCCATACTTTTTCATCCTAGGCCCTGGTTACTAAGACCAAAGGTCACCCATACAATCAAATAAATGATAAAAAATAAAGAACTGTCCATGAACCAAGGAAATGGGGAAAAACCTAATGGGAAAAATAATCCCTCCAAAAGGAGCAGCAGTAGGGAACTCAAACAACCTTCATACTAAGTAGAGAAGGAAAAAAAATTCCTGAGCGAAATCCTTTGCAAAAATATTGGCAATCTGCTCCTATGTAGGATAGCAATGCAGGTGCTAGATATGGATCTGGATCTGGATATGCTCCTTTGATGTACCTCCCACTATGTAGAAGTTTTATTTTCCAAAACAAGTTTTTTCAGGAACCCTTCTTGCTACTAGAGCGAATGGCTCATTGTGGTCCAAATCATGAACCTTTGAGTACCCTTTTTTAGACAACCGAGATTGTTGCTTGGTTGTAGATCCCCCATGGCAAGTCTCTTCAAGGGATTATGGATCAAACCCCACCATCATGTAGCACCTCTTTGAGAGAAGTGGATCTGCATGACATAGTGCTTTGCATGATACTGAGATCTGGTGGTTCTATGGTTAGATGGATCCCCAACTGTGTTCCCAACAACTACAAGGACTTTGTGAGCCCATATTGGCCTTAGCCATGGATTGGGAGCATGTGTTGGATCTGGATTTGAATCTCCTTGAACTTTATTCTCAACATCAAGATCTTAAAACTCATCTTCATTAGAATAGATCCCCATCAAATACCAATGCGGTAGCCAAAGAGTATGGAAAAAAAAGGGAGAATTCATATGCCTTGGAGGCATAGTTTGCAAACCCTTTCGCTATAATATTCCCAGTAGAGATCTCTGTAATCTCAACTGTGTCAGGACCAAAGACCACTTTCTTCGGTGAACTTGTGTGATTCATCTAATAAACAAACAACAAATTCTATGACAAAGAAGGAACAAATAGAACATTTTTGAACTTACCATGCTCTAGATGTACCGTTCCCTTCCCTTCAGCAGAGATTTGGGATTAGTCTACCATGTGAATAATCAGACCATATCTGAGATCTAGAGAAGAAAATGATTCTCTGGAGGCAACCATGTGGTTGGAGGTTCTTGAATCTATGAGGAGGGCTTGAATCTATGAGGAGAGCTTATGATTTTGAAAATACGGCCTTCAATGCATGGCATCTCTCATGACCATCAGACTCACTTCCAGAATCAGTCTCTCTTGCACCTTCTGGGAGGGAAATGTTGTGCTTTTCAAGAAGCTTAGTCATATGATCTATCTTCTTTCGCATGCAAGATCTCTCTGAGTGGTTTCCTTTCTTGCAATAGGAACACTTGGATTTCACAAATCCCTTTTGTTTGTCCTTCTTGGAGCTAGAGGCTCCTTCTGATGGACTTGATTTGGCATTATGCTTGGGTTCATATTGCATCTTCTCCTTGTCGTTGTGCTTACCCTTTCCATTCGCACTTTTTGCTTCTCCAGCCATAAGAGCCTGATTTTTGGAGGTTTGCAAAGCACCCATCTGAATCAATTTGTCTTGTTCTTGGATGAGAGATTTAGTGAAAACATCTAAGGATGGCATCTTCCAACTAGGAATTGACATTCTCCCTGAATGGAAGGTAGATACAAACATGGAGAACTCAGGACCTAGCTTGCTTATAATGGATAGCACCAACTGCTCATCCTTCTTCTCAATGCCACACTGCTTGCATTGCATGACCAGAGATTTGAATTTGGAAAAGAATTGTTGGATGGCCTTGAAACTGCTTGGTTGAAGAGAAATCAACTCATTCTCTATAATATGGCCCCTTAGCTCATCGTGTTTTCCAAAGAGGGTCTCCAACTTCAACCATACCTCTCTTGGAGTCTTCAATCCTTCGAGGTGGAAGAGTAGATCTCTGGAAATATGAATACACATGAAACTAAATGCTTCATCCAATCTATTCAGATACTTGTCCTTCTCAATGGTTGCTTGAGGTTCAACCTCCTTTCCCATAGTTACCCTATACAGTGACTTGTTGTGCAAGACCATCTGCATATCATCCCTTTAATCAAGGTAATTGAAGGGTGTCAGGATCCTGGGAGAGAGAGGAGAGTTTGAATTGTCCATGAGAACTGCTGGAGCGAATACAAGGTGAAACTGCTGCTACTGCTGCACTAAAAAAGAACTTGAATAATGTACAAAAAACTCTCAATTTTGGAGATAGACTACTACTGAGCACTGCTTTAGGACAATAGGCACATTTTTTCGGATCCTTCACACCTGGCTAGACCTCAAAGGATTTCTCCAATGAATTCAATGCAATGGCACCTTTGCTGTGGAAATCCAGAGGTTTCTGGTGCACTACTGAAAGAAGCTACTCAACCTACGCTCAAATGGATCTGATACCATGTGAAATTCTAAATCATAGCAGATCTAAGAGTTGAGTATACCTCACATAGAAAGAATGAGCAGAAAAGATGAATTAGAGTAAAAATTGTAGTAAAAATGAGCAGACAATTAATCATGCATGAGAACTCAGATAGGAGCAGAATAATGTCATATCATCCAATAATCAATATAATGAATAATGATGTTACAATGGATAGAATTCGAATCACACGGGACAATTCAAACCTTAGTTAGTCTAGCATAGGAATTGTCACCACTAGAGTGCTACGGAAGACTCAAACTCAACCAAACCGATCCTAAACTCAGTTAACTGAAGACATAATCAATTAACTGACCAAGGAGGGCGCATTAGTGAGTTTGCATGCAAAACAATCAGAAAAGGGTGCATGCGGCCACAATCAGTGGAATTCGGATCTCTAACCCCCCACAAGAGTCATCTAACTCAGGTGGACTTAACTAGAACACTGAGTAGGTTCCTATAAAATAGGGAACTAACTAAAGTGGTCCTAAAATGATGCATGCGGGGCTCAGAAGGTGGTAGATGGATCCTGGATGACATCTGCACACCACTAGGGGGAAAATGACATCATCAACTACTAGGAAATGAAATAATGCTAGGTAGGACAAGGATGGAGTATTAAAATATCCTAACAGTTGGCTCATCAGAAAATTTGAGTTGAAGATAAATACTTGGTGTCATCAATTCCTCTCACTTGGAGGGAGGATTACCTTGCTCAAATCCATTCTCATAGGAATGTCGGTGTACTAGATGCTTATGGCTCTCATTCCTCACTATATATTAAAAAGGATAAATTCCTTAATGTTTAGTTTTTTGTGGTCTGGGAATATGGATGGTGGACATTTTCATTTGATCAGATGGGAGTGTATTTATTTGTCTAAAAACCTCGGTGGGTGGAATATAAAAAACGTCTATTGATTTAATAAGGCACTATGCCTAAAGAGTTTCTGGTGGGGATTGTTTGGATCGGGTCTGTGGTCTGTTGTTATTCATGCAAAGTATATCAAGTCGGATATGATTTCTTGGTTCAGGAATCCGGTTAAAAAGTATGGGAACACCTCTCGATTATGGCGTGGTTTCATGCGTATTATCCCTTTACTAAGAGACAACTTGATATGGAGAGTGGGAAACGGTAAACATGTTCGAATTAGAGTAGACCCTTTTGTGGGTAATGATTCTAATTGTATACTTTCTCAAGTTATTCGGGATCATCTTGGTGGTTTCAGTTTTTTTTAGTAGATATCAAACGTCCAAGTTGTATGGTTAATTCACAATCCTATTGGCTTGAGGCCAATGATTTAGGACTGGGGAGTATTTGAGCATTGGAATGGAACAAGTACATTTCCAGTTTGAATTTTGATGGTATCAAACTATGCCTGGATGATGACAAATTGATTTGGTGTCACAATTTAGCAACTGGGCAAATCATTGCGAAGGCTACTTATTTGGCTATTGTGAACAAATTGTACTCAGGGGATATAAATTGGTGGTACTCGTGTTTATGGAAATGGGAATTACCACACAAAATTAAGTGTTTTATATGGTTGGCCTTTGAAGACAAAATTTTGACTTGGAACAATCTCATTAGAAGGGGCAGATCCGGTCCTAACATTTGCTTGTTATGTAGGTGTGATGGTGAGTCGACGTGCTACTTATTTGTTATGTGTAAGTTTGCAAAGGTCGTTCGGTTTGAAGTATGTGCCACTTTCAATATTTCTAATGACCAGGACAAAAGAAACTTTGAACATTCCTTTCAGTGTTGGATACATAATCATGTGTCTTTTAAAACTCTTCTTGCCTTTGTTACTTGGGCGCTCTGGAATTGTTGAAATAAGACAATTTTTTATTAGCATCTTCTTGTGATCCAAATGGTTGTGCACAACACTGTTAGGATTTTATGTTTATATAATTCTGATCAGAGGATTTCCAAGTCTCCTAGAGTGATAAAGATGATTCCAAGTTCCAATATGGCGACCGTTTTTTTTTTATGGAGCGTCTTCTGCTGGTAAAAGTGGTGCGGGTTTCTACATCATTATAAATTATGATTTGCAATACAAAATCCATTTGTGTTGTGGGGATGGAATGAATACGAGGGTTGAATTAATTGCTTTGTGGGGTTTAATCAAGGTGGCTATTGTGTTTGGTATTGACTCATTCAGAACCTTTGGTGACTCATTGGTGATTATACAATGGGAAAAACAAATTTAGGTTGAACCAGATTACGTTGAATCATTGGTGTGGAAGAGTGGAAGCTCTGTTGGACTTTTTCTATGACCAGTCAATCAATCATATTTATAGAGAACCAAATGCTACAGCAGATGCGTTACCTAAGGAAGCTTTGGATGGTGAAGTGGGAAGGATTCACTGGGAAGAATAGATTGAAGGCGTCATGACAAATGAGGGGTCCTATTTGATGTTTGATTACTAGTTGTCTTTTAGATATATCTCGATGGATTTTTTGCTTTAGATCCATGTTTTGAGGAGTGTTATCAGTTTATGACTATTGGATCTGCCTTGTTTCTTTTGTCTTTTGTCTAAAGCTCGGTTTAAGTATCTGATATGCATTTTATATGCACAATGGATATGTACTTTTTGATTCTCAGTAATACCAAAAGTATGTTTTTTTCTTCTTGAAAAAAATAGTGATAACTAACTATAAATATTAGTTAGTGTATATATGACTATATGATACAGTCTTCTATCTATTTTGGCATTAATATTAGTTGGGTGGGTCGTTCCTTGTGGTGGTGTATATATATATATATATATATATATATATATATATATATATATATATATATATATATATATATATATATATGACACATAGGACTAATTATTAAGTGTGATAATATAATTAGATTAACCATTAGGCATAATAAGAACTATATTAATGTTTGTTAATTGTACATTATTAGATGAAATCCGACAATGGGTATATATAAATTGCAATTTTGGGAATGAATTGTTACAATTTCATTAGTTTTAACGTTGCAGATGGATTAATTTACGAAATTGTAATAATTTTATTATGATTTTGTAAATTTTAACGCTGCAGATGGATTCAAAGAAGGGGGTCTCTGGATCCATCTACAACATTAAAACTTACAAAATTGTAATAAACTTATTACAATTTCGTAAATTTTAACAATGGACATCTTATCTAATTATTAACTTACGTTGTCTAGTCATATATATATATATATATATATTTTTATCCTGTGACTAAATTAGTCATTTAGTTGTGATCACTTAAAATTTCTCAAATTTGGTCATATTTAACTTAAAACACCATGGTGACCAACTTTTTTGGTGGTCTAGTCATATATTTCACTTGCTGACCAATGTTTTTGGTCACCTGGTCATTTATCACCCAATTTTCTACTAATGTTAGTTAATAACATTGATTAATATTGTGATTACTGGATTATGATCTTGCATGTATGATTACCTTGTCTTGGATGTGATTGTTATTGTCTACTCATTCAAGAATTATGAATTAGAGGTGGTGATGGTCACCTATAGTATAGGCACAAATTGTGTGTACGTTGACCATGCACACACACCTTGCACACATACATTAGTATTAGTTAATATATATGGATGATTACTTGATTATCATGAATAATGGTTGATGGATGTAATTAAGATATAGTACTAATTAGAGTATTACTTGGTTATCATTTAAATTGCATTACATTAGTTGCATTTCAAATTGTATTAGGTACAATCACATTACCCTGTATTAATCACATTTAAATTGTAATTGCATTAATTGTATTTCATTACATTTAATTATTTATCATTAGTATGTACCATCTATTAATTGCATGCCATATTGTAGATGAACCATTTGATGCTTGCCAACCAAATAATGATGTGAGCGAGCGATAGTGGATTTTCCAATAATAATTACAATAGGAGATATTTTATTATTTAATGGTATTTGGATTTACAAGATCTATGGTTTGAGTTAATGTGAGACCTTGCATTGGAGTGAGTTGGCAAACCATTATGTAGGTCGATAAACCTTTATTATTTTATAATAAATTGACCTTCCTTGACCCTTCTTGAGAAGGGATGAAGGTAGTGGGAAGACTAAGTTAAAAGGGAGTTTGGGGGATGAAAGGGGGTTGGTTAATGAACATTTGTAAAGAAGGGAGTGGAGGAGGAAAACACTCTGTGAGTAACTTGAGATTTAGACTTGACTTTGGAGAATGGTTCTTGAGAGGTTCAGGGAAGCTATTATGGTTATTACAGTTGTGGGCATGGAGGGTTAGGGAACCTAACATGTTTCTTAGATCTAGTAACTTAGCTATTAGTAGCTAGGAAGAATAATCCTAGTTTGAATAACATTTCTTGGTTAAATTAAGGGATAGATTGCAACTACAAGATTTGCTAACTCAACCAAAAACTAAGGTATTCTACTTATTTTCATTTATCATATTATTTTGTCAATATTATAATTAATTGATATTATTATGATATAAAATTTACAAGAAAAAATTTCACATGTTAGGCGCCTATAATGTTAGAATATTAGAAAACATGCACAAAATTTATAAATACAAAATAATTTCCCATTTAATACTAATAAATTAAAATTATTTTATTTCTAGTTAATTTTTTTTTGTTAATTTAGTAGATAGATTTTTAGTAATTTAACACTCATCTCTAAAATGAGTGTTACCATGAAGATATGTTATAGTGATAATTCTCTAATTAAAAATTTAAAAAAAAAATAGAGAATCATTGTTTCTTCATTGAGATAAAAAGGTAAAGGGTCGGATTTAACACTCATCACGACAAAGGATGTAAAATGCCATGATGTTACACTTTGCTACGTATTTAAATTTAGAGTTGATCATGAAAGAAATCGTTGTTCATAAATTTGATTGTACAAATAAATATAAAACGGTCATTGTAGTAAATGTGTGTAATAATATATATTACAATGACTAAATTTTGATGTAAATTCAAGAAATAAATGTTGTTGTGTTATATATAATTCAAATTTTGGTCGTAGAAAATTTTAGTGTTGAAATTTAGTTCATAAGTAAATTTTTCATTTTTTTCTAAATGATTAATTGATTTTTATTTTTTCTAAAATAATTAACTCAAATTCTACATAATAAAAATATTTTATACATTTAATAAAAATATGGATTCTTAAAATTTTCCATAATTTTCGTGTTTTCTATCATTGAGTATAGTTTTTAATTTAGACTATTATTGACCAACGCAAACATGTTTTTTTTTATGAGCATGCCATCCATGCTTTACTATCACTTTGTTCATTTTATTGATATTCCTTTACACCTTTTGAAACAATTGCTAATATGTGTATATATATGTTTTAAATAATTTAGATTTGTGTTTTTTTTAAATTTCCACAATACTAAAATTTATATTCTCCAATATTATATAACCAATACAATTTTATTTAATTTTTTTTATTAAATGGTGTAGATTTGTTTTCTTTTCCCGATTAAAATTTTAAGAACCATATACCACTTTATTACCATATAACCAATGTATTTAAATTTTGAAGGAGATTAAGAATATATTACACATAAATCTTGTAGGATTTTAAGTTAAATGAGAATGGTTTAGTTTGGTTTGTTAGATTAGAGGGTAACCAATTCTTTTGAACGCAAACTCTTTAACCTTTTATGGTAAAATCCAACCATTTTAGGTATATGGTAAATGGTGAGGATCCCAATAATATTGGCAACCACAATACTTTTCCAATCACATTTTTCAACAAATCGTTTAACATCTAAACAACTTTAAAAAAACTCAATCAAATTTGAATTTATAATTTATAATTTATAATGTCTTAATTTAAAAATATTACTCAATTGATTAATACATTTAAGTCATCCTTCAAATAGTAAAATACACACAATTATAGTAATAATACCTCTAATTCTTAGGAAATAATGAAGGATGGACATTGGACACACAAGGAATAATAGATAGATCAACCGCACCCGACACTTCTCGTGCAAACCATTGCCACGTTATCAAATTTACTTAATATAATTCCACGTGGCAGACAACGTTCATTAATGTCCAACGAAGCGCTTCCCAACACACGGACTAATAACTATGCTTGAAAACATTTTGGAACTATGCTTGCAAACCGTTGACCTGTACTCTGGTTATCCAGCAAGAGCTACGTATATTCTACGCGTATTTTTGGACCGTACCCAAATACGATGAAGCATTACAGGATCTACGAAGGTGCAGGAATTGTGAGGCGGGCTGGTAGTAGAAGTAGGTAAGCGGGGAGTTATGGGCGGGAATGTGCAGCTATAACAGTTGGGCTTCACATTGAATGATCGGGCCCAAATTAGAGGAGGGTAGGATAAAGTCGCTGGGATTATTTATTATTCTATTGATATATTTTGGAAAGATTCGGGAGCAACCTATTGTGTATCGGGGTTCCGTGCTTCTGTTAACTAATATGTTGCGAGCCCCGGAATTTTTATGGATGGACAGTGCGTGCAAGAAACCAAGTGGGTTGCTCAACGGTGAAGGAGAACTGGTGAAGACAAACGTAAGAAAACTGTGAATACTAGGGTGATTTGGGTGGATAAAGCAGCTTTGTTGGAGGCCAGAAATGGCCGGAATTTGATGGGTAAGCGAGGAATATGGTTGATTTCTGCTGATTTGAATGAGGGGAATTGGGTTGGTGGAAATGTGAAGTGGGTTCAGAGCATTTGGGTGGATTATATTAGTTTTATATTGGAGAATTGAATATCGGACGATTTCTGTAGTTTTTTGGGAGAATTGGGTTGATAAACTAGGCTTTGACTGTATCAAAGTTATTGTAGTTGTTGAGTATTTATGTGTGGTTGAGTTTGAACATTGCTGGATGGTATTGTTATTTAGGGACAGAATACAGAGGAGGATTTGAGTATTTTTTTTGATATGGGTGTAAGGGTGGTGGCAAGGAGGACTAATTCGGTCGGAGAAGAGGCCAAGGCTGATTGTATGACAGTTGAGAATAGTGAAAAAATGGCTACAGCCAAATGGATGTGGAAGAGGGTGAAGCAGGAGTACCGTTTGGTGCACTTTGATGCACTGCCTGATTATTTGAAGGACAACGAGTATATTTTGAACCATTACAGGGCGGAGTGGCCATTGAAGCAGGCTTTTTGGAGCATTTTCTCATGGCACAACGAGACCCTCAACGTTTGGACGTGTGTATTTCTTCTCCCTCCTAATTTTGAAGTTTTCTCAAATTGAACTTTGTTGGTTTCCATATTTGTATCTGAGTCCAGGCACCTTAGTTCTACCACTATTTGTTTTGAACATTTTCCCAGGCCCAGGTTCATCCCCTTTTCGTTGTAGAAACTATTCTATGACGTCGGCACACTCTGATTTGATCGTCTATTATTCACAAAACACTTACACTGATGCAAGAATCCATATTCATCCCACACCCAATCAATCGTTATATCAGTATAATGGCCATTGCTTGTGTGGATATCTCCATTACCATAAATCTCATAGTATGCTGAGAGTTGGAACTTTAATGTTACAGAAGGTTTGGACTAGGTAATACAACTAATGTATGGAATGATACACAAGATGAATGGAGATTCTTAATAGATGACAAATTACCGCTTTTGAAGATAGTTAAAGGACAATGCTAACGTTCTTATTGCATACAGTATGCCTTTTCTTTGCCTAATGTTTACGCTTTAATTGTTTTGGGATGTCATGGTCCTAAGAAGGATTTTATTGCTAATCCATGTCTCTGTCTGTATTATTGGTGTATTCTGGCACTATTGTATTTTTGCTTTTCATTTGCTTGTACCTGGCAATGGGTTGTTTATTATTAATTTCAGAACTTGATTAGCATGAACATAGAGTATTATTGGTGTATTCTGGCACTGTTGCATTTTTGCTTTTCATTTGCTTGTACCTGGCAATGGGTTGATTATTATTAATTTCAGAACTGATTAGCATGAACATAGAGTTCATGCCATCCTATCTGAGCCAAACAGAGGGGAGCCGAGCAAAACGCCTCCCACAGAGGAGGAGGACATTGAGCAAAACACCTCCCAGAGGAGGGAGCAGCCGATCAAACACACATTTATGTTCATGCTATCCTAGCTGAGCCAAACAGAGTGAAGCCCAGCAAAACCCCTCCCATAGAAGAGGGAACATTGAGCAAAACACCTTTCATG
Source organism: Larix kaempferi (assembly GCA_027924585.1). Lineage (NCBI taxonomy): Eukaryota > Viridiplantae > Streptophyta > Pinopsida > Pinales > Pinaceae > Larix > Larix kaempferi. The sequence goes on along the minus strand of BSBM01000243.1, from coordinate 2,053,719 downwards.
GAGGAGGGAGCAGTCAAGCAATACATTTTTATCCCACAACCAATTAACCATAACCAATCAACCATTAAACCAATCAACCATTATGTTAGTAGAAGGGCTACTGCATTGGCATAAAGATCATGATAGGTTGGAAGTCAAAAACTGTTATGCTGCCGGACCGATCACACCATCAATGTGGGATAGTACACAAGAGGAAAGGAGTTTCTCAAAAGATGACAAATTACTACTTTTTTATGACAGTTATAGGATAAGGCATTCCAAGTAATGTTCATATTCCATACGATTTGCCTTCTCTTCTCCTAATGTATACCCTGTTTGTGTTTTGGAATGTCACGATCCTATGCTGACATCATTGCCAGTACATTTTGGCAGTATTTATCTTTCCCTCCATTTGTTTGTACTCGATGCTGACATCATTGCCGGTACATTTTGGCAGTATTTATCTTTCCCTCCATTTGTTAGTACTCGGCAATGGATTGATTATTACAAATTTACATTCTGACAGTATTGTAGTCGTTCCCTCCATTTGTTTGTACTCGGCAATGGGTTTCTTATTGTTAATTCCAGGATCGATTAGTATGCTGACATAGAGTTCATGCTGTCCTTTAATTGAACAATGTACATAAAACTGCAATCCTGACCAGGGACCTGTTTCATGTTCTGTTCTCACTCTGATCATGCTGCCGGGACCAGACTTCACAACCAATGTGGGTTAATACAAGAGGAGAGGAGATTCTCAAGAGATGACAAATTACTACTTTTTATCATAGTTATAGGATAAGGCATTCAAAGTAATGTTTATATTGCATACAATTTTCCTTCTCCTCTCCTAATATTTACCCTGTTTGTGTTTTTAGGATGTCATGGTCATATGTTTTGAGGATTTCATTGCCAATCCATGTCTTTGTCTGGACTGTTTGTACATTCTGGCATATTAAAGTCTTTCCGTCCATTTGTTGTACTCGGCAATGGGTTGATTATGATTCATTTCAGAACCGATTAGCAATTTAGCATGCTGAAATAGAATTTTCCTACAATGCTGACATAGAGTTCGTGCTGTCCTTTAATTGAACAATACATACTGTAGGTGCGCTATCAGAAACATAACCAGGGACCTGTTTCTTGTTCGGTTCCCATTTTGATCTCATTACGATATTATTGCATTGTTTTTTGGGATGCCATGGTCTTGTTACTACATTATTGCATTGTTTTTTGGGATGTCGTGGTCATAAGTTTGGAGGACTTCATTGCCAGTCCATGTCTCTGTCTGGAATATTGGTACATTCTGGTACAATTGTAGTCTTGCCCTCCATTTGTTTGTAATTTTGTACTTGGAAATGGGTTTATTTTTATTAGTTTCAGAACTGATTAGCATGCTAACAGAAATCATTCTATACTGGCTAAGCAAAACTCCTCCATGAAGCGGGGATTTTCGAGTGAAACACCACCCATGGAGAGCAGGGAAGCTGAGCAAGCATCTATACTCATCCCACAGCCAACCAAACATTATGTTAGTAGAAGGGCTTGTACATCTGTGGACACTCCATTGGCACAAGGGTCATGGTATCTTGGGTGTCGGAACTTTTCTGCTGGCGAGACCAAACCTCACAACCAATGTGGAATAGTACATGGGGAGAGGAGATTCTCAAGAAATGACAAATTACTACTTTTTGATGATAGTTATAAGATAAGGCATTCAGAATACTGTTCACGGTTTTATGTTTGGAAGGCTTCATTGCCAATCCATGTCTCTATCTGGACTGTTGATACATTCTGGCAGTGTTATAGTCTTTCCCTCCATTTGTTTGTACTCGGCACTGGGCGAGACCAAACCTCACAACCAATGTGGAATAGTACATGGGGAGAGGAGATTCTCAAGAAATGACAAATTACTACTTTTTGATGATAGTTATAAGATAAGGCATTCACAATACTGTTCATATCCCATTCAATTTGCCTTCTCTTTTCCTAATGTTTACCCTGTTTGTGTTTTGGAATGTCACGGTTTTATGTTTGGAAGGCTTCATTGCCAATCCATGTCTCTATCTGGACTGTTGGTACATTCTGGCAGTGTTATAGTCTTTCCCTCCATTTGTTTGTACTCGGCACTGGGTTGATTCTTTTAATTTCAGAACCGATGAGCATGCTGACATGTGTGTGTGTTGTAGCTATGGTGTCAGAAACCTGACTAGGAACTTGTTTCTTGCTCCGTTTCCATTCTGATTATGCTGCTAGGACCAGACCTCACAACCAATGTGGGATAGTACACAAGAGGAGAGGAGATCCCCAAGAGATAATAAATTACTACTTTTGGATGATAGTATAGGATAAGGCATTCAAACTTCAAAGTAATGTTCATATTTTTGCTAAATTTTCCTTTTCTGCTCCTATTGATTACCCTGTTTGTGTTTTGGGATGTCATGGTCCTATGTTTGGAGGATTTCATGGCCAATGCATGTCTCTCTCTAGATTGTTGGATCATTCTTGAACTATTGCAGTCTTTCCCTCCATTTGTTTGTACTCGGCAATGGGTTGATTATTTATTAATTTCAGAACCAATTAGCATGCCGACATAGAGTTCATGCTGTCCTTTAATTGAACAATGTACATACATACTGTAGCTATGCTGTCAGAAACCTGACTGGGGGCCTGTTTCGTGCTCTGTTCCCATTCCGACCTTGACACAGTATTAGTACATTGCGGTTTAGGATTTCATGGTCCTAAGTTTGGAGGATTTCATTGCCAATCCATGTCTCTGTCTGGACTATTGGTACATTCTAGTATTATTGTGATCTTGCCCTACATTTATTTGTAGTTGGCAATGGGTTGATTATTTTAAATTCAGAACTGATTAGCATGCTAGCACAGAGTTCATGCTATACTAGCCGAGCAAAACACTTACCATGAAGGAGGAGGGGGAAGCCAAACAAAACAGCTCCCATGGAGGAGGATGGGGAAGCTGAGCAAGCTTGAAGCACCTATATTCATCCTACAATGAATCAACCATTATGTTAGTAGGATAGCTATTACATCTGTTGACACCCCATTGGCATAAAGATCGTGGTATGTTGGGAGTTGGGCCTTTTATATTGCCAGGACCAGACCTCACAACCAATGTGGATTAGTACACAATAGGAGAGGAGATTCCCAAGGGATGACAAATTAATACTTTTTGATGATAGTTATAGGACGATGCATTCAAAATAATGTTCTCACTGCATACAATTTCGTATGCTAATATTTTCCCTGATGGTATTTTGGTATGTCATGGTCCTATGTTTGGAGGACTTCATCAGCAATGCATGTTTCTGTCTGGACTGTTGGTACATTCTGGCAGTAGTCTTTCCCTCCATTTGTTTGTACTCAGCAAGGAGACAGTCAGTCTATGGACATTCACTTGTTTTAATCACTCATGCCATGTTCCATCATCCATAGAGTTTGGAGTCTGCACATGGAAGTTTTCTAAAATAGATGATTTGAACTATATCTGCCTAAATTGAAGTTCATGATCTGCCTAAATAGCACCAACAGTCTTGCATGCCTTTATGTTTAATTTGATGCCTATAAAGTGGATTTGTCATGAAGGTTCATTTTCTTTTATTGAAATGTAGAGTATTTTCTAAGTATTTTAATTTGCTGAGTTATATTGTGAATATTTTCCAAGTCTGAGTGATGTTCTTCATCTTTCAGCTTTGTGGAGATGTTCCTTAGTCTTCAGGAGGTCTTGAATTGAAGACCGGCCTGAATAGAGTGTTTAATTAGATGCAGAGTACAGCCTCCAAGAAGGGATTTTTTCTTTTAATAGCTACCTCTTATCACAATGAGGATAACACACCCAGATTTAGCACTACAGAGGAGCCTTTGTTGCCATTCAATTTAGTGGCCTTTAGCTTAGAAACTGAGTTGTGGGTATCTATTTGGGCAAAGTCACCCAGGGCTTGCACCTGGCCCCAACCGCTGTTTCATGTGCTGGCGTGCATCCACGGACCACAAGCAAGAGCATGTTGCTTGGTAGGACTTGAACCCTGTAGGGGTTATATTAGCTGCCTGCTTTCATTGACCTGGCAAGCCACCATTGACATGAAGGGCTTTTTTAATTTATGAAACACTTACAACTTACAAGTCAACTTCTAGCACATTTGGAGACTTCGTACTAGAGTAGAGCTCCACTAAATGTATGTTCGGTGTGGAAAAACTGCAGTGTGAAAAATTTGTTATGTCAAAGGTAGAACCTCACTGCAAGTTGAATGGAGATGAAAGTTTGTACAAAAGTAGAACCTCACAATCGGGTCATTGTCGGGAAGCACTTCAGTACTTGATAGAAAAAATAGTGATAGCTCACAGGACAATATATTCTTTGTATAATGATGCTTGCCTACTTGTTCCGACTGCATCAATTTCCTTAGTTATTTTTTCATATCAGTCTTACTGACTCAAAATTCCAACTAGGCTTTTGATGACTGGGCCTTCAGATAGGACCAGTATATTGCCTTTGGTGGCAAGAGACAGATGGGGTAGCTTTTACAGAACTGGAGTCATTTAGAAGTTAGAACTACAGATAGTTCCTGTTAGCAGCAGTTGCTAATTATCAACCACTTTGGGGTTTGAAGTCAAAAGGCTCTAAGACGAGCTCTATTTGCATTGATTGGGGGTTTTCTCTATTTGCATTGATTGTGAGAGAGGCGCCTTGTGAATGAAGGTATGTCAAAGCGATTGAACATCAAATCCAAAGCCTAAATAACTGTAATGTAATCCTGTCTAGCAGTACCCAAATCTTGTAGTTTACTATTGGTAGTCTTGAAAAGGGATGCATATAACTTAAAGAAAATAGATGCATTTCTCTTAAATTTCAGGTTTAATAATATAGTAGTTTCTCTTGTTTTCATTTGGTCAGAAATTAAATGTGTCAAACATCAAGTTGCCATTTGTGTTACAGTTATGGATAAGTACCAAATTTCAAACCAGAGTAACATTAGCCGACTATTGAGCCATTAATTCACCTTCATATCTATGCTGGATTATTGAGCCTTCAGTGAGTACTTTAGTACCTTAGGGATCCTGCATTGGTCATGGGATACAAACTCTTTGGGCCCTGTTGGTCCAGAGGGATCATGCTGTGCATGATCACAGTGCTCATTCCATGTGCACCTACTGGAAAATGTTTAGTACCTTGAAAAACTTGCTTGGATGGAAATTACTTTTTAAATAATTGCGTCTACATGTATCTATAAATGTATAGATCTTTGGATTAATTTTCAGGCCTTTTTGTGTGTTGATGTGTTTCCCAGTCCAACGTGAAAAATTTAAACTGGTCTACCATATTAAGAGCAATGTGATTAAATCTGAAAGACATCTCTGCCGTTAGTCAATATATTAAAACAGTCCACAGTTTATATTGTTAATTCTGTCTGTTGGTTCATTGTACTTAAACAATACACTAGTACTTTTGTCAGTATTTGACACAGCCCAACTCTTAATGTGTATAAATCCTTTGATGGGTATTCAGGCCCTTATCCATATAGCACTTAATGATATGAATCCTTGTTTCAATTTCCAGGCCCTTAATACTCATCCATATAATCTATAGTGATAGAAATCCTTATAAGTGTCCCATCCCTTCATGACACAATATTCGATCAATGTAAACCCTTTGATTGATTGCAAACAATTCAAAAAGCAATACTTAATGGACAGTGGACACCTTATAATGCTTAATGCATGTTGGTCATTATGTTTTTAAGATGTTAGGGTATCCTTGAGCTGATCTTTGGACCTTAGGGATCCTGCAGTGGTTATGGGATACAAGCTCTTTGGGCCCTGTGGTCTAAAGGGATCATGCTGTGCATGATCACAGAGCTCATTCCATGTGCACCTACAATGGCAAATGTTTAGTACCTTGGGAACCTAGTTGGATGGAAAGCACTTTTAGTGTGTGTATGTATGTATCTATCTATACATTTAGACAGACACCTTTGTTGGTCTATTTTGTAAAAGTTATGTTTTCTTGTTTCCTTTGCTTGCAGGCATTTGGCAGGATTCCTCCTTTTCTTAGCTTTGACCATTTCAAGTGCAATGGAGTCAACAGGAATTGCAGAATTTTCTTCACTTTTTCCCAGGTTTATCTTTTACTATAAATTTTCCCATCTAATTTTGAGTGATGCTAATATGAAATTGCTTCCTTCTGATTTAGCTTTCCTATGTGTAGAATTTATAATTGAGTTATTGAATGTTTCTTCTTCCAGTTACTTTCAGGAAACCTTACAAGGTGCCAATGCCTCAGAGCATTATATGCTGGTGGTAAGTTACTTCAGCCATAAATAATGAAATCGACAAAGATTTCAATTACGAGGAATTTCTTGTAAGCTTAGTCTAGATTATGATGATTGAAAATTTGTAGGCGACTGTTGTTGACTTTCCAACCCACATTGAGCATGGAGTTATGTTTGAACTCTGAGCTATGTTTGAGCTCTGAGCTTTGCCTGATCAAAATCAAAATTGGATAACCTCACTTAGAGTTGAATAGATTGTCACCTTTTAGCATATAAATATATGTCATGTGATTAGATATGATTACTTTTAAGTACATCGCCCTTGAATTTTAATTACATTTTCATGTCTGAGTAATATGTCTCACGTTTGCAGGGTCGTGTGAAGCATGATATACAAAAGATGATACAACCCAATTTGCACATGCGAGCAACTAGATGGCCATTCTATGTGTTTCTAGGAGGCTCAATGTTTTGCCTTTTTACAAGCAGCTTTAGCCATCTCCTGAGCTGCCACTCTAAACGAGTCAACTTATTCCTCTGGCGACTTGATTATACTGGCATTTCTGTTATGATTGCGACATCATTCTTTCCGCCTATATACTATGTGTTTCAGTGCGCTCCAATATGGCAAGTTACTTACTTAACAAGTATAACCGCCATTGGAGTTTTCACGATCGTAGTTCTAATGATTCCTTCTTTTTCAAGTGCAAAGTTCCGGGCCTTCCGGGCATCGCTTTTCTTAGCCATGGGTTTCTCAGGTGTAATTCCTGCTATTCATGCAATCACCTTAAATTGGCACGAGCCTCACTGCTTTGTCACCATGGCATATGAGCTTGCTATGGCATTTTTCTATGCTTTGGGGACCTTCTTCTATGTCAGTAGGATACCAGAGAGATGGAAACCAGGATTGTTTGATATTGCAGGTCACAGCCATCAGATTTTCCATTTATTTGTAATCGCCGGGGCATTGGCTCATTATGGTGCTACTCTAGTATTCTTGGAGTGGCGTGATAGAAAGAGATGTGATATGCTCGGATAACATATTAAGATATCTGGGATGTATCACAACCTGTTGTAGCTAGGGATTGAAATCAATGTAGTGTGATATGTGTTTGTGATGTAACCGGATTAACTGCTCATAATTCCAAGTTCATGTTACATCAATGGATAATGAGAGATGCTATCAGGGCATGGAGCATTCATTATTTCACAATGTGAAATCATGGTCTCATTAGATCATAATATTTGTTGTGTTTCAAAAAGTAGTATGAAATTACGTTCATTTCAATCTTGTATGAAATTAAGTTCATTGCAATCTTGTATGAAATTAAGCTTCATTGCTACTATCCATTCATGATTCCAAGTTCATGTTACATCCATAGGCAATGAGAAATGCTATCAGTGCATGGAGTAGTCATTTTTTCACTTGTGAAATCGACCATAATATTTGTTATGTTTCACAAATGTCTACCTTTTGGCTTCTTATTTTGCAATCGTGTGAAATTAAGCTTCATTGCTACTATACATCCATAATGATCCATTTGTTTAATATAAGCTTTTCTGCATCTTCTGGTCATCTTCTGGTCATGTAGTTCTCGGTTTAGTAAAATTAACTACCTTGACCTACAAACTATTACACATTTTGCAATAAAATAAATTATTGTGTTGAAGAGGCACATTCTACAGTCCAGTAGGGGGAAGATGTGTAACTCCTTCCGTGCTTATCCTATCTTTGAGCCGTATCTTTTTTAAAAAATAATAAAATATTATAAATAGTAACATGTCAGCTCAAGTTAATTTAAAACATTTACAACAGCATATATAAAACTACACAAATTGGATAAATTTAAAATATTATAAACAATAACATGTCAGCTCAAGTTAATGTAAAACATTTACAACAGCATATATCTGAAAAGAAATTTGCATTTGGAGAAATTTGATCCCTCTCTACACTTGGTAGATCCCCTTTAGATTCAGCACTTGGTAGATCCTTTTTAAATAGATCTATGCATAAATCTAAGCTGGTTGCATGAACATAAACAAAGTGCTTTATAGCTTAGGTGGGGAAGATTGATGTGCAGCTAGGGTGAGGGAGTGTGCTGTCTCTGTCAATGCATAATTTTAAAATTAACCTTGTATGTAGTAAACATGACCTTATATGTATTAAACATGAGAGCTTTTTATCCTTCTTGGTATCTGGGTTAAGATGAATTTATGCTACTGTACTTGTTACCAACCTTGTTAATCTCATTTTCGTGGGAAATTTAGGCCTTTTAACCGTGGCATGTGTCCACACTATTGGAGGAACTTACGAAATTTTTTAAAATAATAGTTGTATAGGCAATGTGGGACCTCCCACATTGATGGAGGATCAATGAGGAGGATTTGTAGATGCCTTAAAGGAGATCAGCTGAGAACAAGTGCAAAATAGTGTAAAAAAGAAGATAGAGGTTATTTTCAATTGAGAACAAGTGCAAAATAGTGTAAAAAAGAAGATAGAGGTTATTTTTAATCTTTCCAGGATCCTTGATATTCCCATAGGAATCACAGGAAGGCTTATGTATTATGTATTGAATTGTTAAATAATATTGAACCAAAATAGTGTAAAAAAGAAGATAGAGGTTATTTTCAATTATTCCATGATCCTTGATATTCCCCTAGGAAGGCTTATATATTAACTATTGAATTGTGAAATAATATCGAACCATAGTAGCAAGAGTGGTCGTATTGAGAGTGGGCCAATATTTGATTTAATATGGATATGAGAAAGTTGACTAAATATTTAATTATAGTTATAATTTTCATATTTTAATAATTTATTAATGTTATTATTAAAATTTACTTGTTAATATAAAAGTGGAATTTTAATTATAATAATAATTGATTTTTTTTTCTTATAACTAAATATAAATTCAAATTACATTAAAAAATGATTTTTTAAAGCAAAACAAAGTAAAATCTAAACAAGCAAAAATTCAAAATCATTTAACAAACATTATTTAATCAACATTAAAAAATCATACAAAAAATATATCACTTTGTTATACTATATGTTATGTTTCAGATTTGAGATATATTACAGGTAATTTACAATGAAAAATGAATATTATTTTAAAATTTTGAATAAATATTTATATTTTTAAATATAAAAAATGCATATTTTTATATTTATGAAATGTCTATTTCCTTGTGTTATTTGTATTAGAAATTTTTTTTTACATATCAAACTCAGCGTTATCATAACTGTTATGAACTTGTAGAACTCTGGAGAATAGTTTGAAACTATAAAGACATAAAATTATAAAAGGCAGAGCAACCAGCACACAAATGCAGTGATCAAGGCTAACGCTTCTTTTGCATTTGATTGGAACATGCATGAGCAATATGAGATTGTAGAGTTGGCATTCCATTAATGGCCTTTCTGAGAATAATCCCCAAAGATTCTTCAATAGAACCAGTTTAGAGCAGTCTCAGCTCAACCGCTATAACAATGCCAATGCAGTGGCTGTAGTTGGATTTGAGTGCAAACTAAGACAGTTGGAATTGTGTAGAAATTAAGGTGTTTGCAGCAGATAGAATAGATGAGTACATGATCCCTGAAAATATAATCAGGAAGGAATCATGAAGATATAATTTTGATTAGAGACCCTGAATATTGTTGGAGTCAAATAAGAGTTAGAATAAATAATATATTCATGCCTTGTGACCAGCAGTCTTTTACATAGATAATTGTGCCGTGCCGTTTAATTAGATTATACTTAGTCATGCAGCAAGTGTTCCCGGTTGTAATTGCTTTCACCTCACACTAACACTAAGTAAAGACAACTTGCAGGGAGTAGGATGGCGTATTCATTACTTGAATTTTGCAAGAATCTTTTAGATAAAATTGATAAATTACAGTTTCTTTAAGCATCTAGCAAATTGTTGCACATGTAACACCTAAGAGGAGTGTAGAGTATAGAAATCATTTTTATTAATTATGATATTATTTATTATAAATTTTGTTGAGGAGTTATCATATAATTTGAGGAATAAGTACATATAATTGGGGATTTGAATTAGGACTTTGAGATTGGTCATGGCATTTTTATAGTATTTATAGTTTGACAAAGGCTTTTTTTATTCATCATTTTCACATCAATCTTATTTGTTGTCATGATTGTTGAAGGTCTTTGGATTTGTCATAATATCTTATTATTGTTTCCATTTGATTTAAAGATTTTTGGGTCTAGCTATTTGTTCATCGCCACTACCGTGTGTGGGTGGAATTTATTGGTCTTTCCATGCAGTTTTGACCTTACAAACTAATCTCTTGGTCATTGAGTGGCTTTATCTTGAATTGAAACATCTCTTAGAATATGATCTTAGTATCTTTTGAATTTTTGTGGGTTTGTTATTTTCAATGCGATTTTCCCCTTTAATTGACCCAAGTCAAAGTTTGCAAGATATGAATAGACTGTCATAGGCCAATTTCGTTGTGCATACCTCGAACTTCTAGAATTGTATTTCAATGCTAAGGGAAGTGTTCTGAGTTTCATTAATTGAATAATGTATCACATACTTCCTTGAAATTTGTGATTATTGTGTGTTGATGGCCTTATTCGAATTACTTTCACTTGAATTCTCCAATGGAATTACATAGTCTTGTATAATGCTATGATCTCATAGAGTGGGCTCTTCCTCCCAAGAAGAGAGCAACAAACTAAAAGCTACAATATCATAAAATAAATTAAATTATACTACATAGAAAATAATAAAAGTAGAATCTACATCAACGCAAGATCTCATGAAAAGTGATTTATTCCAACATAAATTGGACATATGTAGTAAGAGTCCCCCCATAGAATGGAGAAGACACTCTCTTTTATACATAAGCTTGCTTAAAATTAAATAACAAATAATAAATTCAGATCCACAAGTTTCTCAAGTGGTTACAACAATTTGCTAATATTTAATAACTTCCAAACCAATTCATAAATAACTCCAAGACTTTGCTAACAACTCAAAGCTAATCTTATAATTAGTTGCAAGATTCTCTTCGAAACCAACATGATTGATGATCATCCCAATACATGGCACATATTAGTGGTTGAAGACAAATTCGAAATACGGATTTGTAGCACGAGGATTGATTGCAACTGGATTGGTAACAAATGATAAAAAGTTGATTTTTTGAAAAGTACAATATGGGTTCTTTGGATGTTTAGTGAGTAAGCTTATTTTGACTTGATGAAGCCTCGCACCAAAAATATCTAGTGCTCACTTCATGGATCTTCGGATATGGGATCTGCACCATGTAGCAATTGATTCTGCAACAATCAACAAACTAATCCATTTTTCATAAAAAAAAATGCAAATATGTTCCTTTTCCAATATTTAATAATAAATTCATATGAAATACTAAAGAAATGAAATGGAAAACACCTTGAGCCTAAATCCCGCACCCAAGCATTAAAATGAACTAATATAGGGTTACTGGGAAGTGAAAATGAACTAAAAATAAGGGGAAAGGGGTGTCAAAAGATAATTATGCAACTCAACAGTCAGCACAACAACGAGGAACAAGCAAAAGTGCATGTTTAGCAATGAAAGGTAAACAAGCACTGGAAGCTAATAAGTACTTAGAAACAAAGCAAAAAAGTTATACAGATCCCACATCAAACGATTTTTTTTTTCCCTCTGTCATGCCCTAACCCACATGCAAACACCCAAAACCTACAGTTTCAAAACCAACTTGCAAGCAAACCTATATGTAGAAAAGTGCCAAACATATTTCCACCAAAAATTAATGTGTTGAAAAACACAGATGTTTATATGATGGTAGGATTAAATTCATACCATTGAAAGGTTCTTCATTACCTCAATACACATTCTCTTGGAAGTGACGGGACTAAACCCTCATGGACCTACCAAAATATCTACATAAGAAAAATGGTGTTAAAAAATATCATTAAATATGTTGAGATAGACAATTAGATCTAGGGACTTTAGCTTACATCCACTTTGTTTGCATGTGCAAACAAAGTTGAAACCTATCTAAAAAAATTCACTAGTCACCCACATCAAATGATTCCAAACCACATGCCATCACAAACTAAAACAACATTGTTCCTCTCTTTTTTCAACTTGGTGGATTGAAAGGAAGGCCAAAATTGAGTTCGAACACAAAAAGCACAAGATTGTGCAAGGACAAGGGAGTCGATTTTAACTAAGCGCAATGCTTCGGGAACCACAAACAAAGTGCACCCAATGGTAGGTGGTGAGACAATCATACGCATTAGGGGTAGCCATGATTGGAGAACCCATGCACAATTACAAAGACAAGGTTGACCCACTTCAAGGGGGAGAGACTGCTCCACAATCGTTTCCCATCACAAATGGCTAGGAGAAGGAGATGCATTAATAAAACCACCGAAGTGGAAAATGAGATGATGTTGTTGTTGTTGTTTTATATTCAGTCAAAGGTTCAACCTCCACAATTGCTTTTGTCTAATTCCTTTGGGCAATCATTAATTACTCATTGGCTACCACTTGCGGGCCATACCATTCAATAAATCTAGGTCCTCCTATTGTGTTAAGGCTTAACCACCTTGCTGTGAAACCCCACTTAAGGCATGTAAACTCAAACTCATAGCACTTGGACTTGAACATGAGACCTCCTGAATCCCCTAAGGACAAGAAGAGGGTGGCTTTGACAATCCACCTATAGGCCTAAGCCTAAAGCTTTATCAATCAAGTGATGGTGTTATTCAATGAAAACCAATACTCTACCAACCTCCACATAGGCCTAAACCAAAGTGGATGTTGTCGTATGTTAAGCCCTATATATTGTAATATTACATTTATATTGTTATATGTGTATTATCTTTATTGGCCGGCTAGGACCTTAATTATAATTGTAATTGTACCCTTTGTCTCTGATATTATGTAGAAGAATATGCAACTATACAAGAGGGGGAACATGCATATATAGTTGTTGTTGAAGTTGAAGATGATATTGAAGTAGAGATTATAGAATAGCCCATGAGTGTGCAGGAATAACAAGGGTTACCTACCCAATCATTGAAGAAATCCCCCCTTCTCTAGTAAATATTTAGAATGACTCAAGGAAGCGATAGAGGGATAAAATAACAAGAAAATTAGGTGCCTTTCTAGAGTATCTAAGAAAGAGAATGACTAGGTCTATTGTTGCTACAAAAGCTGCTAAAGTAGCTAGTTCAAGAAGTTCTATCATTGTTCCACAAGAAGCATAACCAAAACGTTATGTTGATGTTACACAAGAACCAACAACATAACATGTAGAATCAGAATAAGTTATGAAGCTATTCAAGATGAGGATACTTATGTTGTTACTCCAGAACCAACATCAGAAATCTATGTTGCTACCACACAAGAACTAACAATAGAAGGCCCTATTGTTGCTCCACAAGAACCAATAGTATGAAATGAAGCAACAAAAGAGATTCTTCTTCTGCAGCATATTGAAGACATCTTTAACCAAACTATGGATTTTGTCGATAGTCCACCTCAACATTTTTAAAAAGAGTTTGTTACGGGGTTTCCAGAAGCAAGCGAGAAAATAATTAAGAATAAAATCAACATTATACCTAGTAATTTACATTTAAAGCCTTCCTACAACACCCTTTTAAATCTCAATAATAAATTAAGAAAGGATAATAACATATTGAGATAGTAATTAGATCTTGTCATAGAGAATATAAGGGACTCCAAGCCTCATGCAGGGCTAGACACACTTATACAATCCCTTGAAGAGAGAATTTGGTCACCTTCTGTTCTGCATGAAGGTGACCTTGCAAAAGATACGATTGCTACGAAAGCAATGGGTAAACCTGTTGCTACAAAAGTTGAAGGTGAAGTTGTTGCTACTAAAGCCATTGTTGAAGTTGATGATGTTACAACTAGTGGGATTGTGTTTTAGATTATTTCTAACATTGGTGCCATTGAGACTATTCATAAGGATAATGCTACCAAATCTATTTGTTACATAAATGTTGACACTATTGTTGGAAATACTAATGAAATTGGTGATGTTGGTCAAACTGATGTTGAAGTTCTTTTTGAATTTATGAATAAAATCATAAAGTTTGTTATAGAGTCCTCTACTGCAGAAATAATTGTGAACCTATGGATTCACAAAAAAATGGAATACTCATTGCTATAGAACCTATTGTCAAGCCAGCAGGTATTCAAACATAAGAAGAATAATTTGTAAGTTTTCTTAAAGAACAAATATTAAGGGCAGAAGTATCCAAGTGAAGATATACTATGGAAGCATATGCGAAAGGTGTGGCCCCATTGGAAGAGAATAGACATTGAATTAACACCATAGGAACATAGTGGATTGAGTTATATCCCATGGACATAGTCAAATGGGAAGAACTCGTAAAAGAGTGAAAAAACTTTCCTAAACTAGAAGTTGAGGTGAAGACATTAAAAGATGAAAAATTACAATTGAGTAATACAGCTCATTTGGTACTCAAATGTAGAGCACCTTCACCCATTTATGCTTTATTTTTACAGGAAAATATATACATTTTCTACTTTGGGTTCTAGCTTAAGGAATCTGACATGATTTCAAGACACCTACATCATTTTTGGAAGCTTACTCTCCAAGTGACAAAGATGATAAAAATTTACTTTGTGAATTATACTAGCATTAGATTATCTTATTAAGTGACATAAAATGGAACCCTAACCCTTTTGTGGGTGACATCCAGGAAAGAGCCTTCACTTCTTTCATTAGAAATCAAGTTTACTATGGTCATGCACAAAATACTATAGAAAATAATGAGTAGGAATCAATTAATGGGTTAGAGGAGAAAATATCAATACTCTAACTGTCCTTGCATTACACTAGAGATTACTAAAGTCATGATGGAGGATAACTTGCCTTCTTGAAACGAAACAAGAATCCATCTCCCAATGTACACAAAGAATCAATAGTATGAAATTGTACAGGAGGTGGAAGATGCATATACAGTTGTTGTTGAAAATGAAGATGATATTGAAGTAGAGATTATAGAATAGCCCATGAGTGTGTTGGAATAACAGGGGTTACCTACCCAATCATTGAAGAAATCCCCCCTTCTCCAGTTAATATTTAGAATGACTCAAGGAAGTGGCAAAGGGATAAAATAACAATAAAATTAGTTTCCTTTCTAGAGTATCTAAGAAAGAGAATGGCTAGGTCTATTGTTGCTACAAAATTTGTTGAAGTAGCTTCATGAAGTTCTATTATTGTTTCACAAGAACCATAACCAAAACATTATGTTGGTGTTACGCAAGAACCAACAACATAACATGTAGAATCATAATAAGTTATGGAAGCTATTCAATAGGAGGATACTTATGTTGTTACTCCAGAACCAACATCAAAAATCCATGTTGCTACCACACAATAATTAACAATAGAAGGCCCTATTGTTTCTCCCCAAGAACCAAGAGTAGGAAATGAAGTAACAATAGAGATTCTTCTTCAGGAGCATATTGAAGACATCTTTTACCAAACTATGGATTTTTTTGATAGTCCACCTCAACATTTTAAAAAAGAGTTCATTACATGGGTCCCAGAAGAAGGCAAGAAAATAATTAAGAATAAAATCAACATTATACCTAGTAATTTACATTTAAGGCCTTCCTGCAATACCCTTTTAAAGCTTAATAATAAATTAAGAAAGGAGAATAAGGAGAATAACATATTGAGATAGTAATTAGATTTTGTCATGGAGAAGATAAGGGACTCCAAGCCTCATGCATGGCTATACACACTTGTCCAAGCCGTTGAAGAGAGAATTTGGTCACCTTCTATTGTGTGTGAAGGTGACCTTGAAAAGGATACGATTGCTACGAAAGCAATGAGTAAACCCATTGATACAAAAGTTGAAGGTGAATTTGTTGCTACTAAATCCATTGCTGAAGTTGGTGATATTACAACTAGTGGGATTGTGTTTTAGATTATTTCTTAGATTGGTTCCATTGAGACTGTTAATAAGGATAATGCTGCTGAATCTATTTTTTACATGGATGTTGCTACTATTGTTGGAAATAATAATGAAATTGGTGATGCTAGTAAAACTGATGTTGAAGTTCTTTGTGAATTTATGAATAAAATCATGAAGTTTGTTATAGTGTCCTCTACTGCAAAAATAGTTGATGAACCTATGGATTCACAGGAAATTGGAATACTCATTACTATAGAACCTATTGTTTATCCAGTAGGTATTCAAATAGAAGAAGAAGAAATGGTAAGTTTTCTTGAAGAACAAATATTAAGGGTGGAAGTAGCCAAGTGGAGATATAGTACGGAAGCATGTGGGAAAGGTGTGGTCCCATTGGAAGCAAATAGACAGTGAATTAACACCATGAGAACATAGTGGATTGAGTTCTATGCCATGGACACAATCAAATGGGGAGAACTCATAAAAGAGTGAAAAAAATTTCCTAAACTAGAAGCCGAGGTGAAGACATTAAAAGATGAAAAAATAAAATTGAGTAATATAACTCATTTGGTACTCAATTGTAGAGCACCTTCACCCATTTATACTTTATTTTTACAAGAAAAATATGCATTGTTTCTACTTTGGGATTTGGATAAAGGAATCTTACATGATTTGAAGACACCTACATCATTTTTGGAAGCCTACTTTGCAAGTGACAAAGATGATAAAATTTCACTTTGTGTATTATACCAGCATTAGATTATCTTATTAAGTGACAAAAAATGGAACCCTAACCCTTTTATGGGCCACATCCAGAAAAGAGCCTTCACTCCTTTTATGAGCAATCGAGTTTACTATGGTCATGCACAAAATACTATAGAAAATAATTTTTAGGAATTAATCTATGGGTTGGAGGAGAAAATCCCAATACTCTAACTATCCTTGCATTACGTTGGAGATTACTAACGTCACCATGTAATACAACTTTCCTTCTTGAAACAAAACAAGAAGCCATCTCCTAGTGTACACATAGAATCAATAGTATAAGAACGGAAAAATTGTTTTCTTTTCAATACAAATGGGATCACTTAGGTGAAGCACTAACAAAAAGGGAACCCTTTGGCCACCCAAATTTTCTAGAGGCATTAAGAAGGGTGGAAAGCTACATATAGTGCATAACAAGGTGTGGTGCAAAATGGATAAGACTCTGGTTGTATTATCCCTTGATTTGGTGTCATGCACAAATGCATAGATATCTTTAAAAATAAGAGTCGCATGAGGAAAACAAGTTTTTGCATATCATTGAAAAGAATGAAGGATATTGTTTAGAAGGGAACCTATACATTCTTCCTACAACCCCAAAAATATGCATTAGTCCTCTACAAACCCTAACTCGGATTGAGCATGCAATTTGCACAAGGATGTGCAACACTTTTAGTTGGGGGGAGATTATGGGCTCCTAGGTTTTCTATATTTTTAGCCACTACACCCTTTTTGTTATCACTTACCCTAATTTTCAGTATATCCTCATCCATATTGACATATTTTTAAAAATCTACTCCTTTCCTTCATTTTATGGAATTTTATTGAATCATGTTGATGTATTAGGAGAATGTTTATGATTTGTATCTAACTCGTAGGATGAGGAATGCTACAAAAATGTCCATGGGACATATGCTACAAGTATTGTATTTGTTTTTTATCTAGTTGCTACATATACACAATATTCCAATCATCATATATTTCTTTGTTTCCGATCCACAATTCTTGAGTATTGCATATCCTTTGCTATAGATCAAAGTCACTGGCATGTGATCATTTTTGTGAATCCATGTGCCATTCCTATTGTTGCGGCTCCAAGAGTTATTGTGTTTCTAATATGGTTGTTATGCTCCAATTGCTATGAATTCAATATATTCCAGTTGTTGTTTCTATGGAACAATGAATCATTATTATTGCACATCCTCTGCTGCAAAACCGTAGGCTATAGTTGCGGATGAGTTTGAGCAGTTTGCTACAAAAATCACATAGCTCAGTACAGAACCAATAATGTCACAATGGAGCATGTGCCTCAAGAATATTCCATCTAATGATTGGTAAGCATCTAACAATTATTAGGAATAAGATTTAGTTGAATATGCCACCACTTAGTGTTAGAAAACAGGATCGTAGAGCAATAACAATAAACAGAAAATGCAAATATAATCACACATACACATTACAAGAGAGACATAGATATATCGTGGTTCACCCAACTTGGGCTACGTCCACACTAAATTTTCCAGTCCTTATTATTATTACCGTCCAGCAAGGTGAAGGGATACAACCTACAGCACAACCGCTGCACTTCCTCTTCTCTGTTTCACGGTCTCTCTCCTGATCTTAAAGATCTTTACAATGCATAAAACCTAATACATCATCTGCCCTAGCCGTATTACAATGTATTTATTTTATAAGGGAAATACAATGGGAAAATACCACGGGATACCCAAAACCATGGGCCCGCAAAATAGCTGGCGAAAACAGCCCCAAAAATTTTCTTCGGGGGCATTGCCCCCGAACCCCCATTTCTCAGGGGCGCTGCCCCCGGACCCCCTGGAACCTCGTGGGGGGGTGATGCCCCCCCACACCCCCCCGATGGGGTGACTGTACAATCCACCTATATATCATATAAAACTAGGGTACAAACACAGCTGATACAATATCATCTATGAGACTAGAAGATCTGGCTCCACAACCAACAATCTCCCACTTGGAGACTGATCACAGCAACTCCACCACTGCTGCACTTGCTGGACTTGGACTTGGAAAATTTCTCCTCTTCACCTTCATGCTAGAAGGCCAACTGAAACCGAGCACGAACTCAGTTTCTCTCTAGTCACTACCTTTGTGAACATGTCTGCAGGATTCTGGCTAGTATGTATCTTTTCCAGCTTCAACAGTTCATCTTCCAGAACAGAGCGTATGAAATGGTACTTGAGCTGTATATGTTTAGTCCTGGAATGGAATGCTGAGTTCTTTGCAAGGTGAATGGCACTCTGGCTGTCACTATACAATCTGTTATCCTTCTGCTTCTTACCCACTTCCTCCATAAACCTATGCAACCAAATCATCTCTTTACTAGCCTCTGTAATGGCAACATACTATGCTTCTGTTGTTGAAAGTGCAACAACCTTCTGTAGTTTCGAAATCCAGCTTACTGCTGTTCCATCTACAGTAAACACATACCCTGTGGTGCTCCTCCTGCTATCCTTGTCACCTGCCTGTAATACCCCAATTTTGAACCCTTAGGAAATATTGGCTCTAATGTAAATATTGTATACACACGTTGTATGTTTCCCTAGCGTGGAGCTCAAGGCCAAGGCCCCGCTAGTTTATGCTCGAACTTTATTTTAAATTAGACACGCTGATATTTTGTTACCCACGTGCTATTAAGCCATGGGATATTGTAGATTGATGTAAATATTTAACATTGAAATAAAATACCAAAACTGGCTATGGAGGCAACGAATGAGAAGGGGCCACGTGTATCCACTAGGGAGTGGTGAGGGGGCTAAGGGACTAAACCCTAGGCTGCCATTTGTCATTATGAGAACCCATTGACTTCCCTAGGTGACATCAATGCCTGTTGTAAGAAAGTGGTTGAGATTTCAGCCCATGGCTTCAATGGAGCATGGGCAGCCCTGAAATTCGTATGGGTGGGCATGGGCTCTGTTTTCTTGGGCAAGAAGTCACTCAACCTCATGGGAGGTTGCTTCATTCTCACCCCATTCCATTTTGAAACTACCTAGCATCATTCCCATCCAAAAACGAGAGCCAACAGGGAGGAAACCAGAAAATCGCGACCTTGAGAGAACCCAGATTTTGAAAGACCAAAAACGTCCAGATTTGGCATGGGACAGGGAAATTCAATGGGGGATCCATTAGCATGAACCTTGGGGCGAATTTGGGAGCATTAGCTACCCCGAAATCAATGGAAAAACCCAGTTTTTGCAGCTCAGAAAACGAGTGACGGATTCGAGTATTTGGTGAGCAGAATGGTGAGAAATCAAGTTGGGATTGACTATGCAGAGGTTGGGTGTGCTTGATAAACCCAGTGAAGGCTAGGATCTCAAGGATCAGCAGCTGGACCTTTCTATGCCCATCGTGAAGAGCACTGGAGGGAAGAGTTTCCTGAGGGACTGTGTAACAAAGAAGGGGATCTTCCTTGTGTTGGATGTGGTAGGTAATGTGGGTGCCTAACTGTTGAGCTCACTTGAGATGCCTGTAGCTCTGTGGTTGAGCTCACTGGCTTAGCATTACCCTCCTCTATCTTCTTGGATTCTTGACTGAAACCATGGCTGTGAGTGAACCCAGCTAGTCCTCCTTAGTGGATACACAGCCCAGCTCGGGGGTGATCTCTCAGCTGAAGGAATATAGGCTGGATAGAGATCTACGGTTGGGAGGAACGTTGCCTTCACGTAGCCAGTTGTTGGACGTCAACTTCTCAAGATAAGTGTTCTGTGGATTATAAATTGTTCCATTTTGTGTTCTGCAATATGTTAAATTGCCCATGTGTAATGAAATGAATTAATATAGAATCCATGCATGGCATATGAATGTGCTTGGGTCTCTGTATGTTGAATCATTCTCTGCTGTGATTGATATGATTGCAATTACTGTCTGTTTGAGTGCTTGTTAGCATGTTCATTCCGCTGTGTTTTATATGGAAACGAATTTGCATATAGAAGTTTTAAAATGTTAGGAATTTATGTGCAAAAATTATTGGGGCTAAGTCTCCGATAAGCCCGTGTGTTGTTAACGTTTTCCTTCCTTGCATTTGATGATGGAAGGGGGCGTTACACTGCCATATCTGCATCAACATATCCCTGTAGAACAGTGTCTGAACCTCCAAAACATAATTCCTTAGTGGTAGTACCTCTCAAATACCTGAGAATCCACTGTACTGCCTTCCAATGTTCTTTACCTAGATTGTTCATATATCTGCTCACAACTCCCACTGCATGTGCAATATCTGGTCTTGTGCACACCATGGCATACATCAAGCTGCCAACTGCTGATTGATAGGGAATCTTGAACATGTAATCTGTCTCTTCTTGTGTCTTGGGACACATTTCCTTACTTAGACTGAAATGGTTAGCCAAAGGTGTACTTACAGGTTTTGCATTCTGCATTCTGAACCTCTCCAACACCTTTTGTATGTACTCACTTTGAGACAATGTCAATTTGTGATTTTTCTTGTCTCTTGTTATTCTCATACCAAGGATTTGCTCTGCAGCACCCAAATCATTCATCGCAAATGAATTAGCTAGCTTCCTTTTGAGTACATTTATATCCTGCATGTCAGACCCTGCAACAAGCATGTCATCCACATACAATAACAAGATAATATATCTT
This sequence comes from Larix kaempferi, assembly GCA_027924585.1. Classification (NCBI taxonomy): domain Eukaryota; kingdom Viridiplantae; phylum Streptophyta; class Pinopsida; order Pinales; family Pinaceae; genus Larix; species Larix kaempferi. The sequence continues at coordinate 2,032,091 of BSBM01000243.1, read as the reverse complement.
CCATTGTCTAGCTTCTTGAAATAAACACAGTGGTCAGAATGACATCTACTATAACCTTATTCTATCATAAACCTGTCAAACTTTAGATACCACTGCCTTGGAGCTTGCTTCAAGCCATACAAGCTCTTTTTCAACCTGCATACCGAATCCTCCTTACCTTTAACCTCATACCCTTGTGGCTGCTGCATATATATTTCTTCCTCCAAATCCCCATGGAGGAAGGCTGTTTTTACATCTAACTGTTCAAGATGCAAATCTTCTACCGCCACTAGACTTAAGATAGTCCTAATTGAAGTCATCTTAACAACAGGAGAAAATATTTCATCAAAATCTATACCTTTCTTCTGTGCAAACCCCTTTACAACAAGTCTGGCCTTGTACCGCTTCTTACCTCCTTTTTCTTCCTTCAACCTATAAATCCATTTGTTTTGCAATGCTATTTTACCAGCAGGCAACTGAATCAAATCCCAAGTCTGGTTTCCTACCAATGAGTCCATCTCCTCATTCATGCCTTGCTCCCACTTCTTTCTAGTTTCCACCTGCATTGCTTCTTCATAACATTCTGGTTCACCAGAATCAGTCATCAATAAATAATACATTGAAGGAGAGTATAGTTCAGGGAGTCTACTTAACCTGGTAGATCTTCTTACAGTTGCAGGAGTTTCAGGTACTTGCTTCTGCTCTTGATTTTCTGGCACCTTCGGAACTTCATTTTCTTTAATTTCGTCAAGCACTATGTACTCTATGTTTTCCTTTTCCTGTTTCTTTCCCTGCAACTGATCTTTATACATGACCTTTTCATTGAATATCACATCTCTACTCCTGATGATTTTGTTATTTTCATAATCCCATAAACGATAACCAAATTCATCAACCCCATATCCAATAAAGGTACATTTCTTGGATTTAGCTTCAAGCTTTGTTCTATTTTCTTTATCAATATGGACAAATGCTTCACAACCAAACGTTCTCAGAAATGAGTAGTTTACCTTTTTATCTGTCCATTCTTCCTCTGGAATACCACCATCCAAAGCACTTGAAGGTCCTCTGTTTATTAAATAAACAACATTATTTACAGCATCTGCCCAAAACTGTAAGGGCAACCCTGCATGTAGTCTCATACACCTTGCACGCTCCATGTTCGTTTTGTTCATCCTTTCTGACACACCATTTTCCTGTGGTGTTCCTGGGACTGTCTTCTCTCTACGAATCCCATGGTATGAACAGTAACTATCGAACTCCTTGCCGCAGTACTCACCTCCATTATCAGATCTGAGACACTTCAATCTTTTTCCTGTCTCATTCTCAACCAAAGCTTTCCACTTCTTAAAAGTAGCAAACACATCGGATTTCTGTCTAATGCAATAAACCCAAGTTTTTCTAGTTGCATCATCAATAAATGTAACATAATAATGAGAGCCACCAAGAGATTGTACCTGAGCCGGTCCCCATACATCTGTATGCACAAACTCTAATTTTTCATTCTTCTTCTGTTTCCCAACCCTGATAAATCTGACTCTCTTCTGTTTTCCATAAACACAGTTTTCACAGAATTCCAAACTTATTGCTTCAAATCCGGCAGCAACTTCCTTGAGTGGAAAATCTACATCCCCTTCTCACTCATGTGGCCAAGCCTATGATGCCACAATGCTGTATCTGTTCCTGTGGAAGCTAAAGAGATAGAATGGTCAGTATTATGAGGACATAAATACAACGTACCTACTCTGTCTCATTTTGCTATCACCATTGATCCTTTAGTGATCTTCCACCACTTTTCTTCGAACATAGATAGACAGCCGCCATCTCCCAACTTCCCTGTTGAGATCAGATTTCTTTTCATAGAAGGAATATGCCTAACTTCTTTCAACAACCAATCAGTTCCATTCTTAAGTTTTATCCATACCTTACCCATTCCAACAATTTTACATGGCTCATCATCACCCAATAAAACATGTCCAAAGTCGCCAGGAACATACTCATGAAAGTATTTCCTATGGGGTGTAGCATGACATGAAGCTCCTGAATCTACTACCCAATAATCACTAGTATTATCTAATGCAAGAATCAAAGCATCTTGTAACACATCACCTGCTACATTTGCTTCCTGGGTAGTTTCCTTCTGTGCATCTCCTTTCTTCTTTAGAGATTTGCAGTCTTTCTTCAGATGTCCTTTCTTTCCACAGTTCCAGCACTCTATCTTTCCCATTCTGGAGTTGGATCTACCCGTTTTAGACTTTCCACGATTACCTTGGCTCTTTCCTCTCTCCTTTTGTCCCCCCCTGCTCTCCATGGTCAATGCATTACCTGATGTCTCACCTGTGTTTTTTCTTCGCATTTCCTCGCTAAGAATAACACCAATAACATCATCAAATTTCAAGGTGTTTGAACTAGAGACAGAGTTACTTACAGCCATGACCAAGCTATTCCATCTTTCTGGCAATGAACACAATATTAGAAGATCCCTAACCTCATCATCAAATTTCACACTTACAAAACTTAGCTGATTTGTAACCATATTAAACTCATTTAAATGATCAGTAACAGATCCACCTTCAGACATCTTCATATTAAATAAACGCTTCATTAGAAATACCTTGTTGGAGGCCGAGGGTTTTTCATACAGCTTACCCAATGCGCTCATCAAACCCTCTGTTGTCGTTTCTTTCGAGATATTGAAAGCCACTGACGAAGCCAGGCTCAACCGTATTGTTCCTAGAGCCTTTCTATCAAGAACCTCCCATTCTTCGTCCTTCATAGCCGTCGGTTGCTTTGCTTTTCCTCCCAACGGTAGGAATAGATCCTTCTAGTACAGATAGTCCTCCATTTGCATCTTCCATAACCCAAAGTTTTGGCCGTTAAACTTCTCGACCTTAAACTTTCCTTCTTCTGCCATTGCTCCCACTCGAACCAGAAACCCTAGCTTCCTACGGGTTTAACTGCCAAATAGACCTTTGGCTCTGATACCAATTGTTAGAAAATAGGATCGTAGAGCAATAACAATAAACAGAAAATGCAAATATAATCACACATACACATTACAAGAGAGACACAGATATATCGTGGTTCACCCAACTTGGGCTACGTCCACACTGAATTTTCCAGTCCTTATTATTATTACCGTCCAGCAAGGTGAAGGGATACAACCTGCAGCACAACTGCTGCACTTCCTCTTCTCTGTTTCACAGTCTCTCTCCTGATCTCAAAGATATTTACAATGCATAAAACCTAATACATCATCTGCCCTAGCCGTATTACAATGTCTTTATTTTATAAGGGAAATACAATGGGAAAATACCACGAGATACCCAAAACCATGGGCCCGCAAAATAGCTGGCGAAAATAGCCCCAAAAATTTTCTTCTGGGGCACTGGCCCCAGACCCCCCAGCCAGGGGGGATAGAACCCTGTGGGGGGGCGATGCCCCCCCACACCCCCCCGATGGGGTGACTGTACAGTCCACCTATATATCATATAAAACTGGGGTACAAACACGGCTAATACAATATCATCTATGAGACTAGAAGATCTGGCTCCACAACCAACACTTAGTAGGCCATTTATGAGCAAACCAATTTCAGTTACTTTGTTTCATTGCTTTCTTTATTATCACAAACGTTGTTTTGCAATGGCTTGAGAATCAGAAACATTGTTTTACAATGGCTTGAGAATCTTTGATTCTCAAGCATTTTTCCATTAAATCATGTTTATTAAATTGTTATAGGATTGAGACTATATAAGGTTGTGTTCACCTCTTAGTAGGGGATCTAGGAGAATTATTATACTTTCATATACTTGTTATATAATTATTCTAGAAGTTCATAGATAAACATAGTTGATCTTTGTTTCCAATCCTCTCTATTTATGAATCCTTGAATTTAGCATTGTTGTACATTGAAGTTTATCTACTGAAGTTCTTCCAATGCCTTTCTCTACAAAGGAAGGGCCCACTCTAAAGAGGTAGGTGGCATGTTATTTTTCTTTCGTTTATTAGCTTAGTTTACTTTCAATATTGTTTATATTCTAGTCTTGTTGCTACAACATTTGCAATTGATTTTGAGTTTCATTTATAGTTCAATATTTACAGTTAATGATTTATATGCTACAATCGTACCAATGAGATTGCATGCTAATGATTGTATAGTTGAGAATCAAAGTGTGCTCGTTTTCTCTATACTTTCATGGTTAAATTTCATGCTTTCTTGTAATTTAATTCAGCTTGATTTCATCATAAGTAGAATTGGATTTCTAGGTAATATGTAACCAACATGCTAGTATTCATTTTCTTAATTACTTATGAAGACCTACATATACTTTGCACAATACCTCACTAACGTACCAGCCTCGAGTTGACAATTAAATGTACTTGTAAGCTAAATACCCTCTTAGAAATAAAAAGGTATATAGCAAGCTTGTCAACATGTGTGTGTGTGTGTTAAATAAATTTACACATCCTATCCAAAGGACGTGACCCCTTAACCATTGTGACTAGTCAATGATATAAGTATACTATCACGTGGCATTCTATCTATTAACTTATCTATTTTACTCATTATTAAATACTTGTCCTGTATGGATTTTAACATATTCTCCTTTTTACATTGGATATTCAGTAAATGAATTTTGTTCATTCATTGGACCTCAGGGTGCTTTCAAGTTGGTTGGGTTAATCATGATTTTTAAAAAGTACATACATTATTAAATACAATTGTATGATTATGTAAAATGAACCCATGCATTGATAGTGGCAAGTCTACTAAACCTAAAGGTACCATGGTATCTAACCAATTTTTCCCTTAGAGTTCATGATGCCTTCCATTTGACCATACATGCCCCAATTGGTGCATATTACCCATACCAACATGCAATGGTACATTGATGTGTCTCAAGATGTGTACCCTCAAACCATTAGTAGTGCATATACTTAACTTGAATAGAGCACACAACATTTATTTTTAACAAAAAAATCTCAATTCTTTTATGGGAAAAGAAGCACATCAAAACAAAATATTTGGTATTATCCTTGCTTCAGAGGATCCATGTCTGTAAATACGAAGAAAAATGCTATGTGTTTTTTTAAATGAAATTTTAAATTTCTAATAAGGAAAATTGAGGAATATTATTGGTAATTTAGTCATAAAAATTCATTTCATTGCTATATTGAAATATTGCATTGGTAATTGAAAGTGAGAGAAGAACTAAAGGAATTCTAAAATATGAGGAGAGATAGCCAAGTTAAAATATTTGTATTTCTATTTACCTTGAAAGTGGTGTGTTAGTCACCCCGGTGCATAGTTCATCAATATTTTAATGTTGCATCAGTGTTGGTTTTTTTTTAGGGAAAATTATGTGTAGAAGTGAAAGGTTGGAATTGCTTTAGCTATATTGACACATCATTACAATGCTTAATGAATCACACTAGTAAGACACTTATCATGCACATTGGTCCACTTCTCAGATAATGGTGCATCGCGGTTCATATTAAAAAAAAGATCTTTGTCACTTCCATGTAAAACCTCCACTAAAGACCTATGCAATATCATATGTTAGGGTCCTACCCTAACCCCCTTACTTTAGGAATTGGTCAAGTAATGTATATAGCCATATATTTTGAATAAGTCCAAGTAGTCAGTAGTGAACAATTTATGTAAAAAGGGTCTATGAATTATTTCACCATGACAAGTAGTTAAGGTTTTGGATCTTGAAATCCTATTAAACGAGTTAGAAGGCTATAGATTGCTTTGTCGAGAATTATTCTATCTAAGCTCTGCTCGAGTGAAAGGTCACCCAAGATTAAGAGGCGTGTGAACACTGCTTCCATATTTGACTTCAATAATACAAGATCCATTTATGTCGCATTTCTCTTGCTCAACTATTTTGCACTATAATTTTGTGTTTCTAGCAAATGTTTTGTTGAGCTTTGGTTGTCATTGATGTCAACTAAGGTCAAAGAGGATGTCAACTGATTCAGCTTGAGTCATTTATGCAACTAATTTCAAAGAGGATGTCAAATGATGTCAAAGTGGATACAACATTCCTATAGTAGTTTGAAGAAGTGCATGGAAGCCACTTTGAAGAAGTATCTACGCAAGATGGTGAAGGACATGGATTCCAGTGTGAATAAGTATATCTCGAAGTTGCATCCAGCCTGAAGGTGTGTGTCTATAAATACATCATACAGATCCAGTTCAAAGAAGTACCAACGCAGAAGTCAAGTCCACCAAGTCATACTCACTCAAGGTAGCACCCAAAGAATTGGTAGGACAAAGGTACATATGCACAAACAACCAAGGAGTTGGTTAAGAAAATATACAAGTGTGCAAGCATGTTGAAAGCACAAGCATTGCTTGGTCAAATATTGGGAGTGCGCCAAAAACCTATGGTCGGACAATCCTAAAAGCTCGTAAGTCAAAGCCAATCTGAAGATGCTTTCAGTTGTAAATGGTGCATGAGTTCCAAGAAGGGTACATCGGTTGAAGTTAGTCTATGAACGAATTCCACCACCAATGGAACAAAAGGTGCTCAAGTCCCACAAGTAATGACAAGGCATGGGTCAAAGTCCCACAAAGCAGAAGTTGGAGTATGCGCAGATTCTGCAAAGCATCAACACATCAGTGGCGCACTACCCACAAGGGATGGTACAACGAAGGTTGAAGATACACCAAATCGAAAAGCAAGGATGTGCACATACCTCAAAGCAATGGTACATCAAGAGCGTAAGAGTACACCACCAAGGTTTAAAGTCCCACTATGTTGTGTACCATGAAGGCGCAAGACACACAAAGGATGACACATCAATAGCGCAGAATATGACATGTGTAAAATGCACAATCCATGAAGTATGGAAGAAGGGTTGCCACAACCAACTTGTGGACATACAATTTGTGCAGGACTTGTATAAATAGAGATGCAAGTTGGATATTTGATGTAATCTTAATGGCGAGAGCATAATATATTCAAGTGTTTTTTGCAGTTTGATATTCGGGGCATCAAAGGGCTCGAGGACAGAACAAAATGATCTAGTGAGGAGCTGAGAGCACACATGCAACAGAATACCAAACTGATGGTGTGCATAATGATTCTATATATCTATGACGGATGCGCAAGTACTGAAAGGAAGAAACACAGAATCATGTGCAAGTGCTTGATGTTTCGAATGACAATATTATTGTTAACACATCGATAGTCACGGACGTTGTAAAGACCGAAGCGTAGAGACATAACCAAAGTATTTCAGATGATGCGCAGATGTCTAGCTGATGCATATAAGCAAAAGTGAAAGTGTGAGAATTTGAGAAGTCCATTTGATGCGTGACAATAGAGCATTAGAAGGATCCAACGAGCGCATCAAGATGCAGATGATCTGAGACAAGTGCGTTAAACCGAAAGGACGAATCTATTGATGCACAACATGTCACAAATTGTCTAAAATATTGTGCCACTTATACAAAATGGACCCATTAGTAAGTGCATAGTTCCATCTGTTACTAATGTAGTATCTTAGAGCAGCAAACTGTCAATTAAAGGAACAGTATCAGTTGGTGAAAGTAGTAGCACCATAATAGAATGACAGATTTTACCTCAGCGTAGACTGCAATATCAACAAGCACACAGTACATGAAGTAAGACATCAACATAAGTGTGAATTGAGAGGAATGAGTAGTCGAGTGATGTATGCATCTCAGTGAGAGAGAATTGACTGCATACAAAGGTAGCAAACAACAGAATTATCTTCAGAATATCAGACGAGTGCGCGGAGTTGAAGTTCAGTAAGTCAGAATCACATTTTGGATATCTGGGTGGAAGGACGGGGCAAGGAGAAAGGGGGTTGTAGCCTCCTTCCAGTTGGTTCTGTAGAAACACATGGATTCAGTGCTTCCTTCAAGTCAGATCCTTTAAAACCAGGGGGTCGGTGCCTCCTTCCAATTGGTGCTTCCTTGAATGTATTCTTTCTCATTATAAAGAAGCATTCTATGGTTTTCTCCCGATTGGGTTTCCACGTTAAAATTCTCATGTTCTGTGTTCTTTGTCTTGGTGAATTTATGGATGAATGTTTTATTTATTGATGCATAACTGAAGATAAGAATTAAGTAAAATCTAATATGTTTAAGAAGGTAAAAATTGTTGATAACTGCGCTAATATTGATTCACCCCCCCTCTTAGTATTAAATCGATTCCAACAATTGGTATCAGAGCAGGTGTCTTCAGTAATAGATTAACATATGGAAGATAGATCATTGTGCAGAAATGGATAAGTAGGAAGGATTTTCCACCAACAGAGCACCAAGGTTTGACGAAACCAATTATATTTTCTGGAAGGTTTGTATGGAATTTGAGTCTGCAATCATTGGGAGCAGATGTTTGGCAATCTATTGTCGATGGTTATGATGTCCCAACAGTTCTGCCAGCTAATCCAATGCAAAGGAGAATCTATGATAGCAATGCAAAATCCAGAAATGCTCTGCTATGTGGCTTGGCATGTGATGAATTCGTGAAGGTTATGCACTACTCATCAGCCAAGGAAGTTTGGGACAAACTCAGAGGTATCTATGAAGGCGACGATAAGGTAAAGAAAGCAAAGTTTCAAAACTACTCAGGGCAATTTGAATCACTGAGGATGAAAGATGACCTCATTGATCAAGGGATGATGAAATCTCATAAACAAGGGTATCTGAAGGGGAATGAATATAAAAAATCAGGGAATTGGGACCAATTCTTCCATCATAACCTCAATATGAGCTTGATCCCCCATATATTCCACGAATCTCTTATTTATACATTATTGGGCATAGTTGAGAGAGTTGAAGGGTGGTTTTGAGTTATAACCAAGAAATTGTTGTTCCAACTGTTTAGTTTCACAAATTTCACGAATTGTATTTCTTTGGGCATTTTTCAAGAAACGTGCTCCTTTATTGAAGGAAAGGAATGTGCACGCATGCCCTACTCCACTAAAAGGCATGTGTCCACTCAAGGCATGTTTTTTTCAATGAGAAATGGACTCGACTGAGTTGGTAGCTTGTCTTGAGGTGGGATCATCCATTATGAATGACTCAAACATATGATTTAGCGCATATAGAGAATATTAGGGACTCTTTAGATGAAATTATGGGCATTTGCAAATCAATTAGGGATGGTTGGATTCCATTAGGGTCACCTAGATTCCATTAGGGTGATTAGGGTGCCATTAGTGCCATTGAATTTCCATTTGGTGCTATAACCGAATCCCCCTAATATGTGAGGTCAGAAGGGGAGATGATGGCCAAAACACATTACAATGCTTGGAAATAAATATCTAGTGGGATCAAGTGAAGGTTCCAAGACATCAACCTGAAAAATTAATTGCAACACATATCAATGTATCGGATAAAATCTCTTCCCCAAGGAGAGCATACCCATGCTCTGGTGAAAACAAGCATGGCCACCAAATCAAGTACACTACGGATCCATAACATAGACAAGCCATTGAATCATACCCACGAAAAGATACATGGTGGATCCATGTCAAAAGTAGATCATAGCCACAAGAAAATACAAAGTGGATCTATGTCTAAATAATCATCGGGAGAATAGTTGGAACTAATATAATAACAACTTGGCTCTCCATAAAGTACCAATTGTTAATTTTTTATCTTTAATGTAGAAACACAATAGTACTAGAAATCAAATAATAATCATGAACATAAGCAATCACATTCGACACATGAATTTACCATGGGAAAACCCTCTATGAATTGAGGGAGAAAAACCTAGCAAAACCTTCCTTAGTATATTGATAGATAGCAGAGAATGTATTTTACATCAAGCACCCTCGGTGCAATTACAGAGCAAGATAAAGATAGATATAGAAGAGAGACTTAAAATAATTATTCTCCACACAACCAATTCACTTGTCTTGGTCACATGCACAAGATATCCTTTTATAGAATTTGCTCCATCCTTGGAGACATCAATCTTGCATGAAGAAGTGCACCCCACTTCTCATGCAATGCATTAAATCACTGAATTGACTCCTAGGATGAACCCGCCCCTTAATTGAAAGCTTGCCCACTTAGTTAGGTGGATAACTAAGTGTCATCATGCAAGTGCCGCAACTCAAGGGTCGTCTTTTAGTTTAACACAAGTGTCATCTTTTAGTTTAACACAAGTGTCGTCTTTTAGTTTAGCATAAGTGTTTCCATGCAATAACACTTAGTTAACTAGATCTTCTTTGACATCACTTAGTTAACTCTCTTAACTGAAATATTTCTTTTAACATTATTGTAGTGATCGTTGAGCATTGGTTGTCATTGATGTCAACTAAAGATGATGTCAAATGTTTGACCATTATCCAATGTAAAAAAGGATGCCAATTGATTCAGTATGAGTCATTGATATCAGTACAAGCCAAAGTGGATACAACAGTTCAGCAGGAATATGAAGAATCCACTTTGAGGAAGTCTACTGTGCATAATGAAGGAAGCATGAACATCAAAAGCATATGTGCAAGAGGTAAATGTGACAGATATACAACACTGAATGACATCTAATGCACATATATCTGACGAAGACAAGAAGCATACATGTGAGAGATGACAAACATGGATGCCAACCTGAAAGAGAACATTCAATCATTGCATTCATTTTGAAGAAATATGAAGTTGTGAATCAAGGATGCATTAAGCATGCAACTTTGGAGTATATCTAAGAATTATATTCAGGAAGAAGATATCAAGGAGATTATACAGTTTGAAGAAGTACATAAGATGACACATCATATAGATCCAAAAGGACACTTCATGATGATTATGTTCAAGAAGGAACACAAGCAATGTACTCTACATCATGAAGTCCTTGCACAGATATTGAGTCTACCAAGACATACTCTATCATGACAACAAATGCAAAGAAGTTGGTTGGAAAATAGTTCGAGTGCCCAAATTGTCAAGTAGATGATTGTAACAAATAGAAAAGAAAGCTAGCAAGTCTAAGTGTTTCTTAGTCAACAGTTGGGGAGTGCGCTAGAAGAAAGGAACAACAGATGGTCAGACAATCCTGAAATTGCGCAAGCACAACTAATCAAACAAAGCCTTCAAGTGGTGAAAAGTGCACAAGTTCCTAAATGAGTATGATCGGTTGAAGATCACAATGGAAAAATTCTACAGCCGACAAACAGAAAGTGCGCAAGACCCACAAGCAGGAATAAGGCAGAGGTCAAAGTCCCACAAGAAGGAATAAGGAAGAGGTCAAAGTCCCACAAATGAAAGGTTGACAGAGGCATAGGTTCTGCAATGTTCCAATACATCAAGGGTGCATTACCCAATTTAAATTATGAACACGGGTCACAATCCCACTAAGTAGAAGCTAGGAATGCATTGATTATGTAAAATGGTAATAACTTGAGGGTGCATTACCCACAAGGGATGGTACAACAAAGATCATGGACAAGGTGAAAGATTGCGCACATACCAAAATGTAATGGTACATATAGAACACAATGGTACATCACCAAGGTGAAAAGACCCACTAGGTTGTGGATCTAAGGGCGCTTGATACATTAGAGATGAAACAAAAATAGCGCAAATGATGACATGTGGCATATGCACGATCCATGAAGTATGGATTCCACAACCAACTTGGAAGCATTCAATCTGTGCAGGACATGTATAAATAAAGATGCAAGTTGGAGATTCAAGTGAGAGATGTGGAAGTAGAAGCAAGAAGACTGCAAGTCAAGTGTAAGTTTCAACTTTTTTTTTTTCAGGGCATCAAGGGGCTCGTGGACAGAACATAATGATCTAATGAAGAGCCGGATGCGCACATGCATCAGAAGGAAGTTTTGATGGTGCACAAAATGATGACGTAAGACTGTGACGATTGCACAAACGTTGAAAGGAATAATTACTGAAGAATGCACAAGTGTTGAATATTTTGAAGGACTGTATTACGAGTCAGCATGTCTATAGTCACAGAAGTTGGAAATACAAAAGCATAGATACATAATCGAGGAATATTAGATATTGTGTGATGTCTTGTTGATGCAGATGAACTGAAGGGATAGTGTGCGAAGTTGAAGATTAGATCCAATGTGCAACAACATAACAACACCAGAGTCAAACAGGCGCATCATGATGCAGATGATCTGAGACAAGTGCGCTATACTAAACAGACCAATCATTTGATGCATAGGAGTTCACAGATCGTCTGAAATATTGCAACACTTATTCAGAACAAACACATCATAAGGTGTGCGGTTACCAATATTACTGGTGCTTCTTTTCAGTACAACATACCATCAATAGAAAGCACAGTATCAGTTGAACATTGCAGTCACGAATAGAAGTACGTTGAACCAGAAGTGCATACTGCAATATCAGCAGAGCACACGATCCAAGAAGTAATTAATTTGTAGAGGTACGAATTGAGAAGACAAAGAAGTCAAGTGATGTACGCAATGCAGTAATGGAATATAGTCTGCATACAAGATTTGCGCACAACAGAAGCATCAGCAGAAGACCTAAAGAAGTGCACAGAGAGGAGACATGGATTTGGAGCTTCTTTTGCGCAGAGAGGAGACTTTCTTGTTGTCTTGTAGTTGAGTTGAAGAAATACAAGACAACAAAGCATATCAGACATTAGGGAGGTTGTAAGGGGCAAGGAGACATGGATTTGGAGCTTCCTTCAGGTTGGTGCCTATAAAAAAACAAGGAGATAGGGAGTTGGATCATCCTTTAGGTTGGTTCCTGTAAAACAGAAAGAAGATAGGGAGTCGCAGCTGCCTTCAGGTTGGATCAGGTAAAACAAAGCGATAGAGGGTTGGTTCCTCCTTCCATTTGGTGATGGAGAAAACTTAGGGGTTTGGAGCCTCCTTCCGGTTGGTGGTTGAAAACATAGGAAGTTGGTGCTTCCTTGAATGTATTCTTCCACACTATAAAGAAGCATTCCATGGTTTTCTCCCATTTGGGTTTCCACATAAAATTATGTGTGTTATGTGTTGATGGTGTGGTGCATGTTCATGTGAATGTTTAATTACTAATGCATAACAGATGCTGAATGTTAAGCAAAGTTTAATCAGTTAAAGAAGGTAAAAATATGCTAATAACTGCATCAATATTGATTCACCCCCCTCTCAGTATTAAATCGATTCCAATAGTGATCAATTCGATTTCTTCGTTGATTGACTGAAGTCTTCTTTGTTAATATCACTTAAGTTTAACAATTTGAATTCTCTCTTAATTAAAACTTTATGTGCAATTCAAATTCTCTCATATCTTGTCACATCTTATCTTTATCTCTTGTCTTTTCTACATGGTCCACTTGTGCTAGCTTAATTATCATATCAAATATACTAAGGATATTTTCCCAATGATGTGATCATATTGTTCTACTATCGTTCCAAGTGGTTATATGCTAAAGTAATTCACTTTAGAGGTGGCTAGTCTCTAGAGGAGACTTAATAGCTCAACCATGGTTAATAGTGCATCACAAACCATACATGCTTCAACATGCAAAGCATCACCTCAACACATGAGGCACCGGCTCAACACATGAGGATCTGTCTTGACACACAAGGCCTTAGCCTTGACTAGCAAGACTGTACAACATCATCACTTTGACATACAAAGCACTTGCCTCGACAAATGAAGCTTAACCATTCTTGAGTCCAAATCAAGATTCTTCTCCAAGTTTCCTGAGTCCAAATCAGGATCCTATAAGGCACTACATTGACACATGACGATCAATATTGAAACACAAGATTTACCTGGAGAATGACTCATGATGTTGTAACTTTAACACTCCCTTTCAGCAAGGGATGCATTCTCTTCCATGCTGAGCTTGTCTCAGAACCAATGCTTCGTCACGAATAGAGGCTTATTCAACACATCTACAATCTTCTCAATAGTATCAATGTAATGAAGTCTTATGGAACCTCTCTAGACCATGTCTCTAATGTAGTGATACTTCATCTCAATGTGTTTCGATATGTGATGAAAAATAGGGTTTTCTAGGAGATTAATGCAATTCTAATTGTCAAAGCGAATGACAGTAGTCTCAAGCTTCTCACCAAACAACCCAACAAGTAGATTCATAAGCCACACAACTTCTTGGCAGGTGGTACTAGTTGCAATATACTCTGCTTCTTTAGTACTCTAGGCTACAGAGCCCTGCTTCCTGCTGGACCAAGAGATCGTAGTTGATTCCAAGCTAAAACAAAATCTGGATGTACTCTTTCGGTCCACAATACTACCACCCCATTCGTAGTTGGCATATACAAGTAACATCACTCCACCACTGGAAGTATATCTGAGTTGATAATCAATAGTACCTCGAAGGTATCTAAGCACGTGATTGGAAGCAACCCAATGTCTATGTCTTGGCTCAGACATGAACTGAATCAAGATACTCACTGCATAACATATGTCTGGCCTACTATATATCAAATACATCAAGGAAACAATGAGTTGTCTATACATGGTAGGATCCACTAGATTCAATCTGGAATCCGACTCATGTAGCTTCTTTAGATTATACACCATTGGAGTAGACATGGTCTTATAGTCCATCATACCAAATATCTGCAATACTCCAACTGTGTACTTTCCTTGTGAAAGAAAGATCTCAACTTTATTTTTCCAAACTTCTAGACCAAGAAAATAGTGCATAAGACCTAATTCTTTCATTTCGAACTCAGAAGTGAGCTCCCTCTTGCACCAATATATTTGTTGCTCCTCTCCAGTAAGGAACAAGTCATCAACATAGAGAACCAAGATCAATGGTTGGTTCCTCACAACCTTAAAGTACAGGTTGGGGTCAGCTTCACCTTTGGAGAAGCCCAAGCTCGGAAGATAGTTGTCAATCGAATACCAAGACCTCGGGGCCTGATTAATCCCATACAATACTTTATTAAGTTGCATACATGGGATTCCTTCCCATCGACTACAAACCTCTCAGGTTGATGTACACCTCTTCCTCAACCTCACCATTGAGGAAGGCAGTCTTCACATCCATCTGGTGAAGTTTCCAACCAACACAAAATTGAAGCAAGGGAAATTATGGTTCGGATAGTAGAATACCTGGCCATAGAATCGAATGTCTCATCATAGTTTATCCCTTCTTTTTGTGAGAAACCACGAGCCACAAATATTTCTTTATACTTTTCAATACTTCCATCAGTTGCATGATTGATTTTATAAAGCCACTTGGAAGTTACTATTGACTTCCCATCAGGTTTAGGAACCATTTCCCACACATCATTCTTCGTGATAGATTTGTCTTCTTGTTAACGAACAATCTACCAAAGACGGATCTAAGGCATGATCTTCCTAGCTTAATGTAAGTCTAGAACAAATCAAACAGGATATAGATCTACTTTCCTAGATCAATAGAAGTGCAAACTAGTAGATAGATAGCTTACCTCAGATTTGCAAATCCCTTTGCTCCTTGTTGATCCAATGCTCTAGCGTCGTCAGATCTTCAGCTGCAAGACCCTATTGAATATATAGATACTAACAAACAGTAAAAGCATACATTTCATATGATTGATCTAAGTTAACGATTAAGGAAGAAAACTCTCAACATCATCAATGAGACAATAGTTTATGGAAAGAGATTATATTAACTGTATAAAAGTGGGAATTACATAGAAAGGATGAAGCTTCCCAAACACCAATATGGATTCTATCAGCATAAGGATACCATAGACCTTCCCCCTCTCCCGTGGAGAGAGTGGGTGTTTATATAGGGCTAAAGAGATAGGGTAGGTTGAGGATTAGGGGGATATGGTTAAGGGATCCTCCCATTAGGTTAGGAACCGAAATGCCACCTCACCTAGAGTCTAGGGATAGGTCTCCACCTCAAACAACTTCTAGAAAGACCTCGAGACTCCCCAAAATAGCCTTTAACCAACCTCGTCGCACCCCGATAGAGGACACAGAGCGACAAAGAGGGGTCGTCGCACTCTGTAGGAAGACAAAGTGCGACAGTGTCTCACCCTATCTGACGAGCAACTGCGATGTCGCACCCTAGATGAAGGAGAAGTGCGACAGCTTGCTCAAAGAGGTCAACTAGGCAGGAACAATCTCTCAATTGGATGTGTTTTAGCCCAGAATGAGTTTAGGGGTTAGAGCACAGAGTTTACACAATGGTCAAGATGACGACTTTATCACAATGGTCATAATGATGACACTTGGTCATAAGGACGATACTTGCAATGATCATGGTGATGACACTAAGTTAGGATGATGAAACTTGCAACACTTGCGACACTTGTGACACTTGCATAAGGGTGATGACATTTTGGTGTAACAATTCTTCTACCATGGAATCTTTCCATACTTACTGCTTAGAGGCTTCCTCGTAGGTAGAGGGTTCTAAATCACTGATGTGACTCATTTGTGCTACATATCCTAAAAATATTTCAGGTCTCTTTCGCTCATTGGATGATCCTGGAGGTGCTCCATGATTTTCTACCTCTTGCAGAATGTCTCAACACCATGCAAATATTCTCTTAGAGAGAGGTTCATCAAGAGATCTTTCTATCAGATCTTCTGGCTCTTCAGGATCAAGTGGATCTGTGGAATGTTATGGCTTCTCTCTCTCAACATCTAAAAGGGGAGAATAAGAAATTGGATCCTCCATCATAGGAGTATCATGCTCCTCCATATCTAAATCACATTGAAGTTCTTTGGAGCGCATGAACGCAACCTCTTCATGAAATTTTACATGTCTGTTGAATTCAATATTTCTTTGTCCTAGAACATATATTATGTAGGCTTTGGAGGATTCACTATATCCAACAAATGTTCCTTTCTTTCTAGGTGTCTCCATATTTGTCTTGTTCTCTTTTGGTATGTGAATGTAAACATGACAACCGAAAATATTCAAGTGTCCAATATCTGTTTTTTCACTAGTAAAAACCTCTTCAGGACTCTTTTCTCCCAAGATATCATGAGGGCTTATGTTCTGAATAGAGACAACAGTGTTGGAGGCTTCTACCATAAGTGATAACAGTGATTAGTGCAGGGTTGTGTCTACACTATTTTAACTATTTTACTAAGAGGTGGTGAGCCTCTACGTCATAAATGAAAAGATTATCACAAGCATCTTAAGATCTAGATTCATTCATCTTAAATTCATTAAGATCTAAAACCATTTGAGAATTAAAATCATACATGATAAGTAGAATTAAAACACTTAAATGGAAAAAACTTGAATCAATTCATGTTAAAACAATGAGGAAGATACATAATTACCAACAATATCAGTGTGAATCCTTCCTCCATTGCCATAAGCTCTCTTTCCTTCACCCTTGTTTTTGAAGAATTTGAGCTTTTCTTCCTCCTTCAAAATCTCTCCAGCATGCCTTTGCTTTTGCTTTGTGTGTTTTACAAGCCTCCCATGCCTTTCTTATATAGCATTGGAAAATGAGCCTTAGGATTTTCTTCTCCATGTGGGATTGCTCGTTTTCTTTATTTTAGATTGTTTTCAACTGAAAACCCACTTTTCCACAGTTTTTAGGCTTTTTGCACAACTTTAAGCACAATTAATGCATTTTAATGCATTTCTCTTCACTTTTTAATTGGTGTAACTTAAGTTTGGACCTTTGATAAGCAGTTCGATGACCGAACTTAGTCTCCTTAGGTTCTTACTATCTTCACCTAATCCTTCCATTTATAGGAGAAGTGATTAGATCAGAGAGGACTTGTCTCTGAATGTACTTGTGTTATGTCTTCATGTTGTGGGTGCACAGTAAAAATGTGCTTCTTCTGTCACATGAATAAGGGTGTTAATTTGATTGTTAACAGATGCCCCCTAATGTGTGAGGTATGAAGCAAAGCTAAGGGCCGAAATACATTACTGAATTGTATACTCTGTATACTGATACTTTTTATACTGATACTCTTTATCGTTCAAAGCAAGGACGAGGGAAGGAAATCTCACAGGCGCAGGATTGAGGATCACAACTGCAAAATATAGTGTTAGAGCAATATTATATGTTAGTACCTTAATTATTAATTAATTAATGGTTATTAGGTGCTAAACCGATTAATAATGCCTCCCTAGGTGTGAAACTGGTTATTATTAAGTTGCTAGGACTTGTATGGGCTAGTGTGAACAAGATTACATGGTTTGGGCCAAAGTATGGACCAAGGAGGTGGTCAAACTAGCTGTTAAGCATGCTTATCCATGCATTTATTTCCCAGCGTGCCTAAGGTGCCTCAATCCCCTATTTTAAGGGATATGTTTTGACCAAGGGTGCCCATACACTGAACCTAGTCTTTTATGCCATTTTTGGCTATTTTTGGTGTCATGTCCCCCATTTTGACCCTTGTGATATTTGGGCTATAATGTAAATATTGTATGCATATTTTGTATGATTCCTAACGTGGAGCTCAAGGCCAAGGCCCCGTTAGTGAGCGCTCGATTTTGAAGAGGAAAGTATGTTGGTATTATTTAACCCATGTGCTAGTGAGCCATGGGAATTGTAAATATGCATTTTAATATAAATACCCACAACTAGCTATGCAATGCAATAAGAGATGGGGCATGATATTACAAGGTATTGGGAGGGAAATGTTCAAACCCTTGAGCCAATGAAGTCAAGCCAAGTGTCGATGAGAGAACCCATCAACCATCAACTATCCATGTTGACTTTGGTGCCCAAATCATTCATTTCTCCCAAGAGTTGGGTGAAGTAGTTAATGCCTTGGGGATTGGGGAGGTATGGCTGCCCAAATTCGAGTATGGGCAAGCCACCCTCATGGAAAATTGTGTTTCTCCTTTTTGGGCAAGAAAACACCCAAGAATTGCCTTCCCAAGCATTCTTGATAGTCAGAATTCACCCTCTCACGTTTGGGGAACTTGCTGGACGTTTTTCTTGAAGCTTGCTGAGCGTTTTTGGGAGTTTGTTGGGTGCTTTTGGGAGTTTGCTGGGCATTTTTGGCTTGTTGGGCGGTTTTGTTTGAAGCCTGCTGGGCATTTTTGGCTTGTTGGGCATTTTTATTTGAAGCCTGCTGGGCATTTTGGCTTGCTGGGATTTTATCCTCCACGTTTTTACCATTTCCTACATTTTTCCATGCCTGCAAACTCGTTTTGGTTCTCACAGTGGCTAGGAGAAGAGATCCATGAATTGGGGGTTTAATGGAGGTCGTTTTTGTTCCTGGGTTGTCCCCAAACGTTTTCTGAAAATGAAATTTTCCTTTCCAGGGTTGTTTTCCCCATTTCTCACTTTGTTTTTGGGTTGCCCACATTTTCCATCCATACCCAACACTTGGGGCTTTGCTGTTATGTGTACCCATGCCTAGTTTATGAGATTTCTGTGTGTAGGATATTGTTGGGGTTGAGATGGGTCTCCATTGTTTTGGCTTGAGCTTGAGTGGAACCATCCACAAATGAAGAGGGTTCAGACTTAGCCTGATAAACCCAACAGTGATCTGGCTTGGCTTAGATCCAAATGATTATTTGGTTGTGTATGAGTTTGAAATCCCCTTTTTCCCTTGTAGATATCATGCCCAGCTCGGGGGTGGTCTCTGAGTGCTAAAATAATACAGGCTGGGCAGAGACCTACGGTTGGGAGGAACGTTGCAGCGACATAGCTAGTTGTTGGGGGCAACATTACATTGAGATAAGTATATTCTCTGCTTGTATTTAATTCTACAATGTGTTAAGTTAAATGGTTGTTATTGATATATTGAATGCACATGAAATTATGTGTGTGGATGAATTTATCTCCGCTGTGCATAATTGTTGAATTTACATCTGCACACATGAGTTTTTAAAAATATGAATTTTAATGAATGACTGAGTTTGCTTAAAAATCCCCATAGATTGGCTTCATGGTCCCTCCTTTGCCTTGGATGGATGGGTGGGGACATTACATTTGGTATCAGAGCTTAAGGTTCAACACTACGACTGTTGGGCCCTTCATCATTGTGTGTATATGTATTTAGTATTTGGAATTAAAATGCATTAAAGAAACCTAAAGATCTCATGGCTTCTATTTGTTAGAAGGGGAAATCATTCCCATGACTGTTTTGGGGATTTTTGCAAAAACTGTTTGCATTGATTTCATTCTATGAAAGTGAGGAGGGAGGAAGGAAATCCCTTTTCAAGTTGGATGCTTGCTTTACATTATTTCCAATGCAGTAGCATTCAGTTTGTATTGTCTGTTTTCAAGGTTGAATGCTTGCCATCCTATATTATTTTGTTGTTGTGTTGTTTTATCTTTGACATAGAAGAGGTGCAATTCTTCTTGAAATATTGTTTTGTTCTATGCAAGTATGATCTGTGAGTGGCTTACTCTGTAAAGAAAAGAATGATACATTCCTAGAAATTCTAACTGTTTTTGAGAAATTGAAAAAAAAAATTCTAAGTGTTTGCTGCAGCGGTGAAATTAACGCTAATTTATGCGCGTGCGGCGGCGACTAAATTAACGCTAATTTCTGTGCCATGCGCAGGCGCGGCGGCAAAGTTAAGCATAACTCTACGCGCACGGCGCCAAAACTAGCATAAATGTTGTGCTGAAAGGGAAGAAAGATTCAAAAAATTTCTAAGTGTCTTTTTTTGAAATTTTGCGCCACGGGCGCGGCGGCAAAGTTAAGGATAACTTTGCGCGACGCTGGTGGCAAAGTTAATGGTGAGTTATGCGCAGCGCTGGCGGTGAAGTTAATGTTAGATTTTGCTCGCGGCAGCAATTCTAAGCTTAAAAGCTACGACACTAGGCGGCGATTTTAAGCTTAAAAATTGCGACGGGCGACGAAGAAAAGGCTAGGACTGCCACAATAGGGCGTAGAAGTTAAGGTTAAAATTTGCGCCGGTCGGCGGCAACATTGGTGCTACGGCGACGACTTTAAGGTTAAAACCTACGTTACGACGGTGATTTTAGGGTTAGATCTAGCGCCAAGGGCGGCAACGTTAAGGATAAAACATGCACTGCGACGGGGGAGTTAAGGTCAAATCCAGCGATGGTCGCAGAGGTTGAGCCGCGACCAACGATGGGAGGAGCAAAAAAAAAAGTATAGAGCCAAAAACCTAATTTTTGGATAGAATGAGCAGTCGGGATCATAATGGGATGATTCCTATGGGGCTTGGAGGCCATTAGCAAAGGCCATGAAAGAACTAGAGAGGGTCCCGAACCCAATATGCTCTAATCTGACAGAAAATGGAGAATAGTGACTTTTGAAAGACAGTGTCCTAAGGCTTGAAGGAGGGTCGGTTTGAGCTGAAATCGATATGGCACGACCATGGAGTAGGAACAGTGTTAATTTTGGAATCTTGGAGCTGAACTCCAAAGGATGTGGAGTCGGGGTGGACCAGAAGGCCAAAAAGCACTATTCCGGGCCACTTTTTCGAGATTTTGAAAAGCTTGTGGACAGTAAAAGTGACCCTAGATGTTGGAATAAATTTTTTTACTGAACTAGACATTTCATCTTCTCATTAAAACAGACAATTTCCGTTAGATGAAGATTTTCCTGAAATGCATAGTTTGGGAGATAGCCATTTTTGGCCAAATTTTGGGATTTTGGGGAAAAAGTGAAAAGTGAGAAGTAGCCAAACCTTGAATTTTATAGAAGTTGACTAGTGCATCGGAACAGGGATCTAAAGGTTGCTGAGTGTTCCTTGTTATATGGACTACCTTCGCCCGGTAGATAAGTTTTCATGATTCTTCCTAAATTTTCTTCTACAAGTAGTTGAAGTTGGCCTTTCAGAGTAAATTGCAGTTGTGTAAAAGTGTCGAATTTCGGGCAAAGTTTGCAATTTTGGAAGAATGTAAATTCCATGTCCTGGGTCGGAATGGAGCACGAGGATAGGCGTTGGAAAGCTTATCCAGAGGAGAACATGGATGCATGACCAGAGTTTGACTAGGGTCCACATGTATCATAGATATTTGGTACAGAAGAGTGCCAGCAGCTGTTTTGACAGAAAAATTTGTTGTCAATATGGGCAATTTCTATAATTGGAAGGAACCAAACCAACTATGATATAGAAGAGGGATTCCATGCTACAATGAGGGATTGGAAAGGGAGAATTCCTTAACCCCTGTTTTGATATCGTATTTATAATTATAAAATTTTCATGCATATAAACTATGGCATAGGAATGTGAAAATGTAAGAGATTACATAGATGCATATGCACTAGATGGCATATTAAAAAACATTGCATAGTGCATGTGGAAATATTGTGCATGAATAGGATATTGCATATTGGTAAAATAGTGAGGTTTTACATACGCAATGAGCCACTTAAGATAATGATTGTAGTTGCTAATAATTAGTTGTGTCTACATTGGTTGCAGAACAAAATACAATCAAAGCATGGCTAAAGAAGTTGATGACGTTGTTGCACATGACCAACGACCTTATGAGGAAAGGATGGTGCAACAAATCTACGATCATGAGATTGGAAAAAGGACCGTGTAGCCTTGGTAAGAGGCCAGTTGATCAGGTAACATCAAGTGATGTTAATGACATCCATGCAGGTAATGGTTATTGGTGCTTGAATGCATGAATGGTGAAAGAGGATTTCGTAAGATCCCTTCAACTATGTTTGAATTATGTTGAACGCATAGTACTCATAACTTAATGCAAGGTAGCATTGAGGAAATGTGCATTAAAATATTATGCACAATCTTGTGGTTATGCATTGAGTGAATGCACATTAAAATATTATGTGAGTGATGTAAATGTGCATGCATAGATATAGGTGCACATGATGAGATGCATTGTGAAAATGCATGATTATGATGTATGTTTCATCGCAATTAGATAATAGATGGAATGGTGAATTATTATTAATCTTAAGAGCAAGAGAATAATTGCATAAAATGATGAAATCGAACCATGCAACTCCAGTATGGTAATGATTCACATGAAGTGAATGATTTTGGTGATATTACAATACTTCAGTGATTGTGGTAGCAATGAAATATTATGTGCATAAAGACTTATAAAGCATTTGGCTGTTTGAAGTTTCTGATTTCAGGTAGATTGTTTTGGGCATGGCAAATATGGGTAAGTCCATGATGAAGATTGGAATCTACCGTGAGCAAGAGCCAAACGATAGGAGAACAGACTCATGGCTTAGTGAATCAATCTATGTAGGAGACAGAATTGTAAATTCATGTTGAATTTAATTATTAATGTTATTGATTGGTTATGGAACAATCATATTTGAAGCTTATTGCTAAATGTTGCTGACTGTTTGGCTATTTGATAAGTGTGCCAGGATGACACATTGCAGGAAGACCATGTGTGATGGCCTGCCGAAGCCAAACTAGATGGGAAGGACCCCATGCTTTAGAAATGGGTTTTGAGTGAAACGCCATTGACAATACCTCAGCTAAACCGCATGTCGGTAAACCATGAGAGTGAGATGGTAAAGCTATGCCAAGAAGGCATGTGAGATACATCTACAAAATGAATGAGTATTCTGAGATCCTAGACTAGAACATGCATGTATAAATTATTAGGGTTAATATGCAGAGCATGCTCTATCTTATTTATATCATTGCAGACTACTTGAGTATGATTAGGACCTACATGGCACACATCGGAAAGGGGGTGCACACCTTTTCTGGTGATGGGTCATGATAGGGTTTTCAATCTTGACTACACCCTAAGGGAATGGACGCATTCCTGGTGTTTCAATACTTGATAGTGAATGATATGGAATGTGGTTAAGAAATTGAACAACAATACTGATGAGCTTGCTTATCCTTCTTGTGTTGTCAGCTTACACAGATGCAGATTGATATTGCACATTAAAGGGAAAAGTGAAGAAGGGTACGCAAAAGGACTGTATGGGAATTGGCAACCTTTCTATGCTCATGTGAAATATTACCAAAAGGGATGGACATGCCTGAAGAGCTGTGTAATGAGAAGAGGTATCATCCTTGTGTGAGTGGGGTCATGCTAACTTGCAGTCAAGAAAGTCACCTATAAATTTCCTAAAAGGAACCACCGATTTGCACAATAGAAGGAGTGGCATCCTTGTGTGAATGAAGAGTTGATGTGTGTGTGAAGGGTTATGGTGTAAGAAGGTGTGGTGACATTGGTGAAGGCATAAAATCTCTATTGGGTCAGCAGTGGGAGGGCAGGCGCCGAAGACTGACTGAAAACCCTAAGATGCCTATAGCTCCACAGTAGAGCCTTGATCTATAATGGTCAGGTGGCGCAGTTTCCTTCCATTGGTCGATGACCCAGACGAATGTGCTGGATCGGAAATGGAGAGAGCCAGCCATGTATGGGACTGGTTGGGCACCACCAAATTATTGGTAAATCCAGTCGGTGTGAAGGTGTACTGGTGAAGCATTAACTACATCCAAGTCCATAGGTGATCCCAAGGCTTGCAAAGCGAAGCAGGATCCTGTGGACCAGAGGGAAAATGCACAATACAGATAAGTATTCATTTTCATTTATGTCTTGTTTGGAATAATGAAGATTTCAGGTATAAATCTTTTAACAGCTAAGTTGATACACTATTGTTTTCCTTGTTGGAAACCTTGGTCATTGCAGGAAGGAAAGACCCTGAAAGACTATAAATTACTGGTAAATCCATAGAGTAAATGAGTAGGTGATATAAATTATTGAGAAATCCAGAAAGTAGCTGGTGGAATGCTATAAAGTTCTTGATAAATCCATAGAGTAACTGGTTGGGCATTAATCACTTAATATTGTGAAATAGCGTATATGTTGGCCCAATACCCCTTAATAAATTGATAAAACCAGTCGGAGCACTAGCCTAGCATATTGCTAAAGGAAATGATTGATAAAACCAGTCAGCGTACTGGCCTGGCATTGCCTATTCGAATGATTGTGGAGCAGCCTACATGCTGGCCCAACATTCATAATTGTGTCCACGGAAATCCAAGGCTCATAAAGCAAGAAGGATCCCGTGGAATAAAGTGAAGACATCCAATACAGATAAGTATTTGGTTATCTTGAAACTTCTTTCTTATGAATATAAGTGTGTGTATGATTTGGTTATGATTTCTCCAACTTTTGTTTAAAGAAAAACCTTATGAAATAAACTAAACATGTGAATTGATTCAATGTTTGAGTGTAGGTATTGTTGGAAGCAAAGACCAAGAAGGCATCATAAGGATGCATATGGACATATGATTGTCCCAAAAGAGCTCAATATGAGCAGTAATAAAAGATGGTGTTAGTGAACATGAGTGGGTCCTAACAACCAGAGGTTCTGTAAGCAGAATGGGAAGGGGTACCCAAGTTGAAAAGCTTTAAACAGACCATAGACACTAAGTGTCATAGCCAATAAGGGAAATTCAGGCATTCACATTAAAGTGAAAGAGACTAAGGAGCATGAAACCATAGTGATGGCATAGCTCCGTAATAAAACAAGACTAAGAGGGAGAAAACTCTTACTCTTCTCTTTCCTTTTTTGGTGCATTTATAAAACAAAGAATTGTTGAATGCATGTCATGACTAGAAGAAGAATGTGTTTATTTGCTTGAATTAAAATTGTGAATGCTAAAATAGTTATTTCACTGTGAAATGATGAACATGAAAGAGATCCTGTGTATGTTGGGAAAGCATGAAAATTTGGAAGTCGCATGAGTGAAGAATGGACGTTCCATGTCAATTGGGAAATAATTGACTAATTTTAATGTTTATATTATGCTTGTCCTAACAAAGAGTTTCCGTGATAAATTTCACAAGTAAGAAATTGAAACAATTGGTTGCAGCCGACACAAGCAAGTGTTGCTAGTAAGTAAAGTGTGGTCAACTGTGCACATTGACCATGGCAGGAGACCAAGGGCTATTAGAGTTTGCTGAAAGTCTTCTTCAAACAATTGCAAAGACCCAAGAAAATCTCGAGGAAATGCTCAAGCTACAGAGGCAACAGAATGAGATGAACCACGAGGTTCGCAGGACTCTATTCGTCTGCAAAAAGAGGTAAAAAGCATTCTGGGAGCAATCGGTAAGGGAAAGGAAAGTGGATCAGTGAAGAAGCATTCATCCAATCAGTTGATTAAGAAGCGTTCTAGGTGGGAAGACTCAAAGGAATCTGAGCAGGAAAAGGTAAAGCAACCAGTGAAATGTTGGGGATGTGACAGAAATCATTTCCTCCACAACTACCCAACAATGAAACATCAAGAGGATAGCTGCCATAAAGTTTCCAGACTTGTAGATCAGCGGAAAGGGATTGTTTATGGAACAATGCCCTCATGCAGAGCTAGAGGGTCCCAGCCAGCAGGAACAGTTGTAAAGGCCAAAATACTTGGTCCTGAAAACCCAAGTAAAGGGTGAGATGCAGGACAGACCTGCCATATTTTGTGACTTTTGGACATGTATATAGCGTGTATATATTCCTAGGTATTGGAACACCGAGGACGGTGTTATTCCAAGGGAAGGCGAATGTCATGTCCCCCATTTTGACCCTTGTAATATTTGGGCTATAATGTAAATACGGTATGCATATTTTGTATGATTCCTAGCATGGAGCTCAAGGCCAAGTCCCTGCTAGTGAACGCTCGATCTTGAAGAGAAAAGTATTTTGGTATTATTTAACCCATGTGCTAGTGAGCCATGGGAATTGTAAATATGCATTTTAATATAAATACCCACAACTAGCTATGCAATGCAACAAGAGATGGGGGCATGATATTACAAAGAATTGGGAGGGAAATGTTCAAACCCTTGAGCCAATGAAGTCAAGCCAAGTGTCGATGAGAGAACCCATCAACCATCAACTACCCATGTTGACTTTGGTGCCCAAATCATTCATTTCTCCCAAGAGTTGGGTGAAGTAGTTAATGCCTTGGGGATTGGGGAGGTATGGCTGCCCAAATTCGAGTATGGGCAAGCCACCCTCATGGAAAATCGTGTTTCTTCTTCTTGGGAAAGAAAAAACCCACGAATTCCCTTCCCAAACATTCTTGATAGTCAGAATTCACCCTCTCACGTTTGGGGAACTTGCTGGGCATTTTTCTTGAAGCCTATTGGGCATTTTTAGCTTGCTGGGCGTTTTTGGGAGTTTGCTGGGTGTTTTTGGGAGTTTGCTGGGTGTTTTTGGCTTGTTGGGCGTTTTTGTTTGAAGCCTGCTGGGCATTTTTATTTGAAGCCTGTTGGGCATTTTGGCTTGCTAGGGTTTTATCCTCCACGTTTTTACCATTTCCTGCATTTTTCCATGCTTGCAAACTCGTTTTGGTTAGCACAGTGGCTAGGAGAAGAGATCCACGAATTGGGGGTTTAATGGAGGTTATTTTTGCTCCTGGGTTGTCCCCAAACGTTTTCTGAAAACGAAATTTTCCTTTCCAAGGTTGTTTTCCCCATTTCTCACTTTGTTTTTGGGTTGCCCACGTTTTCCATCCATACCCAACACTTAGGGTTTTGCTGTTATGTGTACCCATGCCCAGTTTATGAGATTTCTGTGTGTAGGATATTGTTGGGGTTGAGATGGGTCTCCATTGTTTTGGCTTGAGCTTGAGTGGAACCATCCACAAATGAAGAGGGTTCAGACTTAGCCTAATAAACCTAGCAGTGGTTTGGCTTGGCTTAGATCCAAATGATTATTTGGCTGTGTATGAGTTTGAAATCCCCTTTTTCCCTTGTAGATATCATGCCCACTCGGGGGGTGGTCTCTGAGTGCTGAAATAATACAGGTTGGGCTAAGACCTACAGTTGGGAGGAACGTTGCAGCGACATAGCTAGTTGTTGGGGGCAACATTACATTGAGATAAGTATATTCTCTGCTTGTATTTAATTCTACAATGTGTTAAGTTAAATGGTTGTTATTGATATATTGAATGCACATGAAATTATGTGCGTGGATGAATTTATCTCCGTTGTGCATAATTGTTGAATTTACATCTGCACACATGGGTTTTTTAAAAATATGAATTTTAATGAATGACTGAGTTTGCTTAAAAATCCCCATAGATTGGCTTCATGGTCCCTCCTTTGCCTTGGATGGATGGATGGGGACATTACATTTGGCCTATTCTAGCCTACCTAACTTCCACCCAACCATCTCCTTCACATGTGTGAGCTCCATCTTGGTTCCCAATGCTTACCCAGTGTTCACATGCACACTTTGAACCTATTTGGGTTATTTTGGAAGCCATTTGGTTAACCTAGGGGGGATTGGGATAAATCTAAGCTAGATAAGTGTGGACACTCCAAGTGGATATTTTTCCTTACTATTTCTATATAAGGATGATCCAAACTCATTGTAATATTGGACATTTAATAATATCTCATCTTTTGATCATTTGTGCATTTATGGAATTTGATCATTTGTTTAGAGTTTTGATCATTTGTTCATTTTGAAATAGTTTTGCACTTGTCTCTTGCTTAATGAATTTAATCTTTCAATTGTGAGGAATCCATGGTAGCTAGATCCTACTCTGACATAGATTTTACATGGTATCGGATCTCTTGGAGCTATTGTTAGTGTAGATCCCTCCTGAGTGATTGAGAGTTTGTTATTGCAGGTACAAAAGCTTCTACATGGATTCGAAAGTTCCTCTTCTTACTCCATTCGGTTATGCAGAATGGAAGCCTGAAATGTGTGCATATCTCAAGAGACAAGGTCTCTATGATTTGTCCATTGGTGCCGAGAATGAACCAGAGTCTTATGAAGAGAAAAATGATTGGCTAAATGATTGTGACAGAGCATTCAGAGTTATGTGTCTAGCCATGTCTCCATGCATGCACTACTTGATTGGTTCTGTAGACTATCCATTTGAGTTATGTCCAACTTGGACAAGGCTCTTGATAAGCAGAAGAATGTCTTAGAGATTACATGAGCATACATAATTTAACTTTCGAGAGAAATAAAAGAAACAAGCAATCACATAATAGAGACACATCAGTTACCCTGGAAACCCCATGTGGGGAAAACCAGCACCCAATGAATATCTTCATTACATGGCCAAAACCAACCATCCAGGCCAAGTGAGCTCACCCACTCACCTCTAGGCCACTTTACAATGCATCCTCCTCAAACCTTTTATAGGATTTATTACATGAAATACCTTGGGCCAATACCATGGGCTACAACAAACCATGTGCCCAAAACATGTGCTAGACCTAACCAACTTTGACTCATTACCATGTCAAGATTAACCCTAACAATCCCCCCTTTAAACTTGACTTGGAGTAATCACCAACCCCCCTCAAAGTTTTAACCGAGGAATCTCATATACACCCCCCTATCACCTAGGTCTTTCTCCCGACTTTACCGATGAGTTACCAGGGGTATGCATGCCTTACCAAGTCTTACAGCCATATGCCCTTTTACATGCAAACTGCTCCAATTTTTTTTTTTTTTCATGTGTCTTCATGGTGACAACTCCATCACCATCGGTTGCTTCATCCTCTCGCTTTTCCATACTCGCTTTCTTGCTCATTTTCTTGTCTCATTGAAATATTCATGGTTGTGATGACTCAGGCATCAAACTTTTCATAGCATGCACTTTTATCTTGCGCTCAGTGCTCCACAAACACTTATACATGTCGGCCTTTTTGATCTACGATTTGCACCAGTCTTCCCAACACATTTATTTCATTGGCATTATGACTTCAAAATCTAATGTGCATACCTCCTCCTCTTCATTCAAGGAATTTAAATTTTAAACTCATATTTCTTCTGCAGATCTGTCCCTTTATTTGATTGCAGATAGCTGCTTCCATGCCTATCTTGTCCCATCGGAGCTTAGCGTGATACCTTCACATGCTCTCGACCATACATTATTTTCTCCTCTGCAATAGTTAACGTTTTTTTTTCTTCATTTTCATGCAGAACACCAAAAGTATTGCAGACTTTATCTCATGTCGGAATCTTCTACACTGCACCTCAACCAAGATCTACACCAAATCTAGGCATTAAAGCCTTAGATCTACGATCTTAAATAATATATCTAGAGAACCAAGCTGTGATGAACCTACAATAATTAATTAATGCAAATACACGAGATATCAGAAATAATAGAACAGAATCGCTTTTATATTGATCACGGGCCACTTCGAGAGGGCAACCTCCTTTGAGCAAGCTCAATACAATTAACTTCACGGTGCCTTCAATGACCTCAACACACACTTATATACTAAGTCTATGCCCAATACTATGAGTCAAAACCATGGGACATATAATACTACAGGACGACTTACAAAGCATATGCGTCCAATACTATGGGTCAATACTATGGGCTAATATAAACTACGGATCAACAAATACTACGGGACGACTTACAAAGCATATGCGTCCAACAACAATATACTAACATAGTAAAGAGAAGGGTTGACATAGGTTCCTAACATCCCCTCTCCCTTAGAAAAAGCTTTGTCCTCAAAGCTTTGGTTGGAGAAATTGCTGCAGAATCTGAAGGAGTGGTTCCCCAGTAGCATCCTCGGTTTGCATTTCGGGCCACTAACGCCTTTGGAGTGTCAAGGAGGATTGCTTGGAAGGCTGTAGATGAAGAAGAACCCTGTCAGTTGCGTGGAAAATGTGCTCAGAACGGTGATGATCGGCTTGTTGTTTCTGGCGAATTCTGGCCATGTGAAGATTGTCCTGCAGAATGAGAAGAATCTGATCGCGGTTTCGAAGAACCGAGTCAATTTCCTGAACTGGGGAGCTGCTAAGGGTGTATGGAAGAAGAACTGGCAGTGTTTGTCCATAGACTGCTTCATATGGTGTCCTTTGAGATGTGGTATTGTACCGCCAGAGTGCTGCTAGGAAATCCATAGAAATAGTTGGCCAAAGCTGTGTAGGGATGGGCAAGGGTTTGATCAATCCCGAAAGGAGTGTCGGTTCCCCCTTGTTGACTTGGAAAGTATCATCGTTAGCCACCATCTGTTGAATTGTCATTTTTAGTCCCGGACAAAAGAAGTTACATTGTTCCTGGTCATACATTTTGCAGAACCCAGACTGCCCTGTTGATGAAGAAGCATGGAGTTCATAGAAGAGATAGCCCTGTTGAACATATTGCAACCAATTTGGAACAAGCAGAGAAAGAGCTGTAAGAGAAACTGGGTCATCAATTGTGCGAGAAGGAGCATCTTCCACCATATTGTCCTTACCCTTCTTGTAAGTGATCACATAGGGATAACCCATGAGTTGGATAACCCATTGCAGGTGTGTTGGGGAGGAGACCCATTGTTCCAGAAAATTTTTCAGACTTGGGAGATCAGTCTTGATGCAAAAATAATTGCCTAATAGGTATGGCTGCCACTTCTGTACTGCATGCAAAATAGCCATCATTTCCTGATGAGAGGTAGATGTGGCTACATTCTTACCGGAAAGGTCTCTTGAAGGCAGCAAGCTCATTGGTTCAACAAAGATACCTGCATATCTATCCAAGGGAGTAGTGGAGACTGTTGATGGGTGCATCTGAATGGAATTAAGCTGAGCGATGACACCATGTGAATTCTTCTTAAGGATTTTTTCCAGACGATGTCAACTGATGATGCAGAGAGACCTTGGTTGTAAGCCCCTAAATTTGTGTTGTGCCCCATTGACTTTAAACTGCATCCAAATTTCAGCAAAATCCCATAAGATGGGGCCAAGTGTGCGTAACCATTGAACGCCCAAAACCACATCACATCCACCTAAGGGCAAGGCAAACATGTCAGAGCGTAGGTTATAATCTTCCATAGAGATACGCACATTGTGACACTTCCCCTTGCAAGGTAAGGTGCCCCCATTGGCAACCATGACTTCAAAGTTGGAGCAAGGATGGACAAAACAAACAGCCTGTTTGGCAATTCGAGGGTCAATGAAGTTATGAGTGCTACCAGAATCAATGAGTATGGTAAGAGGGAGCTTCTTGAAGTATCCCCTAACCCGCAGTGTTTGTGGGGTGGTGACGCCAGTTACAGCATGGAGAGAGATCTCGGGTGGGTCATCTTGAGATGGGGTGTCAACAGGTGGGTGTTGAATTTCGACCTGATCATCTACTGTATCTATAGCTTCTTCACCAAGTTCTAAGGCAGGCGAAGAATCCACATCCAAGAGATAGAGCTTTTGTTGAACACATCTATGTCCCCGAGTGAATTTCTCATCACAACTATAGAAAAGCCATTTTTCTCGGCGTGCCTGCATTTCTATTTCAGACAAATGCTTGATAGGAGTTGGTTGAGGAGAAGGCGTGATGGGAGGTCATTGGGAACCCATATTTCTGAAGGGAACAAAGGTGGGTTTGGAGCGTTGTTGAGCTGCGATCTTGTCCTCGGCCAGCTTAGCCAACCCTAGGACTTCCATCATTGTGTTGGGACAAAACATTTTGACCTCTGAGCGGATTCCATCCTTGAGACCACTGATAAAACAACTCCTGTAGAATTCATCAGACAATCCTTCTGTGTGATTGGCCAATTTCTCAAATTCTGTTTGATACTCTCTCACTATGCCAATTTGGTGAAGTTTAGTGAGTGCTCCTGTGAAATCATCAAAAGCACTAGGACCAAATCGTGGCAAAATGAGTTGGCAAAAATCTGTCCAGTTTGGCTCGAGATGAGCTTTGATGTACCAACGGTACCATTGAAGGGCTTCCTGTTCCAAATGAAAGGATGCAAGTGGAACTTTCTGGACATCAAAAGTATTATGCAGACTGAAATATTGTTCTGCTCGGTATATCCATCCAGTCGGATCAGTACCATTGAAGCGAGGAAAATCAAGCTTCGGCCCACGAAAATTGATGGAAGAAGAGAACCCGGTGGTTGCAAAAGATTCTGGCTGTCGGTTATTGTTCATGGCTGAATGCTGAAGATGGAGGCTGAAAAAATTTTCATTCAGATCTTGGAGTTTGGTTTGGATGGCTGCAAGTGCTTCCTCCATGGTCTTTGCTCCTGCACGGGTGACAACCATAACCAGTTTTTTTTTTTTTTTTTTGTGGAATGGGTAGAAAAACACAAGTAGAAGCTGATTTAGTCAAGGGAAATTTGGATTGGGGAAACAATCTGATGGGTAATTGGGGTTTGACTAGATTTTGGACACTATCAAAAGGACAAGAAAGCAAAAAGGGGGATTTCAGAAGTGGGGTGATAGAATGAGAAAATTTGGCAGAGAGGGACAAAGAAGCAGAATTCAGAAAGGAATTATGTGGTAAAATTTGAAGGTGATTGGGTGAAATCTGAGGAAGTTATGGCAAACCCTAAAAATAGACAAATGTGGGATTTCGGGCTTTGGGAAGGGGAATTGGGGATAGGGTCCTTAGGAATGAAATATGCAGAATGGAATGATAGGGGTTCCCCGAAAATTTCAAGGAAAACAGAGTGAAAACAAGGGAGATATGGAGAAAAAAATTGTTTTTTTTTTTTTTAGAAATGGATCGGCAACAGCGGCGCGGAAGGGATCCGCAACAGATGGATCTGCAACGACACGGAAGGGATAGAAAATGGATGGATCTAAAATGAATACTGGATCTGGAACGACTTTCAGAATAGATCTGAAACGGCTGGATCTGGAGCGGAAGTGATCGGCAATAGTTCAACTGAAAATAGATATGGACCCCAGGTATGTGCAGCTTCCTAACAGTTCAGGGGTTTCACTCGGCCACCAATGCTATCTGACGGCTTGCGTATTGGGGCAGTACCCCTCACTCCATGGCTCAGGTAAAACTGATAACCGCTTTGCCACAAACGACAGCTCTTGGTTTACCTCACGGGTGGAAACTAGTCAATCAGGTAGGGGTCATTGCCCTTTTCGCTGGCAGGTCCTCTTAATGGGCTAGCTACTTCAGGGTTCCTGTGGTACTCCT
Organism: Larix kaempferi; assembly: GCA_027924585.1. Taxonomy (NCBI): domain Eukaryota; kingdom Viridiplantae; phylum Streptophyta; class Pinopsida; order Pinales; family Pinaceae; genus Larix; species Larix kaempferi. Next base: position 1,998,402 of record BSBM01000243.1, on the reverse strand, counting down.
CACAATGAGTTTTAGGGATTATGCCCAAGTACTTCCCACAGTTAAGCGGATAGGGATTATTCCCAAATCCGAACCTGCAACAGATGCGAAAAAAATTTGGCAGAAATTTCACCCAGCGAGCCCAAGAAAGTGCTCTGATACCAGATGTGATGAACCTGCAATAATTAATTAATGCAATTACACGAGACATCAGAAATAATGGAAAAGAATTACTTTTATATTGATCACGGGCCACTTCGAGGGGGCAACCTCCTTTGAGCAAGCTCAATACAATTAACTTCACGGTCCTTCAATGACCTCAACACACACTTATATACTAAGTCTATGCCCAATACTATGAGTCAAAACCATGGGACATATAATACTACGGGACAACTTACAAAGCATATGCGTCCAATACTATGGGTCAATACTGTGGGCTAATATAAAATACGGATCAACAAATACTACGGGACGACTTACAAAGCATATGCGTCCAACAACAATATACTAACATAGTAAAGAGAAGGGTTGACATAGGTTCCTAACAATCCAGTATGAAAAAGGACTGGCTCTATAGAACTTCCTATGATGAGTAGATTCAGAGATTGATTGAGATAGCAGCAGTAGTGACGATGATGATGACCTGATGACGATTATCCAGTGACGATGATCCAGAGAAGATGACTTGTGCTAGAAGACCTGTGTCGAGAAATAGCTTCCTAGTTAAGAGGGAGTGTTGATGTATATGTAAATTCGGAATGTATTTCACATATATGTATATTGTATTCCTATAGAGATGTTATTATTCCTCTATACGGAAGTGGTTGTATTCCTATAGAGATGTTATTATTCCTCTATACGGAAGTGTCGTCATTTATATTGTAAGTGTCGTAACTTATACTTGATGGGTTCTTAGACCACCTTGTTGGGGTCGGCCCTATATAAGTCATGTGGGTCAAAAGGTTATTAGACTACCCTATTGGGGGTCAGCCATGTAGGTCAAAGGGTTATTAGACCACCCTAGTGGGGTTCAGCCTAGTTAGCATTATGTTAAGTGGTTAAGTTGAGGCTGGCCTAGTTGAGTAAAGGTCAAGTCAAGTTAGTGTATAAATAGAGAGTGTGTCTCTCTCATTTTATACATTCTATTCTCTCACTCACACTTTGGAGAGCGGCGCACTTATGGAGGAGGAGGCTCTGCTGCTAGGAGAAGACTATCTCTTGTATTCTGGTTGTATCATTGCTCTATCTACGACATGTGGCATGCCCCCCAAGCTTCATTTCGTCTGAAAATGTAGCTTGCTAACCCAACTACCAACCTGGATACTAATATGAAAATGTTCTCCAAGGGGGGGAAAACGAGAAACAGATGAAATGAAGGTTCGAGTTCTAACTCTGTTGAGAGACTCGAATCGATGGGAGGGAGATCTATTTCATTTTTACACAAGCTTGAAATAGACAATAACTATGCTTGAGGGGGCCCATTTAATTTTTTAACGAGCTTGAAATGGAATAAAACTACGCTCGAGTGGATGGTTTCATTTTTGTGCAAGCTTGAAACCAAAGGTAAACTATGCTTATAGGGGTCTATTTCATTTTTTAACGAGCTTTAGATAGAATAAAATTGTGCTCTAATGGATTGGTTTCATTTTTATGCAAGCTTGAAACCAAAGATAAACCATGCTAGGGTGGGTGGTTTCATTTTTTAACGAGCTTGAAACATAACATAAACCGTGCTCATAGGAACCTATTTCATTTTTTAACGAGCTTGACAAAGAACGGGAACTGTGCTCAATTAAATGGTTTCATTTTTATGCAAGCTTGAAATCAAAGAGAAACTTTGCTTGAAGGTTGGTTTCATTTTTTAACGAGCTTGAAACATAACATAAACCATGCTCGTAGGAACCTATTTCATTTTTTAATGAGCTTGACATAGAATAGGAACTGTGCTCAATGAAATGGTTTCATTTTTATGCAAGCTTGAAATCAAAGAGAAACTTTGCTTGAAGGTTGGTTTCATTTTTTAACGAGCTTGAAACATAACATAAACCGTGCTCGTACCCCCCATCCTCAGGGGGAAGAAACCACTAAAACATGTGGAACATTCAAGGAAGTCTTATGACTAGGAGTCATATGATGAGTGGGTGTCACATAGGAAAGTTGATCAATGGTCACAATATTCCCATGATGAGGAAAATACGTCACTCGAAAGAGCATGGACACTACAGCTTTCATAGCATAGACATAATCACGTCCAAGGAGTAGATTGAAATCTAAAGGACCTTGGACAACCATGACATCAACATAAACAGTTTTACCTCTCAATGTGACAGGTAACTGTGGGAGAATCCCTAAAGGTCCGGTAGGCCTTCTATTAAAAGCCAAAATCTGGTCAGTTGTTGGCACAAGCTGAGGCGAACCTATGGCTTTCCGAGCAGTCTAGGATAGAATACTAACAGAAGTTCCTTCATCAACTATCGTACAAAAGATTTCTTTATCAGAAACTCCTACAGATATTTGAAAAGGAATACTCGAAGGAAGACGAGATTCTGTTAGACCATTCCAATCAAAGGAAATGACCTCAGTACTTGGGGGGGGTCCTGTAGAAATGGACAGGGTTTCCCCTTGCCTAGGACATTCTGAACTGACTAGGAAAACATCAGCGGTTTCCAATTCACTCTGACTTGGAAGATAAGAATGAGACGAAGATTGTGTCATGGTGACTACTTCAGTCTGGACTTTCTCCAATGAAAGAGTGGGATTGAGTGGAGATGACAGCGACTCCATCACTTCACTCTTGGAAGGAAGAGTGGGATCAATTACAAATGAAACTGAATTGAGCACTTGATCAACCAGCGGGGGGTCAAGGGACAACTTACTATCACTTGTTGGAAGCACTTGTTGAGAACTAGTAATATCTTCCAGCCACCATGAAGCTTCATCCATGCTTGGACAACGGTAAGTACGATGCAATCCCTTGCATATCCAGAAAGGGTCTGCAGCTCTACCCTTCCGACCCTTCACCAAAGGTTCACTGGTCGAGGGAGTGTCATCAACATGATGGTCATAGGTTGACGATACAAGTGGTTTGGGGTTTTTAGACCACACTTCTAACACACGGGGAAGACCGGGACAATTCTTGAGAAGGTGATCACCCTTGCAAAGTTTGCAAGGGAACTTTGGCTTACGAGGTGTTCTCATAGAATGGGTGCCATCAAAGGCAGATGGTTGAAGTTTGGTCTCTTTCTTATCTTTCTTCTTTTTAATCTTCACTTTCTTCTTCTTCACACTATCCTTCTTACTAACATCAGAGTTTTCAGTAGGAGAAGAGGAAGAGATTGAAGCCGATTCAAATTTCGACGGAGAAGGAGAAGGGTCATCATGAGATTGATGCTCATGTGGTGAAGGACCTGGGTCCGACATGATTGGTGCACTTGGCGTAACCGGATTAGAGAATAACCATACTAGTAATCCTATCGTCAATCCAGGAAGACTCAACGTAGCCATAAAGGGAGGACCAACAGTTCCACAAGGGGGAATAACAAATGGCATACCTTGGAAAGGAGTGCCTTGGTTGGTAGTCCCAGAAGAATCTTCCATATCTAAACTTCCTAAGAGTCTCTAAAGTACCACACAAGTCAAGCACTACTCAAGTCTAAAAGCCACAAGCAAACTGTGTGAATATGAATAGATTCAAAGTCTGGAACCTCACGGGATTATCAAGGCATCACAAACCGCTATATACTGCAGGGTCCTACAATATGACGCGACAAGGAGGATTGGGACCTCACCCTTGCCTGCATACCCGATTACCTGGACAGTACGTGCGTGCTAATCTCCTTGAGTGTTGTTCTCGATGTATTGCTTTGCCAAGACGGCCAAATGGTTAACTCAGTTGGTTTCAGGAATCCTAATGGTGTCTCCCGATATATGCAAAGTACGTGGGAGCTCAAATCCGTAGTGGTGTTGTCTAATGCACAGCCATTGGCACGAGACCTTCCGATATACGTGTCGAGTACGTGATACACCCTTCAATATACACCAAGTACGGATTATGGTACTTGGTGGGTATGTGAAGGAGCTCGATATACCAATGTACATGGAAGACTACAATACCCCCGGACTACATTGCTGGCAAATAACGACAGCTGCCATTCTTAACAAAGCCGGAACACGTCTCTAACTTACACACAAGTTGCTAAATGATTTTAACCTAAGCTAGCGTTAATTTTATCTTGTACGGTTAGGTGGATGCATGAGGTGAGTACATAAATGTAAACATAATGCAATCCTCAACTACATGATAATGCACATTTTCCTTTCCTTTTAAATGAAAACTACTTAAGGTAGGGAGAGATTTTTCTTTCTTTCAAACCAAAAGTACTTAAGTAGTAGAGAAAAGAAGAATTCATTCCTAGAGTGCAATAATTCTAACTTTCTGCAATAATCAGCCAAAAAGCATAAAGAAAATGAAAGATACAGCTAATCTTAACAATGTATAAGACAAGATAATGAAGCACATACAATTTTCAAATGCATATACCAAAAATGGAATTTGATAACTAAACGCTTTTCATATTTATATACAGGAAGTGAGAGGATATCTACAACACTCTAATCTTTCAAAAATTCCCAAAGAAAAAATGGCAAGCACCCAAACAACTCAAAGGCACTCAAGAGAGGCTCAAAATCTACCAAATGCAATAATTATAACTCATTTCCTATCTTTTTACACTTGAAAAAGAAGGATTCCACAAACGTTTTCAATCAAATGCAAGACAAAGATAAGCACTTTAACAATCTTATCTAACTCAAATGCTTACAAAATTGAAACAAGCCTTTCTTCTTCTTATGAGTGTGAGACCAAGAATTTCAAATGATCAAATTAAAGTAAGAAGAACACTTATGTTTTCCAATTTCATGAATATAGCAAAAGAGTGACAAAATCAATATTTTCTTTGAACTAAAGTGGAGACAAAGAATCAATCTTTCCCAAAAATGATTGAATAGCTCAGCATGTAAGGGAAACAAGATGCATAACCTAAGAAAGAGAGGCTAAAAAAGACATGGATATCCCACACTCTCCAAGTCTTTAAAACAAGACAATCACGCCAAACCAAAAAATGATCTCAAAACCTTAAGATGGGTCAAAACAACTGAAGGATGCACGATTCATGGCCCCCCCATTTCGCTTAAAAATGCAAGCAAAACACTAGTTTTGACTCAAAGGGCCAAACATGAATCCAAATCTCAAAAGACCCAAAAACCAATACAAACAAGCCAAACAAAACACACAAATCAAAGATGGGATCTCTGGTTGGATCTTGCAGCACAGAGGGAGTTCATACAGCAAACCAAAGTTCAAACTGTCAGATGAGGGAAGGGATGCCAGTATGCCAACTTTTGGCAGATCGGCACACTCTGTCTTTACACACAGTGCGACGTCGCAGTTTGCCTTCATGGGAGGTGCAACAATGTCGCAGTATAGCGATGTAAAGGATGCGACGGGTGACTAACAGGTGAAGAACAGAGATTCAGAATGACACAGTGTCGCTCTGTTTCCACTGCCCAGGTGCGACAGGCGAGTTCTAGATTCAAAAATGAACCAGATCTCTCAATAATGAACCAAAAACAGGCTTGAAAATGAGTTGTACAAACTCAGAGAAAGAAGATCAAAATCTTCAATTCGAAGATTTGATAGTGAAATCACTCCTAAGAAGTAAATGGCAAAAAATGATAAAAGAGGCTTGTGTCAAGTAATCAACTGAAAATGACTCTCAGATTTAATGACTACTAAACAAAACAAACACTACTCCCCAGTATGGTCGCTAGATTTGTTACCGGACAATCCACTCGACCAGAAGCGAGCCAGATATCCCTAGCTCAATGCGAGTCTAGAACAAATAGAACAGACTACAAACACGTTTCCTAGATCTACTTAAGGATCAAGTACTAGATGTCTTACCTCTTTGATTCGCTATCCTTTCTCCCGAATGTTGCTCCACGTCCCGAGGTCATCAGATCCAAGATGCAAGACCTGTTAAGACATAGAAAAGAGAAACGAGTAAAGAGCATCTATACAATAAGAGATCTATGTAAACAGTTAAGCAGGTAAACAACACAACATCATTACACACAAGAACGATATTGGTGGAAAGCATTTGTATTACTGCAAATAGAGGAGTACATGATAGAGATATAGAACCACAACCAATGACTTAATGTAGCAGCCCTTCTCCACACAAGCCAATTTCCAAGCCCTTCCAAGGAAGCATGAACTCTCTAAGAGGTGAGTGAGGGTGTCTAAGAGAGATTTCACCAACATGTAGATACCATAGTCTTCCTCCCCTTCGTATGGGAGTGAGCCTCATATATATAGGACTAACTGGATGAGATTATAGATAGGATAGGTTGAGAGATGGTAGGAGAGAGATAGGGGATCTTCCCAATGAGTTAGGGGTCGAGTACCAGCTCTCCAAGAGATCAGGGATAAGTCCCCAAATGAGCAAGCTTCGAGAAAGATCTCAAAATAGCTATTTTTTGCCATTAACAGACCTCGTCGCACCTTGCTATGAAGCAACCTGCGACGTCGCATGTTGCCAGTGTGCAACCTGCGACGACCTCTCAAAAGGTTGTACAAACTGAGTACAAATCCTCTCAAATGAATACTTGGTCCAGATGACTTCAGGGATGTATACACAATGGTCAAGATGACGACATTATCACAACGGTCATGATGACAACACTTGGTCATAATGACGATACTTGCAACGGTCATGATGACGACACTAGGTCATGACAACGACACTTGAAACACTTGCGACACTTGCACAAGGGTGACGACATTTTGGTGTAACACATCTTTGGGATGAATTTATTCAGGAGGAGACCCGGAGAGGTTATGCACAAGGTAGTCCATCTCAGAGTAGGGAGGATGAGGAGAATGTTTCCTTAGTAGTCAATATCAAGAAAAATAAGTTCAAGAAGGGCCCTAATGGTGGGGCCAAGCAACAGGGTAGCAAGAAGAGGAAAGACATGAGCAAAGTCAAGTGCTTTGCTTGCCATATGTTTGGGCACTATGCTAGACAATACCTGAAGAAGAAGAAGAAGAAGAAGAAGCAGACAAAAACTATTGTAGATATTAATGAGTACACATGTCGGTTTGAGAGAGAGTTTTATCTCTATGTTGTTCATTAAGAGAGAGCATCTATTACCAGCATTGATATATAGGATCAGAGGGAGTCATCCATAGAGTGTATCCACCATTGCATGCACCTGGTGCATTGATAGTGGGGCTTTGAGCCATATGACATGTGCACGTGATATGTTTTCAGAGTTCGCTGAGAATAGTTTGGACTTGGAGGTGGTGTTGGGTGATGATACTATTGACAAAGCAGTTAGTCGAGGGACTACGTTTCAAAGGGATTCCATAGAGACCATGACAATGAGGGATGTCTTGTATGTCCTTGGGATAAAGAAGAAATTAGTATTAGTTTGCAATATTAAGGATAGAGGATTCAAAGTGTATGTCATGGATGGGAAAGTATACATTTTCCCCAAAGGATGGAATCCTTCTGCTTCATTTGCAATTAGAGTTAGATGTGGAAAATTGTACAAGCTCTTATTTGAGCCTCATCGTGCTTTGGCACATAGCAACAATAGTTTTGATCTTTGTGAGTTATGGCACAAGAGGATGGCCCACTTGCATCATCCTGCTTTGAGGATGTTGAGAGATATGGTGACGGGATTGCCTAATTTCAGCATGGATCAGAGTGATGTATGTAGAGGGTGTGCTTTGGGAAAGTACACCAAGACTGTCTTTCCAAGCAGTGATAGCACATCAGCTGGTGTACTTGATTTGATTCACTCAGATTTATGTGGTTCGATGTCATCTGCTTCATTGATAGGTTATGAGCACTATGTTTCATTTATTGATGATTTCTCCATGAAGACCTGGATCTAATTTTTGAGAAGCAATCAATCGAAGGAAGTCTTGCAAAGGTTCCAAGAAGTCAAAGCTCTTGTGGAGAACCAAACATGGAAGAGGACTCGGGTGCTCAGATCAGACAATGGAGGTGAATACACCTCCAATGCATTTGATGAGTTTTGTAGACAGGAGGGCATCAGGAGGTAGTCAACCTTTCCATACACTCCACAGAAGAATGGAGTTTCAAAAAGGAAGAACATGGCTATAGTGGGCGTAGCCAAAGTGATGCTTCATGATCAAAGTTTTCCTTTCTTTCATTGGGTCGAGGCATGTAGTACTATTGTATACATTTAGAACATGAGTCCACACCGAGCCTTGGGGGGTGTGTTGTGGAAAAAATTGCACAAGTGCACTCTTCCACTTGGTAAGGGGCTAAGCCTTGTAGGTTGCAGCAAGGCCTCGGTCCTTGGAGCCCCTTTTGGGTTTTGGTTGGTATTCCTCCAAGTGATCCCACAAGAGATTGTTAGTGTAGTTCACATTCAAACATAAAAAATATTGATAAAAAAAAAATGAAAGAGATGGGGGAGAATTCAAACTTCAACAACAACCAAATATATGCTAAACCACTCTTGTATTTCCCAATGGAATAGTTGTACAACACCTAGGAGGCATGGGCTTCAAGGGAAGTCAAAAATATCCCTTAGGGAGGCCTTTCTTGTCCAAACTAAATGTTAAGTAGATGGAAGAACAATGGAGAGAAACACTCTCCCCTCGATGGAAGGTGGCAAGGGAGCTTGGGAATGCTTACAATGGTATGAAATGGTGGGCTATGAGGAAGCTCCAACTCAAATCCAGCAGCGTAACCTTACTTTGATTTCTCTCTACCAAATGCATGCCAATGGATTTATTTTATAGTCCAAGAGGTGACCAACAAAAAACTAGATCCAAATGTGAACTCTCCTCCTCAATGAACAAGTTCCAAGGTACACTAGGGGAGCTGATTAATGCCACCAATTATGTGAGGAGCCAAATTCGGAACCTTGGAGAGGATTGATCCTTTAATGCGCCGCTGAGAGTGAGTGGTCCTGTCGTTTTGACAATAGTGTGGTTATCGAAGGAAAATTCGCGTGGGTGTAGCGTCGACATTGTTTAGATAACCTGCACTATAGCGCGGGTCAACTGTATAGTACTTGCGCTACCTTTTGTTTTGATTGTTTATTGGCACTTATGGACTCATGCTATGTTTTTGATCTATTGAGGATGCTTGTGGTGATATGCATTCATTATGTTATGACGGCTTACTGGATGAATCGTCAAAATGTCAAATGTGTGCGAATTTTAGGCGTTAACAAATGCCCCCCTAATGTATGAGGTTCGGAGGGTACTATAGATCTGATAATGCATCATGTTTTAATGTTGTTTCTCTCCTGTTCTGTAGGACGAAGCATATGTGGACAAAATAAGGTTCTCCCATGGGGGAAGATTGTTGGTGATGATCATTGGAGCTGTAATAAAGAATAGTTTTTATACAAACAAGGCAGGCATACCCATGCTGGTTAAATGTTGTCAAAGGGATTACAATGAGAGAGGACTAAGGTGTCAACTCTACTATACTGCTGGGACAGGGATGAAGGTCACTTCGATCCATGTATGAGTAAATTCCCTGGGAACTACTATGGAATATTGAAGAAGTGGAACTGTTGGTGACCATGATAAACCCACTAAGTTGGGGGACCAAACTGGTATGTAAATCTGCCTGAGAGCTTCATTTATATTAAATAGACTGCTACCATGATTTCCAAATGTGAACACTGCTACCTTAAAAAGTATGTCCCCCCACCACGATGCAATAATGTGTTGACATCAAGCATAGGGGAAACCACTTAGTTAGGGATCCCTAATGAATCTCCCTACTAAGTAAGAGGTGATCCCTTATAGTGATTGAAGGGGATTCCAAGGTACAACTGTAACTACTGCAACTCTCGAAATGTAGTGTTTTGACGTCGATGAGAGTTGAAAGACATGATAAAACGAGAGTCTTATCCTGTGAATTGAGATTATATTGTAACCGACTAGTGGACGAACAGAACTGAAACAAGACTGGTTGATAAGCGTGGGGCTCATAACTTCCTTTGGTCGATGTAAACATGGGGAGTAGGGACAGCAACTTTTCTTTCTAATGGAACGGATTGAAACAAACGGAGACAAACTGCAAATGAAAGGGCTTTGATGGAAATGTAAAACAATGGGTGATGGTAACCGTAAAAACAAATACTATTGAAGATATGGAGACTCAAATACATCGATCAAAGGCGACCATGGGTTGCTACCAAAATAATATGGTGTTCCCACAATGTGAGGTGACGAGAGAACATGTTTGTACATATAGAATAATGGTGGGGTCCCCACGCTTTTGGGTGTGTTAGGGGACCAATTTGATGATGGGCGGAGTCCCTACGGTTTTGAGTGGATCAGGGGACACTTTCCAAAATGAAGTGGGGGTTAACTTGCAGATGCAAAGACGGGTGCCCCATGAATTAATGCCATACAATATATACCTACAGGATAACGGAATAGAACTGGTTACTTCTGAGGTTTGGGGACCCATATGTGTCTTTACAGGGGTGATGATACGAGGAATATTGGGAAGGGAAAAGTGCTCATGGAGGTATGAGGGGGCTTTATGAATCATTCTCGTAACATATGCTGAAGAATCTGACAAGTGTCTACTTGGTGGAGTAAATTCCTAATTGCAAAATGATACTTTAAGGGAGGGTATTTTCCCATTGGGTCAAATTCCTCGGACTTGTGGGGGGTCGACATCATGGGTGTCAAATATTGATGATGGGGATGGAAATGGTACGCACACCCATGGGGGAACTATTCATGGTCATGATGTTGATGGCACATCAAGTCCATGAACGGGGGCCCTCTGGTTATCAGTGGGAATACTAGGAAATGCATTGTAAATGGAGGGTAAATAGTGTCTATATGTCAGTTTCGAAATGATATCTATGGTAGGGTGAGTGCCCCCTGTTGTTAGAGCTTGGAATCTTATTCTTATCATGGAAAATTGAAAAGTTACATATTGTCCTAATCGAGATCTTGCACATACGGCGCATATACCAAAGTGTAGTAAAGAACATACCCAAGGTATTGGCAATGCATAAATCATATAACCCAAAACATTGCGTACCTGTGGGGTACTTGGCTAGGAAAATAGTGCCCCGGTGACATTAATGGGAATTCGGATTGGTTGGTTCCCTATCGAATATCTCAAAGGGCTAGTCTTTGTGGTGTGAACGGTTTTGGAAATAGAGTTATGATTTATCTGTGGCATCAGTTATAAGTTTGGGTTAAATGAGTATAAAAATAGGTGTGGGGCCCACTTTTCTAAATCATTTGTAATTTGTGCCACCAAACTCCTAGAGTGTGTTTTGAGCAATTATGGGAGATCTGGTGCACCATTCATCGAGCCACAAGTTCAAGGTATGCCTCAACATTGTACTCTTTAATTTTATCCTAGTAGACTTAGGTTTAGGGGTCCCATATGTGTCCAGGGGTCCTTTTTGGTCTTTTTGGGGCTAACGCGCAAGATTTTTGGGGAATATCACATTTCCATGGCGTGATATTTTCAAGAAATCGCGCGCTGTCTAGCACGCTCATTAGCACATAAATAATGTATTGCACTGCGCGTAGCCCAGGACAGTTAATATTTGGTCGCACGTTGGTTGAGAACAGTTGTTTCTTGAATAGATGCGCTGCCTGTGCGACCGAGCTATATAACTCTCGTGCACTGGTTCCGCATGGCCGAACCGTGTTTTGGTCGCTCTACGCACAAATATGTTATGTAAAGTTACGTTACGCCTGGACCTTCTTAGGGAAGGTCGCGCTAATGATTTTAGAAGTCTAATGGGTGGTCATTTCCTTATGCAGGTCGTTGCTTATTAGTGATGGCACATGTCCAACATGTCGAGTGGAGAGAGAGGGAGTACAACACCCTCAAGGATCGTGTGTTGGTTGACCGAGCGGCTATAGAGGAATTACTAGATGTTGGGATCTTGAATTTCTTCAAGTGCCCTCTAATGCGGTCGGCATATTACATTTTGTGGAGGCTACTGGACATGTGGGTCTCGGAACAAGGGGTGTTCTGGGTAGGAGGTGAGGACCTAAGCATCGCGACTCGGGATATTTATTTCTTGATGGGATTGACTCCCTGAGGAGTGAGGGAACCGCTTCCTCCACAGCTTGTGGGGGGGGGACGATCCATACTTTAGCGGATTGATACTACAGTGGTGACCAAGATTCTATGAGCTTTAGTGGAGTGTCAGTGAGCCATATGAGGGCTATGTTGGTGGAGGTTGTTCCGAAAGTCGTTGCGCGTGTACTAGTGGCAACGTCCCCCAACCGGATTACAGGGGGGAAACTCTAGGTGGTGGAGAGGGTGATGGTTGGTTAGTCTATGGTGTGGGGTTCATTTTTGCTTTAGTCTATGATGCAACAGATGTCAGATTTACATCAGGATGGGGGGAGGTGCACCTTCTGCTACTGTAGTGTGTTGTGCTCCTACTTCTTCAAGTGTTACCCATCGTTGAGGCCACTGGTAGTGGTGCCACCAAGAGGACCACAGGAGATGCGTATGGAGTATTATGCCTCATGCTGGTGGCGGGCCCGTGCGGGCCTACTATACGCCACAGGTGTTGGATGTATCGGAGGGCCACATAGGCCAACCAAAGAGGTATCCTTGGAGTGGTATGGACTTCCGACGAGATTTGGAGCTACCCGTCCCTACTGGCGGTTTAGATGCTACTGGTATGTTCTTGTGATTTTGTACTTTTTGCATATATATGTGTACATACTTTTATTATGTACATTTATGATATACATGTTTATCAAGTATTGATGATGCTTTCCTCCTCTGTGATGCAGATGTAGGTCCTGTGATACCACCTCAGAGGCAGAGATCGAGGAGATATCAGACATCCGTTGGGGCTAGTCAGGCTATTAGAGGAGCAGGTGCGGCTGAGGGTGGGGATACTAGAGCAAGAGGAGCCAATGTTAGAGGAGCTGCAGTAGGGGGCAGCTGGAGGGAACCAGATGGCCGTTGTGATAGTAGACTTGGAGTGGCAGTTCGGTGGGATGTCGGCTGGGGTTGATGAGAGAGATTGGGTCGACCTCGAGGATGATGAGGTGGACTTGACACTTCACCTACGAGCTGAGTGTGGCCCAGCTTGGAGGAAGATCATGCAGTGGGTCGCGATAGCATGCCACGTGGAATGGGAGGTGCAGGGAGGAGCAACCCCTCCTTTATGACAGAGGCCTCGGAAGGGACCAGAGCCGACGCGAGGGGAGGTTATGCGGCCTTTGGATATTTTGGGACCCCGGGATCCACCAACCAGCGAGGCAACTTGAGTTTATGTAGGGCTATGAACCCCAATTTTGTAGATACATATTTTTTTATGAGCCTATGGGAGGCGGTTTTTTATCTATCCCCCATAAGGCTACTATGTATATTCCCCAGGAGGGCCATTTTTTGTACATGACACATATTTTTTTTTATGATATATATATATATATACCATTTTGGTGGCATATGATGTATGCATCTCTTTATGTATGTGATATATGTATATTTTGTTGTATGTTGCTTATGTGTTGATGTGATGCATATGTAGTAGTTGATACTGACATATTTGTTTTAGGCATGTTTTATCAACTTTAGGATTTTGTGATGATGATATACATGTATGTGTAGTTGTAGGTGAAACACATAGATGTATTTATGTATGCTTTCTATGCAAGGTTATGCAGTCGAATTATGTGCAAGGTGCAAATTCAACACCTCATCGACGATGGAGTCGGCGAACGCCTTGGCGTTTCTCGATATATGTGTGAAAGTTATGGTTTCAAACTGTCTAATGAGAAGGTGCACGTGCAAAAAAAATCAGAATAGGAGTGGGTTGCAGACACGGAAACATTATTCAACTGTGATACGACAAGTTGTAAGTCGAGGTGCACTTGTAAATGGTGAATGCCTAGGTGTAGGGCATCGCTTAATAGACCTATTACAGCATTGTACTATGCTTGGTTGTTTATTAGTGCCCCCAAGCACACCTCGCCGGTGTGGTGGAGTGTATGGGAGGGGGAATATATAACCTAGGTAGAGGATGCTAGATGTTTGGACCATCGAATGGCACCGTCCGCATATCCTATGTAGATGTCCAACTGGGAGGCCATCTGCATTTAAGAAGGGAGGTAGTTTACTTTCTAATTCTAGATAATGGGAAATGAAAGTAAATTTTTGACCCAAATAAGAATATTAACGGTAGGTGATGGATGTCTTGTTTGTGGGGAAAACCTCCTATTGATTGGATAACTATTGGATAAAGCTTGCAGATGGTCTGCATCTTTGTCGAAAGACGAGGAATCACTGCAAGTGAGGATACCAGCTAAAGGAGATTCAACATTGATGGTATCTGGTAAGATCGGTGTTACTTCCTCGGTTGGTAACCTTTGAAAGGTTATACTGATGGGTTGTAATTGATCTTGTATTCTCATTAGTTCGAGACACGTTTTTCATTCTGCGGGCACAATGGGGCATTGGAAGGAGAAGTGGGTGGTCTCTCCACAAGATCAGCAAGGTATTGGTACACCTGGATGGAAGCATTCTTGTTCTTTATGAGTGTTGATTTGATCCGCTATGCATGCGATGGCGTCAGGAGGGAGCATATGTGTGGAATGTCCACGGGAAGAGCATTCATCCTGTGGCAGTGTTGTCGTAAGATTAGATGGTTCTTGTGACACTATAGGCTCTACCACATTTTCAGAAGCTAGCGTAACTTCTGTGGGAGGTGTGTCTAATGGTGTCACTATTGTGGTGATTATGTTAATGGATTCTACTTCTTGAATTAAGAAGGGGGGTTCCTCAATCATTACTTGAGTGAGACGAACTGTTGCCAATGCCTCTCGATATTGAGGGAGTTCGGGGTAATTGTGCCTACAGTGCCCGTACTTAGTGCATATGGAACATGCGTGGATTGTAGGCAATGTTTTGGACTTAAATGTGGGCGAGGGAGGTGTGCCCCCTTTCACCATTGGTCGAGTGTGGGTGATGCTAACAGGGGTGTTGAGTAGATTCCTTAACTATGGTAGAGTAGGACATAGATTGGTTGTGTGGCCTGGCTTCCCGCAAAGAGAACATGGCAATGTGACCCTTTGATGGGGAGTATTGATCATAGCTGGGGATTTTAACTCCTGATGGTTGATTCCCCCTGCTTTAGGATTCGTAGTTTCTACTGAATTAGAGGTCGGGTTAGGTAATAGGGGACCTTTTAACTTTGGTTGTTTGGTGCCCCCATTTTCGTTCTTAGCAACTATTGATTGTGGTGTAGTTGTGGATGTCATGGGTTGGGATGTCATAATCGAATGTGGTACAGGCCTTGCAGCCATACTGGCCGAAACAGGGACAAAATTGTAATGGGCGACTGGTTTGGAAGACATCTCTGGGAAGGGTGGTGTAAGGTACCAAACCAATATTCCCAAAGTTATCCCAAGTAGAGTTAATTAAGCCATAATCGATGTTCCTTGTACACCCATGGGAGGATTGAAGAATGGGATTTGAAATATCGGTGGTATTGATGGGCTCAATGTTTGTTCAATGCCATGACTCAACGATGGTGTTGAGGTAGAGGTAGCTCCATTTTCAACTGTGAAAATTGTGCACATTGGGCCATGTGTTGATGTAGGGATATTAGCTGGTGGTCCCGAATATACTCCTAAAAAATTGGAGTCCTTGTACATACAGGGGGAAATGTCAACATATCGTTGATCATCGCCTAGTACAATCAGTAGGACATTGTCAGGGTTGCTTGCGGTATTAGGGTCATAGTAGTTAAGTTAGTCGAGGGTAACTACCTTCCCATTTAAGGGAAACATCATGATATGGAAGACTGAGGAGGAAACTTCCTTCATGGTGTACATGTAACTACGCCCCAAGATGATGTTGTAGTCGAGTTTTGTGTCAACTACTTCGATATCGATCATAACCATCTTCCCCCCCAGCTCTATGGGGACATTTTGGTACAATCCTCTTGGTTGGGATGGTCTCCCATCATACGCGTGAAGAGTGATAGACGAGCGAACCAACTCAAGAGATCCTAATCGTTTCCATAATTTTGCAGACATGACACAAGTGGATGCGCCTTCGTCGATGAAACATCGATGGATGATGATATTCTTTATAGTAACTAGAACTTGATATGCGACCGACGACGGTAGTCGCAAATCACCTTTGGAAAGATCAAAGGTCTTGAAGTGCAAGTCGGAAGGGTCGACGACACCAAGTGTATTGACTAATGCCTTTCTCTGTGTTGGGAAAGATTGTAACACTTCTAATGTGGACATAGTTGGAGGGGATTGAGCCAACTCATCCACAATACTGTAGTTATGGGTGGCTTTCATGTGAGGGTTATTACGAGAACGTCGAAGTGGAACTTTTGGGATCCGTGGGATTTTTTCGGTATTCATGCATGGTATTTGTAGAGAGCCCCCCCAAGGGGATAAGAACGTCTTCCATTTTGGGGGTGGAAGGACCATCATAAGCTCTGGCTCGTGTCTGGAGGTTTACATCCAATGTATAGATATTTTGGAAAGAACCGTCGTCGGGCGGGTGAGGGTCTTGTTGTTGTTTGACTACCCCTTGACTGGAAAAGGGTTGTTGTAACACGATGATTTGTGGTTGGGGAGGATTCTCTGCCTAAGGGGGGTTTGTCATCGTCTTCTTTTTGGCTTTCGCTAACTATTTACAGTTGGGGATAAGAGGATGATGATGTGTGTAGTGACCATAATCGCCGCAAATGGAGCAGCAATAATTGGTTCTCAGGGTGGGATTCTTCCCTTGTTTGGGGGGATTGTTAGTCCCTGTATTTGGATCACTTATATTCTGGTTTTGTTGGGGAGGTAAATTTCCCCCTTGTCCTGGTTGTTGATCCTGTTTGTTCTTACCTTTCTTCTTCCCTTGAGTCTGTGGATTCTGGGGGTTGCGGCGTTCAATTGCTCATATTGTTGAGCTTGTTGAACATCGGAGGGTTGAACTAGGTTGACCCCCATGTGGGGGGAAGTTGCTGACCAGTTGGGCATGGGAAAGAATAATAAGATTTATATCCCGGGGGTGGGATAAATGCAGGTTGCATTCCATAAGAGGTGAACGTAGGAACGGCTTGCGACATTGGCGGTGTAGGATCCATCATTGCTTGGATAAAATTTGGGTATGTAGGACTATACAGTCCATAATGTAATTGACCAACTTATGGTGTTGGTACCCGTGTAGGGGGGTACCGATGCAGGTAGCATGGATGGGTAATGTGGAACCATATTTAATGGCACCGATATGGTAGGAGGATCCTTTCCTAGATGGTAAATGGACCCAATAAGCCCATCCGTCGAATGTGACGAGCTCGAAGATGTAGGATCCAACAAACGATGTCGAGGGGCATCAGGGAGGATTGTGTAAAGGTAGTCGATTATGCATATATGAGGTAGAAATGTTGTGCTTTTAGAATGGCCTCTTCCTCACTTTGTGGCATGGAGGCACTGACATCTTTAGCTATGGTGGGTTGGAGAGATTTGATAAACCAATCCAACAAAAAGGGAGGTTGTATTTCGATCTTACATAGTGTGCGGAATCTACACCACTCATGGATGTGGTTCGCGATGTGGGTGTAAGTATTTTGAAAAAACTCAATGCGAATATAGAGGCCTAGATCATGTTGGATTGGCAGTTGAAAGTACGTAAGAAATGTGATGTCCAATGTCGCAAATGTGGAATGAGTTCCACTTTCTAGGTTTACGTACCATTTTGTTATCGTTCCGATGAGGGTACGTTGGAAGAGGTGAAGCCTCACGGGGTCATTCACTATGTTGTTAGATGAAAATCATAAGTGGAAAGACATAACTTGGTTGGTGGGATCGTCTCCCTATTTTCCTTCGAATTTGGGAATGTCGAAAGGAATCTTTTATGGCATAGTTGGCCATGTCACATCATGATCAATGGGATCATTTGCTAGTTTAGCCAAATCCAGTAGATTTAAACTAGCCATAAATGGTAAGGTAGGGATGATTGGTCTTTCCATTCTGTGTGGGATGTGATTTCCATGAGGAGGAGACCCAGGTGGAGTTGAAAACAACGGTTGACCTCCTATGAGAGAGGATGGGTCAAAGGGAATCTATGAATCCCCAAGGGGAGAAACCAGCAGGGTACTGCTTCTGATAGGGGAAGAAGTGGTGTAATTAATAGGTTATATGAGAGGGGAAAATGCACCTAGCAAGGCTTGGCCTCGACCAGATGATCCTATCAATGTATCCTGGGAGTGGCCCCAGCTAGGGTACCTTCCTTGTGAAACATGGGAAGGTGTAATAACACCCCTCAAGAGAGGGGATAGGCCTTGTAGTCTATGAGACTGTCTTAGGATGTTGTTTTGTTCCTTAATGGTGAAGGATTTGTAACAAACGAGAGTGATAGTGAAATTTAAACACAATTGAACAAATGCAAAAATATGCTAACCATAACAGATGCAAAAATGGTGCAATAAGTGAGTGATATGTGCAATGTTAGTTTTAGTGCATGATCTCCCACATGTAGGTTATTTTTATTACAAGTTAGTGAACTTGTAGTTAAAAACAAAATAAATGTAAATTCCCTAGAAGATATAACGTCCTTCCTCTCAAATGTAACTGAGCCTCCCAAAAGCACAATTGATGGTGATAATGGTATCCACTCAACAATCGACTAGTGGAGATAACAAAGAGCTAGTTCTATCGACAATGGGGCCAATGTTCCAATCAAGAAGACTTGGAAACACCTCCCAAAGGCAATAGCTAACTTCAGGAGTCAATTGCACTCACAATTGCTCTTTGGTGATGTCCTAAGTTGGGCCACTAAGATACCTTGTGTCAAGTGTGGATCATTGGTTCGTCCTGCACGGTATAGTGTCATCTCCCTGCAACAAGCTGAGTGGCTTGTAGGGGAGAGCAAGGCAGTTATACCTCGGCGTTCACCTCCTTGGTCACGGCGCAATTTTGATCTGAGTTCTCTTTTAACACTTGCTTATAGCATGATTTTGTAAGTACCCTATAAGACAACAATGTTATGTTTCAAAATATTGCTAATGAAACTAGATTGGTGGGAATTAATGGATTCCTATCCCAATCAATCCTACCTAACTAAAATATTGTTTTGTGACCTTGTGTGGAGGATTTTAGTTGGTTAAGACAATTACAATGTTGATTTTAAGGGGTTTGAATGTTCACTTATGAAGTGTAAGAGAGGTATTTCACAATCCCTACCTTTATGATTCACCAAGCTCACATGAAGTGCGAGGTGAAGAGCATACTTGGATCGGAAGAGTCTTTAGGTCTCTTATTGTGTGCTAGTGGTGCAAACACATGTAATGAAAGTAAAAAATGATTTTATCGGCAAATTAACTAAAAAAGTATATCAAGTAATGCGTACTTTTAACTCTAGGAGATGCTCATGGTGCTTTCCAAAATCAAATATTCTAACTATTAGTCAAGTGTGCAATGGAGGTATTTCACACTTCTCACCCTTTTTCTGATTCACCAAGCTCACATGAGGTGCGAGGCGAAGAGCATACTACGAGCGAAAAATGTCTTTAGGTCCTTTCTTGTGTGCAAAAAGTGTTTTCTACACTAGCAATATAACTAAAAAGAACATGTCGATTGATGCATAAACAAGAAATGGTCTTGAATACTAGTGACAACAATGGGGCCTGTTGAAAGCCTCAAAGTTACTTACCTAGGTAAGTTTCAGGACAGATGAACTCTTTACTTTCTAATCTTGGTCTAGGTGAACTAATTACTAAAAAATTAAGTAATTATGCGAATTAGCCTTAATTTAAGTTCACTAGTGAATAGTATTTGGACTGTCAAACTAAGCTATGCATATAAAAAGCAAATAAATGACAATAGCACGGCTAAACCACACTTTGTCGTGCAGAACACATGGATTAATTCAAAATAGATGTGTTGGTAGCGTGGGTAATACACTAACCTTCCGCGATGATGTAATGAGCGGTGTAGCATGGGTATAACACTGGTAACCTGTGATGTGCGCACGATTGTCCAAGTCGTTTCCGCACTGTCAGCGCGGCAAAGACGCCGAGAACCACGCGGCTATGTAAAAAAATAAATTATGGCCATAATGGGGCCAATTTCTGGAATCAAGAGGTGGAATACCTGCTCTCCTGCAAGTAATAAATACCCAGAATTAGATACTTAGCATAAAACAACCTAGTTTAAATAGAAATGAACAAAAATAAGCATGGTCTCCATTAGAACTATTATGGAAAAAACTACACAAGTGCACTCTTCCACTTGGTAAGGGGCTAATCCTTGTAGGTTGCAGTAAGGCCTCAGTCCTTGGATCCCCTTTTGGGTTTTGGTTGGTATTCCTCCTAGTGATCCTGTAAGAAATTTTTAGTGTAGTTCACATTCAAACATAAAAATATTGATAAAAAAAATGAAAGAGATGGGGGGAGAATGCAAACTTCAACAACAACCAAAGATATATTAAACCACTCTTGTATTTCCCAATGGAATATATGTACAACGCCTAGGAGGTGTGGGATTCAAGGGAAGCCAACAATCTCCCTTAGGGAGGCCTTTCTTGTCCAAACTAAAAGCTAATTAGATCGAAAAACAATGGAGAGAAACACTTCCCCCTAGATGGAAGGTGGCAAGGGAGCTTGGGAATGCTTACAATGGTAGGAAATGGTGTGTTATGAGGAAGCTCCAACTCAAATCCAGCAACATAACCTTACTATGATTTCTCTCTACCAAATGCATGCCAATGGATTTCTTTTATAGGCCAAGAGGTGGCCAACAAACAACTAGATCCAAATGTGAACTCCCCTCCTCAATGAACTAGTTCCAAGGTACACTAGGGGGGATGATTAATGCCACCAAGTGTGTTAGGAGCCGAATTTAGAACCTTGGGGAGGATTGAGCCTTTAATGCACCATTGGGAGTGAGTGGTCCTATGTTTTTTACAATAGTGCAGCTATCAAAGGAAAAGTCACACGGTGCAGTGCGGGCATTGTTCAGATAACCTACACTATAGCGTGGGTCAACTGTGTAATACCTGTGCTACCCTTTGTTTTGAATGTTTCTTGGCACTCATGGAATAATGTTGTGTTTTGGATCTGTTGAGGATGCATGTGGTGATATGAATTCTTTATGTTGATGACACCTTACTAGATAATCATTGAAATGTCACATGTGTATGAATTTTAGGCGTTAACAGGGTGTAAAACTACTGAGGAGATGTTCATCGGGAAGAATCCTAAGATAGGTCACTTCCATATATTTGGTTGCTTAACATATTCACATATCCCTTCATAGAAGAGGACAAAGTTAGATCCCACGGTAGACAAGGGCATACTTGTAGGATATGATGAGACTTCGAAGGCTTTACGCATATACCTTCTAGCAAATAGGAGAGTTGTTGTGAGGAGGGAGGTGAGATTTGAGGAGGAGAGAGTCTTTCAAAAGTCTCTAGAGTCAGAGCAGGGGGATCAACAGGCTCCTACATCACAAGTGAGTACATCTCATAGTCCAATTGTTCAAGGTGTAGGGTCACAAGTATCAGAAGTGACTGGTTCACAGGTTACAAGATCTTCATATTTAGGGGCACAGTCTACAGGTACTCCAGGTACAGGTTCTTGAGTCACAGGTTCACCAGTTTCACTTTCATGTGATTTAGATTCACTTGGTTCTGGTTCACCAACTATAGGATCTCAGACCTCAGGTGCTACTTCTTCAGGTAGACAGTTGTCACATGAGGATGTACAGGAGGAAGTCTCTCCACATGAGGCTACTTTAGAGAAGAGAAAGCCAAGATGGCTTAGAGAAACTTTGAAGGAAGCTACAAAGTCTGTGGGGAAACCCAAGAGGGAGGTCATAGAGAGTAAAGCACCAGAGATATTTTCCAGCTGCATGGTTGTTGTGACTAGTATTCATGCGTTGGAGACTTCTACTTTTGAGGAGGCAACTACACATCATGTTTGGAGAGATGCCATGGTGGAAGAGTACAGCTCCATCGTGAAGAATGATGTGTGGGAGGTGGTTTCGAGACCAAAGGGGAAGTCAGTTATGACTTCCAAGTGGCTCTACAAAATCAAGCATGTTGCATATGGTAGCATCGAGAAGTATAAAGCTCGCTTCATGGTACGAGGATTCTCACAGATAGAGGGAGTAGATTATGATGAGACATATGCACCATTGGCTAGGTACTCCTTTATTAGATCAATGATCTCTATTGCTACAAAGATGGGATGGAGCATTCATCAGATGGATGTGAAGTCAACATTTATAAATGGTGTCTTATAGGAGGAGGGTACATGGATCAGCCACAGGGATTCGAGGTGCATGGGAGAGAGTCCCATGTGTGCAGGTTGAAGAAGGCCCTTTACGAGATGAAGAAAGCTCCAAGAGCTTGGTATTACAGGATTGATGCATACTTGTAGAAGTTGGGATTCCATAAAAGTGACAAATTCGAACCTTTATTTCATTGTTGTTGGTGAGGATCCACTTATTTTAGTACTATATGTGGATGACTTAATCATTATAGATGCAAATAGACTTATTGTAGATTGCAAGAGAGATCTTGCTTCGGAGTTTGAGATGAAGGAAATTGGACCGATGCATTATTATTTGGGTCTGAAGGTGTGGCACGAGTCGGGGCATATCTTCCTTGGAATTGGGAAGTATATTATGGATATTCTGGAGAGATTTCAGATGCAGGATTGTAGATCGATAACTACACCTATCATCACCAACTAGAAGAAGCTTCATGATTCTGAGGGAGAGTTGGTGAATCCAACGGTATATCGTCGGCTCATTGGTTCTTTGATGTATTGGTCAACACTAGGCCAAATATTTGTTATGCAGTGAACACTCTGAGCCAGTTCATGGCGGAGCCTCGGAGAGTTCATTGGATTGCTGCAAAACATGTTTTGAGGTACTTGCGTGGTACAATGGATTTTGGTTTGGACTACAGGAGAGGAGATGGAGTGATATTGGTTGGCTATACAGATTTTGAATGGGCAGGTTGTGTGATAGACTAGAAGAGTACATTCGAGTGTTGTTTCAGTCTAGGCTCAACAGCAGTGTCTTGGTTCAGTCAAAAACATAATTCAGTTGCATTGAGTTCTGCAAAGGCAAAATATATGGCGTCCAGTTAGGCTATGTGAGGCCATTTGGATTCGCAAGTTGTTGGTTGGATTATTTGGTCAGGATTTGAGACCAACAATGATTTATTATGATAATCAAAGTTGCATCAAGCTTTCACGGAATCCAGTTTTTCACGACAGGTCAAAAGATATTGAGATAAACTACCACTTCATTCATGACTATGTCCAAAGAGTAGTGGAATTGTAGTACATTCCTACTAAGGAGTAGGTGGCCAAACCTTCTAACAAAATATTTGGGGAGAGGCAAGTTCAATCACTTCGAAGATAAGTTGGGGGTTGTGAGAAACACTTTCCTCGGTAAGAGGGAGTGTTAAAATTTGTACCAGCGCAAGTGTTTTTCCGCCTTCGGTGCCTAGGGTGGAAAAATGATAATGTGGTCCCTAGTCACTTTATTTAAGTGAGTTAGACTTTATGAGAAATAAAGTCACTTTATAAAGTGACTTCATGGTTTAATTAAAAGGGTGACTTTATGAGAAATAAAGTAAGTCGATAATTAAATGCCTCATTTATTATTTAAATGAAAAAGTCCACTAAGTCATTTAATGAGTTTTTTTAATGAGCATTTATTATTGGCCCTAGATATTAATGGCTGAAGATTTAATCTTGGCCATCAAATCTCAAGTGGTGGTTACAAGCACAATTTTTCATTCATTCTTCACCAAGAGATTTGGAGAAAGGGAGAGAGGAGAAAAGAGAACTCGACTAAGGGTTTGAAAGAGAATCGATCTTCTTGAGAAGAGAAGAAGAGAGTTGAGAAAGCTCAGCGAGAGAAGAAGGTGACTGGCACCTTTTCCAATTCACCCTACAGCAGTAGACTAGCACAAAAATCGAAGAAAAGGACAACAACATCTTTATTAAGTTGTTGACACGATTTCCAAGGAGCAAATATCATTAAATATCTAGGTCATACTATCACAGTAAGTTAGCATGATTTTCTATAGAGTGGGCACAAAAATCGAGACAATCTCAACAACAGTAAATGGCACAAAAATCAAGACATTTGGTTCATATTTTGAGAAGAGTTATACTGCCATAAATGCAGCCTGTACATATGAATTAGTGTATTGTTCTTTCTGTAGCAGTTGCATGAATTTTGAGGTACATGGGTTCAGATTTTGAGATAATTTATGAGCACAAATTATGAGGTTAGCCATATGTACAGATTTTGAGAAAGGTTGTACTGATTGTGAGATAAGTTGGTTTTTTATGATTACTGAAAATTACTGTATATTTTTATTTGAAGAAGAAAATGTAAATTACTCTCTCTCATAAGGTTTTCCCTTCGAAGTTTTTCCTGATCCAAGTTCGGATAAAAATATAAGCTGTTAAATTTTGATAGGGTGTCTGTTTTAATTTTCTGTCATTGAAAAAGTGTGTGAAAGTTTACAAGTGTTTAATTTACTATATTGTTTATGAAAAGAAAACCCTAACTTTTAGTGAAAATCTATATTGGGGTTGGGCATTAAACAATATGCATAGTTGAAAGTTGAAACCGGGTTAGGAAACTTAAAAATTTACGAGTGGTGATTTAAAGGATGTATCTGTGGGCAGCTTCAATGGAGGTTTTTCGAAACTTAGAGCACAGAAGGCTTTGGCTTAGGTGGACCTGTCTCAGGTTCCCAAATGATCATTATTTCCTTGAATGTGACGGGACTAGAAGGGCATTCCAAACAACTAGCCATCCGTAGACTAGTGGAAGTAACCCATCCTAATTTGGTTCTGATGCAAGAGAGTATGATGAATGGAGTAAAGGCACTAAATATTTGTGCTAAGTTTTCATTGGGGTGGGAGTTATGCTCAACTGACACTTGCGGTTAGTTAGGTGGTCTTTTAGCCTCTTGGAATCCAAGGGTATCCAAGTTAGTTCCATTCTTGACTTGCACAAGCATTTTATTTGAATGGGTTGTTAAATACGTCAGCCACCCGGTGAGGATTCTCAACTATTACGCTCATTATTATATTAGGGTATATTTTTGGAATGACGTGGATGCTTTAGACATTTTAAAAGATCATCATATTATCTTAGCATGAGGTGATTTAAATTTTACCCTTTCCGCTAGGGATATTTGGGGATTGCGAGCTCGTTTAGATACATTGTCTTCCTTCTTCAGAGCTCAAATCCTTGACAACAATCTTATTGACATCATTCATGGGCCTCTAGCCCCGACATGGTGCAATGGTAGATTAGGGGAAGAGGGTTTAACTAATATATGAGACCGCTTCCTTCTTGCAGAAGAGTTGATCAAATTGGTGGGTATGTACCGCTCGTGGACCATTAACTCTTTTATCTCAGATCATATGCTAGCATTTTTACAACTGGAATCTAGGTTTGATAGACCTAAATTTCCCTTTAAAATCAACCATATAAGTTGGCTAGAGGAGGAAGAATTTAAGGCCATAATTAGACAAATTTGGTCTTCCTTTTGCAGTTGGCGTCGAGGTCTTTGTATTGAATGCTTTAGTTTTGAAGTTGAAGGATCTAAATAATATTGTAATTAACTGGGAAAAAAAAAAGAAAATAAGCTTGAAGGAAGAATTGTTTGATATCGAAAGGAGGGTCGAAGTAGTATATTCCTTAAATGATTCTCATAGTCTATTAGAACATGAAAAATATGTGGTCTCGGTTTTAGAAGGGAGAAAGATCAAAATTTTGAAGATGGAGGAGGAGGCTTAGAGAGTCAAGATCAGGGAAATATGGATTCCTCAAGGTGACCAAAATACATATTTCTCCCATTAGTATGCAGATCATCGAAGTAATACTAACATGATATGGGAATTGAGAGACTCTGAAGGGACAAGTTGAGATGGAAGAAGGTGCTATCAATCATTTCAAAGCTTGTTAAAGGATCTAGGAATCAATTCTATTGTCAGCCATATGGAGGAGATTCATTGTTTCCCCCATTTTTTTCAGCGAAAGAAGGCATCAAGGTGGCTAATCCGGTCTCCCTTGCAATGGTAAAGAAGATTCTAGATCAGTTTGATAAAGCCAAGAGTCTCTGACCTTATGGGTGGAATTTCAATCTCTTTCTAGAATTCTTTGATCTATATTGGGCATGGATTTTGTAGTAATGGATAAGTAGTTGAGAACCAAATGATTCGTCAGTGGGGCACTGAATGCAAATTTTCTTGCGTTAATCCTGAAAGTCTCCAATCCAAAATATTTTAATGATTTTCATCACATTTCTTGTTGTAACTTGATCTATAAAGTGATTTCAAAGGTGATTGTTAACCACATTAAACCTCTACTCTCCTAATTCATTTCAAAGGCATTATTCGGGTTTTTGAACAATAAGCAGATTTTAGACACAGTTGGAGTGGCCTAGGAAAGTATGGACACTATTAAATCTAAGAGAAGAATCTTGTTATCTTAAAATTGGATCTAGTAAAATCTCATGATAGAGTGAACTGGGTTTCCTTAGACTTGTCCTGTTACAAATCGGTTTAGGATTCGAAGCTACTAATTGGATCATGGCATGCATTTCCTCAGCCAACTTTGCGGCGTTAGTGAATGTTGTTCTAACATGTTTTTTGTTAGGATATCTCATCATTCAGTTTTTATACTTTGCATGCATCCCAGTCATCAGTTTGGTGACCCCCGGCACCTTGTCCCCAATTTTCTAGCCCCGAGATCTTCTTTCCATGCAGTTATAGCCCTCCTAGTTAGTAAGGCGCCCACTTCTCACCTACCACCTGAGAAAGGCGCACTTCTTCACCTACCACTCAGTTCACTTCAATTAGTTGAGTTCTTTCCTTGATTTAAGGCTAGATTGACTCCTTAAGTGATTGTATCACTCCATTGGACCCCCAGTGAGACTAGATTGCTTATTCTGACTCCAGTTAGCTCCCCATGCGCCCTCCACTGAGCCTCCTTCATTCAGTTAGTGCCTCCATGTGCCAGTTACACCTACCACACTTAGTTAGACTTAGTTTGACACCTGGTTGACCGTTACTAGTGCATTGATGACTCCACTGATATGATGATGAGGACTCCTAGTGGAGCCAAGCTATTCCATGCAGCTATTTCGAATGACCTCCTTGGTTAATTCGAGTTATTCAGTCATTGTGACTGCACATTGTATTGTATTCTACTTTTGAGTTCAATAGAGCACTGCTGCAATTCTCTTGCATAGTTTACACATATTATTCTTTATGAATTTGTTGTAATTGATTTACTTGTTCAATTAGATCTATTGTGCTTCAATTTCACATGGTATCAGATCCATGGCAGGGACAAGACTTCTTTTCTGCAGGTGTTCTACATGAATATTGAGTGATTTTTGCTCAAAAATATCACAGTTGTGGCATGCATTCTCTCTTGTGCATTCACTATTGCTGAAATTTTCTCTCCAATACACTCCAGAAGCCATGATTTTTCCACAGAATTCCTGGATATGAATCATTGGATATTCAAGCTTGCTTGATCTCCTATGTCGGGTGTGATGCAACTCTAAAAAGGGTGGATTGTTCGACCTTATGGTTCTTGTTTTCTTGTGATTTACAGGTTATTCTACACTTCTATTGCATTCGCTCCTCTTGAAAGATGGAGACTTCTTCATCAAATCTCCTCACTCCTTTCAACTATTTTCAGTGGAAGGCTGATATGGAGATATTGCTGCACTCTAAAGGTTTCTATAGAGTTACCATGGGCCTAGAAGTCGAAGCTACATCAGCAGTAGAGAAGGAAAAATATTTCAATAAGCTTGATGAAGCTTATGGTTTCCTTTGTCTCAGCATCTCTAAGGATCTTCTTTTCCATCTCAGTGGATTGACTACTCCGAAAGATGTATAGGAGAAACTTGCCACACTCTTTGGCAAGCAGGATGATATGAGATCTTATCAGCTAGAGAATGAGTTGATTGCCCTCAATCCTAAAAATTTCGAGACCATCAATTACTTCTTCACTAAGTTTAAAAGCTTGGTTATGCTATTGAAGCAATGTGGAGTGGACAAATAAGATAAACAATTGATCCTATGCATTCTTTCAAAACTTGGGAAAGATTATTCAGTTTTTGTTTCAACTTTCAATACGGGAAAGCTCACAATCCCGAATTGGAAAATGCCTACCTTAAGTGCCTTCATTGAATCCGTGACGAAGGAGCATGATAAACTCATTCAAATGGGGACCATATGCTCCGAAGACCAAGATTTATTTGTGTAGGATCCGAAGCTATGAATGGAAAAGGGAAGCAAATAAAGAGAAGCCAAATTTTGATCCGTCCAAGCAAAGAGAGAAGACAAAGCAATCAAATGAGCCATCCGGTTCAAGAAACAAGCAAAAAGGGAAAGAGGGCAAAGAGAAATCTAAATATTCTTATTACAGCAAGGGATATCATCTTGAAAGCTCATGCATGAAGAAAACCATAGATCAGATGGCCCTTCTTTTAGAGAAAAACAACATAACCCTTCCTGACGGTGCAAGGAAGAAGGAGAAAAATGATCATCCTGAGAGAGGTCATGCACTCATGGCAACTGTTTCAACTTCCACAGCTCTACTCATTGATACTGGAGCTTCGAACCACATGGCTGCAAATAAAGATTCTCTATCATCATTTGATCCCAATAGAACCATCTCCATCCACATGGGAGATGACTCTCAGATCTGTTCAAAGGGCAAAGGAACCATCCATTTAGAGTATGGCAGTTTTCACAATGTCCTCTATGTACCTTCATTAGGTTCAAATATTCTTTCTGTTTATCAGATGATACACACTGGTTCAGCAAAGAACATTGTATTCTGCCCTAACAAAGTTGAAATTTCTAATATTCAAAGTGGAAAAATTATTGCGGTCGAAAAAGCAAATCATGCTTCAAAAGCATATGAATTTTCACACTTTCTGCCGCATGACAAGCCCACTGCTCTTCTGACTCATGGCAATGAGGTTAGTAGGCTATGGAATGAGAGGTTTTGACACCTAAATTATAAATATTTGCATCTGCTGCAGAAAATTTCCATGGTTGATGGCCTTCCGACGATCAAATCCTCAAAGGTAATATGCAAAGGTTGCATCATTGGGAAGCACCCCGAGCACAAATTTGACCGAGGCAAAGCTAGCAAAGCTTCTTGCATTTTGGGGCTGATACATTCTGATATCAGTGGTCCACTGCCACATACCTCCATGAATGGCTCAAGGTATGTTTTGACATTCATCGATGACTTCTCCAGATTTACATTGGTTTTCTTTCTCAAAAACAAGTCAGAAGTACTAGAAAAATTCAAGTTTTTTAAGGCTTCTGTTGAGACTGCCACCGAGAGGAAGATAAAAGCTCTTAAATATGATAATGGAGGTGAATATATCAAATCACAGCTGCTGAAACTTTGTGCTGAAAGTGGCATTCAGATCCAACACACAATTCCCTATACACCTCAGATGAACAGTGTAGCAGAAAGGAAGAACCGATCACTAAAAGAAATGGCAACCTGTATGATTGAATCAAAAGGTTTGGCTGAAAACCTTTGGGATGAGGCCATGAATCTTGCTGCATACATTCAAAATAGATTTCCACATTCATCGTTGACTGATATTACACTTTTCGAAGCTTACACTGGTCACAAACCTGATGTGTCCAATTTCTGTGTTTTTCGCTCAACCGCTTGGGCTAGAATTCCGACTAAAAAGAGAAAATATTTGTATCCGCAAAGTGTTGAATGCATCCTATTGGGATATGCTGAAGAATCAAAAGGCTACAAACTAATGGATATCAGATCCAAAAAGATATTCATTGAGCGAAGTGTCAGATTTGAAGAACCGCTTCAAAATCTAGAACTAGTCGAGGAAGAAACTGTTGATTTACCGCCTCTACAAGAAGAAGATTTGAAGAAGATGATGAAAGTATTGGTTCTGGTATTTATGATATTTTATCAGACTTTAATGAACATGATATATCAGGTTCAGAAGCTATTCCAGTTGTGCCCCAACACTTGCCAAAGTGGGCCCAAAATACACTCAATTCTGCTGGTCAAAACATTGGAAATCCTGTCGATCCAAGGAGGCCCTCGAGTAGACTTTCAAAGAGCAGATATGGCTCTTTCATTCTCTAATCCTTTGTTATCTGAGAAATGTTTTTTGATGATAGGTTTAGATCCTAAATCATATTATCATTCCCACCGAGATCCGAGATGGCAAATCGCCATGGATGAAGAGTACAGTTCTCTTCAAAAGAATGCTACATGGGAGCTAGTTTCTCTTCCACCTGGGAGGAAATTAGTCCAATGTAAATGGGTCTACCACATAAAGGTTGCTGCTGATGGCTCAACCTGCAAATACAAATCTCGGTTGGTTGCAAAAGGTTTCTCCCAAGTCCAAGGAGTGGACTACACTAAGACCTTTGCACCGGTTGCAAAGATGGATTCTATCCGTCTAGTTTTGGCCATTGTCGCATCCAAGCACTGGGAAGTGCACCATATGGATGTGAAGAGTGCATTTCTCCATGGATATTTGAAAGAAGGATATATATCAGATCCAAAGTTAGTATGCAGATTGAATAAGTCATTGTATGGCTTAAAACAGGCCCCAAGAGTTTGGTATGCTAAGATGGACTCCTTCCTTCTCTCACAAAAATTTGGAAGGTGCAAATCAGATCCAAATGTGTACCCACAACAAACTGAAGGTAATTTTCTGATTATAGTTCTTTATGTTGATGATCTTTTGATAACTGGTAGCACTCTCAGTTCAATCGACAAGTTAAAAACTGCTTTAAATCTAGCTTTTGACATGAGCGATTTGGGCTTACTAAAATAATTTTCTGGGGTTTGAGATTGCTCAAAATTTTGATGGGATCACCATATCTCAGCAAAAATATATTTCAAACCTGTTAAACAAATTCAATTGTCAGGTTGTAAGGCAGCCCCATTCCCATTCCTCCCAGGAATCATTCTTGAGGAGGGAGATTCTACACCGCTTGCAGATTCTACATTGTATCAATAGTTGATCGGTTCTCTACTATACTTGACACACTCAAGGCCTGATATATATTATGCCGTGAGTGCTGTATCAAGGCCTAGTAATTTGCTGATTATAGTTCTTTATTTTGATGATCTTTTGATAACTGGTAACACTCTCAGTTCAATCGACAAGTTAAAAACTGCTTTAAATCTAGCTTTTGACATGAGCGATTTGGGCTTGCTAAAACAATTTTCTGGGGTTTGAGATTGCTCAAAATTTTGATGGGATCACCCTATCTCAGCAAAAATATATTTCAAACCTGTTAAACAAATTCAATATGTCAGGTTGTAAGGCAGCCCCATTCCCGTTCCTCTCAGGAATCAGTCTTGAGTAGGGAGATTCTACACCGCTTGCAGATTCTACATTGTATCGATAGTTGATCGATTCTCTACTATACTTGACACACTCAAGGCCTGATATATATTATGCCGTGAGTGTTGTATAAAGATATATCTAGCAGCCCCATGAGCTCCATTGGAGGGCAGCCAAGAGGATCTTACACTATGTGCAAGGTACTCTACACTTTGGCATACACTATGCTGCAGATTGTGAGATAGATTTGATTGGGTACACTGATTCAGATTGGGCGGGTGATAGTATTGATCGGAAGTCCACTTCTGCTTATGTTTTTATGATTGGAACTAGGCCTATTTGTTGGTCAAGCAAAAAGTAGGCAGCCATTGCATTATATTCAGCAGAGGCAGAGTATCGAGGAGCAATCAATGCTTGCATTCAGGCAGTTTGGTTGTAGGGTATTTTGTCAGAGTTTGATATTGGTAGCACTACTTCGACTGTCATTTTTTGCGGCAATCAAAGTGCTATCAAGATCTCAATGAATCCAATTCAGAGACAGAGGACCAAGCACATCAAGATCCACATGCACTACATCTGAGAGCTTGTGCATGATAGAACCATTGTTTTGCAATATTGCCCTACCGACGAGCAAATTGCAGTCTTCACCAAGAGCTTCATTGAGAATAAGTTCTCTTACCTCCGTTCACTGTTGGGGGTGAGTTCCATCATGGTGGAGATAGATTAGATCCTTCTATGTTCAGCTTGTGGGGGGGCTTTCTTCCCATTGGGTTTTCCCTCTTTCCTCACATAGATTTATTTCTAGCATTTTTGGATTATTGTATCGAGGTGACCTTTGGTCTCAGTAACCAGGGCCCTATTCTTTATTTTTTACATCATATTATATCTTGAAGGGGGTTTTAGGATATCTCATCATTCAGTTTTTATACTTTGCATGTATGCATGTATTTGCATGCATCCCAGTCATCAGTTTGGTGACCCCCAACACCTTGTCCCTAGTTTGCTAGCCCTGGGAGCTTCTTTCCATGCATTTATAGCCCTCCTAGTCAGTAAGGCACCCACTTCTCACCTACCACCTGATAAAGGCACACTTCTTCACCTACCACTCAGTTCACTTCAGTTAGTTGAGTTCTTTCCTTGATTTAAGGCTAGATTGACTCCTCAACTGATTGTATCACTCTGTTGGACCCCCGGTGAGACTAGATTGCCTATTCTGACTCCAGTTATCTCCCCATGCGCCCTCCACTGAGCCTCCTTCATTCAGTTAGTGTCTCCATGTGCCAGTTACACCTACCACACTCAGTTAGACTCAGTTTGACACCTGGTTGACCGTTACTAGTGCATTAATGACTCCACTGATATGATGATGAGGACTCCTAGTGGAGCTAAGCTATTCCATGCAGTTATTTCGAATGACCTCCTTGGTTAATTCGAGTTATTCAGTCATTGTGACTACACATTGTATTGTATTCTACTTCTGAGTTCAATAGATCACTGCTGTAATTCTCTTGCACATTTTACACATATTATTCTTTATGAATCTGTTGTAATTGATTTACTTGTTCAATTATATCTGTTGTGCTTCAATTTCACATTTTCTCATAAGCTTTAGAGGTTTAAGATAGGGTTTCCATATGTCGCCATTTTTTTATTTGTTGATAACTAAAGGCTTGAGTCGCTTGATCCTTAAAGATAAATTAGAGGGGAAGCTAGAAGGGGTTAAAATTTATAAAGTTGTAAAGATTTCTCTCCTCTTATTTGTATATGATGTGATGATGTTTGGGAAATTCCATATTGAGGAATGGCGGGCCATAAAGGTTTGTTTGGATACCTTTTGTGAAACTATGAGTATGCAAGCTAATGCTAGAAAGCCATGTTTTGGGTGCGTGGGGTAGGGTAGGTCTTTGAAGATCAGTTGGTCTAGTTTTTCCTGTTCAAGATCAAGAGTATTGAGAAGGGGCTTAAGTACTTAGGCTAATTTTTTAATCCAAATAACTATTGAGTTGCAGCTTGGTTGTGCCTATTAAAGAAGGTGGAAAAAAATTGGAGAACTGGTTTTATCGTTGGTTATCCTTAGGAGGCAGATTAATTCATGTTAAGTCGGTACTAGAAAGTATTATTGTCTTCTAGTTGTCTCTTACGAATATTCCTAATCTATTTGGAAAGGATCAGACAGAGGTGTTTCAAATTCCTTTGGTTTGGTTACAAAAAAAAAGAGATTCCATCTGGCCAAGTGGGAAAGAATTGCATGTCCTAAATGCTTTCGTGGATGGGGATTAAAGAATGTGTTTGACTTTGGGAGAGAAATTGCAGTGAAGAGACTTTGGAGATGCATATTCTCAAGTGGCCTATGGAGTACTATCATGAAAGGAAAATATCTTCAAAATTGCATCATTGTCAATTGGTTTGGACAAGTATAGTGTGCACCCTTAGGAGTTTCAAATATTTGGCACGGTATTTTATTTGCTATAGACATTGTTCGAGACTAGTTAGTATGGAAGCTTGGGAACGGTATGAGAGTTAGAGTGGGTGAAGATCCCTTTATAGGCGGAGCAAGGTTATTCTCACTTTTTGAAGCCTTAATCTTCAAACTCAAAGCAAAAGGCATTTTTGTTCTAGCTGAGGTTTATTATAACAGGGAAACTTCCTTTCAAGACTATCAGAAATGGTTTTTTGGGAGGGATTTGGGGCTTTTAGAAGCCTGAGAGGATGAATGGAAGCATTTTATTAAAGGTATCCTTTAGGTAGGCATTTTCCTGTCAAATGAGGAAGACTTCCTAATATGGTCTTAGAATAAGGAAAGTGTCCATGCTACTGCAAACCTGGCTTATGACGCAATTGCCACAATTAAGTGAGATCATGAAGTAAAGTGTTGGTATTCAAAATTATGGCAATAGAATTGCCCCTTGAAAATGAAATGCTTTTGTTGGTTGATTTTGGAAAACAAGATGTTGACTTGGGAAAATTTTATGAAGAGGGGGGGCTAGGGACCCAATTACTATTATTGTGTAGGAGGGAGGCTGAAAATATAAATCATTTATTCGTCCAATGTGAATTTTCTCAACTAGCGTGGAGGGAGGTCCTAAGCCTTCTTAAAATATCCAAGGAGTGGAGAGTTGATTCATTTGAAGATTATCTTCAACACTGGATTTCATTGGACACAAAATGGATCAAGCTCCCCATTTATATCAATTGACACATTTGGAAACAAAGGAACACAACTTCATTCGAAGACCACCTCAGAAATGCTTTGAGAGTCGGTCTCTCTGCAATCAGTGACTACAAAGAACTTCACTCTTCTGATGGTATCCTATAGGTTAGAAAGGTTTCTCCTTCTTTGTTAGATGGGTTTATGCCAATTGGCTTCTTCGATGGAGCTTCTGAGGAGGCTGGCATTATTTTAGGTGTGAGGATGGTGCTAAAGTTAAGATCTAATCACCCTTACAAACTGTGGATGAGACGAACAAAGTTGACTCACACATAAATTATCTAAAATATATGGAATATAAAGTAATCCATTAAAATATTAATATATTGAGTAGATGTATATGAGTGAATGAGATGATAGCGGGGTGGCGACTCATTACATCTGAGAACCTGTGGACGGAAGTAGTAAAACAAAAATACATATCCCCTGATTCCCTCTTACATTGGATCATAAATCCCTCAAAGTCAAAATCGGGCATCTCTATATGTTGGAAAGTTGTCCTCACGTCTTTTCCACTTATTGAACAGGACCTTGCTTGGAAGGTTGGCGATGGTTCTCAGGTTCGCATTGGAACTGATCCATGGATGGCATGCAAAAATAAACATATCCTTCCACTCCCTCTTATTCGAACTCTTCAACAATAGGGCATTTATCACCTCTCACATGTCCGGGATCCAAATTCCACCAACCTTTGGCATCAAGGTTGGATGGGCGCTGATGCACTCGTCACCCAGGAGGAATTCCACAACAACTAGAACTATTATCTTATAACCCTCAGAATTTCACATGTCAGACTGAATGAATCCTCGGACGAGCTTATCTGGTCATCAACCCAAAATGGAAATTACTCTCCCAAGATGGGTTATAAACTACTAGCGGAACAAAAACAACAGAATGAGGAAAAAATGTGGTGGTGGAAAAAGATATGGAAAACAAAATGTCCTTCAAAGGAAAAAATCTTTATGTGGTGCACCCTAGCAAATCGGATTCCAACTTGGGATCACATGAAAAATAAAAACATTGCTGGCCCCGGTTGGTGTGCTCCATGCAATCAAGGCGACAAATCAATCTCACATATTTTCCTAAGTTGTCCTTTGATGGTTAGTGTCTGGTCTGAGATGATAGAACGTCATCCCCCTTCCCGGGCATGGACTGGAGTGACTGTTGAAGAAGCATGGAAATCCTGGACTGAAGCTTCGACCACTACTTACATTCGTGCACTGCCATTAATTGTCATTTGGGGCATTTGGCTTGTGCGAAATAGGTCAATCTTCATTGGAAAACATTCCTCTCCAACACTCTTTGTTGATTCTAGCATCAATATCCTATCATACTTCCCGCAGGAAAACAATCAACCCATTCCTTGTTATATTGTGATCGAAACCATAAACCCACATATTCCATGGGCTTTCTTCGATGGAGCATCACGAAATGATGTGTGTGGAGGTGGTGTTATTCTATACTTATCTGAAAACCACGCTTTCCAGCTGCATATGGGATTGGGACAGGGCACAAACAACTTTGTTGAACTTTTCACTTTAAAACTTATGATCTTCTTTGCCCGTGAACAACAGTGCTCCCACCTTCAGATTTTTGGTGACTCAATGATCATTATAAATTGGATAAATAAATCCCAGAGATGTCACAACCTGTTTTTAAACACAATGTTGATCGATACATTGCGGATGGTTGAGGGTTTTGAATCTTTCTCCTGTCATCATGTCTATAGGGAAATAAATCGCGAAGCTAACAAACTTTCAAAGTTGGGACTAAATCTACAATTGGGACGCTAGTTTGTCAAGGAACAGAACAATGGCACTTTCCATGAATTCTACCACAGACCTTTTATAGAAGGCTTAGCACAATGAATTATTTTCTGAAACTCCACCGACACTCATACTTGTTAATAGAACTTTTTATGTATTGTATATATACAGAGGTATTTTGAGTTCCTTCCCTCGGGAGAACTTGGATCATTTTTTTTTGGACTGGAAAAACTCAAAAACAGGGAATACTTTTGAAGCTGAAAAGCTTTTTTCTGGAAAGGGCTCACCGAATCCTTTTGGTAATATGTAATTTTTTATTATAAATAATGAAAATTACGCTTTTTTCCTTGGAAAAAAAAAAAGAATCAATGAGATGATAGATTACAATTGAGGGTTGTTATATATAATCTAGATGGAGTACGCCCTTTCATTAATGACAATGTCTTTTCAATAAGACACATCTTTTCATTATGTCTCTTCATTAATTATTATTATTATTATCTTATGTATATTCATGTTATGTATGTTCGTAACATTGCATTCCTCCTTAGAAATGCTCTCTCCTCAAAGCATATTAATGAAAAGGATTTATGCCTTTACTCTTGCTTGTAATGTCGTCTCATGATATTTTGTTCTGGTAGTTGCGACACTTGATGAAACAAGTCAATGTGTTCTTTTAAACATTGAGTAAAAATGTTTCATCATTTGTGAAGTGGTCCACCCCAAGTTAACCTTCATTGGGACCTTTTGTTGATTGATTTCTTGGATGCAACTTCTCATTTTCTAGTTTCGACATAGTTTGTTGATTTTATCCCCATTATTTTTTTACATTATAGCTCATTTGTTTATAAGAAGAATATTGTTTATGTTCCTTTTGACCTTGTCATTGGCCATAACGATTCCTGTGATTTGGATGACGATAAAACACCCTTGTAGTTTGAACCTTATTTTGGGAACCTTCATGTTTTGATACTTTTTGTGATTTATTGGTCAATACCTTTTCAATATAAGCATTTTCTGGATTTTGGACATCAACTGGATTTGTACTGGTTCCTTTTTCCTGATGTTTGGATTTGTACATTTGATGATGTCGTTGTTTCAATTGTTTCAGTCATTGTCCCTTTGTCGAACTTTGATTTAGTGATGGTAAGTTATTCTACCCTTTCTTGTAACGACTTCTTATCATTATTTAGCTTCTTAATTTGCATAAGTAAGCTTTGATTATGTTGTCGTAAACGTAAAAGTTCTTCGTCATTCTCTGAATTTATGACTTTGTCTTCAAGGTCTTGGTTTTCTGGTGGCTCTTCTTTTAATATTTTGATTTGCTCAAGCAACTTTTTATTAATATTACAAAGGTTAGAAGCTTCTTCATCTTTTTCTGGTAATTTCTTGTTGAGCTCTTGATTCTCTTGTTCTAATTTATGATAACATAGAAGCCCATAGCTTGTCCAAAAAATCTATGCATACAGTTGATGGCATGATCTTCTTTGAAGAATGGGTGAATTCTTCTTTGGAACACTGGGTACTTTACA
Organism: Larix kaempferi; assembly: GCA_027924585.1. Classification (NCBI taxonomy): domain Eukaryota; kingdom Viridiplantae; phylum Streptophyta; class Pinopsida; order Pinales; family Pinaceae; genus Larix; species Larix kaempferi. The sequence goes on along the minus strand of BSBM01000243.1, from coordinate 1,960,469 downwards.
ACTTTATTGAAATTGGAGGATCAAGAGATTTATCTTTCTTTGAAGGACAAACAATGAGAAGTATGATTTCTTCTGGAGTCCTTCAACATAACATGTCTGCTTTTCAATATAGGAAGTCCCTTTCAAGACATCTTGGTTCTTTATGTATTCCTTCTTTGGGGGGATAATTTTGGTAGCTTTTACAGGTTATTCCATTCTTTTTTGCTTACAGTATGAAAATAGGCCTCTTTGGGGAGGAATGTTTTGTAAAAACTTTGAATCTAGCTCACGAATAGTCCTGTTAAGTTAAGAGATAAAAAATAAACATCATTCTTGCTATGAAAGCCTCATATATATACTTTGATTCATTTTTGAATATCAAGTATAGCTTTTCTCGGTGAAAAAAGAAGAGGGGCAAGTAATGTGCTTTTCATTGTATGGTCAATTATAAAGACTTTAAGGAACAACTATGACATATTCTTATTCGCTGACCCATGTTAGAATTGACGAATATGACCCATGCCCATTTAATATTTAAACACTATTTCAATTTTAAGTTTTTTTTTTTAGGAGAGAATTCTATTTTCAAAATGGAAACTTGACTATTAATGATAGAATGAAAAATGGTCCAGTATGTAGCAATTGTGGGAGATCTCCAAATTCCAAAGGTTTCCTCTATCGACAATATTGAATTGGAGTTTCACATGTAGTGATCTAATAGGGAAATAAAACCTTTGGTTTTATTAATCGAGGTGGGTTCGCGGATACCATGCCTACTTTTGGGCGGGGGCAGCTTATGCATAGTCAAAACATGGTGCCATGACCATTTGTGGGCCTAGTTTAGTCTATTTATAGTGATAAAATGACCTCTGCATATCTTGTATAACATGTATATGGCCAGCAATTGTGCAATTGCTAGGAAGAAACCTAACCGTCAACCACTTTTTCAAAAGTTCCACCATAGCACTCTAGGGACTTGCACAGTTATGAAGAGGAGTAGACAACATATTGAAAAAATGAGGGTGCGATAGGAAACATTCAATAACCTGCATTCTCAATGGCAATGAGACAGTCACCAAAATTACCTAACCATCGTCACATAGACCAAAGAATATATGACAAAGTTGTATTTTATAATTAGTGTGATAGTGGGGCGGCATGTGCAGGGGGATCTTGTATGATCCTGAAGGAATGTTGAAGGAAATATTTACATGGGGGCTAGGAAGATATACAAACAACATGGCATATATTCTTACCCTACTTCAGGGGGTGAAAATTTTGGTTGATAATGATATTAAATTTGCAATTATCATTAGCGATTCGAGGATCACTGTCAAATCCTTTAATTCCAATGAGCCACAAGCAAATCTCAACTTGGCTTGAATTTACTCTAGGATAAGGAAGATCATGGACACCCTGGGTAACTTCCAGTTTTACCATGTTCTTTGGGAGAAAAACAAAGAAATTGACTACCTGGAAAACTTGGCCTCAACCGCCAGAAGGAATTCTCAAAGACCTCAATGATTCAGAGGAAATCACAACAATCCCATAACTCATCGCTGATGGTTTGGGGAACCTCTTTGGATGAAGAATATGAAGGTCTCAATTGTGATCACATGGGCAAGGCATATGACCGTAGGCGCAAGAGCATTGAAAGGAAAATCGAGGAGGGTAGTGGATCTGTGTACACCACATGATGCAATGATGACACAACCAAACAAAGGAGGAGGATAGGTGGAAGGGAGTAGATTGACACGAGGTGATTCACGCAGGTGTTAAATTTGCAAGGAAGATCGTATGTCCTCATTTAGGGGAACGTAATGGTTTCAGGTGGAATGATAGATTGAAAGGACAACAAAGGTCATTTGCATTATCCCTCACACACCTTAATGACTACGGTAATCATACAGAAAGGTGGTGATGTAATTCTTAAGCTATGCATAGTTACGAGAGATGGCAGTCCCCAGAAATGGGTATGGTATGGACTTCATGAATGAAGTGAACGGAACCATCTAACATGACTTTGCTCACTGAAACATATAAGTATCTATATGAAGGATAATCCACCAAAATAACTCATCTCGTACTTCTCTAATTGATCATCTATCAACCGGACCTCGTGCTCTTCATTGGTTGCATTTCTTGTGTAGCTACTCTCATTAGCTGGTTGTTACACTTCTCTCGTTAGCTACAAGCAATTGGTTTGGTATGGTCGAACCTGTTAAGCTATAGATAGTCAGGTTGATGCTCCTAAACATACCTCTTGATTGATTCTACTACTAGAGATATTCTAAGGTGGTCATCCTTAGAACTATAGTCCACCCCACTAGCTAGATAGGCTGGTCCTCTCGAGCTAGCTATTAGGATGGAAGCCACAAGTTGTAAGCTGAGAGCCATAAGCGGGATATAAAGAATATATGATGCTAAACAAAGGGAGGTGTTAATAGTAATAGTAGTTCTCGGAAAAGGAAAAGTTAGAGCTCCTCTGGAGAATAGGCATAGCTCGTCACAACATATGCTTAGTTCAGAGGAAATTGTGGTAATATGGAGAGGAGTGAGCATGCAAAAGAGCTTGGAAAGGAAGAAAGGTTGCAAGTGGAGTGGATGACTTGTAGACCAGCTATGTGCAATCCTGCCTCATCGCGTGGGACTTATGCATAATGAAGGATGGAGTGAGGAGGAAGAATGATGTGTCTCACATGGCCTTCGACGATTAAAAGGCAGTCACAAGAGCTTGAAAAGGAGAGTTGTTACGCTCAAGTTAAGGAAGCTTAAGTATTAAACATACAAGAGTGCATAAATATATATGTATATTGAAGAAAAGATGAATGATTACAATGCCATGGGATGGTGTACATATATATGCATTGACTGATCACTATGGATGATAAGTCATTTCTTTTCATTAAGATGTGACACTTCATTAATCAGTTTTATTGTTATTATTCTTATTATTATTATTATTATTATTATTATGTTCGTTACATTGCCTCTCCCTTAAGAAAAGCTTTGTCCTCAAAGCTATATAAGCAATCTTCATCATCCTTTAAAATATACTCTTGTATTTCTTATTTCTTTATAATAATTTCCTTTCCACCATTGTACTATATAAAATGCTTTCTTGATTGTATTATACTTGCCTTACAAATATAATATAATATTTTATTCCCTCTTGATTATATTATACTTGCTTTGCAAATATAATATAATATTTTATGCCTTCTTGGTTGTATTATACTTGCCTTGCACATATAATATAATATTTTATTTTTAAAGATAACTTTATAAAGTGGATATAGACTTTCACATGGAAATTAATGTACCTTTACCCCTTTATGCTGGTAGAGAAAGTAACATTTATAACTTATCCTTATTCCAATCTTATGGTATCGACCTCACTTAATTTTTTTAATAAAAAACTAATATATTCCACTTATACTTACTCATTTTTCTAATGAAAGACTTGGGTATTATTATTGAATACCTTTTCCTTTATATATATATATATATATATATATATATATATATATATATATATATATATATATATATCCACTTCTTTAAAAACAAACACTAAGATATCTTTAATATTTTCCACTAACTTTTTGACTTTTCTCTATTATAGAACATTATAATTTGTACAGAAATATATTTAAACCACTTTTTTTTGTGTGCCACTAACTTTTTGTCTTTTCTCTTGTATTAATATAATACAACCTTAGAATTTGTATGGAAATATATTTAATCAACTTTTTTTTCACAGAAAAAAAAATAAAAATTAAAAATTAAAAATAATAATAATAATAATAATTTTATTTTTAGTAAAAAAATCGAAGTTACATCAATGAGTTCATTAATAACATATGTCCATCTTAACAATGCAGTCTAAGTCCTCCGATAATGGGCACTGAAGAAAAACAGTCAACCTAACCAATATTAAAACTAGAAAGCCAAAAAGCCAAAACCGATGGCAAAAAGGACTCCGAGCATATGCCATAGCATAACAATTCCTTGAGTTGCAAACTACCGCACATATGGGAAACAAACAAAAGGAAATAAACATTAGATCACATCCATTAAACTGCCCTCATTGAACCCTGATAAACAACAATGTTGTCCACAGATTCAATAAAATAAAGAAACCCATCCATAGGGCCTATAGATTCCTTTGATAACCAATCGGCCTCCATGTTTGCTTCTCGATAGATATGCTTACAACTGATCTGTGTGAATGATGCCAATAAGCGCTCCACATCCTTAAGCCAAGGTTCCAACAACATAACATCGACTTTGCACTTTCTGTTAATCTAATTAGTAATAACCTGGGAATCACCAAAGATGGATAGAGTAATATAACCCCTCACAGATGCGAACCATAATAGACATCTTGCCGCTAAGAGCTACGCTTTTAAGTAGTCCCCAATTCCAATACCCATTTTAATACGGGTGATGTGGTTCCTTCAAAGGTAGAAGATCACTCCAACTCCACACATTCCTTGTTTCGAAGCCCCATCAAAGAAACCACAAATGATTTCATCATCGATAGTCGGGAAAACGATAGGCCTGACCTTCTTACAAATCTTAACATCAAGATAACCGCTCAATACACCCAGGATCCTTTTGCATGTTCCATAAACAGAGGGAGAGATGCTTTCAAAAATACTTTCATTCCACGCCCTCCAAATACTACCAATAATGAATAGAGGGAGAGTCCTGTAAGCACCACAGTATCGTGTCCAATTATAAACACAATCATTGAAGGAGTCACCTTTCCAGTCCTCGAGACCCAATAACCATCACTTTAATTCAATCCAGATGTCCTTAATAAAACTGCAGTGAACAAAGAGATGTTGAATGTCTTCGCATTCAAACCTGCACAGGGAGCATATACTCGGTCCTTGAAACCCTCTCTTATGCAGATTATCCCACGTAAGAATTTTATCCTGAAGACATAGCCACAAGAAGCATTTTAACTTTAACGGTATTCCACAATTTTGAGTGCCACCACAAATGCTCTGGTGGTGAAGAGTATTCGAGTAAAACCATCTTATAAACTTGAGCAACAGACATAACCCCGTTAGAGTCCGGCCCATCCCAAATAAGACTATCACAGGAATCTAATAAATGGATGCCTGCATAAGTCAACTGATTGATATAACCATCCCACGTCGGAGCCAAATGTGCAGGAAGATCAATCTCCCTGGCAGAAAGCCATCGAGGTTTACCAGAAACTGGACTCACCTAATAGACCTGAGCCAGAACCACAAATTTTATGGCATGAAGTTCCTTAATCAAATAGTTAGGGAGCAAACAATAGTCATCGCCACCGATAATCATCATTTATTTTCTAGAGTCTCTACACTCATTCTCTCCTGGTTCCCAATAATCATCATTTATTTTCTGGAAAAGAGCATCAATATCAACTTCTGTGTCACCGTGGTCAAGCTTATCTAGGTAATTATACTCTCCAAAATAATACTTTTCTTCTGATTTCAAACAAACAGAATCGTAGGCAATATATAAATGTGCCTTCCCATCTCTGTTGCTTCTTTGAACTGGTGGGTCCGAATCCGATCGGTAGTCATGGTTGACTATTTTATTAATAACAATTTCATGCTCTATTACTCTATCATGAACTTTTCCAACCGATTTTTCTACTTGATTCTCAGAAATGGTTCCAAATATATTCTCTGAAATGGTCATGGGGCTGTGGAGCATTTGGTAGTCTTCCTCAACATCCTCCTTTATTAGTAATTTATCCAGTCTTTTACTCAAGTTGCTATCTTCGCTGGAAGAACTTGCATGTTCATGGGAGGAGTCTATATCGCCCATAACATACTCTGAGCATTCAAAATTCTCATCCAATGAGTTGTTTGACTTAGCTAAAGGCACTTCAACCTAGTTATTGGCAGTTTCTTCTTACGGGTCGGGTTCAGCCGTTGACAGTTCCCTTTGATTGATATTTGTCATGCCTGTAGCAATGTCTCTTATTTCTTTAATTAGATTAAGGGTTTCACCTATTTCCTTTCGTTCATTTGCTTTTGCTTCACGTTCCCTTTCAGCTCCACGATCGAAGTTTGATTTTAATTGTATGATCAATTGTCGAAGTTCTTTCATAGGAAAATCCAAGGCTCTGATACCAATGTTACACTCAAGTTGCGAAAGCTTAAGTATTAAACATACAATACTGCATAAATATATATGTATATAAATATTATTGAATAAAAGATGAATGATTACAATGCCATAGGATGGTGCACATATATATGCATTAACTGGTCACTATGGATGATAAGTCATGTCTTTTCATTAAGATGTGACACTTCATTAATAAGTTTTATTATTATTATTATGTTCATTACAAGGATCCATAGCCTAATATAGGATATGAGGTCTATGGATAGATGCTTAGAGCAGTAGCAAGAGATAGAGGAACAAGAATGTTTGGTAGAGAGGGGGGACACCAATTACCAAATAGCAATTATGGGAAATGAAGTGGAACATCGACAACTCATAATAGAGGCCATGGAGAATTGAATTACGCAAGCGGAAGTTGCTAATGCTTGGAATGAGGTCCTAGAGACCCATGTTTCTCACCTAGAAGCTGCCATGCTCCACATGTAGATCAAATTGAATGAGAAGGAAACAGCGAAAAGCTCCACCTCTTGCCAACCAGGTGTGAAGATCGAAGGACCAGGTTTTCTGGAACCATGAATGACTTTTGTCAATGTTCTTTCATTGTATTTTTCTGCTTCATCAGTTTATTAGAATATATAGGTATCAATATAGGAGTAATAGGAATTATGGTAGACATAAAACTCAATAGTTTTTGGTTTTGGAAGTTAGTCAAGCTATGGATTCTCAAGCCATGGGCTGGTTTTGTAATTTGTGAAAGTTTTGTACTTTGAGGGATTCCCCCCTCCCCTCTTTTATATAAAAAAGTCTACCCATTTTTGTCAAAAAAAATTACTGTGATAGATGAAATGTTAGGTAAATCTTTCTCATAGAAGAAATGCCTTTTGACATAATTAATTGTACTTATGTTAATTAGAAAAGATTTATTAAAGAGGGAAATGGATGACTCCTTGATCTTATTGACTTATATAAGTTAAATGTTTTCATAATCATAAAGATTATGAATTTGGGCTGGTGGGGTGGGGGTAGCCATTCCACTGCACATGGAAGGCATCTTTGTATAATTCTCCATTCTTATACATTTGCCATCATTATAAATAAAAACTATCTCATGTATCTCATCCCAACTTCGTTCTATCAATAACTCTTCCTTCCAAAGAGGTATTATAATACCGACAAGAAAAAGGCATTGCACATTAGTAGAAGGAAGGATCTAGTGGGCCATCGATGAATGAATCACTACTGGTGACACAATCCAACCATAATGATTTCTCACTTGGCTTTGGTAGGTCACCACACCATGTATTTGAAAAGGAAGCCAACTACTATCAATCGAGCACCCCCATACAACATAGGATAGAATAAGGGATCCCCGTGATGGCCAATTGAACAATGATCTAACACATGCCATAGATTCCATCATCTATTAGAACAAAGATAGAGTTTTAGTCTAAATTAATGGCAACAACATAGCATGGGGATAAATTGGTCTCCTTAAGAGTCAACCCATCTAACAACCTTAAAGATGCAAGCATCTCCAGTCATTCAAGTCACTCATGATAGGGTAGGTGTGGAAATCAATCTAACAAACAAATCATATGAGATAGGCAGTCTCATTGAGATGATGAGAGAACACATGAATTAGGCAGCCATGGATCATCCAAATCCCTCCCTAGACGAAGGAACATCCATGTGCAATCCATCCATCCATATAATAATTGGGAATCACAATGGCAATGTTAGCATGTCCATTGGTAAAAGCATCATATATAGGTAGGATTCATTCGACACTAGTAACTATTCCTAGCATACATATTTGTTTGATGAGCTCACACACACAATTTTTTAATTTATCCAGATATCACTACTCCCTCTGAATTCCCTGAGAACTTAAGCGGTTTGAGTCTCTATAAATAAAAAAATGTAATAATGACTTAAGATACAAACACAACAGTTCTCTTAACACTTCTACAATAAATCACAACAATCACACAACTCATGATGTACCATGGAAACCCCAAACAGGGAAACACCACCAATCTGTGGGGCTTTCTACTATCTCGAGCCCATAACAAAGTAAGCAGACAATAAATACATACAAGATACCTCAGATGAAACAACCGAACCTAACGGGTATCGAGGCCCTAAATCTGCATGCAACAGACTGATGCATGCAGTGGGGGAATGTGCCCTAACTGTCAATCCAAATATGAATTTGTCTGTAAGTCACTCTCTGTCGGTCCTATCTCTCTCGCTGCACAACTCTGATTTGCTTTGTCAAAGAAGAAGGCCAACTATCTAGATCTGAAGAATGCGCCCCTCTCTCCGCATGAAAAAATGCGCCCCTCCTCCAACTGTCGGAAACTCATACTGAATCAGATCTCAACAGATCTAGGCTCTGATCGTCACAGTTTTTCCTCAATCACTAAGGAAAGCCTACTTTGAAAGTTTCAGCTGCTCAATCATCAATCCAGATCCTCCATGAGCTTCTCTCCTTAGAGAATGTGCCCTCATTTCTCAGGAAAGTCACCCACCTCTCAAACATATCTAACTCTGATCAGTTTGCTCAGTGACCTCTGTCGATGACTTCCTGCCTTCTTATAATATCTCACTGGTCAATTAGGTTGACCAACATCCTAAAGTGAGTGCATGCAAAAACTCACTTTTGCATGCATATTTTATTAACTGCTGTGCATGCAAAACTTTGCATGCATCCTGAAGAACAACTTTCCTCGTTAACTTTTCAACACAATTCACAATTAAAATTTGCATGCAATCTTTTCAATATTGTCACTCTATGATGTAAGACAAAGTTTTTAGGTATGATTGAATAGTATATGCCTATGTTAAATATAGTAGGCCATGATGTGATGGATGCATTAATTGCCTATCATCTAGGCTCTACGTGGAAGTACTTAGATCAATTATGATTGACATAGTTGACAATAAGATAAATTGCTAAATTAATGTGAAGGCAAGTGGCACTTTAATAGAATCTTGATATTTTTTTCAAAATATGATAATAGTGGTGAAAACCATATAAAATTAGTCATATCAATCTTGTGAACCAATTAGAAAATAAAATTAAAGTAGCAAGGTGCTCTACAACCTAGTATGGGAGAGATGTTGTCACGTTACATTACCAAAAATAAAAAGTAATTAAAAAAATTCATGTCGACTCATAAAATAAAAAATTAAAACCAAATAAAAAATAATTAAAAAAATCCATGTGGGCTTATAAAAATAAATAAATTAAAACCAACATAGATCTACGTTAAACTCAAGTCTATCAAGCACCGAGAGGATCAAAATTCTTGAGGTGTACCTTTTTCTTGGCGTGTAAAGAATTTTAGATAAAAAAGAAATTTACACCTCAAGAAATTGGATCCCTCTCAGTGCTTGATAGATCCGGGTGTAAGATGGATCTATGCTGGTTTAAATTAAATAGAATTTGTAAACTTTAGAAATTTTTTGCAAATAAAAAAATAATACACAAGTCAAATTTGTTTGTTGACACATATAATACAAGTATTGTTATTTTTATTGTTTATATAAATAATATAATGATGATGATGGTTATTAAGTCCATTGTGATCAACTTTGGTTTATTGGATGTCAAAAAAAGGTAAGGAATCACTTGGTTTTCTTTAGAATTTTATTCATGTGCTAAAAAAGCTTTAACCGAAGCATTCCTAGAACACCATAGTTGTGATGAGTTAAAAGGTTATGGAGGTCAGTATTGTACCAATTTTTTTGAAATTGTGTTTTAATATGGGTGTACACAAGACATTTTATGAGAAATGGATTTTCATCTTCAACTCTCTTAGTGTCACAAAAATGACAAATTATTTTGTTCCATGATGTTTTAAGAATTGTCCAACACCCTGTTTCAGTATGCAGCTCGTTAGAGTTTGTTCTTGTTTTCACAATGTTGATTTTCTTCTTACACTAATTAAAATAACTAGATACTTTTGATCTTCTAGATCAGGATTGATCCTCTCATTATAGTATCTTAATTTTTTCTTATCTTTTAATTCTTTATTGCACCACAACTTCTTCCTAAATTTAGCTGTAATAATACTTTTAATATTATCACTATTATACAAAGTGACATCTTCCTAGACTTTGCAATGATTTAGCCAAGACTTGGCATATTTAAGCTAACCTTGCTTCAACTACATGTGGTTTTGATTGGATTATGAAGCAATCTTAAGGAGCCTCTTGTCTCCCATATTGTTTATCTTGTTCTTAGTACAATAGGTACTTGATCATAGCCATGCTCTCAAAGGAGGAGAGATTCGTTTATGTGAGGAGGATATGATAGGGTGTATTATTTGTAATTTTGAGATTATATGTTATAAAATGATTTTGGATTTGCTCTATCATTCTCCATGATCCTCTAGAAGTGTTGTAGCCCCAAACTTCACATCCATATAAGATAAGAAGAGTGACAAGAGTCTCAATGAAGAGTTTCTTCTTATCCCAAAGCTAAATGTTTGCTAATTTTGTTGGGTATGTGTTATATTCTTTGCATGTGTGTGCGGGTTTGTCATGTGCATGATTCCCACCCATCTATTGTTATGTCGCATGTGTCGGGCATTGGACATGGTGCTGGCTCTAGGGGGGGGCGACGCCCTCTCCTTGTTCCACATAGGGGACATTAGCAATGACCGCTAGCTTGCTTCCGATACGAGCCGAAGTTGAGTTCAAAATTTTTTGGGCTATTTTTGGGTTTTTCCTAAAAATGTGTAATTTAATCCTAGTTAGGGGATTATGGTCTATTTCTAATCCGGTTTAAGGGATTGGGGTCTATTTCTAATCCTAGTTAACAAATTAGGGTTTGGGATGTTGTAGAATACCTACATATTGTATTGTGAGTGGTTAATAATCATAATGAGAAAGTGAGAGGTGCAGCTCTAAGTTTTGTTGGTTTTCTCGGTTAAGGGTTTCTAAGGTAAATCTCTGTGTATCATGTGTGAATGATGTGGTGTAATCTCTATTTTGCTTAAAATAATTTGTATGCTTTACTTCTTTGCGTAGGTTTAAAACTTACAAATTTACAACTATTTTCAAGTCCATAATAAGCATTCCACCCTCCATGAATTGTTTTCTCAATGTTGTTATTTCAATTAAGCTTGTGATGAAGATTGATTTCGAGATATTTGTATGAAGTCACTTCCTCCAAGTTATTGCTACTGTACATGAAATTAGCACAAGTGAACTCAGATTTGACTATCACAATTTTTGTTTGTCAGTGTTAATAGTCATACTCGTACTAGATAAAAAATCCCTGAGAATTTTTAGTTGTGTGTCAAGATTATAGGGAATACTCACCACAAGAACAATATCACCATCGTAGAGAAGAAATATGATGACTATACCCACCAAAGTCATACCAGCACAACTTGCATCTTCCAAAGAATCCTCTAGCTTGTCAATGTAAATACCAAAAAAGGCAGGGGACAACCTTGCTTGTCCTATATTACATTTTTTTTACCAGCCCTTAGAGTTCTCAAACTTGGCAATAACATTCTCATACGGACTTATCGTAACAATTCTCAACTCAGAAGGAACTTTTGGCTCTTATAATCTATACCAAAGTTAGCTCTAAGCACCATGTCAAATGTTTTTCTAAAGTCACAAAATCAACACAAAATATTGGTTTTATTAATGCGACTCTCTTCAACAATGATCCTAAGCATAACAAGGTGGTCCACAATTGAATGATAACTTCTAAATTATGTTTGGCCTTCAACCATTTTTCCACAACTTTCTAGCCATCTATTGATCTTCTTTTCTAGAATAATTCCACATAGATGCAACTCTTAAAAGATTTAGTATAACTTGAATGAGCCTAATTATTAAGAATATATGTCTCCTCCTAGGAAATCACATATTCAAATTTAGAAGTAGCATGATATATACACCTTATAAACTTTAAAACTAATTTTTTATTATTATAATTATAATATAGAAAATAATTAAACTGTAAGATAAAATTAACTTTTACAATATGTTGAGGGTTTGGATGGAGTTTTTTCGAGTATTCTGTAGGAATGGATTTGATGATTTGGGTAGAAGAGACGTATTTTGAGCAATCTCGACTTGAAGTCAAGATGGTTCGTTTGAACCATCCCAATACCAGCCAAGTATAAAAAAAGTGGGAACTTTTGCCGTTCGTGGGTTGCTCTCGAATCGTCTGCTTTTACTGGTTATTTTCAGTTATTTTTGTGGGTACTAGGTATTTTTTACTCATTTTCATTATTCTAGGTTTAGGTCCTATTACGTTTGTTTTGGGTGGGCTCCAGGTTGGTTTTCCGGACATTGTGCAGTGTCGGAGCCCGATTTTGTAGCCTTTCTTATCAATCCTCTCCACCGGAGGACAATTGTCTTCCATACTCTTTGTGTGGGGGTATTAGACACGATACGTGGATTAGGTTGAAAGTGATAGGTGCCGGTTTCAGAGGTACACATGCCGGTTTCGGCGGTCTATATGGGTCACCAAAATGTCGACTCGGGGTTTGTTTCTCCTATTGCCGATGTGCGTGAACACTTGCCTTTCTCTGCTTCGGCTAGGGGAGGGTTTTCTCCTGTGAACTCTACTGATCAACTTGCTCTGGGTGAAAAACCTATTTCGCATGGTCCTAGCCGGTTCAAAGGGCTTAAAGCTCAGAAGCGTAGACAGGCAATGGCACTGAAGGTGCATGAGGAAGTGGGCCGCTTTAACATCTTACTTGAAACAAACCTTGAACGCATTGAAATGTTGGCATCCAGAGCTATCGTGGGAAGACTGGAGTATACGACATGTGACCAGAAGGAATTAGTTGAATGGGTTAGAAAACAGTGGATGCCCATTGTGGGTGATTTACCGAGGGTTCTTCAGCTCATTAATGGATGGATGATGTTTATATTTTCAAAACTTGAGCATGTTGGTTGTATTTTGAAACATTTTTGGTGCTTCAAAGAAGGGTCCCTCTGCCTGAAAAAATGGCATATGGCCTTTGATCCTTTAAGGGAAATACAGAGCGTTTGACATCTCTGGTTACTTATTCCGGGATTGCCCATTGAATTGTGGACTAAGAACATATTTATGGGTATTGCCAATACCGTTGGGAAATTTGTGAGGTTGGACAATTGTTCTCTTTATGGCTATGATAGGCGGTCAGCAAAAGTGATGGTTGAATTTGAAATGGCGAAGGAACTTCCTGCAGAGGTTGAACTGGTGTGGGGCTCCAAGATTTGGAGAGACTTGATTATTTCAAGGTCCCATTCCGGTGTTTCCTATGCCAGCAGACTGGGAATACTCGAGCACACTGTCTGAATCTATTATCTTCTGCCAATCTTGTTAGAAATCCGACTACTACTACTGTTCCTGATTCTCATTCCTTGCCTTCGGATGCATTGCAGCGGTCTATGGTTTCGGGTAAGTCTAAAATCCCTCCTATTCCTAATTTTCTTGATATTTCTAATGAAGAATTGGATGTGATAAGGGATGCAGAGGCTATTTTGGATAGGAAGATTGCTTCGGGGGATATTATTCTGAAGGTTGATACCCCGGGGGGAAGCTCATCTCTGATTAGGGGGGATTCCTTATCCATTAAATCTAGGGCTTGTCAGGATCTTTTTGGGGAGGGTTCCAAGTCTGTGGAGGAGGCCATTGTCACAAATGTCAATTTTGTTTTAGGCTGCAGTGATGGTGGTTCTGGTGTGGTTTCTGCGGGGAGGGTTCTGTTGGACCAACAGAATCCAAATCCTTTTGGTGAGGGCTCTATGTCAGGGGAGGATGTTAGGTATTTAAATGTCCACACTGTTATGGGTCATAGTGTTGATGATCTGGTACGGGCTTCTGAGGAGAGGGTCCTGCAGGACCAGAAGGCCTCGAAACAAGTGATATATTTGCCTGAGGATTTGGTGCTCTTTGGGGAAGCTAGGTATGGGGATTCTACGGGTGAGGGTTCAATCACTCCTTTGCCTATTTTTTCTAAAAACCCATCATCAAATCCTTTAGTACAGTCAGTGAACACGACCAGATTCCAAAACATTACTATAAGGAAAGCTTGAAAGAATGGTCGAAAGATGGGTGAACAGGGAAATGCTGTTGTTCAGGGACATACACCAATTTCTAAGAGGATTGATTTGGTGGAGGGAGAGGTGGAAAAGTCTGATTTTGCTGGGGGCCTTAGAGCTATATCCCCCTTGGATATGGTTCCTTAATGTCCATCTGTTCTCTGAACATTCGGGGTTTGGGAAGGGTTGTGCGAGTTAGGGCCCTTACAAACCTAATCACTACTACTCGCCCCGGTCTTATTCTTTTGCAGGAAACAATGTGTGAGGATGTGGTTGCGATCACTAAAATTGTTGGTATTTTTGGGGGATGGGAAGTCTTTGTTGTTAGCTCTAATGGGTTGTCGGGTGGGCTATTGGTGGCTTGGGATCCCAGATTTTACTCCTTCATGGTTTACAAAACTGCTTGGGGAATCTTGTTGGAGGGTTTCTGTAGGTCTGATGCGCTGAATCTATCTATTTTAAATTGTTATGCCCCCTACAAAAATAGAGAACAGTTCTGGAACGGGTTACAATCTTCTGGGCTTTTGAATAAAGATAATTTTATTGTGGCCGACGACCTAAACTTTACGAGGTTGGCTCAGGAAATTTGGGGGATTAATGCTAAGATGGATGGCTTGTCAAATTACTTTTCTGAGTTTTTAATTCATAATGATTTGATCGATGTCTGCACAGGTGTCTTTGCACCTACATGGTCCAATGGCAGAGGGGGACTTGACAGTATTCATAAAAGATTAGACAAGTTTCTTGTCAAAGCGTCTATCCTGGAGTCTTGTAATAGGTATAGATCGTGGGTTGGCAAAGTGAAGATATCGGACCATTGGCCGGTTTTTTTGAAGTTGGATGATGGGGCTCTTCAGCATAATTATCCCTTTAAATTTGATAGTTCTTGGCTTTCCAACGATGCTTTTGTGTAGTTTGTCAATGATGTTTGGAAAAATTCTGATATTGATGCAGACTTAAATCCCGTGGATTTTTCTATTTTAAATTGAAGGATCTTAAGGGGAAAGTCTCAAAGTGGATTCATCTAAGGAAACAGTTGGACAGGCAGAGCATGTTGAATGTGGAAACTCAACTGCAGAATTTATATTCTTATCATTTGGAAGTTCCATTAAACATCAATAATTTTGAAAAATTGAAGAGACTGGAAGCCGAGAAAGAAAGTATCTACTTGAAGGAGGAAATGGAGTGGCGACTGAAAAGTCGGGCATTGTGGGTGCAATCTGGTGATAAGAACACAAGATTTTTTCACTCCTATGCTTCGGCCAGGAGGAACAACAATTCCATTTGGAAAATGTCTGATGATGTGGGTAATGATGTAACCAGGGAGAAGGATCTCCAATCTTTGGCAAAGAAACATTTTAGCAGTATTTATTTTGATGATAAAGGGTGTGATTTATTATCTCAACTTCAGGTTGCTAGACTTTACCCCAAATTTTTTGATGATGAGAAGGCTGTAGATTTGTGTAAGGAGATTACTTTGGAGGAAGTGGAGAGTACTCTTAAATCATTTGCTAAAGAGAAGAGTCCAGGGCCTGATGGCTGGACAGTTGAGCTATTCCTACATTTCTTTGACATCATGGGTGATGGTATTTTGAAGATGGTGGAGCATACTAGGATATAGGGTTACATTTCTGGCACATTGAATTCTACATTTCTCACCCTTATTCCTAAAGTGAATGATCCAAAGTCTTTTGGAGACTTCAGGCCTATTGCTCTCTGCAACCTTGCTTATAATGTTGTGTCAAAGATTATTGTTGGTCGCCTTAAGCCTGTTTTCTCAAAGTTCATCACTCCGGAGCAGTTTGGCTTTTTACAGAATCGTCAAATACATGATGCCGTGGGTATTACTCAGGAACTACTTCATACTATTAAGAGCAAGAAGCAGAAAGCTATTATTCTTAAAATGGACTTAGAGAAGGCTTATGACAGAGTGAGCTGGGATTTTATCCGGATTGTTTTGATACAGATAGGGGTCCCAGCACTTGCTATTAGGTGGATTATGGCCTGTGTAAACTCTATGAACATTGTTGTTTTGGTTAATGGAGCTCCTACCTCTTTTTTTAGTTGCTCTAGGGGCATTCGACAGGGCTGTTCGATGTCTCCTTTATTATTTCTATTGGTTATCGATGGATTGAGCAGGTTGATCATGAAGGCGAAAAGGGAAGGTAAAATTATGGGTCTTAAAATTTCTAAGGATTTATTCATCACGCATGCTTTGTTTGTGGATGACGTACTACTAGCAGGTAATGATTCGTTGGAGGAATGGAGGACATATCAAGGTATTATAGATCTCTTTTGTAAAGCATCTGGTATGAGGGTTAGTTTGCATAAGTCTTGTTTTTATGAGAATCTAGTTGGGGAAGACAGAGTGAGAAACTTACAAACTTTGTTGCCTTATAAATGCTGTAAGATTTCTGATGGCTTCACATATCTTGGCTTCCATCTTAAACCGAATGGCTACTTAATTAAAGACTGGCAATGGTTGATTAAAAAATTTGAAGCTCGTATTTCACACTGGACATTCTGTCTCTTATCCATTGGGGGTAAGCTCACCTTGGTCAAATCTGTTCTGATTGGGACGCCGATATACTAGTTTTCTCTATTGTCGGTGCCTTGTGCTGTGATCAATTCTTTAAGAAAACTCATTTTCAATTTCTTGTGGATTGGGGGTGTGAAAAAGTCTTGTTTATCAATGATTGGTTGGGAAAGGATATCTCTACCTTTCACTGCTGGTGGATGAGGGATCAAGGATTTATCTGTCTTCAGTGAGGCATTACGGTTGAAGAGTTTGTGGAGGGCATTATTTGGTAACTCCCTCTGGTCCAGAGTAATACGTCAGAAGTATGTTAAATCTAAGATTTCACATTGGCTAAGGATGCTCAGAAAGAAGGCGAGAGGGGTATCCCCAATTTGGAATGGCTTCCTGAAAATTTATTGTTGGCTTGCCGTTGAACTTTGTTGGAAAGTTGGGAATGGGCAGGAAGTTGCAGTCGGGGTCGATCCTATTGTGGGATTGGTTGGAGATCACAAACTATCTCCTGTGTTATTATCAATTTTAAAGAATGTTGGAATTATCACTTTGAACTCTGTTGTAAAAAACAATGTACAGAGCTATTGGGTTGATGCTGTTGATTTACGTCTATCTCACAATCTCGCCTGTGAATGGAATACTTACTTGCAATCTCTAAATGGTGCTGGTATTCGAATTAGTACTGTGGATGATTCAGTGGTTTGGGCTAGCAACATGGCTAGTGCGTGGCTACTGGCAGGGTTACTGCTAATTCTGCATATAGTTATATTATCAAAAGGAGATGTATCTTTCCCAATCATTGGTGGTATAAGGTGATTTGGCATTGGCATTTGCCATTAAAACTTAAATGTTTTATTTGGTTTGTGCTTCTTGACAGGTTAAAGACATGGGATAATCTCTCAATGTTGGGGTGGATAGGGCCCAACCATTGTATTATCTGTAAGAACAACTCAGAATCTTCCTCTCATCTTTTCATTGATTGCACATTCACAAAATGTCTTTGGGAGAAGTTTTATCAGTCTTTGGGCATTACTGTGAAATGGGATGGCAGTAGTGTCGAATCCTGTTTACACATGTGGACAAAGAAATGCAATACACATTCTACACTTCCGGTCTTCATTTGCTGGGCAATTTGGGGGACAAGAAACAAGGCTATTTTTGAGGACCTCTCACCAAATGTGGATAATATTTATAATTCAGTATTATGTCATTATTTAAAATTTCTGAATATTGTGACAGAACCGGTTAGGCGTAATATTGGGAATTTCCACCTTACATTTAATGACCCAGCTCTCTTATTTGATGGGGCAGCTAATTTGGGGAATTGCGGTGCTGGTGGGACGATCTTCCTTAGTTCGGATCACTACTACAATCTTCGGCTGAAATGTGGTAGAGGGATAAACACGAAGGCTACATTATTAGCACTCTGATGTGTTACTCGAGTGGCTAATCTCTTTGGATTGACGAAGGTCAAAATCTTTGGTGACTCGAGAGTCACTATTAAATGGGCGAGAGGTGAATTTGATTTGAAAGTGCTGAATTTGGCCAATTGGTGTGATAGAATTAAGCTGGAACTTAAATCCTTCAGTTCACTGTCCTTGGAGCATATTTATAGAGAATTTAACTCTCAGGCATACCAACTGTCAAAGCAGGCTTTGGAGGGGGAGGAGGGCTATTTACTTTGGGAAGAATTCTATGAGGACTGGCTGATTGACTCAGGCATCATATACTTTCTTGACTAAAGACTCTTGGATCTCTTTTTTGGCTCTTGGAGTGTAATATGTCTGTTTTTGGTTTTTGGGAGGATAAGCGATAAACTTATTTTGTTTTTTTGAAGACAACATTGTATATGTACATATCATATACTATTTGATTCAGTATTGAATATCAATAGTATGCTTTTTTTTCCGTTGAAAAAAAATATTTTACAATATGTAATTTTTTAAAAATTCCAATAAATAATAGTCCTAGAACTACTTATCTATCAATACAAATATAATCACTAAATTTAGGAGACAATTTCGGAATTCAGTTTTTGAATTACAAATAAAAATAAAGAATACCAGAACCAATCGTTCGTTATTATATTAATATCAGCGTTCTTATGGACGGGATTGTCAAAGACTTAAAAGGGTTCATTAAATTTTGGATGAGTATATATGGTCGAGAGGCCGACTATCACCTTGAATTCAAAGCTAGATATCTACTCAGGGAGCCCTAACAGTAACAAAATGGCGAATGCAGTCGGAGGATCAAGGGCAGTGGACAGCCTTGAACAACTATTTGTTAAAGCGAACAATGATCTAACGGTAAGCCTCACTTCTCTACTGTTATGCCACTGGATGTTATGTAAGGGTGAATTGCCAAAACAGGGTTTCGGATGTGGAGGTATGCCTCTGTGGTAGTTTTCGGTAGAACATCAGCCTAAACACTTGAATTATCCCGTGGCATTTGCCTAGTAAGACTGATAATGGGTTTACTGGAGCATAGAGCATGATTGCTAAACTAATAGCATGTTCATAGTCTGATATGGGCTCCATTGTTTTGATATATTTTTCAAGAACTACCAGAGGATAGCACTTTCCAATCCCTGTTTTTCAGTGTTGGAGAGAGTCGCTGGTCGCCTGAACCATAATGAGGGAAACTGCATGAGTGTTCAGTGAGGGCCTCAAGCCATGTCAAGAATGTCGTTCGTACGGAGTTATGTTAAAGCCCTGAGCTTCACTAGCTAAAAATACATAATTTCTACCTTCAGCTTAGATACCATGCCTGATGGCTATTCTATTTTTCAAATTTACTGGCACCAAAGAAAATAATTATTATTGATATGGTTGTTGGTCTGTTAAATGGTTCTTTGTTAACAAAGTGGGTTCCACCTTCAGCATAAATGCCACAACCAAATGGTGTCAATTCCACTAAATTTGCCCCGGACTTGCAACTGGCGTCGTCTGTGGGTTGTCAAGATTGTTGGGACTTCTACTTGGTCTTGGATGTGGTAGTTATTCCTGATTGATGCATTAATGCTGTAACATGTCTTTGAGGTTTGTTTTTGAATTGGCTTCTTCATATCGTGATAAGGCTAACGTGCCCAGATTTAGCATTCGGGAAACTATTGGTTACATTCAATGCAAGTGGGGATTATCTCTTCCGCCAAAGTTGCCTAAGATTCGCACCTGGCGCATCTACTGCATCTGCTGGTGGAGATCCACAAGTGCGAGCACAAGCACTAACATGTAACTTGGTAGGGCTTGAACCCTGGTAGGGGCTATATAGCTACATGTTTTCACTGACCTGGAAAACCTCTGTTAACTGTCTGAATCTGGGTATCAGCACAAAAAGTTCTTTGATTTGATTGCAGCGTGCATGCCAGGATTTTTTTGTGGATATGTCAGAAAGCTTGTGGCAGACGTTTATATGGTTCTGACCATGATCAAAATTAGAGTTATATTATTTAGTTGCTTTTCAGGTTTGACACTTCTTGGAAAATTAGCTCCATTACATTGGAACTAATTAAAACATGTACTGGTTTTCATATAGCAATTCCTGACCTTTATCATACATTTAGCATTCCCATTATGATCAGAAAATACTAAAATACATTAACAGCCTTTGTGGTACTTATTGAAATGTTTTGTCCTGGGATAAATATCAAACTAATACAATGTCAACACCAATTGAGATGTTTGAAGGAAGAAGGAAGCTTGTAAACACGAAGGGAAAACATGTTAGTAGCTCAAGCGACAGTTTAAGGACTAATATTTTTCAATACCTGTATGATGCAGGCTGTGCAGCATAAACTGGAAATAGAATCAGAGCAGAGGTATCCAGGTAAGGTGAGTTGTTCATTGTTCATTCTGTCATTACCTCCCAAATAACACATTACTTGTGATAAATGTCGATGTAGTCTGCTTCAATGCATACCTTCTCTCTCTCTTAAATCTTTTGTTGGCAACGTTTTGAACATACCTAATCTTGTAATGTTTGTTCTCACGCATACTTAAACTAAGAGTTGCTTCACACAGGCGGCAGGACTCTATGCCCAAGCAATTGTATTTAATATTCAAAGAGGTTAAATGAAGATAACCACTTGCAAATTTTTTAAAGCAGTTCATCAGCTAGCTTGAAGAAAAAGAGCAAAGGGCAGACATTTAAGTCGATTTTAGTTGGATTTATCTAAGCCTTAATCCATTTAACCGCACTAAAGTAAATTGTTTAGTTAAGAGATAGCAGGTATTTGTTATCACATATGCAGTTTTGCTCATCTGACTGTCAAAGCAAATGTCACCGACTTATCAAAGTTTGTTATACCGAGCATTGCCTTTTGGTCTATTTTGGAGCATGGTTACGAAACATGTACAAGTCTTGCAGATACACGAGTGCTTACGTACCTCTTTACCTGGTGTACTTACCAGGACACAAGAACCTGGTGTACTTAGTGTACCGAGAACAGCATGCCAAAAAATACAAGAGTTTGATCAAAATATTGGCCACATGCTTAAAGAAAGAGGACAAAGGAAACAAAAAATAAATTTTCTGGGCCCCTGGGTACTTATTGTAACCAAATTGGTAACTGGCATGTTGTGAAATCGCAAGTTGTTCAAATGGCCATTGCACATTCCATGTTCCATTCTCACTCAATGATATTTGTGGTGGGGGTTTGGGTTAAAATCAGACCAGTTGCCATTAGCATCTGGTGTTTTGGATCCTTCTTAGCAACCCTCTTCTACAATGTATTTTCGAAGTGATATAATTGCATGGAGTGGTGCCAGGTAATAGACAATATTAATTTCAGTATGTTTGCCAATTGTCACCAAATCTGAACCAATTATCGAAATCTAAATCATTGAAATATGTAATCAAGTGCTCAAATATGATTTTCATCTGTTTGAATATTAAATTCTTGTAAATCTTAAGCATATCATCATCGACACTCTTTTTCAGATAAAGAAAAACTTTGTATTATAATACAAGTGTTTCTATATCATACAGGGAGTATTGTTTAAATAAATTTTAGTAGCTTTTCAGTAAACTGCTAAGTCCCACTTTGTTTAAACTTTATACTTTATCCTAGAAGCCAGAATAGCTTCAGGTAGTCAAATTTTCAAAAGTAACAAAGGATAAACATCATTTCAACTCATGTCTATGATTTTGAAAAAATAGTTTTATTATACTATATCTTAAAATAGTATGAATTAGAACTGAGCTTTCTAACATATCAGTCTTGTTATATTTGTTGTAAGACAAAATCATCCTTCTGTTATCAAAAGCATCATCTTCAAGTTGTTGATCGAATTCCTTCCACAGATAAGTCAACAGAAAAAGGCCAAACATATTGTACGAGAAGCTTGAAGATCAAGAACATAGCGATACCAATGAAGATTACTTGGGATTCGACTCTTGACCTGATATCTATGAAGGGTCCACAACACTTCTACAGAATCTGAGCAAGCAGTTTACTCCCAGCTTGGCGAAGATGTGCCTAGATATATGGAGCATCTTAGTAGATATGCTCTCGATGGAGCAGAGGATATACATGATCTCTTTCTGCCCTGACTGTGTATTAAGAGAGTGAGAAACAACATGCAGACATAGATCGAACATCAGATCTATAGTAGAAACCTAACACCAGCAAAACTACTAGGAGATATCTCATTATTCTCCTCATGGTCAGTGCTACCCCTGCTGGCAACTTGGAGACATCTTACGATGAAGCGTTCAAACCTTTAAATAACCTTCAAATGGAGAATACCATGAGGGCTATTAAGCTATGATAACCTAATACCATGTGCAGTAAACCCTTGACCAAGTCAAGCTTATTTAACCTAACGATTCCCCCCCTTAAACTTGACTTGGTGTAACATGATCAACAAAACCCCCCCTTAATCCATAACCTAGAGTCAACAACGACACACACCTATATATACAAATGAACAAACACATCAAGGGTACAAATGCCTAAACAAGTCTTACAACAATATGCCCTTCACATACAAACATATGAACATGTGATCAACACTTATTGCGCCGAGAGGCGCTCTACAGCCCAGTATGAGGGAGATCTTGTAACGTTTGTCCATGTTTGTCCATATTATTGTCGGCCATTAATAAAATGTAATAATAAAAAGTAAAAAGTAATAATATGAGGGAGATCTTGTAACATTTGTCCATGTTTGTCCATATTATTGTCGGCCATTAATAAAATGTAATAATAAAAAGTAAAAAGTAATAATATGAGGGAGATCTTATAACGTTTGTCCATGTTATTGTTGGCCATTAATAAAATGTAATAATAAAAAGTAAAAAGTAATAATATGAGGGAGATCTTGTAATGTTTGTCCATGTTTGTCCATATTATTGTCGGCCATTAATAAAATGTAATAATAAAAAGTAAAAAGTAATAATATGAGGGAGATCAATTTATAATGTAATAATGTAAAAGTAGTAATAATGTAATATGTTTTTTACGTGTATGTATTCAATTGATCAATTTAATAAAAAGTAATTTTTTTATCAATTGATCAAATCTCTCCAGGTGCAAACCTCTTCTCAGGTATTGCATTCAAGGAGCTTTTCAATGAGAGGTTTGCACCTCGGGAGATTTGATCCCTCTCGGCGCTTGATAGAGCCTAGGATTTGGATCTAGGCTGGTCTTACAAAGCACCTACCATTGTATGCATGAGCATATGAGGCTACGGAACAATGTTTCTCCTGCTCCATTTTCTGCATCACTGCCCTGCTCCAAACACAGTTATAGGTACCAACACTTGCACCAAGTACACTTCGCCATTTGAGTGGATTAAGTCAAGAATCTCCACTTACAAAAGCTGAAGACATGGGTCCACATACATCTGAGTGGATTAGGTCAAGAATCTCTCTTGACTTATGCTTGTTGCTAGGAAAAGAAGTCTTCACATGCTTGCCATGTTAAATTTCATACATTCATAGCATAATAATATAAATGCATAACCAATATCACTAGAAGCAAGACAAAGCACAAACAACAACACAGAGTTTACCCTGGGAAACCCAAATGGGAAAAACCCAGCAACCTTCGCATAGAGATGATAATCCCAAGACTAGAGTACAAGTAAGAAAAGAGAAAATGTGGAAATGTTTTCCACAAGTAGAAACCCCAAAAACCAGCTTCCTCCTTCAAGTGATGTGAAATCAGCTCTCTCCAAGTGATGCGCAAAAGGCAAGTGTGAGAATGAGATAATGAGGTGCACTAGCCTCTTATTTATACAAGTGCAAAAACCAGAAATTCCCTAACTGGGCCGACTTCACCTGGGGGCAATAAATAATTTATTTTTAATAATTTTCTTTTGTTTATTTGCACCCCAAGGTTTACATTGACTCTTTCATGTGATTACAAAAATAATTACATCCAGTTCATCTCCCTTAGGAGGTACAATCAAGCACAATAAAAGTACAATAAAATACAATGAATAATATCTTCCGAAGTTGCACAAAATCCAACATGCCAAGTGCACAGCCTTTGCATACTTCTTTCTTCTCAACCTTGTAGTATGGCAATCCTTGCACCATGTCCTTAAAGATCGTCAACACTCCATAGTGCAAGTGACCTAATCTCTTGTGTCAAAGATCACACAAGTTGTCACTGTCATGCACTAGAGCTCTCACATGATCTCCTTGCAGCCTATATAGACCACCCTCTGGAACAACTTTGGCCAACACCTGACCAACATCAGAGCATTTCTTTTGGATGAGGAGTTGTTGATCAACAAATTCAGCCATATATCTGAGATCTGTCATCACTGAAATTGAAAGGAGATTTTTAATTAAGCCAAGTACATACAAAACCCCAGTAAGCTCAAGGATATTGCAGTAACACATCCTGTTTATTATTGATTGCAAGAAGACTTCTGCAAATATATATATATATATATTGAGTAATGTTTGATTGATAAGAATTGATAAGATGATGGTTACAATGGGCCTTTTTTCTCAAAGAGAAAAAATGATCGATACTATTCTTATTAAAAATAGTATATAAAATGTCACAGGAGATGAAAAACAGATCACTTCATAATGAAGCCGAGAAGCAAGAAGCACTATAGGTGCCAAAACAAGAAATAGAAGCCATTGGGCCAAATAACAACCAGGATAACCACTATCCCAAGAGAAAAAGACGAGAAACCGCCCGCCCCATGCAGGCCTAGAAACGCCATCAACAGGTAAAAGCCATAAAATAAGAAAGAGTTGGGCACGAAATACAAGTTGCCCAAATCCGTCTATTAGAACAATAACAGTCCCTAGCAAAAAAGACTCCAAAAAGAGGCTGATAGTATAGGCCCGAAACAACACATCAAAGTAGATGTGCCGAAAAACCAAAAAAGAAAGTAGTCCCAGTAGTATATACTATATATGCCAACGTAATGAAAATATAGCAAATCCAGTAGACCTCCAACAAGTTGTTGAAAGACAAATGGATGATCATCAAGAGCCTGCACAGAAACAGGGATAAGAGTCGCCAAATAAAAATAGCAAGAAACAAAAATATATAAAGTATTGCGAATAATACTCAAAAAATATGATATGAGCCATGGTTGGTAAGCTGATCATCTTCCCAAGCCTCCCAAAATAGTAGACCCTCCTGGGCTGATAGAGCCCGCTTAGAGAGACAATCCCGTTTCTGAGTTAAAATCCCTACGGATATGTTGAAATGAAATCTTGTCAAAATGGCCAATTAGAAGGCGGATCTCTTCCATCCAAGAGCGCAATAATAGAACAACAATAAACGCCTTGTCCGTCACCCAGTTGATGATGACTTTAGAATCCCCGACTATCTGGAGCTCCCATAAATTTATGGATTTTGCAAAATATAAAAGGATCCAAAGAGCCAAAAGTTCGCTCCTTGTATTGGAGCCAGGCCCGTAGTTCAACCACAATCTGAAACATAAGGAAGGGCTTGTCCAAATAATAGCCCTCGCCCCACTCCGACTAGCATTACATTGTGAGGCACCATAAAAAAGCACCCGAAAATTTGAGTCGGTAAAAGTAGGGCCACTCGATAAGGTCAACTTCACCTTTGGAGATGCCACTTTAGGATTAAAATATTCAGAACAGGAAGACATAGCTCTACTGCTGACAAGTCGAGCATATGGTAGCTTGACTTCAAAAAGTAGATGATTCCTAGATAACCAAATTTCCGATGCCATGAAGCAAGGGAGATCCTTCCATCTATCCTCTTTTGGACACCAATGTCTTAGACTATTAGAGAAAGAACCATCCTGCCAGATATCACCATAAAACAACGAGGATTTAGTAATATGCCAAACCTCTTGTGCAAATGAGCATCCCACAAACAGATGGTCGACAGATTCTGCCTCTGCACAACACAGCGGACATCTATTAGGACCAAACCCTCCCCCCCCCCAATATAATTTTCCCAAATTAGGGCAAAGGTGGAGCTCCAAGGCTAAGCTATGTATGAACCTCCTCTTGGGAGCGTTTCTATTATGCTAAGGGATAGAAAAGTAGATAAATGGCCCTATTCAAAGAGAATGCAGCCCTAGGGCTACCTTTCAATCCTTCAAGATGCAAAATCTACCTACCATTCAACAAGCAAACCTTCAATAGAAAAAAAAAACTTACTTGTGCATGAGTTATTCCAACTATTCTAGCATCCACATAGCATTTGCAAGACAAAGAGTGCATCCAACTTTCATCCAAGAGACAGAAAGTTCTTCCTCCAAGAGGTGCGCATCACTCCAAAAAGACCCTTCTAGGGTAAAAAAGTAACATAATGAATTTTATCCCATAAGTTGTGTGTAAAAATGAAGTGAGGAGATTGTATTTATATGATCTCACACTCACTTTTTACAAAATATCCAAGCCTACATGCTTTAAAATGTCAATTTAAAATTAAAACATGTCAACTTAAAATTATAACATAAAATAATATAAAATAATCAAATTTGTGGGTAACTTGGGGCATTTTCCCCAGAGTTTACCCAAAATAGACTAAAATAGCTAAAAATGAACAAATCACTCCAAACTGAAGGTTGGAGTGGGTAGGGGGGGGGGCGTCATGCCCCATCTAACCCCAACAGTAGTGAAAATCCCTCAACGCCCCCCCATATCAAGCAATGTAGGCCTGGCACAAGGATGACATTATCATGACTAGGATCCCAAGGAGAGAGGGCACTACAGTGCAGAGGGACTAGTAGGGTGTGGATGGTAGCCTGGAAGAGAGACATAAGCCTCAATGGTGAGAGAAATGCAATTGGAATGATAAAACAAGGTGGGGGGTCATGTGACCCAGTGACCCACCCAAAGGAGCCCCGAACACCAACCTCAGGGCTTCAAGCCCTTTAATGAGGTAGTCGACAATGCCACTAAGCCATAGTACTCTTAGGAGAAGGACCAAAGGATTTGGTCATAAACCCCACTTAGAAAATGCTGGATATCACCCCTCTTGGTCTGAAAAAAATGACCCTCTCTTCCTGGGGGCACATCTGAAGGTGTCCTGGTACTGGTACCATGTAACATGCCCATTACCCTCAACAAGTGCACCCTTGTAGAGGATGCCAAATATGCTACAAGTGCTAACTGCCACATTAACAAGTGCACCTTCCTAGAATTGTTCCCAAGGAAATCATGCACCCAATCTAAGCTCTCCATATCTAAGTTGTGTGGTATGGGGAAATGGGTACAAGTTTCCAAAACAAAAATGCACTAGAAACGTAAACCCTCAAAAATTTGGAAACAGGGAAACGTGAAGGGGTCAAGAGGGAGATGACTATTTTGTACAACTTGATAACTCCTAAACTAGCATGTGCGGTTAAAGCCCAAAAGAAACATTGCTAGCACAAGGGCTGTTAGAAATGTAACGCAGGATGTCCCACCATGATTTTGTAATGTTTACATGGTGGTAACCATTTGTTTAACTTTCCTAGGATGTTTTATAATATAAAAGTGACTTTATATTTTTTAAATGACTTAAGTGAAAAGTTAAGTTGTGGGTCCCAAAAGATTTTGTGAGCATTTAATAATAAAGTGTATTATTAAATGAGCATTTAATGTGATCCTTTAGATATAATTGATCTCAACCATTGATGAATTAGTTGAGATTAATTAGTTAGGGTTTTGGGAAAAGAAAAATATAAAAAGACATCTAGGGAAGGAGAGAAAACATTATTGAAGTCACATTGTCATTAATTGAAGAGCAAGAGCAATTGGTGCATTGAAGAAAGATAGAGTAAGTGCAGATTCAAGCACGGTTTCCAAGAGAGCAGTCTGTACAGCATGAGCATTAATTTCTGGGCCATACTGTCTTTTACACAGTTGAGAAGGCACATTTATTATTTCTGAGTCGTATAGTAAGTTCTAACACTCAAACCGAGGGTATTGTAGCCATTAATGAAGGATGTACAGTTTCAGATTGTCTGCACGCATTTCTAGACAGATTTCTGTGCATTTATTGCAGATCTAGACAGTCTGTACAGTGTACGGAATTGACAGAAAGGGAGCAGTAATAGTTCGTACAGTTTCTAAAGTTTATGTTGGTGAAATGATGAGATAAGTATAGTTTGAATGATTGTAATTTGTACTTGAAATAATAAGAATTTCTCTATCTGTGGGTTGCCTCACAGTCTGTGAGGATTTTCCCTGGCTTAAGCCTAATTTCCTGTGTCAACTACTTACAGTAGTATCTACTTGGTTGATTGGTGCTTTCATTTCAGTTTCAGTTTGATTCCAATTCATTAAATGCATGTGGTGTAGTTGGTTCATTAAATAACATAGTTGAATGGAAAGTCAAATGTTTCAGCCAAGTGTTTGACAGAATGTCTCATTGAAGTTTTGTTTTCTGTTATAGAAAATTTACATGGTATCAGAGCCTAGGGTTCAGTAAGCTAAGTTGAAAGGAGAAAAAGAGAGTTAGGGGCTGTTTAATTGTGATTTCTTTAATTGGTGTATTCTCAGCAAGAATAGTAAAAATTATGGCTTTCTATGTAAGGATTGAGGCTAGATTAGATGGCATATCTAATTACCTTCAGTGGAAAGTTAGAATAGCAGTAGTTCTAAAGGAGAATAAGATTTGGAATTTTGTCAATACAGTCGTTTTGCCACCCATAAATGATCATATTGCCTTAGACCTTCATGAGATAAAGGAGGCTAAAGCACATAGAATCTTGCTAGATGGTGTTAGTTTTTGTACCTAGGGAAGTGTTCCCCAATTGACATTTGCCTAAAGTCACTTAGAAGGGGGAAAAAGGTGACCGTCACATTAAATGCACTTAATGAGACTTTATAACATCAAAGTCACTTTTTGATAAATTTAAGTGGGTGAGTGAAATTAATTATTTATGAGAAATAAATGGAGCATTTAATTTCAACCGTAGATCTAAATCTATCTCATCCATTGGATTTAGGAAACCTTAGGGTTTGATCAAAAAGCATGAGGGAGGCAATTTCACTTCACTTTTTTTTATTAGAGTGGAGAGAGGAGAAGAGACATAACTGAGGGAGAGCACGGACTTCGAGGCAACCATTAGAGGAGATCATTGGCATGAGAATTGAGGCACTTGTTTTTCAGCTTGAGAGAGGGCACATATTTCGAGGCTGCTCGTGGAGGCATTTATGAGTGGCACAAAATCAAGGAAAGTACAACAGCGTGATTTTGGGCATGAAATCCGAGACAATCAGCTGGGTACACATCTTGAGAATGGCACGATTTTCAATGCATTAATGATGGGCACATTTCCCAAGAAAGGGCACGGGTTTCTAGACTGTTTCTGGGCACATTTTCCCAGAATAATTTTTCTGCACTTTTTCTTAGTCCATACGGACTGTACTTGCTGCATGCATTTCTAGACTGTTTTTGCATAGATTTCGGGACTGTACTTTGGCACAGAAATCGAGGCAAGAGTGGGCACAAAAATTGAGGCAGGAGTTAGCACAAAAATCGAGGCAGTTAGGCACAGAAATCGAGGCAGTTAGGCACAGAAATCAAGACAGTGTTTGGCACAAAATTCGAGGTAGCACTCGGGCACAAAAATCGAGGCAGCAGTTTGTGCACAGGTTTCGAGATAATTTTCTGGGTGAAATTTCATGGTGGAGATAAGTACATTTCTGCTATAAAATTGATGTACTGAGATTTACTGAAGAATTAATAAACTCTATCTCTCTCTCTCTCTTTCTCTCTCTCTTTTATTGGTTTTCCCCATGGGGGTTTTTGCAGGGCACAGTTGCCAAAAATTTCTGAGTCTTATTATTTTATGGTGTGCATGTTAAATATTTATTTTCTGTCTGTTAGTATGATTTTTTAGCGTGTTTAATTGTCACATAAATTTTCATAAGTAGTTTGCAGCCTATGCAAAACCGGCTGTAAATGAAAACCATTGAAATGTTGACATAAACCAGCAAGCAGAAAACTCAAGAAAATTTACATGGTATCAGAGCTTGGGGGCAGAAAACAGTAGTATTTTGCAGACACAGAAATTTCCAGAACTCAGTAATTTCAGAAATTTTCTTTTGTTAGTGAACAACACTTTGTTGGGTTGGCTGAAAGATGGCTACAGGACTTAGGTTGGAGGATAGGCTGAATGGGACAGTGAACTTTGTGCCATGCAAGGCCAGAATTTTACTGATATTAGAGGAGAATGAACTATGGGAGGAAGTGGTTAGGAACACTACAACTAACTCCGTTCAGATTCCCGCTGCTACAGATGCAGCAGCACTATCAGCCTTCAACAAGAAGGACTGTAAGGCTAGGAGGATAATCCTTGATGTAGTTAAAGACCACATAATCCCTCACATTTCAGGCAAGACTAGGGCACACTTGATGTGGACAACTTTGACCAGTTTGTATGAGAGTACCAATGAGAACCGGAAGATGGTTCTTAAGGAGAAACTCAAGAGTATAAAGATGAATGGAGGAGAGGGAGTGACAACATACTTCACTAGGATATGTGTAGTTTGGGATGAACTGGCAGCGGTTGGGGAGGTGGTATCTGCTATTGAGCTTGTACGTACAACAATGAATGGGGCTTCAAAGCCCTGGGGTGCATTTGTGCAAGCCATAGTGGGTAGAGAGAACCTACCTTCTTGGGAGAGACTGTGGGATGACTTTGTGCAGGAGGAGACCAGGAGAGGTCTCATACAGGGCAGTTCATCACAGAGTGGGGTAGATGAGGAGAACATGGCATTGACAGCAAAGGGGAAGAAGAAGAAGGGTCCCAAGAAGGGTTGGGCCAAGCAGCAGCAGCAGGGTGGGCAGAAGAAATACTTGAGTAAAATCAAGTGCTATGGTTGTCAAACATTTGGGCACTATGCTTCACAGTGTCCAAACAAGAAGTAGAAGAAGGGACAGCAGACTGCAGCCTCAGCGGAGGTTGATGACTTTGGAGACAGGTTTCAGAGGGAGTTTTCCCTATATGCTGGACAGATTGAGAGAGAGAGAGTCTCTTTAGGCACCAGCATAGATATGGATATGGAGATTGAGCATTCATTGTTGGCAGGCCATCAGATGAGTCCATCCACCACTAGTACTTGGTACATTGACAGTGGAGCCTCGAGCCACATGACAGGTGCTCGAGAGTTGTTCTCCGAGCTATCACAGACAGGTAGAGATGTGGAGGTTGTACTTGGTGACAATACCATTGTTAGAGCAGTTGGTCGGGGGATCATTACATTTCAGAGGGAGTCTATGAGTCCCATGATTTGGAGGGATGTGTTGTGTGTCCCTGGGCTGAAGAAGAACCTTGTTTCAGTTTCCACTATTAAGGACAGGGGTCTTGGGGTGTGTTTCTCAGATGGGAGAGTGCAGGTATTCCCCAGGACTAGAGGAGTATCTACCTCCATGGACATTGGGGTTAGATGTGGAAGACTGTACAAGTTATTATTTCAGCCGCAACACGCTCTAGCACACAGCAGTAGCAGTGAGCTATGTGAGCTATGGCATCGTAGGATGGCCCACCTACATCACTTGGCTCTGAGATTGTTGAGGAGCATGGTTACAGGTTTACCTGAGTTCAGCACTGAGCAAAGTGATGTGTGCAGGGGGTGTGCTTTGGGAAAGTACACCAAGATTGCTTTTCCAAGCAGTGACACGAGAGCAGTAGGAGTGCTTGACTTGATCCATTCTGATATTTGCCGTCCTATGTCATCGGTCTCTTTGACTGGTTTTGAGTACTACATCATCTTCATTGATGACTACTCCAGGAAGACTTGGATCTACTTCTTGAGGAGCAAGAAGTCTCCCTTAGTATTGAGTGTCTTCCAAGGGTTCAAAGCCCTTGTGGAGAAGCAGGCAGGGAGGAAGATTCAGATGTTGAGATCTGACAATGGGGGTGAGTATACCTCCAAGTAGTTCGATGCTTTTTGTAGACAAGAGGGTATACAGAGACAACTGATAGTTCCCTACACTCCTGAGTAGAATGTAGTAGTAGAGAGGAAGAACAGGTTGATTGTGGGAGCAGTGAGAGCGATGCTTCATGATCAGGGGTTACCGTTCTTTCTATGGGCAGAGGCATGCAACACTGCAGTATATCTGCAGAACAGGAGTCCTCGCCTTGCTTTGGGGAGGAAGACTCCAGAGGAGATGTACACAGGCAAGAAGCCTGAGGTGAGCCACTTTCGCATATTTGGTTCTTTGACTTACTCTCACGTCCCTTCTGAGAAGAGGACGAAGTTTGAGCCCACTGCAGAGAGAGGCATATTTGTGGGATATGACGAGACTTCGAAGGCTTATCGACTTTACCTACCTAGCCAGAAGAGAGTTGTTGTTAGGCGGGAGGTGAAGTTTGATGAGGAGAGAGCCTTCAGGAAGTCGAGAGAGAGAGAGCAGCGGGAGCCACCAGCTCCCACACCTCAGTTGACACAGGCTTGAGCCTTCAGGAAGTCGAGAGAGATAGAGCAGTGGGAGCCACCAACTCCCACACCTCAGTTGACACAGGCTTCTTCGATACAGGTTCAGGTCCACAGGTGTTTTGAGTGACTGGATCACAGAGTACAAGCACAACTTCTACAGGTTCAGTGGTTCAGGTGACAGGTACTTCAGGGATAGGTTCAGGTACAGGTTCAGGTTCTGGTTCGTAGGTTACAGTTTCTTCAGGCACTGGTTCATCGGTTACTGGTCCTCGGGGTGTTGGACCTTTTGCTTCTGGGAGTTCCTCAGATGAGGATAGACCAGTTTGGGAGGAGCTTTCAAGGAAGAGGAAGCCTAAGTGGCTTCAGGATACCTTGAAGGAAGTAGAGGCATTTGCTAGGCCCCAGGAGGAGGTAAGGACAGTTGTGATGCCAGACAGGTTGGGCATGGCTCTTGTTGCGAGTCTTCGTGACTCTGAGCCTTCCACATTTGAGGAGGCTTCTTAGCATCAGGTATGGAGAGATGCCATGATGGAAGAGTACCATTCCATCATGAAGAATGATGCTTGGGAGATAGTGTCGAGACCAAAGGGGAAGTCAGTTGTGACTTCCAAGTGGCTTTACAAGATAAAGCATGCTGCAGATGGCAGTGTGGAGAAGTACAAGGCTCGGTTTGTGGCTCGGGGGTTTTCACAGGTTGACGGAGTTGACTATGATGAGACTTTTGCGCCTGTTGCTCGGTATTCTTCCATTAGGGCAGTGATATCTATAGCAGCAGAGATGTGTTGGAAGATCCACCAGATCCACCAGATGGAGTTGTTGATGATGTCATTTGCCCCCTAGTGGTATGCAGATGTCATCCAGGATCCATCTACCACCTTCTGAGCCCTGCATGCATCATTTTAGGACCACTTCAGTCAGTTCCCTATTTTATAGGAACCTACTTAGTGTTCCAGTGCAGTCCACCTGAGTTATCTGACTCTTGTGGGGGGTTAGAGCTCCGATTGCCACTGATTGTGGCCTCATGCGCCCTTTTCTGACTGGCATGCATGACAAACTCACTATTGCGCCCTCCTTAGTTAGTTAACTGAGTTTAGGTTCAGTTCAGTTGACTTTGAGTCTTCCGGAGCACTCCAGTGGTGATAATCCCTATGCTAGACCAACTAAGGTTCGAATTCTCCTGCATGATTCAAATTCTCTCCATTTTATTATAATTGTTCATTATACTGATAATTAAGTAGTGTGACATTATTCTGCTCCTATCTGAATTCTGCTGCATTATTATTCTTCTGCTCCTTTTTACTGTAGCTTTCACTCTTGTTCTAATTTTTTGTTCATTCTTTCTTTGTGAGGTATCCATCAGCTCTTAGATCTGCTGTGACATAGAATTTCACAGTCCGATGAGGTTGGAACCACTCTCAAACATCCCGAAACAATTAATAGTAATGTTAAAAATTTAAGTAAAATGATAAAAAATGAAAGATAAGGAGAATGCCACTTTTACTTTAAGAATTTAATATCACCAATTACTACTGAACAAGGAGACATTTTTTATGGGCATGGTAATTTTTTTTCCAAAATGCGACAAATGAGCAAAAAGAGGACAAAAAATCATGATATATTTGAAAACATTGCCAAAAATCATGAGAAAATCGAGAAAAATATCAGTCGATATATTGCTGATATATCGCCAGGGGGTTAGCATCGCGATATATCGCGATGTTGCCAATATATCGACGTTGTTTGTAACAGAGCATATAACCCTTTCAATGAGGCAATTTAACTCTTTTGGGTTATTCTACAATCCATTAGCAACATTAGAAATAAGGACTAGGATGCCATAGTTTGAATGGAGAAGAAACCCTTACACTTCAAGTTGCACCATGAAAGATATGTATATTAGGCTCCAAAGGAGAGAGAGCTCTCAAAATCCAACCACGAGCTCAAATGAGGAAGAGGCTCTCTTATATAGGAGAGGAGCTCAAGTTCCTTTATAATAAAATAACAATAGAATCCTAGATCTAGCCTAGGGTGGAGTACAATAATGAATAACCTCCACTAAAACCTTAACAAACTGTAACAATGTCCAAAATATGAGGTGGTTAGTGCCACATGTACAATGTTCAAGATACATAAGGCCCAAAAGAGAGGGTCAAATACATCAAAGTGATACATAATGGTTCTAAGAGAGGGAGTGCTCCACTAGATATTGTCCAATATACAACAAACACCATGAATGCACTCCAAAATCGTAGAGCACTCCACCAAATATGCCATGTGTGGTTCGACCCTCCAATAAAGTGATCCAACCTCCTCAAGAAGCCTCTAGAACATGTGCCAATGGTCCAAGGTGATGAAGAATGGTTCAAATGTGAGAGAGAACCATCCAAATGTGTGTAACTCCTCCATAATGTCAAACCAAGAGCTGGAAATATATCCAAAGTGAAAAATTGATATGAAAGATGACCCTAGTGCTCTCAAACCTTGAGGAATCTCGCTGAGTGTTCTACACCTTTGGAAAGGTCCGCGAAAGAGCTTTCCAACCATATATGGTACTTTCCAAACCGAGCTAGGTTGAGTGAGATCAACCCTTTGGAAGTTAGGGTACCGAATTGCTAAAAAATAGCCTAGAAACCCACAAAAAATGGCCTAGAAAGATGTCTTCATTGCTCAAATGCCTTGAAGAATGATGCAGAGTGTTCTGTACCATTGGAAAGGGTTTGGAAGGAGCTTTCCAACCAGATATCATATGCCCTCATCCGAGCAAAGGCGTTTGAGAACCAAGGGTTTGAAATTAGGGTCCTATTTTGCTCAATTCGCTCTAGGATATCCCTGAAAACCAACTACAAAATGTGAGAAAATGCCAAGAGCTCAGAACCACCATGCAAATCATCAATATACCATCCAAACTCTCCTCAACCAATAAGAACAAAAGGCATCAAATCTCAAGAACATCCATGGGTTAACATCTAAAACATCATCAACATGTCATCCCCATTGAAAATGTGACGAAAATTAAAAGTGGAAACCCATACGATATGGAGGGTAACATACTGTACAATTGTTAGTCTTGACAGGCCTGGACTAACTCCAAGGTTGGATTGATTTGCATTAACAAGAATTTATGTGAGCTTTGGTCTTTCACATTTCAAAGGTACATGACTATTCACCTTATTTCTTAATAACTGAAACTAAATTAATTTACAAGTGGAACCATAATCCCTTCAAATTAGGTTTCCAACATTCCCCCCCTAATCTGAAGGGGGATGTTCGTGACTCCAAGCATCTTTTTGAACTTTTCAAGCTTTTCCCTTCCAAGGGCTTTGCTGAAGATGTTTGCAATTTGCTCACCTGTGGAACACTGTTTGAAATGAATAGTCTTGGCATCTACATGATATCCAATCAGATGGTACTTTGTGTTGATGTGTTTAGTTCGATCATGGAATCTGGGATTCTTAGCCAACTTGCTTGCATAATTATTAACTAGTAGAGGAGTAGAATTTGCCTGTTTCTCCGGTAAATCTTCAAGTATTTTCTTGATCAACACAATCTCCTTTTGTTGCTTTTGCAACAACCATATCTTTTGCCTCTATTGTAATAGATTGTTTGCATGATCTCTAGGTGATTGCTGCTGGTCCAAGACTCACGAGGTAGCCTGAAGTAGACACTCCATTCTCTTTGTTGCCATTAAAGTTTGAATCAGAATATCCAATTAGTTTGAGGTCATCCAAATTAGAATATCTGAGTCCAAAGTCTTGAGTCCCCTTCAAGAATCTTAGATCTCTTTTTGCAGCAGACCAGTGCCCTTCACAAGGTTTTTGCATGAACATGGAAAGGATCCCAACAACAAATGAAATATCTGGTGTGGTGGTGGTAAGGTAGATAAGACTCCCCACAAGTTGTTTGTACTTGGTTGCATATTCAAATTCATTCCCTTCTTTTGATGTGAGCTTCAAATTTTGTTCCATTGGAGTAGAGAGAGGGTTACACTTTGTCATGCCAAACCTGTTCAACAACTCTTAAATGTACTTCTGGGAGATGAATATGTACTTTGGATTTTGAGTCACTCCAATTCCCAAGTAGTAGTTTAGATGTCCAAAATCTGTCATCTCAAAGCTTTCTTAAATTCTTTCTTTATGGATGCAATGTAGCTTTCATTGTTCCTTGTCATCAACAGATCATGTACATACACTACAAGATATACAAAAGATCTTTTAACTTTCTTGACATTCAGTGTTAGATCATCAAGATTAAAGTGTTTGAAATTCAATTTCAAAAGATGCTCGGTTAGCTTTTCGTACCATGTGCGAGGTGCTTGTTTCGGGCCATACAAAGACTTGATGAGTTTGCATACCTTTTGGTCTTTTCCCTTCATAACAAAACCTTCCGTTTGAGACATGAAGACATTCTCTCTCAAGTCTCCATTCAAGAAAGTAGTCTTCACATCCATTTGATGAACTTTCCACCAATTATGTGCAACCAATGCCAATAGAGTACGGATGATAGCCCATAATGTGGTGGGAGAAAAACCCTCCTCATAGTCAATACGTTCTTTCTGTGAAAAACCTGTTGCCACAAGATTCGCCTTATGCTTGTGAAGTGAGACATCTGATTTGTATTTGTTGTTGTAGACCCACTTGCAATCAATTGGTTTGGTTCCAAATGGAGGGTTCACCAACTTTTAAGTCTCACTTTTTATGAGAGCATCATATTCATTCTGCATGGCTTCTTTCCACTTATCATGAGAAGTAGTTTCTTCAAAGGAAGTTAGTTCAAGTTTAGCAAATAAATTCAATTCATAATCATATTAAACATCCATATCATTTACATCACCTGAGTAAAGAGATGATACTAGTCTGCATGTCGAGAGTAGCCTTCAATTCTGAGATGGCGGGTTGCGTGTCTCACCCTAATCACAGGTCATCGAGTCTGCAGGTATATATGCTTACGTTTATTGGAGTGGTCTTGGTGTGTTGGTCGCGATACTTGCCAACAGATCTAGGTGCAACCAAATTTGGCTTTGGTTCTCTAGACCACATGCACATCGACCTCCTTCAACTTGAGTTCGGATCATGCATTTTCATTCTTGGGCTTCAAATCATTAGCTTCATTTATCTAGAACACAAATAGGAGGGGGGTTTGCGGGCCTGAGTGGAGACACGCACAATTTTGAGGTTAATTTGTGAGTATAACCATTTAGTGAAGGAACATTGAATTTACCATGCAGATGCTGTGAATATTTATTTAATATTATTATTTATAAATTAATAGATTATTAGGTTACTAGTGAAAGGGCGTAACCCTTCACTATGCT
Organism: Larix kaempferi; assembly: GCA_027924585.1. Classification (NCBI taxonomy): domain Eukaryota; kingdom Viridiplantae; phylum Streptophyta; class Pinopsida; order Pinales; family Pinaceae; genus Larix; species Larix kaempferi. The sequence continues at coordinate 1,922,613 of BSBM01000243.1, read as the reverse complement.
TGATCAAGCCCTATAAAAGGCGATCTTATTGTAATTTATCAACATCAATCAATATCTTATTATCATTTATCTCAAATATGGAAGGCGGTCTCGCTTCTTAACCTTGAACCGGACACGGTTAACTTAGTGAACGGATACGTTCACTGCATTTGGTATCAGAGCCAGATTCGGCTCCTTCGACCTGAGCTTGGATTCGGCTCAAAATCAGAGCGGACTCGCTCCTCCTTAGGTAAAGCTCGGACTCGGCTCATTCCTCCATTCCACTGCATTCAACTTACTTCGGCTCATCAACTGCTCACATCATCCCACTCACACTACTCCAATTCTACCACAGCCGCCATCGCTCGTCCTCTATCCTCCGGCCCTCTACGTCCTCAGTCCTTCGCTACTCTCCACATCCACGCTCTCCATCTCTCGGCCCTTCTCTGCCCCTCGCCATCTCTGCTCCCCACTCCGCCTGCGTACTCCCCCATCCACCTGCGTGCTCCCCATTCGCTTGTCCTCGTAGTCCCCCTTTCCCCCATTCCCCATGCTCTTCCCTGCTCGACCCTCTCACTCTGCCGATCCGCTGTCGGCCTTTCTTCCTCCGCCTACCACTCCTTCTCTGCACGCTAGCCACCGCCGCCCTCCTTCCAGCCACATTCTCCACCTTCCCACGCCCCCTCGTTGCTCCTCCCGTAGCTCCCTACAGCCACCATTCTCCACCTTCCCACGTGCTGCCTGCATCTGCACCTCCCTGTGCAGCTCCACGGCCCTCATGCCCCTCGGCTCCACGCCCATCTCCTCGACGCACACCCATCTACCTCCCTCCCTCCTCATCACCACACCCTCGCCCCGCTTCCATCTTCCCACCTCCACCTAAACCTGCAATAAAACAAAACAAAAAATATTATAATATTGTATTATGATATTTCAAATCTTTGTTTTTATTATTATTAAAACAAATAAATATTATAATTAATTATTATTTTTAAAATCTCACCATCCTTAGTAAAAAGACTTTTCCACCCCTCACAAACCAAAATAGCGTGAAGTACGACCTCCACATACAAGGTCCAAGACCATGGCAGAATTAAAAGATAAACTTGAGAAATTGGAAAAGGACATCAAGGCCCTCGTTGCCAACCAAGAAAAATTCAGAGAAGAAACGAAAAATAACAAGACATTTAAGAAAGGAATTAAAGATGTTGTTCTAGTACTAGGGAGAAAACTTGATGACAAAGTAAACATCATGCACGAGAAACAAAAAGAGTTAGATAACAAGATGTGTGCGATGTCACAGAACATAAGCACCATGGCACAGAACTTGAGCATCATGACACATAACCAGAATACCATAATGGAAATGTTACAAAAACTAAGGTCTAATACAAACCATATCAATAACTCAGATATGTTGCACCACTATGTCAACAAAAGTGAGAGTAACAAAATTGATCAAGACAATAAACAAGACAAGGAGACTAAATATCGTAGGGATGACCAAAATACCAATAATATTTTTGATAACGATGAGCTCAACCAAGATCATAATGAGAGTCAAGCCAGTATCATTGACAATAAGGATGATCCATACAATGACGGAAAATGGATCCTACAATATGCAAAGGAATCCAAGTCAAAGGAATCAGATATCGTAGATTCATCTTCTACCTTAACTCTTCTACCACCCTGGAGAAACCTAAATGTAACACTATCAAGTGACTTTGAGTGTGAGAAGCCTCACGAAACACCACTTCTCGAGATAACTCGTAAGGATAATAAAATGAAAACATTACATGATGACATCCTAAATATCGTAGGACAAGTGACTTCTAAAACAAGGCTTGATATGGTCAGTCACAAAAATACTCCTCGTATTCATGTACAAGGAAAATGGGATAACAATAATAAACATAATGGAGTACAAATTCAAGTTACAAATGAAAGGAAGATGACACCCTATTGCGTAAATACCAAGCATATACCTAATACCAGTTCTAAAAAAGACATAAAGGAAGTAATGACATTGTTTCAACACAAAAAGAGAATGAAAAGACGACAACAATAATCTAAGCTTTGAGGACAAAACTTTCCTAAGGGGAAGGCAATGCTGTGAATATTTATTTAATATTATTATTTATAAATTAATAGATTATTAGGTTACTAGTGAAAGGGCGTAACCCTTCACTATGCTTGATCAAGCCCTATAAAAGGCGATCTTATTGTAATTTATCAAGATCAATCAATATATTATTATCATTTATCTCAAATATGGAAGGCAGTCTTGCTTCTTAACCCTGAACCGGACACGGTTAACTTAGTGAACGGATACGTTCACTGCAGTAGAGAGGAGGCACTAGGTCTTGGGGTCGTGAAGCTCGCCAATGTCGAGAAGAAACATAGAGAACGATGCCATCACGCAGAGATGGAGGGAAAGAATGCCCATGCAGGTCTCATGTAGAGATGGAGGGAAACACTCATGCATGGATGAGAGTAACGTATGGTCGACAATGAGTCATGCATAGTTTGGCTAGGTATGTAGAAGGAATCATGCCTAGAAGGCAGTCCCGAGCTTGTAGGTGTGAGGGGTAGATGAGGCAGTATGGGAGAGCTATCAAAGTAGGCAATCATGGATTTAGAAGCATCGGGGCACTGATATCGCTGATAGGATTGGAATAACTCCAAGGTTGGATTGATTTGCATTAACGAGAATGTCTTATTAATACACGAGGATAAGTGACCTTTGGTTTTTCACATTCCAAAGGCACGTGACTCTTCACCTTATTTCTTTAACAACAGAAACTAAAATAATTTACAAGTGGAAACATAAACCTTACGGATTAGGTTTCCAACAAGTTTGACAACACATGGAGGTTTCCTTGTAAGCTTTGATTGTTTAATGAAAAGCTATTTTGAGGAGTAATTACTTTTGTATTGTGTTTATGCTTCTGCTATTTTCTTTCCAACTATATGTGTGATTGTCGCTATGTAAATAATTTAATTTTCTACAATTAATTAACAATCTTGTTTAGTGTAGAACATAAGGACAACAATCACCTAGGGTTTGGAATTTTCACAAAGGACACCTCTTGACCAAGTTACTCATGAAAACCAAATATGTCACTGTGATCTCATAATTATGCCAAACACATCAATTCATATGCAAATACTATATAAATATAAATGACTAATAATTGATAATTATGGCAATAATTCATGTATAGTGTTACGTGGTACCAGTACCAGCGCGCCTACAGATGTGCCCCAGGGAGAGAGGGTTATTTTTCTGACCAGGAGGGGTGTTTAGCTAGCTTTTTTTTAGTGGGGGTTATGGCTAGACCCTCTGGTTTCTCCCTTGGAAGTACTATGGCTTAGTGGCATTGTTGATTGCCTCATGAAAGGGCTTGAAGTCCTGAGGTTGGTGTCCGAGGCTTCCAGGGGTGGGTCACTGGGTCACATAACCCCAACCTTGATTTATCATTCCAGTGGTAGATCTTTCAGTACTGAGGCATATGTCTCTCCTCCAGGCCACCTTCCACACCCTCCCAGTCCTCCAGTTCACCAGTGCCCTCTCTCCTTGGGCTTCTCTTTATGATGACATCATCCTCCAAGCTAGGCTGCAGTGCTTGATTAGGGTGGGGGGGAGTTTAGGGATTTTCACTACCGTTGGGGTTAGATGGGGCATGACGACCCCCCCCCTCTGCATTCCGGCCTTTAGAACTGGGTGATACGCTTATTTTTAGCTGTTTTAGTCATGTGTCAGTGTGGGTAAATTTTGAGGAAAATGCTGTAAATTACCCACATATTTGATGATTTTATATTATTTTTGTTTTAATTTTAAGTTGACATTTTATAATTTCAAATTGACATTTTAAAGGCATGTTGGCCTAGATATTTTTATATTTTTGTAAAGTGAGTGTGAGAAAGTATAAATAAACTTCTCCTCACTTCATTTTAACATAACAACTTATGGGATAAAACCTATGTTGTAGGAAACGCCACCCCCCCCATGTCCCCAGGCCGTTTCCTGTTGGAAACACGGAAATGCGTACTGCACGGCATGTAAATGTGTTTCCGTACGGACGGGCGTGTTTCCCGAGATGGAAACGCGTCCCCTCCATACGGAAACGCGTTTCCAATATGGATGTGGTCTATAAGGCCGTGTTTCCAAAAAAAATTGTCTGCCTGATGAAAAATATCACCTTATTCAGTAGTAGTTGGTAGTATTAAATGGTAATATTAAATTCTTAAAGTAAAAGTGACATTCTCCTTATATTTCATTTTCTATCCTTTTACTTAAATTTTTAACATTACTATTAATTGTTTCGGGATGTTTGAGAGTGGTTCCGACCTCATCGGACTGTGAAATTTTATGTCACAGCAGATCTAAGAGTTGATGGATACCTCACAAAGAAAGAATGAGCAAAAAATTAGAATAAGAGTGAAAGGATGTTTAAGAGTGGTTCCAACCTCATTGGACTTCATATGCAAAAAGTATAATTTTAGATTCCATTCAAAATTCAACAGACTTAAGAGTTTTCAGGATTTCAGGATTGCAAAGTTTCCATCAGTTTCTATCATGTATGAGGGTATGGGATTGGCATTTAATCAAGCACATCAACCCTTGTATGTACCTTGATGTTGGTGGTGTTGATTGTTGAACTCCTTTGTCATGACCTTAATAAAAATGTACTCTTCACTTAAGCAAAATCACTTATTAAGCACGGGAAGCTTTTTCTACCTTATTTTAATGATTTTATTAGGAAGTTTCATCAAAATTGTAGGGTGTTGAGTCATTGACAAATGTCCTTGGAGGATCAACTTTGAGATTCAAGTTAGAGGCAAGGGCTAGAGCGTAAAGGAGGGAGGGCACAGGGTGTTATTGATGAATAGGATCCCAATATAGGCAATGATTTGTTGACATGTATATTTTATGATTTATGTTTCACATTCATTTTTTTAAATGTCCTTGCTCATATATATATATATATATATATATATATATATATATATCGCGTTTCCCCGTTTCCAAAATTTTGGGGGGTCATGTTTCCAATGCGTCCCCGTTTCCCCGTTTCGTGCAACTTAGGATAAAACATTTTATGTTGATTTTTGCCCTCACTAGGGCTCTTTGATTGATGCACACCTCTTGAGGAGGACTCTATTTGTGGTTTGGAGCAACTTTCTTAGAGTATCTTTTGATCTTGCTTTCTTTGCTAAGGTGATGCTAGAGTTGTTGGTTTAACACATGCATAAGGAGGTATCTATGTTCTCTTTTGATGTCTCTGTTATCACACAACTTGTAGTTGTTCCTAGTGGGGTAGAGGAGATGGACAACTAAAGAGGTGACCCAAGAGATGCCATGGTTCCCAATGCAAGTTGGGAGTCACGTCAACCGAGGCACTTTTCACTTTAGATCAAGATGAATCAAGACCAAGGGGGAGACCATATAGCCAATCAAAAGAGATTGGGCCCAAACAAAGGTTTCTAGGGAAGTGTGAAAGATGAGTTACGGAAACCAATGCAAGGTTAGGTGGACCTAGAAGTTTAAATGTGGTTGAAAGAGGCTCAAGGGATGACTTGTGTTTCAACCAATGAATAATTTAGGCCACATAATGAGATCAAATGACAAGATCTAGTACCATGAAATACACGAGTGTGGCCCACTGCCTTGGGATATGGAAATGGTTCAAATGGGACCCACAAGGTGAAGTTAAGGGTGCAAATGGTACCAAGGGGTATGCAAATAGTAGATCTATGGATCTAAGATGAAATTAGAGATACCCACATGTGGGATCTAGCACTTGACACTAATCCCAAGAAGTGCGAATTGCCTTAGGTGGACTAGTGCCTTGAAATGGGTGGAAAAATGGAGTAAAAAAGATGTCAAAATGTAGATCGGGACACTTAAGATGCAAATCAAGGGTGTTGATTAAGATCAAGTGAATGTAATGGTTAGATTTTGCTAGATCTAATGTTTTACTAAGTGGTCCAAGTGGACAACAACCCTCAAATTGAGGAATGATACCCCCAAGGCAAAAATCCACAAAGTGAGACACTAGCCATAGGTTTCAAGGTATGCTCTTTTCAAATCAAGTGGGATCTCAACCACCCATGTCCTTGAAGTGGGCCAACTCAATCCCCTAGGAAGTGCGTCTTTGCCCAAGGAGGGCTAAATGCATGGGAAAGTGTGTCAAATTAAGTCCAAAAGCCGCCAAACTTTAGATCCAAGTAGTTTATGCAATTATCAGTGTGGATCTTGAATTTCAAAGGGGTCCAATGGCTAGATCTCCATAGATCTGAGATTGAAGATGCATCACCAAATTGAACCAAGTGGGGCACAACCCTCAAAATGAGGAATGGGGCCCACAAGTCAAAAATCAATGAAGTGAAGCACTAGGGGTAGGTTATCAAGTGTGAGGATCATGAATCAAGTGGGATCTCACCTACCCATGTCTTGGAACCAACCACACTAGCTTCTCCCAAGGGGTGCGAATTGCCTTCAAGAGGGCTAGGTGCCTTGGAAAGTGTGTCAAATGGAACCCAATCACCACCAAACTATAGATCCGAATTGCTGTGGATACTATAGAGGTGGGTTTTCAATATCTTTCCAAAAGCCAAGCTAGATCCAAGTAGATCTAAGAAAAACAAAAATGAGGGTTTTGAATTTTAAGGGTTTGTGACCAATGAAGAAGAATGGATGGATCTAGGCACATACCTTGTAGAACTTACCTCAATTGCTTATGGCCACCTTGCAAATTGATAGCATTCTCCTATGTGTATATGCAAGAGTGAGATCGAAGAGCTCCAAGCCAAAGCGTCCTCCTCCAAGATGCCAAATCGTCCTCCTCCTACAAGACAAGATCAAGTGAAACAAGCCAAGTAAGATGATTATGAAAATGATGGAAAGATGTAATAGAAAGCATTAACTATGTTACAAAGATACAATAATGATACTCCCTGTCACCAAGATCAACCCAAGAGAAACTATGTGGATCCCTCCAACAATAATCCTCTTCAAATCGTCCTCCTCTCCACCAATTCGGCCTCCCTGCAAGAAAACAAGATGTAGCTCCAAAATCCACAATGATACATAGAAGAGATACTGTATACTCAAGATGCAAGAGAATCCACAAGACAGGAGAAATATGCTCCACAAAGAAGTGTCCTATTCCAATATTCCAGAGCTCCAAAGGTGAGCTATACAATAAGGGGTCTCCTCCTTATATAGGATAACAAATACCAAAACCCTAGATCTCAAAACCACTTTACAAAACATAAAGATGAGTGGTTGAGATTAAAAGATCTCAATACATAATCAACGGCCAAGATGAGCCTAACAATATAATCACATGGATCACTCAAAACTAAGGTGACGTCAAAGCTAAAAGGTACAAAGTGAGGGTGACGTCATCCTCTAGAGGGGGCAAAAGTACATGGGCCCACCTTATATGACCAGGACATGACACATGAAGCACATGGTGGGGCTAGGAGGCATCAATCCTTACTAGCTCATCCCCATGGCATAATAAAATAATATAATATGTCCAAAATAATACAAATGATCAAATTTGCCCTCAAAATCTGTGAGACATGCAGTAAAAGGCCTCCTGTGGCCTCTGTGGGCCCCACTGATTGATGAAAACTGGCTGGAAGATGGGGGGTTCACTCTGGAAGACCTCTGTGAAGACCAAGTGCCAAAACCTTGCCTCAATTGCCCAAATCGAATTCCTCAGTGACCTTTTCATCCCATTTCTAAACTGCCTCGGTAACTGTGAAAGTGCTGAAACTGCCTCCTAGGGCACCTGCGCTGTCAAACTGAGCCCACCAGGCTCTCCAGAAGGGGGGGTAAATGGTAATATCAAGTGGCTGGACCACTCCCTCCTCATACAGCGCCCTAGGTGAACTGGCCTCTCATGGCCCCTGCTGCTCAGGCTGGGAAATCAACCCCAAATCTGGTCAACAAGTGGAAACTTGCACCTATCACTGTCAAAAGTGCCCGGAACTGAATGATAAGTGTCTCATTGGATCCAGAAGACCCAATTCTACTAAGAATGTGTACTCATACACCATGGGTTGCCTTGATGGGCTAGCTGTAGGGTCCACCATATATGGACAGTGCATAATCTGATGATCTGGAGTAATAATAGAACCTGCTGAACTGCATCAATCATCATCTGAATCATATGTCCATCATATAGCACATTATCAAGAGTATGTGGGGCCATCAATCATCATCAATGACAATAAGTATACATGGTCCACATCATCACGGATCCCAAGAAATGACCATAGTCAAATTGGGTTTGACTAGGTCAAAATACAACCAAGGATAAATCATATCAATAGACTAAGACATGTTCCTCTAATCATACTCACAACTTAACTTAAAGTATAACATCATTTAGTGGCATTAATCATATTTGTTCATTCCGTTGTTATTTATATTTACTTGCACAATAGCTTAAATGACAGACTCACCCATTGGACATGGTCTAACTGCTAGCTAAGGATGAAGGCTAGGAACAAGGTTGGGCAAGGGGGGTGACTTGTCTAAACTCAACTAAAAGACACTTTGGACTGGGAGAAAGGGGAAGCTACAAACTCGGTGCTGGACAAATAAAACACGGGGAGTGGCTGTGCTTCACAAATGGGTAAGTTGTTTAGAGAGTGCTTATTCAACTTAGGCATCATGTCTACTTTTATAAAAGATGATCTAGTTTCATAAGGATCCATTGATTTCATTTCATGGCCTTTTTGGCCTACATAACCCTTCGGATCTCAGGTGTCTTGATAAGCACAACTAATTGCAGCTTGCATTGAGGGCATGTTTATACATCTATAAGGTCAACAATTGTTTAGATATAGAATTTAAGAACCATTGCTTTTTGTACCTTTCTTATACTCTTCGAGGAGTATTTTTAGCAGTTCATTGCTCTTGCCCTTTTTTAGTTTCCATGGGCGAATTTACAAAAGTTTCCATAAGTAGTACATGAGCTGTCAGTTTTAGCCAACAACATCTCAAGTGACTAGGGGGAATTCGTGCCAATGCCAAACATCGGGACAACCGACCATAATGATTTAGGCCTACAATCCAACTTACCAAAGGCAAGTTTTGTCACCAACTCAGAGCCGAGACACTAAACAAACAAGGATGCGGTCCAAACAAAGAGGTAGTAAAAAGGGAAGTCCTCAATATCAGAAAGTCAAGTAAGACAAGTCAAAGGTTAAAGCCAAATAAAGAAAGTCATGGATGGATGGAGTCAAGTGAATGTGGAGCCTAAGCTAGCAGACAAATGGTGTCAAGAGAGACCATATCTATGCAAGGTAGTAAACCAGTGAGTTTTGTCAAACAACCTAAATGTGCAAGTAAAATGTCCATTTTATAATTTATTAGTTTATAAAGTTTGCCACATCATGAATAATTGTAAATCTTTGATTTAGAGATCACTACTCCCTCTGAATCACCTTGAGAACTCAAGCAGTTTGAGCCTCGATATCAATATATACTCATATAAATATAAACTCAACAACTAGTTCTCTTTACCAAACTGAAACATACATGCAATCACACATAAACACCAAATATACCCTTGAACCCTTTCGGGGAAAAGCCAGCTAACTGTGGGGCTATCTTCTCTCTCGAGCCCAGAGCATATAGAAGAATAAAGAAGCAGTACAATACAGAATTACCTTAGCCGGTAACTCAATCCCTCTGACCAGGAAAAACTCTAATTTGCATGCATCTAGCTGATGCATGCATTGACAAAGTATGCCCTAACTGCCAATCTGGATCTGAGTGCTCTGATGGTGCCTTTGATGGATCTGCCCTCTACTGATCACTCTGCTCTGATCTGCTCACTCTCAAGACTGCCCACTGATGAAATCGGCCCTCTCTGCATGCACAAGTGCGCCCTCCTCCTCTGGATGTCAAATGCTCGTATTGCTCCGCATCTCAACAGATTTGAGCTTCGATTGTCTCTAACCTTCCTCAAATCTCGAGGCAAGGCTATCCTGAAAGTCTCGGACTCCAACTCGGTCAATCCAGTTCACAACGAGCTTCTCTTCCTCAGGAAAAACGTCCTCCTCCAAGCAAACTCGGCTTCCTCCAAACTAATAAGTAATCACACTGTGGAGCTCTCTCAGCTCACAGTACTGGAGATCTAGTCTCTCTGGAACTGAAGGTCACTGATTTAGCTCAGATCTGACCTTCCTAGCTCCTGCAACAACTCCTCCCTATCTCCGAAAGTTGCTCCACATGGACAGATTCGTCCCCCTCACTCTGGTAGTATCTCTCTCTGATGATACAACTGAGTAACCCCATCTGGGGACCCCCTGCCTCTATAAATAATCTCACCGATGAATTAGGTTTGCCAAAACCCTAATTCCCGGTGCATGCAAAAGGTCACTTTTGCATGCATTCACTGAATGCTGGTAGGTCATGCAAAACTCATGCATGCATAGGTCAATCTCCCCTGAAGCTCCGCATGCAGCCCCTGCTGCGCTCATGCCACTGAGTAGAGTGCATCTCACTCTCTACTCCATCCTGATGCCTATGGTACTAATGTCCCTCCATGCAAGACATCTGAGTCATGGAGGACATCTCGAAGTTACCATAATCTAACAATAATATACCAAGCTAATGCTGTGAACATGACTAAAGCAACAAGATAATAATCAACAGTCAATGATAAAAAATCCATAGGTCATACAACATCATCATAAGAATAATCATCATATATCATCTGAAACATTGCTGCAATACATCTCTAGGCACTGAACTGAAACTGCATGGAATAAAGGGTCACATCGGTCATCAAATCTGAACTCTCAAGGCTCAGCCTTGACACAAGGTCTCACATAAGTTTGAATAATATACTGCTCTGATCATGAGTGATTTCAAAATATAAAGTCATCATAGCCAAACTTTGAATAATCTAAGTTCTGGAATGTGCAGATATCTGCTAAGGAAGAATAGTAGCCCTGCTACTATGGTGTGATAACAGTCTCTTTGTTAATTGTTGGAGAATGATGCTTGTTTAGGGTTGGATGGTAGCCATTAATGCTGCATTTTGTCTCAACTAGTTCATTTTCTGCCTTTAGTCACCATAGCATTGTTAGGACCTCCTCCAAAGGAGTCCTTCTTAGGCTTGAGCTTTAGGTCTTCAAGTCTTGCTATTACTAGGTCTCCTTCAACCAACTTTTGAGGTTGTTGAGGAAGACACTAGTTGCCAAACTTGCCAAGCACCATCTCAAGAGGTGAAGCCTCTTTCTTTGATGCCCTAGGGTGTGGTTAGAATTCCTTTCAAAGTTCAAACCCTAAAGTTGCCTTACCTTTTTACTTCTTCAAACCTTAATTTGTTAGTAGGTTTATTTGCTTATGTTAGATTCATTATTTTTTTATGATTTTATGTACGTATTAACTTCAGAAAATAAACTTAGAAAACCTAAATTTCTGTTTTAACCCTAATTGCAGACTTTTTTTAGCCCGAACGACCCTCCTCACCTACCTCTTTTACCTTCACTCTCTCTCTTTTCAGCCTCGCATCCTCTTCTTTTCATCCTCAGACCCTTGCTCTCTCTACTTCTGACGTCGATCTCCCCCTTTTCATTCCTCTTCTTCTTCACTGTCCCCTCTTTTCCCCCTTTCTGCCTTCGATCTCCTTCTTCCTCAGCTTGCTGCCCTCTCCATCCTCTTCCTTCCTCTTCCCTCATCTTTTCTCCGTCCCTTCTCTTCCTCTATTCTTCCTCGCTTCTCCTTTCCTAGCCCTCGCTCCCTCTGCCATCCCTTCCACTCCTCCCCTAATCCTTCTATCCTTTCTTCTCCACCTTCCCTCCTCCTCCTTCGACCTTTGCTGCCTCTATAGGACAGCCTATCTCGCTGCGCTAGCACCTGCACATACACACAGTAAAAGGTCCAAAAATTAGTGCAAAATTGGGGATGTTTGATTATAATTTTCTGTACAATTCATGTGCTAATTTGTGGTTAAAAATCTGCTTGGAGGAAGTCTGAAATTCATTTGTTACCAGATCTGAAAATTGCTTTTTGGAAGTGTCATTACAGTGTTAATTTTCTGATATGAAAGTGGTTATTCGTTAATGTCTTTTGTTCCCACATTTTAAAGCTATCATACTGTAATAAAGGTCTGAATTGAGTCTATATGCAGTATAGAAGGTCTGGAGTTGCGTCCTAAAGAAGTCTAAGAGCGTATACTTTCACCCTGAATGCTTTCTTTTAACAAGAATGCCCCGCATGCCTCTGTGGTGATCATGAAGTTGATATCTAAGAAGTGTTTTAACAGTTGCATACAGCTTACTATGATCTTGCATCACTGATCTACTTGTGCATTGATATTTACATTTTATGACATTGTTTGATTTGGTAAATGAAGGTGGATTGGTAGTCATATTCGGGTGCATGAATTAACACCTGGGTACTTTTCTGGGCACTTTTATGAGTTGATATCTCTGCTGCTATAACTCTGATAGATGTGTGAAAGTAGGAAGTTGCCTCTAAATTATGTAGATGATATTTGATTGTCATAAGAGGTGATTTTGATTATTGGAAATTACACATATTGCCTAAGACTCTTTTAAACATAATTGAATATCTTTGGACATTTTGTACTTATTTGAAAATTTTTCATTGACTACCTAGCTTAGGCACAACTATTTACATTGTGGATATCAAAAGATAAGTTAGTATGTCTTCTTTATCCTCATGAAATCGTCGTCTAAGGCACTGGTCATTTATATTGTTGTCGTAGAAGACATATCTATTCTTTGTGCTAAGCTATCCTACAGGTCACTAATATTCTTGTCAAAGAAAACCTAGGTATTCTTGTGCTAAGCTATCTTGCAGGCCACATAAGGGCTCTTCCCCTTGGAGTTTCCGACTCTCCGAAGAAGTTAGGGAATTGGCTAAGGTGACAGTGCTCACTTCTCTCATATTTTTCATCAGAGGCTAGCCCTGTTAGTTCAACTGGTAACATATGGAAGGGATATTTTGGGGCTTATGGAAGATAGAGTAGTGAAGAAAAGATGACCCACAGTAGGCAATTGGCAATTCAGGGGCTCATCATGTAGGTGGCTGAATTTTGCAGTGGTCATTGACTCCAATCCAGTGAATGAGTTAGTGGATGATTGCCTGGTTAATGGCTTGGTTGACAACATGTTTTGCAATCATCTCTATCTCTTGTCTTGTAGACTTGTGGTAACATTAAATAAAGGTACGTGGGGCATAAAGGAGACATCATAATGGGAAGTTGTAAACCTTGATCTTTTGTTGATTCATTGCATTACTCCAAGGCAAGCTGCAGTCAATTTCTACTACTTGATTGGTCCAGATAAGTTCATTATGTTTGATGACAAGCAATGGGGTAATATGACCATTAAGGGAGGGTATTAGAGTATGTATTTAAAATTTTAATGGTCATGCATAGTGCTTTAGATAGTTAAATCAGAATCTACAGTTAAGTCAATGTATTATGACTCTAGTTTGGCTTATAAATTTAATTAGTCTCTCTTTATACTTGTAGAATACAAAGAGTCACACACTCCATATACTCACATAAAGGATTTGTTCCAAGATTAATGAAGTATTGTCATTTGATTGTTCTCTCTCTCAATTGCTGGTGTAAACATTTCTGCTATTGTTGTATGCAAATTTACTAACATTGACATCTTTTCTGGTAGTTGTTTTAGATATGTGAGGATGCTATTTAGGAATTTATTCTTGGCATGCCTTCAAACTTAAGTAAATTATTGAGTCTCTTATTTTTTTGAATATATGATGCATTCTATCGCTGACATCCTTTGCATGGTGACAATGCACTCAAACTATTTTCATGATTGAATACATGTTCTAGAATCTACTTACGAAGTCACCTTGAACTTTAATAGAATTTTTGTTTTATGGATTGTATATCACGTTCTTGGAATAGCTTATTTAGTAATCATTAAATAATTTCACATCAATATGTCCTTTCGCCTTCCATTGCATTATTTTGTAATTCTCAATGCCATATTTTAGCATGGAAAAGTATCTCGGGCATTACTGTTGCTTACATAATTCAAAATGCAGGCAAATCCATATAAGTTGATGTATCGCATCAAGAAGATTCAAGAAGAACTCCCCTCATTAAAAGATCAATGTGAGAAGCTTCTAGCAGCTAAACAGGTATTCTAGAGTCTTTGTTCTATGTCAGGATAAATTTGAAATTTTGTTTAGATAATAACATTGAGAGAAACGTTTTCTGTCAATTCTGGAGACAGACATTTATAGTTGTGGCGTTGGCAAGGTGTTATCAGCGAAATTCTTTTTTCATATAAGGATCTTATTTGACATTCCTTAATGGACAAGATTGTGCCAGTGAAGAGTAATGTGAAGTATATAATATTATAAGGCATTCACTCACACATAGTTCTTATCGATAAAAAATCTTTGACGATTTAAAAAAACATATGAAGTGTCACCAACATCATAGAGAATAGTGATGCAAGTTGGCCCATTAAATTGGTATTGGAGTGTTTTCATTCTCATTTTTATAGAGATGGGCAATGTCATCAATAGAATATGATGGCGGAATTGTGCCCCTTTGCCATCCTCAAGACGATGAATAATTGACATTCAAACCCTTAAATGTACTGCCCTTAATGTTTTGTTTACTTCTCTTTCAATTATTTTTATTAACTGTTTTTGTGGATATTCTAAAGCAAAATAATATACCTTCTGTTTTATGGAAAGGGAATTGCATAGATGCCATTCTCCTCTCTTGATCATATATATGGTTGCCATAAGAAATTAACAACTCTTTGCGCCGAAGAGGCACATTCTACAGCCCAGTAGGGGGTGGATGTGTAACTCTTTCTGTGCTCATCCTAGAACTGACACGTGTCCTTTTAAAAAAAAAATATTATAAAAAATAAAATGTCGGCTCAAATTAGATTTAAATAATTTAGGACAGCATATATATAAAACTACAGAAATTAGATAAATTAAAACCATAAACACTGCATTACACATTTGAATAATGCCTAGACTGCAAATGTTGAGGAAGGGTTTGCACCTCAAAGAGATTTGATCCCTCTCGGCGCTTGGTAGATCCCCTTTAAGATGGATCTATGCTGGTATAAAATCATTTGATGTTGTTCTTGCCATGAAATTAACCCTTTACTAGGAATTTGCCATAATTCAACCTCATGCCAAACAATATCTTCTTTTGTTTGAACAATTTAAATAGTCTTTTTCTTTGCAAACTATTACTTGATGATGTATTAAAGCTTCCGATTTGTTGCGTTTGCTGACATCATGTCTTATTTACTTCATATTTTTAGGTTTGAAGAAAACCTTTTGCCTACAATACATGTTTTTTTATTTTGTAACTAGGGGAATTGGCAACTGGGAAGGGGCTGGTATTTGTGTGACACGGGGTCCAGGGATCCAATCCCATCTGCTACCACTATACCCCTAGGTGCACCCACATAGCCCGCAAGCATGGGGCACGGGTAAGCCAGGGTGATTTGAACTCGTGACCTCCATTTACAACATTTCCTTCATATCAAGCGAATCGCCGGTTGTGCTACACCCCTACGGGCACCTACAATACATAGTTAACTAGCTTTGATGCACAAATTGTACAGAATGTGGTATTGGCCAACATCTGAGGGTTAGGGTATGTACACCTCTATAGATTAAGCATCCAAATCCTTGTGTAGAGGTGGTCCCTCTTCCCACTAACAAGGGGGTTTCATACATCAATTGTTGTTCGGCTAGGCTGTGACCTTAACATTAGATTATTATTATTAATTGGTTTTTATTTGGAAACTAAAGTTTACCAAAGATTATACAATTTTTTGGGCCATTGGCACAAAGATGGTGTTGGCCTCTCTCTCTCTCTCTCCCATAAGTTGCTTTGAGAAACATGTCTTGAGTTCAAGGGATGCAATACATAACACATACTTGCTTTGCCAAAATTCCCTCGGATATGCTTTTGGCTACATTCCTTTTTGAACCATGCCATTTAGATAGGGTATACAACAATGAGAAAGGAGCCTTGGTGGACGACTTGAGACTTCGTTATTCTTACCAATGAACAATAAATCCATTGGAAATGTTTTTGTTGTTGTCAGGTCATCCACTTTCAAATTGCCAACATGTTTTTCTTAGCCATAATACCTACAATTATGCGACTTGTTTCATAAGTATGTTATATCATTATTGTAGGGCAATGTTTTCTTGTTGTTAATGTGTGTTTCCAATCCCAATTTATATGTTAATGTGATGATTATATGTCCTATTTTTTTTCTGATTTAATAATAATAATAAAAATGTTTTAATTTTAAGGCCACTATCAAGCCATGCACTAAATTGGTGTATGAAACTCCCATGTTTGTGGACAACGGACCCCTTTTGTGCAATGATTTGACTACTAAAGTTTATGGAGGTGTACATACCCTACCCCCCTCTGGATTTGAATCCGTGATCTCCTTTGAGGAAACACATGTTCTTCACTGTTAGGTCCACTCAGGCATTTTATTTTTGGATAAAATGATTCCCTTAAATATTGAGATAATCAAAATATGTACATAGAGGGCATTTTATAGAAAAAAGAGTGGTTTGTGTTACCCCCCATTTTGCATGGGTGTCCACTTGTGATTTTTATTACAATTTCAATGAGGGTGACATGTTGATGATGCTTTGAATGCTAGCCCGTGGATGTTCATGAGATTTAATGCCTTGTTTGTTTTTGGTTGATGAGGGTTTGGATGCTTGTCCCTATATGATCTTTGATGTTAGCTCCTCATTCATGCATCATGGACAATTTTATGGGTGAGCACTTTGATGTTTTGAGGACCTATGAAGATCAATGGTCATGATCTTCAACGGATCGAAGATGCTACTCATTGATCTTCATTTCTTCTTTAGAGGGGAGGAGATTGGTCTTGTGAACTGAACCTCGAAGTGCTCTTCCTATCTGCGACGTGCCTGCCCAATTTGAATCAACATAACCCTACAAGTTAACCTTTTGATTCGCGTCATATATGAGCCCATAATCCACTGTACCCTTCAGGTACCTTAATATATGCTTTGCAACAACTAGGTGAACTTGTCTCGGATCCGTTAGGAACTGGCTCAATGTGTTCACAACAAAGCATATGTATGGTCTCGTGTTCCACAGGTACATTAATGACCCAATCATCTGACGATACATCGTGGCATCAACTGAATCTGATGAAGCATCACAAAGTAGCTTCAAGTTTGATGCCATGGGTGTGGCCATAGCCTTGCAGTTCATCATTCCGAATCTCTTCAGAATTTCCACTGCATACTTCCCTTGTCCAAGGAAGATCCCATCTGCATTCTGCCACACCTCCATGCCTAGGAAATAATGCATCATACCCAGGTCCTTCATCTCAAATTCCGCGGCAAGTTTCCTCTTCGTATCTGCAATGAGCCCATCCTCACCTGTCACAAATAGGTCATTTGCATAAAGTAGAAGTATCACTGGGTTCCCTTCCTCAACCTTGTAGTAAAGGTTGGAATCTGCTTTACTCTTGGTAAATCCCAAACTAGTCAGGAAGCTATCTATCCTGTCGTACCATGTCCTCGGTGCCTGTTTCAATCCATACAAGGCCTTCTTCAATTTGCACACGAGTCTGCCTATCATGTGTCTCAAATCCGAGTGGCTGCTACACGTACACTTCCTCTTTTACTACACCATTCAAGAACACTGTCTTGACATCCATCTGGTGTACCTTCCATTTCATCACTGTAGCCAATGCGAGTACTGATCTGATGGAAGTGTATTTGGCTACAGGTGCACATGTCTCCTCATAATCTATCCCTTCCTTCTAGGAGAAGCCATGTGCCACAAACCTTGCCTTGTGTTTTTCTATGCTACCATCTGCAACATGCTTGATCTTGTAGATCCACTTGGAAGTCACAACAGACTTCCCTTTTGGTCTCGGAACTACATCCCAGACATCATTCTTCATGATCGACTGATACTCCTCGATCATGGCATCCTTCCATTCTTTCTTCTCTACAACTTCCTCATTGTTGGAAGGTTCTTTTCACTAGGTGGATCTACAGGTTCTTGTGGTTCTTCTATTTCGCAGTCTTCATGATCTTCTGGAACTGCTTCTTCCATCATTGAATCTCTTATCCTGGGAACTTCAGGTTCTTCAATATCTTCAATAGGTAGTTTTCTTGATCTTCGTTGCTTGTTCTTCGAAACAAATCTTTCTTGTAGGTGATGGTACACGATTTTTCCTACAAGACAAGTTCAACTGCATGATTAGAAACATCTCATAGTTTTCAGAACAAATTCTTACGCATAAGGACATAGGTCATACAGTCGTGCACAGTCGTGCAATTAACTTAGCCAATGCTTCAATACAACATTCATCCTTATCTCGTAACTTTCTAGATGCCTTCCATCTCTACCAGAACATTGTTGTACAATACCATAATACCATAGGCCACTTACCATTGATGTCAGCAAAAAGGTTTCATTCTAGATAAGTAGCAATGGAATGTTGTACAGTAACATAGCCCACTTACCCGTTACATGCATATTAGTAGTATATTGTTCATTAATGCAAATATCCTAATATGCATAATACACAACCTAAATCTTAAGAACATAAGTATGTACACCATTGAACAATATTATTTAAATAAATAGATATATATATATATATATAAGAAATGACAATTCAAATACTTATATTTGTTTGTTTGTTGGGTGGACTCCGTCTTGATCTTTGCTTCCTTGCAGGAACTACTGGAGTCTCTGACAATGTGCTCCCTCTTGATCTTTGTTCATCATAATACATATTCTTCATCACTTGAAGAATCATCTCTTTCTTCTTCTCTGGTTCTTTTCCTTTGCACATCTTTTGCAAACGCCTTCATGCTTCGACTGGATTTCTGGAAGTCCTTCAACTGCTTTGCTTGCAATGGGTAGTGCCCTATAGTGCACATGTGCAAACCTTTTATGCCATAGTTCACTTGGCTCCATGGAGTCATGGACCAAGGCTTGTTTAGGTTGGTCCTTCAATTTGTATAAACCTCCCTCTTGCTCTCCAATCACCGTTGCATCATCAATAGTTTTTCCCTTTGGCCACATTAGGACTTGGCCATCAACAAATGCAACCCTCATACCTTTTGCATATAGTGCTGATATGGAGAGAAGGTTCTTCTTTAGTCCTGGAACATATAGGACATCCTTCATCTTCAGAGATTTGCTAGAGTCTAGCTTGTAAGAATCTTCTCCACTTCCTTTTCTGGGATATTGGTAGTCATCCCCAAGTTTCACCTTGTGAGGCGAGTCATGTTCAAACATGTTCATGAAGGATTCTTTATATCCTGTCATATGCTTGGAAGCCCCAATATCTACAAGCCAATCATTACTTCCATGTGTGACAGTGCTCGTGAGTGCTGATATCAGGACATACTCTTCGTCACTTGAAGATTCATCACTTTCTTCTCCGGCTCTCTTCCTTGGAGGTTCATCATCTTCTGTAGTGTGTGCATGGTCTCTTTTCTTGTTGGTCTTCTTCTTGTTGGAGCCACTTCTCTTTCTGGGACAATCTTTGGAGTAGTGTCCCTTCTCATCGCATGTATAACATCTAACAGTAGATAGATCTCTCTTGAATCTTCTAGGGTGGTTCCTACGGTGGTGGCTCTCCTTCTTGCTGTGGTGGTGCTCCCTCTTGTTGTTATTCCTCTTGGAGTGTGCTGTGAGAGCTTGATCGTCGTTTGCTCCCATCTTCTCTTCTCGAGCTACAAGTCGAGCTTCTTCTTGTGAGCATTCCTCCCACAACCTATTGAATGTGATTAACTTCTTTCTAGCACAAATCCCTTGAATGAAAGAGTCACATGCTCCAGGGAGGCCATTCAAGGTGGTCATCACAATTTCTCCATCTTCTACATTTTCTCCCACAGCTTCAAGTTGTTCCTTGATTTGAGAGACCCTTGTAAAGTAGGACTGCATGGTCTCTGCATTTTGTATCTTCACATTCTTCAATTGGTTCCGCAAGGTCATCTTCCAATTTATATTCTTCCCTTCAAATAGCTTGGTCAAGGAGTCAAACATTTCTTTAGGTGTCTTTAAAGGAAGACACATGTGTGATGAGATGATCCTTAATAGAATCTGGGAATAGAATCTGCAATGATTCTCTTGGCCTTAACCAAGTTCTTCTTGTGTAAGGCTTTAGCCTCATCTTCCTCTGGAACTGGAACTTCTTCATTCACATATGTGTCCAATTCATTCTCTTCAAGGACAAGTGTAATCCTATACTTCCATGCTTGGAAGTTATCAACCCCTTCAAGCTTATCCTCAAGCTTGGTGTGGTGAGACATCTTTAATGAGAACTTCAAATGGAAATAGAAAAACTTTTAGGTCTTACCACTTTGAATAGCTGAAACTGGTTCTGGAGCTGGCTGGTCCTAGGGTTTGATAGAGAAACCCTAAATTTTCAAACTTGGAATTTGAAACTTTTGTCTAGACAGATAGATGCGCTTGACTGAGGCGAGTATGCTGGTACACTTGGTTTCTGAAGATTCCAAAAATTCACCCTTGAAAACTGACTTGTAAAATTCTGATCTGCAATTTCTGGTCCAGAGTCAAACTAGGGTTTGACTTTCCGAGAGTTTCACCCACTCAAAAAATTCAATCTTGGTCTCTAAATTTCGATTTTGAGGAGGCACACTTCCCTATGCTGATTGCACCCCAAAATTCCAATTCTGTGAAAAGCCCTAATTTCCGACAGTAGTGACGGGCCAAAAAGTGAAAATGCTCAGAATCAACTTCTGCTTCGACGGAAAGATGCGCCCTTTTTAGGCGAGTTAGCCTAGTCTCTTTTCGTTGATGATCTGTGGTGAGAAGTCCAAAAATTAAGAAGCCCTAGCTTCCGCAGCTGCACAGTGTCTTCTTCTCAAGTTAGCTCTGAAACCATGTTGGCTTTTCAAGTTTTAATCAATACTTATCTAGGATCTTACTGAGAGATTAACAAGCACAACATAAACACAAGAGACACAAAGATTTTCCTCGGGGAAACCATAAAGGAGAAAACCCCACAACTTCCTCAGAGATCGAATGATCACCAATACAATGTCACAAAAATAAAACCCAAAAATAGAGATGGTCTTCAACAGCTTCTCTCTTCTCCACTTGTGCGAACTTGTCCTCCTTCTCGCTAATGCGAACTTGAGTGAGTGAGTGAATGGATAAATGAGAGAGCCTAGTTCTCTATTTATACATTCACTTCCACTTTAACCCTCTCACTTGACAGGTCGGCCCCTAACTAAATCTGACTAGGCCGACTCCTCTAGGGGACTTAAAAACCCCATTACATTTGACTCTAGGGGGAACTATTGCCCCGACTTACAAGGGAGGATTTACCTCAATGGCTTTACGTGACCAAATGTAATAATGACATCCCCGATCGGAGAAATAAACATCTCCATCGGAGGTACAAATAAAATACAATAATAAATAACAATATAAAATACAAGTGAATATCTTCCGAAGTTACAATAACATTAACACATCCAAGATATGACAGCAGGCTCCCTCCTCCAGACAACGGTGCACTACCCATTGTAGTTCCTCTTCTAGCTCTTCTAGTTTTTCCTCCAGGAAGAGTACTCTTTTGAGCTTCCTCCAGGAGGAGCTACTTTTGGGCTCCCACTGTGTGTTATTATCATGGTACCACACTGTCTCATTGACATTATAAAACTGAGTAGATTATCATTAGTAATTAACCATACAGATCATTAACATATCATCAACTGATCAACACATAAAAACCATAGCAAGAATCACATTACAGGAGGAAAACTAGAATTGTATGAAACTTTTTGTATTTTCTTTTGGTTTACATGGAAGACATCGATCTTCGCGATTAATCAGCTCCAACTGACAAGAGAGCTCCAACTCCTAATCCAAGACCCAACTTGGTTTTCTTAGCTCCAACTAAGAAGGGATGGGGTATCGAACCCTCAGGTGTAATACTCAGCTTGCCATCCAATACATCAATTTGTCAACTGCCATCAACCTGTCACATTTCAATCACTGTCATGCCAACTGTCACATACATGTCACTCAGCTGTCACTATTAGTCTTCCATCTTTGTCTTTATCAACAATCCTCTGCTGTCATTGTCATCATGGCTATCCCAGTCATGTCATGTCAACTATCATACAAATCCCTGTGTCTAAATCAATACTGCTCATTCAGTCATTGAGGGATCTGCTCAAGTTACTTCATATACCAACTGATCACAATCTTGGCTTAGCATACAATCAGCAAGGCTAATTAACAAGTGTCGTCAGGGCTTGTGCTTGCTTGAGATGAGAGATACCGTCATCAATACTTCTGAGCTTTCAAGCTTCCACTTCAACCTTCTGCTACTGTCACGAGCTTGTATACAGTTTTACAAGTCTTCAAGAAGGTAGTACTGGGTTTATCTGTTCAAGATAAGGTGTCCTTGGATTGCTCGTTTACTGTGTAACTGAGTATTGATCTGAGTTCTTACTCTCCTCATATGTGCTGAGGCTGCCTTGAGATTACCCGAAATCAGAGCATAAGTCAAACAAGATCAGAACTCGGCTGCCTCAACATGTTCCTGTGGTTGCTGCTGCTCCAGTGGACAGACCCGAGCTCAGATATACTTCAAAAACTCACTGCTGCTCTTCCTGTATACTATGGCTACCTCAGCCCTTTTTGCATACCCAAATTTCAGAGAAAGACTTCATAAAAACTTACTTCTGCATTGAAGATGGATCAATGTATATATATACGCAATCCTGGAGGAAGAAGAAAGTATTTTAGCTGGATGACCTTGTATATTTTGGTTCTTGTTTTATAACATTAATTGACTGAGCTGACCTATTAGTATAACGATAATATATATATTTTATATACCATCTCTCTCTTAAGGAAGGCGACCTCATCAAGGATTAATTAACTCTTTTATTGGGCAAGCCGTCCCTCAAATAAGGGCTATTATTTTGTTTGCTTTTAAGGTTTTGTATGTGACTTCAAGAAGAGACCATGGGCTCCATACATTTATGATCTTCATCATCATAAGAGAGCAATGACATAATGAGCATAACATGGGCTTCAACAACATAGTAAGGGCTTCTTTATTTAACCCAAGGGCTTTCCACAAGCATGGGTTTCACTTGTATAAACAATAGACTTTATCAAGGGTTTGCATATCAAGCCACGTCAATATCATCTAGCTATGACATTATGAGGGCTGCACCATCAAATTCAAGAACCATCAAGCTACCAAGTGTGTGGGCTCCATGACCCCATCAAGCCATAACATCTTCAACAAATGACCACAGAATGGGTCATTTGTTCCTATCATGGACTCAATCCATTGTGGGTCAAAGGACACGATCCCTTTTGTCATAAGCACAGTCTCCTCATGAGTAAGGCCTTCCTATGTTATGATCATCAAGTCTTCAAAGTACAACACAAAGGCCATTGCACAACACTTGCTCGCATCAATGACAACTTCAATCTTCAATCTCCCCCTTTGTCGTTAATGACAACAACTCAAACTCCCCCTAGGATCATGCTCCCCCTTTCGTCAGCTTTTCTCCCCCTTTGGCATAAATGGCAAAGGGTGGCCACAAATAAGCAATGTATTGTCCCTTTAAAGTGTCATCTAACCATATTCAACATAACTGTGTATACTCAGGCCTTTAACTGGTCTTCAAGGCTGGCTTCTTGTTACTTTACATAGTGACAAATCATGTACATATCAGTCTCATCTTTCCCTTTTTGTTTGTTTGTTAGGATTGATGGCAATCTTTAGTCTCAGTTTGGTTCTCCCAGTCTGTGCTGCATCATTCTTTAGATTCCTTGGATGATTCCCCCTTTGAATATGCTCTTGTTTTACTGTACTTTCTTAAGTTTGTTGTCACAAGCATGAGGCTTTACATTCCATAGATCCAGGGACCTGCTCACAAAGCTTCTGAACTCTTGACATCGATGGCAAGAAGTATCTTCTCTTGAGTTTTGAACTTGGTCACTTTCTCTCTTGACAACACATTTTCTAAAAACATATTGCTGATTATTCCATGAATTGTCTGTGACTCAGCTTATTTTACTGTTTGACTTCAAAGGCAAAGGATATTTCTGCTGCTTAGAGATTTGCTCCCCCTATCAATATGCGTCTTCTTTGAGTCACACAATGCTAATTAGTATCATCTTTGACTACTCTTTTGACTACACCACTGCTGCATACTTGGTGTATGGCCTGGGATAGGTAACTGCTTCTCTCTTGTTCTGGACATTGCCAACTGGGCCCCACTTAATCAGACCACGAATCTTCAAGAAGATATGCCGGCTCTTGTTGAGACATTCACATGCTGCTTTTGTCACTTTCCTTCAAGCTTGTTGAAGGGTCTCTTGGCTGCTCCCCCTAACACAGATATTCCTTTGTGATTTGAAAGAGGCTGTTACACTGTTCATGAGTGCTGCTTCTGATCTTGGAAGACAAATAAGATCATATTTCTTGTAGAAGACTTTGATTTGTTTGGAGAGATTCTATTTAATCTCATACCTTCATGGACAACTCATTTGAAGTTGTCAGGTCATACCTTGTTCTTCATGCGTTTACTTCTATCCACGAGAATATTCATTAGACTTTCTAATTCTGCCCATCAGAGAGAGATGCTACAAAAACTTCTGCTAATATCATGCTGTCTTGGATGATGATTTACATCTGTATGTCTTCTCTTTCTATGGTTGCTACTTGCTAGGACCTGTCAATTATCCATCTAACTGCTCCTGTAGCTGCCTTCTGCAACATCCTTTGGGTGCTTATTCTTTATTCAAACTTCTGAGCTGCTTTAAGATCTGTCATCATGAACTGCTATGCTTCAAAGTGTAATTCTCTAGCTTTGTCAACAAACAAGTCACTTTGCTAAATAATGATCTAGAGCTGATGCTAAGAAGGTTTCCTTTGTCTGCTACCATTAATGCTATGGTAGAGGATTCCATGACTGATAGCCTCTTCATTTTGCAGTTCTGGGATCTTTGGAGATCTTCACAGTGACTTGCTCTGTAGCTAGTCCATCCTTCACGTTTCTTCACGAACTCTTCCTCTAACGTATATGTTGCCTTTCATTTTTTATTTTTCAGAACCTTTCTCACTCAACTTTTTATGACTACAACCACAGCTTCCTCGAGACTCTTTAATGATACTTGTATTAATCACTTAAACACCGCTGAAGATGACTTGCCAATCCTGTAGCCTTCACTAAACTCCATTTTTGTAGAAATGCTGTTCTTCATGAAATCTTATTACCTGAGCTAGAACAACTTCACTTAGTCATACATTTAAGTTCCAGCGAGTCCTTTATAGTGAAGATGTGTAACTCAAAGAAGAATGCTGAGAGAATTGTCTCTCACCTGTGCTTTAGTACTGCTGTGCTTGCACTTCCCTTTCCAATTACCTTCCTTTCCGGTGAACCTGCTCCTCCTATTACGACTGCTCAATCTGGATATATTCAGGAGGTCCCAATAACACCTATCTCAGCAACATTAATGAGATATCTCTGCTCTGACTACACAATGGCACCCATTGCCAACACATTTCTTTGTGATCATGCGTCTATTGGCTTGGGAATTTCAAGGTTAAATATGACCATGATTATGTTCATTCCTGGTCATACATTCATGGTGCCACAAATTTTTGGCATTAATAATCTCATGTAGCATGTTACGATGGTACCAGTACTAGCGCACCTGCAGAGGTGCCCCAAGGAGAGGGTGTCTTTTTTTCTGACCAGGAGGGGTGTTTAGCTAGCTTATTCTGAGGTAGGGGTTATGGATAGACCTTTTCGTTTCTCCTTTGGAAGTATCTATACTTTTTGTTTGATCTCTCTCTATCAAATGGTATGAAAGTGATGTTTGTTAGGGTTGAATGGAAGCCATTGTTGCTTCATTTTGTCTTGATTAGCATTTCTTTTTTGTCTTTGGTCACCATTGCATCCAAGCTTGAGCTTTGGGTCTTCAAGTCTTGCTAAGGCTAGGTTCCCCCAATGAATACTAGAGTTTGTTGAGGTTTAGCCCTAGTTGCCAAGCTTGCCAAGTACCATCTCAAGGAGGGTAACTCCTCTCATTGATGCCCTAGGGTTGGGTAGATAGTTTTCTCTTGAAACCCTAGGTTGTTCATCTACTTCTAAACCTAAATTTCTGAGTTGTGTATGTTTGTAAATATTATTCTTAAACTAGTTTTTTACGTTAGTTAGTCTTACCTTTTATTTTTTGAGTTAGTCTTTTAATTCTATCTTAAAAAACCTAATTTCTAATTGACAAAGCCTAAACTAAACCCTAATCAAAACCCTAATTGCTGAGTTTGCAGCCCTAACCCTCCTGCGACCTACCTTTCTAGGCCTCCCTCTCCCTCGCTCTCATCACCTTTGAACTCAGCCTCTTCCCTAAGCCTCCCTACACACCCTCAGACCCCCTCTCCTTCTCCTCGCTGCCACCATTCTACTACTCGTCCTTCACTCCATCGGCTTCTCTTCAAACCTCCAGCGCTGTCTCCATTTCCTAGCTCGGCCTCCCCTTATTCCTCCCTTCCATCCACTCGACCTTCCCTTATTCTCTTCGCTGCCCTATTCGCAGCTCCTTTCAAGCCTGCTGTCCTCCTTTGCCAGCCTGCAGCCTTTCCTTTACCAGCCCTCTCATCATTCTACTTTCGGGCCTGCTGCCCTACCTCTATCTCCTTCCTTTTCCTCATCTCCATCAAGCCCTCCTCTCCTTTTCTAGTCCTAACCCGTGGTCATCCACCCTTCCACTCATCCATCTTACTACTCGGGCTCCCCTCGCTTCCCTTTCACTTACCCTCTCTTCTATACGACTCCTCCACTTCTCCATTCTCACCCCCTTTTTCACTGCTCCCGACCTTACCTCCTTCTACCTTGGCTACCATCCGAGCCTCTCTCGCAAACTTAACACAGGTCTGCAATCAAAGATTGCAGACCTTTGTGTAGTATCTTTTCACCCTACACCTGCAATACCCATACATAAAACAAACAAAAAGTTAGAAGTTGGTATAAAGTTAGGAGTTAGTCTCTCCATTAAATCCACACTAATTAAAGTCATTCTTTTAGCTGCTAATGTATTATGCTCAGGTCTGAATTAAAACTGGAATGATCCAAGTTGAGTGATAAAGTAAGTTGCAATACGTTTTTATTGACGTACATATTTGAAAGAATTAATTTAACACCTTTTTTTTTTTTGCTTAATTAATAGTCATTGATAATAATTCATAATATTCCATAATTGACAGCTGGAACTAACTTGAATACATGACATTGACCCTACTTCTGTGGTAGCTTAAATCCTTACGTCGGTTCTATACTCAGGGGCATTGTGCTGATCTAAAGTGGACTGATATTCAACATTGGCTTGGTTTATACGTAATTAGTACTAGCTACTTGGATGATATTGGACTGATTTACACACTGAAGATATTTGGCACATATACTCTTTGGTTAATCTTCCTAGTTAACTTTCTGCTGTCATACTTTATCTCCATATAGACCTAGAGGTTATATTCATGTTAGGTGATATCAAATGAATGCATATTCATGTTAGGTCCACAAGGTGATAAAATGAACAGGTCAACAAAATCCATAAGCATGATGTAGCGGCTTTAAGAAAGGTGTGAAGTCCACATATTGCCTTCCTAATAAAATCATCCACACGCCAACCGTTTCAATCTTCAAATGGGTTGACTCATCGCAAATGTGGACCAAATCTAGGGATGCCCTCAACACATGCGTTGATTTTGGTCAATGCGCCTGACAATTATTTTCTCCAAATGACGCCGAAGTTGGAGTTTAGATCGGGTAACAAATGAATACTGTAGCTCAACTAGTCAACAAGAGAGAAGATGGACCCATTCCTATACGATCCAGACCATGATCCCGATTGAACCAAATCCAATACAGATTACTGAAATTCTATAAAAAGTGGTGAAAGACATTGCCATAGGTGCATATGGGAGTTAACTTTTATGCTTCGACAAGTTCAATTCGAAGTGAGTTAGGGTTTAGTTTGTTGTTTTTAAAATTAATTTTAGGTTTTTTTGTGCTTTTTAGGAAAAAATAAAAATTTGGGGGGGGGGGCGGTGCATGTAGAAGCCCCCCTATCCAGGAAACTCCATCTGCTGCATTTCTTCACGTTTCTCAGAAAAGGGGGCATCTGGAAACATTTCTCATGGAGCCTCCCAGCCCCCAGGGCGCGGGAAACGTAAGGGGTGATGCCCCAACCCTGTGGGACGCGTCCTCGTGGAACACTGGTATATACAGACTCAGATTGGGCAGGCAATGCATCAGATAGGAAGAGCACCTCAGGGAACTGCTCTAGCTTGTGATCAACGATGATATATTGGTTTAGTAGGAAGCAAACTTATGTGGCACTCAGCTCAGCAGAGGCAGAGTATAAAGCAACCAATATTGCTAGTTGTGAAGCCATCTGGCTTGGCAAGTAGCATGTAGGATTATTTGATCAGGAGTTGGATCCCATGGTGATTTACTGTGATAATCAGAGTTGTAACAATCTCTTTGAGAATTCAGTGTTTCATGGCATGTCCAAGCACATTATGATCAGATATCACTTGATTCGAGGCAAGATTCAAAAGGGAATGGTAAATCTCTAGTATGTACCCACATATTAGCAAGTTGGTGATATTTTGACCAAGCCCTAAGCAAAAGGTAAGTTTGAAGCATTCAGAGACAAACTTGGATGGTGTAAAATTCCTTCCTCACTAAGAGGGACTGTTGAAAATTGTAACTCGGATTGGAACTTTCATGTAGGTTTAGTGTCAAATGTACCGGAAGTAGCTTGAATCAAATCTATTTTGTAATTCACTTTGGTAATAAAGTGAAAGTCTTATATTTAGCTGTTGAGTTTAATAAAGTGTATTTTTATACATTAGTGATTTAGACTAATCTCAGTCGTTCATCTTCATGTAGGTTTAGTGTCAAATGTGCTGGAAGTAGCTTGAATCAAATCTATTTTGTAATTCACTTTGGTAATAAAGTTAAAGTCATATATTTAGCTGTTGAGTTTAATAAAGTGTATTTTTATACATTAGTGATTTAGACTAATCTCAGTTGTTCATCTTACTGTGAGATTAGGGTTTCAACTCAAGTATAAAGACAAATCAAGGTAGAGGTTTAAGACACATTCATTTACTCAAAGAGAAGTTTTGTTGAGAGGTAATTTATTCATCCGTGGAGCAGAGTTAGAGCGCTAGCGAGGAGCCAGAGTCAGAAGTCAGGCAGAGAGCAGCGTGCAGGTCTATACAGGACAGATCTGTACAATCGTACAGATCTGTACAGTCATTCAGATTCTGTACCATTGTACAATACAGATCCATACAATCGTATGGACAGGCTGTACAGTCGGGAGCAACCAGTGGGCAGTTTTCTTGGTTTTGGCAGGCAAATTTTTTCTGAATAACTGTGCAGATCTGTTTTGTTTGGGTGTACCGTAGAGCTGTTAGTTTGACAATTGTGGAGGTTTCCTTATAAGCTTTGAAATATTAACGAAAAGCTGATTTGAAGGATTAAATTTTTGTGTTTTGTGTATTTTCCTACAACTTTTTATTTTCAAGCTATCTGTGTGTGATTACTGCTATGTGAAGAATTTAATTTCTGCAATTAAAGAGCAGCCTTGTTTAGTTGAGAACATAAGGACATTAGTCAGCTAAGGTTTGTAAAGTTAACATGCCAAACTCCCGAATCATATCTTTTGAGTACGTGCATGGTTTAAGAAACACTTAGAAAGTTAGAATTATGCTGTTTTCTACAAAATATCTTGTATGAGCAAAATGTAAATGATGGTGACCAACTCCATAGCACAGGCTACTGTGTAACAATGCCTTTATTGGAAACTTGGTCTGCCTTTGTTATGTTTGACAACAGAAAGATCAAATGCTTGTAATCTCAAAATAATCAGTTGCAATTGCCTGCAGGATTTGATTGATAAGACACAAAGTATGCTTGTTGGAAATAGAGGTTTGCTACAACGCATGCAAACACGTGCAAATATTCCAGTCATCTGTGATACTGATGATACAGTTTACATGTCATTTGAGAAGGTAAGTGCTATCTTTGTATAACATCTTCTTGGAGTTTACCTACAATAAAGCCAGTATACTATTGTTTATAGGCATTTTTCCGTTCAAAGTTGAAATTGGTATGGAATTTTTTATCATTTTAAAGAAGTATTCAGAAAATATATGCTTTCTGCCTTTATAGAATTGATATGCAGTAAAAAATTTGTATACTTAATTTTCAAGCATCTAGACAGAGGCTATACCTGGGCTTGCCCTTTATGTTATTCATACATCAATTTCAACATTGACATCATCTGCATTTTTCAGACAAATAATGCAGTCTCTCTTTTTATGCTTTAAATGTTTTAGATTTGTGGTACAATATTCATAACTGAAAGTAGCATTGAACTATGACAGATGTCCTATAAATATCTAGCCTACTTAAAGTTCCCATATCACAATACAATGTTAAGCTCGATCCAATAAAAAACTATTCAGCTCTGAGATGCATTTCTGACAGTTCTCCTAAGCATGTCTGCCACTTCG
Source organism: Larix kaempferi (assembly GCA_027924585.1). NCBI lineage: Eukaryota > Viridiplantae > Streptophyta > Pinopsida > Pinales > Pinaceae > Larix > Larix kaempferi. The sequence goes on along the minus strand of BSBM01000243.1, from coordinate 1,891,980 downwards.
CCATACAAAACGTGGAATCCTTGACTGATACTGGCGAAAATTTCTCATGCATTATCATACATTTCTTCGGCCATTATGAGATTAGTCTGCCTGGTTTTTGAGTGTCCATGTTCTTTCAAGGCTTAATTGGGCTTTGAGCTGCTACTTTTAGCAGGCTCCTTTCTAGGATTTCTGCACTCCTCTAAATCCAATTCTTCATCCTCAATCATATTTGACTAACGACAATCCTCTTTTCTTCTTCTACCTATTATCCATTCTTCCGTCAGTCTGTCAATGGCCTCCTCTACCAAGCTTATTTCAAAAACTTCTGCCCAATTCGACCAAATACTAGTAACTAGACACTTAAATCACTGAGCTTGGTTCTAATCTGTCCGTTTTTTAAGCCTATCTTAGAGAATTAAGGTACAATTACAAGGGAGGAGGAAATACCCACGAACTAGCCACAATGCAATTATCCAAATGTAAAGTCACATAGTACAATGTGTAATTTACATATCTATACGTTAACTTATGGAAGATGAAAAGACTATCCAAAGATAATTGGTCTTCGCTAATTTGACTAAGTGTAATGTAATTGACCAATGTGTGTAGCTAAAATTATGACTCATTGTGACCTTGCTAACTTTTACACTTGATTTGCTAACCTCCTCACTTGGAACTTGTTCACATGTATTATTTTTTATGACATCACAACTCATACTATGGACCCACATTATTTATAATGCTATGACTTATAATATATTCACATGTAACTGACTTAATTTTACTTTGAAGTTCGAAGGCTGTTTTCTTCTAACACCCCCCTTTAGAACAAATTCTCTTGCACTTTATAAAGTACAAGATGTTGGGCACAATAACAGGATTTTCTGGTTTTTAAATATCTGTATACCATAGTCTATACTTGTTTTCCTGAAAAATGCATCTCATAGTATATCGAAGTACATTCAAGTTTCAACTATGCACTTTAATAAATTTTATTCTTATATTCTGACATAGGATGATGATTGCTTATGTGGTTACCCACACAATTTTCTTTCATGATGCACTCAGTGGCCTCAGTGACATTCTCCGTTATTTATAGACGTGGATATTTTCTTCTTTTCAAGATATTTTCTATCCAAGCCACAATTCATTTTATTTTCAACTTTAGACGGTTGGTGGCTTTGTTTTCCAAGTTGTGCTAGAGAAGTTGCACTTCTGACCAGCATGCCACCAATATGAAATGACCGGATTCTATGATTGAATGACCTAGATAGTTGAGATCAATTTGCTTCTGGTCTACATTATGCTTTCCTTAACTTGTAAATTTGTAAAGTTTGCTTGTGTATCTCATGAAAACTATAAATTCTGCAAGACTTTGAAACAAGTCCATTTCTCTCTTTCCGTGCTATTGCTGCACTCCAGTATCTGCGTTTGCTTCTATTCTTCCTCAAAGTTAGAAAACAACAGTCTCCAGAAAGCCTGAACATTGTGGGTGTTTGCCCTAGCTTGCAGGTTATCCAAGTTGTATTAAGGATGGGACCTTATAGTTGTTAAATTGGAAATAAAGTTAAGCACAATTTGTCCACTAGGGTGACATGGCTAATAGTTGGGCTTTATGTGGGCAACACTGTCATCTGGTCATTGCCACTAGTTCGCCACTTCCTATATTTGTGGTCGGAATCTTCCTTATAATTGCCATTGCCATTACTACATCTGAGATGCTGGGATGATGCTGTAACCACTTGTTCATATTGATGCATGGATGATATAATTCCATGTTGTTACTATTCATCTTGTTTGGTATATATGCTCTGTTATGGATGCTTAGGTGTTGTGCAGGCATTGTACTTCATGTACTCTGTTATTCTAGATTTGCAGGTAATGCTAGGGAATATCCGAGGTAAGCATTTGATGCCCCGTCCATCTACTACTAGCATGGATGTCCCAATCTATGGTTAAGAGACAGAATCAAGGGGCCAAAGTTATTGTAAGAACAAAGTGTGAAGCCATGAAGCTATAAACTTAAGTCGTGAACTTTGAATATGTGCCAGGATGGTGTTGATACTATTGTTAGATTGGATGATGAATTGGGTATCTATGGTCTTGGTGATGTATTTATGGGTAATTGTTTCAAGAAGATATTGAAACACCCCATGTCTATCCCTGTTGTGCACATTTGAGAACACTAACCTTGAGTACAGGTGTCACAAGAATTTGAGGCCAGTGTTCACCTTTCTCCTAATGATTACGATTGTGTTACCTTTACCCTTTTATACCATCACTGGACTGAGCCCCAAAGCACCATAGAAACTGGCTCATAGCTTTCACGCCTTCTTAGATAACATGCACTCTATATCAAAGAACAACTGTAACCTCTACAAGATCAAAAATTCTGAGAGAGATTGCGATTTGGGGGCGCCCAAGCCTGCAAGCATTAGAGAATTCACAAGACCTAGTGCAACTCGTTCCTGTACGATCCCATACACTTCTGCCTACATATTCTTACAAGAAATCACGATGGTTTCTATTTTCTTTCAAGCTTCATGAATTTTTTCATCTTCTCTTAGTGGCATTCTCAAACACTTTCTTGGTCTTGATACCTATGCTAGTTTCAAATCCTTCCCATAAGTCAGCGTGTAATGTCTTGTCCATAGTGAGGTTAAGATCGTTCATCGTACCCTTCTTATTCAAACTGTCCAACCTATGACGTGTTCTTTTGACCTCATGTTTGACCAACTTTCTTTGTACCCTTCTTATGCTAGTTCCTTTTTGAAGGATGTTGTTGTGACTGTTCTGAAGATGATGTCGTAAGACAACAAAACATGGAATTATCTTGCAATCCCTACAATGCTTTAGGAATGATAAGTTCCTTATTCTGAGCAATCTTTATTTGGATCTTCTCGAACAGTTTCAGATCTTTCAAGGCTCCTGTTCCATGAAGGGATATTACCATTTCATTTAAGCTACTATCTAGAATAGGACTTGGTGCTTCTTTGGCATCATAAACATCTCGAGATTGGGCATTGATACCATTGTTATAATCTAGTTGGTTCATTAACTGAATATCCAAAATAAATAGAACAAATTATTAAAATCCATAAAGGATAAAGTAACAATCGATAATATGTGTGTGATGGGATTTACAATTACTTACGACGTTATATATACCATTAAATGGTCTTCAGTTTGAACTTTGGATTGACATGAATTTTGGGGGTAGCTAACTTTAGTTTATTTATTTACATCTATTTAATGTATGTTATATGTTTATTATATATTTGTATATGATATTGTTATTTTGTATTATTATATGTAAATGCTTTATGTACGTTATAAAGTGCTCTTGATGTTCGAGCTCCTTGCTTTTCCTCACGCTCTGGTGACATTGATATGATCTAGGCAACAAAAGAACATTAGTAGGAGAAACAATAACAAATAATTCTTGTGCTTCATGCCTCCTGTTATCACACAACTTGTAGTTGTCCCTAGTGGTATCCCATCTGGGATGGTAGAGGAGATGGACAACTAAAGAGGTGACCCAAGAGATGCCACGGTTCCCAATGCAAGGTGGGAGTCACGTCAACCGAGGCACTCTTCACTTCAGATCTAGATAAATCAAGACCTAGGGGGAGACCCTATAACCAATCAAAGATGATTGGACCCAAACAAAGGTTCCTAGGGATGAGTTAATGGTAAGTTACGGAAACCAATGCAAGGTAAAGTGGACCTAGAAATTATAGTATGGTTGAAGGTGGTTTGAGAGATGATTAGTGTTTCAACCAATGTGTGATTTAGGCCACATGTTTAACTATAATGACAAGATCTAGTACCATGTGCTACAAAAGTGGGTCCTACTTTCTTGGGATATGTGAAATGGCTTAATGTGGACCCACAAGGAGAAATTAAGGGATGCAATTGGCACTAGAGGATATGTAATGAGTAGATCTATGGATCTAAGTTGAAATTAGGAGTACCCATTTACTGGATCTAAGGTTTGACACAATTCCCAAGGAGTGCGACTTGCTTAAGGAGGACTAGTGCCTTGTTGGATGGGTTAATGGAATCAAAAGATATGTCAAAGTGTAGATCGGGACACCTAGAGGTCAAGCAAAGTGGGCTAATTGAGATAGAGTGGTTGGATCTTGCTAGATCTAGGATTTCATGAAATGACCCAAGTGGACCACAATCCCTTAAAACAAGGAATGCCACCCCCAAGGCAGATCGTCACAAAATGATACTCTAGATATAGGTTTCAAGGTATGCCCGTTCCAAATCCACTGAAATCTCAACTACCCAGGTCCTAGAAGTGGGCAAACTCAGTCACCCAAGGAAGTGCGACCTTGCTCAAGGAGGGCTAAAAGGTGGATAAGGTGTGTCAAATCAAGTCCAATGGCCACCAAATTGTAGATCCAAGTAGCTTAGGAAATGATCTATGTGGATCTAGAAAATCAAGTCAATCCAAGGGTTAGATCTTACTAGATTTGAGTTTTAAGGTGCCAAGTAGTTCAAAAGGGGGTTTTAATCCCTTAAAATGTGGAATGATGCCCAAAAGGTAGAAATCACCCAAGTAAAAGTCTAGGGGTAGGTTATCAAGTGTGTAGATTGCAAATCAAGTGGGATCTCACCTACCCACATGCTAGATCTAACCCAACAAGCCTCTCCAAGGAAGTGCGATTTGGTTCTAGAGGGCTATATTGCCTTGAAAAGTGTGTCAATTTTAACCCCATCACCACCCAACTATAGATCCAACTAGGGGTGGATGCTATAGAGGTGGGTTCTTAAGATCTTTTCAAAAGCAAGGCTAGATCTAAGTAGATCTAAGAAAAACCAAAATGAGGGTTTCAATTAATTAGGGCTTGTGACCAATGAAGAAAGAATGAATGAAAGAGGTACATACCTTGTAGACCTTACCTCAATTACTTATGGCCACCTTGCAAATTGATAGCATTCTCTTATGTGTATATTCAAGAGTGCAATTTTGATTCTCCAAGCCAAATCGTCCTCCTCAAGAAGCCAAATCATCCTCCTCCTACAAGACAAGATCAATGGAAACAAGTCAAGTAAGATGATTATGAAAATGATAGAAAGATGTAATAGAAAGCATCAACTATGTCACGAAGATACAATAATGATACTCCTTGTCACAAGATCAACCCAAGAGAGAATATGTGGATCCCTCCAACAATAACCCTCAAGAAATCGCCCTCCTCTCCACCAATTCGACTTCCTTGCAAGACAAATAGTTGTAGAACCAAAATCCACAATGATACATAGAAGAGATACTGTATACTCAAGATGCAAGAGAATCCACAAGACAAGAGAGATATGCTCCACAAAGAAGTGTTCTATTCCAATATTCCAGAGCTCCAAAGGTGAGCTATACAATAGGGGGTCTCCTCCTTATATAGGATAATAAAGACCAAAACCCTATACCACTTTACAATACTACATCAAATGAGTGGTTGAGATTAAAAGATCTCATCATACAATCAATGGCTAAGATGAACCATAATAACATAACACATGGATCACTCATAAAGTGATGACATCATAGTCTAAAAATAATCATGGAGGGTGATGTCATCCACTAGAGGGGGTAAAAGTACTAAAGCCCACCTCATAATGACTAGGACATGACATATGGAGCACATGGTGGGGCTAGGAGGCATCAATCCTTACTAGCTCATCCCCAAGGCACAATAAAATAATAAAATATGTCCAAGATAATATAAATGATCAAATCTGTCCTCAAATTCTGTGACAGACAAACAGTAAAAGACCTCCTATGATCGCTGTGGACCTACCCACATGGTGAAAACTGGCTGGAAGATAGTGGGATCACCCTGGAAGACCTTTGTGAAAACCAAATGCCAAAACCTTGCCTCAATTGCCCAAATCGAATTCCTTAGTGACCACTTTATCCCATTTTTTAACTGCCTTGGTAACTGTGAAAGTGCCAAAACTGCCTCCTAGGGCATCTGCTCTGTCCAACTGAGCCCACCAGGCTCTCCAGAAGGGGGGGGTAAATGGGAAAACAAGTGGTTGGACCACCCCCTCCTCATACAACGCCCTAGGTGAACTGGCCTCTCATGGCCCCTGCTGCTCAGGTTGGGAAATCAGCCCCAACTCTGGTTAATAAGTGTAAAACTGCATCAATCACTGTCAGAAGTGTCCGGAACTGAAAGATATGTGTCTCATTGGATCCAGAAGACCCAACTCCTCTAGGAATGTGTACTCATACACCATGGGTTGCCCTAATGGGCCAGCTGTAGGGTCCACCATATATGGACAGTGCATAATCTGATGATCTGAAATAATAATAAAATCTGCTGAACCGCATCAATCATCATATGAACCATATGTCCATCATATGACATCATCATCAAGTATGTGGGACCATCAATCATCATCAATAGGTATAGATATGGCCCACATCATCACGGATCCCAATAATATACAACCAAGGATAAATCACATCAGTAGACTAAGACATGTTTCTCTAATCATTCTCACAGCCAAGCTCAAAGTATAACATCCATTCAGTGACATTAATCAAGTTAGCATATTCCTTTGTTATAAAATTACTTGCACAATAGTTCAAATGACAAATTGACCCATTGGACATGGTGAAACTGCTAGTAAAGGATGAAGGCTAGAAACAAGGTTGGGCCAAGGGGTTGACTCGTCTTACTCAACTCAAAAATACTTTGGACTGGGAAAAAGGGGAAAGCTATAAACTCTGTGCTTGGACAAAATAACATGGGGGATGGCTGTGCCTCACAAATGGATAAGTTGTTTAGAGAGTGCTTATTCAACTTAGGCATCATGTCTACATCAAGTTGATCTCAGTTCATTAGGATCATTCAATTTCATTTCATGGCCTTTTTGGCCTACATAACCCTTCGAATCTCAGGTGTGCTGATAAGCACAACTAGTTGCAGCTTGCATCCAGGGCATGTTTTCATATATATATATAAGGTCAGCAATTGTTTAGATATAGCTTTTAAGAATCATTGCTTTTTGGACCTTTCTTATACTCTTCAAGGAGTATTTTTAGCTTTTCATCGCTCTTGCCCTTTATAGTTTCCATGAGAGAATTTATAAGTTTCCATAAGTAGAACATGAGCTTTCAGTTTTAGCCAACAACATCTCAAGTGACTAGGGGGAGTTCGAGCCAATGCCAAACATCGGGACAACCGACCAGAATGATTTAGGCCTACAATCCAACTCACCAAAGGAAAGTTTTGTCACCAACTTAGAGCCGAGACACTGAACATACAGGGATGCGGTCCAAACACAGAGGTAGAAAAATGGGGAAGTCCTCAGTATGAGAGAGTCAAATGAGACAGGTCAAGGTTAAAAGTCAAACAAGGAAAGGCATGTATGGATGGAGTCAAGTGAATATGGAGCCTCAACTAGCAGACAATTGATGTCAGGAAAGACCATATCTATGTAAGGTGGAAAACCAGTGAGTTTTGTTAAATGACCTAAATGTGCAAGTAATTGTCCATTTTATAATTAATAGTCCATTTTAAACAATTTGCCACATCAGGAATAATATACCAAGCAAATGCTGTGAACATGACTAAATCAACAAGATAATAATCCACAGTCAATGATAAAACATCCATAGGTCATACAACATCATCATAGTAATAAGCATCATATATCATCTGAAACACTGCTGCAATATATCTCTAAGCACTGAACTGAAATTGTATGGGATAAAGGGTCACATCGGTCATCGAATCTGAACTCTCAAGGCTCAGCCTTGACACAAGGTCTAACATAAGTCTGAATAATACACTGCTCTGATCATGAGTGATCACAAAATATACAATCATCATAGCCATGCTCTGAATAATGGAAGCTCTGGAATGTGCAGATATCTACTAAACAGGAATAGTAGCCCTGCTACTATGGTGTGATAACACCTCCATCGCTATCGATTATGTTTACATGATGTAAATGGACTGTCGAGTTAAATAAGACTATAATGCCATCCTATATGTTTTGATGAGTTTTGTTGTCGGTGCTTTTTGTTCTCTTATTCATTTTTGTATTTTTTCCTGGGAAAAATATTTGTAACATTTCCATTATAGAAATAAAAGGAGTACATTTAGTAATATCCAAAGGCTTACTCATTAACATCTATTACAAATCAAACTAGCATGTAATATTAAAGCTCAAAAGAACAATGCTAGTCCAACCACAACTTAGAGGTGTTACTCACTTGTTAGAGATAGGTGTATCTCGGGATGTCCTTCATGTTCATATGCCTAGGCAACAAAAGAACATTAGAACATTGATTGAGTTAGGGTGACATTGATATGATCTAGGCAACAAAAGAACATTAGTAGGAGAAACAATAACAAATAAGTCTTGTGCTTCATGCCTCCATCGTTATCGATTATGTCTACATAATGTAAATGGACTGTTGAGTTAAATAAGACCATAATGCCATCCTATATGTTTTGATGAATTTTGTTGTCGGTGCTTTTTGTTCTCTTATTCATTTTTGTATTTTTTCCTGAGAAAAATATTTGTAACATTTCCATTATAGAAATAAAAGGAGTACATTTAGTAATATCCAAAGGCATAAACTCATTATCATCTATTACATATCAAACTAGCATGTAATATTAAAGCTCAAAAGAACAATGCTAGTCCAACCACAACTTAGAGGTGTTACTCACTTGTTAGAGGTAGGTGTATCTCAGGATGCCCTTCATGTTCATATGCCTAGCATAGAGGTACATTTTTAGTATAGGCTTCAGGGGAGTGTAGGGGAGAGATGCACTCTATCGGGTGTCATGGATCCAGCGGTGGATGCATGCAGAGATTTCAGTGTCATTTGCCTTACGCATGCAATATTTTTAATTAAAAAGCATGCAAAAGCGAGATTTTTGCATGGACTCATATTAGGGTTTTGGAAACCCTAATCAGTCAGTTAGTTGTTAAAAGGAGGCAATGGGCAACCATAAAAGGTTGCTCAGTATTTTTCTTCAGAGAGTGAGGAGAGATAGAGTGAGGGCGACTTTGTGCATGCAGAGGGCACATTTTTGAGAGGAGGGGCGCATCTGCAGGAGGAGAGAATGAGTGGATCTGAGAGGGATCAATACCTACTTGATCTGAGGCACTTAGGAGCTGTTTGACTGTGTAGTGAGTCCATATGCATAGAGAGAGCTCAGTGATTGAGTTAGGGCGAATTCACAGAGGAGAGGTGCGCACTTCCCAAGTAGAGGGGGTACACTTCTTGAGACTAGGAGGGATGAGAGAAGCAGAGGATCCTGTTATCACATATATAGTAGCCGGGCTACCATACATTATTTTTCTGATTCCAGTACACTATTCAGCCAGTTCCCTTACATTGAGATGCTGAGATGAGCATCTATATTGGATCACTATCAGGTTTTGGACAACAGTTGTATTCCCCATGCCATGACTGAGTTTCAGGACACTCAGAGAGATGACCGATGTAGCCATTATACCATTTGTACAGAGCAGTTAGTAGTGCCCAGAGTTACAGCAACAGTTTCAAAGGACAGATGATGGTACATGTGATGAGCATTCAGGTATATGACTCAGCAGGTGTATCATTGTGTTATGGTTATATTGCTTTTATATTTATTCTTATAGCATGTCTTAGCACCTAGTGTCATGATCTGGCGATCATATAGATATGTGGACCTGGTTGATCTTATTATATATATTATATTGTCCCTACTCAGACTTAGAAGTTCACTATTCATACTCATTGGTTTTACCCTCCTTAGGGAGAATAGAGGTGATCATTCCACCATACCTTGGCTTGCTAGTGTTGGCTCCATTATTCATTGTCTTCATCCATCCATTGCCTACCTTTTAGTTTATCACCCTGACTTACTACTTGATTAGTGGCATGGAGGACTTTTCCCCACTGTAGCCTCTGTATCGGATGAGCTTCCCTGTTTATTGTGTCTTGGCTCTGAGTTGGTGACAAAACTTACCTATGGTGAGTTGGAGTTCCTTGTGAATTCCCCCTAGTCACTAAAGTTGTATTGGCTAAACCTGAAACTTTTAGTGCTGCCATGAATACAAATTTTGGAAAAATAAAATGCTATATCTTGTATGAAAAGCCCGTTCATGCAATGTGTTTTTCAACACACATGAATGAAAGGCATGCCAAATGAAAATGGCCATGAAAATAAAATGTTATATCTTTTGGAAATGTAAATACCTAGGTAAACAAGTTGTCTGTGACACACTTAGAGGTGCTCAGGTAAACAAGTGCCTTAAAAACACACCTATAGCAGAGAGCCTAAAATAAATATAAATCTATGCAATGTGTTTATAAACACACATAGATCAAGGCTATGGAAATTTCAGGCCCAAAAAGCAATGGAACTTAAAAGCTATATCTAAAATATTGCTGGCCTCTTTTGTATTATGGATTGTGCGCATCTGTTAAAGGTGAATAAACCCTCTTTGAACAACTCATCCATTTGTGAGACACCGCCATTCCCTGTGTTGTTGCTCATTCAGTATATACTATGGTGTGTATTCCCTTTCCCTTTGCCAAAGTGTCACAAAGTTAAGTCAGTGAAGTCATCCTTTAGCCTCACCAGTTATTTTAGCCTTCACCCTTCACTAGCAAATTGATCACAGCTATGAAGTGAGTATGGTCTTGAAAGTCTGGTCGGAGTAATAATAATAATTAATGACATTGTATATTTGGATTTAGATCGCCAGTAATGATTACTTTGTGTTATAATTGTTATTTGAATAAGTTGTAGAGCATGCATTAACCTTTGACACTTTGCAACAGCTTCTGATGATGGTTTGAGTTATATTTGGTCATGTTGACTTGGTTAAACCTAGTTTGACCAAGGTCAACCATAAAACATAAGATGGTTGGACCTTGTGATGATATGGATAGATGATATATGGTCTATGTACATGTACATGATGATTCTATGCAGCAGATACAGGGTTATGATGATGATTCATGGTTTACAGCATTATTTGATCATTTACAGATTATTATTATTATTATTTCACCTGTTCCGGTATATTGGATATATTTTATGATCATGCAGAGACTCATATGGTGTATGAGTACACATCTTGGATGGATTTGGACCTTCTGAGTCCAATGAGACAGTCTGTTTTCAGTTCCGGGCACTTACAGTGATGATTGAGCCTCAGTAGGCTAACCCAGTGCAGTTTTGGTTTGTCGGAGACCCTGTAAGAGCAGAGAGGATTTTTATTTGGTTGACCTAGGGCGCTGTACTTGGAGGGGGTGGTCCAGCCACTTGTTTTTACCATATTACCCCCCTCCCGGACACACTGGTGCCCTCACCTTGACAGCGCAGGCACTTCAGGAGGCAGTTTGGGGCAGTTTCATGCTTCCCGAGGCATTTCAGGATTGGTAGAAATGGCTATTGAGGAATTCGATTTGGGCTACTGAGGCAATGTTTTGGCATGGGATAATTAGTGATGATGGATTGATGTCTTCCACACCTCCTCCAACAGTTTCAGCTTCATCGGGACCCGCATCCATCACTTATGGCACTTTCTGATGATTTCTGAGGTCTTTTGAGGCCTATGATTTGTCCATAGAGGCATGATTTGGTATATTGATAACTATTTTATTATTATTGTGCTATGGGGATTGACCAAGGGTGGCTAAAATTACCCCTTGGACCCACCATAAGCTTCTTATTATATTTTGTCATCATGGTATGGTGGGATTCCCCTCTTTTAGGGCGATTTTGTCCACTTATCTTATATTTTATGAGTGATCCATGTATTTTATTGTTGAGCTCATCTCAACCATTGATTAGACATTTGTATCTTTTAATCTTAGCCACTCATTCAAAAAGTGGTTAGGATTTTGATGCCTCTCCTTCCTATTTAAAGGAGAGAGCTTTTCATTGTAAGGGGTCTTTGGCTCTTGGATTATTGGTATAGAAAAACTTTCTTGTGGTCTCCTTTGCATCTGGTGTTCTTAGATGGTGATTGGAAAGTCTATTGCAACCTAGCATTTGGAATTTGTGGTAAGATCTATCTCTTTTGGAAATCATTGTCTTGTCTACAGGAGGGCGACTTCAACAAAGGCGATTTTGCAAGGCTTCTTCAAATAGACTTTCTTGGCATTTGCTTGTATCAGGAAGTTATCATTAGTATCATTTTGATCTATGCTATCTTTTTGTTACTTCTCTTGTGGCATTAGTCTGATCTCTTGATTGCATCAAATCTGATATTGTTGACGTTTGTTGTGCAGGAGAGAGGGCGCATTGGCTTCTTGGACTAAATCGACTTCATAGAAAACTACCTCAAAGCTTCTCAAATTGATCGGGTTTGCATAGATCATCGTCATCAAGGCATCTACAAGGTTACCTAGGTAAGATCCACAGGTTTGTTTCTCCTATCTTGATCCAATCCATTGACATAGCTCATAAATTGATAAAACCCTTATTATTTCAAACCCTCATTGTTACATTTTCTCAGATCTACTTAGATCTAGTGGGTTGTTGGGTGTAATATTGAAAACCCACCTCTATAGTATCCATGGCATCTCGGATCTATAGTTTGGTGAGGATTGGCCTCCATTTGACCCCCTTCCCAAGCCAACTTAGCCTCTCCAAGTGAGGTCGCACTCCTTGGGGAAGGTGAGTTACCCTAGATCTAGTTGATGGGTAGTTGAGATCCCACTTGATTCATGATCTACACATCCAATAACCTACCCCCAGATTGTCACTTTTCTGATTTCTACCTTGTGGGCCCTATTCCACATTTTAAGGGATTTAATCCCCATTTTGGACCACTTGGTATCTTTAAAGTCAGATCTAGTAAGATCTAGCCATTGGATTGCCTTGAAATTGTAGATCCACACTCTCACTTGATCAACCTACTTGGATCTAAATTTTGGATGCCATTGGACTTGTCTTGATCCATTTATCACCCTTTTTAGCCTCCTTGGGTAAAGTCGCACCACCTTGAAGATTGGAGTTGGTCCACTTCTAGGACGTGGGTACTTGAGATTTTAGTGGATTTGGAACGAGCATAATTCAAAACCTAGGTCTAGTATGTCACTTTGTCAAATCTTGCCTTGGGGATAACATTCCTTGTTTTAAGGGATTGTGGTCCACTTAGGTCAAACCTTGAATCTTTAGATCTAGACTTACTCCTCCATCAAACCTTTAATTGCCCACTTATCTCATGCAATAGGAGTCAACAACCACAAGTCAACTTCACTTTGACTCCATTATCCCAATTCCCAAGGCACTGGTCTCTCTCCAAGTCAATTCGACTTTCCTAGATTGTTGGATTAACCTGTGGTTTGACCCTTATGTGGTAGACTAAACCCTTTGATGTCTTCATACTTCATGATCAAGCTTGTCACTTGTACTAGTTAGCCCCAATTCAACCCCTAAACTACCCTGCATTGGACACGGTTCCCAAGGCAGTGGACTTTTTCACATTGAACTAGTACTTCAATCCTAGATCTCATTTCAAATACTATAAGTCACTCTCACATCAATAATGAACCAAAGCTGTACTCATTGAACCCCTCACTTGTCTTGTGACTTCATCCTTAGGTCTAGGATAAACCATACATCTTACTTCACTTAGAATTAACTTGATTTGGTGTCTTGGTTTTGATCTCTCCTGTCGGGAGTAGATCGGGTCTCCCCCTTTGTTGTCTGGGCTAGATAACATAAAGCGAAGGTTGCCTTGACTGGCGTGACAACCATCCATTGGAGGTCGAGGTGATCGTGGTTGCACCTTTTGAGTTGCCCTTTCCTATTGCCATCCATTAATGGATACATCCACAGGGGTAACTACAGTTTAGGTGATAACAGATCCTTCTTCAGTGATTGCAGAGGATTTAATCAGATCTCATCAGATTTTGATTGAGATCCACATAGGGGCACACTTCCAGAGCAGTGGGGGCACACTTCCTGAGCAGGGCGCACTTCAAAGATTGGGGTTGCAGTAGTTCTTCAACAATTGAGCAGATCAGAGCAGAGACAGTGAGAGTACTTCTACCAGAGATTGGCAGAAGCAGAGGTTAGAGATTCTGACAGTACAGAGCAGTGGGCACAATTCTTTAGAGCAGCAGTTGCAGCGGCATGTAGATCTAGGGCTTGTCCCTTCAGGTTTCTTTACCCATATAATTTCTGATTGTACCACTCTTCAAGTCATAACACCAAGGCAAAGTGCACTACCACAACACATCAACACCGAAGGAAAGGGGACATGAGAAAAGTGTTAATTCCATCTAGCATCAAGTATGCACCCCATCACACATTCAACCAAAGGGACCATGTAGAACACCCCCTTCCTAGGGACACCAACAATACAACATCATCACACATCTTCACTAGGAAGCATCCATATTTCAAGAGATTGAAGCATTCCATCATAGAATGACCATCAACTTGTCCATCCACAAAGAGAAGTGAATGTCCTCCACCAAAGATCTTCATCAAATATCCTTCCTAAAGAAGAGAAGAAGCTCCATGAAGATGTAGATTCCCCAAGTCCATCAAGATGTTCCAAGATATCAAATGAAAACCCCAATATGTAACCTCATACAATATGAGATGTAACAATTCACACATGGGGATCTTCTCTTCTTGGAGGGTGGAGTAATTTATCATTTTTTTGGAGGATGGGGCATGTCCAAACCCTCATCTAAAGGAGGCACCCTATCGTCTAGTTCTATCTTTGGAGGTGGTTACTAGTTAACTCGACTATTTTATTATTGTTGAATTTTCTCATGGAGTTAGTTACATGAAAACTCTTTTATATTGTTTTCGTTGGAGAAGAAGATGCTTATTTTATTATTTCTTCTAGGAGAGGAGAGTGGATTTGAACAACTTACAGCTAATTTTAGCAAGAAGGTTGTTAAGGAGGTTAAAATGCAATATTTAATTGTATTCCTTGGAGAACCAATGGATCTAGGGAAACAGTTACTTGTTTATTATATAAGTAGTTGAGCTTGAACCTATATAAGGGTTTGCTATCTCCATTTGAGTTGTTGGATGTTTTGGAGAAACACTAGTAGCATTTGATTGGTGACAATGGAGCACTTGGCATTTGCATTGGAGCCTTGTTGCTAGAGTATTATGGCAGATTTCTTGAAGAAGATTTGTGTATGAATGGGGCAACAAAAACTTGGTAACGCTGTTTTTGTGTTTGGAGTTGTTATTTGTGATTGATGCTCATTTTAACTCTTCCCATCCTATGCTTATAGGTATTATCTTAGTATCATTTCTTAACTTGAAAGTGCTTGGAATACAAAAGTTTTCTATGGTGGTTTCCCCCTTCAATATATTGAGTCGATGGTGTCTTGCTTGATTTGATGTCACTGGTCCAATGTTATCGGAACTGAACCGGTTTTGGCAAAACCAGTTGGTCCAACCGGTTTAGAAGGTGTCCAGGTTTGAATCGGTGCCTCAAATCGGAAAAGGCCGATTCTGTACCGAAGTGACTGGCTCCAGTACAAAACCGGTCGATTCTGTATAGAGCCGGTCCTCCTGCTCAAAACTGATCAGTTTTGTATGGAACCAATTGTATGGTAGGAAGGCATGTGTCAAGGTTCAGGGCACGAAATTTAAAATGAAGAAAAAAGCTAAATCGTAGACATAGTGATAATTGGCAATATTAAATGGTAGCATTAAATTCTTAAAATTAAAGTGTCATTCTCCTTATGTTTCATTTTCTATCCTTTTACTTAAATTTTTAACATTACCATTGATTGTTTCATGATGTTTGAGAGTGGTTCCAACCTCATCGGACTTCAAATGCAAAAAGTGGAATTTTTGATTGCATTCGTAATTCAACAGGCTTAACAGTTTTTAGGATTTCAGGTTTGCAATGTTTCCACTGGATTCTATTATGTATGAGGGTATAGTATTGGCATTTAATCAAGCACACCAACCCCTCTCTATCTCGGATTTGTCAATTATGTTATGGTCGAAGTACTACTCATAGTCACTTGATCGAATTGGGAGAAGCAGTAGGTATTATTGTAGGTCAATCCATTGGGGAACGAGGAACTCAACTAACACTAAGGACTTTTCAGACCAGGGGGTGGGGGTATTTACTGGTGATATTACAGAACATGTATGGACCTTGATGTTGGTTGTGCCAATTGTTCAAATTGATGTGGGTGGCCTCAAAACTAGTTTTTGAAGAATGTAGCCTATTTATTGATGTACTTTGGTTCAGATATGGATTGCACTCGGTGCTATTTTGGTTGTATGCAGTGTTACTTGCTATATGCATGAGAAACTTTGCATATTTGTGTATAATGGTTTGAATTCTCATGGATGCACACACACACACATTTCAGAATTTGAATATTTTATGTATAATTTGGTCGAATGGTTTTGTGATCTGATTTTTTTTTTCCGATTTTTGTCCGGTTTCGGTTCCTGGGGTCGACCAGTTCGATCAACGGTCCGGTTTTGATAACATTGGTCACCACTAGTAAATCTACCATGATAAACAGTATAGCCTGCTGATTGTAAGTCCTTGGTTCAGTTATTAACTTCATGCTGTTCACAAGAAGAGTGCTTAATTGCTTTCTGCCCTATGACCCCATATGCCCAACTTTTCACTAGGCACTTATCCTACCTTCAACCACCTAAAAAATCCCTTAAAATTTTCATTTCATTTTGCTGCCTGTATGTCTGAAATAAAAGCATTTAAATCATAAATTTATCACTTTAGTTAATCTTGTTTATTATTAATCAAATCTGGAATTTACAGCAGAGATTTATCATAACAAAACAGATTTAGTTCAACCCGAATTCCTCCTCTGGATGCTTGTTTAGTGGGCTGTTTGGTCTCCCGAATAAATCTAGAAATTACATTATTGAAGACCACATAATCAAGATCTGCATTAAGTCTAACAAACTCTTTGAAATCCTAAACCTTACCTTAGCCTTCGTGTCTCTAAGGTGTTCCCCCTTGAGTCACTGAGAGAACCAACGTAAAGAGTGGGAAAGGGTTATCTAGGTGACAATGGATAACCTCTATGAGTTGCTCTTAGGTCTTCACCTTGTGTGTTTGGTCTTTAACACTGTAGGTGAGTTTTTGAGAAGTAACAATCTCGAATCATCTTTGCATGTGAGGTGCCTGACATAGATATACCCAAGCTTACTTTGCACTTACCTCCTGACTTGTTATCTGTCCATACCAATCCATCAGGGAGGTCTTTCAACCTTATGAAGATTGATTTGAGTGCCTCTACATAAGAGTTCCACTCATTTGCCCATCCTCCTTCCAGCCTTAAGAGGTTTGCTTCTTTCCTTGGAGATGACCACCAGTCAGTGATGTTCCTATCATAGATGTATGAAAGATAATGAAGTAATCGGGACAGTAGGTGATATAAAAGGTCAAGAGAAGGTCTTTGGTTGCCTTCCCCTCCAACTGAGGGATCTGTCCCCAGTCTGACCTGTTCCCTATTTCCAGTGAGCCATGCAAGGTTGTCACCAATGATAGGTTATTCATCAACCATTTCTCTCAATGCTATTGAGCCACCTCCAGAATTTTTCGTTGGAGTTGTTATCCACTCTTCCTTGGAAAAGGGTTGGATGTATTTCTTGTGCATAATGTCTTGCCACAGTCTTTCTGTGAAGAGGATCCTCCAAACCCCCTTGGTAGCCATAGCTTTTGTGAAGGATGGGAGGTCCTTTAGACACCAATCTCTCTTTCTCTTAGGGTCTGATATTCTCTGCCACTGGATTAGGGACGTACACCTTTTTTCCTTGTTTCGAGCTCATATCTACCTGATTACTGTCTTCCTTATCTTATGGAGGATCCCCTTTGGAATGACGGTCATTGTCATGCAAAGGACCAATGCACAGGGATAGCTTCTATGACACTCTTAAGAAGAGTCATTCAGCACCCAAGGGGGTACTCACATTTTCTATTTACTCTCTATTTATTGTTTTACTCTAAACTCAAAACTTCAAGTATAAGCACATTCAAAATTTTGGCGCCTTTGTTAGATTTGGAGTTTGGCAAGGGAGGGATTCCTAGTTTTTGTTAGTGACAATGACAAAAACCAAGATATAAGAGGACATCCAGTAATTTGCCTATGATATATGTGGATTGTTCTCAGAGCTGAGGAAGTGAATGGTGTGAGAGGACATGACGTCTATTTGCCTTAGTGAAGATTGTGTGCACAACTTCTGATTGATCACGAGAATCATTTATGTATATGGTGTTCATGTTCTGATTGTTCACTTTAAGGTTTTGATCACATTTTTTGATAGGATGTCGTAGTCACAGGCCAAAGGAGGAATTCTTAGCAAGTCAAGGGGTCAGGATGTCTGGTGTTAATAGTTTTTTGCATGGTTTGTAATTTGTGGAACATCAAAATCAGTTACAATGCCTTGTTACTGAGAGGGAGGCTGTGGTAGAGACTGTTTTGGTAAACCTTTGTGGGATGTGGGAATTAACGAGAAGAAATACAGTTCTTTGTGGGAGCCACCAAAAGAGGAAGACCTCCTTATGTGCCAGTTTGAATAAATTTCGTTTTAATAGGAGAATACAGATCCAGTCCTCTTCAGATCACCTTAACATGATCATGGTTTGAACGATGCATCTAAAGTACTCAACCTGTGTACATAACAGTAGGAATCTGAAATTCGTGAGTTATTGGAAACTTGAAAATTAACAGGAAAACAATTACAAAGGATATTCATTCCAAAACTAACACTATAAAGCACATCCTTTGTGGCATTAAATGTTTGTGAGAGCTCATTCTGATGAATTTGTTAATTTGCTCTGATATCAAAATACTGAAACGCCGACAAAAACAAATTCATATACTTTTCAGCAGATTTCACACTACTTTCTGAAGTTATAGTTCCTGAAAATTTATTTCATAGCTATTCTGTCTACTAGTTTACTTTTCCAGCAATTGCACTATGAAAAGTGTCAGATCTAATTATATTTGCTATTAGGAGGATTTAAAATTGTGTTTTATAAACTGCCCAAGTTTAGGAAAAGACAACGTGTACATGGGTCTGAGAATACTTTCTAATGCCAGCAGCCAGAGTATTAGTTTTTTGTTTCATCATCTTATGATATTATATTTATTAATTTTTTAGTCGTGCACTGTGGATTCTATGGAACAGATTATTGATGAATGGAATCAGCAGCTTGGTCTCAAGTCTAGTAAGCATCAAACCTTTATTGAAACTCCACTTTCAAATTTTTCTTGATGATATACTCTGCTTGAGGAATTCTTGTTTCATGGATTCCTATTCATTGCAAGGCTTTAGTCCTTAATGACACTCTATTCACGTTCTCTCATTTCTCTCTTGATCATATTGGATGTGCTGTATTTATCAAGTATACCTTCTGTAAATTTTCTAATCCCCAACCCGGTTTCAAGTTTTGTCTTTCACATAGAGTTTAATGCTCAAACCCTAATGCTGCAAATAAACTTCTCATGCATAAATTGCAAATTAACTTGAAACACATGGAGATTGTACAACTTTTAACACTCATAAAATTTAAATCAGCCACACATAAAAATTTGAAGACTCGGAATTTTAGCCAAATTGGCCCAGGATAAAACCCTGGAAGGGAAAACCTGTTCAGAGAGAGATTTTATTTTCAGAGACAATTGATAAATAAATTACAGCAGTACTTATCTCCCCTTTTCCTCCTCGAAAAACATGCCGGAAACTCACTGACAGACTGCTGTACGGATGCCTTGATTTTGTGCCTGTACGGACTCACACGTGCGGGATGTATGGACTATACGAACTGTTTTCTCGATTAATGTGTCATATTTCTGTCTCAATATCTGTGCCTGAACTCTCAGCATTAAATACTGTACGTCTTCCTTGAAACTCGTGCCTGTATGGCCTGCATTAAATATCTATGACCCACCTCAAAATCTGTGCCTGTAGCAGCGTACTCAATTTCTGTGCTGTACTTTGGCCTTGAAATATGTGCTTGCTCCTGGAAGTTTGTGCTCCTTCTCAACCTTGGAAATTGTGCCAGGGTTTATCTTCTTCTCTCTCATTCTTCTCTTCTCCAAAAGTTTCATTTGGTGAATGTGAACAATAATGCCTCAATCCTAGCTTTCTCCCTTTTTGTTCATGGTACCTGTTGCTGCCTAAAACACACTTAAAAATCTTCCAACGATTAGGTATGTTCTTGAGGGGCAACTACGAGTTTAGAATCCACTGTCACCTCAATTCCTAACTCCTTCGTTTAGACCCAACTCCCAAAGGTCAAGGGGAGTAGTTCCTATTTACTAAGTTTTCAAAGCTTTTATTTTAGGAGTTAAAATTCAATTTAAACTTGATTAAGGTTATATGACAAGCAATCGTGCAATGCGCAACAAAGTATTATAATGACAATCAAACCTTCGTGAAATTAACCCAATAATGTTATAAGAATTAAACAACCAATTATTCACAATACCAGTGCCTTATCTATTGGGCTTAGAATTTACAATAAATCAATACTTGTTTAATCAATCATACAAGATACACAATGAATTGCAATGATTTGCTTTCCCAAACTTAAAACATTCAAAATTGCTAGAATTGAAATAAATGACTTGCTTGCCAAAAATCTCTAATGATGAATTATACTTGAACTTGAAATAACTTGCTTTGAAAGAAAAGAACTCGAAATTAAATAAATATGAGATTGAAACAAGAAAATTAAAATGTTTTGCAAGTAGTTCTATAAATTTTAAATGATTTTAAGGTCTCACTTTAGCTTAGGGGATTAATGTACGTTGAGAATGGAAAATTGAAAATTGATTATCCTATACTAATGTGACTACCTTAAACACTTATCTTTCAATTTGAGAGAAATTGTTGGGTGCTCAACAAACGAACACAAGGTTCCCTTCCAGCTCCACAAATCAGTCCCAAAGATTGCCGGGTGCTCAACAGGAGGACACGAAGTGCCACAAGGTTCCCAACAACCTCTAACCCTCTAGCTCCACGGATCAATCCTTATTTTCTCAACTTCCGGATAAATTGATAAAGTGCTTATTATACTAGCCAATTCAAGCTTTTGCCCTTTCTTTTCACCCAGGATCGGACGAACCGACAAGGGGAGTGAATATGGGGCAAAACTGGGGCAAGGGTTTATTGCTTAACCAAATAAATAATACTTTTATTTAAAACAAATTAAACTAGTCGAAACGATATTGCAAGGGGGAAAAGCCCTTCACATGCAAGGTGTGGGCAACAAATTAAATTACAATGCAAGAAAATGAAAGTGAACTAGCCGCACAACTCTCTTCTTAAGGAATAGGAGGGGCAAAACAAATGTACAAATGCCTTTAAAAAAAAGAGAAGAAAATCAATCCTAACCCTTTCACTCTTGTTTGCAAGGGTGAGAAAACCCAACTTCTTTGCAAGCAATGGATGGCAACTTGAAAAAAGAATTAAATTAACAACTATCCTAGCCACAGAATCTTCTTCCTAAGGAAGAGATGGGGCAAATTAATGAAGTAAAATGCTGGTAATAAATTAAGTAAGGAGATAAATTCCAGCCCCTCTTCACTTGCAATGCAATGTTGAAATATTGTAACTTCTAAGAATATTATATTTGTACTTTATTATTCAGGAGATGTTTCATTCCTCCGTGAAGACCTTATTGTATATCCGGAGATGTTTATTCCTTCGTCGGAATGTGGTAACTTTTGGGTTATTAGACTTCCCTAGTGGGGGTCGGCCTTGTATGTGTTATGTGGGTCAAAGGGTTATTAGACCACGCTAGAGGGGTCGGCCCAGTCAGTTGTAATGGGGTGTTTAACCCAGTGGTTAAAGTTGGGGCTGACCTAGTGAGTGTAAAGTCAAGTCGAAGTTGTGTATAAATAGAAGAGGTGTGTTCCTCATTTAACACACATTGCAATCCTGTATATGCTATTATTGTGAAATGGAATGTAATGCTGATATTTTCTGTCTTAGCATATTGAATATTAACATGTAAGGGTGGGCAAGCCCAACTTGCTTTGCATGCAAGGGATGGCTGAAAAATGAAGCTTAAAAATAACTTTGGAAGTAATAGAAGAATCAAGTTCAAGAGACTCTTTTGAACTTGTTACAATGAATGCATTTTCAGCACATAAGAATTGAAGGAAATGAGAGAAGGAAGATAGATTTTGACCCGTTTCTTGCAAAGGACTTGAGATGGCAGCTTGTGGATGCCCTTTACACCTAATTTTGGCCAAATTTGGGCAACATATCCCCTTGTACTGTACAAAACTTGCTAAAAACCAGCAAGCAACAAAGACAGAAAAAATGCCCAAAACCACTCTCAGACACTATTAGTGTTAAGGTACAAATATATGAAAAATTTCTAAAATTTTTGACAAGTAAACTAACACAATATTAACACTTATAAATGAAATTTGGGACAATATTAATATGAAATGTAAGTAAATATAAAATGCAGAAAATAGAAAGTTATGGGAGGAAGTTGTGATCTTTGCTCTTCCAATGTTTGAAGAAGTGAGGTATCCAACCAAGGAATTTCACTTTCCAACTAAGACAACCTACAACTTGAAAGATTTGCTTCACAAAACCAAGAAAGGTGAGTCCCAAATAATGACTTGAAAAATCACACTATTCAACCAGGAAATGCATGAACTTTTCAAATACAAGGAATAAAACTCATAAAATCTACTATATAAGTGCAATAGATCTCACCAAGTAAAGAAGTTTGCTTCTTTGGCCTCCAATGGCAAATGCAAGTAAAGGAAAATAGGAACAAGCTATCCACAATGAGCAGCATCGAGTGCCATTCTCTGGGAGAATGGAGGCACCTGGTCAGTTACCAGGATATTGACCCAATCTGGGACTGGGAACTCAGCCTGGGGCTGAGTGCCATTCTCTGGGAGAATGGAGGCACTTGGTCAGTTACCAGGATATTGACCCAGTCTGGGACTGGGAACTCAGCCTGGGGCTGAGAGCCATTCTCTGGGAGAATGGAGGCACCTGGTCAGTTACCAGGATATTGATCCAGTCTGGGACTGGAAGCTCAGCCTGGGGCTGAGAGCCATTCTCTGGGAGAATGGAGGTACCTGGTCAGTTACCAGGATTTCACTGTAAGCCCCAGACCGGGTCTGGGCAAGTGGTGTACTCCTCCACTTGGACTTGGTGACCACAGGTGGGTGAAGTAAAGCAATTAAATATCTTCCTATGATGATGTACTTGGAGTGGACATGAAGACCCTGAAGGACACCTGGATGATCTATTGAAGAACCATAGAACCCAAGCACCACTTGGCTTGGTCCATGAACCCACCAGTTAGAAGAAGAAGAAAAAATAAATATGTATTTATTTATGTATTTTGGGTCAACTCATTATTGGAGGAAAGAATAATTAAAATGATGAATGATGTAAAATATATATGTTATATATATATATATTGGAAAGTCGGCCTCAATGTTTAATGGCAAATTAATGCAAGTCGGCCTCAATGTTTAATGGCCAAATAATGCAAGTCGGCTCAATGATTAAATTAATTTTTAATGACTGAAATAAGAGGGCAGGTCGGCCCCAATAAAAGTGGAATTTATTCCACTATAAATAAAAGGTGAAAACTCATCATTCAAACACAAAAAAATTTGGGTGCTTTGAAGACAGCTCTGAGAACAGTTCGGTGGTACCAATAAGACAGTTCGGTGGTGTTAAGAAGACAGTACAGTGGTGTCATTTGATGTCTGGGTTCTCTTCATTGTAATGCTGGGTTAAATATACTTACTGCTGTGCATACTCGGCCTCTGTCAAGGGTGATTTCTTACTGCTAGCTGCTGTGTATACTCGGGCCCTGTCAAGGGTGATTTCTTACTGCTGGGTTTACTGCTGGTTTATCTCCATACTATTCTACTGCTGGGTTATCACCATACTACTCATATTGCTGGGTCATCTCCATACTGCTGATATCTCCATATTACTGTTACTGCTGGGTTCTATCACTGGTTCATGGTTCAGTATAGCTGAGTTTTTTATTCAGGGTCTGTCCCTAACTTTTTGGCAGCCATTACAGTCCCTGGAAAAGGCCACAACAGACAGTGACATGCACAGGATGATTGCACAAGGTTGAGACTGCTTCAGTTATAGCAGAACAGGGTTCTTCTTTGTAAATGAAACAATTCTAATTGTTGGAAAGGCTTGTTTAGCTTGCTGTTGTAAAACTCAGACATCTCATATTTAAGGAAGATATTCTTGCTGGGGTTTTATACCTTAAAAGGTTTTCCCTAGGGTAAACATCTGTGTTCTTGTGGTTGCATGTTGTTTTATTTTTATCTACAGTTAGCCATCTCTGCATTTTTGATATTTACAGCCTGCTACAGCTATCATTTCTTAATTTTTAACACCACCTAGTTGGCTTGGTGGTCAACAGTAACCACCTTTCTCAAAATCAATGGCCAAGATTAGATCTTGAGTCGATGAGATTTGTTATCACACTATATCTAGCTGCTGAAGTAAGGTTTCCCAACAAGGATGGTAGAGGGCGAGCAGCTAGGAAGGTGTAACCAGCAATAACCAAGTCCTCCGCTCCATGAACGGAAGTCACACCGGACAAGGCTATTGTCAATTCAGACGAGGCACGTAGCCAAGTCAGGGGGGAGACCCCACTCAACAATTAGACACCCAAACCAAAAGACGAGCAAAGCAAGACACAAGGTGAAACCTAAATGTGAGATTTCTTCCAGCCTAGTAAAATCGAGACTCTGGATAGGAAAATAGACCAAATGAAATGATCTCAGATCTGATTATGAGTGTTTAATGATAAATACTTTGAAGATTAGAAGGCTGGAAACTAAATCAGAAAATGGAAATTGACTAGAAAAGTGATTAAACAAATCTGCCTATGGGGATTGAAGCTCACTCCCCATGGGGAATTTGACTACTCAAGCATGGCAGCAGTAAATTAAGTGATTAAAACACACCTTCTAGCAATTGTAAATTGATTACTAGCTGATTTAGTACAAAAGAAATGCAAATCGGAAAGAAGTGAAGTGAAACTGCCCAAGACAGTGGTTAATCAATGAGTCAAATGGATCTAGGGCAGCAAAAAATTAGTGTTTATAATCACTTTTAGCAAACGAAACTTGATTCACTGTGGTAAAATGACGTTTTAAACACAAATCAAAAGTACCCACAACCCATCAAATTACCCAACAGCGTGATTGGCTAAAATGCCCAAGGAGGGCGAATTCAGTGGATGACCAGTGCCTAGTTCTATGGGTAAACAGGGTCGGAATTAAATGAAACTTGAAATATAGAGGTTTAAGCACATATCATTAGTGGGTTTTAAAGGACAACTGATTCTAACGGTGGAATTTTAGTATTTTAATTTTTAGGGTTTGTTTAAGTGGTTTTTGCAGCTTAACACACAGAAATGGAATTTGAAGCTATGAGACCAGCAAGAGAAGCGTACCTGGGATGAAAGAGTGTAGCTGAAATGGCTTGAAGACTAACTCCAATTCAGTAGTAGAGCGACCAACAAGTTTGTGTGAGCATTTGAGCAGTTATGTGACCAACTTTTGCCTGGATACTTGCCACACATGAGAGAAATCAGCTTATGCAGCAAATAAACAAGTAATTACAGAAAATTAATGGCTACAAATAAGGAAATTGACAAGCTAAGAGGCAAAGACAACTCCCTTGTGATTATTTCGAAGAGAAACACTAGAATGGAGCTCCCACTCCAAGTGTAGCGCCTCCCTCCAAATGGCCAATCTCCCTGCAATTTGTGTTAGTCATACAAGGGCAACAACCTCATCTAAATCACTCTACAAGCAATGGAAATCAGCTAACAATCAAGGCCATCAACATCCACACAAATTCTCTCAAGAAACCGGAAGAAGAATGTCTCAATATCACTCAAATGTCAAATGTACAATGTGCCAAGAGGGGGAGAAATGGGAGAGCATCTCTCTTAAGTAGAGAATGCCCCCTCTCAAAACCTAATTCCCTCCAAAATGGAGGGCTGGGATCAATCCCCCATCAACCAAAACGAATGGAGGAGATCTCTCCAAGAGGGGGTGCGAATTGCCCAAGTGAAGCGCACAAGTGGAGGAGGGGTCCCTTGTAGGTCCCATACAAACATCAAATAACATGCTAGGGGGTGTCTATATGGTGTTTTAGCCCCCTAGCTAATACATCAAGGTCCCACACAAGATGGAACATCCAAATCGAATTTGCCCAAGTGAAGAAAAACGCCCCCCATGGGCAATTCGTCCACCTAGGTGAGCTGGTCAAGAGAGGGCCCCACAATGCACAATATCATGTCCAAACATACCAGCATTACCTTAGAAATCACCCTTGTATTAGCCAACCTTTGATTTTGCCATTTGCCATAGTTGCCTTTGCCAAATTTTGATTTTTTCTTTAATTAACTGCTGGTTTTTATTGCTGAAGGTGTAAATTGGGCTTTTGACCCACTTATACTGCTCGGATTGTCGAACCGTCTGTTGCAATGCGATCGTGGACCCCAAAAATAGTAGATATGGTCACTTGAATGACCACGATCTATCACTTAGGCACTGTTTTCCCAAAATCCATAATTTTTAATTAAAATAGGTCATTAATGACCAATAATAATTAAAAATTTCATCGCTGCCTCAACATTTTCAAATTCTGATGCTTGGAGGTCCATATGGGACCCCAATAGAATACAAGTGACCAAAATTGAAATCTCGATCGCAATATTTTTTCGGGCCCATTTTTGGCCTGGTCAACCTCGTTTGACCAAGTCAAATCTGGTCAACATCGTGCTGGCTGAATACCTGTATGCAATATGAAGCGATAGGCTTCCTTATACATGTTAGTACATTACTAAACAATAAAATGTCAATATGGTGATAAAAAATACATAATATCTCAAAAACACGAGGCCCCTGGTGAGGTGGGCCCACCACATCCAAAAGACTCAACTGCTATGCACAACCTATAGACTTGACCACCTAGCTGACTTTGGGTGATATGGAATACAAGGTGGAGGATGAGAGATGACAAGGACAAAGATCATGCGACCCTTTGGATAACTCGGGAAAGCGGGGTCCACTGAGATAAGCATACCATGATAAAACAAGGGGAAGGGCGGTGCCTCACAAATGGGTATAGTGCAGGGAAACTGCCACTGGTCATCTAACAAGTACCTCACAACTCACATCCGTGCCTTAATAAGACTCCGTGAGGATCTTTTATAGAGCCACCAAACTGGGTGTCCAGCAAACCGTAACTTGAGACTCTAGGGGACAATCTTGAGCTTGTCCCTTGCTCCCTCTCACCTCTTTGCTCCGTAGGACTAGGTGAGGAAATAACCACTACAAAGCTGATATGTACGGTTGACCTGTGTCCATGTGTGTTTACAAACACATTGCATGGATTTTACATTTACATTTCATACTTAGCGTTTTTGGCTGGATTTTACATTTACAATAGCCTTCTTGGCTTGCTTTACAATTCTTCATTTCTTCATTTACATCAAGGCCCTTTTTGGGCTACATACATATCTCAATAGATATAATCAAGGTGCTCATACTGCAAAGTAATGGGGGTGAGCATAAATGCTTCGATGACCAATGGGGAACACTCGGTGAGGCTACACAATCCTATACTGCATTGCAACATCGGGGGCAACTGACAGGAGCAAATCCCAGGTTTGAGAGTGCATCTCACACACTAAAGAGCCGAGGCACAAAAGATAGGGAATCATGGCATACTTAGAGATCAGTGGGGAAAGGGATCCTCAAGGTCACAAATCAGAAGCTAAGTCGGGAAAAGGCCAATCATGAATGAGTCGGATGGGTGGAGAAAGTGAATGTGGGTCCAAAGTCAGCTGCCTAGGGGGACTAAGTGACCAAGTCTATACCAATAGTGGGGATGTGATCCAGTGTGCATAGACAGGAGCCTACTGAAGGGGTTGGACTAACATCACCAAGGGCTAAACACATCATAATAACAACTAGATCACCACATCAACACAATATGTAAAGTTAGTGTACTATCATGTATAAACAAATCTAATTGACAACATAAGCAATAGAACATCAAATGCTATACCTGCTGCACCATATACCTACTGCTAAAGCTGACTCTGAAACTGGATCTCAACTGAATCCGGGTAATGCATAGTAAACCAACAGTACTCTGTAGCACTCTATCCAAATATGGCTAGGCAACTGTCTCAACGGGCTTATGCAAAGCCTGGCAAGGAAGGGTGCCTCCATAGGCAATAGTGTATACATGTCTGGACAATATAATAAATCCTCTGTCCCCACTGATATGTTTGCTCGGGGCAATCTGAACAAAACTGTGTGCCTCCCCTGAAGGCATCCGATCTCTGATCTGGAAAAAAAGTATAGTATGGTCCCTGACCACACAATCTGCAGCATGGTAGCTCCAGCTAACATGGATGTGATAACAAGATCTAAGGTTCATATTAAATGCCCATTATTAACTCATTAAATGATATTTAGTGCACTTTTATCATTTAAATACATAATGAACCTTTTTAATTATTCACTCACTTTATTTCTCATGAAGTCAATGTAAAATTAGAACTATGAGCAAACTTTATAGAGTGACTTTAAAAATATAAAGTATTTTTCACTTTAATAAAGTGACTAGGGACCTCATTAATGTTTTCCACCCTTAGTCATCACAAAGATGAAAAACACTTGCCTTGGTACAAAATTTAACACTCCCTCTTACTGAGGAAAGTGTTTCTCAAAATTCCCAACTTGTCTCTGAAATGATCAAACTTGACTCTTCTTAAAGACTTTGTTAGAATGTCTGCTACTTGCTCCTCGGTAGGGTTTTTTTGTAGCTTCACTGCACTTCTCTGGACATAATCACAGATGAAGTGATATTTGATCTCAATGTGTTTTGACCTGTCGTGAGAAACTGGATTCTCTGAAAGCTTGATGCAACTTTGATTATCACAGTAAATCACTGTTGGTCTCAACTCCTGACCAAATAACCCAACCAATAACTTGCGAAGCCAAATGGCCTCATAACTGGCCTGACTAGATGCCATATATTCTGCCTCTACAGAATTGAATGCAACTGACTTCTGTTTCTGACTGAACCAAGACACTGTTGCTGAGCCCAGACTGAAACAACACCCAGATGTACTCTTTCAATCCATCACACAACCTGCCCAATTGAAATCTGTATAGCCAGTCAAACTGACTCCATTTGCTCTACTGTAGTCCAGACCAAAATCCACTTTACCACGCAAGTATCTCAACACATGTTTTGTAGCAATCCAATGAACTCTTCGAGGCTCCACCAAGAGCTGACTTAGAGTGTTCACTGCAAAACAAATATCTGGCCTAGTGTTGACCAGATACATCAAAGAACCAATGAGCTTCCGATATATTGTTGGATCTTCCAACTCTCCCTCAGAAGCATGAAGCTTCTTCCAGTTGGTGATCATAGGTGTAGTCATCGGTCTGCAATCCTGCATCTGAAATCTTTCCAGAATATCCATATTATACTTCCCTTGTCCGAGGAAGATGTGTCCCAACTCCTGCCACACCTCTAGACCCAAATAGCAGTGCATCAACCCAATGTTATTCATCTCATACTCCGATGCAAGATCTTTCTTGCATTCTGCAATGAGCCTGTCTGTACTTGTAATGATCAAGTCGTCTACATACAATACCAGAATAAGTGGATCCCCACCAACCACATTGTAGTAAAGGTTTGGAACTGCCTCAGTTTTCTAGAACCCCAACTCCTACATATATGCATCAATCCTGGAATACCAAGCTCTCAGAGCTTGCTTCAGCCCATAAAGGGCCTTCTTCAACCCGCATACATGGGACTCTCTCCCATGCACCTTGAATCCCTGTGGCTGCTCCATGTACACCTCCTCCTGTAAGACACCATTCAAAAATGTTGTCTTCACATCCATTTGATGAATTCTCCAACCCATCTCCGCAGCAATGGAGATCATTGATCCAATGGAAGAGTATCTAGCCACTGGCACAAACGTCTCATCATAATCAATTCCCTCTATCTGAGAGAAGCCTCGTGCCACAAATCGAGCTTTATACTTCTCGATGCTGCCATCCGCAACATGCTTGATTTTGTAAAGCCACTTGGAAGTCACAACTAACTTCCCCTCTGGTCTTGGAACCACCTCCCACACATCATTCTTCATGATGGAACTATACTCTTCCACCATGGAATCTCTCTAAACCTGATGTGCAACTGCCTCCTCAAAAGTAGAAGACTCAGACTCATGAAGACTAGTCACAACAACCATATAATTGGAAAATCTCTCCGGTGCTTTACTCTGTTTGACCTCCCTCTTGGGTTTTCCCACAGACTTTGTGGCTTCCTTCCAAGTTTCTCTAAGCCATCTCGGCTTTCTCTTCTCTTAAGTAGCCTCCAGTGGAGAGATCTCCTCCTGTACATCCTCATTTGACAACTGTCTACCTGAAGAAGTAGCACTTGAGGTCTGAGATCCTATAGCTGGTGTGTTAAATTTTGGTTAGGGTTAGGGTTTGATGCAAAGAACCAAAAAAATTCATATACTTCAATGCAAAATTAAATACAACAAACTAGTACTAAAGCAGAATAGTACAACAATAACAAACTAGTACTAAAGTAGAATAGTACAAATACTGAAATAGAATGCAACAAAACAATAGCGAGTGCAATAGAACACAAAATAACACAAGCACACAAGATTTATCCCGGGGAAACTCAAATAGGGAGAAAATCCCAGCAAAAGACCTTCTTTATTGTGTATGAACTGATATCCAGGTATAAACCCTTGACAGGGTGCTACAGTACACAAAATACTAGGGAGAGAGGATGATTGGGGACAAGGAGCCTTGATACTGATTGAAATTTGACTGCATGCAATTGCTAGGAGTTGGATATGAATCGCCTTGAGTTGAAGAACAAAGATCTAATGAGTGCTTGACTGATCTAGACCTGAAGGAGGCTAGATCTGAACTTTATTGCAATTTTTTGCAGTCCTGAGACGAAACTGCAGAGATGATCTTTGAGTGGCTTGATCCAAGGGTTAAATTGGTCAAACCCTAGGGTGCTCACTGGAGAAAGATGCGCTCTGGAGAGTAGATTCAATATCTACTTAACGTCTTGAAGATCTGTGCATAAAATCCTGACTTTTACCCTTCTTTGTCACTTTGCTGTAACTTGCAATTTTCTGCAGAATCCTGATGTGATAATCTTTTGCTAGATCCCTGTAGATATGTGCTTAGATCACTGAGCGCTCTTGAGAGAATGATGTGCCCAGGAGAGGCGCACTAAATGGTACTGGAATCACTTGATTTGGATACCAAATGGAGGAGTTATGAGCTCACAAAGATCTTGCTGTAGAAATCTGTGCTGGAAAATCTGCTGCAAAAATAGAACTGATGATGTGAACTGTTCTTCTTTTGTCTTTTTATGCTTTTGGCCCAGATCTTCTAGAAGGCTCCAATCCTTATCTTATTTTTGGCCTAGTCAATCTTCTAGAACCCTCAAGGGGTCATTCCCTCAAGTTGTTAACTTGTCTAGGCTAGGAGATTCGTCCCCCTAGTTCTAATTGCTCATTGACTCTTTAATACATTAATGCCTTTATAAACTTAGGCTCAACATAGGCTTCTAGCATTAATAATACATCATTACATTTCAACTAGCCTTTAGGACTAGGAACATCACATGACAACACTTGACAAGACTCAACAAAGGCTCCACAAGACTCTTACAAGGACATCTTATCAGTCTCTCAACCTGCATGGTCCACATACCTGCTTTTACATCATATACTTTACACTCAATACATCAATAAGAAGGTCTTTCCCATGTGGTCATTTGGCTCTACAAATTGTTCAGTTACTGGAGTAAATCAAGCTAGGAGGGTCCAGGTCCTAGGAGATCACATCACAGCAAGATAAGGACGCCATCACACATACCAGTCTAGCTCACAAGACTTTTACTTACATCCTAACTCTTGCTAGACTGTGCCTTGATTGTTGCTATAAAGATCGCAAGGCTTTGCCTTGGATTTTGCTCATGGCTCACCATCCTTGGATTTTGCACATGGCTCACCAGACATCTAATCAACAGCTCAGCATCTTGACTCTTGTCAAGGCTCACAAGGCTTTTACTTTCACCTTGACTTTTGCCACATGGCTCACCAGACATCTAATCAACAGCTCAGCATCTTGACTCTTGTCAAGGCTCACAAGGCTTTTACTTTCACCTTGACTTTTGCCACGACTCACAGGATTTGTTGATTCTCCAAATCTTCCTGGCTAGCCTCAAGGTGGCCATTTAAGGCCTCTCATTGGAGAATGACTTCTAATACTGCTATTTTCAACACTCCCTCTCAGCGAGGAAGGTATTCGCAGCAACTCCAAGCTTGCTTATCATGTGCAAAAATTGTTTGGGTGGCAAGGGCTTGGTCAGGATATCTGCTACCTGCTCTTTTGTTGCTATGTACTGTAGCTTGATAATATTTCTTTGGACCATTTCTCTGACATAATGATACTTCATGTCAATGTGCTTTGTCCTTCCATGAAAAACAAGATTTTCTACTAGCTTTAAGCAACTTTGATTATCACAATGAATAACTGTGGTCTCTAGTCGATTTCCATACAACCCAGAAATTAACTTTTTGAGCCAAACTTCTTCCCTACATGCATCACTTGCTGCAATATACTTAGCTTTTGTTGTGCTATGGGCAACAGACCCCTGTTTTCTGTTGGACTAGGAGATCATAGCTGATCCAAGACTGAAGTGGTAACCTGTTGTGCTATTTTTGTCTACTAGACTTCCAGCCCAGTCAGAATCTGCATAACCATGCAGAAATATGCCACCACTAGATAAGTATCTTAGACCACAAGTGATGGTCTTCCTGGAATAGTCATCAGTGAAAGTGACACAATAACTGTAACCATTGAACGAATGAACACTTATCG
This sequence comes from Larix kaempferi, assembly GCA_027924585.1. Classification (NCBI taxonomy): domain Eukaryota; kingdom Viridiplantae; phylum Streptophyta; class Pinopsida; order Pinales; family Pinaceae; genus Larix; species Larix kaempferi. Next base: position 1,859,051 of record BSBM01000243.1, on the reverse strand, counting down.
GTCCGCATACATCTGAATGCACCAAGTGCAAGGCCCCCTTAGACTTGTGCTCACTATGTGGAAAAGGTCTCCTGATGTTCTTCCCCAACGCACAACCCTTGCAGTGGTTGTGCTTCTCCTCCTGTACTGAAGGAACTCCGATAACTGCCTGTCTCAGATGCCTTAGTGCACCATGATGTAAGTGCGGCATCCTCCTATGCCATAACTTGCCATCACTACTGCTGCTACTAACCAGAGCCTTTGCCGGCTCAAACTGTAGTCTGTAAACCTTCCCACTTCGAACCCCAATCATCCTATCCAATCTCTGATCTAACCCATCTGGCTTGATATTTACTTTCCTATCCCGAAAAGTCACCAAAAAACCCTTGTCTTCTAGTGTGGAAATTGATGTGAGATTCTTCGTCATCCCTGGAACATAACACATCAGCAAATCTGTTGGGTTTGCCAGACTCCCTCTAAAACGAAACAGTACCAACACCCTGCGCCTGATACCGCGCATCATCTCCTAATTCAATATGGAGATTCACTCCACCCTCCTGCAAGCTCTTGAAGAACGACCTATGTCCTGTCATGTGACAAGATGCACTGCTGTCCACATACTAGATACTGCGGTCGACGGAACTTGCTATGCAAGCTATCAAGCAAAAGTCTTCATCAAAACTTTTGCTGCAGTCGTCCACCTTGGCAGAACCTACCATCTGTCTGTTCTTCTTCTTCTTCCTCTCTGGGCACTGGGAAGCAAAGTGTCCATGTTTGTGACAAATGAAGCACTTGACTTTGGTCATGTTGATGTTCTTCTTGCTACCCTTCTTATTCTTTGCCTTCCCCTTATGTTTGCTTGTTAGGGCTAGAGCCTCTTCTGCCACGATTTGTGTGGCACCGCTGAATGAAGCTGAACCTTGACCCATCCGGGTCTGTTCCTGTGCGAAGTCATCCCACAATCTCTGCTAGTGAGGAAGCTTCTCCCTAGCCACCACGCCTTTGACAAAGATGTCCCATGGTTTAGAGAAACCATTGAGGGCTATGCGAACTAGCTCCTCATCCTTAGTCTTGGAGCCCACTGCTCCAAGCTCATCCCTGATCTGTGTGGGTCTTGTAAGATAAGGCACTGTTATCACCTAAGATGTAGTTACCCCTATGGATAGATCCAGTCATGGATGGCAATAGGGAAGGGCAACTCAAAAGGTGCAACCACGATCACCTCGACCTCCAATATATGGTTGTCACGCCAGTCGAGGCAACCTTCACTTTATGTTATCTAGCCCAGACAACAAAGGGGGAGACCCGATCTACTCCCGACAGGAGAGATCAAAACCAAGACACCAAATCAGGGTATTTCTAAGTGAAGTTAAGTGTATGGTTTATCCTAGACCTTATAGGTTGAAGTCACAAGCCAAGTGAGGGGTTCAATAGGTATAGCTTTGGTTCGTAGTTGAAGTGAAAGTGACTTGTAATGTTTAAAGTGAGATCTAGGGCTAGTGTACTAGGTCAATGTCAAAAGATTCACTGCCTTGGGTACCGTGTCCAATGCAGGATAGTTAAAGGTTGTATTGGGGCTAACTAGTACATGAGACAAGGTTGACCATAGTTCATGATGTCCTTAAAGGTATAGTTTACCATGCAAAAGTCAAACCACAAGTCAATCCAACATTCTAGGAAAGTTGAGTTAACTTGGAGAGAGGCCAGTTTCTTGGGAATTGGGAAGTGGAGTCAAAGTAAGGTTGACTTGAGGTTTAGGACTCCTAGAACATGAGATAAGTGGACAGTGCAGTTCTTGATGGATAAATGTGTCTAGATCTAGGTTTGACCCAAGTGGACCACAAGCCCTAAAAACAAGGAATGCAGTCCCCAAGGCAAGATTTGACAAAGTGACAGTCTAGACCTAGGTTTTGAATTATTCCGGTTCCGGATCCGCAAGAATCTCAAGTACCCAGTTCCTCGAAGTGAGTGAACTCACTTCTCCAAGGTGGTGCGACTTTCCCTAAGGAGGCTTCAATTCGGGTTTAGGTGGGTCAAATCATGTCGGATGGCATCCAAACTTTAGATCCGGGTAGATCAGTCAAGTAGGGGTATGGATCTATAATTTCGTGGCAATCCACCGGTTAGATCTTTGTAGATCTGAGTTTAAGTGTTCCAAGTGGTCCAAAATGGGGATTAAATCCCTTAAAATGTGGAATGGGGCCCACAAGGTGAATTTCAAGAAAGGGACAACCTGGGTGTATGTTATTTGATGTGTAGATGTCAAATCAAGTGGAATCTCAAACACCCATCGCTTAGATCTAGGTCAACCTGCTCAAATGATGAAGTGCGCCTTCCTTGGGAGAAGCTAGGTTGGCTTGGGAGAGGGGTCAAATGGAAGCCAATCCTCACCAAACTATAGATCCGGGATGCCGTGGATGCTATAGAGGTGGGTTTTCAATATCATGCCCAACAACCCACTAGATCTCAGTAGATCTAAGAAAATGCAAAATTGGGGTTTTAATTAATTAGGGTTTTAAGAGTTTTTGACAATTGGATAGACTATGGAGATAGAACTTACCTTGAGATCATACCTGAATGATGTGGTTGAGATGCCTTGATGTTGAGGAAGATTCCCGCAGAGATCAAATGAGAGATTGTTGATTTGCTTGCCAAGTTGATGCCCTAGTCCACAAGTGCGCCTTCCTCTACCTGTCAAACCAAGGAATGAAATTCAATCAGTAAGATCAAGTATGGAAGAAATACAAGCGAAATGCAAATAGTAACATGAAATAGAAGGTCCTGGGACAGTAATACTCCCTGTTACCAACGAAGAGCTCCAAAGAAGAAGTAGGGAGAGTCTTCCCCTACCAATACCTCCTCCTCCAAGCAAATCGGCCTCCACCTGTAGATGCAAAATCGTGGTACAATAGATATGGCAAACAAGATCTCCAATAACTCAGTGCAAAGGAAGAACCAACGAACGAACACCAAAAACATTCACCACAACATTGGAGATAGATGCAATAATAATTTTCTATTCCAATAATCCAGAGCCAAAAGTCCTTTTACAATGAGAAGCTCTCTCCTTTAAATAGGAAGGAGAGGCACCAAAACCCTAACCACTTTTTGAATGAGTGGCTAAGATTAAAAGATACAAATGTCTAATCAATGGTTGAGATGAGCTCAACAACATAATACATGGATCACACATAAAATATACATAAGTGGACAAAGTCGCCCTAGGAGAGGGGAGTCCCACCGAATCATGATGACAAAATATCATAAGAGGCTCATGGTGGGTCCAAGGGGTAATTTTATCCCTCCTTGGTCAATCCCCATGGCACAACAACCAATAAATAATCATGAAAGTACCAAATCGTGCCTCCAATGTGAAGTCGTGGTCCTCCAAGGTGAAGTCGTGGTCCTCAAAAAGACCCCAAAAATCCACAGAAAGTGCCATAAGTGATGGATGCGGGCCCCGATGAAGCTGAAACTGCAGGAGGAGGTGTGGAAGGTCCCGATCTATCATCACTGATCATCCCATGCCATAACTTTGCCTCAGTAGCCCAAATCGATTTCCCCAATAGCCATTTCTACCAATCCTGAAATGCCTCGGGAAACGTGAAACTGCCCAAACTGCCTCCTGGAGTGATGGCGCTGTCAAGGTGAGGGTGCCAATGTGTCCGGGAGGGGGGTAATATGGTAAAAACAAGTGGCTGGACCACCCCCTCCATCATCAGCGCCCTAGGTCAACCGGATAAAAGTCATCTCTGCTCCGACAGGGCCTCCAATAGACCAAAACTGCACTAGGACAGCCTACTGAGGCTAAATCATCACTGTAAGTGCCCGGAACTGAAAACAAGCTGTCCCATTGGACTCAGAAGGTCCAAATCCATCCAAGATGTGTACTCATACACCATATGAATCTCTGCATGATCAAAATAAATATCCAATGTACCGGAACAAGGCCCATAATAATGATCTGTAAATGACCAAACACTGCTGTATCCCAAGAATCATCATCATAACCCTGTAGCTGCTGCCTAGAATCATCCTGTATGTGTACATAGACCATATATCATCTATCCATATCATCATAAGGTCCAACATCTCATGTCTCATGGTCCTCCATGGTCAAACTAGGTCTAACCAAGACCAAATACAACTCAGACTACCATCCATAGCTGCTGCAAGGTGTCACGGTTAATACATGCTTTACAATTTATTCAAATAGCTACTAAACACAGAGTAATCATGACTGGCGATCTAAATCCAAATATATAGTGTCGTTAATTATTATTATTACTCAGACTAGACTTTCAGGACCATACTCACTTCATAGTTGTGATCAATTTGCTAGTGAAGGGTGAAGGCTTAAATTAACTGGCTAGGCTAAGGGATGACTTGACTGACTTGACTTTGTGACACTTCGGCAAGGGAACGGGAATACACCATAGCATATACTGAATGAGCAATAACACAGGGAAAGGCGGTGTCTCACAAATGGATGAGTTGTTTAAAGAGGGTTTATTCACCTTCACAGATGCGCACAATCCATAATACAAGCAAGGCCAGCAATTGTTTAGATATAACATTTAAGTTCCATTGCTTTTTGGGCCTGAGGTTTCCACAGCCTTGATCTATGTGTGTTTACAAACACATTGCATAGATTTACATTTATTTTTAGGCTTTCTGCTGCAGGTGTGTTTTTAAGGCACTTGTTTACCTGAGCACTTCTAGGTGTGTCATGGACAGCTTGTTTACCTAGGTATTTATTTTTCCAAAAGATATAACATTTTATTTTTCATGGCCATTTTCATTTGGCATTTCTTTCATATACAAAATATAGCATTTGATTTTTCCAGATTTTGTATTGATGGCAGCACTAAAAGTTTCAGGTTTAGCCAACACAACTTTAGTGACTAGGGGGAATTCTCAAGGAACTCCAACTCACCATAGGTAAGTTCTGTCACCAACTCAGAGCCGAGACACAATAAACAGGGAAGCTCATCCAACACAGAGGCTACAGTGGGGAAGGGTCCTCCATGTCACTAGTCAAGTAGCAAATCAGGGTAATAATCTAAAAGGTAGGCCACGGATGGATGAAGACAATGAAATGATGGAGCCAACACTAGCAAGCCAGAGTATGGTGTAATGATCACCTCTATTCTCCCTAAGGAGGGTATGTACCAATGAGTATGAATAGTGAACTTCTAAGTCTGAGTAGGGACAATATAATATAAATAATAGGTCAACCAGGTCCATGTATCTATATGATCGCCAGATCATGACACTAAGTGCTAAGACATGCTATAAGAATAAGTATAAAAGCAATCTAACCATAACATAATAATATACCTGCTGAGTCATATACCTGAATGCACATCAACCTGTACCATCATCTGTCCTCTGGAACTGCTGCTGTAACTCTGGGCGCTACTGTCTGCTCTGTACCAATGGCATAATGGCTATATCGGGCATCTCTCTGAGTGTCCTGAAACTCAGTCATGGCATGGGGAATATAACTGCTGTCCACAATCTGATAGTGATCCGATCTAGATGCTCATCTCGGCATCTCAAATGCAAGGGAACTGGCTGAATAGTGTACTGGAATGAGAAAAATAATGTATGGTAGCCCGGCTACTATATATGTGATAACAGGCACCACTCCTTCTCCCTTGGCCATCTTGGTACTACGCAATCTCTCTTGTAGTACCTTCTTTCGGTTTTCGTTCTTGCTTTGGTAGAGACTCTCCAAAGCTTTCCACATCTCTAATGCGGACTTCTTCCCAGACAAATGAGGGATTATATGGTCCTTCATCCCATCCAAGATGATCAACATAGCTCTGGAATCTATCTTCTTCCACCTTGCTAACTCTGCCGGGTCTGTGGGAGCCACCTTCTGATCATGAATGTGCTCATCAGCATCACTAACATCCAGGATCCTGGTGATCCTCTCTTTCCAAGTAGGAAAGTTCTGTGCCCCCTGGAGTCTATCTTCAACTCTCAATTGTACGGCCATAATGAATAGTACCTATAAACCCTTGGATAGATATGCCAATGATCTATCCAACCAACCTGCTGCTTCCTCTCAGTCTGCTCAGAAGAGCTCTGATACCATGTAAATTTCCTTAAAATCCACTCTAGGGCTAGAGTATGCTGGATTAATTACCAAACCCAAATTGTTATTGTTAACCACACATGGATTTCTTCCCCAAAATAAAATGCAGCGGAAATAGAACACTGAGATAAATATCAATCACACAATAGACACAAATCTTTTTGGGTATAAACCCCCAGACAAAACCCAAGATGGGAAAACCGGTGCAGCAGTTTGAGAAGATATTTTATTAAGAAAAAAAATGGAACAATACAATTCAGAAAATCGATTTATGCCCAACCCGGCATAATCGAACCTCTACAACTCACTGAGAAAACCTTGCTGGTTTGTACGGCCTTCTGCGCAGCTGTACGACCTGTTGTTGTTGCTATACGGAATCCGTACGACCCACACGTGCGCGTTGCTGTACGACCTGTACGGATGCTGTACGATTGCTGTACGGAATGCCTCTGTAGATCAAACTGACCCTCTCCTTGTTAATGTAATTGTAACTTCGGAAGATATTCACTTGTATTTTATATTGTTATTATTATTGTATTTTATTTGCACCTCCGACGAAGATGTTTATTCCTCCGGTCGGGGATGTCATTATTACATTTGGTCATGTAAAGTCATTGAGGTAAATCCTCCTTTGTAAGTCAGGGCAATAGATCCCCCTAGAGTTAGTTAGATTAGGGTTATTGAGTCCCCTAGAGAAGTCCTCCCAGTCAGGTTTAGATGGGGCCGACCTAGCTAGTGAAAAGGTCAAGTGAAAGTTAAAGTATAAATAGAGAGTGGAGCTCTCTCATTTGAACACACACTCACTCACACAAGTTCGCATAAGTGAGAGAGAGGACAAGTTCGCATAGGAGAAAGAAAGAGGAGTTGCAGAAGACCATCTTTGTTTTGGGGTTTTACTTTTGTGATATTGTATTGGTGACGATTCTATCTCTAAGGAAGTTGCGGGGTTTTCTCCTTTATGGTTTCCTCGAGGAAAATCTGTCTATTGTGTTATCCTGTGCATGTTATTCTTTCAGTTAAGATCCTAGATAAATATTGATTAAAAGTAGAAAATCTAACATGGTATCAGAGCTAACATGAAAAGAAGACATTGTGCAGCTACAGATGCTAGGGCTTCTTAATTTTTGGACTTCTCTCCATAGATCATCAACGAAAAGAGGCTAGGCTAACTCGCCCTAGGAGGGCGCATCTTTCTGTCGAAGCAGAACTTGATTTCGAGAATTTTCATTTTTTGGCTCGTTACTACTGCCGGAGGAAAACTAGGGCATCGGATATTGAGTTTTTGTTCACTGATTTGGGGAAGTGAGTACATTGGGCAACTCGCCTTGAGGAGGCGCATCTATTTGTCCAATCAGAAGTTCCAAATTCCAAGTTGGAAAATTAGGGTTTCTCTGACAAACCCTAGGGCCAGCCAGCTCCAGAACCAGTTTTGGCAAGTGCAATCCTATACTTCCATGCTCGGAAGTTATCAGCCCCTTCAAGCTTATCCTCAAGCTTGGTGTGGTGAGACATCTTGAATGAGAACTTCAAATGGAAATAGCAAAGCTTTTAGGTCTTACCACTTTGAGATGCCAAAACTGGTTCTGGAGTTGGCTGGCCCTAGGGTTTCTTAGAGCAAAGCTTTTAGGTCTTACCATGCGGTCTTACTTTACAAGGGTCTCTCAGATCAAGGAGCAACTTGAAGCTGTGGGAGAAAATGTAGAAGATGGAGAAATTGTGATGACCACCTTGAATGGTCTCCCAAGATCATGGGATTCATTCATTCAAGGGATTTGTGCTAGAAAGAAGTTAATCACATTCAGTAGGTTGTGGGAAGAATGCTCACTAGAAGAAGCTCGACTTGTAGCTCGAGAAGAGAAGATGGGAGCAAACGATGATGAAGCTCTCACAACACACTCCAAGAGGAATAATAACAAGAGGGAGCACCATCATAGTAAGAGGGACAAACACTACCACCAAAGTTAGAGGGATAACTTTAGAAGATCCAATAGAGATCTATCTAATATTAGATGCTATACTTGTGATGAGAAGGGACACTACTGCAAGAATTGTCCCAAAAAAAAAGTGGCTCGCACAACAAGAAGAACAACAAGAAAAGGCAGCATGCTCACACCGCAGAAGATGATGAACCTCCAAGGAAGAGAGCCAGAGAAGAAAGTGATCAATCTTCAAGTGACGAAGAGTATGTCCTGATATCAGCACTTACGGGCACTATCACACATGGAAGTAATGATTGGCTTGTACACAGTGGAGCTTCCAAGCATATCACAGGATATAAAGAATCCTTCATAAACCTGTGTGAGCATGAGTCACCTCACAAGGTGAAGCTTGGGGATGATTACCAATACTCCATAAAAGGAAGTGGAGAAGCTTCTTACAAGCTAGACTCTAGGAAATCTCTGAAGATGAAGGATGTCCTATATGTTCCAGGACTAAAGAAGAACCTTCTCTCCATATCAGCACTATATGCAAAAGGTATGAGGGTTGCATTTGTTGATGGCCAAGTCCTAATGTGGCCAAAGGGAAAGACTATAGATGATGCAGTTGTGATTGGAGAGCAAGAGGGAGGTTTATACAAATTGAAGGGCCAACTTGAACAAGCCTTGGTCCATGACTCCATGGAGCCAAGTGAATTATGGCATAGAAGGCTTGCACATGTGCATTATAGGGCACTACCCATTGCAAGCAAAGCAGTTGAAGGACTTCCAAAAATCCAATCAAAGCATGAAGACGTTTGCAAAGGATGTTCAAAGGGAAAGAACGTGAAGAAGGCATTTCCAAGTAGTGAGAGCAAAGCGAAAGGAATATTGGAAATCATCCACTCCGATGTATGCCGTCCTATGTCATCTAGTTCATTGAGTGGGTATGTATATTAAGTTTCATTTATTGATGACTTTTCCCGCAAGACTTGGATATACTTCTTGAAGAGAAAAGATGAAGTATTCAACAAGTTCAAGGAATTCAAAGCCTTGATAGAAAACCACACGGAGAAAAGAATAAAAACTTTTCGATTAGATAATGGCGGAGAGTTCACATTGGAAGATTTCAAGAACTTATGCAGAGAGTCTGGGATTAAGAGGGAGTTGACTACCCTGTACAATCCACAACAGAATGGAGTTGCAGAAAGAAAGAATAGATCAATAATGGAAGCAACAAGAGCAATGCTTCATGACCAGGATCTTTCGATGCACCGATGGGCAGAAGCTGCAAGGACAACTGTGTATGTACATAATAGTACTCCTCATAGAGCACAAGACAACAAGAGTCTAGAAGAAGTGTTCTCCGGCGAGAAACTAGAAGTCAGCCATCTCAGCATATTTGGCTGCCCAGTGTACATACACATTCCGAAGGAGAAGAGGATGAAGCTAGATCCTTCAGGAAAGAAGTGTATATTCGTAGGATACAGTGAAAGCTCGAAGGCTTACCGAATATATATTTCCCAGGATTCAAGAAGATCAACATCAACAGGGACGTGACATTTGACGAAGACTTAGCCTACAACAAATCCAGAAAGTTACTTATTGAAGACACTAAAGAACCTGAAGTTCCCAGGATCAGGGATGCAGTAATGGAAGAAGCAATTCCAGAAGATCACGAAGACCGCGAGATGGAAGAACCAAAAGAACTTGTAGATCCACCTCGTGAGAAGAACTCCCACAAGAGGAAACCATAATGGGTACGAGAGGCAATACAAGATGCAAAGAAGTATGGCGCTCCAGAGGGGATGCACAGAGAAAGCAAGAGACCTAGGCCATACTCCAGCTATGTAGCCCTGTTGTGTGACATCATTGACAAAGAATCTGCCAACTATGAGGAAGCGACATAGAAGAAAGAATGGAAGGATGCCATGATCGAGGAGTACTAGTCGATCATGAAGAATGATGTCTGGGAGGTAGTTCCGAGACCTGAAGGGAAGTTTGTTGTGACTTCCAAGTGGATCTACAAGATCAAGCATGCTGCAGATGGCGGCATAGAGAAACACAAGGCGAGATTTGTGGCGCTTGGCTTCTCCCAGAAGGAAGGCATAGATTAGGAGGAGACATTTGCACTTGTAGCCAGATACACTTCCATCGGATCAGTACTTGCATTGGCTGCAGTGATGAAATGGAAAGTACACCATATGGATGTCAAGACAACATTCTTGAATGGTGTAGTAGAGGAGGAAGTGTATGTGGAGCAGCAACTCGGATTTGAGACACATGACAGGCGAACTCATGTGTGCAAATTGAGAAGGCCTTGTACGGATTGAAATAGGCACCCAGGATGTGGTACGATAGGATGGATAGTTTCCTAATGAGCTTGGGATTTACCAAGAGTAAAGCAGATTCCATCCTTTATTACAAGGTTGAAGTGGGAAATCTAGTGATACTTCTACTTTATGTAGATTACCTGTTTGTAACAGAAGAGGATGGACTCATTGCAAATACGAACAGGAAACTTGCCGCAGAGTTCAAGATGAAGGACTTGGGGATGATGCACTATTTCCTAGGCATGGAGGTGTGGCAGAATGCGAATGGGATCTTCCTTGGACAAGGGAAGTATGCAGTGGAGATTCTAAAGAGGTTCGGAATGATGGACTGGAAGGCTATGGCCACACCTATGACATCGAACTTGAAGCTACTGTGTGATGCTTAATCAGAGTCAGTTGATGCCACGATGTATCGTCAGATGATTGGGTCATTGATGTACCTGACGAATACAAGACCAAACATATGCTTTGCTGTGAACACATTGAGTCATGACGGATCCGAGACATGTTCACCTGATTGCTGCAAAGCATATATTGGGGTACCTGAATGGTACAGTTGATTATGGGCTCAAGTATGACACAAATCATAAGATTTACGTGCAGGGTTATGTTGATTCGGATTGGGCAGGCAGTGCCGTAGATAGGAAGAGCACTTCGGGATGCTGCTTCAGTATGGGATCCGGTATGATCTCCTGGTTTATCAGGAAGCAGTCGTGTGTGGCATTGAGTACAACCGAAGCAAAGTATCTTGCAGCTTGTTCGGCTAGTTGTGAGGCAGTATGGCTTAGGAAGCTACTGTTTGATTTGTTTGATCTCCAGTTAGAGGCGACTTGTATATTTTGTGACAACCAGAGTTGTGTGAAGTTGTCGGAGAACCCGGTGTTCCATGACAAGTCGAAGCATATTGAGATCAAGTACTACTATATCAGGGATATGGTGCAGAGAGGAGCAGTGAAGCTCCAGTATATTGCGACGAACTAGCAGATAGCCAATGTGTTGACCAAGCCGCTAGCCAGAGTGAAGTTCGAGTACTTCAGAGAGAAGCTTGGTGTTCTCCAGATCGAGGTTCCTTCCAAGAGGAAGTGATGAGTCTGGAAGACGCAGATGCACATGGGCCATTCTCGCATAGTGGTAGGTTCGTGCCTCCTATGTTGGTAGAGATGTAAGGGTCGGGCTATTCTCGCATAGTGGTAGGTTCGTGCCTCCTATGTTGGTAGATGTAAGGGCCGAGCCATTCTCGCATGGTAGTAAGTTCGTGCCTCCCATGTTGGTGGATGTAAGGGTTGAGCCATTCCCGCATGGTGGTAGGTTTGTGCTTTTCATGTTGGTAGATTTAAGGGCTGGGTCTCGCATGGTGGTAGGTTTGTGCCTCCCATGCTGATAGACGAGGTCTTGTATGGTGGTAGGTTTGTGCCTCCCATACTGGAGACGTCCACCGGTCATAAGACACTGTGTGTGTGCCTAGGCAAGATCTCACATGGTGGTAGGTTCGTGCCTCCCATGCTGGTAGACGTGGGTTGACCGTTGTGGGACATGTGATGTGCATCTGTGCTGTGCTCCGTGTGATGATGAGATGATCTGAAGACGATGAGGCAACAATAGGAGACGCAGGTGTTTACAGATGCAATGGAATGACTGGTCTTGGGCTGTACCTAATTGATGGCTTGCTCGCAGAGATGATGAAGACCTACATGAGGGCTAGGCCTACATCTAGCATGAAAAAGGGCTGGCGTTGTAGAGCTTCCTATGACGAGTAGATTCGAGAGATGTCAGCAATCGATGATCGACATGATGAGGATTGCAGCAGCAGCGACGATGATGATGTTCCAGCATTGAAGATGATCCAATGATAAAGACTTGTGTCCAGATGTGTTGATGATTGTGTCAAGAGAATACCTTCCTAGTTAAGAGAGAGTGTAAATCTAATTGTAACTTCAGAAGATACTCACTTGTATTTTATATTGTTATTATTATTGTATTTTATTTGTACCTCCGACGAAGATGTTTATTCCTTCGGTCAGTGATGTCATTATTACATTTGGTCATGTAAAGTCATTGAGGTAAATCCTCCTTTGTAAGTCGGGGCAATAGACCCCCCTAGAGTCAGTTATATTAGGTTTATTGAGTCCCCTAGAGAAGTCGGCCCAGTCAGGTTTAGCTAGGGCCGACCTAGCTAGTGAAAACTGAAAAGGTTAAGTGAAAGTTAAAGTATAAATAGAGAGTGGAGCTCTCTCATTTGAACACACACTCACTCACACAATTTTGCATAAGTGAGAGAGAGAGGACAAGTTCGCATAGGAGAAAGAAAGAGGAGCTGCAGAAGACCATCTTTGTTTTGGGTTTTACTTTTTTGATATTGTATTGGTGATGATTCTATATTTGAGGAGGTTGCGGGGTTTTCTCCTTTATGGTTCCCTGAGGAAATTCAGTTAAGATCCTAGATAAATATTGATTAAAAGTAGAAAATCTAACACTCCTCTGCGAATCTGTACGGTTTGCTCTTTGCCTTGATGCTCTGTCGATCTCTGAATCTCTGCTCCTCTGTCTTCTCTGCAAAACTCCATTTCAGACTTTTCCTCTCACTCTTCGGCTGACAGCTATGAGTGAGAATATCTCTATTGGAATGTGTGTGTGTCCTCTCCACCAATTGATCCTCCTTTTAACTCATTGGCTAAGCGAAAAACCTAATCTCACTACGGATCAATGGATGAGATCCTCCGATGAGATCAATGGCCAAGATTAGATTAGCCATTACTTAAATATTTTTCACTTTCACTTTATAAAAAAGTGTCCCATTAAGTCAATTAATAATTAGATCACTTTAATATATCTTCCAAAGTAAAACTTAGGAAGGATACATTAAATACAATTTGGCTTCTTCATTTAAGTCTTCTGCATGCAAGGACACATGCAATGCAGGAAGACCTTCCTTGATGTTACTTTTTAACACTGGAGGTCTCCTAAGGAGGGTGCATCTATCTGTGGAGTCATATTTCAATTTTGACCTAATTTTTGAGTCTAGGGTTTCTTAATCAGATTTCAGATTTCTGTCAAGATGGTGTACAGTCCTAGAGTAGGAGACATGTTGGATGATGTTGAGATTGCAAATGAACTCCAGTATTCTTTTGTCTTCTCTCTTAATGGCACCAATACAAACAATAGTGATACCTAGTCAGTGGACAATGATGCTTCCAGACACATGACAGTTCAAGAACAGAAGAAGGATCTTTCAAAAGTCAAATGCATCAGTTGTCATAAATTTGGTCACTTTGCTTATCAATGTCCTCAAAAGAAAGGAAAAGGTAGAAGAAATTTTGAAAAGGGAAATACAGGTGGAAGATCAGCTCCAGTTCAATGTCATAAATTCATATCCCGATTCAATGTTACAAAAATACCTAGAGAAAGTGTGGACATAATGCTTGGTGCATCATAGATGGAATCTTTAGGAACCTCCATCTTAAACATAAAAAATAATTTTTTGTCCTATAAAAAGAAAATGATAACATTGCAAGATGTCAGCATGAAGTCAGATTCAGAATCTCTTTTATCAAAAGACCTTAAAGATATCTAAAAAATGATCCTACAAGATAATAAGAAGTTAGTGCAATTAATGGAAAAAGAAGTTAAAAAAGTCATCGTTGATGAAGTCGAATAAATTTCTCGCCTTAAGAATCATAGTAAAAACTTGATTGCACATATTAAGAAGTTAAAAAATGACAAAAAATCGCTATAGAACAAGTTAGAGCAACTTATTGAAAAGGAAGCATTGCTTAATAAAGGAACAATGATCGAATCTATGGAACTAGAGCAGTCATTGGACTTAAAAACCCAAGTCCATGGACAAAGGAAGCAATACAGATCAGTCAACATCAAAATTCATAAAGATGCAAATCTAGTTGAAGTAAGGATATGTTCAGATGTCGAAGTACAAATGATGGAAAATCCAAGTGTGCTCACCAATAGAAATTCAATGATCAACAAAGCGACTCAGGAAAATGAAGAGGACTTAATTCCAAAAGTGAATTAGGAAAATACTACAACTATGAGGAATGATCTTGCTACAAAAACACCTATTGACATCTCAATCTCAAAAGTTGATGCTTTAACCTATCAATGTATTAACATCATTTTGAATAGGAAAAATGACATATATTTTGAAGAATTTAAATACCAATACAGTTAAGTCTCAAGGTACAAGTCATATTCAAAATCATAATACATTAGGTTCTTCTCAAGGAGCTTATGATTGCAGATTGCTACAAAAAATCAGATCGGGTTGGTATATTCCAATTATAGTTAAACAATTCTGTTTTACACTTCACAAATCAGATCATCTTGTATCATCAATTGTCACATCCATGGAAGCTGAAGATCATAAGAAGGCAATACGAGCCAAATAAGTGCGATAGTCATATACAAGTTCTTTGGCCTTCTTGGAGCCCAATTTGTTTCGCTTCACCGAATGGATGGAGCCATATGTGCTCCAGTTCCTCTCCGCTGATGAGGAACTAGCAACTTGTGACAAGATCTTGATGGCCAATTTTTGGATATTTGGAATTTCCCCACCATGGAAGTTCCACCAATTAATTGGACTTAGTCTAGTCTTGTCTCGCATAGTCTCAATATCTGCACCCAAAATTCAAACCCTCAGATCTTAAACAAGTATGAAATGAAATAAGAAACCAATATGAAATAACAATGATCTTGATTCTTAAGATGATAAAGGATCATTACCTGCACACAAACCCTCGGATCCGACAAAATGTGAAAACTCTTCATGAATCTGATAGGCAATATCAGGATCTACAAATAGCTTTCGAAAAGCTTTCTTAAACCCTTGGGGGACTTCTGGGTCGTTGTTTGGTGCAGTTCTTTCTGGATCATTTAGCAACTTTGCAGAATAATATTTAGGATTCACTGCATAGGGCAAAAGGTGCATTGAAGTGGTCATCTTGCTCCACCTTTTGGTCAATATTTCTTTTACTTCTCTGTAAAAGACTTCATCTAGGTCCTGCTCCTTGGAATTGATGACCACTCTTATCTTCTCTATCATGGAGTTAATGCCCTCATACACCTCTCTCAAATTGGGCTTATTTATGTCAAACATGCGTAGCAAATCCACAATTGGCTTAGTAAATGCCAAGAGGTACTCCACCTTATCCCACCATTCATCATCAACAACCAACCTCTTCACTTCTTGTGCTCTTTCAGTTTGGGATTGCCTCCATTGATTCCAAAGAGAACTGCATACCATTGATTGTAAGGCTTCTTTCACCTCCATAAACCTCGTCAAGACTATGATGTGAGAGGCAAAACGAGTATATGCAACCTGCAAGTGCCAAGATTTCAATAAATTAAATTTTAGAGTCATAGGGTCCTAACATTTATGAAACAATTAACAAACTTTACAAGTGTAAACTTAAAACTTTAAATTTTTGGTACCTTAAGAAGCTCCAATTTTGCAAATTCCCTGTAAATGCCTTGGGACATGTGGTAGTTTGTGATGAAGGCTTGTATTTCCTGTGCCTCTTAAAAAATAAGTTGCATCCACTCGATTTGAGACCCCATCTTACTCAACATCAGGTTCAATGAATGAGCAACACAAGGGGTCCAAAAGATGTGTTGATATTTGCCTTCAACAATTAGGCCCGCTGCTCTACACACCCTTGCATTGTCCGTTATGACTTGGACAACGTTTTCTGCCCCCACAAATTCAATTGCTTCAATCAAGATGTCAGCAATGAATTGAGCATCTTTTTGTTGCCCCTCACAATCCACTGCTTTCAAAAACATTGCCCCTTTAGGGATTTGAGCAATCACATTGATCAAAGGCCTATTCCTTTGATCTTTCCATCCATCAGAAATGATGGAGACCCTTGATATGTGCCATGAATTACAGATGGGGTTCAATGCACCCTCCAAACGTAACTTCTCACCTGTCAACAATGTAGTGTGGATCTTCTCATAACCAAGGCCAACGTATCCTGTTGGGGCTTTGTTAACTTCTCTATTCATCTCTGCCTAGTAAGGAGATCGCACAAGGTTAAAAGGAAGGCCATTTGCATA
Organism: Larix kaempferi; assembly: GCA_027924585.1. Lineage (NCBI taxonomy): Eukaryota > Viridiplantae > Streptophyta > Pinopsida > Pinales > Pinaceae > Larix > Larix kaempferi. The sequence continues at coordinate 1,842,654 of BSBM01000243.1, read as the reverse complement.
AATGCATCGGCCTATAGCTTCATCCGCTGAGCCTCGAGCATCATTATTAAAACTCTTTTCAAGCGGTCCCAAATTAGACCACTTTGAGTTTGAACTTGAAGGCCCACCAAGTTCATGAGAGGGAAATGGAATCTTTGATGAATATGCCCCTATTCTTGTTGGTTGTTTGAATTGAAAGGCGACATTTGACTCATTTGCTTTAGCATCTGCCTCATCCTATTCTTTCTTATATTTTGCTATTTTTTCTTTGCTCAAACCCTTTCCATCTTTTCCATCTGATCTAGGTGGACCGGTGCATAAATGAATACCAGTGTTCTTTATCCCGAGCAAATGTGCTTTCACTCGGGTGTAGGATGCCTTAAATTCCTTTTGGCATTCACTGCAAATCCATATTAAAGAACCCCCTCCTTGGATCTTCCCCACAACAGTGACATATTTCCAAAGAGGAGACTTTGGATCAATTTTCTCTATAGGGGCAGATTCAGTTTCTTGCTCCCCAACATTCACACTCACAGATGACGATTCCATGATGTAGATGAATACTAAGCTGTGCTGCTATACCCTGCAGGTTCAGAAATATACAAAGTGATCAGTGATCATTAAATATACTAATAGTTATACTCCAAATGCACAGAATAATATAAAAACAAATGCATAGAATGAAATAAAAAACATAATAGTGAAAGAAGACAACCAAATAAATTAATAATGCATCAAATTTCAAAACAGAAAACATAAAACATAAAACAGAACCAATTTGACTTTGAGTTTGAAGTTTGAACCCCTGCCCCACCAAACCAAATAATGCATCAAAATAATTTAAAAAGCACACAATAAATTAATTATGCATCTAACTTTCAAGTTATATATATATATTTTTTAAATCTAGCGGAATTGGTGGCTGGGCTTGTACTTATATGACAGTCGATTGCACCAAATCAGAGGAACAACTAAAGTCCTTGCAAGCATACTTCATCCTTTTTGTTTTAGTCTATAAGTTGTCATCTGTAGGGGTGTCACATAATTGAAGATAGTGCTCTATCAGTTTTAGGCTTTTAGCCATTCCTGGAAAGTTGCTCTACTGAGCTCCCTTTTCTATGAAACTTGAGAATCAGAAAGGTTAAGGTCATGAACTCTTTACATTTGGGCACTTCATGCATGGTGGAGTTTTCTCTTCTTAAAGCATAGAAGGTAAGATTTTTTTCTTTCCCTTGATTGACATTCTGATTTGGTATTCAATGTTCTGATATTTGGGTAATAGTTTACAATAAAAAATTCATTGTTTTTACTACTTGTGCTATTCTACCATTATTTGTAATTATTTTCCTCTGCCAGTGTGCTATTGAAGGGAAGGAAAACTAGTAACTCATCTCTAACAGCATCTAGGATGCAACTCTCAATAAGATTGAAGATTGAAATGTCTCTATTGAAAATTTGAAAGTGTTATCTGGGAGGTAATTCTGAATAGGATTGATTTTCAAGTTATATTTATTATGGATCATCTCAAATCTGATCACATTCCAGATAGGATTGATGCATGCGTTACAATACCTTCCCATATTTTACCTTTCATTTCCTCTGTTTCATCCCCAAATGAAAGACAACCCACGATATGAAAACACATTTTCTGTTTCTATTTGTAACTTTTTGGCAGTTCATACTTCATTGGCTGATTTAGAATTAAAAAAAAACTTTTACTTTTAAGTTTTTAACTTTTACCTAAAATAAAAAAATTAAAAATTCAACATACCTGGAGTTTGGACCTATGCTACCGCTGGAACAATAGTGAGGTCGAGCTGCGAATACTCTGTAACAGTCGGCTGGAACTTTGGAACCTTCACTCGTCACTATAATAGCGAGCTGCCTTCAGGCTGGAACCTTCACTTGAACACCGGTCGACGAATTTGAAGTTTGAACACGACCTTCAGGCACAGCGAGCGAAATCTTCAAACGGGCACGAGTTGAAAGTTTCGGCCCTTCGCGAGGTATGTATCAGGTATGTTTTAGCCAGAGGATATATTGAGCTCACTAGGGTTGAACCTGGGTTCAATAAAAAATCGAAAACGAAGAAGAGTTTGCCGGATTTTTTTTTCGAATGACGGATCTGTTTCACCTGTTGCCGGATCCGTTTCACCTTTTGCCGGATCCGTTTCACCTTTTGACGGATCCGTATCACCTTTCGGTGGATCCGTATCAACTTTCGGCGGATCCTTATCCAAATCACGCTGATCCGTTTCCACGACTACTGATCCGTATCAGCTCACTTCGAAACGTATCAATGCCAGATCCCACCCGTTTCGAATCTGTTTCCGTATCTGAAACGGGGAACAACGTTTTCGGGGTGCCACTTAGCCGTTTCTGGTAACTTAGCTAAAACACGACTTACTTGAGCTTTGTGTTATTCCAACAATTCCTAGCACCCACCATGCATGAGCAAGACCATAGAAAAACATCCAAAATTGATCCACAAACCAAAGAAGAGAATCCTCCAAGAGGTGTGCATCACTTCCAAATGGCAACAAGCCTATCTTGGGTAAAAGAGCAACATAAAGTAATTTATCCCTTATGTTATGATTTACAAATGAAGCGAGGAGGCTTATTTATAGTTGTTATCGCACCATAGTAGCAGGGCTACTATTCTTGTTTAGCAGATATCTGCACATTCCAGAGCTTCCATTATTCAGAGCATGGCTATGATGATTGTATATTTTGTGATCACTCATGATTAGAGCAGTGTATTATTCAGACTTATGTTAGACCTTGTGTGAAGGCTGAGCCTTGAGAGTTCAGATTTGATGACCGATGTGACCCTTTATCCCATACAGTTTCAGTTCAGTGCTTAGAGATGTATTGCAGCAGTGTTTTAGATGGTATATGATGCTTATTACTATGATGATGTTGTATGACCTATGGATGTTTTATCATTGACTGTGGATTATTATCTTGTCGATTTAGTCATGTTCACAGCATTTGCTTGGTATATTATTCCTGATGTGGCAAATTGTTTAAAATGAACTATTAATTATAAAATGGACAATTACTTACACATTTAGGTCATTTAACAAAACTCATTGGTTTTCCACCTTACATAGATATGGTCTTTCCTGACACCAGTTGTCTGCTAGTTGAGGCTCCATATTCACTTGACTACATCCATACATGCCTTCCTTGTTTGACTTTAAACCTTGACCTGTCTCATTTGACTTTCTCATACTGAGGACTTCCCCATTTTTCTACCTCTGTGTTTGGACCGCATCCCTGTATGTTCAGTGTCTCGGCTCCAAGTTGGTGACAAAACTTGCCTTTGGTGAGTTGGATTGTAGGCCTAAATCATTCTGGTCGGTTGTCCTGATGTTTGGCATTGGCTCGAACTCCCCCTAGTCACTTGAGATGTTGGCTAAAACTGAAAGCTCATGTTCTACTTATGGAAGCTTATAAATTCGCTCATGGAAACTAAAAAGAGCAAGAGCGATGAACTGCTAAAAATACTCCTCGAAGAGTATAAGAAAGGTCCAAAAAAGCAATGGTTCTTAAAAGCTATATCTAAACAATTGCTGACGTTATATGTATTTGAAAACATGCCCTGGATGCAAGCTGCAACTAGTTGTGCTTATCAGCACACCTGAGATCCGAAGGGTTATGTAGGCCAAAAATGCCATGAAATGAAATTGAATGATCCTAATGAACCTGGATCAACTTGATGTAGACATGATGCCTAAGTTGAATAAGCACTCTCTAAACAACTTATCCATTTGTGAGGCACAGCCATCCCCCGTGTTATTTTGTCCAAGCACAGAGTTTGTAGCTTTCCCCTTTTTCCCAGTCCAAAGTATTTTTGAGTTAAGTAAGACAAGTCAACCCCTTGGCCCAACCTTGTTCCTAGCCTTCATCCTTTACTAGCAGTTTGACCATGTCCAATGGGTGAGTTTGTCATTTGAACTATTGTGCAAGTAATTTTATATAACAAAGGAATATGCTAACTTGATTAATGCCACTGAATGGATGTTATACTTTGAGCTTGGCTGTGAGAATGATTAGAGAAACATGTCTTAGTCTACTGATGTGATTTATCCTTGGTTGTATATTATTGGGATCCGTGATGATGTGGGCCATATATATACCTATTGATGATGATTGATGGTCCCACATACTTGATGATGATGTCATATGATGGACATATGGTTTAGATGATGATTGATACAGTTCAGCAGGTTTTATTATTATTTCAGATCATCAGATTATGCACTGTCCATATATGGTGGACCCTACAGCTGGCCCATTAGGGCAACCCATGATGTATGAGTACACATTCCTAGTGGATTTGGGTCTTCTGGATCCAATGAGACACTTATCTTTCAATTCCGGGCACTTCTGACAGTGATTGATGCAGTTTTACATTTGTTGACCAGATTTGGGGCTGATTTCCCTGCCTGAGCAACAGGGGCCAGGAGAGGCCAATTCACCTAGGGCGCTGTATGAGGACGGGGTGGTCCAGCCACTTGTTTTTACCATTTACCCACCCTTCTTGAGAGCCTAGTGGGCTCAGTTGGACAGCACAGATGCCCTAGGAGGCAGTTTTGGCACTTTCACAGTTACCGAGGCAGTTAAAAAATGGGATAAAGTGGTCACTGAGGAATTCGATTTGGGCAATTGAGGCAAGGTTTTGGCATTTGGTTTTCATAGAGGTCTTCCAGGGTGATCCCACTATCTTCCTGCCAGTTTTCACCATGTGGGTATGCCCACAAGGATCACAGGAGGTCTTTTACTGCTTGTCTGTCACAGATTTTGAGGACAGATTTGATCATTTATATTATCTTGGACATATTTTATTATTGTGCCTTGGGGATGAGCTAGTAAGGATTGATGCCTCCTAGCCCCACCATGTGCTCCATATGTCATGTCCTAGTCATTATGAGGTGGGCTTTGGTACTTTTACCCCCTCTAGTGGATGACGTCACCCTCCATGATTATTTTTAGACTATGACGTCATCACTTTATGAATGATCCATGTGTTATGTTATCATGGTTCATCTTAGCCATTGATTGTATGATGAGATCTTTTAATCTCAACCACTCATTTGATGTAGTATTGTAAAGTGGTATAGGGTTTTGGTCTTTATTATCCTATATAAGGAGGAGACCCCCTATTGTATAGCTCACCTTTGGAGCTCTGGAATATTGGAATAGAACACTTATTTGTGGAGCATATTTCTCTTGTCTTGTGGATTCTCTTGCATCTTGAGTATACAGTATCTCTTCTATGTATCATTGTGGGTTTTGGTTCTACAACTATTTGTCTTGTAGGGAAGTCGAATTGGTGGAGAGGAGGGCGATTTCTTGAGGGTTATTGTTGGAGGGATCCACATATTCTCTCTTGGGTTGATCTTGTGACAGGGAGTATCATTATTGTATCTTCGTGACATAGTTGATGCTTTCTATTTCATCTTTCTATCATTTTCATAATCATCTTACTTGACTTGTTTCCATTGATCTTGTCTTGTAGGAGGAGGACGATTTGGCTTGGAGAATCAAAATTGCAGTCTTGAATATACACATAGGAGAATGCTATTAATTTGCAAGGTGGCCATAAGCAATTGAGGTAAGGTCTACAAGGTATGTGCCTCTTTCATTCATTCTTTCTTCATTGGTCACAAACCCTAATTAATTGAAACCCTCATTTTGGTTTTTCTTAGATCTACTTAGATCTTGCCTTGCTTTTGAAAAGATCGTAAGAACCCACCTCTATAGCATCCACCCCTAGTTGGATCTATAGTTTGGTGGTGATTGGGTTAAAATTAACACACTTTTCAAGGCAATATAGCCCTCTTGAACCAAATCGCACTTCCTTGGAGAGGCTTGTTGGGTTCGATCTAACATGTGGGTAGGTGAGATCCCACTTGATTTGCAATCTACACACTTGATAACCTACCCCTAGACTTTTACTTGGGTGATTTCTACCTTGTGGGCATCATTCCACATTTTAAGGGATTAAAACCCCCTTTTGAACTACTTGGTACCTTAAAACTTAGATCTAGTAAGATCTAACCCTTGGATTGACTTCATTTTCTAGATCCACATAGATCATTGCCTAAGCTACTTGGATCTACAATTTGGTGGCCATTGGACTTGATTTGACACACCTTATCCACCTGTTAGCCCTCCTTGAGCAAGGTCGCACTTCCTTGGGTGACTGAGTTTGCCCACTTCTAGGACCTGGGTAGTTGAGATTTCAGTGGATTTGGAACGGGCATACCTTGAAACCTATATCTAGAGTATCATTTTGTGATGATTTGCCTTGGGGGTGGCATTCCTTGTTTTAAGGGATTGTGGTCCACTTGGGTCATTTCATGAAATCCTAGATCTAGCAAGATCCAACCACTCTATCTCAATTAGCCCACTTTGCTTGACCTCTAGGTGTTCCGATCTACACTTTGACTTATCTTTTGACTCCATTAACCCATCCAACAAGGCACTAGTCCTCTTTGGGCAAGTCACACTCCTTGGGAATTGTGTCAAACCTTAGATCCAGTAAATGGGTACACCTAATTTCAACTTAGATCCATAGATCTACTCATTACATATCCTCTAGTGCTAATTGCATCCCTTAATTTCACCTTGTGGGTCCACATTAAGCCATTTCACATATCCCAAGATAATAGGACCCACTTTTGTATCACATGGTACTAGATCTTGTCAGTATAGTTAATCATGTGGCCTAAATCACATATTGGTTGAAACACTAATCATCTCTCAAACCACCTTCAACCATACTATAATTTCTAGGTCCACTTTACCTTGCATTGGTTTCCATAACTTACCATTAACTCATCCCTAGGAACTTTTGTTTGGGTCCAATCATCTTTGATTGGTTATAGGGTCTCCCCCTAGGTCTTGATTTATCTAGATCTGAAGTGAAGAGTGCCTCGGTTGACGTGACTCCCACCTTGCATTGGGAACCATGGCATCTCTTGGGTCACCTCTTTAGTTGTCCATCTCCTCTACCATCCCGAATGGGATACCACTAGGGACAACTACAAGTTGTGTGATAACATTTTTGGCGCCGTTGCCGGGGAGGTAGAGGCCTACCTGGGTCCAACATACCTTTTTGTCTCATTCTCTCCCTACACTTCAAACGACATACATCTTGGTAGAAGAGTTTAAAGGTCTACCTTGTGACTCCTATTCGCGACTCCGCTGAGAATCGAACCCACAAAGAGATGTATGATCAAGATAACATCTCTCCCGAAATGACCATGGAATTTATGTCAAACATGTGTGAAATGGTCACCAACATTGCTATGTATCTTAAGAATCGAGATGAGGATTTTAAAAGACGTGATCAACAACCAAAGAAATGTTAAAATCCATCTGTAGCAATTCGACCCCTCCAAAGGCTAGTCTTCCCAAGACTCAGTAGCTCAAGCCGGCTGATCCACAACCTAGCAAGGCAGTGCAATAACCTGTGCGAAGAATCTTGCCGAAAGCTCCAAAGCCTTCATCTGAGGTTATCTCAAAGGGTAAAGCTGTAACCAACACTAGTCAAACTTCTCCTACAAACAAAAAGGCAGATCAAGAGATAAAAATTGATCCTCCTCCGAAAACTAATGTTCCCAAAGCAACCCTTTGGAGAAAACAGCCAAAGCCTCCCACAATTTTAAAGCCTAATCAGGAGCTTCCAAGAACAAACATCCCTAGTAAGCTAACCAATTCATCGGCTTTGATTTCCTTAAAAGACCTAATCAAAATCCCATCTGTCAAGTATGACATCATGAAGTTCCTAGGTTTAGGTGTAAATGAAAAGGATAAGGAAAACCCCTACAACTTGAACATTGATGTTACAAGCTTCCTAGCAAAGGCAAATATGCATATTCCCTTCTGTGAAATTTTCAAGATCCCTTCATTCCGCAAAAGAGCTACTACTCATCTTGGGATTCAAACAAGGAAGCGAGTTCCTAAGAAAGCTTCCGCAGAGATCAAGGATTCCCCTGTCATGATCCAAAGTGTCTCGGATGACAACTCTGGAAGTTTCCTGCCCTTCTATATTGCGCTGGAAGTAAATGGTTTTGATATTGCATAACTGCATGCTTGACTCTGGAGCTAAAGTAAGTGTCATGCCCTTAAGAGTTGGAACAACTTGAGTTGGTACCCACAAGACCTTATAGAAATGTTTGTGGAATGTATTCAAAAACTGTGGAATCTATTGGGATAATTGAAAATTTTCCTGTTAGGTTGGCTGCCTGCTCTAACATTGAGCTCTCAATGAGTGTCCTAGTCCTAGATATCCCTGATGCTTGGGGAATGTTGCTAAAGTAAGTGTCATGCCCTTAAGAGTTGGAACAACTTGAGTTGGTACCCACAAGACCTTATAGAAATGTTTGTGGAATGGATTCAAAAACTGTGGAATCTATTGGGATAATTGAAAATTTGCCTGTTAGGTTGGCTGCCTGCTCTGACATTGAGCTCTCAATGAGTGTCCTAGTCCTAGATATCCCTGATGCTTGGGGAATGTTGCTATCTAGGGAATGGTCAGCAAGATTGGGAGGAAGTATCCAAATGGATCTCACATATGCCACAATCCCAACTAAGGAAGGGTCATCCATAACTTTGTTTAATGAACCACCTATGCAGGAGCATGTTGAGACGCCTGAACATTTATTTACTGAAGCAATGTATTCAAGTGATTAGATTGGAAACTTCATGGTTCTAGCAAATTATTGGGAGGAAGTTAAGAAGCAACCCTTTTCGCATGAACAAGTCTGGAAAATGCACTTTGACGGGGCCCGTTCCCGGCATGGTGCGGGAGCTGGTATAGTTTTAATTTCACCATCAGGAGAAAAGAACTTGTTCTCTTTTCGGTTGGAGTTTGAGTGCACTAATAATGTGGCTGAGTATGAAGCATTGCTTTTAGGCTTGGAAATTGCTAGAGAAAGAAACATCAAATCTGTATCTGTCACAGGAGATTCTGACCTCATTGTGTCCCAAGTCAAAAACGAATTCGCTGCTAAGAATAATAGACTTAGAGACTATAGGAATGCAGTTTGGGATACCATTGAATGCTTTGATGCCTTCGGGATTAAGGCTGTTCCCCATGAACAAAACACTTTGGCTGATGAGCTGTCTGGTATGGCTAGTACTCTTCAAACCTCTGAGTCTTTAAAGCAACAAAACTGCAAACTTGAAGTTTTATTCAGACCCTCTGTCCCTGATGACGAAGACCATTGGCAGGTTTTTGATAATGATGCCCAAGTCATCCGATTTTTGACTGCTTCTCGAACCCCAATGCTAAACTTTGAAGATGAAATGAAAGGTAGTTCAATTGAAGGAATGGATGTCACGGAAATCACTTTCCCCCTTGAGAAAAATTTCAATAGGCATGATGAGTACAAAGGCAGGAGATCTGAACCAGTGGATGGGGTTATTGAAATAAATGTAGGCTCTTCTTGTTCCCCAAAAATGATTAGAATTGGGATAAATGCCTCGAAAGAAGAAAGAAGAAGAATTATAGAACTAATTAGAGAGTGTAAAGATGTATTTGCATGGGTCTATGATGATTTGAAAACTTATGATCAGTCCATTATAGAACACACTATTCCTCTCAAAGAGGGAGCCAAACCGTATCGACAAAAGTTGCGAAACATGAACCCTAAATTAGCTCCCTTAATTAAAAAAGAGTTGGAAAAGATGTTGGCAGCAGGGATCATTAGGCCAGTTAGGCATACAACCTGGGTATCCAATCCCGTAATCGTAAGGAAGAAAAACGGGGAGATTAGAATTTGTATTGACTTTAGGAACCTGAATCAAGCATCTCTAAAAGATAACTATCCATTGCCTAACATGGAAAATCTGTTGCAAAGTGTAACAGGGGATGGCATGCTATCTTTACTTGATGGTTTTTCTGGTTATAACCAGATCCAAATCAAGAAAGAAGATTGTGGGAAGACAACCTTCACCACCCCGTGGGGAACATTTGAGTATATAAGGATGCCATTTGGACTTCTAAATGCAGGGTCAACCTTTCAAAGGGCAATGGATCATGCATTTGAAGGCTTAATTGGCAAAATCATTGCAATTTACCAAGATGATCTAACTGTTTTCTCTCAAGATAGGGGAGACCACATAAAGCACTTAAGGAGAATTTTTGAAAGGTGTCGAAAATTTGGAATATCTTTGAATCCTAAAAAGTCTACTTTCGGTGTGGATGAGGGGAAGTTGTTAGGTCACATTGTTTCCAAAGAAGGCATTAGAATTGATCTTGAAAGAGTACAAGGAATTCAATCCATAGCTCCCCCAAAAGATGTCAGCTCATTACGATCATTTTTCGGGAAAATAAACTTCGTAAGAAGATTCATCCCTAACTTAGCTGAGTTGGCCAAACCCTTAAATAACTTGCTTAAGAAGGATGCAAAGTTTATTTGGGATAAGAAATGTGACGCCTCATTCGAGTCTCTAAAGAAAGCAATGGCTTCTGCACCCGTCCTAGTAAGTCCAAATTACAATAATGAATTTTTGATTCATTCCTATGCGTTTGCAGACACCATAGCAGGTGTGTTGTTGCAAAAGAATGAAGACAACCATGAGCAACCAGTTGCATTTATGAGTAAAAACCTTAGAGACGCAGAGCTAAATTACACAGCCACAGAAAAACAAGCCTATGCCTTGGTCAAGTCTTTAAAACACTTTGGGACGTATATCGGATACTCCAAGATTGTTGCCTATGCCCCGTATCAAGCAGTAAAGGATGTCTTGTCTCAGCCTGATGGCATAGGGGTTAGGGGAAACTGGATTTCCAGAATTCAAGAGTATGATATTGAAATCAAGCCAATGAAGATAGTGAAGGGCCAGGGGTTAGCACAACTGTTGACTGATTCCAAAATGCAGGAAAATAACATGGTTCTTTATATTGATGAAGATCACGAGTGGTACAAGGACATCATTTTCTACCTCAGACATATGACCTGTCCTGATCACCTTGTAGACCACCAGAGAAGAGCTTTAAGGTTAAAAGCATCTAAGTATGTGTTAACTGAAGATGGTTTGGGTTGGAAGAATCCAGATGGAATCATACTCAAATGTGTAAATCATGATGACTCCCAAAGAATCATCAAAGAAATGCATTCTGGACTATGCGGAGGACATTATGCACCTAGAACCACAGCTGCTAAGATCATGAGAGCTGGGTATTATTGGCCATCCTTGTTCAAAGATGTGCACACCTTTGTAAGAACATGTCAAGAGTGTCAATTCTATTCAGGAAAACCTAGACTACCTTCCTTGCCTTTGACCCCAGTCATTATAGAAGCTCCCTTCCAACAATGGGGAATGGATTTTGTAGGATTAATAAACCCAAGCTCTTCAGGTGGATACAAGTACATCTTGACCTGCACAAACTATTTTACTCGCTGGGTTGAAGCTGTCCCTACCAAGAAGTGCACCGCAGAAGTTGTGGTCAAATTTTTAGAAGAAAATATTGTTTCCAGATATGGTTGCCCTTGTAAAATCACAACCGATAATGTCCCATCTTTTAGCAAAACAGAGATGTCGACCTTTTGTTCTGACCACGGCATCACTCTATCCCACTCCAATTATTACCCCCAGGGTAATGGGTTGGCTGAGTCAAGCAATAAGAACCTAATCAGGCTTCTAAAAAGAATGGTCGGCGAAAACAAAAGGACTTGGGATGTCAAGCTTAAGTATGCCCTCTGGGCAGATCGAACGACAGTTAAAAGAATAACAGGAAAAGCTCCTTTTGAAATAGTATATGGGCAAAACTGTAGTCTTCTGATCAATCTTCAAATCCCTGTTTATGAACTACTACAACAGTGTTCCACTGAGCAAGAAGCCATGCAAGCAAGAATTGACAAGTTAGTAGAGCTAGGTGAAAACAGAAGGGAAGCGTGGGATAAAATGGTTTTGGAACAAGAAAGAATAAAAGGAACTTTTGATCAACGAAGCAGAGACATAAGTTTTTGGAGTAAGTGATATAGTTCTACTATGGGATAAGAACAAAGAAAAACCTGGAAATCATGGCAAGTTTGAAAAGATATGGATGGGTCCCTATCAAATAAGTAGAGTTACAGGTAAAAACTCCTTTTGGTTGGAAACATTGGATGGGTATGAATTAGAGCTGCCAGTAAATGGGGTACTGTTGAAACACTACTACCCCCTTATTCCATTTGAATGATCATGCCTTGCCTTGCCTGTTTAGAGTAGGTAGCTTCTGAATAAGCTCACTTGAGCAATAGGATTTGTGTGCTTGTTCTTTTTCTGTGTGATGAGCATTGCCCCTTTTCTTTTTTTGCTTGGAGTGTCTGCTTGTTTTTGTGTTTGATTGAGTTTAGCCTTGCTCCTTCCTAAGCTTGTCTTTTCTCCTGCATGCATTAAAGAATTTTTAATTTCCGTTTACATTTTTGGCTGCCTGTGCAAGTGAGATTGCCTGCTTGAAAAAGTTTTCTTGTCCTCCTGCACAGTAATAAAAAAAAATAAAAAAAATGAATGATGAATAAATGACATATGCCATGTTAGTTTAAATTTTTCTTTTACGCATTTCAGTTTCTGTTTTAGAATAGATTTCATTTTCAGTTTTATTTTATATTTGTCCCATACATGCTCCATGAGGTATTCTAGTGTTTGTGAGCGCAGGTACAGGTGCAAAATAAAAGCTGAAAGCAAGGATGGTGCAGCGCTGGATTGAAGATTGATGCAGAGCAGATCGAGACCAGAGATTCTGAGGTTCTCAAGCGTTCTCTCCCTTAGAGCAATTGTCCCAGCTGGAGCCAGATGTTATCGCACCATAGTAGCAGGGCTACTATTCCTGTTTACCAGATATTTGCACATTCCAAAGCTTCCATTATTCAGAGCATGGCTATGATGATTGTATATTTTGTGATCACTCATGATTAGAGCAGTGTATTATTCAGACTTATGTTAGACCTTGTGTGAAGGCTGAGCCTTGAGAGTTTAGATTTGATGACCGATGTGACCCTTTATCGCATACAGTTTCAGTTCAGTGCTTAGAGATGTATTGCAGCAGTGTTTCAGATGTTATATGATGCTTATTACTATGATGACATTGTATGACCTATGGATGTTTTATCATTGACTGTGGATTATTATCTTGTCGATTTAGTCATGTTCACAGCATTTGCTTGGTATATTATTCCTGATGTGGCAAATTGTTTAAAATGAACTATTAATTATAAAATGGACAATTACTTGCACATTTAGGTCATTTAACAAAACTCACTGGTTTTCCACCTTACATAGATATGGTCTTTCCTGACACCAGTTGTCTGCTAGTTGAGGCTCCATATTCACTTGACTCCATCCATACATGACTTTCCTTGTTTGACTTTAAACCTCGACCTGTCTCATTTGACTTTCTCATACTGAGAACTTCCCCATTTTTCTACCTCTGTGTTTGGACCGCATCCCTGTATGTTCAGTGTCTCGGCTCTAAGTTGGTGACAAAACTTGCCTTTAGTGAGTTGGATTGTAGGCCTAAATCATTCTGGTTGGTTGTCCCGATGTTTGGCATTGGCTCGAACTCCCCCTAGTCACTTGAGATGTTGTTGGCTAAAACTGAAAGCTCATGTTCTACTTAAGAAAGCTTATAAATTCGCCCATGGAAACTAAAAAGGGCAAGAGCGATGAACTGCCAAAATACTCCTCGAAGAGTATAAGAAAGGTCCAAAAAAGCAATGGTTCTTAAAAGCTATATCTAAACAATTGCTGACCTTATATGTATTTGAAAACATGCCCTGGATGCAAGCTGCAACTAGTTGTGCTTATCAGCACACCTGAGATCCGAAGGGTTATGTAGGCCAAAAAGGCCATGAAATGAAATTGAATGATCCTAATGAACCTGGATCAACTTGATGTAGACATGATGCCTAAGTTGAATAAGCACTCTCTAAACAACTTATCCATTTGTGAGGCACAGCCATCGCCCGTGTTATTTTGTCCAAGCACGGAGTTTGTAGCTTTCCCCTTTTTCCCAGTCCAAAGTATTTTTGAGTTAAGTAAGACAAGTCAACCCCTTGGCCCAACCTTGTTCCTAGCCTTCATCCTTTACTAGCAGTTTGACCATGTCCAATGGGTGAGTTTGTCATTTGAACTATTGTGCAAGTAATTTTATATAACAAAGGAATATGCTAACTTGATTAATGCCACTGAATGGATGTTATACTTTGAGCTTGGTTGTGAGAATATTAGAGAAACATGTCTTAGTCTACTGATGTGATTTATCCTTGGTTGTATATTATTGGGATCCGTGATGATGTGGGCCATATATATACCTATTGATGATGATTGATGGTCCCACATACTTGATGATGATGTCATATGATGGACATATGGTTCAGATGATGATTGATGCAGTTCAACAGGTTTTATTATTATTTCAGATCATCAGATTATGCACTGTCCATATATGGTGGACCCTATAGCTGGCCCATTAGGGCAACCCATGATGTATGAGTACACATTCCTAGTGGATTTGGGTCTTCTGGATCCAATGAGACACTTATCTTTCAGTTCCGGGCACTTCTGACAGTGATTGATGCAGTTTTACACTTGTTGACTAGATTTGGGGTTGATTTCCCAACCTGAGCAGCAGGGGCCAGGAGAGGCCAGTTCACCTAGGGCGCTGTATGAGGAGGGGGTGGTCCAGCCACTTGTTTTCTACCATTTACCCCCCCCCTTCTGGAGAGCCTGGTGGGCTCAGTTGGACAGCGTAGATGCCCTAGGAGGCAGTTTTGGCACTTTCACAATTACCAAGGCAGTTAAAAAATGGGATAAAGTGGTCACTGAGGAATTCGATTTGCGCAATTGAGGCAAGGTTTTGGCATTTGGTTTTCATAGAGGTCTTCCAGGGTGATCCCACTATCTTCCTGCCAGTTTTCACCATGTGGGTATGCCCACAAGGATCACAGGAGGTCTTTTACTGCTTGTCTGTCACAGATTTTGAGGACAAATTTGATCATTTATATTATCTTGGACATATTTTACTATTGTGCCTTGGGGATGAGCTAGTAAGGATTGATGCCTCCTAGCCCCACCATGTGCTCCATATGTCATGTCCTAGTCATTATGAGGTAGGCTTTGGTACTTTTACCCCCTCTAGTGGATGATGTCATCCTCCATGATTATTTTTAGACTATGACGTCATCACTTTATGAGTGATCCATGTGTTATGTTATTATGGTTCATCTTAGCCATTGATTGTATGATGAGATCTTTTAATCTCAACCACTCATTTGATGTAGTATTGTAAAGTGGTATAGGGTTTTGGTCTTTATTATCCTATATAAAGAGGAGACCCCCTGTTGTATAGCTCACCTTTGGAGCTCTGGAATATTGGAATAGAACACTTCTTTGTGGAGCATATCTCTCTTGTCTTGTGGATTCTCTTGCATCTTGAGTATACAGTATCTCTTCTATGTATCATTGTGGGTTTTGGTTCTACAACTATTTGTCTTGCAAGGGAAGTTGAATTGGTGGAGAGGAGGGCGATTTCTTGAGGGTTATTGTTGGAGGGATCCACATATTCTCTCTTGGGTTGATCTTGTGACAGGGAGTATCATTATTGTATCTTCATGACATAGTTGATGCTTTCTATTTCATCTTTCTATCATTTTCATAATCATCTTACTTGACTTGTTTCCATTGATCTTGTCTTGTAGAAGGAGGACGATTTGGCTTGGAGAATCAAAATTGCACTCTTGAATATACACATAGGAGAATGCTATCAATTTGCAAGGTGGCCATAAGCAATTGAGGTAAGGTACAAGATATGTGCCTCTTTCATTCATTCTTTCTTCATTGGTCACAAACCCTAATTATTTGAAACCCTCATTTTGGTTTTTCTTAGATCTACTTAGATCTAGCCTTGCTTTTGAAAAGATTTTAAGAACCCACCTCTATAGCATCCACCCCTAGGTGGATCTATAGTTTGGTGGTGATTGAGTTAAAATTGACACACTTTTCAAGGCAATATAGCCCTCTTGAACCAAATCGCACTTCCTTGGAGAGGCTTGTTGGGTTAGATCTAGCATGTGGGTAGGTGAGATCCCACTTGATTGCAATCTACACACTTGATAACCTACCCCTAGACTTTTACTTGGGTGATTTCTACCTTGTGGGCATCATTCCACATTTTAAGGGATTAAAACCCCCTTTTGAACTACTTGGCACCTTAAAACTTAGATTTAGTAAGATCTAACCCTTGGATTGACTTGATTTTCTAGATCCACATAGATCATTGCCTAAGCTACTTGGATCTACAATTTGGTGGCCATTGGACTTGATTTGACACACCTTATCCACCTTTTAGCCCTCCTTGAGCAAGGTCGCACTTCCTTGGGTGACTGAGTTTGCCCACTTCTAGGACCTGGGTAGTTGAGATTTTAGTGGATTTGGAATGGGCATACCTTGAAACCTATATCTAGAGTATCATTTTGTGATGATTTGCCTTGGGGGTGGCATTCCTTGTTTTAAGGGATTGTGGTCCACTTGGGTCATTTCATGAAATCCTAGATTTAGCAAGATCCAACCACTCTATCTCAATTAGCCCACTTTGCTTGACCTCTAGGTGTCTCTATCTACACTTTGACTTATCTCTTGACTCCATTAACCCATCCAACAAGGCACTAGTCCTCTTTGGGCAAGTTGCACTCCTTGGGAATTGTGTCAAACCTTAGATCCAGTAAATGGGTACACCTAATTTCAACTTAGATCCATAGATCTACTCATTACATATCCTCTAGTGCCAATTGCTTCCCTTAATTTCACCTTGTGGGTCTACATTAAGCCATTTCACATATCCCAAGAAAGTAGGACCCACTTTTGTATCACATGGTACTAGATCTTGTCATTATAGTTAATCATGTGGCCTAAATCACACATTGGTTGAAACACTAATCATCTCTCAAACCACCTTCAACCATACTATAATTTCTAGGTCCACTTTACCTTGCATTGGTTTCTGTAACTTACCATTAACTCATCCCCAGGAACTTTTGTTTGTGTCCAATCATCTTTGATTGGTTATAGGGTCTCCCCCTAGGTCTTGATTTATCTAGATCTGAAGTGAAGAGTGCCTCGGTTGACGTGACTCCCACATTGCATTGGGAACCGTGGCATCTCTAGGGTCACCTTTTTAGTTGTCCATCTCCTCTACCATCCCGGATGGGATACCACTAGGGACAACTACAAGTTGTGTGATAACAATAGTCTTCTCAACTCACTTTTACAAAATAACCATGCCAACAAACCAACACAATGTCAATGTAAAAATATAACATAATTAAAAGGTGGGTAATCAGGGATGCTTTCCCTCTAGGTGACCAAAAAACTAATAAAAATAGCTATAATTGAACAAATGGCTTCACTCCGAAAGGTGGAGTGAGCGGGGAGGATCCTCATGCCCCATCTAACCTCAACAGTGTTGAAAACCCCTCAACGCCCCCCCTCTACAAGCTTGTGGGCCCGGTGACCAAGGATGACATCATCATTGAAAAGGAACCAAGTAGAGAGGGCGCTTTGCTGAAAAGGGTCCAAGATGGGTGCATAGGGCGACCAGAAGAAGAGGCAAGTTGATGAATGTGATTGTCATTGATGACAATACATTAATGACAAAGGTTGAAATAATGACATGAAGAACACACATGCCATTGAAGTGATGACAATACATTAATGACAAAGGTCAAGACAGGGACACGGAAGACAATAGCATTGGATGGTTTGAAGAGAAGACATGCCATAGCTCAATGAATTGGCAAGCTTAAGGTTGATGAGCAAGCATGGAGGACAAGGACATGAACAATGGCAATGGCAGGAAGCATGACATAGGCCAAAGGATGATGACTTGACAAAAGTAATGACTTGGCAAGCTTAAGGTTGATGAGCAAGCATGGAGGACAAGGACATGAACAATGGCAATGGTAGCAAGCATGACATAGGCCAAAGTGTGATGACTTTCCAAAAGTAATGACTTGGAAAGCTTAAGGTTGATGAGTAAGCATGGAGGACAAGGACATGAACAATGGCAATGGTAGCAAGCATGACATAGGCCAAAGGATGATGACTTGACAAAAGTAATGATATGGCAAACATGATGGTAAGCAAGACAAGGGTGCTGTGGGCATTTTTTTTGAAAGGCTGCGGGTATTTGGAAGGCCCCTTGCGGGCATTTCAAAGCCCCCTTGTGGGAATCCAAAAGGCACAAGAAGAGAGTCTTTCGGGCATCTCAAAAAGGCATCTGCGGGAATTTAAAAAAGAACCTTGCGGCCATTTCTTGAAGGATCTGCGGGCATAATTCAGGCTTGTTGCGGGCATCTTTAATGAGTGCTGCGAGCATTTGAAGAGCAGCTGATTGCGGGCATCTAAGGGATCAGTGCTGGCATTTTATGGCCCTTGTGGGCATTCTCAATGAAGGCTGAGGGAATAACTTGAAGCCCATGTAGGCATCTCCAAAATGGCCCTTGCGGGCATTTTAATTGGAGCCTGCGGGCATTTATTTTGGGTGATGTTGCGGGCATCCTGAGCAAGGGTTATTTAAGGCCCATGCGGGCATTTTGAAATGGCCTTGCAAGCATTTCAAAAATTGTTAAGGGGCAGTTTGATGATGTGTAAAGGAAGGTTAAAATTGAAGTGATGATGTGGCAGAAGAAGGTTAAAAGAAGATTAAAAATGATCAAGTATTAAATAAATTTTTTAACATATTTGGAAGGGCAGTTTGATGATAACGTGGTCAGTGAAGAAGTAAATATGGGCATGATGTGGTCAAATACCTTGTGTAAATCTTATTTGGATTTATTCAATCATTCAAGGTTAAGAATAAATCTTATTTGGCTTATTCTATTAATTAATGAAAAGGGACCAAATGATGTGGCATAAAAATAAAAATGACATGGCTTGGTTGGGTTATCTCCTTGAATGAAGGATAGTTACCTTAAATAAATCATTTTTGATGTATTTAATTATTTCAATGATAAAAATAAAACTAAAAGGACAAGTCGGCTTCTAGAATTAGAGGGAAGGAGAAGTATAAATAGAAGACAAATCGTTGATTCAAAGTGTGTGATTTGTGTGGAAGAATTCAGAGGGATTGTAGCTCGAATTTCGGGTTTTTGAGGAGATGGCTGAGGAAGGTTCGGTGAGGTAGTAGTAGCAGCAATAGGAGCAACATGAAGAATTTATTTTGTATCTTTGATTTTTAGGGCTTCACTGAATATGATGGTGGACAGAATTATATGCAGATGTGTTTGACAAAGTGATAGGGCAGCAGTGCTTGTGATGAACAGATTGATATGATGTATGTACAACAGTAAGGAATGATGACAGTGGACATATGAAGACATGATGCTGATTGATGGACAGATTGATGTATTTGTGTATATGCTGGTTATGGTCAGAAGATGTTCTAAGGACATAATGTTGATGATAAATTCATTGACAGAATGAAGATGAATGCTGATGGTATGCACCTTGAAGACGTAATGATGTGCTGAAGACAGTGACAGCCTAGATATATGACAGCCAGATAATAGTGATTGATGAGGACAGTTTTGGACAAGGTAGAGACAGGTTGTTGATGATGTGGTTGATGTATGTTTGTGTGATGACATGAGTATGTATATTGTATAGTAAATGCAAGCTAGTCTTGCATCTGGGGTTTGGAAACCTCAACTCTTCTTAGGTGGGTCTAAGAAAACTAGGTTGGGTTCTGGATGAGGAGTTGGTGCTCTTTGTATCAGTAGGTGCTGATTTACCTTAACGGCTGTAGCCGGTCCAAAACAAATACAAAAAGATTGCAAAGATTAAATTGTCTTGTGTTTCTTGTGCTGTGATACTTGTTATGATTCAATGAGTTAAAAGTTTTTGATTCATAGATGATTAGTGATGAATGTCAATACAACAATGATGTAAATGGAAGTATAATACATTGATGAATTGTTAGTTGATTGGTAGAAGTTGAAAATGGTTTTTAAAATTGGCCTCACACTGATTCACCCCCCTCTCAGTGTGAACATTGTGTCCAACACAAGTGCCTCAGAGTTGAAACATTATCACCTGTGTGGAAAACAAGCAGGGGGTCATGTGACCCAGCGACCTGCCCCTAGGAGCCCCGAACACCAACCTCAAGGCTACAAGCCCCAAAATGAGGCAGTCAACAATGCCACTAAGCCATCGTACTCCTAAAGGAAGGATCAAAGGGTTCGTCCATAATCACCTCTCAGAAAGTGTTGATAATACCCCCATCATGGCACTAAAGAAAGATGCGACCCCTCTCCTTGGGAAGACATTTGAATGTGAGCTGGTATTGGTACAACGTAACAATGGTGATGGAGATTACTTTCGTGTTAGCACCCAACATTTGAAGGAAGTTGTTATCCTTGTTTGCAAACTCTTCGTTGTTTGGAAAACCCGCAACCCTAGAGGAAAAGTTGTAGCAGTAGCTTCAACCCTTGCCTCATCCCAATGCATTTGTGGAGGAGACCTATTGAGTTGTGTGCACGTATGTTTATATATGAAATGTTTGAAGTATGATTTGTGGAACGATCCGTCCTTGAAGGTTGGAATGGCTTGCCTTGTGGACGTTCCTCTAATATGCAGAAGATTCGCTTTGTTTGTTACATGTGAACACATCCTCTTGGAGCGTCTATCTTGGAGTACCCTAGGTCTGGATTTGGTAGCTATGGGAGCATATTCCTGGAGGGCTTGGCTTGAAAGCTTCTTGAAGGTTAGGTTTCGTTGGTATGTGGGCATCATTGATGGTTTCAACCCCTCCATGTGGACATTACTTGATGGGCAAGTTACCTTGAGAGAAGCCATTGGAGATTGGTTGAGCTACCTTTGGATCAATGTTGCCAAAGCGTGGAGTAGAGCATGAGTAAGTGGAAGGCGGGAGCGTCATTTTTAAAAATATTTAGTAGTGGAGCGTGGGAGTAGTAGCTTGGGAGCGCGAAATTCTAGGCTTAAAGTTTTTCCTGAAGGGGCGGGAGCGGGGGGCGGGGTGGGATTAGAAGCTTTCGGCAACCATGCTTTGGACATTGCTTTGCAGGAAAGTAATCCTGGAAGAAGCCTTTGGAGGCTAGTGTTGACACCATGTGGTTGCTTGGAGCATTTGGAGAGGGGCCTTGAGGTTCTCTTGTGGACATTTCCTTTGGAGCATATTCTTTGAAGGGGCCTTTGGAGGCCATGTGGCATCATCCTAACACTTGTTCCTTGTTTATTAGAGGCATTCTCCCTTATTCAGCAGCTCCATTTGACCACCTTTTTTTATTGTTTATTAGGATTTTGTTAGAAGGAAGTTGGGTTTTTGTATTATTTTACCCCACCCTAGGCTAGATCTAAGGAAATAATGAATATTTTATTGTAAAGGAAGTTTTAGCCCCTCCTATAAATTTAGAGCTATCTCCTTAGTTCATTTCGTGGTTGGATTTTGAGAGCTCTCTTTTGGAACCTAATTGACATATCTTTTCATGGAGCATTTTGAAGTTTAAGGGTTTTCTTCTCTTGGGTTTTCTTGGATGGCTTAATATTCTAGTGATATGCTATTTTTATCATTGTAAGGTTTATGCTCTTGGTTAATTGAATGAGTATGTTTACTCTAATGAAATGATTTTATCTTTTTGTGGTTTAGTTTTGTTGCTGGTTTGCAGGTTGCCTACCTTTGTAATGGCTGTAGGTTTGGTGGCATAAGCTAGGGTACATGCTAGTGTAAGAGATGAAAATGTGCTGTAGTAGTGACTGAGATAACTTAGGCTCAACAACGAGATTCATTCTTTAGCATTATTATTGAATTTGTACCTCACCTTCTTGTATATCTTCTTTTGGCTAGATATTTAGCTCTTAGCTATACACTCAGTGCTTTGTATTTATGCTTTCAGTATTGATCTAAGGGTTGGTTTTGTACTCTCACATTATCCCGACATTGGATCTACCTTTTAGACCCGTTGCCTTACTTCTGTGCTCATTTGTTGGATGTGAATAAAATTATCTAAATCTTATCTTATATAGGCCCATTAAAATTTTGTAACAAACACTTCCCAAAATCTTGCCATGCTTTCTTGGCATCATCGAGTCCCATTTCCAGTTTTCTGGTGTTTCTTATTCTAACTAGTTCGGGTTTTCCTTACCAGTAGTTCTTGTCAATTGTTTATTTTTAACAGACATAATTTTTAACAGACATAATTTTTAACACTCGAGATGTTATTATTATCTTTTTCCCAAGTTTGTAGTTCTCAATTTGAGTTACCTGCAGCTCTATGCAGAAAAGATTTTCTCTATTTGGTGTACTAAGTATTCCTATGCCCTTGAAATTGTCTTAAAAGTTTATTACCTCATCCATTTTTGTTGAACCTAAAAGATATTATGCCAATATCCAAATTATAAGTGCATATCATAACATATTTCTCTATATGAGACTTGGTACCTGTATCTTCTTTTCCCGCATTCCTTGTAGTGTTTTTCAATCTTGTCTACTTTGTTTTATTTTCTGTAGTTTCTTCCATTTTCCTAGGTCCACATAGTTTGCGCCGGTGTTTGGCTTCTTGCTCCAGTTTTATGAGTATTTAATAATAATAATAATAATCTAGGTTAAGGCCACAGCCTAGGAAGACATTGAATTGAGGTATGAGATCCCTTTGTTTGTGGGATAAATCATAAGGGTGATGCCAAATTACTTGAATTGCATGGGGATTTCTTTTTTTTGTTTTCTTTTTAAAATATATTAATGAATTCATTCACTGATTGCATAGAGATCTAATTTACTGTTTAGCATAGCTTTTTAAACATAATTTTCTACTTTATTGGGGAAAGAGCTATGACCTTACAGAATGGGGTTGTTTCAGATGAGAAAGGTTGTGACAATGGATCTGTTGCGCTTCGAGATCTGAACCAAAAGCTGTTCTCATCCAAAATTCAGAACTGTTAAAGGGTTCAACATTCCCAGATTGATTCAAGTGAGAAATTGAGCAGACTTGATCTCTTTGGATTTTTTACAACTACTCCATAAATGGAGTCAGGTTAACAGTGTGCCTTAAAATTCCATAAGATTGGGATATGCTTTTCCAGACTTGTATTATTATATTTCAAAATCAAATTGAAGGAACAAAGTAAACAATTCTTTGGTAGGATTTGACCTCCAAGCATTCTTATTGCTTGAGCTATGGAGCGTGATTTTATTTTCACCATTGTCTTCCTTAAACACTCCTGCAACATTGCTTATTTCACTTGAGTGAAATGGGTGTTGTATTTCAGTAGTTGAGGCTATTTTCTTTATTAAGTTCAAGAGTGATCTCCTTGAGCTTTTGGTGGATAAACAAACATCTTATGTGCCTGGAAATATTCTTTTCTTATTGCTTGAGCTATGGAGTATGATTTTATTTTTCACCATTGTCTTCCTTAAACACTCCTGCAACATTGCTTATTTCACTTGAGTGAAATGGGTGTTGTATTTCAGTAGTTGACGCTATTTTCTTTATTAAGGTCAAGAGTGATCTCCTTGAGCTTTTGGTGGTTAAACTAACATCTTATTTGCCTGGAAATATTCTTAGCATGTTAGCTAATACTCTTGTTAGAAATGAGCTCTGTTATTTTCCATAGTTACTGTTAAAATGATGTTCATGACTAAATTTTGTTGCACACCTGGCTAGTGGCTATTCTTGATTTTTTCCTATCCATTAGATCAGCATGTTTTGAAGATTGGTTAAAATGATAGCTACAGAAAGGGATTTTATCATCATTGAGAACTTCACAAATTAATTTCTTAGTGTTGAATTCCAGCTGAATCTAATCCATTTTGTAGGTCTGGACATAGTTACCAGGTTTGTCAATGTTTTTGGTTGAAATAGATGTTTGCTGAATTTAGTGAATGGATGATTAAATATGTCATATTCTGTGAATTCAAACCCATTGGCCAATATTTTTCCAAAGAGAGGAAATATCTAAAAGAACATAAAAGAAGAAAAGCGCTTTAATAAAGCAAAAAACAAATAAATAAAAATAAATTTAAGTCCTGCGTGTAGACTTTCTAATCTTAAGGGCAACCACCTTTAAAACTTGCCAAACTAGACCTAAGAGTAGGGTTTTAGCAGTTCTGCCTGACCAAAGAGGGATGGATCGAGGATTCAAGAGATCCGGGGATGTGTTTAAGCAACTGTTAATGTAATTGTAACTCCAGAAGATATTCATTTGTATTTATATTGTTATTATTATTGTATTTTGTTTGTACCTCCGACGGAGATGTTTATTCCTCCGGTCAGGGATGTCATTATTACATTTGGTCATGCTAAATCATTGAGGTAAATCCTCCATTGTAAGTCGGGGCAATAGATCCCCCTAGAGTCAGTTAGATTAGGGTTATTGAGTCCCCTAGAGAAGTCGGCCCAGTCAGGTTTCGCTGGGGCTGACCTAGCAAGTGAAAAGGCCAAGTGAAAGTTAAAGTATAAATAGAGAGTGGAGCTCTCTCATTTGAACACACACTCACTCACACAAGTTCGCATGACATGACTATTTAGATCTCACAACCAAATCGAGGTCATGACTATGATCTTCACATCCTCCAATGGCAACACGCGATATCTACCAAATTGTTGTCCAATATTTTACAGTAACAAAGGTGGCACCATCACATATGATGAAACTCCATCACGATTGATGGTCCTCCACATTGGCAGGTACACTGATCTAATTTTGCTAAGCCCGCGGCTACAACATCATTGGCTAGATCGCTTTCTTACAGATCGACACTCTACACTAGCTTGGATTTCCTCTGTGCCCCGAGTAACTTCTAATTAGTAATGACAATACATCATACCAGGCTTCGATTTGACAGATCTGTGAGATCGAAATTCTTAATGAACAGATCTACACTTTAACCAGTTGATCTGTACTTTCTGCTTGCAGATCCAAGTGTCCAAGCAATAGATATGATCTCTCTCATCCATTGTACTTCCTTCCAATGTTCTTTACCTGGATTGTTCATATACCTACTAACAACTCCCACTGCATGTGCAATATTTGGTAGTTTTGGTTGTTTAATTTCTTGACCTTAAATTTTCATTCTTCCGCCATTGCTCCCACTCAAACCAGGAACCCTTCTTTCCTGCGAGTTTATATGTTTAGTCTTAGAATGGAAGGCTGAGTTCTTTCAAAATTTTTGATAGTTACTTTTCATACCATGGGATTTATAGAGAGAAGACAGTCACAGGAACACCACAAGAAAATGGTGTGTAAGAAAGGATGAATATGACGATCATGGAGCGTGCAAGGTGTATGAGATTGCATGCAGGGTTTCCCTTACAGTTTTGGGTAGATGATGTAGATACTGCTGTTTACTAAATAAACGAAGGGCCTTCAAGCGCTTTGGATGGTGGGATTCCAAAGGAGGTATGGACAGGTAAAAATGAATACTTGGGCTGTTTGGAGTTGCGTAGATTGAGCATGGAAGGGCACCGTGGCATGATAGATCCATGTGATTTGGTCAAGAATGACATGGGCAGAAAAAGAAGGTTGAGCACATGGTGGACACCGAGCAATGGCATGGCATGATGAGCAAGACAGAAAGCATGGAAAAATGAGAGGATGAAGCAATGGATGGTGATGGTGTAGTCACCATGAAGATACATGAAAAAAATTAATGGAGCAATTTGCATGTAAAAGGGCATATGGTTGTAAGACCTGGTAGGGCATGCATACCCCTGGTAACTCATCGGTAAAGTCGGCATAAATACCTAGGTGAGAGGGGGGTGTATGTGAGATTCCTTAGTAAAACTTTGAGGGGGGTTGGTGATTACTCCAAGTCAAGTTTAAAGGGGGGATTGTTAGGGTTAACCTTGACTCGGGATTGAGTCAAATGTGGTTAGGTCTAGCACATGGTTTTGGGCACATGGTTTGTTGTAGTCCATGGTATTGGCCCAAGCTATTGCACGTAATGAAGCCTATAAAAGGCTTGAGGAGGCTCCATTGTAAAGTGGCATGGAGGTGAGTAATGGCTAGCTCGCTTGGCCTTAGATGGTCGGTTTTGGCCATGTAATGAAGATCTTCATTGGGTGTTGGTTTTTCCATGCATGGGGTTTCCAGGGTACATTGTGTGTCTATCTTTAATTGTTGCATGTCTATTTTATTTCTCATTTGTCTATTATTATTTATGCTAGCTCAAAATCCTAATAATTCTGACTTTAACCTTACATTCTATGTCGATTGTTGTGAAATTATAAAAAAATGGTTTCAAGAGAGTGGTTGGAAGAGGAATTATAATGCTTGGTCATGCATATATTTTGGATGAAATTGAAGGAAAGAAGTGTTATATTGGTTAGATGGACACTAGTTGGATTTGGCACAAAAGACTTGGGAATCTAAACTTTGATAATTTGGTAAAAATTAGCAAGATCGAGGAAGTAAGAAGAATGCCAAGATCATCTAAGCCAACAAATATAATGTGTGAATATTGTCTGCATGGAAAGTAGGCCAGAGCTAGTTTTAAACCAAAAACACATCACTCTACTTCAAATCCTTTGGAGTTAGTGCATACTAATCTATGTGGACTAGAAAGAGTTCAAACACTTCAAGGTGAGATATATTTTATGTTGTTTATTGACGACTATACCAAAAGGATTTGGGTAACCTTTCTTAAAGAGAAGTCTAAAGCCTTTGAGAAGTTTGAACTTTTCAAGGCCAAGGTTGAAAATGAAAGTTGTCTTAAAATCAAGTGTTTAAGGTTAGACAATGGGGGAGAATTCACTTCCAATGAGTTCAAAATTTTCTGTGAAAATCACGGTATCAAAAGACAATATTGTGCGACCAATACTCCTCAACAAAATGGTATCATGGAAAGAAAAAATAGAACAATCCATGAGGCAGCAAGGA
This sequence comes from Larix kaempferi, assembly GCA_027924585.1. Lineage (NCBI taxonomy): Eukaryota > Viridiplantae > Streptophyta > Pinopsida > Pinales > Pinaceae > Larix > Larix kaempferi. The sequence continues at coordinate 1,815,783 of BSBM01000243.1, read as the reverse complement.
CTATGTTACTAGAAGCAAAAGTGGCGAAACATTTTGGAGAGAAGCAGTAGGAGCTGTTGTGTACATTATTAATAGGGCTCAACTAAGAATTGATAGTAACAAGACACTGTATGAATTATGGATAGGAAGGCCAACTTCAATAGAGTACTGCGGAATATTTGGAAGTAAGTGTTACATAAAAATAAATGATAATCATTTGGACAAATTTCACACAAGGACCGATGAAGGGATTATTCTAGGATATTCTACTGAAAGGAGAGCCTATAAATGCTATAACAAAAGACTAAAAAGGATGGTGGAAAGTTTTGATATCAAGGTGGATGAGGAACTTCCACAGGAATTGCTGACCCACGATGAAGAGGAAACAGATAATGTTACATCTGATGAAGAAGAGGATTGAGATGAAGAGGTAGAACAACAAGAAGAACAAGGAGAGGAGAAAGAAGAAGAACAAAAGGAATAATAACAGGTGCCAAATACTGTACACATAAATAAACCATCAATTAAGATACTAAAAAGAGATTACTCAGAATAGTTCATCATCAGAGACATGGATGATGGAATTTAGTTGAGAAATACTCTTAAGAAAAAGAGACATAGCTCTATTATCAACAATAGATCCAAAGAACTTCAATGAAGCTCATAAGTATGAAATATGGAGCAAGGAAATAGAAGAACTTAGGCAGATTGAAAAAAGTGGAACATGGGAGCTGGTCCCAAGATCCAAGGACAAGAATGCAATAGGCACCAAGTGGATTTTCAAGAACAAATTAAATGAAGAAGGTAAGATAGTGAAAAATAAGGAAAGGTTAGTATGCAAAGGATATGCTCAGGTTGAAGGGATTGATTTTGTTGAAACATTTTCTCTTGTTGCTCAAATGCAACTAATTAGAATATTTCTAGCATATTCTTGCTTTAAGAATTTCAAAGTCTACCAGATGGATGTCAAATCAACATTCCTAAATGGGGAACTAAGTGAAGAAGTGTATACTAAACAACCTGAAGATTTCGAAATGGATGAAAAGAAAAATCGTGCCTGGAAATTAAAGAAACCCTTTATGGCCTCAAATAGGTACCCGGGGCTTGGTATGATCGCTTGGACAAATATATGATGCAACATGGTTTCAAGAGAGGGAATACAAACATTAATATATATTTCAAAATTGAGAAGGATGTGATACTAATTATAGTTGTATATGTTGATGATATTATCTTTGGGAGGAATGATGATGAACTAAGCCATAGACTTGTTGATGATATGGGAAAGGAGTTTTAAATGTCCTTAATTGGGGAATTGCCATTCTTTTTGGGGCTTCAAATTAGTCAATCATCCACATCCATTTTCATCTCCCAATCCAAGTATCTCAAAGAGATGCTAAAAAAATTTGATATGTTGGAGTGTGCACTTGTTAGTACTCCTATGACAACTGGATACAAAATCAACAAAGATGACGAATATCCCTGAGTAGATCCAACAACATACATGTCAATGATTGGGAGTCCTACTATATCTCACCGCATCAAGACCAGATATAATGCAAGCAGTTGGAATGGTCGCTAGATTTCAAGCCAACCCAAAGGAATCACATGTAGCAGTAGTCAAAAGGATTTTTAAGTATCTTAAGGGAACAACTGAGTTTGGATTATGGTACCCAAAATCCAGAAGTTTGATCTAACAACATACTCAAATGTTGACTCAACGGGAAGCTTAGATGATAGAAAGAGCAACAGTGAAAATTATTTCTTCTTGGGGGACTGTTTGGTTGCATGGATGAGCAGAAAAATATCCTCTATTTCTCTATCTACAACTGAAGAGGAATACATAGTAGTAGCAGAGTGCTACACTCAAATATTATGGATGAAACAAACTCTGGAAGATGTCAAGGTTGGAGATGTTCAACCGGTTCTAATTTACTGTAACAACACAAGTGCCATCTGCATATAAAAAATCCCAGTCATGCATTCAAAGAACAAACACATTCCTATCAACTATCATTTCCTGAGGGGACAAGCACGTGATAAAAAATTGAAGTTGGAGTATGTGAACACCAAGGAGCAGGTAGCTGATATTTTTACAAAGCTATTAACCCGAGAAGTCTTTGAACATTTGAGACAAAAGTTGGGAGTCATTCCCATCCAATAAGCTCATTGATTTGGCACTTTGCCATTGATGTCAAAGGGGGAGAAGTATTAAGTAAAACAAGGAAGCAGGAGGCAGATCTGGAAGTTTGGGGAAGCATTTCATATTCAAATCTAATAAGGTGAAACACATGTTCAGGTGGAGATATGTTTTACTTGGTGTTGACATCAATGCCAAAGGGGGAGATTGTTGGACAATTGTGTTGGCAATGATGTCAAAAGGGCTAGCAGAATACAACAGATCAGATTTGAACTAAGTATTAATTACCAGTTTGAAGAAATATATAGGAAATCATAAGTTTTGGTAGCAATCATCATTGAAGAAGGATTGAATAATCTTAGCCATGGTCAAAGGAAATCTACCTGTAGTAGAGGCATCAATTATTCAGAACTTGTAGAAGACAAAGGATGGCTATAAGCTCGGACTCATGCAGTATTAATGAAGACAAGATAATCCTAAATATGATTTGTGAACACTTATAGGATCTCGGTTGAAGACAAATGAAAGTGCCATCAATAAGCCCGTATGAAGTGTTCGGGTACACATGGTACTACCAAAGGACCGAACACCAAGAGCAACCACTTCACACAAACAGATCACAGATCAACACACCGATGTTTTGACGTGGTTTTAACCCTCTTGAGGGAAACATTTTACGGCCCTGGCCAAATAGCTTCTACGGGACAATTTATTATGCAAAGAAAGAAAGTTACAAATGAGCTTCTCATAATCGATCAACTAAACAATGACCCTCCATGCTCTTTAAATAGAGATCATGGACCAATCGAGTGTTAAGCCACAGATCAAGGTTAGGTTTGATCTAAGAGAAGTTGAGCTGTCGGATCACTCTATGTCGGGAACATATCGTGACCGTCGGATTAAGTATTTACAAATGCATACTAATGCATACTAAAGAAACACACTATCCCTAACGGATATATTATACAAGTTGATCTTAACTAACTCCTAAACGTCTAAATATCCTAACATCCCCCCTTAAGAACAACTTGGGATATGATTGAAGGATTTACAAAAGTGACACTATTAGGAGAAGGAAGGAGGCATTAGAGCCTATCCCCCTTTAATGACAAGTTCATGAACTCCTAACATAGATCGAAGTTTAGAAAACTTCGCTTCTGTAAGAGACTTGGTGAAGATGTCTGCAACTTGATCATCTGTAGGGCAAAAGAGCACTTCAAGAACACGATCATGAACAAGATTTCTGATGAAGTGCATATGTAGCTCAATGTGTTTGCTACGTTGATGTAGAAATGGATCTTTGGCAAGCTTGATAGCACTTTGATTGTCGCACCAAAGTGGAGTAGGCTGCTGCTGCTCGAATCCAAACTCTAAAAGGATCTGTCGAAGCCATAAAGCTTCCTGACTGGCATTAACTGCTGTTCGATATTATGCCTCTGCTGAAGAAAGAGCAAGAGCTTGTTGTTTCTTACAAGCCCAAGTAATAGGTCCAGATTCCAGACTGAAAAAATAACCTGCAGTAGACTTTCGATCATCAAGATCACCAGCCCAATCTGAATCAGTGAAACCAACCAACAAAGGTTTACCCCCTGTACTGTAATGAATCCCGAACTGAATTGTACGTCGAATATATCAAAGTATTCTTTTCGCTGCTTTCCAGTGACTTTCATGAGGTGTCTGCATATAACGGGCAACACGACCAACGACAAAGGAAAGGTCAGGACAGGAATGAGTCAAGTATAAGAGACTACCGACAAGTTGACGATACAAGGTGGCATCGACTTCAGGTGAAGGACTAGTGGCAGAAAGTTTGACTCCGGACTAGAAGGGAGAAGGGGCTGTTAAATTTTCAGTATTAAATCACAATACTATAGGATCTTTGCTGAGAGAATAACATCTACAGTATATCAATGCATGACAATCATAATATGACAAGCATCATAAGCATCACAAGAATCAAAAGCATAGAGACAAGAGACACAGAGTTTCCGTGGGGAAAACCCTAAGGTGAAAAACCCCACAACTTCCTCAGAGATAGAGAGAGCAATGGCTCAACCAAAATACAACCAAATAACACTGAGATAGTCTTCTAGCTGATGATCCTCCTCCTCCTCACTAGTGCGCTACTTTTCAGAGAGAGAGATAGATACTTTTCCGAGTGAGTAAAATAGAGATCTCCTATCTCTATTTATACTCACCTTTTTGCCCAGTGACCTACTGGGGCCGACTTGTCTACTTGAGTACATCCACATTATATTATATATTAATTAGGGCCGACCCCATAAGGTGGTCTAATAACCCATCGGCAAGTACACACACTTGCGACACTTGTCAATCCACATGACGACACTTCCTTATAGAGGAATAACACATCTCTTATAAGGGTACAATAAATATATATATAATATACTGATGAAATACATTCCGAAGTTACATATACATCAACACTCCCTCTTAACTAGGAAGGTATTTCTCGACACAGATTTGCTAGACAAGTCTTCTTCTCTGGATCATCGTCATCGATGCATCGTCATCGTCATCGTCACTGCTGCTGCTATCTCGTCCAATCTCTGTCTCTACTCGTCATAGGAAGTTCTACAGAGCCAGTCCTTTTTCATACTGGATGTAGGCCCACCACCTGCAGGTCTTCGTCATCACTGGCCATACTGTGGAATCCTCAGGACTTATTACGTGCGTCACAAAACCTCGAAAGAGCATCCCAGGATATTACGGGTACACAACTCCAACCTGTAGGATCTCCCAGGGCGCTATTACATGTGACCCCACCACAGAACCTCGAAAGAGCATCTCAGGATGTTACGGGTACACAACTCCGACCTGAAATCTCCCAGGGCACAAATTACATGTGGTCCACCACAAAACCTAGCAAGAGCATCTCAGGATGTTACGGGTACACAACTCCGACCTGAAATCTCCCAGGGCACAAATTACATGTGGTCATGGCAAAACCTCGCAAGAGCATCTCAGGATGTTACGGGTACACAACTCCGACCTGAAATCTCCCAGGGCACAAATTACATGCCATAGGACAAAACCTCGCAAGAGCATCTCAGGATGTTACGGGTACACAACTCCGACCTGAGATTTCCCAGGGCGCTATTACATGTCCTCCCAGAGCAATGTCTCGAAAGAGCATCCCATGCTGTTACGGGTACACAATTCCGACCTATAGGATCTCCCAGACATGCTCATCTGCACAACCTGATCCACGGCCATAGAGTATCAACCTGATACTCACCATACATCATCCTGATGTACTCATGATCGTCCTGATCATCATCACTGCAACGTCCTGCTGCATGTCATCTGGAGCAACATCCTGAAGCTCATCATCCATGATCATCCTGATCATCACTGCAACATCCTGCTGCATGTCATCTGGAGCAACATCCTGAAGCTCATCATCCATGATCATCCTGATCATCACTGCAACATCCTGCTGCATGTCATCTGGAGCAACATCCTGAAGCTCATCATCCATGATCATCCTGATCATCAATGCATCCACCTGATGCATACCAAGTATCTACCTGATACATATCATCATACATGATCCACCTGATCATTAATGCATCCACCTGATGCATACCAAGTATCTACCTGATACATGATACATATCACCATACATGATCCACCTTATCATACAATGTATCCACCTGATACATATACAGATACATGGTCCAAGCATCCAACATGATGCACATACATACATAAATGATCCACCTGATCATATCCAGCATCCAACATGATGCATACATACATAAATGATCCAACTGATCATATCCAGCATCCAACATGATGCATACATACATAAATGATCCAACTGATCATATCCAACATCCAACATGATGCGTACATAAAAATGATCCAACTGATCATATCCAACATCCAACATGATGCATACATACATACATAAAAATGATCCAACTGATCATATCCAGCAGAAATCAGAACATCATCCTGATGCCCATTATCCAGCGCTTACATCCACAGCCATGTGAAGGATCCTCCTTCCAACATGCTTGGAATGGCTTCAGCAAATGTGTCCATCACTTCTTTCTCGAAGTGTCCTCGATCTGAAGAACGCCAAGCCTCTCTCTGAAGTACTCGAACTTCACTCTGGCTAGTGGCTTCGTCAGCACATCTGCAATCTGCTCGTCCGTCGCAACATACAGAAGCTTCACAGCGCCTCTCTGCACCATATCCCTGATATAGTGATATTTGATCTCTATGTGTTTTGACCTGTCATGAAACACTGGGTTCTCGGACAACTTCACACAACTCTGGTTATCACAGAAGATACCAGTAGCCTCCAACGGGAGATCAAATAACTCAGACAGTAGCTTTCGTAGCCATACTGCCTCACAGCTAGCTGAGCAGGCTGCAACATACTCTGCCTCAGCTATACTCAGTGCTATGCAGGACTGCTTCCTGCTAAACCAAGAGATCACACCTGATCCCATACTGAAGCAACACCCAGATGTGCTCTTCCTATCTGCAGCACTGCCAGCCCAATCTGAATCAACATAACCCTGCAGGTTAAACTTTTGATTCGCCTCATACCTGAGCCCATAATCCACTGTACCCTTCAGGTACCTCAGAACATGCTTTACAGAAACCAGGTGAACACTCCTCGGATCCGTCAGGAACTGGCTCAATGTGTTCACAGCAAAGCAAATGTCTGGTCTAGTGTTCGTCAGGTACATCAAGGACCCAATCATCTGACGATACATAGAGACATCAATCGGCTCAGATGAAGCATCACATAGAAGCTTCAGATTCGATGCCATAGGTGTGGCCATGGCCTTCCAATCCATCATCCCGAATCTCTTCAGGATATCTACTGTGTACTTCCCTTGACCAAGGAAGATTCCACCTGCATTCTGCCACACCTCCATACCTAGGAAATAATGCATCATTCCCAAATCTTTCATATCGAATTCAGCTGCAAGCTTCCTCTTAGTATCTGCAATCAGTCTGTCATCTCCTTTCACAAATAGGTCATCCACATACAGGAGTAGAATCACTGGATTCCCTTCCTCAACCTTGTAGTAAAGATTGGAATTTGCTTTACTCTTGGTAAATTCCAAGCTAGATAGGAAACTGTCCATCCTACCATACCAGGTTCTGGGAGCTTGCTTCAAGCCATACAAGGCTTTCTTCAATCTGCATACATATGACTCCCTGTCAGGTCTTGGGACTGCATCCCAAACATCTTCTTCATGATCTAAGGATCATGGCATTCCATTTCTTCATCCCAGATCCTGGGAACTTCAATATCTTCAATAGATATCATTCTTGCTGGAACAAATGTTGTAGTCCTTTTGTAGGTGAAGATATACGGTCTTTCCTACAAAACAAGTTAAATTGCATGATTAGAAACATCTCATAATTTTCAGAACAAATTCTTTACACATAAAGAAATATGTCATGCAGTCATGCAGTTATCTTAGCCAATGCTTCAATACAACATTTATCCATGTTCCACAAATTCCTAGATGCCTTCCAGTCTCTACCAGAACATTGTTAAGAGTTTGCACTACTCCCAACATGTCAGCAAAGAGGTTTCATTCTAGATAAGTAGCACTGGAATGTTGTACAGTGCCATAAGCCACTTACCCATCACATGCATATTAGTAGTATACTGTTCATTAATGCAATCATTCAAATATGCACAATACATCTCCTAAGTCTAGCAACATAAGCATAATATTATTAAACAAACACAATAGGCAAGAAATGATAATTGAAATACTTATCTTTGTTTGTTTGTTTGGGTGGACTCCCTCTGAGTCTTTGCTTCCTGGTAGGAGCTGCTGAAGTAGCTTCTTCTACACCTCTCTGTTGTGGAATGTAGGAAGATGGTCAACTCCTTCTGAAGATCTGCATCCTTGCAGGAGCTGCTGGAGTGTGCTCCCTTTTGATCTTTGCTTCCTGGATTACCTGTCCTTATATTCATCTTTGCTGACATCAATATTCTTGAACCCATAAAAGACCTCTTATGGTGTCTTGTTGTCCAATATCTTGTGGGGAGTTCTGTTCTGCACATATACAACTGTTCTAACTGCTTCTGCCCATAGATGCATAGGTAGATCCTGGTCATGCAGCATTGCCCTTGCTGCTTCCATGACTGTTCTGTTCTTCCTTTCTGCAACTCCATTCTGTTGAGGATTATAAGGAGCAGTCAACTCCCTCTTAATCCCTGAATCACTGCAAAGCTTCTTGAAGTCATTTGAGGTGAATTCTCCACCATTGTCAGATCTGAATGTCTTGATTTTCTTGACAGTTTGATTCTCCATCAAGGTTTTGAATTCCTTGAATTTATCAAGCACCTCATCTTTTCCCTTCAAGAAGTATACCCAAGTCTTCCTGGAGAAGTCATCGATAAATGATACATAGTAAACATACCCACTCAGGGAGCTGGATGACATAGGGCCACATACATCTGAGTGGATGATTTCCAGGATGTCTTTTGCCTTGCTTTCACTACTTGGGAAAGCCTTCTTAATGTTCTTACCTTTTGCACATCCTTTGAAAACACCTTCATGTTTGGTCTTGATTTCAGGAAGACCCTCTATTGCCTTGCTTGCAATTGGAAGTGCCATATAGTGCATATGAGCAAGTCTTCTATGCCAAAGTTCACTTGGCTCCATGGATTCATGTACCATGGCATGTTCAGGTTGTCCTTTCAATTTATACAAGCCTCCCTCTTGCTCTCCAATCACTACTGCATCATCTATGGTCTTTCCCTTTGGCCACATTAGTACTTGGCCATCAACAAATGCAACCCTCATACCTTTTGCATCTAGAGCAGAGATGGAGAGTAAGTTCTTCTTGAGCCCAGGTACATAGAGGACTTCCTTCATCTTCAGAGATTTTCCAGAATCTAAGTTGTAAGAGGCTTCACCACTTCCTTTGATTGGATATTGATAATCATCCCCAAGTTTCACCTTATGGGGTGATTCATGTTCAGAAAGGTTCACAAATGATTCCTTGAACCCAGTCATGTGTTTGGAAGCCCCACTATCAATCAACCAATCATTACATCCGTGGGAGATGGTACCTGTAAGAGCGGAAATTAGAACATATTCTTCTTCACTTGATGAGTCATCATCACTACTACTTTCTGCCCTAGCCTTCTTCTTTGGAGGTTCATCATCTTCGGCAGTATGAGCATGAAACCTTCTTTTGCTGCCTTTCTTCTTCTTACTGGAGTTGTTCTTATTATCCTTTTTGTTCTTGGGACAATCTGAAGCAAAGTGACCCTTCTCATTGCATGTGAAGCATCTTAGGTAATCTTTTGATGGAATCTTTTGGGGTGAGGGTGATCCTTCTTGGTTTTGCTTCTTTTGGTGTGGGCTGCAAGAGCTTGATCTTCTCCTCCCATCTTTTCCTCACGAGCTATAAGTCTAGCTTCTTCTTGAGAGCATTCTTCCCTCAATCTGTTGAACGAGATCAATTTCTTCCTTGCACAAATTCCTTGAATAAAGGAATCCCATGACCTAGGTAGGCCATTTAGAGTAGTCATCACCACCTCACCATTCTCCACCATTTCATCTACTGCTTCTAATTGTTCCTTGATCTGAGAGATCCTTGAAAAGTAAGATTGAATGGTTTCTCCATTCTGAAACTTTACTGCTTTCAATTGGTTCCGCAGGGTCATCTTCCGATTTATGTTCTTTCCTTCAAATAGCTTGGTCAAAGATTCAAACATCTCTTTGGGTGTCTTGAGAGAAGACACATGGGGTATGAGATGATCTTTGATAGAATCAGCAATGATTCTCTTTGCCTTGACCAAGTTCTTCTTGTGCAATACCTTGGCCTCTTCATCCTCTGGGATAGGGATGTCTTCTTTCACATATGAGTCCAACTCATTCTCTTCCAGGATTAGCCCAATCCTATACTTCCAGGCTCGGAAGTTATCAGCCCCTTCAAGCTTATCCTCAAGCTTGGTGTGAAGAGACATCTTTAAGAGTACTTCAAATGGAAATAGAAAAAAAAATTTAGAACTTACCACTTGAAGTGTTGAAAACTGGATCTGGTCCCGGATTAGGGTTTGTAAGAGAAACCCTAAGAATTCAAAATGTGAATTTCAAAATTCCGAAAGGATAGAAAGATGCGCCTTGGAGAGCTGATCAGCCTAGTACATTCAGAATTTGAGATCAGCAAAGTCTTGCCCTTCATAATTGCCTTTTTGTCCTCCCGGGTTCACTGGGGAGAGCCCTGAATTAGGGTTTGAGTTTCCCGGAGATCTACCCAGCCAAAAATCTCGATCCAAAGCTCAAACCTTCGATTTTTGCAAGGAGCTTCCAGCTGTACCTTCAGTTTCCAGAAATTCCTATTTTTGTGGAAACCCTAATTTTTAGGGCCAAAACTGAAAATGCTCGGAACTGAAATCTGATTGGACAGAAAGATGCGCCTTGATGAGTAGATCCAATCTACTATACTGAATTTCAAAAATCTGTGGAGAGAAACCCAATAAACAAGGAATACAAGCTTCCGTCACTGCAAAATGTCTTCTTCTCAGTTAGGCTCTGATACCATGTTAAATTTTCAGTATTAAATCACAATACTATAGGATCTTTGCTGAGAGAATAACATCTACAGTATATCAATGCATGACAATCATAATATGACAAGCATCACAAGCATCACAAGAATCAAAAGCATAGAGACAAGAGACAGAGTTTCCGTGGGGAAAACCCTAAGGTGAAAAACCCCACAACTTCCTCAGAGATAGAGAGAGCAATGGCTCAACCAAAATACAACCAAATAACACTGAGATAGTCTTCTAGCTGATGATCCTCCTCCTCCTCACTAGTGCGCTACTTTTCACAGAGAGAGATAGATACTTTTCCGAGTGAGTAAAATAGAGATCTCCTATCTCTATTTATACTCACCTTTTTGCCCAGTGACCTACTGGGGCCGACTTGTCTATTTGAGTACATCCACATTATATTATATATTAATTAGGGCCTACCCCATAAGGTGGTCTAATAACCCATCGGCAAGTACACACACTTGCGACACTTGTCAATCCACATGACGACACTTCCTTATAAAGGAATAACACATCTCTTATAAGGGTACAATAAATATATATATAATATAATGATGAAATACATTCCGAAGTTACATATACATCAACAGGGGCTGGTGTACAATCTTCCATGTGAAAGTGACGAAGAAGGTCACAAGCATACTTAGAGTGAGAAAGAAAGATTCCTTCTTTGGTTTGCAGGACTTGGAGACCAAGAAAATAATGCAAATGTCCTAAGTCTGACATTTCAAAATTTTGCTTAAGACTAGATTTCACATGGGTTATAAGCTTAGGGTCACTACTAGTAAGAATAAGGTCATCAACATATATAACAAGTATGATGAGATGGTTTCCTACTTTCTTGGTATAGACATTGGGGTCAGAATGACATCTAGAAAAACCAGTGTCAAGGAGAAAGCTATCCATTTTGGTATACCAAGCTCTAGGAGCTTGCTTAAGGCCATATAAGGATTTCTTAAGGCAGGAAACAAGGCTAGAGTTATTCTGAACATATCCAGGAGGTTGTTCCATGTAAATTTCCTCTTGTAAATCACCATGTAAGAAGGCAAACTTGACATCCATTTGATTGACTTCCCAGTTGTGTAAGGTTGCAAGGGAAATAACAAGGCGGATGGAGTTCATTTTTGCGACAGGAGCAAATGTTTCATTGTAGTCAATCCCTTCAACTGAAGAAAAACCTTTGGCAACTAACCTTGCCTTAAGTCTTTCAACACTTCCATCTGATCCATACTTAGTTCTATAGACCCATTTACATTTGACAAGTTTTCTTCCTTTTGGAAGAGGTACAAGATCCCAAGTATCGTTCGCCATTAAGGAACGATATTCTTCATCCATGGCTGCATCCCAATATGGATTCCTTGAAGTTTCTGCAAAAGTTTATGGATCATGATTCGCGGAAACTTGAGCCAAAAGAGAAGAGGCTCGCTGAAACTGAGAACGTGTTTGACGTTGATCTCTAGGATCACCGGCAAGATCACCAGCTGCTTCACATGTTGAACGGACCCATCGAGGAAGCACTTGTGTTGGTGCAACTGGAGGAACATGAGCAGGCGGAAATGGATTTTCATCCTCACTGTCATCATCAGAAACTGGAGTTGGAAACCTGTCAAGGAAGTTGGAAGAAGAAGAAGAAGAAGGCACAAATGCCGAATCAGGCTTGCAGGCAAAATATGGCACAATCACCGAGTTAGACTCGCAGGCCAAATGATTTTCATCAAATTTAACATCTCTTCTAATGATTATATCATGAGAATGTGGTTGAAGAAGTCTATAACCTTTTACATCTTCAAAATATCCAACAAATATGCACTTTTCACTTTTAGGTTGCAATGCTTTCCGTTTTTCACCCGGAATGTGAGCCCATGCTTTACTACCAAACACACGGAAGTGACTTACATCAGGTTTAGTTTTAGTCCATGCTTCTTCCGGTGTTATACCTTGTAATGCTTTAGTGGGGGTGCGATTAACTATGTAATTTGCACAATTAATGGCTTCAGCCCAAAATTGAAGACTTAGTCCCTTAGATTGGATCATACAATTAGCCATTTCTTTTAAAGTGCGGTTCTTCCGCTCAGCTACACCATTTTGTTGTGGTGTATATAGAACAGTGTGTTGTTGTTGGATGCCTTGTTCAGTGCAGAAAGTAGTGAACTTTTTGTTAACATATTCTCCTCCATTGTTATATCTTAACTTAATAATTTGATGACCAGATTGTTTTTCAACAAGGGCCTTGTAGGCCAAGAACATGTTAAATACTTCGCTCTTAAGTTTTAAGAAATACACCCAAGTGCGTCTGGTGTAATCATCAATGAAAGTTAAGAAATATTTGAAACCAGAAAAGGAAGCAGATGGAAGAGGACCACAGAAGTCACTATGCACAAGCTCCAAGGAAACCGAGGCGTGCCAAGAGGCACGTTTGTCAAAACTGTCCCGATGATGTTTTCCGAGTACACAACCGGAACAAACACCATCTCTGCAAGATACCATCGGAAGACCTGTCACCATATTGTCTTTACATAGTTGTTGCAATGAGCGATAATTGAAGTGACCAAATCGCTCATGCCAAAGTTTGCTCAAGTTATCACTATGAGCAACAAAAACCTGAAGGGAAAGGTGATGACCCAAAGTTGTTAAACTTGTACAACCTGGTAATATCATCAACAATTCCGGTAGCTAGGACCTGTTGAGGATCTTTAAAATCCTTGATTACAACTTGGTGAGGTGTCAAGGTCACAATTTTACCTTCACCAGAATGAGTGATCTGATAGACTGATAACAAATTGTAGGAAATTCTTGGAACACATAGTACATCACTAAAATGACCATTATCTACTAGAACTGTTCAAGCTCCTACAAATATTTGTTTGGTGTTACATTCATGCATAGTATAAAAGATGGCTTGATCCTTAGCCATATGATGAGATGCTCCAGAATCAATGAGCCATTCATTTGAAGTAGAAGAAGAAGATGCATTATAAGAATAACCAGAAGCACAAAGTGCATGTCCATGAGAGACAGATTCTGAAGGCGAATCTACGCTGATGTGGTGCTTCTTCATTGCTGCTTCCAAGGCTGCCATCTTCTTGAAACACTTAGATTCATCATGATTATCTTTCTCGCAATAGTTGCAATGACACTCAGTCTTCTTTCCTTTTGGCTTGGATCCTTTGTCATTTTTTAAAGGAGCTGACTGGGAGGGTTTTGGACCCTTGTTTGACTTATTATTGCGAAAATTTTGTTTCTTGGGAGGCTTGGACTTTTCTTTCTGTTGGGACAATAAGGCTTTCCCAGATGTATTTGCATTGTTGATTATTCCAAGATGAATGAGTTTATCTTGCTTTCTAATCAAGGAATCACAAAAGCATTCAAGACTAGGCTCTTGATAGCTAACTGCATTCAAGGATTCTTTCATGGAGTAAAATGTAGATACAATAACGGAATATGCAGGTCCAAGTTTGGAAAGAATATGATAAATGCATTGTTTGTCTTCCCTTTTAATCTTACATTCCGCACATAAGAGTTTAAGAGTTTTGTACTTAGATAAATAATCTTGAATGCATGAAAAGTCACTTGGATTTAAAGAAATCAACTCATTTTCGAGTTGGTGATCTCGAATTTCATTGTGTTTACCAAACATAGATTCCAACTTGTCCCAAGCAGCATCAGGTTCATCAATTCCAGATATGTAGAATTGCAAATCAGTAGAGATTGACATCCCAATCAATCCACGAGTTTCGTTACATCTATTTGCCAATTTTATTTTCTTATCATCATCAGTGGGTTCTGTTTGTTTCCCTGAGGTAATTCTTAAAAGTCCCCTACTTTGTAGAACATCCTCCATACAAGATTTCCATGAGAAATAGTTGGAACTGTTAAGTAGAATATCACAAGGGGCGGCCATATTTGTAAATTAATGGCTGTAAAAGAAGAAACCAATAGTTTGGATGTGAAGAGCTCGAAAAAATAGGCGGTTTCAAAAAAAACGACACTGAAAACTGACTCTGTATGATGAAGTATGCTTGAACAAAAAAACTGTTGAAGATGTCTCCAATAGTGACGTGGTAGCTAGAGAATGTTTGGCAAAAAAAAGAACCTCCCTCTTCCCAAGATGAACCTTTTGACAATCACTTTACAAGAAAGTTGCTTTAAGTGAACCACTTTTGTAAAATAAGTGATTTCACTTTTACAATGATATTACTTTTAAATAGTGCAACAATAAAAAAGAATCTAAATGACTCACTTGTATTTATTTTTTATTATTTAAGTAAGATGCACTTTTACAATAAAGTAACTTGAAAATAAAAATTGCATGCATTTTTTCTTTTAAAAGTAACTTCCTAAGACTTGAACTCAAGACCTAATAAGGAATAAAACAACTTTGAACAATATGAGCTAGATTAAAAGGTATGTAAAATATGGGAATGATGAATGGTTTTTTTTTTTTTACTCTTCTTGTTTGGTTTGCGTGCTTTCCCTTTTTCTTTTAGATCTGATGAAATACGCGTTTCTGGAGCAACCATGAATCGTTTTCGATCAAACGAAAACTATTTTCCAATGGAAACGATGCTCCGGACGTAATGAAACATCTCCCACAACCCAGAAATGCACAGAAATACCAGAACCAAAAACCCTTTCGAGTTTCGGCAACAACAGTTCAAGATCAAGATCATAATCGGAAGCGACTCTTCATAAAAGCTCTGATACCATGTTCGGGTACACAGGGTACTACCAAAAGACCGAACACCAAGAGCAACCACTTAATACAAACAGATCACAGATCAACACACCGATGTTTTGACGTGGTTTAAACCCTCTTGAGGGAAACACTCCACGGCCCCGGCCAAATAGATTCTATGGGACAATTTATTATGCAAAGAAAGAAAGTTACGAATGAGCTTCTCATAATCGATCAACTAAACAATGACTCTCTATGTTCTTTAAATAGAGATCATGGACCAATCGGGTGTTAAGCCACAGATCAAGGTTAGGTTTGATCTAAGAGAAGTTGAACCGTCGGATCACTCTATGTCGAGAACATATCGTGACCGTCAGATTAAGTATTTACAAATGCATACTAAAGAAACACACTATCCCTAACGGATACATTACACAAGTTGATCTTAACTAACTCCTAAGTGTCTAAATATCCTTAACATGAAGACCTATAGGAGTCCATATGAAGGTAAATTGAGACCCATTAGTTAGCAGGGTCTAATTATGATCTATCATGAACTGACACATGCTGTGGAGAACTTTCAATGTTTGTGAAAATCTGGCTACAGAAGCCTTGAGACCATCTCAGATCAAATGTAGTTAGGAAGTCAAAGTCGATTTTGGGACAACAATGACAGTTGAGCCTAATTCAAAAAATGAAGAGTTGACCCATTGTTTTGAGAAGCACCTTGTTAGATTCATTTATATACCTCATATGTGATCGATCCAACTCAGTGTCTTTGTGGTTGAAGCATACATAATGTATTCCTAAGTCTATGTTTTAAGGAAGTACATTGGGTACAAATCCACTAAGGAACTTGAGTGGATCTAGAATCCCTTAGATTTATTCATATAAAACATATGATGCCCTTGAAATGTAGAATTATGAACAAGCCGAAAACTCTCAAAGTGGATCTTAATAGCAAATAAGATAAAAATTGATGAAGTTTCGTAATTGATAAGTCGACCCAAATAACTTGTTTTAAGGAAGATCATTGGGTATAAATACAAAGGTTGAAAGCATTTTGAATGTATGCACTTCGATGTAGTAATTCGTATGGTAGGATGAGGCCTAAAAGAATGACATGACCATAGTGGGTATGGAGCTTGTTGGGCATGGCCCAAGTTGGCATCGTTTTTGGCAAAGCGAAGTCCAAGTAAGTGTTGTTGGAAAAGCGAAGTCCAAGCATGGCGCAGTTTTGTTGAAACATAGCTCCAGTGTAGTAGTTATTTTTGGCAATAGGTATAGGTGAAGCGAGGTCCAACAATGACCTATTTTGGGTAAGCGACTTCGTAAATCCTGAGAGCAGGGTGAGGAGCGACGTGGAATTGGAGGAAAGCGACTTGTCGCCTTAGTACATACAGAGTACTAAGACAACCAGGGCAGCAGAGACTGTTAGAAGCAGAGTGTCGGATCGACAACAACATAAGAAACATAGCGGTTGAAAGGGACGTGCCAATACGCAGTTAGAGCCACGTAGTGAGGACTGCGACTGTCAGAAGAGGCGTCAATGCCAGAAGCGATGCAGAAAGGTGACCGAAGTCAAGTGAGGTAGCTGTCGACTACGACGGGCCTGCTTAGCGGGGTAACCGTGCCATTTTTGGGTACTATAGGAATCTTGGCCCACAATGATTGTAAAGATGTCACCCTCGGGCACGATCTATAAAAAGGGAAATTTTGTAAGGGAAGGGTTGGTATTATTTTGGGCCTTATTTGTAATATAGAAGATCTTACGTTGGTCTTAAGAGCAAGAAGAGAGAAAAATGATCTGCAACTGTGTGTACAGAGACCTATTGTAGAGTGTGATGAACCTGCACTAATTAATTAATGCAAATACACGAGATATCAGAAATAACAGAACTCAGAATCACTTTTATATTGATCATAGGGCACTTTGAGGGGGCAACCTCCTTTGAGCAAGCTCAATACAATTAACTTCACGGTGCTTTCATAGGCCTCAACACACACTTATATACTAAGTCTAGGCGCCAATACTATGGGTCAAAACCATGGGCCACTACAAACTATGGATCAACAATACTACGGGCGACTTACAAAGCATATGCGCCAACAATAATAACACAAACTATGGATCAACAAATACTACGGGACGACTTACAAAGCATATGCGTCCAACAACAATATACTAACAAAGTAAAGACACGGGTTCCTAACATCCCCTCCCCCTTAAAAAAAGCTGTCCTCAAATCTTTAGATGTGGAAATTGTTGTTGAATCTGAAGGAGTGGTTCCCATGTAGCATCCTCTGGTTACATGCCGTGCCACTGAATTAAGACCTCTGTGATAGAGCGAGAGCGAAGCTGACGAGTGCGCCAATTGAGGACGATCTCCGGCTCCAAAAGGATGGATCCTTCATTATCCAGTTCGGGTAAAATAGTTTGTCCACTGATGTTGGTGCCAAGAAATTTCTTCAGACAAGAGGCATGAAATACTAGATGAATGCGGGAAGAAGGAGGAAGTTCCAATTTATAAGCAATGGACTCAATCTTCTGAAGAATTCGATATGGCCCATAGAATTTTGGAGCGAGCTTATGATGCCCTTTGAGTTTCAGGGAGGGTTGCTTGTACGGCTAGAGACGAAGAAAAACCATATCACCTGCTTGAAAAGTGCGCTCAGAATGGTGCTTCATGCAATTTCTTGCCATGTGAAGATTGTCCCACAAAATGCGAAGAATCTGATCACGGTTTCGAAGGACCGTGTCAACTTCCTGAATTGGTGAACTGTTGGGGGTGTATGGAAGAACTGGAGGTGCCTGACCATAGACTGCTTCATATGGGGTCATTTTAGAGGTAGTGTGGTAAGAGGTATTGTACCACCATTCAGCGAGAGGGAGCCACTTTTCCCACTGATGTTGTTGTTCAGAGTTGAAGCAACGAAGATAAGTTTCCAAGCATTTATTGATAATTTTAGTTTGACCATCTGTTTGTGGGTGATACCCTGAACTCATCTTCAGTTTGGTGCCAGTGTGGCGAAATAGTTCTGTCCAAAAATGACTGGTGAAAGTTGCATCACGATCCGAGACAATGGAAGAAGGGATGCCAGAAGACGAAAGATCTGGTCCAGGAAAATTTGAGCGACTGAGGAGGCTGAGAGCACAAAAATAACAATATTTGGAGAGGCGATCAACCACAACAAGAATCATTGTCTTCCTGCCAGATTTAGGGAGCCCTTAAGTGAAATTCATAAAAATATATGTCCAAATCCGTGTAGGTATGGGCAAGGTTTCGAGCAATCCTGGAAGGAGTGTCGTTTCACCCTTATTGCGTTGGCAGGTATCACATTCAACCACCATCTGTTGAATTGTCCTTTTCATGCGCTGCCAAAAAAAGTTACGCCGTGCCTATTCATACGTTTTGAGGAACCCAGAGTGCCCTGTCGATGGAGAAGCATGGAGTTCATAGAAGACAGCCTGTTGAAGATCTGTGCTTCGGGGAAGCACCAGACGACCCTTGTATCTTAGGGAAGCACCATCCCAAGAGGAATGTGGTACAGCAGAAGGGTTGTTGGTCAAGCGTTGGGTGATTTGAGATAAGGAAGTCATTGACATAACCTTGTTGAACAGATTGCAACCAATTTGGAACAGGCATAGAAATAGCTGAAAGAGAGCCTTGGGCATCAAATGTGCGAGAAAGAGCATCTGCCACAATATTGTCCTTACCCTTCTTGTAAGTGATCTTATAGTCATAACCCATGAGTTTGCTAACCCATTTCTGTTGTGTTGGGGAGGAGACACGCTGTTCCAAGAAATAT
Organism: Larix kaempferi; assembly: GCA_027924585.1. NCBI lineage: Eukaryota > Viridiplantae > Streptophyta > Pinopsida > Pinales > Pinaceae > Larix > Larix kaempferi. The sequence continues at coordinate 1,796,598 of BSBM01000243.1, read as the reverse complement.
TTCAGACTCTGGTGATCAGTCTTGATACAGAAATGATTTCCTAATAGGTATGGTCGCCACTTCTGTACTGCATGCAAAATAGCCATCATTTCCTTTTCATATGTAGAGACAGCTAAATTCTTACTTGAAAGGGCTTTGCTGGTGAACGCAATGGGGTGTTCATCTTGAAGGAGAATAACACCAAGTCCATTGCCGCAAGCATCACTCTCAATAGTGAAGGGCTTGGAAAAATCAGGCATAACTAGAACAGGTGTAGTACACATAGCTTGCTTTAGTTTGTCAAATGCACACTGAGTAGCATGTGTCCATGTAAAAGCATATTTTTTCAATAGAGCAGTTAATGGAGCTGCAATCTTTCCATAATCCTTGACAAACTTGCGGTAGTAGCCAGTCAACCCCAAAAAACCACGAAGGCTCTTGAGTGTCTAAGAATGCGGCCAATTGTTCATGGCATCGATTTTGGCAGGATCCACGTGAACCCCTTGTGCTGAGACAATGTCCCTGAGATACTCAACTTCCTTTTGTCCAAAAACACATTTAGACTGTTTGGCGTGGAGATGATGGTCAGAGAAAAGTTGCATGACAAGATCTAGATGCTGGAGATGTTCAGCCCATGTTTTACTATAGATGAGGATATCATCAAAGAATACCAGAATGAATTTCCGCAAGTAGGGTCGAAATATTTTATTCATTAAGGCCTGGAATGTGGAAGGAGCATTAGTGAGGCCAAAGGGCATGACCAAAAACTCATAATGGCCATCATGTGTGCAGAAAGCTGTTTTAGGGATATCAACCTCATGAACCCGAATTTGATGATACCCAGAACAAAGATCCAACTTGGAGAAAAATTGAGTCCCATGAAGCTCATCAACAACAGGAATTGGAAACTTATCCTTGATGGTGAGGTGATTAAGTGCTCAGAAGTCAATGCAGAGGTGCCATGACCCATCTTTTTTGCGGACAAGAACTAGAGAAGAAAATGAACTAGTGCTTGGGCGAATAATACCTTGCTTCAATAAGTCTCGAACGAGCATTTCAATCTCCATTTTTTGGTGAAATGGGTAGCGATAGGGCCTGATGTTGGGAGGAACACTGCCAGGAAGGAGCTGAATACGATGGTCTTCTGGCCTTGAAGGTGGCAATCCCACTAGTTCAGCAAAGACACCTGTATATCGATCTAGAATTTGTTGTAGATCCAAAGGAGTAGTGGAGACCACTGATGGTTGCATCTGAATGGAATGGATCCGAGCGATGACACCATGTGAATTCTTCTTGAGGAGTTTTTCCATGCGATGTGAACTGATGATGCTGAGAGACCCTGGTTGTAATCCTATCAATGTGTGTTTTTGTCCATTGAGGGAAAACTGCATCCAAAGTTCAGCAAAATCCCATAGGATAGGGCCAAGTGTGCATAGCCATTGAGCACCCAAAACCACATCACATCCGCCTAAGGTCAAGGCAAACATGTCAGAGCGCAAGGTATAATCTCCCAAAGAGATACGCACATTTCGACACTTCCCTTTGCAAGGTAAGGTGCCCCCATTGGCAACCATGACTTCAAAGTTGGAGCAAGGATGGATAAAACAATCAGCTTGTTTAGCGATCCGAGGGTCAATGAAATAATGAGTGCTACCAGAATCAATGAGTATTGTAAGAGGAAGCTTCTTGAAGTAACCCCTGACTCGCATTGTTTGGGGGGTGGTGATTCCAGCTAAAGCATGGAGAGATATATCTGGCTGGTCATCCTGAGACGGAGGGTCAATAGGGAGTTCCTGAATGTCGACCTGAGCATCCATTGTATCTGGATCTTCGTCACCAATTTTAGAGGCAGGCGAAGAATCCAAATCCAAGAGATAGAGCTTTTGTTGAACACATCTATGTCCTCGAGTGAATTTTTCATCACAATTATAGCAAAACCCCTTTTCTTTGTGTGCTTGCATCTCTGTTTCAGACAAATGCTTGATAGGAGATGGTCGAGGAGCCTGCGGTATGGGTGGTCGTTGAGAACCCATATTTCGGAAGGGAACAAAAGTGGGCTTGGAGCGCTGTTGGGCTGCAATCTTGTCTTCTACCAACTTAGCCAACCCTAGGGCTTCCATCATTGTGTTGGGACAGAACATTTTGACCTCAGAGCGGATGGCATCCTTTAGACCATTGATAAAACAACTCCGGTAAAAGTCATTAGACAATCCTTCAGTTTGGTTGGCTAGTTTCTCAAATTTGGTTTGATATTCTCTTACAGTGCCAATTTGGTGAAGTTTAGTGAGGGCTCCTGTGAAGTCATCAAAAGCACTAGGGCCAAATCGTTGCAAAAGGCCATTTGGGCTCTTCATGAGCCTTGATGTACCAACGGTACCATTGAAGAGCTTCCTGTTCCAAATGAAAGGATACAAGCAGAACTTTGTTGACATCAAAAGTATTATGCAGACTGAAACACTGTTCTGTACGATAGATCCATCCAGTTGGATCAGTACCATTGAAGCGAGGAAAATCAAGCTTCGGACCACGAAAATTGCTAGAAGAAGAGAACCCATTGTTTGATGAAGACTCGGACTGCCGTTTGTTGTTCATGGCTGAATGTTCAAGGAGGTCGAGAAATTTTTCATCAAGATCTTGGAGTTTGGCTTGGATGGCTGCAAGTGCTTCTTCCATGGTTTTTGCTCCTGCGCAGGTGACAACCATAACCAGGATTTTTTAATTTTTTTTTAATTTTTGGTGGACTGGGTAGAAAAGCAAAAACATAAACTGTTTCAGTAAAGGAAAATCTGGATTTGGGAAAAAATCTGAAAGGTAAATGGGTTTGACTAGGATTTGGACACTGTCGAATGGACAGGGAAGCAGAAAAGGAGGATTTCATAAGTGGTGTGAAGGAATGGAAAAATTTGGCAGAGAGAGACAAAGAAGCAGAATTAAGAAATGAACTCTGTGGTAAAATTTGAAGGTGATTGGGTGAAATCCGAGGAAGTTATGGCAAACCCTAAAAATAGACAAATGTGGGATTTCGGGGTTTGGGAAGTGGAAGTGGGGATAGGGTCCTCAGGAATGAAATATGCAGAATGAGATTATAGGGGTTCCCAGGAAGTTTCAAGTGAGTGACTACAACTCGGAAGGAATCTGAAACAGATAGATCTGCAACGGCCCGGAAGTGAGCGAAAACAGAGGGATCTGAAACGACATCGAATGGATCGAAAACGACTGGATCTGAAATAGATATGAAATGGCTAGATCTGGAACGACTTTCAGAATGGATTTGAACGGCTGGATCTGAAATTGCGCAATAGTGATTGACAACAGTTCAACTGAAAATTGATATGGACCCTAGGTATGTGCAGCTTCCTAACAGTTCAGGGGTTTCACTCGGCCACCAATGCTATCTGACGGCTTGCGTATTGGGGCAGTACCCCTCACTCTACGGCTCAGGTAAAACTGATAACCACTTTGCCACAAATGAAAACTTTTGGTTTACCTCACGGGTGGGAACTAGTTAATCAGGTAGGGGTTGTTGCCGCTTTCGCTGGCAGGTCCTCTCAATGGGCCAACTACTTCGGGGTTCCTGTGGTACTCTTCACAATGAGTTTTAGGGCTTATGCCCAAGTGCTTCCCACAGTTAAGTGGATAGAGATTATTCCCAAATCCAAACCTGCAATAGATGCGAAATTTTTTTTTGGCATAATTTTCACCCAGCGACCCCAAGAAAGTGCTCTGATACCAGATGTGATGAACTCGCAATAATTAATTAATGCAAATACACGAGATATCAGAAATAACAGAACTCAGAATCACTTTTATATTGATCATAGGCCACTTCGAGGGGGAAACCTCATTTGAGCAAGCTCAATACAATTAACTTCACGGTGCCTTCATAGGCCTCAACACACACTTATATACTAAGTCTAGGCGCCAATACTATGGGTCAAAACCATGGGCCACTACAAACTATGGATCAACAATACTACGGGCGACTTACAAAGCATATGCGCCAACAACAATAACACAAACTATGGATCAACAAATACTACGGGACGACTTACAAAGCATATGCGTCCAACAACAATATACTAACAGAGTAAAGACATGGGTTCCTAACATAGAGAAGAGTCTGCAGTTGTGTGCGCGGACTGGAACTGTTGACCCTTCCATTTAATATAAACAACAGTTCCCGTGGACGTAGCTCCCATCCTGGGGGTGAACCACGTAGATAGGCATGTTATGTGAATGTATGATTGTGTATATCTATGTTTATGATTATGTTCATGCTTATAGTTATGTGTGTTCGTGCTTTTATATGTATTTTCACATGAATGGTGGATGAGAATAACATGTTAAGTATCGAACACATATATTTGAATGCACGAGTACTTTTGAATATGTTGAATGCGTAGTTACAAAAGTAACACCAAGTCAGCGGAGCCTGTAGAGTGTAAAATTGTCCCTCAGCACAGTCCCAGAGTGCGTTGTTACATTGCATTGTGTAGCTACTCGTAAGCGCAGTCCCAGTGTGCGTTGTAGCATAAGAAGTAAATGCGAAGTAGGTGTGACTTCGCTCAGCTCAACAGTTTATTATTTGTGCATCACTTGGCTGTAGAAACGTGCTTCTGCAACCCCCCCATAGCTTCGCCTCTGGTGAGACCTCAGTTTGTTCACAGATTGTTGTCGAAAGGGCCAATGAAGAAGGGTTTTGTTGGACCACAACTGCACCGAACCTGGGTCAGTAAAAGGAAACTAAAGAACATGTTCATAGCCAACAAATGGTTCCGTTTTCGCGCTTGAATTGGTGATGTGCTCTGATAATTGGAATCTCGAGTGGACATAGATACTGAATTAGGTAACTAAGATAGACTCAGGAAGAGTTTGCGAAGAAAGAAAACATACATCCACGCTTATCAATAGAAGAGTGGTTACCGAGATATCTTTTCTCTGACATACACGAAATTTTCTTCGCATCCTTCAGCAACGAGCTACACGAGTGGATATCGAGGCTTGCAGAGAGGAAAAATTGTTTTAAAGGTGGAGAACCTACATTGTGGACTCCATAACTGATTCAGAGACTCAAAGCAGTGGATAGCCCAATCTCAAGAGCATTAGACTCCTGGCTTGATAACGTACTTGTCATATCCCAAATTTTGCATTGGGTCACAATGGCTTAAGCCCATTGGCCATATTCATGAGAGTTTGTCAAATTGATGTTAAGGGTCAAATAATTACCAAGGAGGAAAATTACTAGTTTCCTAGGTTGGATGTCGAAGCATTAAAAGTTAGAGTGAAGGAGCTATAGGACCCAAAATAGCTTTGGTTTACCATATTCACATTAAAATGGGTCACATAAATAATAAATGTTGAGAAAATAATGTGGCATTGGGTCATGAAGACAATTGGAGGCTTATGAAGACTTCTAGCTCGATAGCGTACTTGTCATATCCCAAATTTTGCATTGGGTCACAAAGGCCTAAGCCCATTGGCCATATTCATGAGAGTTTTTCAAATTGATGTTAAGGGTCAACTAATTGCCAAGGAGGAAAATTACTAGTTTCCTAGGTTGGGTGTGGAAGCATTAAAAGTTAGAGTGAAGGAGCTATAGGACCCAAAATAGCTTTGGTTTACAATATTCACATTAAAATGGGTCACATAAATAATAAATGTTGAGAAAATAATGTGGCATTGGGTCATGAAGACAATTGGAGGCTTATGGAGTCATTAGGTGGCTAGATTCCCTCCACACACTTGGCATGCGCTTCATCCAATTCAAATCTATGGGTAAGGCAACGTATTTGGAGGATGGTGAGGTTTCATATGGCAATTCATGAGCTAAGGAAGTCGAATTGGTGAAGAGGAGTAACTCCCATAGGGAGAGGAAGAGGTTAGGAAGACAATGTGTGCCGCATGGAGGGAGATTCCCTATACTCTATGACAACCAATGATAAAGATTCTACGACATATTCAGACCTGATTGCAGACTATGACAAATCTGACATGTCAAGGATAAATATAGCTGCAAAGAGGGTGCATTAGGGAGTTAGAGGCAACCATTCTACTCGGGGAAAGATTTGGAGCATGAAGAGGCAAGACAAGTGTCATATGAGTTACTAAACCACAAAGATGAGTTGGAGGAATCCCATGAAGGGAAATTCGAACTTAGGAGGCCTCATGAAGTTAATTAAAGGATGTCACGAGGAAGAAGAATGGATTTTGATCATTTTTAGAATTTGCATTATGCATTTGGGAGAGGAGAGCTAGTGGAGTGTTACTCTACTTGCCTTAGCACCAATTTCGAGGGTGAAAGATTCCCATCCTAGTTGGTAATTTGAAAGGCCATTCAGACCTTTCATTTGGAGCTTTAATTGAGTCTTTATTTGCAAGTGTAAGCTACATGACAGCTCGTGGTTTCTTCTAGTGCAGTTCATTCCTGCAACCATTCCAGTTTTCTTTGCATATTCTCGATCCTTGAGGAAGGGTGCTTTTGGTGAGCTATTGTTCTCTTTGGGGGAGCTTCTAATGCCCCATTTCTTTTGTAATAAGATGTATATGCTCTTTTCTTCACACTCAGAAATGTACCAGGTCGAAAATCCAATTGGAATGATGTAAATCGGATTTTTAATGAACAAATGGTGTCATTTCCCCACTATCTTGATGCATAACAATGAAATATTGATGAATTTGAATGTAAGAGAATTTCTCTGATGTATTTAGGATTAATGGACTGCCATTAATGAGCTGCACAAGTTTTATGTTCAATACTTAAGCATTTGGAGTCATCTTGCTCAGTTTTATACCATTTGAAGAATATTTAATGTCATTTCCCCCAAGGTCGAAACTAGTGATTTTGTAGCTGTTGGGAGAGGGTTATAACAAACTTCACAAACTGAATAATGATGCACATGAGACCTTAATATTGTCCCTTAGACATCCTCTTCCTCTGTTCAGAAATTCGAGTGGGTTTGGAATCTTTTGGAGAGCCATATTCAACATTTACCCTGGGGGGATTTGAACCCCAAATTGCTAGTAAAAACTCCTATCTTGGCCAGAATCTTAAAGGGGTTTGCAGAAGTCTTTTGATGGTCCTAAATCATCCCTGAACATCATAATCAAGTCCTAATATCATTCATACACCTTCTCTGAAGATTTGGGAGCATTTGGAGTCATTTGGAGACCAAGAGACCAATACTAGTCAAAGAGAAATTGCTAGTCAAATTCCCTACTTTGGCCATAACTTAAAGGAGAGGTGCAAAAGCCTATTGTTGACTCTAAATCATCCTTGAACATCATATTTATGTGCTAAAACCATTCATACACCTTCTGAGACAATTTGGGATCATTTGGAGCCATTTGGAGGTCAAGAACCCAAGACTAGTCAATGGTCGAACTAGTGGAAAAAGCTGAAAATTCCACCATTTTAAATAATTTAAAAAAAATGGACATTACAGTGGTATCAGAGCATGATATGTGGTTTGGTTTTCATGATGACAAGAAGTCAGGGACCACCCTTAGATATTGAAACTAAAGTTACTTTGTTGAAGGGGAAGTAGTAGGAGAAGAATAGTATATTGTTGAGAGCATGCCTAAGGATGAAAGGGAAACCTCAGAACATGAGGAGGAATTTATTACAATCATAAAACCATTTTTTGAAAACATTACAAGTGGTATCAGAGACATGAACAAACATATGATGAAAGGATTCGAATTGATGGCTATCCAACTTGGGAGCAAAGGAGAAATAGGAGGCATCAACAGTTCTCATTGTAAAGAAAAGAAGCCAATGAGTGTGCATATTCTCTCAAGCACAGGACCTCCTAATAAAGCAAATGAATTTTAGAGAACACCAAGGCCTACTACACCAAAATTTCTTAAGTCCAAAGAAAATATTAAAGGTCCAAATGAAGTGGAAGAAATTCTACTCAAATGGCAAAATTTGAGTGAAGATTGCAGAAACACTTTACCATTTGATCAATATCTCGTTGTCTCAAACAAGCTCAAGATGAAGGAAGGTAATACGAATCCATTTCAAAATAGAGAATTGAATCATGCAATAAGTAAAATGCCACTTCCCACCTTTGATGGCTCATCTCAAAGTTCTGCACATACTTGGGTACAAAATGCATCAGCTTGCTTGAAGGAGCAAAAGGAAGAGACACATTCTACCTTCGACATGAATCAAAGAGCATCTACTGATGGATGCTTAAACTATGAAGGAGTGCCTACTAATGGGTGCTCACACCTCTATGTTGGTGACATAGAGACAACTTTTGAAAGTGTTGCTGCAAGCCAAACTTCCATTAAGCATGAAAATGAAGACCTTGTAGCAGTTGAAGAAGAAACAAGATCAAATTCCCCATCACCACTTGCCCTTCATGAAGTTGGTCCAAGTAAGAAGGAAGAAGATGAGGATGTTTATTTACAAGAGCCTCATTTTCTTGAAGGGTCCTTGAATATGAATGAAAAGAAGATCCAAGAGACCCTTAACAATGCTACATGACACTCAAGCATTAGTGTCAAATTCTTGTTGGAAAGTTTCTTCATTGAAGGATCCATCATTCCTTGAAGACATGGAGAAGATTCAAAGAGCAATGTGCAACAACAAAATTAATTTCATGTCTTTGCTTTTTGATAGGAAAAATTTGGTTGAGTTTAATGAATTATTACCTAATGCATACTTGAAGAATAATGAGGATATTCATAAACTCAAAATTCAAAATGAGCAACTTCTTGAAAGGTTGCAATATACTTGTTCTCCCTCCCATGTTTCAAATTGTCATATGGTAGATTGCATGGAGGATTCTCATGACATGGTAGATCATGAGAAACATGGAAATTTGCATGTGCTTGATGTGTTTGAAGATGAGATTGATGAAATCCAAGCACTTGATGTGGTGGAAGAGGAACTTGAGTTTCCTTTTGGAAATGGTTACACATTTTTTGAAGAAGTTGATTCCACTACCTTGGAGCCAACCTATGAGGAAAATTCTGCACTTTTGAGGGAGGTGCATGATCCCACCATTATGGAGCATTCACATGAGGACACTTCTGTACTTTTTGATCAATTGGGTGAGTTGGTTCATTCTCCTACATCCTACACTTCCATATTTTGCAGCATTCATCCTAATGAAGTATGGGTGAAAGATTTATTTTTGATGGTGCCACATGAGGAGCATGAAACTCCTATCTCTCCTTTTTATGATGACATTATTGGAGCCACTTCTTATTTACATTTGCAGCAACATTCCTTGTTACCTTATGATGAAACACATCTATATGGATGCAATTATGATGTTCACTTGAGTCACTTTAAGACTCATGATTTTCCTTGCTCCTTGCTTAGTTCAATTGATATTGGAAGAAATTCATCCACTACTTGGGTGAAGAGATATATGAGTGGAGCAAATTATTATTGGCAGCAACATCCTTTGTTATTTCTTGATGATACAAATGTTCATGGATGCACAAATGGTACTTCTGTGAGCCCCTTGAAGGCTTATTGTTTTCCTTGTTTCCTACTTGGTTCAGATTTTAGTGGAGGTTCTTCATTCACTTCTTGGATGAAAGAACACATTGCTGATTATTTTGATGCATATTACATCCTTTTGGAGCAGCATTATAGGACAGGGGATCTTCACCTATGTCATTGGAGTAGATTTGATTGGTCACTTGAAGCTTGTATGCACTTGGCAAATGGTGGTCTACTTACTTGGAGGTATAAGCACTTTCATGATTCTTTGATGAAGCATCTCCTTGATGTACATTTTCATTATGTTGTTATGTACTTTGATGATATATATTTTGTACTCATGATGTTTGAAAGAATGCATACAAGAAAATGGGATCCAGAAATTCTCTTACCTGATGGTATGAGTTGGAGAGCACTCCTAATTGTTGGAGTGCAATACAAGCAATGAGACCCTAGGATAATTCTTAGTCTCATTGGTTTCAATTTTCTGGGGAAACAAGTAGCACGGGGGATGGATTCCCCACTTAATAAAGTGATTTTAATTAGAGTAGTGCAACTGCAAGCATGGTGGTTCCTCTCTAAAATCTTCATGGAATCTCTAAGAATCAAAGTTGGGCAACTCAGTGGTGACTTCAAAGAATTATATAGGAAGCATGTTCTTCAACACCCATGTTTGAAATTGCTTGAGGACAAGCAATATTGGGAAGGAAGGATTTGTCATGTCCCAAATTTTGCATTGGGTCACAATGGCCTAAGCCTATTTGCCATATTCATGAGAGTTTGTCAAATTGATGTTAAAGGTCAAATAATTGCCAAGGAGGAAAATTACTAGTTTCCTAGGTTGGGGGTGGAAGCATTAAAAGTTGGAGTGAAGGAGCGATAGGACCCAAAATAACTTTGGTTTACCATATTCACATTAAAATGGGTCACATAAATAATAAATGTTGAGAAAATAATGTGGCATTGGGTCATGAAGACAATTGGAGGCTTATGGAGTCCTTAGGTGGCTAGATTCCCTCCACACACTTGGCATGCACTTCATCCAATTCGAATCTATGGGTAAGGAAACGTATTTGGAGGATGGTGAGGTTTCATATGGCAATTCATGAGCTAAGGAAGTCGAATTGGTGAAGAGGAGTAACTCCCATGGGGAGAGGAAGAGGTTAGGAAGATAATGTGTGCCACTTGGAAGGAGATTCCCTATACTCTATGACAACCAATGATAAAGATTCTATGACATATTCAGACCTGATTGCAGACTATGAAAAATCTGACATGTCAGGGCTAAATATAGCCACAAAGAGGACGCATTAAGGAGTTAGAGGCATCCATTCTACTTGGGGAAAGATTTGGAGCGTGAAGAGGCAAGACAAGTGTCATATGAGTTACTAAACCACAAAGATGAGTTGGAGGAAGCCCATGAAGGGAAATTGGACCTTAGGAGGCCTCATGAAGGGAATAAAAGGATGTCATGAGGAAGAAGAATGGCTTTTGATCATTTTTAGAATTTGCATTATGAATTTGGGAGAGGAGAGCGAGTGGAGTGCTACTCTACTTACCTTAACACCAATTTCAAGGGTGAAAGATTCCCATCCTAGTGGGTAATTGGAAAGGCCAGTTAGACCTTTCATTTGGAGCTTTAATGGAGTCTTTATTTGCAGGTGTAAGCTACAGGACAAATCGTGGTTTCTTTTAGTGCAACTCATTCCTCCAACCATTTCTAGTGTTCTTTGCATATTCTTGATCCTTGAGGAAGGGCGCTTTTGGTGAGCTATTGTTCTCTTTGGGGGAGCTTCTAATGCCTCATTTCTTTTGTAATAAGATGTATATGCTCTGTTCTTCACACTCAAAAATCTACTAGGTTCAAAATCCAATTGGAATGATGTAAATCTGATTTTTAATGAACAAATGGTGCCATTTCCCCACTATCTTGATGTATAGCAATGAAATATTGATGAATTTGAATGGAAGAGAATTTATCTAATGTATTTATGATTAATGGACTGTCATTAATGAGATGCACAAGTTTCAAGTTCAGTACTTAAGCATTTGGAGTCATCATGCTCAGTTTTATACCATTTGAAGAAGATTTAATGCCATTTCCCCCAAGGTCGAAACTAGTGATTTTGTAGTTGTTGGGAGAGGGTTATAACAGACTTCACAAACTGAATAATGATGCACATGAGACCTTAATATTGTCCCTTTGACATCCTCTGCCTCTGTTCAGAAATTTGAGTGGGTTTGGAATATTTTGGAGAGCCATATTCAGCATTTACCCTGGGGGGATTTGAACCCCAAATTGCTAGTAAAAAATCCTATCTTGTCCATAATCTTAGAGGGGTTTGCAGAAGTCTTCTGATGGTGCTAAATCATCCCTGAACATCATAATCAAGTCTGAATATCATTCATACACCTTCTTTGAAGATTTGGGATCATTTGAAGTCATTTGGAGACCAAAAGACCAATACTAGTGAAAGAGAAATTGCTAGTCAAATTCCCTACTTTGGCCAGAACTTAAATGAGAGTTGCAGAAGCTTATTGTTGACTCTAAATCATCCTTGAACATCATATTTATGTACTAAAACCATTCATACATCTTCTGAGACAATTTGGGATCATTTAGAGCCATTTGGAGGTCAAGAACCCAAGACTAGTCAAGGGTTGAACTAGTGGAAAAAGCTGAAAATTCCACCATTTTTAAATAATTAAAAAAAAGGGACATTACAGTACTAGAAGGCTACGTTACAGAATTTGCTGTGGACACTCTGAAATCTTACAGTGCAGTAGAGGTAGATTTCTTCAAGGGGTTCAGAGGTAAGTAACTGAAAAATATCAGTTTATATATTAAAATGCTGTTAGAAGAAAAATGTGTCTAAAGAATGCAATAAGAACCTTAGGAACTTGAGTCTGTAATGTTCAGTAATATAGACAGTGACACTGAGGAGAATATCTATACATTGCGGAGTGGTAAAATATACAAGTTTAGCACTAGAAAGAGGTCCGATGAACTCGAATCTCGCATCTCTCTAGAAACTGAGTTAGGAAGTAATAAGAACTCATATTAGGTTGAGGTTGATAATGAAACAGAGCCTAGAGTAACTACCTATCAGCCCATCACTCCGCAGAAACCTCCAGCTGACGACATAAATACTACTAACCCACAGAACAACAATAATAGTAACACCGTAGGAACCAATACTCAGAACCTTCCAAGTAGCAGTATACCTAAGTCCTCACAGCACACTACGCCTCCTAGAAGAAGAATGACAGACGGCGTTAAGCTACCCGTATTCAAAGGAAATGGTCTCGAAGACCCAGAGCAACAATAGTTTCTCTGTGAAGCCATGTGGAATGTTAAACAAGTAGACGATGATGCTATTAGACAAACACAGCGAGTCACCACATTCAAGGATAGAGCCTTAACATGGTTTATGAAGCACTCTGTTGGACAGAATAGGACACTAGCAGAGATCATAATTGCGCTCATCAGAGAATTTAAAAAACCTAAGTCAGAATTGCAGTGTATCATAGAGCTCAAAGAAATCAGGCAGAAACCGAGTGAGTCAGTGTGGGAATTTGATCAAAAGTTCAAAGCGCCGTTAGATCAAGTCAGTTTGACATAGCACCATAACAACACCAAGAATGGTTCATAACCGCGCTGTTGCAACATAGCATGTTACTGTTGATGCAACAAAAGGTTACTTCACAGATAGAGGCCTTAGAAATTGCGATGAAATTAGAGACTTCGCCTATAGGAGAGAAAAGTGCGGGAATGTTTCAGATATAGACCCAACTAGCAAATTTGACATTACAACTGCAAGATATGAAGAAAGGAAAAGAAACTCGAGAAGAGATTTGGTGTACAAAGTGTAAGGGAGAAGGACACTCTAAAGAACACTGCCCGGTATTTAGAGATTACATCTCTAGTGGAGCACCAAACCCATTGAATCAACAACAAGGACCATGGTGTGAGATTTGACGATGTAGAGGACATCGCCCATAACACTGCTACCTACTTCAGAAGTATGTGCAAACACTGAAGACCCTATATTTCACATTTCGTAAGTCAATTTGCCATGATGATAACAACTGCAGAGCATATGACCTCATGATAGAAAGAAAACATGATGTCTACAGAGTTCAAGGGGAAATGCAGAACAACAATGAAAATGTATAGTATGACCAAGCCACATACAGAGGACGTGGAGGATTCAGAGGAAGAGGACAAAACACTGCACAAGGACGAGGAAGAGGTTAGATTGTGTGTTATAACTGCGCTCAACCAAGACATCTAGCTAGAGACTGTACGAACCCTTGTACTACTTGTAAATACTGTAAATCATTTGAACATGCCATTGAGGTATGCCTTGTTTTGCAAGCAAAAATGCAAGAGAGAAGACTGGAAGCACAGAATCAGAACATACAGATGATCGCAGCTGAAAAACGGAATACATATTGCAATATTCATGCTGTGACGCGAAGTGGAGCCATGACAGGTGAAGATCAAAGAATTGAAGCTTCGACTTCTGAGAATCACCAAGCTAAACGGAAGCCTATTGAAGGGGCTTGGATAAGAAAAGAAATTGGAAAAACACCTGCTTTCAACTTGAACAAAGAAAACGAAGTCTTCATGGAAGCAAGAGAAACCTTCAAAGAGCCAGAACCTTTAACTCCAAGAATCAAGGTGCAAAGTGAGACTACGCTTGTGATGGATATGCCAGTTTCGTATGATCGATCACGTACTGCAACAGACATGATGATTCCTATTGCACAGCTTTTATAGAGCTGTATGAAGTTGTTAAAGCATGAAAATGCCTTAACAGAGTTACAAAGCCTACTGAGTCATTACGAGTAGCGTAATGTAGTAACTGAAGCACATAGAGTGGTTCACCACATTAAGAATCATAAAAGAACTGACAGGGAAATGAGACTAAATGCGCAGATCGAGGATTTTGAAATGGACGAGATTATCCTTGACTTAGGCTCATAAGTAAATGTCTTGACAAAGCAGACATGGGAACAAATGGGAAAGTCGAAGTTATCATGGTCACCAATACAGTTGAGGCTAGCCAATCAGCAAAAAGTCCTACCCTTTGGGAGATTATCAAATGTCCTCGTTGACATTGATGGAGTGCGAAGTAGAGCAAACTTCGAAGTGATCGAGATCGTAGATGATAGCCAACCCTATCCTGCACTATTGGGGATAGACTGGGAAATTGATAACCTCGCAATTATCAATTTGAAAAAGAAGCATCTGATATTTGAAGGAACAGATATTAGGGTCATCGCACCCTTGGATCCTTCACAAGGACCTAGATATACTGAACCGATAAGAGAAGAATGCCGAGCTCAAGATATGGATCATATCTACAAGATGACGGTGAATCAGGAAGATTATGTAAATCCAATTGATGATGGAACACTGAGTTGGCGATGTGACATTTCTTGCATATCTGAATCAAATGCAGGACTAGAGAATTGGCAGAGCAGAATGCATGAAGTATCTGCAAGAAGATGTGCGTAGCTCACTAAATCACTGCACTGGATTGGAACAGAGGTAAGCCCAATCCCTACTTACGATGGCTTGAGTAATATTCATGCATTTTTTCAAGAATATCTTATATTAGTTTCAGATGAACACAAGTTAGCAGCATTGGATACAACACTGTGCGCTACACCTGCTAGATGGTGGGCAGCGCATAAGAAAAATCTGACCACATGGGAAGAATGTAAGCACATGATGAAGTTCAGATTTCTAGAAGAGACCGAGTTTGAACAAGTAAAATATAATGGACAAATTGATCCTAGAGATCACATAGATCTTTGCATGAAAGCATGGACACACGTACCGCAAGCAGAATGGGTCCATCAGTTTGTGCACACATTGGAGCAAATTCCGAAAAACTGGTACACAGAAATAGAACTTCACAGAGGAACAGTAGAATGGTCCGTCATGACTAAGAACTTCCAAGCAACTATCAGTTTTGAGGACGACTGTCCAAGTATAAATGAAGCATTGCAGATCATCAAAAAGAAGGTATTCGACGACACACCGGAACCTGTGTATCAAAAACTAGTGAAGGACTGTAGCGCAGTTACTGCCACGCAGTTCATTATTGAAAACATCCTCACAAGGTTTGGATGTCCAAAGATCCTAATGAGCGATCAGGGAACTCACTTCTTGAATAGAACCATTGAAGCCCTGGCTGAGGAATTTCAGATTTACCATCAGAAGAGCACACCATATCATCCATAGGCCAATGGCACTGTTGAAGCTTTTAACAAAGTGTTGGAAAATGCGTTGACTAAGGTATGTAATACAAATAGGGATGATTGGGATCTGTGAATACCAGCTGTGTTATGGGCATATAGGACAACTTGCATGAGGTTGACAGGTCATAAACCCTTCAGGTTAGCTTATGGACAGGAAGCTGTGATGCCAATGGAATACATAGTACCAATTTTGAGAATTGCAGCTTTCACATACATGGAAGATGATGAGACAATGAAAGAAAGGCTACTCCACTTAGTTGGGCTAGAAGAAGATCGCTTCATTGCAGGCTTTCACCAACAAGTGCAAAAAGGAAGAGAAAAAGCATGGCATGATAGGCATATCAAGCACAAATTCTTCCAGGTAGGAGATCTTGTCCTCCTCTATGATAGCAGATTCATGAAGTTTCCTGGCAAATTTAAGATGCATTGGCTAGGGCCATATGTTGTCAAGAATATTACTAATGGTGGCGCAGTTAAGCTAGCCACAAACCTACAAGGTCTTATTAATGGAAGTAGACTATAACCCTACAGGGATAGTCCTACTTCGCCAAACCTTAGTTGATCAGCAACGAAGAAAATTTTAAGTGTCAAGTACAGTTGCAATCGGACACTAAAATTTGTGCAGAGTCTATACACAATTTTGTGAAACGCGAAGTCACATGACATATGTGATACGAAATGCATGTCAGAAGCTGTGATGCAAAGTGAACGTCGGAAGCTGTGATGAAAAGTGCACGTCGAAAGCTCTGAAGCGAAGTACAAATAGGAAGCGCAGATGCGAAGTTAAAAATGAAGGAGCATAAGTGCGTAGAGGAACTTCACAAATTTGGTATAAGCCATGAGTGAAGTTCAGAGGAACTAGCCGTTAAAATGTCGGTCAGAAAAATAGCCATTATACAATTTTTTGTCAACGATCGCTTTTGTATTTAACGTAAATTTAGCCATTTCTGACGCATTCAATGAAGGAAAGGACCAAGATCCTCAGCAGATTTGGCCAACGGTTGCAACATTTAATGTCAATCTAGCCATTTGTGGGTGTGCCTCAAGGTTAACTGCGCCTATAAATAGCGCTCAACATAGACTTGCGGGCTTTAGCGTGATTTTTCAATTTTACCACAAGAAGAGTTTAAGTTTTTACCAGTGAATGTACGAACAATCTTGAGAACATATATAGCGATTTCCAAGTGGATGTCAGAGTAGTCAACAATCGAACAGGTTGTGAGGGACTTTAAACACTCGGGGCTTGTAGGGTTAATGAAAATGCCCGTCAAAAAGTCCGTTCCAAAGAGGGGTTCTAGGTCAAGAAGCTCGCTGCGCCACACACCAGCCATGCAACGAAAGGATAAGAAGTCGATAAAGGACCCTGAGAAGCCGAATGAAGGAGGGATGCCAAGGCCCGGTCCATCGTTACCACGTGGGGACATGCCAATCTACCTCACACATGAGTATATTCCACCTAGAAGGCTTGACGTGCGAGCAGTTCACCTGTTCAAGAATGCACAGTATGAAATTCCTTTACCACCGATTTCCAACCATGTGCGTATCCATGAGAACTTACTCGACAAGATACCAGGATGTAAGTTCTCGGATCATGATCTCTTGGAGGGGAAGGACCCTAAAGAGTGCAAATATCCTCAGTTCCAGCCTGATCGATATATGTGCTGAAGGAATGATGAGAAAACAAGGAAACCTATCATCATTGCGTAGGATAGGATCACAATGTTGGTGCCCTCCAGGTTGTTGAATCTCCTACAAATACCACATTTTGAAAGAAGTCCCGAGTGTACTGCAGTGGTGCACACTTTGCTGTCGTGCACGCACCAGGGCTATCTATGGCTCGATCGCAAGATCGATATCAATATCGACCTCATCCACTGAATCACCCATCTCAACAAGCAAGGTGATGATACCGTGACGAAGTTTTTGGGAAAGACGAAGGACAAAGAGCTTGCCAAGCGAATGAAGGAAGAGTATAAATTAGTAAAGGGGAACCAGGGTTTTATCACAGACGGAATTGAAGACCCAGCTACGCGGTTCACTGTCCAGCTGCTAGCAGGTAAAATCTTGAGGAAGTGCAGATCGACGGAGGTGCCGACCGCAACAATTCTCCTAGCTGTGAAGATCAAGGATGGAACACTATATAATTGGGCAAAATATTTATTGAATGAGTTCTTGGACGATGTCCGCGAAACTCAGGAGACTGGCAATGCATTTCACTATACTTGGCTGCTTGTGCTAATTTCTTTTATAGGTTGGAGGGAGCCGTTGTACCAGAACAACCTTCCATTAATATTAGGAGATTGTCGAGTCACAAAATATGCCAACATGTGGGAAAATGTGAGGCCTGAAAGATAGCGCGTAAGCAATGAACAAATGCATACTTACTTCGTGCAGTTGTGCGATGTGATACATCGCACTCCGTGCATCTTAAAGGACCTGACAACCAAGTATCTCCAAAGAGTGATATTCAAGGCTGACTTTCACTTTATCTATATTCAACCAAGGGTCGAGAAACATAATCCAGAGTGGTTCCTAGGGAACTATCAACTTGATGCGCAGAAGATTGAGCCCATTATGGAAGATTCGCCACACGAGTGGAAGGTCGATGCCCCAATGGAAATCCATACCACATTGGATGAAAGTAAAGCTAAAGATCCACCGTATGAGTAGGAGACAAACAATGACGAGGCACAAACAGGGGAAAAGAGAAAGGACCGACAACAGAGAAATGTCCCAGGAAGAAACACAAGGCGACCAAGACTCCGCTAGAGGCGAAGTTACATGACGATGATTACAACTGCATTGCACTGTGCGTCACAGAGCACTTAGAAGAGGCGCTCGCGCTAAAAGATATCAAAAGCGAAGAAACTCAGGCGTAGATAAACGAGAATCTTGCAGAGCTCAAGAGCATGGTTGCAAGGATAGAACAAGTTGAGAGGGACTTGGGGCGAGAATCTGATTCAGAAGGCAAGGCAGGTGAATCAAGTCAAAAGAAGAGAAGGCCACCTGCCATGACAACGAAACCTCGTTTGGTCCGAATGGAACCACTTAACGTCATCTTCCCAAACGATGAGCTAGCCGAAGGTGCGAAGAGGTTATAGCACTTGGATATCAATGTTGGTATGCTACCTATTGAGGGGTTGCACAATCTGCTAGCTTAGAAACTCAGAAGCCGCCTGGCACACTGCCTAGTATGGTAGAAGCAAGAGCTGCAACACTCAGGGCTTCAATAGAGACCATCTCCATAGAAGTAGCGAAATGCCAAGAACAACTGGAGCATGCCACTAAAGTATGGACTACGCTGCAGGAGGATCCTGAGTTGCAGAAGATTCAAGATGACCTACAACAACGACAGGCAGAGCTGGATGCTGTGAACGCAACCATGAAAATATTGAGACCCAGAGAGAAAATCCAGAAGTTTGCAGAAGTCAAGGACTTGCAGAAAGAGTTGAAAGTACCGAGGGAGAAGGAAGCTGATACCTCTGTGAGGTTACAACCCAGACAAGAAGAAGCACTTTCCCTCTCCGAAGAAATTGAAGAAAAGTTACAAGAACTCCGCACCACGGAGCAGACGGTAAAGGAGCATGCTTAGGAAGACATATCACAAGAGATGTTGGAAACTATCAAGGACTTCGAGCAGGAAACAAAGGAAACAATTGTGAAGCTAAGCGCAACTCTTCAGGACTTCACCAGAAGATTGAGTCCCCCAGGGGACGCGCAGCCAGAGCCAAGTGGATCAGAGATGATCCACAAGTAAGTGTTAGGGGTCTGTTGGGCATGGCCCAAGTTGGCACAGTTTTGACAAAGCGAAGTCCAGGTAAGCACAGTTGAAAAAGCGAAGTCCAAGCATGGCGCAGTTTTGTTGAAACATAGCTCCAGCGCAGTAGTTATTTTTGGCAATAGGTACAAGTGAAGCGAGGTCCAGCCACAACCTATTTTTGGTAAGAGACTCCGTAAATCCCAGGAGCAGGGTGAGGAGCAGCGTGGAATTGGAGGAAAGCGACCCATCGCCTTAGTACAGACAGAGTACTAAGACAACCAGGGCAACAGAGACTGTTAGAAGTAGAGCGATGGATTGACAACGACAGAAGAAATAGAGCGGTTGAAAGGGACGTTCCAGTACACAATCAGAGCCGCGCAGTCAGGACTATGGCTTTCAAAAGAGGCGTGAGAGCCAGAAGCGGGGTAACCGCGCCATTTTTGGGGATTTTTGGGTACTATAGGAATCTTGGTCCACAATGATTGTAAAGACGTGACCCTCAGGCACGATCTATAAAAAAGGCAATTTTGTAAGGGAAGGGTTGGTATTATTTTGGGCCTTATTGGTAATATAGAAGATCTTACGTTGGTCTTAAGAGCAAGAAGAGAGAAAAAGGCTTTGCAGCTGTGTCCACAGAGACCTTTTGTAGAGAAGAGTCTGCAACTGTGTACGCAGACTGGAACTGTTGACCCTTCCCGTTAATATAAACAACAATTCCCGTGGACGTAGCTCCCATCCTGGGGGTGAACCACGTAAATAGGCGTGTTATGTGAATGTATGATTGTGTATATCTATGTTTACGATTATGTTCATGCTTATAGTTATGTGTGTTCGTGCTTTTATATGTATTTTCACATGAATGATGGATGAGAATAATATGTTAAGTATCGAACACATATATTTGAATGCACGAGTACTTTTGAATATGTTGAATGCGTAGTTACACAAGTAACACTAAGTCAACGGAGCCTGTAGAGTGTAAAACTGTCCCTCAACGCAGTCCCAGAGTGCGCTGTTACATTGCATTGTGTAGCTACCCGTAAGCGCAGTCCCAGTGTGTGCTATAGCATAAGAAGTAAATGCGAAGTAGGTGTGACTTCGCTCAGCTCACCAGTTTATTATCTGCGCATCACCTATCTATAGAAATGTGCTTCTACAACCCCCCCATAGATTTTGCCTCGGGTGAGACCTCAGTCTGTTCACAAATTGTTGTCGAAAGGGTCAGTGAAGAAGGGTTTTGTTGGACCACAACTACGCCGAACCTGGGTCATTAAAAGGAAACTAAAGAATAGGTTAATAGCCATAGAGCTAAGGAGAATTTTTTATTAGAAGGCATTTTAATTGTTCTTAGAAAGCTTGAAGCAGTGCATTTGAGGTATTTATGTTGATAATTAGGGTTTGTTGTTAATGACAATCATAGGATTGTTTGGAAGAGATCTGATTATGAAAGCAATTTTTTTAAAATCTTAAAAGAGTGACAGAAGAGGACATAAACCCGAATATGTTGGAGATTTCATCATGGGTGTAAGAGGAGATAAGTCCTAATGGTTTGGATCCTATAGCATTCTTCAGTTGAAGTTGTAAGAAATCTTGTAGAGGTTGAAGCCTCTTCCTCCAATTATAGATGGAACTTCCTTGTGGTGTTGAAGCACCTCTCTATGCAAATATTTTTCATTAATAAGACATTTTGTAGCTCTCTCTTTTGAGTCATGTAAAATATCAGGTGTTCATGTGATTGGATTTCTTTTATTGTACATGTTAATGAAGTGATTGATAATAACAAGTATAGAAAGGATGTTGAAGTGCTAAGTTGGAATTTGAGTAGAATAGTGATTCACCCCCTATTAGTGTGTTCTTCAGCTACAAACCCCTGTCCTTTCCCTGTCCCGCCACCGTGATATGAATAAGAGAATCAACCTGTCACTATCACTATATATGCCAACATGTACCTATATTACTGTCTCTATCAATTTGTACATGTATCAATGTCTTGTCAACCTGTATCACTATCTCTATCAATCTGTACCTGTATCACAATATCTGTGAGCCTATACCTGTATCATTGTCCCTATCACTGTATCACTATCTCTATCACTGTCTTTGTGTCAATTTGTATCATGCCTCAAATCTATCTTTCCAATAATTCCCCAAAACAATCATCCATAGATTTCAGTTGCATCTTCAAACTTTTACATCATAAACATTTCCAAACCATAGGATATTCCAAGATAATCACCATGATTTATGCCAAGAACGTCACCATAACTTATCTATGCAAAGATAATCACCACGATCTATCCAAGATCATCACCATAATCACCATAACTTATCTATGCAAAGGTAAACACCATGATCTATCCAAGATGATCACATAATCACCACAACATATCTATGCATAAATAATCACCGTGATATATCCAAGATCATCACCATAATCATCATAACATATCTATTCAATATCACCAAATAAAAGGCTCTAACACATACTCAAGATCCATACCATTTTCAAGACAATGAGATGGACCCTAATCCATGAGAGGCATGACCATCACAAGAGAGACTCATGTATAAGAATCATACCTTTGGAAATATGAAGAAACACGGAATTATCCCTTCACCAAAACAAACGCTAGAGAATATCATCACATAGATCTTCCAATAAGCTTTCCAATGAGCCAAGAAGTTCGTAATTTGGATATCGTATGAGAAAGTTATGCCAATTTTACCAATCTTCACTAAAGAACAAAAATGATCCCAAAACTTTCCACACTAGCTCCAAAAAACTTCACACTTTTTTCTCCAAGAGTTGCGCAATTTAGAAGAGAGTCTTCAATAGCTTGAATGATGATGAAATGAGAAGTTTAATCTCTTATTTATACCCTCCAAGATTCCTTTAGTTTGCTTTAGGGTCGACATTTCACTTACCCTTAAATTTTAGATCTCCATATTTTAAGGGGTACTTGAATTGGTCGATACCCCACTTCAAGGATTCATCATGGAACCTTAACTTACCTTCATGATCAATTCATATCTTCATGAAAGGGGATTTGGGGCTTCTCCCCACCATACTTAGTGGACATATCATTATTCCTTTTGGGGTTTCTTTCCTCTTTATATGGACCCATCATCAATACTTTGGGGTATTCTTCATACTTCACACCAATATTTATTTGGACAAACTTTAGGGGCTCTTTACGCCCTTCTTCATCATGGGTCATGTGACCCCAACATCATGGTCATGTGGAACCAACACCATTATTCTAGGGGTTTCTTCACCTTTCTCACCAACATTGCTTAGGGGAAAACTTAGGGACTTCTTTAGGGGTTTGCCCCATATGTGTACAACCCAAAGTGTCTTTGATGTAGGCTGGGTCCAACACTCATGTTGTTGGCTTGTTCTTCAGAGTCACGCAACTCTGATACCAACTGATGCAGGCTGGTTCCAGACACTCACGTTGTCGTCCTGCTGTTTAGAGTCACGCAACCCCAATACCAATTAATGCACACAAAAAATACACAAGATGGAAATGCCAAGAATTATGGCTTCTATTAAAAATTGAAAGAAAATTACATTGCTTGGTTTACAACAAGGGTGAAGTCGCTTATGGCTCGGTCGACCTATTCTGCTACACTGAAATCTAGTGTACAGGATGTACAATGCATCATCTCCACTTCGGGGAGGAAAACAGATTAAATTCTAAGGGTCCGATCCCCTTCTCCTTCGGCCTCTGTCTCTATTTATACAATTTCTCTACTGCCTTATTTTCCTACTCGAGTGGATTCTAGAAGCCTCTAGATTCTTTTGGAATCCTTGTCAGCGCATAGTACCATCTGCTGCTCTCTCCTACCACCATTAATCTGCAATAAATGCCACAAATACTTTGTGACGCGCTTCCACTCGTCGGATTTTTCGTCGGTCGACTCTCGACCGGAACTAGTCGTCTCCTCTTTCAATGGCCTACTGCGATGCTCCTGCCGTTGTCTTCCTTCTGTCGGCCCAATCTACTGACTTTACCTTTCTTTCGCTTCCAATTAGTTTACTCCGATAGTTCCTTCACAACCGGCTCAACCTGTGGTTGGCCACTCCGACTACCTTCTTCCTCTGGTCGATATCACCTTCGACCGTTTTGCTCCACTGTCTTGTCGCTTTCCATCGACCGCTATCAGTCAGAACCTCTGCGACACTTCCATCTTATGTCAATTATTGACCCTATTCCCGGAGGTTGTCAACTGCCCTCCTATCTTTTATTGGCATTCCCTTCGATCGAACTACACTTTATCCTATCGGCTTGTAACTAGCCAACTACGCCAACCATCCTCTTGTCGACACTTCTACTACAACTTCTGCTTTCGCCTCCTTCCCTTCGGTCGCGTTTGTACAACAATTGGTCTTTTCTTATTTCGAGACCAATCACAGTTGGTCTCTACCTTGACTGCAACTGAGTCGTCCTCACGCTACGTTGACTTTGTCCTTGTCGAATTCTCCAGTCCTCCCTGACTAGTACTACACTGATTCTCACCTCGACCAAAACTTGGTCGGCTTCTTTCTCGTAGTCTGTTCGACCATTCCTCAGGTCAGTCTTCTTCTATCCCTGTCGGCATTAGTTCCAACTTCTCCTATCTATACCACCTCAACAACTTTACCATCAATTCCCTTGACCCTCCCGGTCTTCGTCGCCTTCTCCTTTGACCACCTCGATGTAGTTGGCATCAAATACATCGGCTTCGCCACTGACTCGCCTATTCCTCCGACTAGCCTCAATTCCAATGCGACTTGGTCCTTCAACCAAAGTCTTCGCTTGGTCGTCCACTGACCGTCTGGTACCACTGCCCCTGCCTTCTTGCTGAAGGATTCCTTCCCCCTCGTGGCCTCAACCACAGACCTTCTTCCTTCCTGACCTCAAACCTGACCAATCCTGGTCTATTATTTCTATCGACCGCTCCTCTTCGACCGACTATTTGGGATACACACTCGCCCTTTTTCTTCATTGGGAAGGTCATCATCCCCCTTCCAGTCGAATTCTCATTTACATATATGTGTGGGTCGATCTTAGGGATGCATGCCCCTGCATCAGACTCCCAGGGTATGAAAAGAACTACGACCTCAGTTCTGATCTTCCATTTGGGTTTCAACCTTCTCCACTTTCGTAAGCGTCGATGCAACACTTGGTACCTGATACGAACTAGTCCATTTACTTTATCGTTCGTCCATTTCTCCTTCCTCGGAGTCTTCCTCATGGCCTCGACCATGTCATCATTTCTGCTCCAAACTTGGCGGTATCCACTCCTTTCGCCAATCTCGGTGAAGCACACAGCTCCACTCAAATAGTTGTTTCGACAAACTGTCTTATTCACTGACAACCTATGTCCGGTTCCAGTCTCATGGATGGGCCTCAAGTCGGATTGCATCCCTTGTCTTCCTCCCATCGTAAGATTTATGTACAACCATCCCATAATCCCTCGGCTCTGTTTGACTCTTCCAGTCAACGTCGTTCGATACGACAACTTTCTCAGTAGACTCATACCCAGAGTCAACTTGTTTGGGGTGTTGCTTCTCCTTGGAAACCTCATCGGCATCTCATCGACTGCCCCAAATTTCTTTTGGGATTCTCTACCCACTTCCCTTGTCGACACAAACTCGGTGACTTGCATCATGACTGCAAGTTTCTCCTCTGTCTGCGATAGACTCACTACTACCGTCTCAGAATCACCTTCCACTGTAAGACCTTCCACAACTTTCTTCTCCTCCTCCTCTGACGATGGACATAGACTCCCCTCCATGTCATTTACTTCCTCGTCTGGGTTCTCCGTGGTACTCTTTCCAACCCCTTCCTCTGCACCCATGCACAGGTACTCCTCCGAATTGTCAATCAAAGTCTTTGCCTCTATGAGGCTCGTTGGAAGAATCTCCTTCATCCTCCATTCTTCCACAATGGTTTCTCCACCATCTTTGCCTACACCAATGGCAACATTCCTACCACTTTCTATCTCCATCTCGTCATCATTCACATCGACAAGTTCGTCAAAATCTTGGTCTCTTGCTTCATACCCTTTTACGTGAAGGTCATCGCTCTCCTTCACCTCGTCAGTTGCTTCCTCGACCAAAATCATTCCTTGGTCGGCAGTCCTTTCATCCAACTGCACTTCCATCTTGTTGGCACTATGCTCCTCAGATAGCTCCTAAGATATCTCACCCAAATCCCTTGTCTTTACCTCTGGTCGTGATGACTCGACCATTTCTTTGGCATCTACCTTCTCTTCTGGATGGGTTCTCTCAGGGACATCTTCCAACATCTTTTTCTCCTCTAAGGAACATTCTAATGCTCCTTCTATCGGGCCCTCACTGGACTCCTCTTCTTTTGCAGACTCCTCTCTGCACCCATCGACTTGTGATCTACTTAGCACTTCCATTCTTTACTCAATGCATTGTCGGATCTCATCTATCTCCTCGGCCATAAGGATTTTCTTCCATGTCACCAGGGTCTTCATTAACTGGTCTTGGCCGGAAGGTTCTCCAATGCCCTGTGCGACCTCTAGTGCTTCCATATTAAGCATCGTCTCCCTTAGTGTGTCACCAATATTTCTCAAGATCGCCTGCTCCCTCGACCTTGGAACTTATGCACCCTTGTGCTGTGCAACCTTCATCTGGACTCCTCGACTGAGCCCGTCTCTCTTCTTCCCTTCTTCAATAGTTATACCCATCCTATTTGCTGGAACTGCTATCCTCTGTGAGCTTGAAGAGAGTTCCATTTTGCTGTTTGGTCTCCCATATTTCAACTGGTTTTTCCTCCTCTCCTGCAGGTATTCCACCAAGCAGTCCATTGCTGGTGTTTCTCCACACTCCCGATCCTCCATTCCTCTGTCTGCAACTTTACCCACAACCATAGTTGTGGAGCTACAACTTTCACACTTTCACAGATTACCTTTGCTCTGCAACTTGGTTCTAGACAACTCTACCCCACCTCCCGTGGGAGCTATCCCTTCGTCCTCTTCAACAATCCTCATCTCTACCCGATCGTAGTTGGAGCTGTAACTTCACCCAATCACAACTGGGTTTTCCATGTCCTCAGCAACTCTACTAAACCGCAACTGGAGTTTCCTTCTCGTCCAATCACAACAAGAATTCTTACGTAGGATAAAAACCTGCTCTTATACCAACTGATCTAGGTTGGGTTTAACACTCACGTTGTCGGCCTGCTGTTTAGAGTCATACAACTATGATACCAACTGATGTAGGCTAGTTCCAGACACTCACGTTGTCGACCTGTTGTTCAAAGCCACGCAACTCTGATACCAACTGACGCACACAACAAATACACAAAATGGAAATGCCAAGAATTATGGCTTCTATTAACAATTGAAAGAAAATTACATCGCTTGGTTTACAACAAGGGTGAAGTCCCTTATGGCTTAGTCGACCTCTTCTGCTACACTGAAATCTAGCCTACATGATGTACAATGCATCATCTCCACTTCAGGGAGGAAAATAGATTAAATTCTAAGGGTCTGATCCCCTTCTCCTTCTGCCTCGATCTCTATTTATACAATTTATCCACCGCCTTATTTTCTCGCTTGGGCGACTTTTAGAAGCCTTTAGCTTCTTCTGGAATCCTCCTCATCACGCAGTACCATCTATTGTTCTTGCATACCACCATTAATCTACAATAAATGCAATAGCTACTCTGTGACATGCCTCTACTAGTCGGATTTCTCGTTGGTCGGCTCTCAACTAAAGTAGTTGTTTCCTCTTTCAATCAGCTACTGTGATGCTCCTACCGTTGTCTTCCTTCTATCGGCCCGATATATTGAATTTACCTTTCTTTCACTTCCAATCAATCTACTCCGATTGTTCCTTCACCATCGGCTCGACCTGTGGTCGGCTACTCTGACTACCTTCTTCCTATGGTCGGTATCACCTTCGACCTTTCGCTCCATGGTCTTGTTGCTTGCCATCGACCACTATCGGTAGGAACCTCTATGACACCTCCATCTTATGTCGACTATTGCCCTTGTTCCTGGAGGTCTTCGACCATCCTCCTATATTCGGTCCACATTCCCTTCGACCGGACTACACTCTGACCCATTGGATTGTAATTAGCCAACTACGTCGACCATCCTCTTTTCGACACTTCTACTACGACTTATGCTTTCGTCGTCTTCCCTTCAGTCACGTTTGTACAACAATTGGTCTTTTTCTCTTTCGATACCAACCACAGCTGGTATCTACCTTAACTGTAGCTCAGTCGTCCTCACGCTACGTCAAGTTTGTTCTTGTCGACTGCTCACTCTCCTTGACCACTACTTGACTGATTCTCAGCTTGACCAAAACTTGGTCGGCTTCTTTCTCGTAGTCCATTCGACCATTCCTCTGGTCGGTCTTCTTCTATCCTTGTCGGCATCAGTTCCAACTTCTCCTATCTATCCCACCTCAGCAAATTTCCGTCGATTCCCTTGACCCTCCTGGTCTTCGTCATCTTCTCCTTCGACCACCTCGATGTACTCGGCATAAAATATGTTGGCTTTGCCACCGACTCGCCTAGTCCTATGACTAGCCTTAATTACGATGCAACTTGGTCCTTCCATCGAAGTCTTCGCTTGGCAGTACACTGACCATCTGGGTCCACTGACCCTACCTTCTTGTTGAAGGGTTCCTTCCCCCTTATGGCCTCGACCACATACCTTCTTCCTTCCTTTCCTCTAACTTGACTTGTCTTGGTCGATTCTTTCTATGGACCGCTCCTCTTTGACCGACCGTTTGGGCTACACTCTCTCCATTTTTCTTCCCCGAGAAGGTCGTCATCCTCCTTCTAGTCGACTTCTCATTTACCTATTTGTGTCGGTTGGTCCTAGGGATGGATTCCCCTGCATCAGTCTTATTGTGAGGGCCATGCTTAAATCTATGCCATAAGAGGACCGCTTTGGAGTTATATACACTAGTACTTTGACATCAATGACAACCTTTTTCAACAATAAATATGCATAAGTCTCATCTATCTTGAAATGCCCATCCCAGTACAAACACCAACCCACATAGTTCCCCCAACACGTTGTAAAAATTGGTTGTTTTTCCCATGCACCTCAACACCTCTAGCAATTGAAGCAAAATCCTTGATAGGGTTAGCTTTTTCTTTTCGAGAGATTCCTCTGGTAACTGGAGAAATAATCTCAATAAGGTCAACTCCCTATTTTTGAGAGATTCTAAAAACCTTGTCCTCTTACACTTTATCACTACCATCAATTACAAGCTTGGAATCAATCATTGATTCCGTAATAGGTTTTGAACCTATCTCCATGGCATCCCGCCATACATTCTCCACGTATGCCTCCTCATAACTAGAAGGGCCACCTAGCTTGTCTGGGATGTACAAGTGATATAGGATCAACATGCAACTTGTAAATGCTACTGTCTCACACACCTCTAGTCAAATTCCTCTAACTTGCTAGATGAAAATCACCGATAGTGCATTGTTATCCTCCAAAATCAATTCTATACTAAAAATCTATAATACAAGAAATTCAAAGAAGATTTTTTTTACACTAGGAACAAAGAAAACATAATTCAACTCAAGAACATCCCCCAATGGCATTTAGAAGGAAATAAAGTCCAATGCTTTCATAGGATAAGAAGTATCATCACCCAACTCCACACTCATACCTACCACTTGCTATTGAAGCTTGCTGAAGTGTTTCTTGTCATTATTCGTATGTCTCGATGCTCAACTGTCCACTTACCACTCAACACTTAACACATAGTTGGGTGATAAATACGAGACCATAGAGAAGTTAGTCTCAAGCTAGGATTTTAAGTCATCCACTCTTGCTACAATGCTTACACTCCCTGCAACTCGTTTTTGCTACTTATATTCACTTTCTTCCTTTTTGGACTTTCATTAGTATAATGTCCCTTCTGCTGACACTTAAAACATTTCAAATTACTCAAATCGCTCTTAACTTGGCTAAATTCTTCCTTCTTACCCTTCTTGTGTCCTTTCTCTTTTCCTTTCCTCGTTCTCTTAATGAGGTCTAGGTCTTTTACATCTCTTTGCTTAGCTTAATAAGATTCTAACCTTATCTCTTCCTAAACAAAGTCTCCTGAAAGCTCATCAAAAGCAGATGAATTCTCATGAGCACAAACACCTTAGACAAAGGGTTTTCAAGATAAAGAAAACCCATTGAAAACAATGGACACCAACTTTTCATCCTCCACTTTTGTCCGGTAGCCAAATGACATCTCAACTTTGATATCATTGCTAGGTATCTAACCACTTTATTGTTAAGATTCAATATGATAAGATAGATAACATCAGTATTCAATTCAATTTCACAACAATAGCATATATAGGATCAATGAAAGAATAACAAACACATCATAAACACAAGAGACAAAAATTTATCCCGGGAAACCCTCTAGGGGAAGAAAACCCAGCAAAACTTCCTCAATATAGATGATCAAAAGTACAAAGACAAAACCCCAAACAAGTGCTCCTTCTCCTTCCATCTCTCTCTCTCTCTCTCTCTCTCTCTCTCTCTTACGTGAATTACACAAGTGTGTGTGTATGAATGAAATGAATAAAATGAATAAATGAGAGAGCCTAGCTCTCTATTTATACATTCACTTCTACTTTAATTTTACAACTTGACATGTTGGACTCAACTAACTTTACCACTCAATTAATGCTGACTGGGCCGACTCCTCTAGGGGACTTAAAAACCCCATTACATTTGACTCTAGGGGGATCTAATGCCTCGAATTACAAAGGAGGATTTACCTCAATGACTTTACATGACCAAATGTAATAATAACATCCTGACGGAGGAATAAAACATCTCCGAATAAATTACAATAATAAAGTACATTAGAATATTCTTCGAAGTTACAATATTTCAACACCCCCCCTTAACGAGAAGGATATTCTACTGACAACAAAAAAATCAACTGTAGGAGCAAGGAGAGAGAGCACCATCAACAACATCAAGGTGATACATCTATAAATCATTGGAAGTTTTCTTTAACAACATCAACAGCTGGAACATATTCAATATCTTGAACATATTTAGTATTAGAGCATCATCTTCTACAACGCTGAGTCTTCATCTTCTGCAGCACTCGATCGCTCGATCGTCTACATCAACACTTGATCTGTTGACCAGCAAAAACATCTTGATCTTTCGATCAACAACAACATCATCTTGATCTTTCGATCAACATCATCATCTTGATCTGTCGATCAGAAGCAACATCATCTTGCTCTTTCGATCAACAACATCAACATCTTCTTCTGCAACAACATAACCTGCAGCACACATGATCCAATTACAGGATGATCAGTCCCTTTCACTTTAGGACATACGTCCAAGGATGATACAATCCTATCCTCTTGAAGACAGAGTCTTTGCATCCATTCTGAACTAATGTCCAGGGATGATACAATCCCAATGTCAAGAAGACAAAGTCTCCGGATCCGTTCTGAACTAATGTTCAGGGATGATGCAATCCCAACCTCACGAAGACAGTCTCTGGATCCGTTCTAAACTAATGTTTAGGGATGATGCAATCCCAACCTCACGAAGACAAAGTCTTCAGATCCGTTTTGAACTAATGTTCAGGGATGATGCAATCCCAACCCTAGTGCCAGTCCTTTTTCATACTAGATGTGACCTAGATCAAATCTAGGATTTACCACCACAGAGCTAGTCCTTTTTC
Organism: Larix kaempferi; assembly: GCA_027924585.1. NCBI lineage: Eukaryota > Viridiplantae > Streptophyta > Pinopsida > Pinales > Pinaceae > Larix > Larix kaempferi. Next base: position 1,765,422 of record BSBM01000243.1, on the reverse strand, counting down.
ATACTGGATGTGACGTAGATCAAATCTAGGATTTATGACCACAGAGCCAGTCCTTTTTCATACTGGATGTGACCTAGATCAAATCTAGGATTTACCAACACATCATCATCATCATCACATTCTCGGAGATAAGAGTCTATAGATCCCTTTAGGCCATGTATCCAGGGATGATACAATCTCACTGCAACATAATTATCACAGCTCCCCCTTTCGAGGAAGGTCCTTTCGAACCACACCAAGCTTATCACATAAGTACTCAAACTTCACTCGAGACAGAGGCTTAGTCAACACATCATCAACTTTCTCATCAGTGCTCGCATACTGGAGCTTTATAGCTCCCTTCTGTACCATATCTCGTATGTAAAAATACCAGATTTCTATGTTTTTTGACTTGTCATGGAACGTTGGGTTCTCTGTCATCTTTATACAAATCTGGTTGTCACATAGAATCACCATGGTATCCAATTCCAGGTCAAATAGACCTGACATCAACTTTCAGAGCCATATGACTTCACAACTTAGCAGAACAAGCTGCTATATACTCTGCTTCAGCTTGTGCTGAGAGAAACTTTGGACTTCTTCTTGCTAAACCATGAGATCATGGCGGATCCCAGAAAATAACATCCACCAGAGGTGCGCTTCCTGTCTGATACACTTCCGACCCAATCTGCATTTGTATAACCATACAATATGTAGTCATGATCTCCAACATAGTATAGACCAAAGTTTGTCGTACCTTTCAGGTACCTCATCAGATGATTTGTAGCTACTAGGTGAACACGTCTAGGCTCAACTAGATACTGACTCAGGGTGTTCACAACAAAGCATATATCTGGCCTCAAATTCATCAACGAACCAGTCATTTGTTTGTAAACTGTAGAAACCACTGTCCATCATCCCAGATCTCTACTTCACATTTTCCTTGGCTAAGGAAAAATCTGATCTGATCTTAGCCACATATCTAATCACAAGAATCATGCCAAGATTCTTTAACTCTGAGATATACTCCCTCTGAAGTGGAGTTTTCTACATCTGAGTATTGTCCTCCCTCTGTGACTGAACATCATTCACACTCTACATTGAGTGATCTTCTGCATATCTATCCGTGCCATTTCCCTTCAGATGGGTCTACTGATATGAGCCTCAAGATCACTCGAAATCTATGGTGAGTTCCTTCTTGCATCCATCTGAGAGAAGCATGTCATCTGTATATAGAAACCATCTTCAACCTTGTAGCAAAAGTTGAAATACGCATCACTCGTGGTGATCTTCAAGCTTGTCAAATGACTATCGATCCTGGGTACCTGTTGAACCCGTACAAAGCCTTCTTCAATCATGTAATTCTCTTTCAGAACTTGGGAGTTTGCTCGATATGCACTTCTTCTTCAATTACACCATTCAAGAGAACAGTCTTGTCATCCATGGGTGTAATCTATCTCTGGAAGTGTGTCTAGCCACTGAGCAAACATCTCATCATGATCCTCTCCCTCTTTCTAAGAGAATCCTCTAGCCACAAGCCTTGCTTTGTACTTCTATAGTATGTTTGATTTGTAAGTTTTCTTGTTGAACAATCATCACTTGTTCTTTGGAACAAGTGTTCATCATCCTTCTTTTGTAGATCATAGTACATGATCTTTCCTACAAATCAAATTCAATTACATGATTAGTAACACTTCATAATTATCAAATCATGTTGACATTTCAATGATAACCTATTATGCATACTGATATGATTCACATAGTTATGCAACTATCTTGACCAATACTTTGGCACAACACTTTTCTATATCTTGTATGCATACGATGGCTATCTAGATGCCTTCCATCTCTACTAGAACATACTATCAAGAGCGTGCACAACTCCCAACATGTTAGCAAAGAGGTTTCATTCTAGACAAGAAACAATGGAATGTTTTTCCAACTTACCCATCATATGCATATTAGTAGTATACTGTTCAATGCTATATGAATGCTTACACTATGCATGATATATTTCCTGAATTATAGGAATACAAATATGCATACAACTATTACGAGCAATATCATTAACTATTTAGAGATTCAAGAAGTAATTCAAATAACAACTCAAATACTTATCTTTTATGTTTGTGTGGTTGCCTCCCTCTTGATCTCTATTTTCCCTTTATGATAGCATCATGATTATATGTCTTTGAACTTCTATCCATCCTCATAAGTAGAGATTCTATGTGATCAAAGACTATGGATGAGTCTTTGTATTCATGTCATCATGGTCATATATTCTTGATCTAGAACTTGATTTGTCTTTCTTGATGTACCTTTCATGTTAGCAGACAACATCACCCTCATAAGTGTCATAACCCTAATAAATGAATGTCTTCTATAATTCACATGCATTCATACTTTTACTAAGGTGATCACACAAGTCTAAAATTAATCATGATTGTACTAATCTCAATAATATGAAGACAAACATATCATGAACTTAATCATCAGATAAATGAAACCGATTTCAAAACATACTTGCATCTCCTCAAGTCATACCTGCATCTCCTCAAGTCATACCTGTCGAGATTGCTTGTAGTCTTTTCTATAAGGGTAAAACCCTAGTCATCCGAGTTAGATCACTTGTAAACATCTTATATAGGTTCATGGTGCTAGGATGATAGAATATCAGTGCTATTTAAACCTCCTTCATTGCTGCCCTACGAGTCTCCCAACTTTGCTTGGGTTTCTTCTTACTTGGAAACCCTAATTTTCAATCTCCTTCCTCCCACAACATTTTGATGGAAGATTAATATCTATGATGAATGGATTCCAAATCAATTTTCAAAGTTTCCAATGTTGCATCAGGTGTCTCCAACATTGTTTCAGGTCATTCCATACCTAAAAAAACTGAAAACCCTAAGTAAGAATTTCTTCCTCTTCTTCTTTGATTTCCTCCTTTGAGCCATTTTAGATGTGCAATATTGTTTTTGGTGTATATCTGAAATTTTGGATCCTCAGGGTCTGAAACTTCGGCCTATGGTATCCTGACCTATCATATTTCCAACCCCACAGGTTTGAGCTTCATTGAATTCTCCATCAGAGAGATATGCTACGTTTCCCAACATGACCTGTTTATGCGATGGAACAACATAGATAACTTGTACAGCATTCCACATGTCACTGTTTCAAATTCAGCCTCTGATACTTGTAACGTCCCCACCCTTGGACCCAATGCAAAGAAGGGAACATGATGCCATTCTATGGGGCTTTTCATTAACTCAACCATATTCATTAGATGCATATAGTTAAAAAACGAGTGCATGCAGATGGAAATCAAACAAACATGCACATCGGAAATGAACTCATCCACACACATATTACATGACTATTATTCAATTTAACACAGTCAACAAATTGACACATTTGCAGAAGTAAATACAAAATAAAATAGTCATCTTGATGTAATGCTGCCCCAAACAACTAGCTATGTCGCTGCAACGTTCCTCCCAGCCATAGGTCTCTGCTCAACCTGTATTCTTTCAACACTCAGAGACCACCCCCGAGTTGGGCATGATATCTACAAGGAAAAGGGAACCCTCAAGCTCAGCTTAGCCCAAAGCAATGGATAACCAACTCAACCCCAACATTCTCTTGCACACCAAACTCAGATATGGGCTCTGGAACACACTTTCAGTAGTGGAACTTAGGAACTAGATGGACAGGGGTTTTCTCAAAACGTAGGCACACCAAAAACGGATTGTGGGAAGAGGAATCCAACCCCAGGGAAGAAAACCATTTTTTCCCACAGATGTATGAGCATATAGTGGGCCCAAACGACCTCTAAAAACCCCAAAATCGTTTTACTCTTTTCTCAACTGTTAGACACACAAAAACGCCTTTCCCAGTTAGGAAAATGAAGGTAAACATAGTAAAACCAGTGAGGAAAACACCCATGTAGCTCCAAATGCGTGAGAGGGAAAATTGGGTTAATGGGTAATGGCTCGGGGAGCAATTCATGGCTCTTTCCTTGCCCAAGAAGCCAAACACGAATTTCCATGTAGGGTGGCTTGCCCATATTTCGAATTTGGACAACCATACCTCCCATTCCCCAAGGCATTAACTACCTCAACCAACTCTTGGGAGAAATCAATGATTGGGTACAAAAGTCAACATGGGTAGCTGAGGGTTTGATTGGTTCTCTCATTGACACTTGGCTTAGCTTGATTGGCGCCAAGGGTTTGAATGTTTTCCCTCCCAATTTCCTTGTAACATCATGCCCCCATCTCTTGTTGCATTGCATAGCTAGTTGTGGGCATTTATATTAAGATGCATATTTACAATTCACATGGTTCACTAGCACATGGGTAGCATAATTTCAAATACTTGCCTCTTCTAGGTTGAGCGTTCACTAGTGGGGCCTTGGCCTTGAGCTCCACACTAGGAATCATACATAATATGCATACAATATTTACATTATAACCCAAAATATTACAATGGTCAAAGTGGGGATGTGACAATCCCCCCCCCCTTGGAATAACACCGTCCTCGATGTTCCAATTACTTAGGAATACATACACGCTATATACATGTCCAAAATTTACAAAATGTGGCAGGTCTGTATTGCATTTCACCTTTTACTTAGGTTTTCAGGACCAAGTCCTTTGGTCTTCACAAACGGCTCTTGCTGGCTGGGACCTTCTAACTCTGCATGAGGGCATTGCTCCAAAACAATCCCTTCCCTTTCTTTACCTTCCCATTGATCTACAAGTCTGGAGACTTTATGGTGGCTACCCTCTTGATGTTCCATTGTTGGGAAGTCGTGGAGGCAATGATTTCCTCCACATCCCCAACATTTCATTGGTGGCTTTGCCTTTTCCTGCTCGATGTCCTTTGAATCTTCCCACCTGGAACGTTTCTTAATCGGACGATTCGATGAATGCTTTTTCATGGATCCACTTTCCTTTCCCTTACTGATTGCTCCCAGAATCTTTTTACCTCTTTTTGCAGACGAATAGAGTCCTACAAAACCTTGTGGTTCATTTCATTCTGTTGCCTCTATAGCTTGAGCATCTCCCCAAGATTTTCTTGGGTCCTGGCAATTGTTTGAAGAAGATTTTCAACCAACTCTAATAGCCCTTGGTCTGCTGCCATGGTTAATGGGCACAGCTGACCACACTCTGCTTACTAGCAACACTTTCTTGTGCCGGCTGCAACCAATTGTTTCAATTTCTTACCTGTGAAATTCATCATGGAAATTCTTTGTTAGGACAAGCATAACATGAACATTAAAATTAGTCAATTATTTTCCCAATTGACATGGAATGTCCACACTTTATTCATGGGACTTCCACACTTTTCATGCTTTCCCAACATACACATGAACTCATTCATGTTCATCCTTTCACAGGAAATTTACTATTTCAGCATTCACAATTCATTTCAAGTAATTAAACACAATCTATTTTCAGCGAGGACATGCATTCAACAATCTTTTGTTTTATAAATGCATCAATCGAAAGGAAAGAGAAGAGTAGGAGTTTCTCCCTCTTAGTCTTGTTTTATTATGGAGCTACGCCATTGCTGTGGTTTCATGCTCCTTAGTCTCTTTCACTTCAATGTGAATGCTTTGACTTTCCTTTCTTGGCTATGACACTTAGTTTCTAAGGTCTGTATATGGATTTTCAACTAGGGAACCCCTCCCCATTATTGCCTACAAAACCTTTGGTTGCTAGGATCCACTCGTGTCCATTAGCACCATATTTCATTATTGCTCATACTAAGCTCTTTAGGACGGTCACATGTCCACATGCATCTCTAGGATGCCTTCATAATCCTTGCTTCCAGCAATACCTACACTCAAACATTGAATCGATTCACATGTTTAGTTCATTTTCATAGGGTTTATCTCTAAACAAGAGTTTAGGAAATCATAACCAAATCGTATACACATGTATATTCATAAGCAAGAAGCTGCAAGGTAACCAAATACTTATCTGTATTGGATGTCTTCACTTTATTCCACGAGATCCTTCTTTGCTTTGCAAGCCTTGAATTTCCCATGGACACAATTATGAATGTTGGGCCAGCATGTAGGCTACTCCACAATCATTCGAATAGGCAATGCCGGGCCAGTACGCCGATTGGGTTTATCAATCATTTCCTTTAGCAATATGCTAGGCCAGTGCTCCGACTGGTTTTATCAATTGTTTAAGGGGTGTTGGGCCAGCGTACACGCTGCTTTACCATATCAAGTAGTTAATGCCCAACTAGTCACTCTCTGGTCTTATCAAGAACTTTATAGCGTTCAACCAGCTACTCCCTGGATTTCTCAATAATTTATATCACCCACTCATTTACTCTCTAGATTTACTAGCAATTTATATCGCCCACTCATTTACTCTCTGGATTTACCAGCAATTTATAGTCTTTCAGGGTCTTGCTTTCCTGCAATGACCAAGGTTTCCAACAAAGAAACAATAGTGTATCAGCTTAGCTGTTAGAAGACTTATACCTGAAATCTTCATTATTCCAAACAAGACATAAATGAAAACGAATACTTATCTATATTGTGCATTTCTCCTCTGGTCCACAGGGTTCTGCTTCGCTTTGCAAGCCTTGGAATCGCCTATGGACTTGGATATATTTAATGCTTAACCAGTACACCTCCCTATCGGCTGGATTTACCAAGCATTTGCTGGTGTCCAACCAGTCCCATACCTGGTTGGCTCTCTCCAGTGCCGAGCCAGCACATTCGTCTGGGTCATCAACCAATGGAAGGAAACTGCGCCACTTGACCATTATAGGTCAAGGCTCTACTATGGAGCCATAGGCATCTCAGGGTTTTTAGTCAGTCTTGGCGTCTACCCTCCTACTGTTGACCCAATAGACATCTCAGGGTTTTCAGTCAGTCTTGGCGCCCGCCCTCCTACTGCTGACCCAATAGAGATTTTATGCCTTCACCAATGTCACCACACCTTCTTGCACCATAACCCTTCACACACACATCAACTCTTCATTCATACAAGGACACCACTCCTTCTATTGTGCAAATCGGTGGTTCCTTTTAGGAACTTTATAGGTGACTTTCTTGACTGCAAGTTAACATGGCCCCACTCACATAAGGATGATACCCCTTTTCACTACACAACTTGCTGGGTTTGTCCATCCCTTCCAGTATTATTTAGTGTGAGCATAGAAAGGTTACCAATTCCTGTATAGTCCTTCTGCGTACCCTTCTTCACTTTGCCTCTTATTGTGTAGTACCAATTGGCATCTGTGTAGGCTGACAACACAAGAAGGATAAGCAGGCTTATCAGTATTGCTTCTCAAAATTGTATCCGCATTCCATAACATTCACTATCAAGTATTGAAACACCAGGAATGCGTCCATTCCCTTAGGGTGTAGTCAATATTGAAAACCCTATCATGGCTCGGCACCAGAAAATGTGTGCACCCCCTTTCCGATGTGAGCCATGTAGGCCCTAATCATACTCAAGCAGTCTGAAATGATATAAATGAAATAGAGCATGCTCTGCATATTAACCCTAATAATTTAGACATGCATGTTCTTATCTAGGGTCACAGAATACTCATTCATTTTGTAGATGTATCTTTTCTTCATTTGCGAAGAATGGGGGCTTCCTTCTCTGAGTCAATAGTTCTTCGGTTTGCCACCCGAATATTTCCACGTTCCATAATCCACACATGCATTCTTGGCATAGATTTACCATCTCACTCTCATGGTTTTCCAACATTCAGCTCGGTTAAGATGTCATCCTTAATAGATGAAATGGTGTTTCACCCGAAACCCATTTCCAAAGCATGGGGTCCTTCCAATGGAGTTTGGCTTGTGCAGGTCATCACGCATGGTCTCCCTGCAATGTGTCTTCCTGGCACATTTATCAAATAGCCAAACAGTCAGCAACATTTAACAATAATCATTCAATGGCATTAATAATTAAATTCAAGTATGAATTTGCAATTCTATCCTCTGCAGAATCGATTTGCTTAGCCATGAGTCTGTTCTCACATCGTTTGGCTCTTGATCATGGTAGATTCCAATCTTCGTCATGGGCTTACCCACATTTGCCATGCCCAAAACAATCTACCTAAAATCTGAAACTTCAATCAGCCAAACATGTTGTGAGTATCTATGCATATAATCCTTTCATTGCTACAACAGTCACTGAAGTGATATCAAAATTATAACACTCAATAATTCAAACACCTTCAGCTGTTAGCATTTGAGGTGCAATGAAATATATGTATATATGTATATATGCATCGTTATCATCAATAAAATTGCAAGACATGGGTACACTGTCCGTGCAATTTAAATAAATTGTAAGTAGTCATTACTTCACATTCCATGCAATCTATGTCCTTCCATAGAGCACTCTGGTAGCCCATTATCATGTCTACCTTTTTCATGCAATCTTTCTCCTGCATTCATAGCAGCTCATGAATTCTCTCAGTATTAACAATGGTTCACCATTTTGTCTATTATCTAAATGAATTGAAACCTATACACATTACAACCGTGCATTCTCGCAATGCATCTCAACATGTGCACTTACATATATGCATGCACATTCACAACATTCACATAATATTTTAATGTGTATTCACTCAATGCATAATCCCTCAATACGATTTTGCATCAATCCGCGGATACTATGCATTCCAACATATTATGGCCTAACCATGCCTATTTCATATGGCATATACTACCACAACATGACTATAGGTCTTTACTTTCTTTTGTTATTTAAACTTATAATCCAACATACACAATGGCATGCTATAATTTCATATGAATGCATTGAGGTTTCTAAGCAATTATAGGGTGTAAGGATCCTTTCCCTCACTTACCCACACCTCATCATACTCGTTTGATTAACATTCACATTCAAGCACTTGATACCGCATGCAAATTAAATCAACATAGTTTAAACATAGTGGAATGGATCTTACAAAATCCTCTTTCAACATCCATGCACTCAAGCACAAATATCCATTGCCTTCATGGTTGTCATTAATGTCGTTTGATGTTACTTGATCAGTTGGCCTCTCACCAAGGTTACATAGTGCTTTTTCCAACCTCGTGATCCCAGATTTGTTGCACCATCCTTTCTTCATAAGGTTGTTGGTCATATGCAACAATCATCATCCACATCTTTAGCCATGCTTTGGTTGTCTTGGTCCTATAACCATTGCAAACACGGCTAGTTATTTAACAACCACCATAATTATCTTTAAGTGGCTCATTGCATATGCAAAACCTCACTATTCTACCAATATGCAATATCATATATATATACAAGTATTTTACATGCACTGTGCAATGTTTATCAATATGCCATCTAGTGCATATTCATTTCAGCTATCTAATCTCTTACATTTTCAATCATGATTCTATGGTCTGATTCATACAACCATTATCAACAACATTACTGGTGATCAACCATAAGCAATACCATTAATGGGCTATTGCATGTGTAACTTTCACTATCTTTACCCATATGCAACATTATGCTTTATGCAAAAGCAATTCACATGCACTATGCAATGATTCCTTAATCATGCCCATTAATTCATATGCATTACTCTCTTGCATTTCCAACATCCCTATGCCATAATTTTCAACTTATGAAACTTAGGAAATATAAATACAATAGCAAGAGAGGAGTTAAGGAATTCCCCCTTTCCAATTCCTCATAGTAGCATGGAATTTCCTCTTCCGCATCATAGCTGATCCAGTTTCATGGGCTCTTTACCATGCACACAAGGTATCATTAGCTATCATTTCTCACCAAGTAGCAATTCAATACAAATGTAAAACATTCTTAGTTGCTACTTTGCAAGCATGCAATTCTTATGCTCTAACAGAAATAGTTAAGGTGAGAAGCTTCCCTCTTTATCAGCATTGTCTTACTTAGCTCCCATAGAATCTTTCTCACCATTGACGACGTCTCAAGGGGACGACGGGGGTCAAGGGGGCTTGCCCCCTTGTGGCTTCCCTGCACCACTACAGGGTGGGTCGAGGGCAACGCCCTCTTTTTTTGTTGTTGTTGTAAATCCTTCAATTTCGCGCAATCTGGCGCATGAGTTCAAAGCCATTTTTCAACTTTCAGTACCAGAAATTTACCCTGGAAAACAGCTAAAATTCTCTGTTTTGGCGGACTCGGCAATTCTCTTCCGACCCGTTGCGGAGCAACTCGCCCATCTCTTCCGCCGTTGGGGAGCAACTCACCCATCTCTTCCGCCGTTGCGGAGCAACTTTCCCATCTCTTCCGTTGTTGTGGAGCAACTCGCCCATCTCTTCCGACACTATGGCGAAAACTCACCAACTTTTTCTGCCGTTAACACTTAGAAAAATTTTGAAATTTTTTGGACCAACTCATCGAGTCCTTCCGTCGTTGCAGACCAACTTGCTGAGTTCTTCCGGTCGAAAACTCAGCTTTTCCTTCTGTCACTACGGCGGAAACTCGCCAATTCCTTCCGACGCTGCGGTGGAAACTCACGGAATTTTTCCGCTGTTGCGGATGAACTTGCTGAGTTTCGCCGCCGTTGCGGATGAACTCGCCGAGTTCTTCCGGTTTGGCGAACTCAAAAATTTCCGGTCGACCATTTCGGCAAAAACTCGTCAGTTCCTTCTGCTGTAAGACACTTAGAATTTTTTTTGAAATTTTGAAAATTTTCTTAATGGTCTGTGCTGGGTAAGAAGCATACTTACCTCTGCAGCTGTGATAGGTAGCCCATGAAGGCCCAATGCTGCAACCAACAGCTCTGATACCAAATGTAACGTCCCCACCCTTGGACCTAATGCAAGGAAGGGAACCTGATGCCATTCTATGGGGCTTTTCATTAACTCAACCATATTCATTAGATGCATACAGTTAAAAAAAGAGTGTGTGCAGATGGAAATCAAACAAACATGCACAACGGAACTGAACTCATCCCCACACATATTACATGACTATTATTCAATTTAGCACAGTCAATAAATTAACATATTTGCAGAAGTAAATACAAAATAAAATACTCATCTTGATGCAATGCTGTCCCAAACAACTAGCTATGTCGCTGCAACGTTCCTCCCACCCATAGGTCTCTGCTCAGCCTGTATTCTTTCAGCACTCAGAGACCACCCCTGAGCTGGGCATGATATCTACAAGGAAAAGGGAACCCTCAAGCTCAGCTCAGCCCAAAGCAATGGATAACCAACTCAACCCCAGCATTCTCTTGCACACCAAACTCAGATATGGGCTCTGGAACACACTTTCAGCAGTGGAACTTAGGAACTAGATGGACAGGGGTTTTCCCAAAACGTAGGTACACCAAAAACGGATTGTGGGAAGAGGAATCCAACCCCAGGGAAGAAAACCGATTTTTCCCACAAATGTATGAGCATACAGTGGGCCAAAACGGTCTCTAAAAACCCCAAAGTCGTTTTACTCTTTTCTCCACTGTTAGACACACAAAAACGCTCTTCCCAGTTCGGAAAATGAAAGTAAACACAGTAAAACCATTGAGAAAAACGCCCAAGTAGCTCCAAACTCGTGAGAGGGAAAAGTGGGTTAATGGGTAATGGCTTGGGGAGCAATTCATGGCTCTTTCCTTGCCCAAGAAGCCAAACACGAATTTCCATGCAGGTTGGCTTTCCCATACTTCGAATTTGGACAGCCATACGTCCCATTCCCCAAGGAATTAACTACCTCAACCAACTCTTGGGAGAAACCAATGATTGGGTACAAAAGTCAACATGGGTAGTTGAGGGTTTGATTGGTTCTCTCATTGACACTTGGCTTGGCTTGATTGGGTCCAAGGGTTTGAATGTTTTCCCTCCCAATTTCCTTGTAACATCATGCCCCCATCTCTTATTGCATTGCATAGCTAGTTGTGGGCATTTATATTAAGATGCATATTTACCATTCCCATGGTTCACTAGCACATGGGTAGCATAATTTCAAATACTTGCCTCTTCTAGGTCGAGCGTTCGCTAGCGGGGCCTTGGCCTTGGGATCCACGCTAGGAATCATACATAATATGCGTACAATATTTACGTTATAGCCCAAAATATTTCAAGGGTCAAAGTGGGGACATGACAATACTCAGACCTGTGAAACTACAGTCCATGCCCTAACTGTCACTTTTTACGGAATTCCATTTGGGGCTTCCTAGCCCGATATATGACCTTTTTTTTAGGTCACCTGTTTAGGGTTGCATTCTGGAAGAGGAAGAAACCCTAACTTGTACGGATCATATCTCACAAAGTAAAACGAATCTAAGGCTGAAACGCGGACACAAGGTACATGAACATGTCATCTTCAGCCTGTCCAAGTTTCAGATCCTGAACCTTTGCCAAAAGTGATTTATAACGAGATTTCCACGATGACTAGGTTTTGCTATACAAAGCCCTAGCTTTCAAATTGTCGCAAGTGAAACACGTGTCGTAAATTCCATACATTTCCTTCCTTCAGGCTAGCTCTAATACCATGTTAAGATTCAATATTATAAGATAGATAACATCAGTATTCAATTCAATTTCACAACAATAGCATATACAAGATCATTGAAAGAATAACAAGCACAACATAAACAAAAGAGACACAAATTTATCCCGGGAAACCCTCTAAGGGAAGAAAACCCAACAAAACTTCCTCAATATAGATGATCAAAAGTACAAAGACAAAACCCCAAACAAGTGCTCCTTCTCCTTGTAGATCTCTCTCTCTCTCTCTCTCTCTCTCTCTCTCTCTCCTATGCGAATTACACACGTGAGCGTGTGTATGAATGAAATGAATAAATGAGAAAGCCTAACTCTCTATTTATATATTCACTTCTACTTTAATTTTACAACTTGACATGTCAGCCTCAACTAACTTTACCGCTCAATTAATGCTGTCTGGGCCGACTCCTCTAGGGGACTTCCCCATTACATTTGACTCTAGGGGGATCTAATGCCCCGATTTACAAAGGAGGATTTACCTCAATGAATTTACATGACCAAATGTAATAATAACATCCCGACGGAGGAATAAAACATCTCCGAATAAATTACAATAATAAAGTACAATAGAATATTCTTCGAAGTTACAATATTTCAACATTTATTTGTGTCACTCATGCAAATTGCTGAAATGTTATTTCTCAAGAGCATCTTCCTTTGGACACTTACTTTGGTATAATGCAACCAAGACATCATACATCTCCTTGCTATTCTTCTTCTCTATAATGCGAGTATCATACATCTCCTTATTATGCTTTGTTAGATTTTGAGCATTAATTCAATATGATCTAGGATCTTATCTGAGAGAATAACAAGCACAGTATAGCAATCACAAGAGACAATCACAAGAGACAATAGATAGAGTTTCCTTGGGGAAAACCAAGAAGGTGAAAAACCCCAATAATTTCCTCAAAGATAGATAGAGCAATGATACAATACCCCAAGCATAAGAGATAGACTCCTAGCAGCTTCTCCTCCTCCACTAGTGCGCATCACTCAAATGAGAGAGGTAGATGAATAAATGAATGATCAAATAGAGTGACACCCTCACTCTATTTATACACAACTTGACTTGCCTTTTAACTTTAACTAGGTTGGCCCCAACTTAACCACTTAACATAATACTAACTGGGCCGACCCCACTAGGATGGTCTAATAACCCTTTAACCCACAAGACTCATATAGGGCCGGCCCCATCAAGGTGGTCTAATAACCCATCAAGTATAAGTTACGACACTTGTAAATACAAATGACGACACTTCCGTACAAATGAATAATAACCTCTCTGTAGGGGTACAATATACATATATGAAATACATTCCGAAGTTACATATATAGCAACACTCCCTCTTAACTAGGAAGTTATTTCTCGACACAGGTCTTCTAGCACAAGTCTTCTTCTCTGGATCATCAGATCATCGTCATCGAATCATTGTCATCGTATCATCATCATCGTAACTGCTGCTATCTCAATCAATCTCCAATCTACTTGTAATAGGAAGTTCTACAAAGCCAACCCTTTTTCATGCTGGTTGTAGGCCTAGCCTCCATGTAGGTCTTCATCATCTCTGCGAGAAAACCATCAAGTAAGTACACCTCAGGACTGATTACACTGCCTCTACAAAACCTGCAAGATCTCTCAGGATTGATTACATTGCCTCTGCAAAACCTGCAAGATCATCTCAGGACTGATTATATGCCTCTTCAAAACCTATGTACCATACTGTCACCTCATCGTCTTTAGATCACCTCATAGTCCACGGAGGACAACCCAGATGCACATCACACAACACTTACATTCACCGGCATGGGAAGACACACTTCAACTATTCGTGAAAGGCTCAACACTTATATCTACGCCATGGGAAGACACACTTCAACCATGCAAGAATGGCATCGCACTAATATCCATAGCCATGGGAAGACACACTTCAACCATTGTAGGAATGGCACAACACTTATATCACAGCCACGGGAAGACACACTTCAACCATACTCGAATGGCACAACACTTATATTGCAGCCATGGGAAGACACACTTCAACCATGCTCGAATGGAACAACAATTATATCGCAGCCATGGGACGACACACTTCAACCATGCTTGAATGGCACAACTCTTACATCAACGACCATGGGAAGACACACTTCAACCATGTTGGAATGGCCCCAACCCTTATATCTGCACCATGGGAGGACACACCTACCACCATGTGAGAATGGCTCACGTGCATTTGTGTCTCCGGACTCATCACTTCCCCTTGGAAGGAATATCGATTTGAAGTACACCAAGTCTCTCTCTGAAGTACTCCAACTTCACTTTAGCTAGCGGCTTGGTCAACACATCGGCTATCTGCTCGTCCGTTGCAACATACAGGAGCTTCACTGCTCCTCTCTGCACCATATCCCTGATATAGTGATATTTGATCTCAATATACTTCGACCTATCATGGAACACTGGGTTCTCAGACAACTTCACACAACTCTGGTTGTCATAGAAGATACATGTAGCATCCAATGGGAGATCAAATAACTCAGATAGTAGCTTCCTAAGCCATACTGCCTCACAACTAGCCGAATAGGCTGCAACATACTCTGCTTCAACTATACTCAGTTCCACACAGGACTTCTTCCTACTAAACCAAGAGATCATACCGGATCCCATACTGAAGCAGCACTCCGAAGTGCTCTTCCGATTAATGGCACTGCCTGCCCAATCTGAATCAACATAACCCTCTAGGTTAAACTTTTGATTCACATCATACTTGAGCCCATAATCAACCGTACCCTTTAGGTACCTCAGAATATGCTTTACAACAACCATGTGAACACTTCTCGGATCTGTCAGGAACTAGCTCAATGTGTTCACAGCAAAGCAAATATATGGTCTCGTGTTCATCAGGTACAACAAGGACCCAATCATCTGATGATACACTGTGACATCAACCAGCTTAGGTGAAGCATCATACAGAAGCTTAAGGTTCGATGCCATAGGTGTGGCCATGGCCTTGCAGTCCATCATCCTGAACCTCTTCAGGATCTCTACTGCATACTTCCCTTGTCCAAGGAAGATCCCATCTGCACTCTTCCACACCTCCATGCCTAGAAAGTAGTGCATCATACCCAAGTCCTTCATCTCGAACTCGGCAGCAAGCTTCCTCTTCGTGTCGGTAATCAATCCATCCTCACTTGTCACAAACAGGTCATCCACATACAATAGTAGTATCACCGGGATTGACTTCTTCAACCTTGTAGTAAAGGTTGGAATCCGCTTTACTCTTAGTAAAGCCCAAACTGGATAGGAAGCTATCCATCCTGCCGTACTAGGTCCTGGGTGCCTGTTTTAAACCATACAGGACTTTCTTCAGTTTGCACACATGAGTCTCTCTGTCATGTGTCTCAAACCCGAGTGGTTGCT
Organism: Larix kaempferi; assembly: GCA_027924585.1. Lineage (NCBI taxonomy): Eukaryota > Viridiplantae > Streptophyta > Pinopsida > Pinales > Pinaceae > Larix > Larix kaempferi. Next base: position 1,749,526 of record BSBM01000243.1, on the reverse strand, counting down.
CCACATACACTTTCCTCTTCGACTACACCATTCAAAAAAGTTGTCTTGACATCCATCTGGTGTATCTTCCACTTCATTACTGCAGCTAGAGCAAGTACTGATCTAATGGAAGTGTACCTGGACACATGTGCAAAGGTCTCCTCAAAATCAATCTCTTCTTTCTGGGAGAAGCCACGAGCTACAAACCTTGCTTTATATTTCTCTATGCTACCATCTGCAGCATGCTTGATCTTATAGATCCACTTGGAAGTCACAACAAACTTCTCTTCAGGTCTTGGGACCACATCCCAAACATCGTTCTTCATGATCGACTGGTATTCCTTGATCATGGCATTCTTCCATTACTGCATCCCGTATCCTGGGAACTTCAGATTTCTTCAATATATTTAATAGATATATTTCTTTAAATTTCGTTGCTGGAACAAATGTTGTAGTCTTTCTTTTGTACGTGATTGTACATGATCTTTCCTACAAGTCAAATTCAATTGCATGATTAGAAACTTCTCATAGTTTACAGAACAAAGTATTACACATAAAGGCATATGTCATACAGCCATGCAATTATCTTAGCCAACATGTTAGCAAAGAGGTTTCATTCTAGATAAGTAGCAATGGAATTTTGTACAGTGCCATAGGTCACTTACCCATCACATGCATATTAGTAGTATACTGTTCATTAATCCAATTATTCTAATATGCATAATACACAACCAAGGATAATTTTAGGGGCGAAATTTAGCCCATGGGCTATTTTTCCATGTTTTTTTCCAAAAACAAAATCGCCAATTTGCATTTTTTGAAGCCCTATTTCGTCCAATGTTGATGGGGTAAACTTTTTTCACTCTAAAAATTGCCAAATTATTATATAAACTATATAAAATCCTTAGAAATTGATATAATTTTAGAAAAATATCGCCAAATATTTTATAGTTGACATTTTAAGAATTGGTAATATTCGCCAAGGTTTATACACTTTTAAATAAGTATGGATCCTTAAAATTATCCCTGTACACAACCTAAGTCTAGGAACATAAGCATATACATCATTGAATAACATTATTTAAACAAACATAATATACAAGAAATGTCAATTCAAATACTTATTTGTTTATTTGTTGGGTGGACTCCCTGTGAATCTTTGCTTCCTTGCAAGAGTTGCTGGAGTCGGACTTTGAAGTAGCTTCTAACTCCTTTCTGTTGTGGATTGTAAGGAGTGGTCAACTCCCTCTTAATCCCTGAATTACTGCATAACTTCTTAAAGTCCCTTGAATTGAATTCTCCGCCATTGTCGGATCTAAAGATCTTGATCTTCTTATTAGTTTGATTTTCTATCAAGGCTTTGAATTCCTTGAACTTATCAAAACACTTCATCTTTTACTGGATTTCAGGAAGACCTTCTACTGCTTTGCTTGCAATTGGTAGTGCATATGTGCAAGCCTTTTGTGCCAAAGTTCATTTGGCTCCATGGATTCATGTACCATGGCTCGTTCAGTTTATCCCTTCAGCTTGTATAATCCTCCCTCTTGCTCTCCAATCACCACTGCATCATCTATAGTTTTACCCTTTGGCCACATAAGGACTTGGCCATCTATAAATGCAACCCTCATGCCTTTTGCATCCAATGCAGATATGGAGAGTAGGTTCTTGAGACCTGGAACATATAGTACATCTTTCATTTTCATAGACTTTCCAAAGTCTAGCTTATAGGAGGCTTCACCACTTCCTTTTATGGGATACTGGTAGTCATCCCCAAGTTTCACCTTGTGGGGTGATTCATGTTCAAATAGATTCATAAAGGATTCCTTGAATCCTGTCATATGTTTGGAAGCTTCACTGTCTATAAGCCAATCATTGCTTCCATGAGTAATGGTACCAGTGAGAGCAGAAATTAAAACATACTCTTCATCACTTGAAGAGTCTTCACTTTCTTCTCTAGTCTTCTTCCTAGGAGGTTCATCATCCTTAGCAGTATGAGCATGATGTCTTTTCTTGTTGTTTTTCTTTTTGTTCCTAGGAAAATTTCTGGAAATGTGTCCCCTTTCATCACAAGTATAACAACGGACATAAAACATGTTCCTTTGAGGTTTGAAATCACCCTTCTGATGGTGATGTCTTTCTTTCTTATCATGGTGGTGAGTCTTCTTGTCACCATTCCTCTTGGAGTGTGCTGTGAGAGCTTGGTCTTCATTCCCCATCTTCTCTTCTTGAGCTATAATTCGAGCTTCTTCTTGTGAGCGTTCTTCCCACAACCTACTGAATGTGATAACTTTCCTCTTAGCACAAATTCCTTGGATGAAGGAATCCCATGATCTAGAAAGGCCATTAAGAGTGGTCATTACCACTTCTCCATTCTCTATATCTTCTCCCACAGCTTCAAGTTGTTCTTTGATTTGGGAGACCCTTGAGAAATAAGACTGCATGGTCTCCGCATTTTGGATCTTGATATTCTTCAATTGATTTCTCAAGGTCATCTTCTGATTTATGTTCTTCCCTTCAAATAGCTTGGTCAAGGAATCAAACATCTCCTAGGGTGTCTTCAGAGATGACACATATGGTATGAGATGGTCTTTGATAGAATCAACAATGATCCTCTTAGCCTTGACTAAGTTCCTCTTGTGTAAGGCCTTAGCCTCTTCTCCCTCTGGGACATGGATCTCTTCACTTATGTAAGTGTCCAACTCATTCTCTTCCAGGATTAACCCAATCCTATACTTCCATGCTCAGAAGTTATTAGCTCCTTCAAGCTTATCCTCAAGCTTGGTGTGGTGAGACATCTTAAAGAGTATTTCAAATGGAAATGAAAAGATTTAGGTCTTACCACTTGATTTGTTGAAAACTGGATCTGGTGCTGGATTAGGGTTTGTTAGAGAAACCCTAAAAATTCAAACTTCTGAAAGGATAGAAAGATGCGCCTTGATGAGCTGATCAAGCTGGTATACTCAGAATTTGAAAACTGTAAAGTTTCACCCCTTAAAATTGCCTTTTAGATTTCCGGATTCACTAGGGAGGACCCTGAATTAGGGTTTGACTTTCCCGGAGCTTCACCCAACCAAAATGTTCGAGCCAAAGCTCTAAACTTCGATTTTTCCAAGGAGCTTCTAGCTGTGGTCTCAGATTTCAGAAATTCCAAATTTTGCAGAAACCCTAATTTCTAGATTCACTGGATAGGACCCCAAAACTAGGGTTTGATTTTCTCGAAGCTTTACCCAACGAAAAAGTTTGATCCAAAGCTCTAAACTTCGATTTTGCTGAGGAGATTCTAGCCGTGGTCTCGAAATTCAGAAATTCCAATTTTTGCAGAAACCCTAATTTTTAGGTAAAAAACTGAGAGTGCTCAGAATTAAATTTTGTTTCGACAGAAAGATGCGCCTGGCTGAGGAGAGTCAATCTAGCCTCCCGCCTTTCAAGATCCGTGGAGAGAAACCCAAAAAACAAGAAGCGCTAGCTTCTGCAACTGCAAAGTGTCTTCTTCTCAGGTTAGCTCTGATACCATGTTAGATTTTTAGCATTAATTCAATATGATCTAGGATCTTATTTGAGAGAATAACAAGCACAGTATATTAATCACAAGAGACAATAGACACATAGTTTCTTTGGGGAAAACCAAGAAGGTGAAAAACCCCAATAACTTCCTCAGAGATAGATAGAGCAATGATACAATAACCCAAGCACAATAGATAGACTCCTAGCAGCTTTTCCTCCTCCACTAGTGCGCATCACTCAAATGAGAGAGATAGATGAATAAATGAATGATCAAATAGAGTGACACCCTCACTCTATTTATACACAACTTGACTTGCCTTTTAACTTTAACTAGGTTGGCCCCAACTTAACCACTTAACATAATACTAACTGGGTCGACCCCACTAGGGTGGTCTAATAACCCTTTAACCCACAAGACTCATACAGGGCCAACCCCATCAAGGTGGTCTAATAACCCATCAAGTATAAGTTATGACACTTGTAAATACAAATGACGACACTTTCGTACAGAAGAATAATAACCTCTCTGTAGGGGTACAATATACATATATGAAATACATTCCGAAGTTACATATACATCAACATGCTTTACCAACAATTTCATATCAGTAGGTGCAATGATATTTTTCTCAATGTGTTCCCAAAGCTCAACCTCTTTCAATAACATTCTCAGCCCGCATTTCCAATGTGTAAAATTGTTAGCAACTTCCAACCTATTACACCCTCTAATATTGAGAGTAGTCATCACTACAACTCTGAAGCAACCTCAAATCAAAATCAACAATTAAATCAAGTAGATAAGCCTTATAGGGTTCAAGCGCATCTTCCGTAGTGCACTAGGGTTTCACAGCTTATGACCTATAATAGGCCAAGCACCTCTCTCTGGTATGAAACACGTGGAATGCCCAACTCCCTCTTTACCAGGAGTGTGACCTTAGTGAAATTAGCTTTGATATGATAGTGAAAATATTGGGAATCACTTATTAATGCAAATTCAAAAATGTTACTTCAAACTTGAGTTTGCTTGGTTATACTTCTTGCAAACTTCCAACTTTAGGTTTGATTATGAAATATAAATTACAATTGTACTTCAAGGGAAATATGTTTCCAATACTTATGGCACACAACCTAACATATAATAGATCTAACAATTACTCATTAACAACATAATTGTTACAACTAGAAATATGCTCTTTTAGCTTCTATATACTTGTGAAATCACTCAACAACATATGCTATTTGTTCATGATAAATCAATATACCACACAACGCTAGAAACTATTCATTCAACATACAAATATAAGCTCAAAATTAGATTTGCAAGTACACAAAGTTTGGATAGAAAGTACACTTCATATATACATAAGCATGAAGTTACAAGTACCAATAACTTATCACAAGATGCTACAACACAGTTATTCAAGCTTATCATACATTTGGACCCTCCAATGCTCTCCAAACCTTATCTAGGGCAGGCACAATAGGATAGCATAACACCAGCTATCAAACCCTAGCCACCAACTCCTTTTAGCTTGGAGTGAATCCCAATTGAAGTTGATCGCTCCACTGAAGATCCAAAACTGTTGATGTATATGTAACTTCGGAATGTATTTCATATATATTTATTGTACCCTTATAAGAGATGTGTTATTTCTCTATAAGGAAGTGTCGTCATGTGGATTGACAAGTGTCACAAGTGTGTGTACTTTTCGATGGGTTATTAGACCACCATGTGTGGGGTCGGCCCTAAAATATATATTATATTGTGGATGTATTTAGATAGACAAATCGGCCCCATAAGGTCACTGGGCAAACAGGTTAAGTATAAATAGAGATTGGGAGATCTCTATTTGGATCATTCGGAAAAACACACTTCTTTCACTCAGAAAGTGGCGCACTAGTGAGGAGGAGGATCATTTGCTCTAGGAGACTATCTCAAGTGTATTTTGGTTGTACTTTGGTTGAGCCATTGCTGTCTCTATCTCTGAGGAAGTTGTGGGGTTTTTCACCTTAGGGTTTTCCCCACGGAAACTCTGTGTCTCTTGTCTCTCATGCTTTGATTCTTGTGATGTTTATTGTAATTGTTATGCATTGATATAATGTATATGTTATTCTCTCAATAAAGATCCAAGAGTATTGTGAATTAATGCTCAAATTTTAACATGGTATCAGAGCTAACCTGAGAAGAAGACATTTTGCAGTGACGAAAACTTGAGTTTCTTGTTTATTGGGTTTCTCTCCACAGTTTTTGGAAACATAGTATAGTAGATTGACTCTATTCATCAAGGAGAATCTATCTGTCCAATCAGAATTCAATTCTGAGAATTTTCAGATTTGGCCCTAAAAATTAGGGTTTCCACAAAAATAGGAATTTTTGAAATCTGAAGCCATAGCTGGAAGATCCTTGCAAAAATCGAAGTTTAGAGCTTTGGATCGATATTTTTGGCTGGGTAGATCTCCGGAAAACTCAAACCCTAATTCAGGGCTCTCCCTAATGAACCCGGGAGGACAAAAAGGAAAATCTGAAGGGTAAAGTTTTGCTGATCTCAAATTCTGAATACACCAGGCTGATTAGCTCATCAAGGTGCATCTTTCTATCCTTTCAGAAAGTTGAAATTCACATTTTGAATTTTTAGGGTTTTTCCGACAAACCCTAATCCGGGACCAGATCCAGTTTTCAACATTTCAAGTGGTAAGACCTAAATATTTTCTATTTAATTTGAAGTACTCTTTAAGATGTCTCACCACACCAAGCTTGAGGATAAGCTTGAAGGGGCTGATAACTTCCGAGCTTGGAAGTATAGGATTGGGTTAATCTTGGAAGAGAATGAGTTGGACTCATATATAAAAGAAGACATTCCTATCCCAGAGGATGAAGAGGCTAAGGTATTGCATAAGAAGAATTTGGTCATGGCAAAGAGAATCATTGCTGATTCTATCAAAGACCATCTCATACCCCATGTGTCTTCTCTAAATACACCCAAGGCTATGTTTGACTCTTTGACCACGCTATTTGAAGGAAAGAACATAAATCAGAAGATGAACCTGTGGAATCAATTGAAAGGGGTCAAGATGTCGAATGGAGAAACCATTCAATCCTATTTCTCCAAGGTATCTCAGATCAAGGAACAACTTGAAGCTGTAGATGAAATGGTGGAGAATGGTGAAATTGTTATGACTACTTTGAATGGCCTACCTAGGTAATGGGACTCTTTTATCCACGGGATCTGTGCCAGGAAGAAGTTAATCTCCTTCAGCAGATTATGGGAGGAATGTTCTAAAAAAGAAGCAAGGCTTGTGGCAAGAGAATAAAATATGGGAAATGAAGATCAAACTCTCACAGCTCACACTGAGAAGGGCAAGTTCAAGAGGGAGCCATCCCATCATAAGAAGAAATCTTCTCATCATTTTCACAAAGACAAGAAAGATCTAAGGTGTTTCACTTGTAATGAGAAGGGTCACTTTGCTTCAGAATGTCCCAAGAACAAAATGGACAAACACAACAACAACAACTCCAGCAAGAAGAAGAAGGGTAACAAAAGAAGGTACCATGCGCATGCTGCCAAAGATGATGAACCTCCAAAGAAGAAGGCTAGGGCAGAAAGTGATGATAGTAATGATGACTCATCAAGTGAAGAAGAGTATGTTCTAATCTCTGCTCTCACAGGTACTATCTCCAATGGTTGTAATGATTGGTTAATTGACAGTGGGGCTTCCAAACACATGACTGGGTTTAAAGAATCCTTTGTAAATTTGTCTGAACATGAATCACCCCATAAAGTGAAACTTGGGGATGATTATCAATATCCCATCAAAGGAAGTGGTGAAGCCTCCTACAACCTAGATTCTGGAAAATCTTTGAAGATGAAAGAAGTCCTTTATGTACCTGGGCTCAAGAAGAATTTACTGTCCATCTTTGCATTGGATACAAAAGGTATGAGGGTTGCATTTGTGGATGGCCAAGTCCTAATGTGGCCAAAGGGAAAGACCATAGATGATGCAGTTGTGATTGGAGAGCAAGAGGGAGGTTTGTATAAATTAAAAAGACAACCTGAACATGCCATGGTGCATGAATCCATGGATCCAAGTGAACTTTGGCATAGAAGACTTGCTCATATGCACTATAGGGCACTTCCAATTGCAAGCAAGGCTGTAGAGGGTCTTCCTGAAATCAAGACCAAACATGAAGGTGTTTGCAAAGGATGTGCAAAAGGTAAGAATATTAAGAAGGCTTTCCCAAACAGTGAAAGCAAGGCAAAATATATCCTGGAAATCATCCACTCAGATGTATGTGGTCCTATGTCATCCAGTTCTCTAAGTGGGTATGTTTATTATGTCTCATTTATGAATGAATTCTCTAGGAAGATTTGGGTATACTTCTTGAAAAACAAAGATGAGGTGTTTGATAAGTTCAAGGAATTCAAAACCTTGATGGAGAATCAAACTGACAAAAAGATCAAAACATTCAGATCCGACAATGGTGGAGAATTCACCTCAGGTGACTTCAAGAAGATTTGCAGTGATTCAGGGATTAAGAGGGAGTTGACTGCTCCTTATAATCCTCAATAGAATGGAGTTGCAGAAAGGAAGAACAGAACAATCATGGAAGCAGCAAGGGCAATGCTGCATGACCAGGATCTACCTATGCATCTATGGGCAAAAGCAACTAGAACATCTATATATGTGTAGAACAGAACACCCCACAAGATATTGGACAACAAGAAACCAGAAGAGGTCTTTTCTGGTAAGAAACCTGAAGTCAGCCATCTTAGAATATTTGGTTGTCCAGTATACACTCATGTCCCAAAGGAAAAGAGGACCAAACTAGATCCTTCAGGAAAGAAGGGTATCTTTGTGGGTTACAGTGAAAGCTCGAAGGCTTATAGAATATACTTTCCAGGGTTCAAGAAGATTGATGTCAGCAGGGATGTAACATTTGGTGAAAACTCAGCATTCATCAAATCAAGGAAGGCACCTATCGAAGTTTATGAAGAACCTAAGGAAACTAGATTTCAAGACACTACCATGACTAAAGCAATTCCAGAAGTTGTTCATGAGTTTGAATATCCGCAAGAACTTGTAGATCCACCCCGTGAGGATAACTCTCACAAGAGGAAACCTGCATGGGCTAGAGAGCTCATTCAAGATGCAGAAAGATTTGGCATTCCAGAAGAAGAACACAGAGCAAAGAAGAGAACCAGATCACATACCAGCTATGTTGCTTTACTTTGTGACATTATGAACAAAGAACCTTCCAGTTATGAAGAAGCAGCGGAAAAGAAAGAATGGAAGGATGCCATGGTTGAGGAATACCAATCAATAATGAAGAATGATGTTTGGGATGTTGTCCCAAGACCTAAAGAGAAGTCTATTGTGACTTCCAAATGGATCTACAAAATCAAACATGCTGCAGATGGCAGTGTAGATAAATACAAAGCAAGATTCGTAGCTCATGGCTTCTCTCAAAAAGAGGGAATAGATTATGAAGAAACTTTTGCACTTGTAGCCAGGTATACTTCCATCAGAACAGTACTTGCCCTGGCTGCAACAATGAAATGGAAAATACACTAGATGGATGTCAAGATTGCTTTCTTGAATGGTGTAGTTGAAGATGAAGTATACGTGGAGCAGCCACTCAGTTTTAAAATACACGACAGGAAGTCATATGTGTGGAGATTGAAGAAATCCTTGTATGGCTTGAAGCAAGCTCCCAGAACTTGGTATGGTAGGATGGACAATTTCCTATCTAGCTTGGGCTTTACCAAGAGTAAAGTGGATTCCAACCTCTACTACAAGGTTGAGGAAGGGAATCCTGTGATTCTACTCCTGTATGTGGATGACTTATTTGTAACAGCAGATGACAGATTGATTGCAGATACTAAGAGGAAGCTTGCTACTGAGTTCGATATGAAAGATTTGGGAATGATGCATTATTTCCTAGGTATGGAGGTGTGGCAGAATTCAGGTGGGATCTTCCTTGGTCAAGGGAAGTACATAGTAGATATTCTGAAGAGATTTGGGATGATGGATTGCAAGGCCATGGCCACACCCATGGAATCAAATCTAAAGCTTCTATGTGATGCTTCATCTGAGCTGGTTGATGTCTCTATGTATCGTCAGATGATTGGGTCCTTGATGTACCTGACGAACACGAGACCAGATATTTGCTTTGCAGTGAATACATTGAGCCAGTTCCTGACGGATCCGAGGAGTGTTCATCTGGTTGCTGTAAAGCACGTTCTGAGGTACCTGAAGGGTACAGTGGATTATGGGCTCAAGTATGAAGCGAATCAAAAGTTTAACCTGCAGGGTTATGTTGATTCAGATTGGGCTGGCAGTGCTGCAGATAGGAAGAGCACATCTAGGTGCTACTTCAGTATGGGATCAGGTGTGATCTCTTGGTTCAGCAGGAAGCAGTCCTGCGTAGCACTGAGTACAGCTGAGGCAGAGTATGTTGCAGCCTTTTCAGCTAGTTGTGAGGCAGTATGGCTACAGAAGCTACTGTCTGAGTTATTTGATCTCCCATTGGATGCTACTGGTATATTCTGCGATAACTAGAGTTGTGTGAAGCTGTCTGAGAACCCAGTGTTTCATGACAGGTTGAAACACATAGAGATCAAATATCACTATATTAGGGATATGGTGCAGAGAGGAGCCGTGAAGCTCCTGTATGTTGCGACGGACGAGCAGATTGCAGATGTGCTGACGAAGCCACTAGCCAGGGTGAAGTTCGAGTACTTCAGGGAGAGGCTTGGTGTTCTTCAGATCGACGACACTTCGAGGAAGAAGTGATGGACACATTTGCTGAAGCCATCCCAAGCATGTTGGAAGGAGGATCCTTTGCATGGCTGTGGATGTAAGCGTTGGATGATGAGTATCAGGACAATGCTCTAGTTACTGCTCTATATATGCATCATGTTGGATGTTGGATATGATCAGTTGGATCATTTATATTTGTATGTATGTATGCATCGTGTTGATGTTGGATATGATCAGTTGGATCATTTATATTTGTATGTATGTACGCATCGTGTTGATGCTGGATATGATCAGTTGGATCATTTATATTTGTATGTATGTACGCATTGTGTTGATGCTGGATATGATCAGTTGTATCATTTATATGTATGTACGCATCATGTTGGATGCTGGATATGATTGGTTAGATCATTTGTATGTATTTGTATATGCATCATGTTGGATGTTGGATATGATTGGTTAGATCATTTGTATGTATTTGTATATGCATCATGTTGGATGCTTGGACCATGTATCTGTATCAGGTGGATACATTGTATGATCAGGTAGATCATGTATGTTGATATGTATCATGTATTTGTATTTGTATCAGGTGGATACATTGTATGATCAGGTGGATCATGTATGATGATATGTATCAGGTAGATACTTGGTGTGCATTAGGTGGATGCATTGTATGATCAGGTTGATCATGATGATGAGCTTCAGGATGTTGCTCCAGATGATATGTACCAGGATGGTACAAGTGATGATGATTAGTATGATCATGGGTATCAGGATGATGCCTCGTGCGATAATGATCCATTGGATCATGAGTATCAGGTTGATACTTGGAGGTTAGAGATGATATGTGGTAGGTTGTGCAAATAACATGTAATCAGTCCTGGGCTATCTTGCCGGTCATGCTGCGGCACATAAATGTTCATGGGGTACTCTTTCCGGTATTTCTATGTAGTATGTAATCAGTCCTCAGATATCCGGTAGGTTGAGCTGTGTGCTCGTAATCAGTCCTGGGATGAGGTATTACTACGGAGACATGTAATCAGTCCTGGAGATCCGAGAGGTTGAGCTGTGTGCTCGTAATTAGTCCTGGGATGCTCTTTAGAGATCTTACCAGTCGTGCTGCAGCACATAAATGTTCCTGGGATGCTCTTTAAAGGTTTTGTCTATCCACATGTAATCAGTCTTGGAGATCTGAGAGGTTGAGCTATATGCTCGTAATAAGTCCCGGGATGCTCTTTAGAGATCTTGTCGGTCGTGCTGCGGCACATAAACATTCCTGGGATGCTCTTTAAAGGTATTGTGGAGGAGATGCATGTAATCAGTCCTAGGAGATCTTGCCGGTCGTGCTTAGGCACATAAATGTTCCTGGGATACTCTTTCCGGTATTGCATCCGCACATAAAATTAGTTCCGAGAGGCCACCTCTATCAGACTGTTCGCACAGATGATGAATACCTGCAGGTGGTGGGCCTACATCCAGTATGAAAAAGGACTGGCTCTGTAGAACTTCCTATGACAAGTAGAGTCAGAGATTGGTTGAGATAGCAGCAGCAGTGACGATGATGATGACGATGATCCCGAGAAGAAGACTTGTCTAGCAGAATTGTGTCGAGAAATACCTTCCTAGTTAAGAGGGAGTGTTGATGTATATGTAACTTCGGAATGTATTTCATCTATGTATTTCATATATATTTATTGTACCCTTATAAGAGATGTGTTATTCCTCTATAAGGAAGTGTCGTCATGTGGATTGACAAGTGTCGCTAGTGTGTGTACTTGCCGATGGGTTATTAGACCACCATGTGTGGGGTCGAACCTAAAATATATATTATATTGTGGATGTATCTAGATAGACAAGTTGGCCCCATAAGGTCACTGGGCAAACAGGTTAAGTATAAATAGATATCGAGAGATCTCTATTTGGATCATTCGGAAATACACACTTCTCTCACTCAGAAAGTGGCGCACTAGTGAGGAGGAGGATCATCTACTCTAGGAGACTATCTCAAGTGTATTTTGGTTGTACTTTGGTTGAGCCATTGCTCTCTCTATCTCTGAGGAAGTTGTGGGGTTTTTCACCTTAGGGTTTTCCCCACGGAAACTCTATGTCTCTTGTCTCTTATGCTTTTGATTCTTGTGATGCTTATTGTGATTGTTATGCATTGATACACTGTATATGTTATTCTTTCAGTAAATATCCAAGAGTATTGTGAATTAATGCTCAAATTTTAACAAAAACTAGGTAACACAAACACCTATAACTATTTTTTGGCACCTACACTTGCATCACACAAGTGCATAAGAGAAGACAATATAATCTTCCACTATATTCTCCACGTCCAACACTCCAAGAGGTCCAAGGGTTTCCAATGCCACAAATCCCAGGATTCTTCTCTCACAAGAACAAGTGCTCCTTTTAGTCCCCTAGGGTTTATCTCAAACCTTAGCTCTCCTTATCTTCTTAGGGTGAACCCTAACCTTAATGCATTCCTTACATCAACACAAGAACCCTATCACACTAGATAAGAGTGCAAAGCACAATGAAGAAACACTACTCATGAAAGATACAAGTACTCTCAACCATAAACGAGTAGGTAATGAGTAAGTTGTAAGGCCTAAGGTTCTCTCCTTCCTTTTTATAAAGGTAAAGGGAGGAAAACAATAGAGTAGTGGATTTGGTCCACATCTAGCTACCTCGATTGACCTAATGAATTACTCACTAAGTCCATAGGTGGAGCACTCCAAGTCTAAGGAGATGCATGTCACACTCCAAGGTAGGCATGTCTTTTAAGCAAGGGTTTGAAGGTGAGTACTCCATAAGACCACGGTCCAACTGTCTCCTCCAAGGGTATCCAATGCTCTAATTGCTGCTTCATAATCCATGTAATCCTTTGGGTCCATCGAATCTCCATGAATGTTTGTTAACCCCAATTCCGTTGATGCAAGCACAAGTCTCCATGTAAACAACCAAGTGGTCCCATGTTGTCTAGGGCTACGCGAACTCCTCCTAGATGTCCTAATATTCCATATCTCCTACAAGTTCACATCCTAAGCAAGAAACCAATCCCTATACGTGCATTTAGGATGTCACCATGCCACATAGGATACCAACCCCTTAAGGAAGTGCTTCACATAAGAATCAATTCAGGGCCTAACAATTCATGGGTAAGCTATCTCCAAATTGTATGTCCAATAAGATACAACCAAATGTAGGCATCACACCAAGTAGTCGACATCATATGAAGCACCCCAAGTATAAACACTTATGTAGTAACTCCAAAATATAACACTCTCTTTATGAGAAAAGAATTTTGACCAACATCAATGTTCTACCTCAGAATCCCAATTAAACTTTCCATTTACAAATTTGAATCTACTGTAGTCTCAAAAGCAATCACCAACACCTAAAAAAGGACATTGTTTCCCAATGACACGTCATAACAAATATGCCATTTGTAAAACTTGAGCATATATAGATCTAGGCACCAATACAAGAGAGATATACCGTGAAAGAGAGATCAATAATAAACAATTCATGTAAAATATGTATTAGCATTAATCATCACACAAAAAGGTTAGAACATATAAGAAGAAAGAATAATGTATTTCATTGAGCATTAATTAATAAAGGTGAACAATATTTATAACGAGGAAATTTAAATTAGTTCAAGAGGCTATTCGAATTGCTCATGCAATGCATGAGGTGCTAGTGAGGCTTAGCTAGATCCAAAGACCCTTAGTAAGCTATGCACACTCACCAACTTGAGTTACACTGACCCAAGATTCCCCAACCACTAGTTCTGACTGAGTGATGTACATCCAACTAACTGTATGTGCATGCAAATGCCTAAAATATCTCAACTAGGGTGCTTAGGGTTATTTAGAGTTAGTTAGGACTTAGATTAGTGGAGTGCATCTAGCCCTCAACTAGTTATAGACTTAGTCATTCCTAAAATTAGGAAACAGTTCCTCAAATCAGGGAATGTGCCCCCATAACTAGGAATGCATCTTAGGTGTGAGTCAGGTGGTCAATTTGGATAGCGTTTGGACCACTAGAGCCATCAATGTTAAAGTTACAATATCATGAGTCATTCTCCAAGTCAATCTTGTGCACCAAGGTTGAGCCTCGTGTGTCGATGTAGTGATTTATAGGATCCTGAGTTGGACTTATGAAACTTGGAATAGAATATTGAGTTGGACTCAAGAATGAATAAGCCTTTTGTGTAAAGGTTAAATCCTCATGCGTTGAGGTCATTTCTTTGTATGTCAAAGTGATGGTGATGTACAGTCTTGTTTGTTAAGATTAAGGTCTTGTGTGTCAAGTCAGATCTTCATGTGTTGAGGTGGTGCCTCATGTGTTGAGGTAATGCTTTGTTTGTTGAAGCATGAATGATGTGTGATGTACTACAAACAATGGTTTTAGAGATGGATAAGCTATTAAGTCTCCTCTAGATATTGGCCACCTGTAGAGTGAATTACTTTAGCATATGACCACTTGGAACTAGAGTAGAACAAGATAATCACATCATTGGGAAAATATCCTTAGTATATTTGATATGATAAATAATTAAGTTGGCACAAGTGGACCATGCATATAAGACAAAAGATAAAGATAAGATGAGTTAAGATAAGAGAGACCTCTAATTTGTTGACTTCAATGATTAGTGTGCTAAAAGAGTTAGCTATGTGTTAACAAGAAAGACTTTAGTTATCAAGTGTGCTAAAAGAGTTAACTAAAGTGTTAAAAAAAAATTAGTTAACTAAGTGTTATGCATGACGACACTTGAGTTAAACTAAAAGACGACACTTGAGTTACGACACTTGAGTTGTGACACATGAGTTGTGACACTTGAGTTACGACACTTGCATGACTACACTTGAGTTAGCCACCTAACTAAGTGATCTAGCATCCAGTTGAAGAGCAAGTTCATCTCGACGTTAGAAGACAAAGATAAATCCAAAGCATGAGAAATGGTACACTTGTTATGCAAGATTGATGAAACCAATGTCAGAGCAAATTCTCTCTTGAAGGCAATTCACAAATTTTGCGTGACTAAATCAATGAATTGGTTTTAGTGTAGAATATTATTCCGTGTTCACTTATTTCATCAATATCTCTTGCTCTATAATTGCACAAGGGGTGCTTGGTATTTCTCTCAGATATTGAACCAGGGGTGCTTGATGTAATCTACTCATTATAAAGGAAACATTCTATGCTATCTATAATATACTAAGGAATATTTTGCTGGGGTTTTCTTCCTCAAGTTATAGAGGGTTTACCCAAGGTAAATTTCTGTGTTGATTGTGGATGTTTATGCTTCTGGCTATTCATTTGTTTCAATTACTGTTGTAATTCCACAATTAAAATTAAAAATCAACATGGTATCAGAGCCTAGGGTGTGAAAGAGATAAGTTCAACAGTTAAGCTTGAGCCTGCATTGATCTTAGGTGGTTTAAGTTGAACATAATACTTGAAGAATAAAAGGTTCAATCTCAGTAAGACTAGAATATAGACTTGAAGGAACTTCGGAATTCAATACTTGGAAGGATAGGATTCTGAATATCTTGGAAGAGCATGATCTGCATGGATACATATCCATAGTTGTTGAAGAGCCTACTACTAATGCTCGCGGCACTACTTTCAATAAGTATCAAGCCAAAGCAAAGATAATCATTTATGATTCTATGGAAGACAATTTGATGCCAGTGATTACTCCATTGAATACTGCAAAGGAATGCTTCGACACTTTGAACAATCTTTATGAGAAGAATTCCCCTAGTTAGAAGAGGTCCTTGAAGAACAAACTTCATAATATGAATATGGATAAGGACGAAGCGGTTGCTTCCTTCTTCACAAAGATCTCTCAAGTAAGAGATCAATTCTTGAGTATTGGTGTAACTATTGATGATGATGATCTCATATACACTGTTGTCGATGGTAATCCATATTCATGGGAGACGATCTTGGCCATTGTAATGTGAAATAATATCACAGGCCGATCATAAGATTGAATAACACTTCTCACACAAATTGCTAGTCTAGAATTGACAAGAACACTCAAAATCAGGCTCAGAATATAATTATGCACAATATTAAACTGTATTAGCATAAATATACATCAGCCAAACATGTACCATAAAGTGGCTGCAAATATATAGAATTACATCAAATAATCGAAATGATTTGGATGCACTCAAATAGCTCATAAAAAGAAGGCTTACTAAACTAGCTAAAACCCCCCAAGGTAGAAACATCTTACTCCAACTCCGCCATAAATCTCATGAATTGTCCAAACTGATTTTGGAAGGTGATGTAGGATGAAATTAGAAAAATATGGTATATTTTGGAGTGAAAAAGGGGAAAGGTGTGTTGGCCACAAAAACAAGTAGTTTCCAAAACCTTTAGAGTGCTTAGCTTTTACCTTATCTACTGAAAAGAAAAAAAAACAGTGCAAAACCAGGAAAGGCACCTTTAACACTTAGAACAACCAGAAAAAAATCTAGGATGCTCATGAATGCGCTCATGTGGATAAGGATGGCAAGTGGTGGACCAAATAAGTCAACTAGTGGCCAAAAACATGGTAAATCTACCTAGGAAATTAATAAAAAATAAAATAAATTATATCCTAAGTATTATGTGGGTTTTAATGCTCTAACAACCTCCCTTAAGCTTGACTGTACGTGACAAAAATATCAGAAATATTAGGGTCCAACAACAAAGGCTTGGTCACCCTTTACATATCGTTGTCCAAAAAAAAGGAAACATGGAAAACCTCATGGGACAAAACCCTCCCTCAAAATGGACAAAAACAAAATATTTGAACTTGTGAAGCGTAAAAGATTCTTTTTACGCTCATAAATTCTTTAAAAGGCCCATAGGCAATCTGAATCCCACATATTGGTAAATAGTAATAGATATTGATAGATGATAAGATAATAAGATGATTACAATGTAATGAGAGGACCTGTATAAATACAATTCCAAAGGGCACCTCTAATGGTTGTTCACAAGGGTTATGCCCCTTCGATAATTATTGTTAATTACTATTATTATTTAATATTGATATACTATTATTACTATTATTATTTAATATCTATATATTTTAGGTTTGCTACATTGCCTTCCCCTTAAGGGAAGCTTTGTCCTCAAAGCTTGTTGAAGACCAGGGTTATGTCTAATTTTTTGTTTGAATTGTCCTCTCTAGATCCTTTATTTTAATATTTGCGACACTTGAGGAAATGAGGCGATATGAGTTACGAATTCCACAGAAGAACTGTCGCATTGTTTCTGATGTGGTCCATCCAAGATCTATTTTTATCGGAGCTCTTTGATTGTTTTGTGGCATGGGTCTTTCTCGTTTGTTGCTTAGTATTTTGATTTGATGTTCTTTCTTGTCTAGCATCGTAATTCCTCGGTGTATGTTCATGTTGACCCTGTCGTTGGTCAAAATGATGTTTATAATTGGGGTGTCGATAAGGAATTCTTGCTGTTTGTTTTTCTGTTGGATTGACTCCTTTTTTAACTGTCACAAGGATTGAATTTGTATTTAATTCTTCTTCTTCAACTTGAGTTTGTTTTCTGAAGAGTTCGGATGCTTCCTTATGGAATTGTGCTATTTTGTTCTCCAGTAGATTGTTTTTACTCTGAATTTCCTTGAACCTTTCGTCTTGCGACTTTTTGTCCTCTTTTAACTTCTTTACTTGTTCCTCTAGTTCTTGATTAAACTTTCTGAGGTGTTGGTTTTCTTCTTGCTTTTCTAATATTCTTCCTTCAAGATATTCATTTGAATGCTTTGCCTTCCGACTATGTTTCAGCTTCTTGATTTTCGTAAGTAATGTCTTGTTATGAATTGTTAGTCGAAATAGTTCTTCGGTATTGCTTGTTAATGTGTTATTGACTTTTGTAATTTCCAACTTGTTCTTTTTTTTTGAGTCCTCGTCTTTCTGTTGAAGTTCCTCAATCTGTTGCTGAAGGCGGAAATTCTCTGCTTCTTGGCATGTTAGTTTTGTCTGAATTTGCGTGTTTTCGTCATCTTTGTCCTTGATGATTGTTTAATCGTTTTATTTCTTCTTTATTCTCGACTGCATTTTTCATGATTTTTTGGTTTTGCAGATTCTGATTGGTATATTTTTGACTCATTAATTCCTCAATTTGAGTAGATAATCTCTCAATACGGATTTTTAGATAATGATTCTCCTGCTCTATTAATCCCTTAGACATATCCAGCTTCGCCATGTCAAATGCTTTGTCCAATGCTACTTGTATTCGAGACTGCAATTATGATTTAGAATTCGTCGTAATTCCTGATTTCGTCTTTGCTTCAAGTTCTTCTTTGATGATACTGATATTGACTTGAAAATAATTAGTCTTCGTTGACTTGACTTCTTGATAAGGGAGTCTTCCTTGATTTTGTCTTCTTCCCTTTCGAATTTTGGAAATAATCCTTGAATTTTTTTTTTAATAACAATGTTCAATATGATTCTTCTTGTAAAAATTATTTGTGTTGGTGATCTTTTAATTTAATTTCCCCTTAATTTTTGTAAAATAGTGTAGAATGGGTGGTTGGGAGGAATGATTGTTAACTTCCCCACCCAAGTTCGAATCTCACTTTTGTTTTGTTGTTAGGGAATAAAGCCAAACCCACTTCTCACAAAACCACGTGCACTTTCATAAAACCATGTGCGGTTTTACTTCTTCTTTCTTTTTTACTTTTTTCTTTTCTTTTACTTTTTACTTTTTCTTTTCTTTTTTGGACAAGATCCTATTTTTAGGGAACCCTTAATCTTATGGTTAAAAACCAAGGGAAAGCCAAAGGCTGGAATCAAGGACGAGGCTCTGATACCATTGAAGCGTAAAATCTTCTTCTTACGCTCGTAAATTCTTTAAAAGGCCCATAGGTAATCTAAATCCCACATGTTGGTAAATAATAATAGATATTGATAGATGATAAGATAATAAGATGATTACAATGTAATAAGAGGCCCCGTATAAATACAATTTCAAGGGGCACCTCTAATGGTTGTTCATGTCCCTTCGATAATTATTGTTAATTACTATTATTACTATTATTATTTAATATCTATATACTATTATTACTATTATTATTTAATATCTATATATTTTAGGTTTGTTACAACTTGATCATCAATCAACCTTCACCTCATGTTCAACCATTCCAAGAAGTAACTTAAGATGGATGAAAGTCTTCTCTATGAAGGATTTAGTGAAAATGTCAGCATTTTGCTCAGTAGTGGGGCAATACTCCAAGAAAATCAATCTGTCATGCACTAGACTCCGGATGTAGTGCATGTGCACTTCAATGTGCTTAGTTCTTTTAGTAAGTACTGGATTTGAGGATATCCTTATAGCACTCTGATTATCAACCCAAAGAACAATGGGAGTGATCAATTCAATCTAGAACTCATCAAGAATTCCTTGCAACTAGTTGCACTGAGTAGCTGCATTCACTGCTCCCCGGTACTCTGCCTCTGTTGAAGAGATTGCAATTTTATTTTATTTTTAGTAGACCATCATATAGGACCTCCTCCAAGCATGAATACAAACTCAAAAGTGGACTTCTGGTCTATGCTATCCCCATCCCAATATGAGTCAGAAAATGCAACTAGATCTAGTGAGGAATTGGCAGCATAGTGGATCCCATCTGTCTTGGTTCCTTGCAAAAAGTGAAATATCCTTTTTGCATCCCTCCAATGGAATTCATGTGGATACTCCATATATCTTGCAACATGACTTACTGCATATTCCAAATCTGGCCCGGAGTGAGTCAAGTACAATAGGATTCCAACTAGTTGTCTGTAGAGGGGAAGCCCGACTCCTGAAAGGAAATGAGTATTTGCAGCCTTACATTCTGCCATCTTGAACCTTTTTAGCATATGAGAAGCATATTTGGACTAAAATAAAATGATTCCATTGGGTGATTGAGTGATCTCAAGCCCCAAAAATTGCCCGAGAATCCCCAAATCTATCATGGAGAAAGCTTGATGCAAAGCTATCGTTAGTGATGAAATTTCATCAGTGGCACTTCCTATGGTTAGTAAATCATCAACATATAATACTATAATCAAAATCTTACCATTGATGTGCTTTAGATACACATTTGGATCATATTTGCACCAATGGAAATCTTGTGTCAGGAGGAAATGGTCCATCTTTGCATACCAAGATCTTGGAGTTTGCTTAATTCCATACAATGATTTCCTTAGCCTAAACATAAGTGATGGATATTAAACATAGCCTTCAGGTTGATGCATATAGATCTCCTCTTTGAGATCACCATGAATAAAAGCAGACTTCACATCCATGTGGTGAACTGCCCAACACTTTGTTGCCGCAACTTACAAAACTGGTCAAATATGTTAAATTTTGAGCATTAATTCACAATACTCTAGGATCTTTACTGAGAGAATAACATGTACAGTATATCAATGCATATCAATCATAACAAGCATGTCAATCATCACAATAATCAAAATCATGAGAGACAAGAGACACAGAGTTTCCGTGGGGAAAACCCTAAGGTGAAAAACCCCACAACTTCCTCAGAGATAGAGAGAGCAATGGCTCAACCAAAGTACAATCAAAATACACAGAGATAGTCTCCTAGTAGCAAATGATCCTCCTCCTCACTAGTGCACCACTTTTTGAGTGAGAGAAGTGTGAGTTTCCGAGCGATCAAAATAGAGATCTCCCAATGTCTATTTACACTTGTCTGTTTGCCCAGTGACCTTATGGGGCCGACTTGTCTAGCTAGGTACATCAACCATATAATATATATTTTAGGGCCGACCCCACACATGGTCTAATAACCCATCGTCAAGTTCACACACTTGCGACACTTGTCAATACACATGACGACACTTCCTTATAGAGGAATAACACATCTCTTATAAGGGTACAATAAATATATATGAAATACATAGATGAAATACATTCCGAAGTTACATATACATCAACAAAATAGAATCCATTTTTTTCACTAGGGCAACAGTCTCATTATAGTACAGAACTTGGACTTGTGAAAATACCTTGGCCACCAACCTTGCTTTATTATTGACTGCATCAGAATCAACATCCATATTAGTCTTGTAGATCCATTTGCATTTTACTAGCTTTCTGCTCGGTGGAAGCTTGACTAGCTCCCAAGTTCCATTCTTCTGCAAGGAGTGGAACTCCTCATCCATAAAATACCTCCATCTTGGATATTCTGAGGATTATTCATATGTTTTAGGATTTGATTCCATCATGAGAAAACATTTCTCAAGAATAATTGGATCCCTTACTAAAAGTGCATTCTCATATTGTGACCTTGTCTTTTTAGGATCCTGAGGATTCCCAACAAGTTCACCAGCAACTTCTATGGTTTTTGCTGCCCACTTTGGCCTTGATGGTGAGCTTGGGTCTAAAATAATATCATCCGCATCATCATCTGAATCAGAATCATAAGATTCATCATCATAATCCTCATTCAACTCTTCATTTCCTTCTTCTAGTGGTGGTTGAGAAGACTCTCCAATCTCAACTCCTTGCAGGGTCTCTTCCTCAAACTGAACACTTCTTTCTATAAATGCTTGGTTATTGATTAGATCAAGAAGTTTGTATCCCTTTGAGTCTTCTGAGTATCCAACAAACAAACATGTCCTACTCTTTGTCTCTAAAGCCCTTCTCTTCTCGAATGGCACTCTAGCCCAAGCCTTGACACCAAATATCTTGAAATGTGAAATATCAGGTTTCTTGCCACACCAAGCTTCATGAAGGGTGAATCCTTTCAATGATTTATGTGGGAATCCGTTCTATATGTAGGACGCATAGTTGATTGCTTCAACCCACAAATTTGGTGGCAAATACCTTGCTTCCAGCATACAAGTGGCCATCTCCTTCAGAGATCGATTCTTTCTCTTAGCAACTCATTCTACTAAGGAGTGTATGGCACAGTGTGATACATGTGAATTCCAGCCACTGCACAAAGATTATGGAAATAATATTTGATGTACTCTCCCCCATTATCATATCTGACTTCCTTTATCTTCCTTCCATACTGGTTCTCAACCATGGCTTTAAATAACTTGAAATGGCCAAAAACTTCAGACTTAAACTGCTGAAAATAGACCCAACAATACCTAGTATGATAATCAATGAAAGTTAATAGGTATATGGATTTTTTCAGTGAATATGAGGGAAAGGACCAACAATATCAATATGGATCAGATCCAAAGGTTCAGAGGTTCTC
Source organism: Larix kaempferi (assembly GCA_027924585.1). Taxonomy (NCBI): domain Eukaryota; kingdom Viridiplantae; phylum Streptophyta; class Pinopsida; order Pinales; family Pinaceae; genus Larix; species Larix kaempferi. Next base: position 1,727,034 of record BSBM01000243.1, on the reverse strand, counting down.
TCAGGCCTTGATCTCTCAAAGTTTTTCTCAAGGTGTTTTCCTAGGATGCAACCTTGGAAGACTCCTTTTGTGAAAGTGATGTTTGGAAACCCTACAACCATGTTTTTGTCATGAATTTCATGAAGGTATCTGTAATTTAGATGGTCAAACCTCTCATGCCAAAGCTTGCTTGCTTCATTAGCATGAGAGAGGAGTGCTACTGGTGGAGAGATAGGATTTTTTTTTAAAAACTTGTAGACTCTAGAGGAATGATCCGCAATGCCTAATGCAACAACTCTTCCTTTGGAGATCTCAGAGAGCTCCAAATTATCTGGGGTGAAGACAACTCTTTTGGGTGAACTGGTATAGGTCATTTGGTAGATAGACAACAAGTTTGCAGCTGTACCTGGGACATAGAGAACATTGAAAAATGAGCCATTGTCTAGTTCTACTCTACCTTTACCCTTTGAAGTAGTTTTGGAGTCATCTCCAAGAATAATGATGGGACCTGGGCCATCGGAGGATTCAAGAGTAGAAAATGAATTTATGGTTGCAACCAAGTGCCTTGAAGCTCCAGAATCAATGATGTAACAAGTGGATGAAGATGTGATGGCCATTAGAGCATGCACTTGCAAGAGGCTATTTGAATATTTATAGAAAGTAAATTCAAATTAGGTCAAGAGGCTATTCGAATTTCTCATGCAGTGGGAGGTACTAGTGAGGCTTAGCTAGAGACAAAGGCCCCGAGTTAGTCATGCACAATCGCCAACCTGATTTACACTGACCCAAGACTCACCAACCACTAATTCTAACTGAATGATGTACATGCAACTGGTTGTATGTGCATGCAAATCCCTAAAATTTCTCAAATGGGGCACTTAGGGTTAGTTAGGACCTAGATTATGTTGGTCACCCTATATGCCAATTAATTACAACTTACACACATGATGCTCAATATGAATTGTCAACCCAGGGAAGTCTTTTATTTCAACAGTAATTAGCACAGTCTATGCATAAACATTTCAAGTAGCTGATTGAATAAATGGAGATAAACTATCCTACCTATTTGCTCACTCAAACTCATCTCATGGCTAAAACTTAATCTATTTTATCCATCTAAGAAATCAAAAGTACATTTAGCTTCCTACAAATACCAATCCAGCAGTTATTGATCTAGGAATGAATACACTATATTTACTTTTGCAAGAAGTTGAATCCTAAATATATCAAAGTACAGTATCCAATCACAACCTGTCTAATTCAATTATCAACTGCTGCAACTCAATCATAACATGTCTAATCTGATGATCCATAAGAAAGATAAACAACAACAAAGAACTAGAATTAAACCAGAACCATAATTTGACTAAGTTGGAAATCCTAAGAAAGATAAATGACTGAAAAGAATCTGAGCTGAGCTTGACTATAACAGCTAACTAGCACACTTTCATAAAAGGAACTAACCTACACAGTCGATTGTCACACCATGCAGTTACAACTATTCAGGATGCAATCATAAACTACCAAAGGAGAATGCAATTATCAATGATTACTGTTGCAACTAATCTATAAAATGTATCTACTGCAAATCCATACCACACAACAGGAAATAAACTAATTTGTCTACTTAATCTGGCTATCTCTGTGAGAAGGCGAGCCCTGGCCTTCTAACAAAGATGCTGCGATCTAACACAATTTAAAACACCAAGATATAAGAAACTCTGCTCCTTGTATTAAGAATGATGAATCACAGTTACAACTCTCTGTTTCAGCTTATAAAATTAGAAATTCTCCAACGCCCAGGCTTAGAACGCCTCTTTACATTTATACCCTAATGACATGAATTTGTTTCACAAAATATCAGGAAGTCATGAAGATCTATAATCTTCAGGCTGCTGATTTACAATGGAACAGTTATAGCCATAAGCGAACTTAAATATAATCGTTGCATTCAGGCCTGAGCTATTACATGTTGTTTGCAGCCCATAGTAGATTCAAACAGATCGAACTAACTGGTACTCGGATGCTCTGTGGTGACTCAGTCACAGCTGGCCATGTGGAGGAATGCTCAAACTGTTGCAGCGATATGTGGAACCGAACTCAGGGAGGGGCAGCTGGCGCCACGTATGCCTCTTCTCCAAAGGTTAGCAAGCTGCTATACCTGCGGTCTTCTAAAGGCTTCTTTGCTATATTTATCGAATCAATCAATATTAGCACAACCTTAAAAGATAGAGTGCAAAACCATAAACAAATCAGGCATTAATGATATAAAACAATAATAGATTATACCTGTTGCAATCCATTCTCTTCTTGGGAAGATATCTGCTTAGATCAGGGAATAGTGAGGCAAAACAGGGAAAAATGTCTAGATAGGTGTAGGCAAAAAGGGGCTATTTTGGGGCCCAACATCACCCCCCAACTATCCAATTGCATGTCCTCATGCAACAACCAACTAATCTGAGTCTGACTCTGGTCCTAGTTCATGTCAAGAGGAAAAATTGAAAGAAATGTGAGGTTCCTTGCCTGTAGAAACCCATTGCAAGCAGCCCAATATTCCCAACACGGTTTCTCTTCTGCCTTAGTTAGTGTAGTGCTGTCCTCCTGGCCACCATATGAATGGAAATTTGAACTTGAGTCCTAACCAATGAACTCCACACTTATTCATACAATCAACATATCTTGCTACCCTGGGAAGAGCCAGTTTAAAATTCTTAAAGCAGTATGGGTCCATTTTCTTCAAAGCTGGAGAAGAAGTCTGCCATCGGTGCTTGCTACCCTCTAAGGAAAGATGTTGTTTGGAGATCAGGTCAACACAGGTAGAGATAACCTTCTCCTGCATCTTCTTCAGATGTTGAGTCTTCAAAGGAGATAAGAAACATCTTCCATGGTTTATAAGGAGAACCCGAGGAGATTGGGGTTCACTCCTAATCCATAGATTGGAGCTGACCTTATTCCTAGAGATTGTCTGGAAGGCGTCTTTCCACTGTACATGATTATTAACAAAAGAGGAAAAGGATCTCAATTGAACATCCCCTGCATAGGGAATATGATTAGAGTGAGAATCACCAAGACATACCATATCGTGCAAATACAATTCACACAACAAATGATGCTCAAGAAAACTGCTTGACAAAAAGGTCTCTACAAACTGAGAAGGGTTCAACATTTGAGAAGGTCTTCCCTCCTGTAAAGCCTTCAATTTGAACATGGTCATTTGTTCATACATAAATACCGGATAGGAAGGAGATGGGGCTCTTGAACTCAGTAGCTCTCGAGAGAGGGCATACATTTGGTCTTTTTATTTTTGCATGGATTTGAATTCCTTCAATTCCTTCAACTCCTCCAATTCTTTTTGCACCTCTTCCAATTGAGATCTCTGGAGAGTTAATTCCTCTGCCCACTTCTCCCTCAATTCTTTAATAGTCCTCCTATGTTCAAAGATAGGGACCATCCCTTCTTGACACTGATCAATATGCTTTTTCCATTTATCTAGCTCCATTTGTAACAAAGAAAGCTTTTTCTCTAAACGTTGAATCCTCCTACTCTCCACATCTTTCTCATCATCCGAGTCTAAATTAATGATGTCTTGAGATAATTGCATTCCTACCTCGTCACCAGATGTCCCAGCTTCCTCATTTTGAATTGGCAATGTAACAAATTCCTCTTCCATCGGTGTTGCAATGGCCTCTGCTTGTGTTGCAATCTCAACAGTTGATTTTGAGGATGCTGGTTCTTGTGTAACAACATTCTCTTCCTGTACTTCCACTTCGACAGCTTCAATTTGTGTTGCTGAATCAACAGATAATTTCGAGAACACTGGTTCTTGTGTAACAACATTTCCTCCCTGAATATCAAACTCAGCAGCTTCTATCTGAGTTGCAGTCTCAACAAATACTTTTAGGAATGTTGGTTCTTGTGTGAGAACATCCTTTCTCTTCAATTCAATCTCAACAACTTCAGTCTGAGTTGCGATTTCAACAAACATTTTTAAAGACACTGGTTCTTGTGTAACAACGTCTTTCTCTTGTACCTCGATATCAACAATTGTTGTCTGAGTTGCAGCTTCACTAAATATTTTCAAGGATGTTGGTTCTTGTGTAACAACATCATGTTTTTCAATTTCTTCAGATTGCTGAGGTTGTTCTTGAATTAACTCGATGTCTTCTGGAAGATGAGACTGGTCCTGGAATAGTTCAGTATTTCCTGATGGCTGGGATTGCATTTCTTCATCTTCTCCTAGTTCCAGATAAGGGATTGTGTCTATTTCTGGCTCATTTTCCTCCATCAGCTCTACTGCAGGTACTCTTTCTCCTTCTTGCTTTTCCTGTACATGCTCTTGTGCTACCAAACCCAACACTATGACTCTGTGCCTTGCCGATTTAAATATGTCTCCACATTCTGGGCATACCATTTCTCCCTGTTCTTCATTTCCCAAAACAGGAGATGAATGTTCTAACAGGTCTGCAGCCTCCACTAGTGTATTCAAACTCTTCTATGCCCGTTTTCTGCTTGCTTCCTTCCATTTCTCCAATTCACCCCGAAGCATTTGCACCTCCTCTTTGAGGAGCTCATTCTCAAGAAGAAGATTTTCAATTTGAGGTTCTTCTACAGCAGGTTCTTGTGTAACAGTAGGTGATTTGGGGTTTAAAATATGAGTTTTTATGCTTGCCCCGGTTGCACATGCTGCTTCTGCTGTGGGAATTTCAATATTTGCCTCAATTGCACATGCCGTTTCTGTTGCTGCAACAGATCGAGTCCTTCTTTTATTCACAACTCCCGATGGCTGGCCTTCACTTCATACTACTACTGCTGCTGTAACAGCTCTGGTTCTTCTCTTCTTTGCTGGGGTAGATGTTTGACCCTTATTCCTTGACCTTTTTCTTATTTTCTGTGACACACGGGTTTCTAAATTTTCAGAAAGAGGTATGAATTCCTCTTCTTCAATGATGGTTCCCCTTCTTTCAGGGGAGGATTCGACATCCAACACCTCCATATTTCGTCCTTCTACCACCTCTGCTTGATCTTCTTCCCCTTGCATTGTAACTTCCGCAGCTACAGCTTCCGCAGTCGCAGCTTTAACAAATGATCCAGTTTCAACTTCCTCTGCTGCAGCTGCTAATGATGCCATCCCTATTGCTTCAGCTATAATTTCTATCAGATCTGTTTCATCTTCTATAGGGTTTGTTGCTATTGCAGCTTCCAGTACCACTGCCTCATCTGCCACCGATTCCATCATATCTCCTTCTGCAACAGGGTTCGCTGCTGTCGCAGCTTCCCCCATATTTACCTCTTCCACTTGGTTTTCCAAAGATCCATCCCTCCCCCCAGTTGAATTGGAGGATCTTCGGTCCTCATTTAGTATTTCAACACCTCTTATTGCCATGGAAGGTTCTTGGGGTACCCTTGGCCGAGCAACAAATTGTTCCCATGTCAAGTTCTGGAATGCAAGGGCCCTTAAGATTAACAATTTGATTAACCCATGGTTTGAGAGGGAGGATAAGGGATGTCGAGCATCCTTGACATACCCAGCCATAGTTTGTAGAGATTGTAAAAGATAAAATGACATATTTAACAATTGGCGGTGGCGTAAATGTGAGAGGAGGAAGAATTCATATATGTAAACCACTTTGTACCTACCTTCACAGGAAATGTATTTCTTTATGAAGGTCACCACATGGTTCCAAGGATTCAGCAAGGATGCCAATGCTACTCCTCGGCCATGAGGGCGAACAATTTCTCCTGGCACCAAAAAGTCTTCAGTTGCGGTTGAATTATGGCGCTTCCGACTACACCAGTGCATCCCAGTTCTGGGCAATCTTGTTACTTCCACCATGATTGCTTCTGAAACATCTATCCTGATACCTCGAACTTCAGAATGGGTGTTGGTTAGATTTTGAGCGAACTCAAGTGCGGTTTCCACATGAAAACTATTCAAATGCTGGAAATAATCAATCCAACCAGCTTCTTGGAAGATGGTAAAAACTTCTCTGTTTGCACGCATAGGCTCAATGCTGACAGGCTCATGTCTTATCGAGATGCCCATATTGTGAAGCTTTCTGTAAATTCTACTACCGGAGGAATGAGTGACAGTCTCAGACGTCGAGCTATTGTATGCAGAACGAGCAATGGATAGCCAAAGTTTGATTTGGGTATTTTAGGAAAGGTGGCACAGTTATTTTGGGGAATTGGCACGATCATTTTTGGCATAAAATCGGTGACAGGTTTTCACACGAGGAAGGTAGAATGACAATCATAAACCAAGAATGAGTGATGAATCATACGTGTTTTCCGTCTCAGCTGATTGGCTATGGATGACTAACATGGAGTAACGACAAAGTACATCCATTATTGCTTACTCCATTAAGTCACGCCTAATTACGTTATGATTAAGACTCATACCTTCAAATGTAATGCCAAACTGTCTTTTTGCAAGGTGGCACCTTCTCACGGTCACATCGCTGATAGGGTCATAAATTCACACATGCGTCAACGAGCTGGCCATTGTCGACTGGCAAATAAAGTACATCCACGTTGGCGTAAATCATAAGAATGTGTGGCGAACAGGTAAGGTTTTCATGTTCTTTATGGAAGGTGGAGCCCACAAAGGCCTGTGAGCAAAGATACAATGAGATTTCAATAAGGGATTATAGGAGTTGTAGCTGCCAAAAGTAGGAAATATAGACAACTGTAGCGGTGTTGCAGCTGCGCAAAATAGGAAAAATAGGCAATTTAGTGGTGTCGCAGTTCCTAAGAATAGGAAAAATGGGCGATTTTAGTGGTGTTGCAGCTAGGAAAAATAGGAAGGATAGGTAACTTTTAACGATGTTGCAATTGCGGAAAAAGAGAAGTAAGCCATATTTAGCAGTGTTGCAGCTGCACAAAATGGGAAAGATAGACAACTTTGGCGGAGTCACAACTGCGCGGAAAAAGAGACTTGCGTGGGATTTGAGTAGTGTTGCAGCTGCAGGAAAAAGAGATAGGTCATATGGAGCGATGTTGCAGCTGTGCAAAATGGAAAAGATAGGCAACTTTGGCGGAGTTGCAGCTGCGCGGAAAAAGAGACTTGGGTGGGATTTGAGTAGTGTTGCAGCTGCGGGAAAAAAAGAGAAATGAGCCATATTTTGCTGAGTAACTATTGCTGCAACATCATTTTCTTCCAAGTAATTATTCATAGAAAGGAGGATCAACCAGAATCCCACAATCTCTTGGCCCGAGTTGCGATTGCCTCCATTTGAGTGATCTTCCACGCATAAACTTGTTCAGAGTTCTTAAAAAAAAAAAAACCCATCAAAGCTGAAAAAAAGATAAAATCAAATAAAAGAAAAATGATGATTTATTTATATACAGAAAAAAGCAGAATTGCAGCAGCCTTTTAAGAATTATTAGGGACAGGTAAAAATCCTTGCTCCTGAATCAATTGGTAACCTGGATCAGCTGCGACATGTGAAAGAAATGCATCCCTTGAAATTGGTTTATGATATAGTCACAGCTGATTACCATTGGAAAATAATGGTGTTTTGTTTTCATTGATGGTGATCAACCGAACTATTTCATTGTCAAACACTCTATCTATCTGGTAGGGTCCTAGCCATCTTGTACGTAATTTTTCTTTGAAATATCTTTTAAATCGTGAATCATACAATAGAGCCCAGTCTCCTTCACATAAGACTTTCTTATTTATAAATTTGTCATGCCACTTGGAGCACTGTTGTTGGATCAAGGCTGTATGATGAACTGCAGTTGTGCGCTTCTCATCCAACTCATTTAGCTGATTCAAACGGTTCCTTCGAGCTTCTGTTAAATCAAGGTTTGCTTCTATGCTGTCTTCAAAGTTCTGATTTCAAATTCAATCGAGAAGACAACATTTTTTCCATACACCAATTCATATGGGGAAAAACCAATAGTGTTGCGCCATGTGGTGCGATAAGCCCATAGTGCCTCTGGGAGTGTGTCAACCCAATCTTTACAGTGAATTTTCACTGATTTTGTTAAAATAGCCTCAATGACCTTATTTGTGCTTTCCACTTGGCCATTGGCCTGTGGATGATATGGTGAGGTTATTTGTGATGAATGTGAAACTTCTGTAACGGGGCTTCCAATTTGTGAGACACGAATTGTGGTCCACCATCTATAATTATTTCCTTGGGTACTCCAAACCGAGTAAAAATCTCTTCATATAAGAAATCAATTACAGCCTGATCATTGGCTCTGACCAAGGCTACAACTTCCACCCATTTTTTCATGTAATATGTGCAAACCAAGATGTGAACTTTCTGCTTCGAGGGAGGGTTGATAGGCCCTACGAAATACAGAGCCCATCTATCAAAAGGTTCAACCACAAGCTGTGGATGAAGAGGCATTTCATCTAATCTATTCGACCTACCCATTCTCTGGCAGTTGTCACAAGCCTGAACATACTTTTTCGCATCCTTAAACAATGTCGACCAATAATATCCCATCCTTAAAACCTTATGACCTGTCCTCTTATTAGCAAAATGTCCCCCAGAGGCCTCATCATGGCAAGCTTTTAAGATACTGTAAATTTCATCTTCTCTTACACATCTTGTGATTTCCAAATCAAGACCTGTGTAGAAAATATGTCCATCCAACCAACAGTATCTAGCACTCTACTGTATTATCGTTTTTTTTTCTCTCTTTGACAAATGTGCTGGAAGCTTACCTGTAGCCAAATATTTAGCAATATCTGCGTACCATGGGGAATGAGCTGATACTGCAAACAAATGTTCATCAGGGAAGGAATCTTCTACTGGTAAACTATCATCATTGTTAGTAAGTCGAGATAAAAAATCAACAACAACGTTTTCCTTTCCTGGTCTATCAATAATTGTAATGTAAAATTCCTGTAACAGTAACAACCATCTAGTTACTCTAGCATTTGTGATAGGTTTATTCATTAAGTACTTGATGGTTGAATGATCAGTGTGCACACAAGTGGAATATCCAGTAATGTAGTGTCTAAATTTGTTGATGGAATAGACAATGGCAAGGAACTCTTTCTTTGTAACAGTGTAGTTTAGTTCAATAGGGTCTAGGTTCTTACTAATGTAATAAATTGCATAGGGAGCATGTCCTTCCCGCTGTCCTAAAACTGCTTCAATGGCAGTATCTAAAGCATCTGAAGAGATATGAAAACATAGAGCCCAATTGGGCCCTCGTAGGATAGGTGTTGTAGACTGCCTTTTCTTAAGTTCAGTAAATGTTGTTTGGCATGCATCATTCCAATCAAACAGTGCATCCTTCATCAACAGAGTGAATAAAGGAGAAGCTAGTTTGGAATTTTTTTTTCTATAAATCTTATGTAATAACCAACATGCCCTAACAAGCTACGTACATCTTTTGTGTTCCAGGAGTTGGTATATTTTCAATTACCTTAATTTTGAATGGGTCTACCTAGATACCATCAGCAGAGATGAAGTGCCCGAGAACTATGCCCTCGCTCATCATCATATGGCACTTTTCAGTGCTTAAAGATAGTTGGCTTTGTTCACAGTGTTCCAAAACCTTTTCTAAAATTTTCAATGCTTCTTCGAAACTACTACTGTATGGAGTGAAGTCATCCATAAAAATTTCCATGTAGTCATTTACCATATCTGAAAAGATCCCAATCATTGCTCTCTGAAATGTGGTCGGTGCATTGCATAGCCCGAAATGAAGTACCCTGTATGCAAAAGTGCCCCAGGGACAGGTGAAGGTAGTTTTGTCTTGGTCTTCTGGATCAATCTGGATTTGGTTGTAACCACTAAATCCATCCAGAAAGGAAAAATACTTCTTTCCAGACAAGGTATCAAGGACCTGATCAGTAAAAGGTAGGGGAAAGTGGTTTTTCTGGGTTGCTTTATTCAATTCTCTGTAATCTACGCAGATCCTCCATTTCCCATTCTTTTTTGGTACAATCATGAGTGGGGAAACCCACTCGTTATCTAAAATTGGGTATATAAATCCTGCTTCCAAAAGTTTTTGGATTTATTCCTTCACTATGTCCCTTAAGTTCGGGTTCATCCTTCGTTGTGGTTGGCACACTATCTTGAAGTCGCTTTTGATGTAAATATGGTGTGTACACAAATTAGAGGGGATACCCTTCATGTCTGTGTATTTCCATGCGAATGCTCCCTTATGTTTTTTTAGCAGAGTGATTAGGCATTCCAGCTCATTGGGCGCAAGATTCGGGTTGATGTTCAATGTTTTTCCCAGCTCAATTTCCACTGGAATGCTTTTCGAATTGTTGAGTACTGGAATTGTGTTGGCATCACTGACTAGAATTTCTTCCGTTAGATTTTCTTGCTCTGTTTCATCTAATGTACTGTTCATAATTTGATAAAGATGTTTATTGATAGATGTGGGTTCACTGATGAAACTGTTAATAGCGTCATCCTCTATTTCATCTTTAAAAGTTAAGGCTCTCCCTATTGTTAATAATGGCTCAACGCCTTCTTTTTCCTCTAGATCCACCCAAAGGGGAGTTTCAACTTCTAGGGATTGGTCGGGCTAGAGGGTATAAAGTTAGGATTTTAATATCAGTCCTGTCTGAGATAGTCATGGACCCCGACCGACAGCTGATATAGGCATCTACTGTGGCTAACCAAGGTCTTCCCAGGATCAGCGGGTGTCCCCCAAGCTACGACTTTAGTTGTAAAACCAAGAAGTCCGTAGGGTATTCCCATGAATCGACAAAGACTACCAGGTCGTCCAGGATTCCCTCAGGCTTGATTGTTGATCCATCAGCAAGTTCTAAAATGGTAGGGGTTGTCCAAAGATTAGTGATTCCCAGTTTTTTCACAGTTTCGATGGTCATAACATTGATGGATGCGCCTAAATGTACCAAGACATTCGGTATTTGAGTGTGTCCTATGTGTAATGTAACAGTAGGGTTTCTAGGATCATCATATTTAGCCACATGAGTCTTACCCATTATTAACTCAAAATTTTTTCCCAATACATGGACAGTGGGAGCATCCTTAGGCTTTCGTCCTAGTTTTTTTACACATAAATCTCTAACGGTCTTGGCATAGATGGGCACGTCATGGAGGGTTTGTAACAATGGAATTTTGACATATAAATTCTTCAATTCTCCTAGGAGATTGAATCGAGGTTGTTCCACTATTTTCTGGAGGGCCAATCGTTCAGGATATGGTGGTTCTCTTATAAGTTGTGTAGGTTGTGTTTCATCGTGTGTTTCTTCTTGAGTCTCAGCTAGTGTTTCAACAAGAATTTCAGCATCCTCAATAATGGGGATTGTTGAGTTGACTGTATTCTTAAATTGCTGATTCACTCCAGCTTCAGTCACTGAGGATGGAACATCCTCAATGATGATGGGTTCCACTACCCTCCCTGATCGTAAATGTATGTCATTACAGGGAATTTGGGAAATGGAATAAGCAGGCATGTTGGAAGTCTCAAATTGATGAACTACTTTATTATTCGAGTTGGGGTTAGGTTGTGCAGGTAGCTGTGGTTGTAGTGGTGCGTTCATAGGTGCGACATTGTTTGGGAGTTGCAGCTGTGGCTGGTACTGTTGAGGAGGATACTGTTGGTAAGGAGTTTGGTGATGAGGAAAATTGTTTCCTTGGTAGGAATTTCTCCAATTGGGAGATCAGGGAGCTTGCTGGTTTGATAGTTGTGCCCATGGTGTCCAGGGGTTAATATTTTGCATTGAAGTTTGAGATGGATGCCATTGGTTGTTAGAATAATGTGAAGGGAATTGTGTTTTCATGTGATTCATATTATTCTTACCATTCATATTAATCCAAAAAGGTGATGGATCTAAATTCATACCTTAATTTCGAGGCTGCCAAGGCTTATTTTGAGCAATAACATAAGCTTGTTCCATATCTGAAGTAGATGCTTGCAAGACTGCTTTGACTTTCAGTAATGAAGGACATTCCTTGGTATCATGATCCAGTTCACATATCCGACATACCTCTACCTTGTCAAGCGGACATTCTTTCAGTGGGTGCTTCTTTTTTGCATTTGGGAAAGAATACGCCAAGTGTTAGTTCTTCTACTGCCTGCCTCTGTTTAGCCCTCAAGACATCTAATTCTAAGGAAATGGATCTCATCATATCTATTTTAAAGTTTTCCAGAAGGTTGCCTATTTCTGCTCGAGTGGCTCCTCCACTAGCTGATTTCTGTGTCCTAGTGAAGAGATCTCAATCTCATTCCTTGTCCCGATTGTTGGTTCTAGAAGACCCCCTTGAATACCTTTGACATAATTCAACAATATTCTCAAAAGGTTCCTTTGAGATATCTCCTTTTCCCAATAAATTCAACATATCAAGGCAATCTTCTCTAATTCCCCATACTAAGATAATCTTGAGTACATCTTTTCCAATCTCAGTATGATTAGACCTCTGTAAATTGTACACCAATCTTTCAACAAAATCTTCCAAGCTCTCTTCTTCCTTCTAAACCATTTTAAACAATTCCTCCTTCCTATCTCTGGTTCTACAGTATTCTTGATATTTGGAGAGGAAGGTTTGCTTCATCTAGTCCCAGGTAGTAATGGTTTCACGACCCAAACTCATAAACCAATGTAGAGCATTTCCTTTTAGGGTGGCTGGAAATAGTTTCAGTTTCTGCCCATTGGAGGTATAATCGTAACCGCGACAGAGGATGTCGAACTCAAAAAGGAATTCATCTGGGTCTTCAGAAAACTTACCATGAAAATTTGGGAGAACCGAGGGTGAAATATTTTTCAGAGGATCTGCCCCTGGTGTTTGGAGGATAGGGAATTCGAGTGTGACCACAGTGTTACCATGCTGATTATCTTCCACCTCCTCCTCATTGTTATTGTGGCGTTCATTGTTTCCTTCCTGTTCTCCATTATTCATGTTACTCCAAAATTTCAATGCTTCCTTCGCTCTTTCTTCCTCTGCCCTTGCTTCCTCTTCTCTCCTCCTTTCTTCCTCTCGCCTTCTTTCTTCTTCTTGTTCTTGGCCATGATCCAACCACTCCTCTTTGGTAACTTTGTTCCTGTTAATATAATAGATCTCTTCTCTGTCCGGTGCACCCACAACACTTCCCTTGCCTTCATGAGGTTTCTTCTCTGGAATGGGAGTTGAAGGTCCTGTTGTGTTCTCCACTATTGATTGAGAAGTGTTAAGATTAGGGAGAATAGAAATTCCCCTTCCTGGAGATGCTCGCGGTAGTCTGGTAGAAGAATCAACTCTAGCAATTATTTCATCAATGTATGTATGTCTTCCTAGACCTTGATTTCGACCACGACCTCATCCACCTGCAATGTTAGTATTTTAAGGGAGTTCCCGATTTGTTTTTCTTGTATTGATGCATGCTTTAGATAATCAAAACTAAAATGAAATCAATAAAACAACCACTATCTATGCCTATAAATTACCATCCCTAGTAACGGCACCAAAATATTGGTCACCCTATATGCCAATTAATTACAACTAACACACAAGATGCTCAATATGAATTGTCAACCCAGGGAAGTCTTTTATTTCAACAGTAATTAGTATAGTTTATGCATAAACATTTCAAGTAGCTGATTGAATAAATGGAGATAAACTATTCTACCTATTTGCTCACTCAAACTCATCTCATGGCTAAGACTTAATCTATTTTATCTATCTAAGAAATCAAAAGTACATTTAGCTTCCTACAAATACCAATCCAGCAGTTACTGGTCTAGGAATGAATAAACTATATTTACTTTTGCAAGAAGTTGAATCCTAAAGATATCAAACTACAATATCCAATCACAACCTGTCTAATTCAATTATCAACTACTGCAACTCAGTCATAACATGTCTAATATAATGATCCATAAGAAAGATAAACAACAACAAAGAACTAGAATTAAACTAGAACCATAATTTGACTAAGTTGGAAATCCTAAGAAATATAAATGACTGAAAAGAATCTGAGCTGAGCTTGACTGTAACAGCTAACTAGCACACTTGCATAAAAGGAACTAACCTACACAGTCGACTGTCACACCATGCAGTTACAACTATTCAGGATGCAATCATAAACTACCAAAGGAGAATGCAATTATCAATGATTACTGTTGCAGCTAATCTATAAATTGTATCTACTGCAAATCCATACCACACAACAGGAAATAAACTAATATATCTACTTAATCCGACTATCTCTGTGAGAAGGCGGGCCCTGGACTTCTAACAGAGATGTCGTGATCTAACACAATTTAAAACACCAAGATATAAGAAACTCTACTCCTTGTATCAAGAACGATGAATCACAGTTACAACTCTATGTTTCAGCTTATACAATTATAAATTCTCCAACCCCCAGGCTCATAACGCCTCTTTACATTTATACCCTGATGACATGAATTTGTTTCACAAAATATTGGGCAGCCAAGAAGATCTACGATCTTCAGGCTGGCGATTTACAATGGAACAGTTACAGCCATAAGTGAACTTAAATGAAATCGTTGCATTCAAGCCTGAGCTGTTACATGCTGTTCGTAGCCCATAGTAGATTCAAATTGATCGGACTAGCTGGTACTCGGATGCTCTGTTGTGACTTAGCTGCAGCTGGCCATGTCGAGGAATGCTCGAACTGTTGCAGCGATATGTGGAATCGAACTCAGGGAGGGGCAGCTGGCGTTACGTATGCCTCTTCTCCAAAGGTTAGCAAGCTGCTACACCTGCGGTCTTTTAAAGGCTTGTGGGATATCTTTATCGAATCAATCAATATTAGCACAACCTTAAAAGATAGAGTGCAAAACCATAAACAAATCAGCCATTAATGATATAAAACAATAATAGATTATACATGTTGCAATCCATGCTTTGCTTGGGAAGATATTTGCTTAGATTAGGGAATAGTGAGGCAAAACAGGGGAAAATGTGTAGATAGGTGTAGGCAAAAAGGGGCTATTTTGGGGCTCAACAGATTAGTCGAGAACATCTAGTCCTAAACCATTTACAGACTCAATCACTCCTAAAATCAAGGAGCAGGTCCTCAAATCAGGGATTACGCCCCCAAATCAAGGAATTCACCCCAAAAATAGGAATGCATCTCAGGGGTGACCTAGGTGGTCAATTTGGATGAGGTTTGGACCACTAGAGCCATCAAGTCATGGTCTAGGTAACTAGGCAGAGGCATGGAAATTTTTAAGGGCGAAATTTTGCCAATTGGCTATTTTTCGGGTTTTTTTTCAAAAAATAAATTCGTTATTTGGTCATTTTTAGTCTCTAATATCGCTTATATTTACAGAAAATATGTTTTTTTACCATAATATTTGCCAAAATTTACACATTTTAGTAGTAAATTGTATGTTTCATATTTAATATTTGTCCACCTATCTACATACATGTTTTTTTCAATCCAAAATAATCGCCTAGGATACTATACTTAAGTATAATATTAGAATCCTTAAAAAATACCATAGGCAGAGGTTTTTTCTCTAACACCATCTCTATACTTTTGACTAATTATAATTATTAACCTAATACAATTATACATAATTATACATATAAAAAGGTAAAATCAAGAATATTTTAAAAAATACCCTGTAACAAAAATCCTAGCAACGAAGGAAATCATATCACTTAACTTTACTATACGAAACTTTTTCCACCTATACTAAAAAAGATGAGCATCCGTATTATTAATTTTTATTATTATTCTTTTTCCACCTCTACTAAAAGATGAGCATCCGTATTATTAATTTTAACCTCATATAGCATTCCCAATAATGCTCCCCTTTCCAATAATACACTCTTAAATATTTACGAAGTATCATGTATAAAAAATATAAATCTATGAAAATTAACTTAATGAATGAATATCTAATCACACAAATATACTTGTGGCACACTATTAATATATAGCGAGCGTGAGGTCCTAATGTAATGACGGTGAGGGGTTAATATACTATATTATAGCCATACTATCAAGTTGAAGTTATACTTTAAAGTAATGAATATGTTTATAATCTAACCAGATTCAACAATTTAAGCTAACATGATTTAACAATAGGAAATTGTTTATAATTATACAGATCATGTTTAAAAAATAACATGGAATACAAATAGGAGAACACTCATTAACAAAGGGAATGAATTAACTTTGAGTTACTCAAAAGTAAAGTTAACCTTTATATTTTGGTGCAAGAACTTTCTCACGGGTTATTTAAGGTTTTTTCTTCATTGTGTTATGATATTTTTCAAGTTTTATAATTTTGTATTTTGGTGTAAGAACTTTCTCACGGGTTATTTAAGGTTTTTTCTTCATTGTGTTATGATATTTTTCAAGTTTTATAATTTTGTATTTTGGTGTAAGAACTTTCTCACGGGTTATTTAAGGTTTTTTCTTCATTGTGTTACGATTTTTTTCAAGTTTTATAATTTTGTATTTTTGTGGAAGTATAGTTGTCAAAATTCTAAATACAAATTTAATTTTGCAATAAAATTTGTTGAACATAGATGATTTACCGTTGTTCTCTTAGTAATTAAGGGATTAGGGGCACCTCGTTAAATTTTTAATTTTTTCTTGAGTTCAAGGGGTCACTCGAAACAAATAAAAAATTACAAATTTTCTCAAAATTTATAAATATTTTAAAAACTTATAAATTTTATAATCAAGGTGGTTTCACTCTTTCTTTTTATTGTTTTTTAAAGTTTTGTAGATATTTGAGAGATGAAATTGAATAATTTGTTTATTTCTCAAATATATTGTTTTATTATATCTGAATTTTGTAGGCCTTTGTTTGTGTGCATGTGCGAAGGATCACAATTTTGTGACATTTTTTAGTGGATAAATTTTATTATAACTAATTATATTCATGGTTTGTATATTGACTTTGTTTTAAAAATAATATTTCATATTTTTTTTTTATATAGTTAAGAGGCAAATTTTATGAATCAATTAAAAAATTATATTTGAAAACAATATTTTTTTAGAAATTAACCACTTTTTATGCATTTGAGGGAATTTTTAGAAAATTTATTCGTTTTTTCTTGAATTTAGAAAGTTGTCATCTTTTGGCAATGGTGTTTGGCTATAATTTCTACTGGATCTAATTTTTTAACTACTTTTACTTAGATTCACCATGGTTGTGTCACATGGTATTCGTTTTTATTTGATGTACTATGTAAATGTGCGTGCTTGCATATTGCTATTGTGACTTGTTAGCCTTCAAGGTCATCAACTAATAATTATTAGATTCTGAGGCTACTCTCAAAGTGCTTACACTATTTATGGGTCCTCTATGAGATTTGGGGTATGTGGTGAGTTGTCCTCCATATTCTTTGCAGTGTGCCATACTAGATATGGCAAAGATGATGGGTCTTTTTTTTCATTTTAAAGGCCAAGTTTGGGGCTTGTTTATGTAAAAGTACTGGTCTAGCGAAGCTCAAGACCTGTCATGTTTCCTAATTAATGTTTAAAGGAAGGAGTTCCTAGCCCAACCAATCCCTTGGGTTGAGGAGGAAATTTCATGCACTTGGGGTTAATTATGAAGTTAAGGCATTATTTAGTTAGGAACTTTAATTTTATTTTTATCCTAAGTTTGAAATGCACTTGATAGAAGTAATTTTCATTAATAGATATTTATTTCAATGAAATAAAATAGATAACTATGCATAAGGGTGCATCAGAGAATAATGTTTCACCAAGTGATAACTTACAAAGGAAGAAAAGATAAAGTAGTCAAAGCAAGGAAGGTAGGAAAAAGAGAAGAAAAGATGGCACAAAGTAGGAAAGCAACAAATAACAGGAAAAACAAAATAAAGTAGAAAAGTAGGACAAAGCAGAAAATCAGGACAAAAGCAGGACAAAGCAGAAAAGCAAGACAAAGGCAGAAAAACAGGATATGGCAGAAAGCAAGAAAAAAAAAGGACAAAGCATAAAAGCAGGAAAAAACAGGACAAAGAAAGTAAAAGTAGAAAAGCAGGATAAGGTAGAAAAACAGAAAAAAACAGGATAGAAAAGCAAAAGCAGGATATAGCAGAAAGCAAGAAAAAAAAGGACAAAGCATAAAAGCAGGATAAGGCATAAAAGCAGGAAAAAGCAGGACAAAGAAAGTAAAAGTAGAAAAGCAAGATAAGGTAGAAAAACAAAAAAAGCAGGATAGAAAAACAAAAGCAGGATAAAGCAAAAGCAGAAAGCAAAAGTAGGATAAAGCAAAAGAAAAAGCAAAAGCATAAGCAGAAAGCAAAAGCAAAAGCAGAAAGCAAAGCAAAGCAGAAAGCAAGGCAAAAGCTAAAGCAGAAAGCAAAGAAACATTATCCACTCCATGAGGGAGCCTTAACCTATCTTACTTTCTCAACAAGTCACCCCAATCTATAAAAAAAGATTACAACTCCATTTCACATCTTTTGATCATTTGTGATTTGAATTGAGTTCAATTTTGCCTCTTTGACCTGAGAGATGTGCCCCTAGTTCTAGTTGGTAGATGTGCCCCATGCTTCTACTGAAAGGATGATGACATCCAGTCTTCATCACCGAGTCTATTCCAGATCCTGAAGCCTGTCTACATGCAATATCATCTATCATTGAATAATTCAAGCCATTCAGAAGTGTTCCTAGTATCAATCCTATCAAAGAGAGATCCTGAGGAAGTTTTGATAAGAGGAGGAGATCATGTTGCTTGAGTGCGCCCCCAGGAGAATTCTCTGAGATCAATGTGCCTTTCATGAGAATCCATCTACTCAATCTCCATCATCATAGCAGATCCAGTGATTAAAATCCTTCTTCTTAATCTTCTCTACAATATTCTCCTTCAATCAATGTAATAATCCAAGATTGATGGCTTCCTGTGAAGTTCGAGCCATGAAATTTATGTTTATTGCTAATCTATCTAAGTGAATGTTTGTTTCTGCTGTTAATGTCATTTATTAGCCACATCAATTATCATAGAATGAATTTGAGATCCTTAGAGGCTGATTATGCTCATCTTTAACAAAACTAACTCTTTGTGCATCTATTACTTGACTAGTTTTCAGGAAATTGAATTATATAGAGTTCTATGAAAACATTCCACTTTATTAAAGCTTCTGTAGGTTTTCATTTTCCTGAAGAATACACCCCAAGTCCAAAATCAGAGATTCATGACCCTTTATGACTTCTTGTATTCCTATTTATGAAGACTAGCTCATTGAGCCCTTTTAATTGACTAGTTTTGCAGTAGTTTTAATTAAGATATCTCTGGTTGTGCAATTTAGGTTTTATAAGTCATATGAGATTATTGAGAAATTTTTGAATATGCTCCAAGCCTCTCCTTGAGAATTCGTATCCCTCTCAACCTGTTTGGAAGAGCTTGGAAACAATCTAGTTGAGTAGTCCATCCTAGTGCTCTTTCTCCCCTTGACTCCAAACACTACTGGAACCTACCAAAACCTCTGTAAAACTTGTCCAGTAGTATATTGGGGGGTTATGACCTGTTATCCACCTCTGTTTGATGTCAGGTGTAAGTGAAAGAGTTTAGTAGGCATACGCTGGTGTGCCCAGGAAGCCTTGGAGTAGACTTCATCCTGGCTGATGTTCAAAACATAAATGGCATAAGTACGTTGTGCTTATAACTCAGAAGTTGGCCTTGATGTTGTTGTCCTTTCTGCTTCACACTCCCCAATACATTTGGAATATACAAAAGTGTCCACCAGTCAAGCTCTGGGTGGGTTAATCACTGACCAAGACTAGTTTTGAAGACTAGTTTCTGTTATGCAAATATATGGTTTTTAAAGTTGAATTTGAGTTGATAACCTGTGAGATCAGATCAAGGATATTGCAATGGAATCAGATATTTCCTCTACTCCTGTGGAAAGAATACTCTCAATTCGATGAATTTGCATCCATGTCCATGTTCAGTGAAGAAGATTCTTACTCTGATGATGATTTTTATGAGAAGTATGATGATGACTATGATGAGAAATATGAAGAGTATTGCACACAGTATGAGGAAGGAAATTTCCAAGAGGTACCTTCTACAAGTATCTCTCATCATATCATAATTGGAATGAGAAAGTATGGTTATTATTATAGCCATATGTACGGAAAAGTTGCATGTTCCACAATCAAAGATCAACCTACTTGTGAAAAGAGCATAAAAATATCTGAAGCTTCATTGGATGCATGTGCTTCATACTTGATGAGAATTTTTGGATCTACTTCAAAAAGAGTTCGCAAAGATCTTGATCCTAAGGAAACTAAAGGGCAAGATGCATCAGCTTGCTTAAATGATCAAAATCACAAAGACAATCATCCATATGAAGAAGATGAAGGTACAATCCTTACTGAGGAGGGTTTTAAGCATGAAGAAGCCACCACTGATTATACTAAGGATCATCTAGTTCTTGATTAGAAATTCATTGCTGAAGGGTTCCACGAAGAGGCATCTAATATTGGTTGTTCAGGTTCTGAAGAAGCATCTACTGATGGATGCTATGAAGAGATACCTATTGATGGGTGCCTAATTTTTTAGGAGACATCTACTGATGGATGTCCATTTCTCTATGTTGGTGACATAGAGATACCACTTGAGAAGGATACTGCAAGTACAAAACCCACTGAAGTTGAATAAAATGAAATCCTTGCAGTCAAGGAAAAGATCCTAGAATCAATCTCACTTTCACCATAAGAGATTCATGAGGTTAATCCATCAATTGATGATGAGGAGGTTTGCTCTCAACCTCCTCCTTTTGAAATGCCACTCAAGATGAGCAAAAGGAACATCAAGGAAGCCTTACACATTCTCCATGACACACATGTTTTAGTGTCATAGTCTTGTTGGAGAGTTGCTTCATTGGAAGATTCATCTTTCCTTGAAGCCATGGAGAAGATCTAGAAAGCAATGATTACTATCCAAGGTAATTTTTCACATATGCTTTCTGACATAGATTATTTGTATGAGCTTGTTCACATGTTGTTGGGAGCATCCTTGAAGGATGATGAACATATTTGCAAGCTTAATGATGATTTCATGGCCACCTAATATTATTTGAGAAGCACTCAAAGTTCCCTCCAAGAATCCAAGATAGTGATAGAAAAACTTCACCAAAAGTTGCAAAGATCATTCATTTCAGTCATCCAGTCTCTTATGGTTGATTGTACTCATAATTTCATGGAGGAACCTCATGAGATGGTGGTTCATGAGGTGAAGGATGTCATGCATGTTCTTGATAATTTTTGGGATGCAGATGGTGAGTTCCAAGCACATACTCTCTACTAGAGCGAAACTGAGCTTCTTCATGGAGTGAGTCATTCCTCCATTAAGGAATCAGAAAAGCTCTTGTGTGATGGACTAGCCTTTAATGGAGTTGATGCATCCATTATCTTGATGGATGAGGGTTGCAGTAAGGATATTTTGGTGCATGATACATCCCCTATGGATCCTTCACATGATGAAAATTTCATACTGTCTAATCATTTGGGTGAGTTGGTTCATGTTCCTTCATCCTACCCTTCCCTATCTTGTAGCATACATCCAAAATAAATTTGGGTGAAGGGTTTCTTTTTATTGGTGCCATATGAGGAGTGTGAGACCCCTAAACTACATGATGATTCTATGATGAGTACACCACATTCTCTTTTGCGGCATAAGCATCCATTTCTTTCATTTGATGACTCTCACATTCATGGATGTATTGATGAGACTTCTTTGAGCCACTTGAAGTCTCCTTGTTTTCTTTGGTGCTTACTTCATTTTTTTGGTGGAGGTTCTTCATTCACTTCTTGGAGGAAAGAACACATGGATGATTATTTTGAAGTTTCTTACATTATTTTGGAGTAGCATTATAGGACATGGGATCCTAAACTATGTCATTGTAGCAGATTTGATTGGTCAGTTGATGCTTGTGTGCACTTGGAAAATGGTGGTTTACTTGCTTGGATGGACACACACTTTCATGATCCTTTAGTGAGGAACATTCTTAATGTACATTTGCATGATGTTGATATGTACTTTGATGATCTATATTTTGTACTTATGATGTTTGGGAGGATGCTCATTAGAGAGTGGGATACTGGCATATCCCACCTTGATGTAAAATTTTGTGTTACTTTGCTCATTGATTGAATGCACCAGTTATGGGATTCTGGCATTCCACACTTGGTTGAAATAATTTAGAGGATATTGTACACCTCCTACTTTGAAGTATTGTTTTGGGATACATTGTGCATGATAGTAATACACAAGCATTGGGACATGGGAATCCCACATTTTGATTTATATGTATTCACACTATGTATTGATTGAGTGTGCAAGTGTGCACTAGGAGAGTGCGCAAGCAGTGGGACCCAGGCATTGTTGATCATTGGCATCTCACTTGGAGAACATTTTGTTTGGTTGGATTGGGAAAGAAATCCTCTTCTATTCCCCATGGGTTCATCTTTGCAGTAGATGGTGATGGTTTCCTACATGTGAAACATATTTTTGGATGGAACTGTGTTTTTCTTGCAGGGTGTTATGGTGAATTCCATGTGACTCTTATGCACTACATATGAGAATATATATTGCACCTTGTATTCTTGAGGATCATTTGGGATCCTTGTATCATTTGTGATTAGTCTCCACACTAAGTGCATGGTTGGATGGTAATAGAACAATATGTTGGGAGAGTTCATGAGCAATTTATAATCAGGGTGGTGCAGCAGAAGCATGATGGCTCATGATGCTTAGTTGGGTTGGATTTGATTATTGCTTGAGGACAAGCAATCTTGAGAGGGGAGGACTGTCATGTCCCTCATTAATGTTTAGAGGAAGGATTTCCTAGCCCAACCAATCCCTTGGGTTGAGGAGAAAATTTCATGCATTTAAGGTTAATTCTGAAGTTAAGGCATTAATTAGTTAAGAAGTTTAATTTTATTTTTATCCTAAGTTTGAAATGCACTTGGTAGAAGTAATTTTCATTAATAGACATTTATTTCAATAAAATAAAATGTAGAAGTATGCACAAGGGAGAATTAGAGAATAATGGTTGACCAAGTGATGACTTGCAAAGGAATAAAAGATAAAGCAGTCAAAGAAAGGAAGGTAGGAAAAAGAAAAGAAAAGTTGGCACAAAGCAGGAAAGAAACAAAGCTTAGGAAAAGTAGAATAAAACAGAAAAGTAGGTCAAAGCAAAAAGCAGGGCAAAGAAGAAAAATAGGACAAAGGAAGAAAAGCAGGATAAAGCAGAAAAGCAAGAAAAAATAGGACAAAGCAGAAAAGTAGGATAAGGCAGAAAAACAGGAAAAAGAAGGACAAATCATAAAAGAAGGAAAATGTAGAAAAGAAGGAAAAAGCAGAATATAAAAGAAAAATTAGGATAAAGAAAAAGGAAAAGAAAAATCAGAAGAAAACATAAAAGAAGAAAGAAAAAGCAAAAGAAGAAAGCAAAACAAAGCAGAAAGCAAGGAAAAAGCTAAAGTAGAATGCAAAGCAAAGCAGAAAGCAAGGCAAAAGCTAAAGTAGAAAGCAAAGAAACCTTATCCACTCCATGAGGGCGCCTTAGCCTATCTTACATTCTCAAAAAGTCACCTCAATCTATAAAAGAAGGATTACAACTCCATTTCACATCTTTTGATCATTTGTGATTTGAATTGAGTGCAGTTTTTCCTCTTTGACCTGGGAGACGTGACCTAGTCCTAGCTGGGAGATGTGCCCCATGATTCTACTGAAAGTATGATGACATCCAGTATTCATCACTGATTCTATTGCAGATCCTGAATCCTGTCTACATGAAGTATCGGATATAATTGAATAATTCAAGCCATTCAGAAGTGTTCCTAGTATCAATCCTATCAGAGAGAGATCCTGAGGAAGTTTTGATAAGAGCAGGAGATCCAGTTGCTTGAGTGATCCCCTAGGAGAATTATCTCAGATCAATGCGCCTTTCATGAGAATCCATATTATCAATCTCCATAATCATATCATATCCAGTGATTAAACTCCTTCTTCTTACTCTTCTCTACAATATTCTCTTTCAATCAATGTAATAATCCAATATTGATGGCTTCTTTTGAAGTTCGAGCCATGATATTTATGTTTATTTATTATCCATATCAACGAATGTTTGTTGCTTCTATTAATGTCATTTATGAGCCACATAAATTATCATAAGAATAAATTTGAGAGCCTTAGAGGTTGATTATGCTCATTTTTAACAAGACTAGCTCTTTGTGCATATATTACTTGACTAGTTTTTAGGAAATTGAATTATATAGAGTTATATGAAACCATTCCACTTTATGAAAGATTATGTAGGTTTTCATTTTCCTGAAGGATACATCCCAAGTCCAAAATCATAGATTCATGACCCTTTATGACTTCTTGTATTCCTATTTCTGGAGACTAGCTCATTGAGCCCTTTTAATTGACTAGTTTTGCAGTAGTTTTAATTAAGAGATATCTGGTTGTGAAATTTTGGTTTTATCAGTCATATGAGATTATTGAGAACTTACTGAAGACCCTCCAACATGATCCATGAGAATTCATATCCCTCTCATTCTGTTTGGAAGAGCCTGGAAATAATATACTTGAGTAGTCCATCCTAGTGCTCTTTCTCCCCTTGACTCCAAATACTACTATAACCTACCAGAAACTCTATAAAACTTGTCCATAAATATATTAGGGGGTTATGAGATTTTATCCACCTATGTTTTATGTAAGGTGTAAGTGAAAGAGTTTAGTAGGCATATGTTGGTGTGCCCAGGCAGCCTTGGAGTAGAATTCATCTTGGTTGATGTTCGCACCATAAATGGCCCCTGTACATTGTTCTTAGAACTTAGAAGTTGGCCTTGATGCTGTTGTCCTTTATAATTCACACTCCCCATTACATTTGGAATATCCAAAAGTTTCCATCATTCAAACTCTGTGTGTTTTAATCACTGACCAAGACTAGTTTAATCTTAACTAGTTTTTGGTGTGCAAATTTCTGATTTTTAAAGTTGAATTTGAGTTGATATCCTATGAGATTAGATCACGAATATTACAAGACATGTGGTCTGGTCATGGAAATTCCTCTTGGTTTTTATGACAAGGAGTATTGGCTTAGTGGCACAACTAACTGGCACTTGATGTGGTAAAATGTTCCCTTCATGTTGGGCATTTATGCCTTGGGTTTGTGTGTGGTGCTTCTTGGGATGATTCCATTAGGACACATGGCTTATGGGATCTTGGACACACTTGTTTTTATGATCTGTAAAGGTTATTGTGCGTGTAAGGGTTGTCATACTCATCTTCGCACACCTCATTTATGCTCACTTGGACCTATTTTTCTCATGTGTAAACCCTCCTCTTGGATCAATAATGCCAAATTGACGACGAAATTATCCTTTTGAGGAGGTCGTACTATCTAAAGGAGGATGTTGAGGGAAAAAACACAGCATTGGGATTAGTTGGGACATGGAATCCTCCTTCCATGCTCAACGTTTCATCAAGTTGTAGCAAGTCATCATTTTTGTCATTATTTTATGTATTGACTAGGTTAGTCCCCAAATTGTGGGTGACAAACCCTAAAAAAGTCATTTAAATTTATTTTAAGTTGTTTTAAGTCATTTTAGGTTGGCCAGCCTAAAAAGGAGGTTATGTTAGCCTAATTCACATATAAACAAGGCTAGCCTCCTCATTTGTAACACAAGATCATGGGATCAAATAAAATCATTTATATTCTTTCTCTACTTGTCTATCTTGGCTGAGTGATGCGCATCTCTCTTCTTGGCATCTTGGAGCTTCAATGTGGTATTTTGTTGGTGTTTTAAGGTTGATATTTAATCTTGCAAGGCTTGTCTAAGGAAAATAATTCTTGAGAGGGTTACTCTCTTCTTTTTTTCTCCTCTTTTGTGGTAAGAATACTAGTTTCTCTTGTCTTGCATTGTCAGAGACATCCAAGGTAAGAGGTAATTAGGGTTTTATGCATAATAACACTCTATTATGAGTGAGACATCCCTACCTAGAGGTTATTTATTGTTACAATTTTGGCACCTCTCTTTTCCCTAATTAGGTCAAGACCAACACAACCTAGGGTTTCTTGGTTTTTACCTAATTCATCAAAATTAGATTGCCAATTCTTGAGTGGAACGCTAACCACGATTCCTTGGTGGGATTGTAGGGAAGAGACTTAGGTATTTATTTCCTTTATCTTCACTCAAAATCCCTTTTATTAAATTTTTGTATTATGTATTCCAAAAAATACAAAATAATCAAATATTGTGAAAAATGCAAAAAAACAAATTTTTTATTATTTTCATGCCCTATGTTAGCACTCCAGACATTCCATGTTCAAAAGGGTGTTCAAAGTCTTGAAAATTTGAACAAAGAACATGGGAGAGGTCGATAAGGGGCCGATGAGATCTTCGAGAAGTGCTTGAGAGCACAAACACATGGTTAAAGAGTTGGAAGCAGGTACCTAAAACAACAAAAGGTGCTATCTATTAGGACATACGCTGAGGAATAGGCACCAGAAAGGAGAACCCAAGTGCCAAGATGGAAGGTGGAAAATAGTTCGGGAGCGGGAACCAAGCGCTTGAGTAGAATGGTGCTAATCTCGCCAATGAGTGGATTGGACCAAGATTGGTCAAATCTACGAATAAGAGGAATAACACATCGTGATGATGCACGAAAGATAAATCCCCCCCAATTGAACACACCGGGTACACTAAGAGGAGGGGGTGAATCAGTGTCCTTCACCTTGATTAATTTTTCTTTCAATCAAAACTACTTCAAACATTTTTATACATTAATAAACATTCATCATTAACTATATGTATATCAACATAAATAATGACTCATCAACAAGTACACAAGTTATACACAATATATATATGGAAACTCAATAAAACAATATTGATAAAACCAGTATTTTATATGAATATGAGGAGATACCAATATCCAAAATTTACGAGCACCAACTTAAAAGGAGAATCCAACCCCTTGGTTCTCCTGCTTCAACTAGAAAGAGGCTAAGACGGTAAGACCTCCTAAACATAAGCTCCATCTTGTGTCAACCACTACTGAATGGAGGGAGGCTCCAACCTCTCATAAGTCTCACCACCATCTGAGATGGAAGCTCCAACTTCCCTTGCTTTTCCACTGACTGGGAGGAGGCTTCAACATCCTTGGAAAAATATTCAACTTCCGTCAACTCCTTAGCTGATAATGGTAATGACAAACTTCAACTTTTCAATGAGTTAGGACTCCAAACCTATCAGCTTCAATCTCTTCTCATATCAACTCTTTTCTCAACCAGACTTCTAGGTATATCCCAAAGATGGATTTGTATCAAAAGTGCCAAACCAACTGTTGAAATGCCTTTCAACCAATACATACACTTTTTCAAGGTCAACTATCAAATTTTGTCATGCATAATTGAGTTTGCACAGTCTCATTAGGTCTATGCAATTTTTGGTCTTTTCGAATCCAAAAGGTAAAAAATTAAAGTCTAATGTGCAAAATCAAACTTAAAACCTAAGGATATAAATACTCAAACGACTAGTTATGCAAAATAAAATTTCTTGTTTTTTAATGCAAAGAACTCCTAAATCCTTTAAGCCACTTGCAAGTATTCTACCAACACTAACTTGTAAAATGAACCAAATTTTTATTATTTTTTTCAAATCAGAACAAAACTAAAACTCAAAATAACACACTACCAACGCAAATGCAAAAGCTTTCATATATCCTTATTAAACATGGAAAGTAGCCATAAACCCTAAGCTTCTTATCATGTAAGCATGCCAAAATTGGGAAAAGTATACACCCATAAATTTTATACCCAATCACAACAAAGGACCTACTAATAAAAATGGTTTGGTAACTCTAAGTGTGCACACAAATAGTGCAATCAAAGTCCTAAAACACATAAAAGACACTTGAGATTTCACTACAAAAGAGAGACCAAAAGCATAAAGAAGGAAAATAAACCAATATAAAGAGAAAATTCACTCAAATAGAAAAAAAAATAGGGTCAAATAGACTCAATAGGTTCCAAATCTAGTCAAATTGGAGCAAGTAGATTCAATTAGACTCAAATTAGGGTAAAAAAACCAAACTAGTTAACAAACCCCCAACTTGGGTCAACAAGCCCCAAATTCTTCCAAAAAATCACAAATTGATTCAAAAATATCCCAAACACCAAATTAAGATCAATCAAGAGATAAGACACCTGTTCCAAGGGGTCCTACACAGACCTAGGATCAACAGGGACTCCAAAAAAATGCAATCAAAACCCCCTAAAAAGCTCCAAAATCGAAAAACTCATGTACAAGAGGTACCCGCTAGTGTACAAGGGTACAAGTGCGAGGGAAATGTGGGTGGAAAGGATTACACTTGCGAATTTGTCATAGACCTGTGACTGTAAGTACCATAACTCGCGGGTATGCAGAAAAGTCCAAAAATTTGCAAAATCCAACTCAAAACTGAGAAAGGAAGGGTCTAACAAAGCTCAATGATTGGTCCTAACATGAATTTAAACTCAAACCTTCACATATAATGGAAAAATGGCCTTGTATACCCCAAATCAGATAGGCTTCTACCCAGTGGAGTCATTAGTTCTGTTGTTAGGGAAGGTGTTCCTATAGCTGGGGTGAGACTACCAATGTACTGGGGTAAAAGATAGACATACAAGGTTCTATAAGTACAATTATTAAGCAAGGAGATTAGGGTTTTGAAGACTGTGTACCTTATTTAGAAGGTTGATCCAATCTTCTCCTCTCGCTCTCCAATGCAACAACTTGCAAAAACATTCAACAAAACCTTCCTCAAACCAATTTGAATACAAATAAAAGATTGATATTTATGAGAGAATAAAATATCAAATTGTAATCAGATTTGAAACATACATGAACAAATCATATTTGGGAAAGGAATAATGTCTGATATTTATTAATGAATGAAGAAAGTACATCAAATTACCTTCCTTCAAGCATGCCACTTCATGAAACCAATATTCAAGGTCTCCTACTCCTCTTCTCCAAGGATCCCAACCTCTGATAAGATGTGCTAGGGTTTACAAGCAACTAGGGAACAAGTGAGGGGGATGTGAATCCAAATTCCTCTAGCATAACACTATAATGGGCTTGATCCTCCTTCATGGTCCCTCTCCCTCTCTTATATAGCAAATGAAGAAGATAGGGTCGAGGAGGAGGTAGTTACAACTGAAGAGGAGGTTCCAAAACCACCCAAACCAACCACTTTTTGTGATTATATATATATTTTTTGTATTTTTGAGGTACCCGTGAATTTGCAATGGAAAACTAGCATGTGACTTGCGACTTTACTATGTGCAACCTGCATGTTTTTGGCAAACCCGTGGGTGAAGAACCTTCCACCTGCATTTTTGTGGAAAAATGGTCAAAAACAACCTTTTCTGGGGGGTTTCTGGAGAAGTTTTGGTCTCCAAAATTGTTCCTAAGGTTCTTATCTATCAAATGGGACATTAATTAGGTAATGACATTCTTCTAAAGTCCCAAATATGACTATTCCATCCATAAATGTCCTTTTGCATGACTCAAGGTAATCTCATGAAGTGTTGTCATGTGACCAAAATATGTAAGTGTCGTCATGGACGAAGAAATGCCAATTTTGGCTATCACAACTATCAAAGCATACAATGGAGAATCTATGAAGGAGAAGTTCACAATGAACTTCCTCCAATATTTGGTTGATCCCAAGAAGCTCCTTATCTTGGTTACATTATTTGGCTTGGGACAATTCACAATGACCTCTAATTTAGAGGGATCAATATTAAGCTCACCACCCCCTACAATGTAACCTAGATACACTAAAGATGTCTTCCTAAACTCACATTTGGACATCTTTAAATACAATTTCTCCCTTATAAGTACATCCAAAACTTGTTTCACATGCTTGACATGTTCTTCCCAAGTAAAACTGAAAATCAAAATATCATCTAAGTAGACTATGATGAAATCATCAATAAAGGGCCTAAAAACAACATTAATCACCCTCATAAATGTTGCAAGTGCATTACAAATCCCAAAGGGCATTACCATCCATTCATACAATCCCTGTTTAGTTTTGAAAGTAGTCTTCCATATATCATTGTCATGGATTCGAATTTGATGATAGCCACTTCACAAGTCTAACTTAGTGAAATAAGTTGCATTTTTTAGTTGATCTAAAAGATCATCAATTCGAGGAAGAGGATACCTATTATTGATTGTGATTCTGTTTAGCCCTATAATAAACACACATACGCCATGTTCCATCCTTCTTTGGAACCAAAACAATTGGTGAACCACACAAAGAGGAACTTGGTTGAATGTTCCCTCTTTCAAGCAATTCTTGAACCTGCTTCTTTATCTATGCATTTTCAATTACTGAATACCTGTACATGCTGATATTGGGAAGTGGTGCATCCTTCTATAAGAGAATCTCATGTTGGATTTATATTTTTGGAGGTAATCCTTTAGGTTCTTGAAAAAATACATCATAATCATATACCACTTTAGTCAAATCATTTTTAAGTCTTGGATCACATCCTTTAAAAGATTCATTTTTACCAACATCCTTTGCTTTAACTATCATAAGAACAAAATTCTTACTAACATTTACTAGCCTCTTCATTTGACTTGTAGAAACCAAAGAAAGATTAGTTTTCATGCGGTGTGCACGAACAACATATTCAATACCATCTTTAGTGAGCTGATACATGTTATCTTCCCTGTAAAATATAGCCTTCCTATCATAATTATAAGGAATACCCAACAGAATACCACATATATCCAACGAAACCACATCTAGATCTACTTCATCAACAAATCTAGAAGTAATAGCAAACCTAAGTCTACACTGTTTTGTAACTTGCAGTTGTGCATTATCACATACCCATCCAAGAGGATAAGGTTTAGGGTGTAACTTAGTTTCCAAATGAAGTGTTTTAACCATCTCTTCTGAAATGAGATTGGATTGTGATCCACTATAAAAAATAGTATCTATTTTTGTATGCTTAGAGATTACCCTTATATGAAATAAATCACTTCTCTTTCTTTCATCAACAACAGGTTCATGATTTGAAATAGAAGTAGAAGGATTTTTACCTTGAATTCCCATAGCAACAATCTTAGTTTCATCCCTCGAGCCAGATCCCAAATCATGTTGGATGGTTGTAGCAGTGGTCTTTTTGTCCTCTTTATTCTGAAACTTCTCAGGCTTGAGATCCGGATGAAACTTCCAACATTTGGATCTGCATCATGACCCTTTTTTCTGGAAATGTGAGCATGTAGGTTTATCTCCTCATTTATTCACCGTAGTTGTATGCTTACCTTTCCATTTTCCTTTGAATTTGTTTCCATCAGGTTTAAAAGGTTTTTTTGAAAGGTTTTCATTTACATTATTCCCCTTGGTCTCCATATGAGTCACTTGAACACATACCTCATCAAGGTTAGTTGGATTAAACATAAGTATCATATGACATAAATAACTATGTAATCCACCTATGAACTTGAGAATAATTTCTTGAGTGTAGAGAGGTATACCAAGTATTAAAGCCTTTTTATTTATTTTATTTTATTTTATTTTATTTATTTCTGAATTCTTGTGTGTACTCCTGCACACTTTGACCCTTAACTTGCCTCAAATTCTGCCAATCCATCATGACTTTCTACATCTAGCCCACCGATAGAATTGCTTCTTTAATGCTGAAGTGAACTCATGCCAAGAGGAGATGATGTTTCCTTTTGAGTTCTTCTCTCCCACCATATGAGAGCGATTCCTCCAAGTTGGAGAGATTCCAACTGAATTTTTATGCTATATTCAGTGAAATTTTGAATCCTACAATAAACATCTATTTGACGAATCTAATTATCCAATTTATCAGCATTAAGTTCTCCATTATAAACAGGTAAGTCAAACTTAATATCAAGCTTTAATTGAGGCATATTAAAATCAACTTTTTGCTTTCCAGGTGAGGAATGTAAATAACCATTAAGAAAAGATGGTGAATATGGTGGAGTTTTAGGAGGTTCCTCACCACCTCCTTCGTTTTTACCTTTATCATGAGTTGAACCACCTTGTTCACCCTTCTTCCGATTTTGATAAAGTTCTTCCACCATAGTTTGCATCCTCATAAATTCCTTAAGGAATTATCCTTCAGATGGGATTGAAGAAGTTCCATCTTCTGCCTTTGGTGAAGACATTCTTCCTCTTCTTGAACTGATTTCTGGATCAAATTCTTCAAGCTCTCCTTCACCACGCTCAAGCCTTGGTCTTGTTAACATTCACAAACTACCAATGCAATGGTTAAGCTACTCTGATACCAAACTTGATCTGAAAACTTCATGATCTTTTTAACCATAAAAACTGCATGTTAAATCTCATAAAAGAATTATAAAAGGACAATTTTTAAGTGCTTAAATAAATCATATAAGCAAATAAACAAGTATGCAAACTAGAAAAATGTAAACAACTGATGATAACGAAGTTCACCCTTCCTGGGATACATCTCACATGCCATTTCCAATGAGAAGGTCGATCTTATTTAGTCTTCAAAGCTTACATACATGATTTCTGGGAAAAATTCTAACTTATGTCAGTCAAACACAGAAACAAACTGCACCACTGAGTTCCTCTTGAAATTCTGAGAATAATGAGTATAAACTCGACCTATTTTTCCTGAGACCTCCTCTGGCACACAAAACGAGAAAACCTCCTACCTGCGTTGTACAAAATCGTACGGATTCCACCTTGAAATCTTTTATTTTTTCGTGGACCAGAATGGGCATTTTATAAAGGATTTGGGTGCCAAAATCATGGGCCACACACCCCTTGTTTGGGCCCAAAATCTGCAACAACCTTTTAAACATATCCCTCCCATATGCTCCAATGCACTAGGTCGTATCGCATTTGTAAGGTGTGGCATTGGGAGAGTAGAGGTCCCGAGGTCAAACCTGCGGTCCTCGCTTCCTCGTTTTTTATGTGGTTATAATGTATTGCTTGTTTGTTGGTTCTTTGATGGTGTTGACGTGGTAGCACATGTTGTTGTGTTGGTGTTTGGTTTCAATGTGTTGTGGCTTGTTAACCCTTGGTTCCGCCGGTTCTTATTGGCATATTATTTCATGTTTCAAGCCTCGGTGTTGGCTATACCTTACAATGGGGTCAAGGGCTAAGCCCTCGGCCCCGCCCCGTTTTACAACCAAAAACACCGTCAACTTTAAATAGAAGTTAACTCCCATATGATTAAGAAATAATCATAGGCATGTTGGCTAGGCATATTTAGTGTAGACTTTGGCGGAGGTAGAGGTTGTGGGTTCGATCCCGATGACCGCCACATTTTTTTGGTAAATAAACTTGCAACATGGCCAATCAGATCACCACGTGGTGTCCTCCGATTGGTCCTCCTGGATGGCATCGGTCAAATCAAGCTGCCATGTGGTCTGTTGCATGGATCCCATGTCATCTACATGATGACTGTACATGCCATGTCGAACCCTGTGGGTGTGCCACGTGGCCCCCTTTTTTTTCCATTTTTCTGTGTCATTTTTACTTGTTTGCCATATTTCAAAACTAATAATTTTCATGGACGGAGGCCATTTCTCATGAAACGAACGTCACCGAAAATATCTCGACGATCTCTACACATTTGTAAGATTATGTTCACATTTTGAAGACTTTAATTTTGATCGATCTTGGAGATCCTCTTGGATCATTGATCATGTTGTCCTATGGATGGGGGTTAAATGATTTGGTGTCTCAAATATCAAATGATGATGTTTTCCCAAAACCATCTACAAGTCAGGATGGACTTCAAGTGTTTTGTTATCTAGAGCTTGGATGGCATGGAAGTGAGAAATAATTTCAGAGTGGCCTTTCTTCAATAATTTTTCCATCCAATGAGAACTTATGACTTTAGGGGATCCTTCCTAGATGCCTTTGAGGGTGTGAGTACAAGATTCCTAGTAAATCCAAAGTCTAATTCCTTGGAGTCCATGGTAAATGGCCCCAATGTGCATAGCAATTTTTTCCATAAAATTATATCACATCCACCCATACCTTTGGACAACATATGATTTTTGGGATGATGGTCACTCGACTAGAGTCTCACATTTTCACAACGCATCCCCGCATTTCATCATTGTTAGGATATTTAGACACTTAGGAGTTAGTTAAGATCAACTTGTGTAATATATCCGTTAGGGATAGTGTGTTTCTTTAGTATGCATTAGTATGCATTTGTAAATACTTAATCCGATGGTCACGATATGTTTCCGACATAGAGTGATCCGACGGCTCAACTTCTCTTAGATCAAACCTAACCTTGATCTATGGCTTAACACCCGATTGGTCCATGATCTCTATTTAAAGAGCATGGAGGGTCATTGTTTAGTTGATCGATTATGAGAAGCTCATTTGTAACTTTCTTTCTTTGCATAATAAATTGTCCCGTAGAAGCTATTTGGCCGGGGCCGTGGAGTGTTTCCCTCAAGAGGGTTTAAACCACGTCAAAACATCGGTGTGTTGATCTGTGATCTGTTTGTGTGAAGTGGTTGCTCTTGGTGTTTGGTCCTTTGGTAGTACCCTCTGTACCCGAACATGGTATCAGAGCTTTTATGAAGTGCCGCTTCCGGTTATGATCTAGATCTTGAACTGCTGTTGCCGAAACTCGAAAGGGTTTCTAGTTCTGGTATTTCTGTGCATTTCTGGGCTGTGGGAGGTGTTCCATTGCGTTTGGAGCGTCGTTTCCATTGGGAAATAGTTTTCATTTGATCGAAAACGGTTCCCGGTTGCTCCAGAAACGCGTATTTCATCAGATCTGAAGGTATAATGTTACAGTGACGCATTTTTTTTATTTCGTTTTTTGAAAAGAAAAAATATCATATTTTATCTTTTTTTTACTGTTAGATTTTTTTTGGTTCGGATTGTTGCTTTCCCGTATGCGTATGCTCTTTGCCGTGCACCTTGAGCGATCTTGGGAAATCAGAAACAGAAAGGGAAAGGTTTTTTCTCGGCTGCGTATGCTCTTTGCCGTGCACCTTGCGCGATCTCGGCAAATCAGAAACAGAGAGAAAACGTAGACTTTCCGAACAAGGTAACAAGATCTAACTCCACAAGTGTGGAAAAGTTTTTTTTGTTTCGTTTTGTGGTCTGTTTTGCAGGAAAAAGGGCAAGCACACAAACCGAGCAAGAAGAGTAAAAAAAAAAAAAAAAAAAAAGCCCCCTTCCTCATTCCCATATTTTACATACCTTTTAATCTAGCTCACTTGGTTCAAAGTTGCTTTATTCCTTAATAGGTCTTGAGTTCAAGTCTTAGGAAGTTACTTTTAAAAGGAAAAGTGCATGCAATTTCTATTT
Organism: Larix kaempferi; assembly: GCA_027924585.1. NCBI lineage: Eukaryota > Viridiplantae > Streptophyta > Pinopsida > Pinales > Pinaceae > Larix > Larix kaempferi. The sequence goes on along the minus strand of BSBM01000243.1, from coordinate 1,691,819 downwards.
TGAAGTTACTTTATTGTAAAAGTGCATCTCACTTAAATAATAAAAAATAAAAATACAAGTGAGTCACTTAAGTTTTTTTATTGTTGCACTATTTAAAAGTAATAACATTGTAAAAGTGAAATCACTTATTTTACAAAAGTGGTTCACTTAAAGCAACTTTCTTGTAAAAGTGATTGTCAAAAGGTTCATCTTGGGAAGAGGGGGGTTCTTTTTTTTGCTGGACATTCTCTAGCTGCCACATCACTATTGGGGACATCTTCAACAGTTTCTTTGTTCAAGCATAACTTCATCATTCAGAGTCAGTTTTCAGTGCCTTTTTTTTTTGAAACCGCCTATTTTTTCGAGCTCTTCACATCCAGACTATTGGTTTCTGCTTTTACAGCCATTAATTTACAAATATGGCTGCCCATTGTGATATTCTACTTAACAGTTGCAACTATTTCTCATGGAAATCTCGTATGGAGGATGTTCTACGAAGTAGGGGACTTTTCAGAATTACCACAGGGAAAGAAAAAGAACCCACTGATGATGATAAGAAAATAAAATGGGCAAATAGATGTGATGAAGCTCGTGGATTGATTGGGATGTCAATCTCTACTGATTTGCGATTCCACATATCTGGAATTGATGAACCTAATACTGCTTGGGACAAGTTGGAAACTGTGTTTGGTAAACACAATGAAATTCGAGGTCACCAACTCGAAAATGAGTTGATTTATTTAAATCCAAGTGACTTTTCATGCATTCAAGATTATTTATCTAAGTACAAAACTCTTAAACTCTTATGTGCAGAATGTAAGATTGAGAGGGAAGACAAACAATGCATTTATCATATTATTTCCAAACTTGGACCTGCATATTCTGTTTTTGTATCTACATTTTACTCCATGAAAGCATCACTGAATGCAGCTAGCTATCAAGAGCCTAGTCTTGAATCCTTTTGTGATTCCTTGATTAGGGAACAAGATAAACTCATTCATCTTGGAATAATCAACAATGCAGATACATCTGGGAAAGCCTTATTGTCCCAACAGAAAGAAAAGTCCAAGCCTCCCAAGAAACAAAATTTTCGCAATAATAAGTCAAACAAGGGTCCAAAACCCTCTCAGTCAACTCCTTCTTTAAAAAATGACAAAGGATTCAAGCCAAAAGGCAAGAAGACTGAGCGTCATTGCAACTATTGCGGGAAAGATAATCATGATGAATCTAAGTGTTTCAAGAAGATGGTAGCCTTGGAAGCAGCAATGAAGAAACACCACATCAGCCTAGATTCGCCTTTAGAATCTACCTCTCATGGACATGCACTTTGTGCTTCTGGTTATTCTTATAATGCATCTTCTTCTTCTACTTCAAATGAATGGCTCATTGATTCTGGAGCATCTTATCATATGGCTAAGGATCAAGCCATCTTTTCTACTATGCATGAATGTAACACCAAACAAATATTTGTTGGTGATGATAGATCTCTAAGTGTTGTAGGAGCTAGAATAGTTCCAGTAGATAATGGTCATTTTAGTGATGTACTATGTGTTCCAAGAATTTCCTGCATTTTGTTATCAGTCTATCAGATCACTCATTCTGGTGAAGGTAAAACTGTGACCTTTACACCTCACCAAGTTGTAATCAAGGATTTTAAATATCCTCAACAGGTTCTAGCTACCAGAATTGTTGATGATATTACCAGGTTGTACAAGTTTAACAACTTTGGGTCATCACCTTTCCCTTCAGTTTTTGTTGCTCATAGTGATAACTTGAGCAAACTTTGGCATGAGCGATTTGGTCACTTAAATTATCGCTCATTGCAACAACTATGTAAAGAAAATATGGTGACAGGTCTTCCGATGGTATCTTGCAGAGATGGTGTTTGCTCCGGTTGTGTACTCGGAAAACATCATCGGGACAGTTTTGACAAACGTGCCTCTTGGCACACCTCGGTTCCCTTGGAGCTTGTGCATAGTGACTTGTGTGGTCCTCTTCCATCTGCTTCCTTTTCTGGTTTCAAATATTTTTTAACTTTCATTGATGATTACACCAGACGCACTTGGGTTTATTTCCTAAAACTTAAGAGCAAAGTATTTAACATGTTCTTGGCCTACAAGGCCTTTGTTGAAAAACAATCTGGTCATCAAATTATTAAGTTAAGATCTGACAATGGAGGAGAATATGTTAACAAACAGTTCACTACTTTCTGCACTGAACAAGGCATCCAACAACAGCACACTGTTCCATATACACCACAACAAAATGGTGTAACTGAGCGGAAGAACCACACTTTAAAAGAAATGGCTAATTGTATGATCCAATCTAAGGGACTAAGTCTTCAATTTTGGGCTGAAGCCATAAATTGTGCAAATTACATAGTTAATCGCACCCCCACAAAAGCATTACAAGGTATAACACCGGAAGAAGCATGGAGTAAAATTAAACCTGATGTAAGTCACTTTCGTGTGTTTGGTAGTGAAGCATGGGCTCACATTCCGGATAAAAAACGGAAAGCATTGCAGCCTAAAAGTGAAAAGTGCATATTTGTTGGATATTCTGAAGATGTAAAAGGTTATAGATTTCTTCAACCACATTCTCATGCTATAATCATTAGAAGAGATGTTAAATTTGATGAAAATCTCTTAGCCTGCGAGCCTAACTCAGCGATTGTGCCATCTGTGGCCTGCGAGCCTGATTTGGCGTTTGTGCCTTCTTCTTCTTCTTCCAACTTCCTTGACAGGTTTCCAACTCCAGTTTCTGATGAAGACAGTGAGGATGAAAATCCACCTCCGCCTGCTCATGTTCCTTCAGTTGCACCAGCACAAGTGCTTCCTCGATGGGTCCGTTCAACATGTGAAGCAGCTGGTGATCTTGCCGGTGATCCTAGAGATCAACGTCGAACACGTTCTCAGTTTCAGCGCGCCTCTTCTCTTTTGGCTCAAGTTTCCGAGAATCATGATCCAGAAACTTTTACAGAAGCTTCAGGGAATCCAGATTGGGATGCAGCCATGGATAAAGAATACCGTTCCTTAATGGCGAACGATACTTGGGATCTTGTACCTCTTCCAAAAGGAAGAAAACTTGTCAGATGTAAATGGGTCTACAGAACTAAGTATGCATCAGATGGAAGTGTTGAAAGACTTAAGGCAAGGTTAGTTGCCAAAGGTTTTTCCCAAGTTGAAGGGATTGACTACAATGAAACCTTTGCTCCTGTCGCAAAAATGAACTCCATTCGCCTTGTTCTTTCCCTTGTAGCCTTACACAACTGGGAAGTCCATCAAATGGATGTCAAGTCTGCCTTCTTACATGGTGATTTACAGGAGGAAATTTACATGGAACAACCTCCTGGCTATGTTCAGAATAACTCTAGCCTTGTCTGCCACCTTAAGAAATCCTTATATGGCCTTAAGCAAGCTCCTAGAGCTTGGTATGCCAAAATGGATAACTTTCTCCTTGACACTGATTTTTCTAGATGCCATTCTGACCCCAATGTCTATACCAAGAAAGTAGGAAACCATCTCATCATACTTGTTCTATATGTTGATGACCTTATTCTTACTAGTAGTGACCCTAAGCTTATAACCCATGTGAAATCCATTCTTAAACAAAATTTTGAAATGTCAGACTTAGGACATTTGCATTATTTTCTTGGTCTCCAAGTCCTGCAAACCAAAGAAGGAATCTTTCTTTCTCAGTCTAAGTATGCTTGTGATCTTCTTCGTCGCTTTCACATGGAAGATTGTACACCAGCCCCTTCTCCCTTCCAGTCTGGAGTCAAACTTTCTGCCACTTGTACTTCACCTGAAGTCGATGCCACCTTGTATCGTCAGCTTGTTGGTAGTCTCTTATACTTGACTCATTCCCGTCCTGACCTTTCCTTTGCCGTTGGTCGAGTTGCTCGTTATATGCAGACATCTCATGAAAGTCACTGGAAAGCAGCCAAAAGAATACTTCGATATATTCGAGGTACAGTTCAGTTTGGGATTCATTACAGTACAGGGGGGAAACCTTTGTTGGTTGGTTTCACTGATTCAGATTGGGCCGGCGATCCTGATGATCAAAAGTATACTGCAGGTTATGTTTTCAGTCTGGGATCTGGACCTATTACTTGGGCTTGTAAGAAACAACAAGCTCTTGCTCTTTCTTCAGCAGAGGAAGAATATCGAGCAGCAGTTAATGCCAGTCAGGAAGCTTTATGGCTTCGATAGATCCTTACAGAGTTTGGATTCGAGCAGCAGCAGCCTACTCCACTTTGGTGCGACAATCAAAGTGCCATCAAGCTTGTCAAAGATCCAGTTCTACATCAACGCAGCAAACACATTGAGCTACATATGCACTTCATCATAAATCTTGTTCATGATCGGGTTCTTGAAGTGCTCTTTTTCCCTATAGATGATCAAGTTGCAGACATCTTCACCAAGTCTCTTACACAAGCGAAGTTTTCTAAACTTCGATCTATGTTAGGAGTTCAGGAACTTGTCATTAAGGGGGGATAGGCTCTAATGCCTCCTTCTTTCTCTTAATAGTGTCACTTTTGTAAATCCTTCAATCCTATCCCAAGTTGTTCTTAAGGGGGGATGTTAAGATATTTAGACACTTAGGAGTTAGTTAAGATCAACTTGTGTAATATATCCGTTAGGGATAGTGTGTTTCTTTAGTATGCATTAGTATGCATTTGTAAATACTTAATCCGACGGTCACGATATGTTTCCGACATAGAGTGATCCGACGGCTCAACTTCTCTTAGATCAAACCTAACCTTGATCCGTGGCTTAACACCCGATTGGTCCATGATCTCTATTTAAAGCGCATGGAGGGTCATTGTTTAGTTGATCGATTATGAGAAGCTCATTTGTAACTTTCTTTCTTTGCATAATAAATTGTCCCGTAGAAGCTATTTGGCCGGGGCCGTGGAGTGTTTCCCTCAAGAGGGTTTAAACCATGTCAAAACATCGGTGTGTTGATCTGTGATCTGTTTGTGTGAAGTGGTTGCTCTTGGTGTTCGGTCCTTTGGTAGTACCCTGTGTACCCAAACAATCATCTCACCATTGGATATCATAATTTGAATATTGGGCACTAGGTGGATATAACAATGGAATTCTTTAGGGTGGGCACACGAATATGCTCCCCAAAGTTTTGTAATGGGAGCGTAGGAGTGGGAAAAAAATAGTGTGCATGCGCTCTTAATACCATGTGTGTGTAGTGGTTTGGTAAAATCCCGAACCACCAGGTACACATCCATGTAGGTCTTAATAGTGCGCACGCGCAATTAACATGCACACACTATTAGTGTGCACACTAATAGTGCACACACGCTTCTCTGTGCATTAAAAATTGGGCCAAGGCCCATTTCTTACCCACCTTTCCTGATTTCAGTGGCTCTGTGTTGTCAAAGAATGCCTCAAGACCACGCGCACACCAATCCCTCCATCAACGTCCTCCAATAATCATCTAGGTAAATTTTCATGCTCCAATTACAATTTTTTTTTGTATTTTCAATGATTTTAACAAATTATTTCAATGATTTTAAAAAAAATTACATTATAAAAAATCCAAAAAGCTCAAACAATATTGTAAAAAATTTAATTTTTTTAATTGTAGTTAATCTCTACCTCATCACAATGGCAGACAACCAAGATCCAAACCCCCAAACAAACAACCCATTCATAGAAAACCCCGAAGCAAATGTTCACCCCGAGGAGAACCCAAGCATAGAATCCCAAATAAACCAAAATTTACAACAATTAAGAAGCTTGGTTCAAGAACTCAGAACAACTAGGGAGCCATTGAGACTTTCCCTAGCCACATTCGTCGATAGCATCATTGCCTCAGTTGATAATGCTCATGGTCAATTGATGAGAATAAATGAGTATAGGGCTCAGATGAGAGCATATTATTCCACTGGTCTCAATAGAGACCAAACCAAAGATTTGAACATCTCAAAACAAACTCTAGTTAGTTTTTTCATTGACCCCAGGACCAACCTACACCTTGATCCACGCAAAAGGTACCTTTGCATGGATTGGTGTACTTATGAGCCATAGAGACAAAACTGGATGAGTTAATGGTTTATGGTGTTTGAAAAACCTCCTTGCAACAATAGGGAGGTCCCATTCTATTTCCTTCGAAAACTACATGCAGAGTTTGTGTTGGGCCTACATGTAAACTACTTCGACATTAATGAGTTTCATGGGGTTGGCCTTGGATCTTCCCAGGATTGACCCACCACCAGGCATAACCCATTGAGAGGGCCAACTACACCTAGGCGTACTCCTAACCCCCATCCATAGATGCCTTAGTTACTAGAATTCCTAGGTGATAATGCCACTACCATATCACAACTTACTCATACTATATTACAACACAACACATTTGTGGCATCATCTAGGAATGATGGATCAGAGCAGGATGGAGAGCCATTAGGTGTAGGTCCTTTAGGCCCCATTGGTCATGGACCATCCAACACAACCATTGGGCCAAAGGATCCTCTTGACACATGTGGATTACTCCATTGTTGCACTCACTGTGGCCATACCTGCCATGGTCCTATGGATGATCCAACATGAGATACCTTTATGTCTGAGGTTAGTACATTATTTGTAAATGGTTGATTGAATATTTAAATGTAGATTTTACAATTGTTATATTATCATTGATTAGTGTTTTAAAAGTGGAATTAATGTTTTTGGCATGTGTAGTTATTTCGAGATGAAACAACTGAATTAAGGTAGGAGGACATTACTACTCCCAACCTTGATTCCACCATGGTGAGAGTAGAAAGTATTTTAGCACCTCACATACATGTATATGAAATACTGTATGGTTGTAGGATTTAAAAATTGAGTTAGTTACAATTTTCATATTTTATACGAGAAATCAATATTAATGTTTTCATGTTTCCATAGGTGCATGTAGAGGAGATCGAGAACAGGTCTCCACCCGTTCGGAGAAGATCACTTTCTATGTAGGTAACTTGTTTGAAATTAATTATATATCTAATGTATCATGTGAAATTAATTGTGTTTCTATGGTTAATTTACATGTTTTTTATTCTAATGAAATGTATTTCATATGTTTATGCAGGTTCCATCGTCGACCATCCAATCACCATACGCACACATTCCTGCATATATTCCACATAGTTCTGTGTTTCCATAGTTCATGTCGAGTCAAGTGATTGGGCAGTTTGATCCTGTGATCGACATTCTCGTATCCCCCCGTAGGCCACCCCCGCCGATTATACAACTACCGGGGGTATATTGCCACACACACCCATCCACTCATGTGTTTACCCCTCATGTGCAGCATTTGGATCCATCTGTCCCATCGACACAGGATTCATCCACATCAGATCCATCCATTTCACATACATATGATCCCTCCCATTTACCTACATCATCCCCCATCTCCCTACCTACATCATCCCCCGCCCCCCTACCTACATTAGGCCTCGTCCCCTACCGAAATCATCACCTGCCCCCCTACCTACATCAGGCTCCCCCCCCCTACCTACATCAGACTCCTCCCCCCTACCTACATCATCCCCCTCCACCACCATCACGTCAAAGCAAGTTGTGTAGCCTAGTGCTCCACTTCCTAGCTCGAAAGGGCAATCACCTACGATATTCATGGTGATATTTATAAGTTATTTAAAATATTATAAAGCATGAATAGATTTCATAAAACAAGTCATTTTTGTATTATGTATTAATTATTTTTCTAATTATTGAAGGGAGGCATTGTCAAGAGATTGATATCGAGGAGACAAACACCCCCATCATGACATGTTGTCTCGCCTCAGGTGAGTACTCAAGATTTGAATGCTTTTTGTATTTTTTCAAGTGTACTAATTTATAGAATTGTGGGAATATTAACATGTTGTTTCCATTTCAGACCACACCTAGACGTAGGGGGGCCCAATATTACTGTAACTCAAAGATGAGGAAGATTGATTTTGGAGAGGAGCGTTGGGGTTCCGATGGTGGCGAGGGTGATTCAGACACCCTCAATGTACATTAGCCACAATGTGGAATTTTTGGTAGGAGATGGTTACTTGTGTATAGTCCATGAGCTGCCCTTATCCCATTTTTGGGCATGAGCATCCACTTATGGGAACGATGCTCCATTTTGTATAAAAATGTAAATTTGAACAAATTTCCAACTTTCATTTGGTGTATATGAAAAAGTGTTTATGTATTCTTACTTACATGGGTGCATTTGATGTTATATGTCATGAATTTTACTTGGTTAATGGTGAATGAAATTTTATATGTATTGAAAAATGTGTTTGTTGGACCTTAATGGGTGATTAGGTTTACCAAAATGGAGATAAGAAACTTATTGATGATGTGTACCTAGTTCTAGGTATGAAATGAACCAAGAACATAATTTTCCAACTCGGGATGACGAGTGAAATTCAAAACTCAATGAATGCATATAAACCTAAGGTTGTTGATCAAACATGGCTTTGGTACTTGAGGTGTGGAAAATTTCACTTTGGAGTTTTAAGGCTAAGAAAGAAAATGGTTATGAGATAAAAGGACATGAAAAGAAGGTCTATAAACTAATGAATGTCTTATATGGGTTGAAACAAATTCCTAGAGCTCGATATATCAAGATAGACACTATTCGAATAACAATGGGTTTAATAGAAGCAAAAGTGACCTCAATTTACACACTAAAACATATAAGCTAGGTAAAATTCTTATGCCAATGATATAATGTTTACAAGTAATTTGATGTTGGACAAATTTAGAATAGTGATGAAAAATGGATTTGAAATGACAGAGTGTGATGAAGTACTTCCTTCGTAGTGAAGTTGAAAAATGAAAAAAATGAAATTTTTATAAGAGAATCAAAGTATGATAAAGATGTGTTAAGGAGATTTAGAATGTTGAATTGCAAGCCAATGTCAAGACCTGTAGCAGTAGGTACTAAACTAAGAAAAGATGATGATGTATGTTTTGTACATCCAACACAATTCAAGAAATTAGTTGGAGGTTTGATGTACCTAGTAATAACAATTAGGCTATATATGTTTGTTGTGAGTTTAATATCAAGGTTTATGGAGTTTATGGAGTCTCCGAGAAGTACTCATTGGCAAGTTGGTAAAACAATTTTAAGATACATTGCAAGTACATCATATCATTGAATTTTGTATTCCATAATTGAATGGTTTCACAAATAGTGATTTTACATGCAGCGTTGACGACATGAAAAGAACATGAGGTAATATGCTTTTAATTTTGGTATGGGTACTTTGTCACGGGAACCAAAGAAGCATCACATAGTTACAATTTGGTCACCTAAAGCAGGATATGTGGGTGCAACATTAACAGCTTGTCAATTAGTTTAGATGAAAGCAATTTTGTTCAACTTATTGCATGGGCAAGAAAATCCTACATTGGTATTTTGTGATAATAATTCAGTATTGCTCTTTCAAAGAACCATGTATTTCACATGAAGAGCAAACATATCCAACACTCAATATCATTTCATGAGAAAATTAGTTTTAATAATGGTGAAATCTATTTAAAATTATGTAAATTGTAAATAAAAAAATCAATTAATTGACATATTCAGAATTCATAGGCAAGAGATATTATTGAACTCCATACACAAAATTCAAGAGTGAACTTTAGAAGTGAGAGACAGTGCAATTATTGCACAAGGGGGTGAACATTGGAATGAATTGATTGTGAACTCATGGCCAATGTTCACACATCAAACATGCCCAAACACACTTGCAACAGCTCACAGAACTCAATTCTGCTGCCTGGACAAAATCTTACGCCCCCTAGACCAATTCAACATGTGTCCCTGAAAGTCTCCAAGAGGCGAGTTGAACGTGGCCATAGAATGGTGAACATGGATTGGATTGATGAAATGAAGACACCGTTGGAATTAGTATGCTAGGATAATGCTAGGGTTGCCTCTCTCCCCTGGGTCCATGGCCTAGATCCCCTCCATTTCGGTCATTTTGGAATCTAGGGTTTCTCTTAGTGAGAGACAATGTAATTCTTGCACAAGGGGGTCAACTTTGGAAATGAATCGATCGTGATCGCATGGAAAACATTCACACGTAAAAAATTCCCAAAGACACTTGCAACATCTCACGGAACTCAATTCCACTGCCTGGATCAAATCCTATGCCCACGGGACCAATTCAACATGTGTCCCTTAAAGCCTTTAGGATCCGAGTTTCAAGTGGCCATAGAACAGTGACCGTGGCTCAAATCGACGAATCATCGACACCGTTGGAATCATAATGTGGGAATAATACTAGGGGTTCCTCTCTCCCCTGGGTCTACAGCCAAGAGCCGCTCCATTTCAATGATTTTGGAATCTAGGGTTTCTCTTAGGGAGAGATAGTGCAATTATTGCACAAGGGGGGAAACTTTGGAAATTAATAGATCGTCAAACCGTGGCCAATGTTCACACATCAAACATTCCCAAACACACTTGTAGCATCTCACGGAACTCAATTTTGTTTCGTGGATCAAATCCTATAGCCTCATGACCAATTCAACATGTGTCCCTGAAAGCCTCTAGGAGGCGAGTTTCAAGTGGCCATATAAAGGTGACCATGGCTCGAAACGATGAACTGTCGACACCGTTGGAATCAAGACACTAGAATAAATATAGGGGTGCCTCTCTCCCCTAGGTTCATGGCCCAGAGCCCCTACATTTCGAAGATTTTGGAATCTAGGGTTTCTCGTAGTGAGAGAAAATGCAAATCTTGCACAAGAGGGTGAATTTTGGAAATGAATCGATCATGAACCCATGGGCAATGTTCACACATCAAACATGCCCAAACACACTTAGGGCACATGCTATTAAATATAGGACATAGTATTTTCTTAGGGGTTGAAAACCATACCCATGTAACATCACATAAGTACACCACTAGAGAACTTAACTTCTAGCATCCAATTCTACACGTCCATCCTGGTATTTCAATCCTCAAACCCTACGTTTTATACTGTAGCATAAAACAAGAGAAATCTCTCCAATATCATCTAAGATGTATCTCTTACGCTTATATTCTCCACTGGTTATATCTTTGTGATCCCTAACATCTAAATCCTAGGGTTTCCTAAGGCATCCTATAATATCAAGGATAGGTAGGAAGTCCTAATTGGCTTCAAAAAGAATCTCTTGTCATTCGAGCTCTCACTACTAGAATTATTGTCTTTCTTAGGGTTTGAAAACCCTATCCATGTTACATCACACAAGTATGTAATGTCCCCATTCAAATAAATAACAAGAAGGGAAAATTCCACCAATCTACTAGTTTCCTAGGTTGGGGTGGAAACATTAGATTTGGAATAAGGGAAATAGTAAACCCCAAATGGACTTTATCTTGACATAAATATATTAAATGGGGATAAATAAATATTTATGATGAGAAAATAAGATGGCACTTGGTCATGGAGACACATTAGTGGTGTGGGACCCACACAAAGCTAGATTCCCCATGCCACATGTCATTCCACTCTCACCCATTCGAATCCAAGGTGGAGTTGGAAGGGAATAATACTTGGAATGACTCAATTAGGTCGAAATGTAGAGGAAGAGTAACTCCCATGGAAGAGGAAGAGGCATTTTGGAGCTTGTGGGACACTTGGGCTAGATTCCTTAGCTTCTATAACACCTATGATGAAGATTCCTATGACACTTATGACAAAACCAGACTTGATGGATGACATCTGACATACATGACATGTCAGGGCTAAAAATATCCTCCAAGAAGGTGCACAATGGAGTTAGGGCAGCCAAAGATACACCTATTCGAATTGAGTGAAGGAGAAGGCTAGAATTGGAGGGACAAGTGGCATACTTTGGAATCTCTTCCCAATTTGAGTTGGCATGAAGCTCATGGATGGAATTCGAGTCAAGGAAGCCTTAGGGAGTTTATAAAAGTCAGGAACAAAGAAAGAGAGGAGCTTTTGATCATTTTACATTTTGCATTTGGAGAGGAGAGATAGTAGAGTGTTATTCTACTTGAATTAGCACCAATTTCTAGGGTGAAAGATTCCCATCCTAATTGGAAATTGGAGAGGCCATTCAGAACTTTCATTTGGTGCTACAATGGATTCATTTGTTTTAGGTTGAAGCTATAGGGTAGCTCATGATCACATCTCCTTCAGCTTGCTTCTACAACCATTCTTCCATTTCTTGTCATATTCTTGCTCCTTGAGGAGAGCCGCAATTGGTGAGGTGATGATCTATTTGGGATAGTTATTGAGGCCCCATATATTTGTAATATGATATATATATACTCTATATTTACTGCTTAGAATACTTTCAGATCGAAACTCCAAGATAATTCATGTATAAATGCTAAACTATGAATAAATGGTGTCATTTCCCCAATACCTTGTTATTTTTACTTGAAGTGGTATCAAATTTGAATGGTTCAGTAAAAATCTAATATATTATTGTTGTATGGAGATCCATTAATATGATGAAGAAGTTTCATATTCATTAGAGAAGCATTGGGAGCAATATTCTTAAGTTTCATAACCATTTGTGAAGATTTATTATCATTCCCCCATATGTTAAAGCTAGTATACAAACACTTGATTTATGGAAGTTGCAGAAACCTATAGAAACTAATTGATGCTGGAATGGGAATCCCATTGAAGTCCTTTATCGGTACCATGTCTTTGTTCTAAAATTTGGGGAGGTCTTACAGTGTCTGGGAATCCATCTTTGTCCCCTACCCATGGGGCTTTTGAACCTCGATTTTGACTAATAAAGTTCCCTATTTTTACCTGATTATAAATTAATGTTGCATAAGTGTTTTAAGAGTGTCCAAGAATCCATCAACCTCATTTACATGTCTTAATACCTTCCAAACTCATTCAAGCCCAATTCAGAACCATTTGGAGCCATTTGGAAGCAGTTGAGTCAATACTAGTCTAAGGGTCAAATTGGCCCAAAAGTGCAATTTTTCCAATTTTACCAAATTTCTTAAAAAGGGACACTACAAAGTACATGGAAGGACAACTGTTTTTCTAGCATCCAAAATCATGTTAGGTTTTAGCTCCACTCTCCATGTCTCCTACTAGACCAATGACCGAGTAGTGTTAGAACAAGATGCCCTACTTTGAACCTAATTTGTCAATTTATCAAAATTACTTGGAATTTCCCTTTGTGAGGCATTTTACTTTGGGTTCCCAAATATCTCACATAATTTTATGCTTGAGCAAGTTTAGCAACAATATGAATTAAAGTATTTTTTATTTAAGTTTGACGAATATAACAATGGTGGTGTTGGTTATTTTAGCCACTTGACTGTTATTTAATTTCTATGGGGATGAATCAGGTTCTGCATAGTTCCCTTTATTTAGATTAAAAAAAATCCCCTTCATTGGCCCTTTCGGCATCAAACTGTGAGCAGGTTGAAGTCTCACCCGAAGCGAAGATGGGTGGTTACAGAATCAGGTTTCTGTAACCTGGTGACACATGGTTATGTTATGCGAGCTTGATATGCACAACTTACTCAACATATACTTCACATATCATTATCAACACGTATCTACGCACTTCGTAGATCTCAACAACCTATAGACTTCTCTGAATCGTTGTTACTTTACTCTATAACTACGCATTTGCCATACTTAACACAACTTCGCAATGTTCATACAAGCATGTTCCACTACTTATCACATCATTCTCATTCACATTCATATGAAAACACATATATAAGAATAACATCCATGAACATACAGTATAACAGAGATTCACACATAACACAAGTATTTACGTGGTTCACCCCATATATGGGAGCTACATCCACAAGAACTGTTCTTGTACTTCTTGGAAGGGGTTAACATTTCCAGTCTGCAAACTCAGTTGTAGACTTCTCTACAATAGATCTCTGTGCACACAGCTGCAGAGTCTTCTTCCTCTCTTAGATATCTCTTAACATAGATCTTACATAATCTAATCTAACAACCAACCCTTCCTTATACAAAATTTCCCTTTATATAGATTGTTCCCGAAGGTCACATCTTTACAATAACTATGGGCTAACCCCCATAGTACCCTTAAACCCAAAAATGGCATGGTTCTCATGTTGACCACGCTTTATCTTTACTTCGTTGGAGCTCTGTTGTCCTTTTGCGCCGCTTCCTATGGATCTGACGCTTCTCTGACTGTCATAGTTCTGACCGCGCGGCTCTGACACTACATTGGCACATCCTTTGCACCATTCTGCTTATTTACTCTTTGCTTTTGTAGCTGGCAGTCCGCTGCTTCATTCATAATTGCTCCAACTACCTCGATGGTCCTTATTACTTCACCTTTACTAAGGGGAAAGATCCTTTTTTACCACTTCGCATCGCTCCATACCCTCCTCTTGGGAATTAAGGAGTTGCTTCTCCCAAAATTGATCGATGTTAGGTCTCTCCTAACTTGTACTTTCACCATAAAAAATTCTTCCACTTGGGATGCACCCAACAAGCCCATAACACTTACTCGTGGCTCGCCCCTAAGCCACTTTGACTGGGCTGTTTCAATTGTGCATCCTCTGAGATGTTTGATTTCGCAGCGAACTCCTGATAAGTTTCACTCAACTTCGCAACTGTGTCATTGGCTTCTTGCTCAAACTCCTTAATTGTTTCGAGCATATCCTCTGAGATGGGTTCTAGAAGTTGCTCCTTCACAGTGTTCTCTGTTGTCCGGAGTTCTTGCAACTTCTGCTCAATTTATTTAGAAAGTGAAAGCTCCTCTTCTTGCATTGGCTGTAACTTCGATGAAGTTTCATCTTCCTTCACCCTTAACACTTCCAGCTCCTTCTGACGTTCTTTCTTCTCTCTGAACTTCTGTATCCTTTTCCTTGGTGGAAAATCCTTCATAGCCATGTTCACGGAGTCAAGATATTTCTGCCGTTGTTGTACCTCATCCTAAATTTTCTGTAACTCAGGTTCTTACTGTAGCATAGCCCATACCTTGGTAATTTCATCAAGTAGGTCTTGACATCTAGCCACTTTTGCAAAGATGTTGTCTGTGGAAGCCTTCAATTATTTGGCTCTTGCTTCTTTACTTGCTGTGGGGTGCCAGATTGTTGTCGAGATTCTAAGTCAACAATCTGATCCTTATAACCAATCTCCATGTTTTCCATCTTATCCTTGAGATTTTCTATTGCGGTACCAATCCTTAGGATGGCTGCTTCTACCTCAGGCTCTTCTGGGAAGTCTGGGATCTTCGCACAGACTTCGGCAACAAATTTCTTCAACTTCTTTTGCTTCTCTTGCGCATATGCTAACTCCTTGGTATTTAGTGTGCATTCATCCTTTATCTCCTTGTATATTTCCTCCAGCTTCATATGCTGGTTATAAGAGACTATGTCTCTATCTCGGATTTCTTCTACAACATGTAGATGCAGATTATGTAGTCCCTTGATGGGCAACATCCCAGCATTAATATCCAGATGTGTTGATGACCAAAGTTGTCATTGATAGCAAAACATTAATGACAAAGGTGAAGCACATGACAAGACTAAGGACCGAGACAGGTTTTTTGAAGAGATGATGTGGAAGATGCATTAAGAATAATGAAATGGAAAGCATGACAAAGATGACAAGGCTGTGCTACGAGCATTTGAAGGATAGCCCTTGCGGGCATATTGAAAAGGCCCTCATGTGTGAATTTACTTAGTGTCTTGCGGGAATTTGTTGAAGCAGCCACGGGCATGAAGGAAGGCGCCTTGCGGGCATCTAGAGGACAACTTGTGGACATTTTAAGGAGATTGTGCGTGCATTTTTTAAGTTCTCTTGCGAGCATTCTTTTGATGAAATGAAGAATAGCTGCGGGCATTTCAATGGAGCATATGCAGGTATTTTAAGAAGGTTGTGTGGGGTCCTTGTGAGAACTTTTAAATGACCCTGAGGGCATTTTAAAATCCCCTTGTGGGCATTTTGTGGATTCCTTGTGGGCATATCAATATAGTCCACCTTGCGGGCATGTAACTAGCCCTGCGGGAATTCTTTTGAGTCTTGCGAGCATTTTTACAAGCCCATGTGGGCATAAAAAGAGGCATGCTGCGGGAATTTCAAAAGCTCCCTATGGGCATTTTATGGGAGCTATAAGGATCCCCTTGTGGGCATTTTTGTGGATCCCATTGCAGGAATTTTGTGGAAGTCATACAGGCAAGCAAAAGTGCCTCTACGGGCATTATTGGAGGGTCATGCGGGAATTTTAAATGACCCTTGCAGACATTTTATGAAACCTATAAAGAACCCATGCAGGGATAATTAAAAACATTTGGAGCAAACCGTTTTAAGTGTTGATTATGTGGAAAAGTGACTATATATATATATATATATATATTTGAAGAGGATTATATGGAAATAAAATTTATTTGATTATTTTAATGATAAAATTAAAAACAAAAAGATGTTGGCCTCTAGATTTTGTGGAGAAAGAAAAGTATAAATCTCCTATTTGGATTGTGATGAAATGCAAGAAGTGTAGTGGAGAAAAGGAGGAGAAGAACTGAGAGCAGTCTCGAGCCTTCACAGAAATAGTTTTTGGGGTTTACTTGACAATCTGAATTGAAAGAAGGAGGAGCAGAACCAAGAGCAGATCCGAGCCTTCATAGAAATATTTTGGGGGTCTACTATGCAGTCCGAATTAAAGGTTATGCCTCCTGAATACAACAAGCCCAAGCTTGAAGCACAAACAACCATAAAGTTGATAGCCAGAGTTTAGAAGTAATTGAAAGTCATAATTTGAAGAAGAGTGATGGTTATGGAGTCATGCTTAGCTTGATGAGAAAGATATATAGTAGGAGAAAGGAACACTTGATCAAACAAGTCCACATGTTCATATCAAGGATTTCAAGATATTTATTCTAGGGTGGCAGGGTGGTGCTAGGGCTCACACTTTGTGAATTAAGCTGTTTTAGCAGCTTGTCAGTTGCTGCTGATGAAGACTATGGGGTTGTAGCCCCTTCCAGTTGTAGCTGGAAAAGTTGTATCAAATTTGTAAATCCAGTTGTTGCTGCATCAAATTTATTATAAAAGGCTTTAGTGGTTCCCCCCCAGGACTTGGGTTTCCACATAAAAATTCTGTGTACTATGCATCATTTTATTATGAATGTTGATGATATACTGCTATGATTGGTGATTAGCAAAGTGCTCTTTATTAAATTTTTATAATTGTGCAAATATTGATTCAACCCCCTCTCAGTATTCCAACAATTGGTATCAGAGCGGTTTCCTTCAAGAACAGTCTCACCACTGGAAGGTAATCATGAGAAATTTCGCAAAGCACAACAAAAATGGAATACCTCTATTCGATGGACCAGACTATGCATTTTGGGGCATAAGGATGAGAGATTTTCTGGAAGCCCAAGCAATTGACCAATGGCTTATAGTTGAAGTTGGATACAAGGTACCAAAAGTGCCTCCAACAGATATAGATGAGTTGACCGTGTACAATACTAACTGAAACTCCAGGAACCACATCCTAAATGCCCTAGACAAATATGTTTTCGTTAAAGTTATGCACTGTACTTCTATAAATAAAATATGGGATAAGCTCCAGAATACCTATGAAGGGAATAAGAAAGTCAAAGCAGTCAAACTCCAAACCTACAGAGGACAATTCGAACACCTAAGGATGAAGGATGAAGAAGACATTGCAACCTATATTCTTCGTGTTGATGAACTTGTAAATACTATTAGAGGTCTCGGAGAAGAAGTTGAAGAATTAGTTGTTGTTCAGAAGATATTAAGGACACTTCCAAAAAGATTGAATCCTAAAATCTCATCCTTGGAAGAAACATCAGATTTGGATGATATGACTGTAGATCAGCTGCATGGGACACTGGTAGCCTATGAGATGAGGATAGAAGATGAAGAATCACCCAGAAAGGAAGTAGCATTCAAAGCTTCATCTAAGAAATCAAAGAAGATCATCTCAACAAAGAAGGAAAAATCCATGACAAAATTGAGCTCTAGTAACGGTGATGATTCTGATGATGAAGAGATAGTCAACTTTGTAAGGAAGCTGAAAAGAGGCACATGCAAGTATAAAGGTAAGTTGCCTCTCAAGTGCTTTTCATGTGGTAGGATAGGACATTTTTCTTCTAAATTTCCCTATGTAAAGAATTCAGATAGTGAGGAAGACGATGGCTCCAAAGGGTACAAAAATTACAAGAACTACAAGGAAAACAAAAGAAGAATTTTCAGAAAAAAGAAGAGTCTCTACTCAAAGAAAACAAGTACCTCGACTGATGAAGACTCCGACAGTGACAGTAACAGTGACAATAATGACAATGAACCTGAAAGAGTGTTATTCATGGAAATTGACTCAAAGGATGAAGAATCTGATGAGGAAGGAGGAGTTGATCTGGAAGAAGAACTTATAAGTGCCGTAAAAGATCTAAGAACAACTAGAAAATAGAACAAACTTCTTAAGGAAGAAATAAAAGGGTTAGATAAAACCCACATGTCTGAAGAAGACATGCAATTATTTGTTGACTTAAAAGTTCAGCTGGAAGAAGCCAAAAGAATTGAAGATTCTCTCACAAATCAATTGGAAAAATGCCTAGGAGAAAAAGAAAACCTCGAGGCTGAAATAGTATCTCTAAGAAAGGAACTTCAAAAGAAAGATGTAAATGAGAATTATGAAACTAGTTCGAAGATTCTCGAACAGATTATCAGCTCTCAAAGGCCATTTCATGACAAGTCTGGCTTGGGATACAAAAGGAATGACAATGAATCTTCAAGTTCTATGGCTACACAAATAGAAAATGAAAATGAAGAAAGATTCAAATCTCATCCATAACAATCAAAATTCCCAGATGATGGACAAATCTTATGGAAGACCAACCCTACAAGAAGACCATTTACTCCAAGGTATGGATATCTCTTTTATGGCTATTGTTTTCCATGTGGAAGATTTGGACACAAAGCTGTGAATTGTGTAAGAATAATAAAATTAGAAAATAGAAGAAACTATGAAATCTCTAGATGGCAATACAATAACAACAAATTCAGTCCCTTGAGAACTGAAATTGAATGCTACAAGTGTAACAACTTCAGACATATGGCCAAAGATTGCAGAATGAAGATCTCCACAGGAACTCAACAGGTCTCAGAAAAAGAACAGAAAAGGGTATGGGTAAAATGTAAAGACAACCTGAACATTCATTAATGTGGGATTGCTCTTCAAGATCAAAATAACAAAAGTCAGTGGTTTATCGATAGTGGTTGTTCCAAACATATGACAGGTGACAAGAGTATATTCATACGTTTAAAAGTGGATAAAGGCTCGATCTCTTTTGGAAACAATGATTCAACCAAAGTTATTGGAAACGGTACAATAAATCTTGGATATAGGAACAATACAGCTGAAAATGTTCTTCTAGTGGATAATATGAAACATAATTTGTTAAGTGTCAGCCAGATGTGTGATCAGGGACATTAATTGTTGTTTACCTCAAAAGACTGCGAAATAAGAAAAGAAGGATCAGGGAATTTAGTGGCTACAACTACCAAGAATCCAAACAATATCTACATTTTGGATAAGATCACAAATGAGAAATGCCAACTAGGAAGAGAAGATGAAAGTTGGCTTTAAAACATAAGAATGGGGCACATACATTTTGACAATCTAGTCAAAATAAGTAGAAAACAAGTTGTGAGGAATATGCCAGAAATAACCAAGCCCTCTAACAATATGTGTATTCAGTGCCAGCATGGAAAGAATACTAGAGTAAATTTCAAAACAAAAGAGCATTCTTATACAAAACCTTTAGAGATTATTCACACTGAACTTTGTGGACCAACCAGAAGCAAAGGATTGAAAGGGGAATAATATTTTATGTTGCTGATTGATGACTATTCCAGAATGACTTTGGTTTGTCTTCTCAACAAAAAATCAGAGGCATTTGAATGTTTCAAATATTTCAAGGAACAAGCTGAAAATGAAATAGGATCACGAATCACGTATCTTAGATCCAACAATGGTGGAGAATTCAAATCAAATGAATTCAACAAGTATTGTAAAGAACATGGAATCAAGAAACAATTTTCAGTAGCTAGAACCCCTCAATAGAATGGAGTTGCTGAAAGAAAAAATAGAACTGTACTAGAAATGGCCAGAATCATGTTGAATGAATCCAAGCCAAATGACAAATTTTTGGGACATGTTGTTCATACAACAGTACATATCCTAAACAGAGGACTACTCATAAGCAATAGTGACAAAAATCCATATGAACTATGGACAGGAAGATCAACCAATGTTCAATACTTCAGGATATTTGGAAGTACATGTTACATCAAAATAGATGATAAGATAAAAAAATTTGAATCCCGGGTGGACGAAGGCATACTTGTTGGATACTCTTCCAAAAGGAAGGCCTACAAATGCTACAACTTAAGACTGAATAAAGTTGTTGAAAGCATAAATATAAAAATAGATGAATCAAGTCTGCCAACAGACAGTAAAGATCCAATGGACTTGGATGATCTAGAAGATGAAGACTTGGAAGAACCTGAAGTACAACAGAAAAGTGAAGAACAACCAATCACTACATAAGAATAAGAGCAAACAAGGGAGCAACAGACTCCTAAAAATTGGTACCAAAAGAATCATTCATCAGAATTAATCATTGGTGACAAAGATGATGGAATAAAAATCAGAAAAGGAAGAAATTCAGTTCCAATAATAGAACAGGTACATTTGTCATTATGTTTGAACCAACAAGTTTTGATGAAGCCAAAACAAACAAACAATGGATTAAAGCTATGGAAGAATAACTTGATCAAATCGAGAAAAAAGAAACATGGGAACTTGTTCCTAGACCCAAGGACAAAAATGTAATTGGTACAAAGTGGATTTTCAGAAATAAACTGAATGATGATGGACAAGTAATCGGAAACAAGGAAATATTAGTTTGCAAGGGATATGCTCAAATCGAAGGGATAGATTTTGAAGAAACATTTGCTCCAGTAGCCAGAATGGAAGCTATAAGAATGATATTGGCCTATGCTTATGCTAAAAATATCAAAGTATATAAAATGGATGTCAAATCAACCTTCTTAAATGGCAAACTAGAAGAAGAAGTATACATAGAACAACCAAAAGGATTATAGTTATTAGCAAACAAGGAATATGTGTGTAGAATAAAAAGGGCTTTATATGGTTTAGAGAAATCTCATAGAGCTTGGTACTCTAGATTGGACAATTACTTGCGAAAACAAGGCTTCAAAAGGGGAACTGCAGACAACAATATGTACATCAAAATTGACCATGAAAACATACTCATTATTTAATTATATGTTGATGACATTATCTTTGGTAGTGATGATGATACTTTAATCCAACAATTTTCCATAGATATGCAAAATGAATTTGAGATGTTACTACTTGGTGAACTGACCTTCTTCCTGGGACTTTAGATATCACAATGTGAAGAAGGCATTTTCATCTCACATACCAAGTACATTAAGGAAATGTTGAAGAGGTTCAAGATGGATGATTGCAAGCCTGTGTGTACTCCAATGACTACTGGTTGCAAGCTAAGCAAAGAATATAAGTCAAGTGCAGTGGATAAAAAATTCTACAGGTCAATGATTGGAAGCCTACTATATGTAACAACATCAAGACCCGATGTGATGCAAGCTGTTGGACAGGTTGCAAGATTTCAAGCAGCTCCTGTAGATAGGGTTTTACCCCTAGCTTGTGCAAATGAGCACCTACTAAGGAGAAGGGACTCCTCAGTAGCAGTTCAGTAAATGTAAATTAGAATGCTAAAACAAAAATGTAAATTACTCTAAACATGTGCATGAAACAGAAAAAACAAGATGTAAAGAATGGCTTTTGTATTAATTTTTACCTCCAATGTGAAGGTTGGTGAAGCTCTTGCAATGTCCAAGAGGGTTGCTCCAAGCTCCAACTTGCTCATTCTCTTTCTCCAATGGTGGGAATGGGCCAAAAGGGGCTCTCAAGGTGAAAGTAGTTCAAGGGTGAGCTAGGGTTTCAAGAGAGATTTTGGCAGAGTAAGGGTGCTTATGATTGTGGATGTGGAATGAGGGGTTTCCATCACCTATTTATAGTTTTTTGGTGGTGGAGTGTTGGCCCATGGTTTTGGGAACCATATGGTTTAGGTCAGCTGTATAGGGTTTTTTCCTCCATTTCCTCATTATTTTATATTTTTGATTCCCTTTTTAGAGGGTTTTTGCTATTTTTAGAGGAATTTTGAATATTTTTGGAGGAAAAAGGGGTTTTTTAGCCTTTTTGAGGCTTTTTTGATGGTTTTGTGGCCTTTTGGAGGCTTTTTAGTGGGATTTTTAGGGTTTTTAAGGGAAATATGGTAGGAAAATGGAAAAATGAGCCATGTAATGGGGTAGATGAGGTAGTGAACACTTTTTGGGTGTTAACAGATTGCCCCCTGATGTGCGAGGGCAGGAGCTCATCGTATGGCCGATGGACATCATAAGTCATGGAAGGTTTTCCTGGGGTGTGGAGAAGAGAAGAAACAAACTGAAGCCTAGAACAACAATCCCGAACAAACTGCAAGAACTAAAAGTACATAATCTCAATAATGGATGAGGAATCATCTGATCATATGGACGAGGTGGGCATACCCATGCTCGTATCAGAACATAACATAATAATAACAAGGGGGTCCAAAAAATGGGGACCTGACATATACATAGCCTCAAACAAAGAATGAGGCAGAATCTCAATATATGGACGAGGCGGGCATACCCATGCTCGTATCAAGATACATAAAAAGAACTGTGAGGCCCGAAAAGAGGGACCTGTAAGATACATAGAGAACCACTGTATACATCATAAGGGTCCAGAGGGGACACAAATCTAGGACATACTGCTGGGCTGACCATGTCTGAGCTAAAGAACTGATACACTGGAATGACGACAGTGCTAGTGAATTTGGTACCAAAGGAACTGATGAGCTGCTGTATCAGAGTGACAAGGGGTACACTCGCAATGGTACACTGAACTGGAACTGATCTGGGACTGAACTGGGTACTCAAGGAAGCATATAACTGGATGGCTTCCGAATACAATCGCCAACGCAGCTCGGACATCCACGTGAACATATAACTGGGTGTTCCGAAGTGACTCACCAATGTGCTAGAGTCGGGGGAAATCCGGGGTCTTCGACAAATAATGGTAGGAATGTAAATCCTACGCGATTCTCAGCGATGCGATCAAGGTGCTGAAGTCGAGCATGTGAGAAACAACCATTCGGAGAGGCAATGATGACTCCTCCCAAAGTGGTCCGTAGGCACTCACCACAGATGGTGATGGGTCCAAGGCGCAGGGGCCTCTGGGTCTATCCTCTGGAATAGAGGGGTTGTCGTCGATAGAGGGAGACCTGCAACTATCAAGGCAATGATGTTTCCTTGACAGGAGCGCGAGGAGGAGAACCGAAATGTGATAGTACTGATGGCAGGATTGACAAATTGGGGGGAATAACTGGGCAAGTAGAGTGGGTGGACTCAAACTTCCTTTGTTTAGAGTATGACGGTGGGGATGATCGGGCAACATATGAAACTGACTGAGGGGAAAGGGATCATAGCTGTATTGGATTTGGGAGGGGGACTGGGATGAGGGAGACTCAAGCTGGGGTAAAATGGAAGGAGACTGCAGAATACTCTAAACAAAGGCGACCTGATTGGGGGTGCTGCCGAGATGATCGATCATAATGCCTAGAGGCACGGGATGACTTCTTCATGGGTGAAGGAACTAGAAGAAATGAGTGTCAAAATGGTACTGTCGTGTGGATTTATACGAGCCCAGGACAGTTCATGCTCGTGAGTGCTTTCAATTTTAAGGAGTCTGAAAGCGATAAGAAGACTCTGAAAGGATGGAATGGTACGGTTGTGTGGATTTTACGAGCCCAGGACAGTTCATGCTCGTGGTTGCTTTCAATTTTAGAGAGTCTGAAAGCGATAAGAAGACTCCAGGGGGTTGCTTTTTCGTGTGTTAGTCTCCAAGGCCCAAAGAAGCATAAAAGGATGCAATGAAGAACTCTTCTAGCCGGTGTGACTAGAGTATTCCTTTTTCGTAATTAGTCTACTAGGTCCGAAAAATGGTTAAATTATACCAGATAGACGCCCTTTCAGGTACTTTAACGAGCATGAAAGGAAGCAAGATTGCTCGGCGATCTTTTCATTGTTTTAGGAGTCAGAAAAGAGCTTAACAGAAACTCCCTAAGTGCCTTTTTCGTAAAGGACTTGTCCGACCCAAAAAAGGGATAAAATTATACCGAACAAAAGGAATGGCCATGCAAGGAGGAAGTGCTCAATCAAGGATCATTTATGATGACCAAGAATGAGGGTGGGGGGGAACACTGGTGGGCCTCCTTGCGGGGTAATGAATGGTGGCAAAATAACGAAATATTTGCAGTATGACAGGAGTGAATGGCTCATGTAAAAATGTGGAACAATCCGATGGCGGCCGATGTGGCTCGCAAACCGAGGCAGCAAGGTGTCGGGACACAATGTTGAAACTGTACCTAGTGAGAGCGAGAAATGATCTCAAGCATCATCACGAGCTCAGAAAAATGAATTCGGCGATATAAAGAGTGTAAAAAACGGAGAACGATCGATGTGGCACGTAAACCGAGGCGACGTGGCGCATTTGGGAAAAAATACCCAAAAAATCTGGGGGTGAGAGCGAGAAATGATCTCAAGCATCATCACTGGCTAGGAAAAATGAATCCGATGATATAAAATATGCGAAAAATGGAGAGCAGCCGAAGTGGCATGCAAACCGAGGTGACTAGTGTCGGGACACAATGTTGATATTGGTCCTGGTGAGAGCGAGAAATGATCTCAAGCATCATCATGAGCGCGGAAATATGAATCTGGCTGTGCAAATGGTGCGAAAAATGGAGGTCATAAGGACTCCAGAATGGTCAAAGGAACTAACTAGGTTAAAAAATGGTTGCAAAATAAAGGTGAGCCCACCAAGCCAAGGATGGAGTGGTGGGGAGAAATGATGACCCATGGGGGAAGAATACTAGGTGTATCAAATCAAATCAAATCTACAAGTGATATGTGACCTCAAAAATGGTTGAGATCACAAGTGTGAAAAAGTGAGCAGGGTTAATGACTTGCCCTCATGCTATGTGCATGGGGTTTGTGATTATGGACCACATATGTGTAGGTTTGAACAATGGGTTCATTGACGTGCTGAGATAGATGTGACGGGGAAGGTTCAAAATGATTGATCAGGCCCCCTATCCCAGGGTCGAGGGAATCTATTATGCCCCTTGACTCAAAGGTGTCAAGGTGGTGTTCTAGGATGGCAGGGTCCAGACCAGGCATCTCGGTATAGGACCAGCCAAAGACATCACATAATTCTTGGAAGAGTTTGTTGTACTCCTCAATCTCATGCTCACTGCAGGAGGCTCCTAAAGTTATGAGTTCAGGTGTACCTCCTAGGGCAGCGATATCAATTTGGATGACAAGTGAAATATTGGCCATGTTACCTTCCTGGAAGGCATCCGGAGCAGGAATAGGGTCCTTAAACCAGTCGACCTTGGTGGGAAGGAAATCTTTAGATTCAACTGCAAATTGGGTAGCAGTGCTAGAGGAGGATTCTTCTGGAATGAAGTAAGAACGATGATGCATATCATCCCAGGGATAATCCGGGGTAGTGAGGGCCTCGAGAATCTCCTCATCAGTACGGAAGGTTTGTGTCGTCAAATCGGTTGACGAGGGGGTAGTGGTTGAAGAGATCATATAAATGGTGTTGATATCCTCGGATGGGGGTGAGATCGGGGGGTGAATCTCCTCAATGGTGGGAGGTGCTGTCTCAAGATCCACATTATTCATCTCGTAGAGAGCTGCCCTGTAATCCGGGAGATCGGGAGAATGATGTGAATAATGCCCGTAAACACCACATATCGCACAGGGATGGTTAGTGCGTAGGGATTTATCTTTAGGCTTGGGGGTGGGGTCTAGTTTGACAACCGAGATATTGGGGTCATCGTCAAGCATCTGCATGTGTTCCTGTAATGCCGGTAACTGTGGGCATTGATGAGTCGCATGGCCTAACTCATCGCACAACGAGCATTTGGGAGGAGCACGAAACACGGGGGGGGTTTTTTACTGTCTTGGGGGGTGGTACAGCAGTGTAAGGTTGGGGTCCTCTGCCCCCAGTGGATTTGGGAGTAGGAGGGGGATTCATGGAGGACGAAGGGGTAGTGACACCAGGGGGTGGCTGAGTGGTAGTAGCCACGGGTTGCACCGGTTGGAGGATGACGCTTGGTGTCGGTGGGGGAACGGGAGGTGAAAGGTACCAGACGGGTAATCCCAAGGTTGACCCAGGGAGGCTAAGGGTAGCCATAACCGGGGCGCTTACTACTCCCGATGGAGGGACTAGGAAGGGGATTGTATGGATAGGTGTAACACCAATGTGGCTAGGTACCAATGGTGGTTTAGGCAACAAGGGTGGTTGATTGTTAGGAGTTGGTGTGTCATGGGACAGGGTACATAGGTCAGACACGTAAGTGGCGGGTGACGGAGGAGGAATAGATTGAAAGGTGGAGGTCATTGGCACGTCTGAGTAAACTCCGAGTCCCGTAGAAGAAACAAACGAGGTGGTTGTACTAGAAACAGGTTGCTCAACCATGGGGAGAACATTTTCTGGGGCTGCCGGGGCATTGGGATCATAGTAGGTGAGTTGGTCAACCTTGACCACGCGTCCCTCATGGGGGAACATCATGGTGCGAAAAACAGAAGAGGCGACTGCCTGCATGGCATACATGTAACTGCGGCCAAGTAAAAGGTTATAATCCAATTGGGCATTGATTAACTTGATGTTGATGAGTACGGTTTTACCACCTAACTGGACGAGGACATTGGGTAGGAGGCCTTGGGGTTGGGCCGACTGACCGTCATAGGCGCGTAATGCAGTGGTGGACTGCTAGAGAGTAGGGGATCCCAACTTCTACCATACGAATGTAGACATAACGCATGTGGAGGCACCTTCATCGATGATGCATCGATGGATGACAAGATTCCGAACGGAAACATAAACTTGGAATGCTAAGGAGGAAGGCAAGCGTGGTTCGGACTAGTCCAAATCAAATGCCATCAAATTCGAATCATTTGGGTCAATCGCCCCAATGGCTGAGAGTAAAGTCTTGCGTTGGGAAGGGCAGTTTTTCAAGACTTCTAACATAGACATGGCTGCCGGAGATTGGGTTAAGTCATCGACAATGTTGTAGTTTGACGCAGCCTGTGCATTGGGGTTATTGTTGATACGGTGAAGTGGGAACCGAGGTGCTTTGGGAGCACCGTCTAGCGGAGGCGGAGGTATATGTAACGCTTGATCAGTGGGATGAGCGTTAGTAGGTTTCTCAGTGGGAGGTACTTCAGCGGTGGAGCCATACTGGTTCCGACGGGTCTGGAGGTTGACATCAGTGGATGACATCATCAATAAGTGGTGGGTCCCTGAGTCAAACATGGGTTGATCAGGAGCGGCGTAAGTGATTTGTTGTTGGGGTGGCGCATTGGCTTGAGGGGGAGCCAACGGCTAAGTGTTCACTATGCCTTGGTTTGGTAAGGGGTTTTGCAGCACCAAAGGTGGCTGCTGAGGCTGTGGGGGGTGCTTGAGGAGCCGCATGCCCTTGGCGATGGGAATTATCAACCCAAAGCTTCCGAGCTCGCTCCAAGTGTGGGAAAGCATGCGTGTAGTGGCCATAGACCCCATAAATAGAACAAGGATGGTTTGTTCGCAAATTGGGGTTTTTAGCCGGCTTGGGCGGGCGATCAGGGTTTTGGTTCGTAGGGGACGCATTATTATTGTCGGGGGGATTAGGAGGTTGACCCGCTTGGTCTGTAGGTTGGTTGTTCCCACGATTACGGCCCTTGCCGCGGTTTTGTTGGCCCTGGTTGCGTTGGTTGTTTGGGTTTTGCTGCAGATTGTGTTGGGCTTAGACTTGCCCTTGGGCCGCAGGTGGGTTCTGAGGTTGGGCAGGTGCTGGAGCAGGCTACGGTGGATGATATGGAGGTGGAGGCTACGCAGGTGCAGAAACTTGAGGGGGTTACTGATAAGGTTGCGGAGCGGTTTGTGGGTTTGCCGCAGGGGCTGCCTATGGCGGGTAATAAGCGGGTTAGGCTTGTGAAGGCGCAGGAGTTGGGGCATCCTGCTGGTGGTAGTAGGGCTGAGGTGTGACCGGGGGGGCGTAAGTTGGAGTCGCATGACCGAAGCACTGAGGTGGATAGGTGGGTCCATGAGAATGGTGGTGATGTGTCATGGTAGCATACGAGTTGGTTGCTCCAGACTGGGAGGTAGCCCGCGAAAGGTCGGGGCCAGGGGTAGGACGTGCTATGGAAAATGGTTGGGGATGCGAAGAAACATGGCCAATGATGCCGTCTGCAGCGTGGGATGCCCCCAACGCATCGTGTTGGGAGGAATCTCCGTGAGGGGCGTCAGGTATAATGGTATAAAGGTAACCCGACTAGGCGTAAATGAGGTCGAACTGTTGGGCCTTAAGGATGGCCTCTTCTTCAGACTGGGTTCTTTCTGATGCTACATCCTTAGCAATGACCGGGAGAAGGGATTTGAGGAACCAATCTAGGAAGATACGGTCGTCTAATTTGATCTTGCATAAGCTACGACGTCGACACCACTCATGAATGTGGTCCGTGATGTGGGTAGCTGTGTTTTGTCTGCAGGACAGAAGGATCTCAACGCCCGCGTCATAGTGGACAGGTAACTGGAAGAACTGCAGGAAGGTCGAGGCCAGGGAAGCAAAGGTGGCATGGGTCCCGTGGGGTTGCTCGATATACCACTTGGCTGCAGAGCTAGTGAAGGTGCGCTGTAACAGACGGAGGCGAATAGAGTTGTCCACTATGGATTTGGAGGAACACCATAGGTGGAAGGACATGATATGGTTTTGTGGGTCCTCACCTGCCTTGCCCTCGAACTTAGGGATGTCAGAGGGGAGCTTGGTGGGCATGTGAGGCCACGTAGGGTCGTGTCGGATAGGGTCGTTGGTCAATCTGGCTAGGTCGGGCAGGTTGAGGCTAGCCATGAATGGCAAACTGGAAGAAGGATGTGACACAGTAGTGGGTGGGACCAAGTTGGGGCCAATGCCCCCAAGTGGAGGGGCAGGATTTGGGATGATGCCCCCAAGTGGGGGAACTAAGGTGGTATAGGATGGTCCTGCACCACCATGGGTAGTGTGAGCCACTGATGGAGTGGGGATAGGTATTCCAGCTGCGGGAATAGGTGCAGTGAGGGGAACGGTAGATGGGGGCCCCATGGAGGGCATACCCCAAGTAGGTGTAGTAACTGGTGTAGTGGTGGATGTGCCACCAATGTTCCCTACAACGAAAGGAGTGGAAGTCGTGCCAGCCATGGGGCTAGTAGGGGTAGTGTAAATGGGGTTCTCAGACTCTGTCTCAGAATCGGAGGTAAAGTAAGGGGCATCAATATCTGGTGACAGAGTCCTATGCCGCTGACGAGTGGAGTCAAGGGACAAAGCTCGTGATCTATGATAAGTAGTATCAAGTGATGATGATCTGTGGTGATGACGGGTGGTGTCAAGTGAACCGTGCTGTGGGGGCTCGCCCCTGAGGCACCGAGAATGTCTCGGGGACTCAATGGTGACAGATGGTGTCAAATCTCTGTGGGTTGAGGTGAGTAGAAAAACAGCTCAAAAATCCTAATGCAACCGAGTGTGCAGAAGGAGAGCTCAAAAAACAAGGCACTCAGGCCAACAACCAACTCAAAACACCCACTGTAACAGCTGTGCTACAATAGGTGGAGTGTCAATAGAAATGGTTAGAATACCAACAAGCAGCAGGTTTCCTAGAAAAATAAAAAATGGTGGACTCACTAGGCCAAAAGGAGGTAAGGGAGCATGCAAACACCTAACTAAAAATTATTCTGACTCAACTAGACATATCCTCTGCAAGGTGATGAAATCCAAGTCAGACAATATGAATAGGAAAGCCAAGTGGCTAAGATATCCCCCTACCGGGCGGGACACCGGGTAGTCAATCCTAGAAGAATGGCAACTAAGATAGCCCATTCATGACACGTCCAGAAAGGTGAATCTGCCGTTTGGTCCTTTTACCGCAATACCCCAATACAGGGATATCCCGAGAATTGCGAAAGGTATCCCTTCGGTTACTGAATGGAGTGCAGTATTCCACTCAGGCCTCCGGAACCAGTCTCGCGACTTCAACCCTCCTATGGGAGAGGCCCTTTGGTAAACTGGTCGTGACCGTGCCAAAAAGTACTAGGGGATTTTGGTTCCCTAATTGGACAACAGCTATGTCTCAAGTGTAAGTAACCGAGGGGTGTTATTGGAAGCCTATCCCCCCGATCCTACCTAACTACAAAGATTCTTTTGTGTTCCCCAAGTGGGGTTAGAATATTGGTTGAGTTAAGTAGTTTTTAAGGCTCACTTGAATTATGTGACAGAGTGTGTGCTCGTGAGGTGATGAACCCAAAATAGAAGTGCCACAAGGGGGGGCAACTTTCTAACTAACAATGATGCTGAAGTCAAAACTTTAACTTGCAAAATTTTCTGAATTAAAAATGCTGAAATTTTAAAAAGATTCTGTAAAGGGAATAGAAATTATGTTGCAGAAAAGGTTGTAGGGAAGTGGGGCTGCAGGTAGGACAGATGGCTATGCAGATGCAGAAAATATTGTAGCAAAGGGGCTGGGTTCAAAAATAGGGAAAAAATGCAGAAATCAGACCGCGGGTCTCTGGCGAATCAGAGCAAACGGACCGCGGGTTTAAGGGAAACAGACGCAGACAGGTCGCGGCTTTTTGGCCCACAGAGGCAGTCGGACCGCAGGAAACAGGGAAAAAGATGCAGTCGGGTTGTGGGAAAAAGGATAACAGACTCAGTCGGGACGCCGGAAAGGGGCTGAAAGCCGCAGTCGGGACGTGGGAAAATGGCCGACAAGCGCAGTCAGATCGCAGCAATTAGGCTGATTAGCCGCGGTCGGATCGCAGGTAACAGACTTGAATCCACCGGTAGGGCGCTGGAAACAGTCTGAGAGCCGCGGTCGGGACGCGACTGCAGAGGGAAAAGATGCGGTTTACGGCAGCCGAAAGGAAAAAACGAGAAATTATTGTAGAAAACTAAAAATTCTTCAAACTGAAACCAGAAATTCAAAACCTAGTGGAGTCGCCAAAACTATAGCTAGTGTTTTACCCCTAGCTTGTGCAAATGAGCACCTACTAAGGAGAAGGGACTCCTTAGTAGTAGTTCAGTAAATGTAAATTAGAATGCTAAAACAAAAATGTAAATTACTCTAAACATGTGCATGAAACAGAAAAAGCAAGATGTAAAGAATGGCTTTTGTATTAATTTTTACCTCCAATGTGAAGGTTGGTGAAGCTCTTGCAATGTCCAAGAGGGTTGCTCCAAGCTCCAACTTGCTCCTTCTCTTTCTCCAATGGTGGGAATGGGCCAAAAGGGGCTCTCAAGGTGAAAGTAACTCAAGGGTGAGCTAAGGTTTCAAGAGAGATTTTGGTAGAGTAAGGGTGCTTATGATTGTGGATGTGGAATGAGGGGTTTCCATCACCTATTTATAGTTTTTTGGTGGTGGAGTGTTGGCCCATGGTTTTGGGAACCATATGGTTTAGGTCAGCTATATAGGGTTTTTTCCTCCATTTCCTCATTATTTTATATTTTTGATTCCCTTTTTAGAGGGTTTTTGCTATTTTTAGAGGAATTTTGAATATTTTTAGAGGAAAAAAGGGGTTTTTTAGCCTTTTTGAGGCTTTTTTGATGGTTTTGTGGCCTTTTGGAGGCTTTTTAGTGGGATTTTTAGGGATTTTAAGGGAAATATGGTAGGAAAATGGAAAAATGAGCCATGTAATGGGGTAGATGAGGTAGTGAACACTTTTTGGGTGTTAACAGCTCCTAAGGAAAATCATGTTGTTGCAGTCAAAAGGATCTTCAGATATATCAAAGGAACTATGGACTTTGGATTATGTTACTCAAAAGGAAATGCATTGGACTTATTAGATTACTAGGATGCAGATTGGGCAGGATGTGTAGATGACAGAAGAAGCACAAGTGGTGCAACATTCTTTGTAGGCAACTGTTTGGTATCACGGTCCAGCAAAAAGCAATCCTCAGTATCCTTGTCAACAATAGAAGCAGAATATATAGCTGCAGCAGCATGTTGTAATCAGATTCTCTAGATGAAAAAAATCCTACAAGACATACAAGTCATGTATGATGAGCCAATTCGAATTCTGTGTGACAACACAAGTGCCATCAACATCTCCAAGAATCCGGTAATGCACTCCAAGACAAAGCATATTCCTATCAAGTTTCACTTTCTTCGGGAGCAAGTCGCATATAAGAATATCAAATTGGAATATATTGGGACAAAAGAACAGATTGCAGATATTGTTACTACACCTCTCCCACGAGAGACCTTTGAATACCTCCGGGAAAAATTTGGAGTCGTACTGTCTCCTAATTGAATTGATCCATCTTCAACACACAATGGTATGATAGGGCACCTTGTCTTTGTTCTGGGTTCTCCGCGTTTGTTGTATCATCACTTTGATCTTGTGGATCTCCAGCTTCGCTTTCTTCTGAAGTGGTGATCAATGTGGCTAGCGCATCAACCTTCCATTCTGGTGGCCAGTATTCCATAATCAGATCGATTTTATGCGCCTCTAACTGATATAGTCATTCAAACCATTGAGGAGGTGTGAGCTATACTCACGGCTGAATGTAAATAAAGTGCAATGCGGCTTTGAAATTCATCTTCTGGATATAGTGAGATGCCACTTCCTTAGTGATACGTGAAGTCCTATGAATGAATTTGCATAACTGCTTATAGTAAGTATACAACTATATGTTGTTTACCCTCTGTCGATCTGGCTTCACGTTTGCTCACATGTTTGCAAACCTCGGTCCTCGTCAGTATCCAATGAATACTAGGACATTTTGCTGATAGCTAGGCTCCTTCCATCCCACAAAGGTGATCAGGACTAGAACCAACTATAGTGGAACTAACCTCCATTTTCTTGTGTATCTTAGATGTCTTCTAAGAATTCGTTCAACAGTTAGCTCACCCAGTTGAAGTGAAGGCCATCCTTAGTCTTCGCAGCTAAGGATATTGCAGCAGCTGGTACCTCGTCTTGGTCTTCATTTCCTCAAGATATTTCTTGCAAGGAGATGGATTGTGAACCGCGTGGCTTGATCCTTGATCCC
The DNA here is from genome assembly GCA_027924585.1 of Larix kaempferi. NCBI lineage: Eukaryota > Viridiplantae > Streptophyta > Pinopsida > Pinales > Pinaceae > Larix > Larix kaempferi. Next base: position 1,658,626 of record BSBM01000243.1, on the reverse strand, counting down.
GACGATTGTATAACCACAAATTCCTTTGGTTATCTCGAATTTGCTCTTCATCCTTGCAGCCAGCTTTTTATCCTTGTTCTTGTCGACGAACTCAACTGCAGGATCAACACCCCTCTTTCACAAGTGCATGATCCGGTATATGAGATCGATGTTAATGTCTATCTTGTGGTCTAACCACAAGTATCCCTGGTGCGTGCATGAGAGTAGTGTTCTCACCATTGTTGTAAGCTCTGTGATCCTATCAAAATGTGGAATGCGGAGCAGGTTCAACAACCCTGATGGTTGCAACGATGCAATCCAACCTTGCGGGTGAATCGTTTCTTGCTTGGTAGCTTCATGATACCTTCTGACATGTATTGATATGCTTGGAATTTTGGAAATTTTGCATCCTGGAGCAAGTCATGGTCTGCGAATTTGCACTTTGGAATTTTACCTAGCAAATTCTCCTTAATCTGCACATGGCTTGACATTGGTGGCATCAGAATCTCATACTGAGGATTCCTCATGAGAAACACCTATGGCGCATCTCGTTTCCTTGGAGGGATGTATTCTGGAATAAGAAGGATGGGTCTCTCTTGAGTTGGTGCTGGTGGAATGGCTTCGGAACACTCACGTCCTTCGACTTTTCCTGTTCAATGGCCTTCTTCTTTTCTTTCTGCTTCTACTGTGGTACATTCCTCGGTGAGTTTCTATATGGTCCACCACATTCTGGGACTGCTTGCTTTATGGGTGTCTTCATGACTCCTTCCAAACCATAATGTTAGAAGTCACTCAAGATTTTGTCTAAGGTCGTTTGCTTAGACATATACTATTAGATAACGATTTCTTTCAACTGGTAAAAACTTGGAAATTACAGGCAGCAAAAATTATAAATTCGCGGTAAAAACCGGCAAGTAAGCGGTCTTAACTATTTATAGGAATCTCAGCACTAAGGCGTGCCCAAAAATGGATAACTTAGCAATAAATGCTATGTCCGTGGCCAAATATTGCTTAGATATTGGTCCTTTCTTTTTCATTGGATGTGTCTTAAATGGACGAATATGCCTTAAATGCGGAAACATCCGGTTTCTGAAAGTACTGTATAACGACTACTTTCTGAGCAAAACTGTAACGGCTATTTTTCCTTTACTTCGCTAGCGGTCATGTGAACTGCGAGGTTCACTATGCATTTCTCTTTTTGCTTTGCTAGCAGATATGTGAATTGCGAGGTTCACTGCGCATTTCTATGTGCTTACTTTTAACTTCGCAGTGCGATTCCTCTTTTACTTCGCAAATCAACTTGCTATGTGTGCTTTGCAACACATCCTTAATTTTTGTGAAAACTTCACATTTTACCAAAACTATGTGAAAACTCTTATTCTTTTATTTTTAGTGTCCAATTTGAACTGCACTTGAGACTAAAAATCGTCTTGCATTGATTAATTAATACCTGGAAGAGTAGGGCCATCCCTGTAAGGCTTTAGTCTACTCCCATTAACAAGTCTTTTCAAATTTTCCTCCGAGTAGTATGGCTAACTGAACTGTGCCACCACTAGTGACATGCATAACAATGTATGGTCCTAACCAATGCATTTTGAATTTTCTAGGAAATTTCATAAACTTGCTATCGTAAAGGAGGACAAGGTCTCCTACCTGGAAAAAAATATTCTTGATATGTCTATCATGCCCTTACTTTTCTCTGTCTTTCTGCACTTGTTGGTGAAAACCTGCAATGAAGCGATCTTCCTCCAATCCAAATAAGTGTAGTAGTATTTCTTGCATTGTCTGATCATCTTCCATATCTGTAAATGCTGGCAATTCTCAAACTTGGTACTATGTACTCCATGGGCATGGCAACTTCTTATCCATATGCTAATCTGAAAGGTGTATGGTTTGTCAACTTCTTACAAGTTGTTCTATATGCCCATAATATTGCTGATGTCCTGAGATCCCAATCATCCTTGTTTGTGTTGCATATTTTGCTAAATTTATTCTCCAAGAATTTGTTAAAGGCTTCTACAATGCCATTATCTTGTGGATGATATGGTGTGCTCTTCTGATGGTAGATATGAAATTCTTTTGTTAAGGCTGCAATAGTTCTATTCAGGAAATGGGTTTCCTGATCACCTTCATTAAAATATTTGAACATCCAAACCTTGTCTAAATATTCTAAAAAAATGAACTGTGTGACAGTAACTGTGCTACAGTCCTTCACTGGTTTTTCCTATTCCCATCTTGTCGAGTAATCTGCAGCTATGATGAGATACCTTGAGCCAGCTCGCTTCCCTGGTGGGTTAATAGGTACCAACAAAGTCAATAGCCCATTTATCAAAGGCTTGAAGTGTTAGTTGTGAAATCAATGGCATCTCATCTCGATGAGATGGGATTTCCCATTCTTTGGCAATATATCGCACTTTCGGCAATGTTCTTTTGAGTCTTTGTGTATCGTAGGCCATCATAGTCCCCGATCTCAAAATTTTCTGCGTAGTAGTTCTTCCTGCATAGTGTCCTCCAGATACACCTGAATGTGCTTCGATCAATATACTAGATCTTTCGTGTTCTAGTATGCATCTTCGCAATACTTCGTCTGGTCCTAATTTATACAATTGTCCCAGCAATTATGGTAAAGTCAGCTGCTCTTACCACTAATTGTTTTTTCTGCTGCATAGTAAACTCTATAGGCTCTAATCCTGTAGTCATAAATTCTATGATATCTCTGAAGTAGTCATCTGCTATATGAATAGAAAAATAACTATGCATCTGGTAGACTATCCTTCAGATTACTCGGTTCTTCGCGTGACTCAATGCGTGACAGATGGTCAGGTCTTGCATTCAATCTTTCTGGTTTCACAATGATTTCAAAATCATATTCCTGAAACAATAACAACCATCTGCATATTCTTCCCCCTAACACTGGTTTATTGACCAAGTACTTCAAAGCTGAATGGTCAGTAAACATGCATAAATGGAGAACCTAGCAAATAGTGTTTAAAATTATGCAATGCGTATACCATAGCTAAGCCTTCCCTTTATGTTGCGGTATAATTTTTTTTCTGTTGAAGATAGATTTCTTCTTGAAAATGCAATGGGATGATTGATGCCCCCCTCAACCTGGGTTGAGCTAGTATAATGCCAAGTGCTATAGATGAAACATCTACATGAACATGGAATGGTTTATTCCAATAAGAAAATACTAGACTAGGTATCGTAACCATTTTACTTTCAATATGTCCAATCCTTTTTGGAAATCTTCATTTTAACTGTACTTCGCTTCTTTCTTTAATAATTTCTCCATAGGTGTAGTGATTTGCGCATATACTTTGATGAAGTTTCTATAGTATCATGTATGCCCCAATGTAGTGCGTAACTGCTTCACGGAGTTAGGTGCTGGAAGATTTAGAATGATTGCGATCTTTGCTGGGTTGAACATCAATCCTTGCTTACATACTATGTGTACCAATAGAATAACATAGGGGAACACATAAGACATTCTTCTTACGGTTTCAAGGAAATATGGTATTGTCTACACTTTGCTAACATCATTCTTAAGTTCACATAATGATTATTCAAAAGGATGAATATTGTCCAGTCATCAAAATCGACTTCTAAGAACTTAAGAATATAATCCTTAGATGTAGCTACAACAAATCTTGAAAAGATAGCAGGTGCATTCTTCAATACAAATGACATAACAATGTACTGATATGATCCCCATTCGGTAGCAAATGTGATCTTATGTCTGTCTTCTGTAGCAATTTTGATATGATGATATCCAGAAAATCCATCAGTGAAAGAGTATGCCTCTTGTCCACCTACGTTATCTAACACTTCATCTCTAAATGAAGTAGGAAACGAGTCATGTAGAGATGCATCATTCAATTTCCTAAGGTATACACAGATTCTGATTTTCACCTTTTGCTTTCTTATCCTGAATTACTATAGGACTCATCAATTCTGATTCTTCTACTGTATAAATAATTCCTGTGTCAAGCATCTTATCAATTTCTTCCTTAACCCTTTCTTTATATTTGGGATTCAATCTATAAGGTCTTTGCTTAATAGGCTTCTCATCAGCTTGAGAGGTATTTTCATAACTCCCAAGTCACCTAAAATTCCCTTCAATTAAGAAAACTTGGTAGGAAATAAATATTGATATTCATGCAGTAGGTCTGCAATCTGTCCTATTGTTTCTTCGTCCCAGTAATCCCCAATAGAAGCAAATTTTGGTTCATTCTCGGTACCAATATTGATCTTTCTGGTCTTCACATGATTTAATCAAGTCTGGAATTTTCTAAATCAGGTCCTTCAATATCGTGTTTTCCTTCTGACTCAGGTATATGCACACTAGGAGGATCTTCATCTTCATCTTCATCTAGCGCGAAGTTGTAACATTCAAGGGCATTCTCAAACTGTATTTCACAATCTGGTTGTTTATATATTGGTAATGGGGTATCGTTAATATGTTCTTTTTAATGACCTGCAAAGCCTCACTTATACTCGGACAATCATCCTCGAAACTGAAAGTGGATTGAAATTCAGTTACCAATATGTGCCAATCTATTGTTCCTCTGCGAAGTTCTGCTTCTATATACCAATTCTTTGGTATTTGATCCAATGTGTGTACAAACATGTGAACCCATTATTTCTTAGGTGTATGTATCCAATATTTCAAGAAAAGTTCTATATGATCTCTGGGATCATTCTGTCCATTGTATTTTGCTTGTATTATCTCATTATGCTCTACAAATATGATTTCCATCATGTGCTTACATTCCCATGTGTTTCAGTTTTGTTCATGCCCAGCCCACCATCTAGCAGGTGTAGTTCGCAATGCTATATCTAGAGAGGCTAACTTATGTTCTCCTGGAACTGATACTATATATTCATGAAGAAATGCGTGGATATTTCCTAAACCATCATAAAGTAGGCTATTCCAATCAAACGTAGTGACTTTCTTTGCACATCGTCTTGCTGATATTTCATGCATTCGGCTCTGCCAGTTCTCCATTCCTTCATCTGATTTTGATATGCAAGAAATGTTGCATCTCCAGCTCAATGTTCCATCATCCGTAGGATTAATGCAATCTGCCTGATTCACTGTCATCTTGTAGATATTATCAAGTTCTTGAGCTCTACATTCTTCTCGGACTGGTTCAATATATCTAGGTCCTTGTGAAGGATCCAAGGTTGCGATGACCCTGATATCCAGTCCTTTAAATATCATTTGCTTTTTCTTTATATTGATGATTGCGAGGTTTTCAATTGCCTAGTCAATCCCAAATAATGCAGGATAAGGATTGGTATTGTCTATGATCTCGATAACCTCCAAGTCTGCTTTACTTCGTACTCCAACAATGTCTACAAGAACACTTGATAATCTCCCAAAGGGTATAACCTTTTGCTGATTAGATAACCTCAACTGTATAGGTGAACAAGATAACTTTGGATTTCCCATTTGTTCCCATGTTTTTGTCAGGAAATTCACCTCGGAGCGTAGGTCGAGAATGACCTGGTTCATTTCATAATATCCAATCTGTGCATTTAGCCTCATTTCTCTTCCTGTTATTCTATGGTTCTTGATATGATGAACTGTTGATGTATATGTAACTTCGGAATGTATTTCATATATGTATATTGTACTCCTATAAAGATGGTATTATTCCTCTATACGGAAGTGTTTGTATTCCTATAGAGATGTTATTATTCCTCTATACGGAAGTGTCATCATTTATATTGTAAGTGTCGTAACTTATACTTGATGGGTTATTAGACCACCTTGTTGGGGGTCGGCCCTGTATAAGTCATGTGGGTCGAAGCGTTATCAGACCACCCTAGTGGGGGTCACCCATGTGGGTCAAAGGGTTATTAGACCACCCTATTGGGCGTCGGTCCAGTCAGCATTGTGTTATGTGGTTAAGTTGAGGCCGACCTAGTAAAGGTTATTAGGCAAGTCAAGTCAAGTATAAATAGAGTGCGGGTATCACTCTATTTCATCATTCTATTCTCTCTCACACTCTCGGGAGAGTGGTGCACTTGTGGAGGAGGAGAAGGTGCTGCTAGGAGATGTCTATATCTTATGCTTGGGTTGTATCATTGCTCTATCTATCTCTGAGGAAGTTATTGGGGTTTTTCACCTTTATGGTTTTCCCCAAGTAAACTCTGTGTCTCTTATGTGCGTGCGTTATTGTGTCCATGATTGATAATGCTGTAGATATGCTGTACATGTTTGTTCTGTCAGTTAAGATCCTAGATCAGATTGAAGTAAATTTTGAAAAATTAACATGGTATCAAAGCTAGCCTGAAAGAAGGCATGGTATGGCATGCATGACACTTGTTGCACTTACGATGCTTGGGATTGATATAGCAAAAACCAGTCATCGTAGAACTTTCGCTATAAATCCATTTTGGCAAAGTTTTCGGATCTGAAACTTCTACAGGTCGAAATTAGATCACCATGTACCTTGTGTCCAAAGGAAAAATTCTAATTCGTTGTACTTTTTGTTTTATGATCTGTACAATATAAGGTTTCTGGCTCTTCCAGATCTGAGTCATAAACAGGTGACCTTGGAAAAAAGGTCATAATGTGGGCTAGGAAGCTCCAAATGAAATTTCGTAAAAAGTGATAGGTAGTGCATGGATTGTACTTTCTCAGGTAACATTTTTCAGAGGCCGAAACAGAACCAGTGACACGTGGCATGCCATACAAGTTAGCTCTCATGTTTTATCCCATAAACATGTCACATTGTGACACTTGGCATAACTCTTTCTCAGAGAATCGATTTGAGGTCAGACCCATGGGGTTGGAAATATGATAGGTCGCGCTACCACAGGAAAATGTTTCAGACCCCGTGGATCGAAAAGTTCGGAGTTACACTAGAAACAATTAGGTACATATTTTTGTCAAAACATAATTATTTTTGAGCACCTTCATTCATGGCTTCCGGAATTTAGGGTTTCAGAGAAAGTTGGAATTTTTGTAATCAGAGACTATGGCTGAATGCTACTCATCAAAATCGAAATTTAGAGACCAAGATCAGAATTTTTGGTTGGGCAGAAGGCCGGGCTTGATCAGACCCTAGTTCGGGACTTTGATCGGAAAAGTGGAAAATTAGGGCTTTTGCAAAAATGGAAATTTTTGAAGTCTGTGACCACGGCTGAAAGCTCCTCAGAAAAATAGAAGCTTAGAGCTTTGGATTGAACCTTTTGATTGGGTAGAGGGGTGGGATTTATAAAACCCTAGTTTGGGGTCGTGTCCAGTGAATCCAGAAGTTTCAAAGGCAAATTTGACGGGTGAAACTTTGCATTTTTCAAATTCTGAATATACCGGCTTGATCAGCTCATCAAGGCGCATCTTTCTATCCTTTCAGACATTTGAAATTGAAAGTTTGAATTTTTAGGGTTTTTCTGACAAACCCTAATCCAGCTCCAGATCCAGTTCCTGCAATCAAGTGGATTGGGTTAATCCTAGAAGTGAATGGATTGGTCACCTACATAAGTGAAGAAGTTCTTGTTTCAGAGGGAGATGAGGCTAAGGCCTTACATAGGAAGATTACAAGCAATCTCGATAGGTATGACTCATCCAGGTATGTTTCGAGATTTGTTCATGATTAAGTTTATGGTATGTTTGTCTTCATGTTATTACGGTTAGTACAATCTTGATTCAATTTAGACTTGTCATATCACCTTAATAAAATTATGAATGCATGATAGAAGATATTCATTGATTAGGGTGTTGACACTTATGATTGTACTAATGCATTATGGTGTTGTATGAGGTTTATGTTGTCCGCTTACATGAAAGGTACTCCAAGAAAGACAAATCATGTTCTAGTTCAAGAAAATATGATCATGATGACAAAGATTCATCCATTGTCATGAATCACTTAAAAGATCTATTTGCGAGGTATGTATAACTTGGTTCTATAATGGTTAACCTATGAGATATGCAGGTTACTAGCACAAGTCATTGAAGAGAACAAGAAGACATCATGTGGGTATGTTAGACATAACTAGATAACATACCAATCCAAGTATGTTTTTCCTATATCTAGTTAGAATCCTACCTTGTGTTAGAATCCCTTATATAAGTATACTTGGTATGATTGGTTATGTTTGTTCATAAAGTTAAAAATGTAAGCAATCAAGGGTTTTATGCATATTATGTCTCTTATCTTGATTGATGATTTAACTAACCAAAAGAGTCCTATGATCAAATAAGAATATGCATGAGTAAAAGAAGACTTCCCTGAAACCTTGAATACTAATGTTTATTATCTGTGTTTGAAATGATCATGACTATACATGTTTAAGATTATTATGTTTTTAAGATTATACTAATGAATGTGTGATTATGTATGAGACCTCGAGGATAACACAATGATGATACTAATAAGCATGCATAGTGATTGAGGATGGACATAAGTTCAAGGACAGGTAATCCAGGAAGCAAAGATCAAGAGGGAGCACACTCCAGTTGTTCCTGCAAGGAAGCAAAGATCAAGAAGGAGCACACTTCAGTAGTTTCTGCAAGGATGCAGATATTCAGAGGGAGTTGACCACTTCTCACAATTCACATCAGAATGGAGTTGCAGAAAAGAAGCAAAGACTGAGAGGGAGTCAACCCAACAAATAAACAAAGATAAGTTTTTAAATTATGATTCCTTGCATATTTTATTGTCTAAATAATACTGTTCAATAATGTATATACTCATGTTCCTAGAATTAGGTTGTGTATTATGCATAGTTGCATTGATGAACAGTATACTACTAATATACATGGGTAAGTGGCCTATGGCACTGTACAACATTCTATTGATACTTATCTAGAATGAAACCTCTTTGCTGACATGTTGGGAGTTGTGCACACTCTTAACAATGTTTTGGTAGAGATTGGAAGGAATCTAGAAAGTTACGAGATATGGATAATTGTTGTATTGAAGCATTGGCTAAGATAATTGCATGACTGTATGACATATTTCTTTATGTGTAAGAATTTGTTCTGAAAACTATGAGATGTTTTCTAATCATGCAATTTAACTTGTTGTGTAGGAAAGATCGTATACCATCACCTACAAAAGAAGGACTACAACATTTGTTCAACAACAAAGTTATCTATTGAAAATATTGAAGATATTGAAGTTCCCAGGATCTGGAAAGAATGCCATGATCGAGGAGTACCAGTCGATCATGAAGATGTTTGGGATGCAGTCTCAAGACCTGAAGGGGAGTCTGTAGTGACTTCCAAGAGGATCTACAAGATCAAGCATGCTGCAGGTGGTAGCATAGAGAATTTTGCTCCTATAGCCAGATACGCTTCCGTTAGATTCGTACTTGCTCTGGCTGTAGTGATGAAATGGAAGATACACTAGATGGATTTCAAGAAAACTTTCTTGAATGGTGTAGTTGAAGAAGAAGTGTATGTGGAGCATCCACTTGGTTCTGAGACACATGACAGGGAGTCATATATGTGTAGAACTTGGTATGGTAGGATAGACAACTTTCTATCCAGTTTGGGATTTACCAAGAGTAAAGCGGATTAGAACCTTTACTACAAGGTTGAGGAAGGCAATCCAGTGATACTACTTTTGTATATGGATGACCTATTTATTACAGGTGAAGATAGATTGATTTCCGACACACAACGGAATCTTGTTGCCGAGTTCGAGATGAAGAACTTGGGTATGATGAACTACTTTCTTAGTATGGAGGTGTGGCAAAGTGCAGTTGGAATCTTCCTTGGACAAGGGAAGTATGCAGTAGAGATCCTGAAGAGGTTCGGGATGATGGACCGCAAGGCCATGGCCACACCTATGGCATCAAACCTGAAGCTTCTGTGTGATGCTTCATCTAAGCCGGTTGATATCATTATGTATCATCAGATGATTGGGTCCTTGATGCACTTGACGAACACGAGACCAGATACTTGCTTTGCGGTAAACACAGTGAGCCAGTTCTTGATGGATCCGAGGGGTGTTCACCTGGTTGATGTAAAGCATATTCTGAGGTACCTGAAGGGTACGGTTGATTATGGGCTCAAGTATGATGCGAATCAAAAGTTTAACCTACAGGGTTATGTTGATTTAGATTGGGCAGGCAGTGCTGCAGATAGAAATAGCACATCTGGGTGTTGCTTCAATATGGGATCAGGTGCGATCTCTTGGTTTAGCAGGAAGTAGTCCTGCGTAGCACTGAGTACAGCCGAAGCAGAGTATGTTGCGATGGATGAGTAGGTTGCAGATGTATTGACCAAGAAGTTGGCCAGAGTGAAGTTCGAATACTTCAAAGAGAGGCTTGGTGTTCTTTAGATCGACGACACTTCGAGGAATAAGTGATGGAGACATTTGTTGTAGCCATTCCAAGCATGTTGGAAGGAGGATCCTTCACATGGCTATGGATGTAAGCGCTAGATGATGAGCATCAGGATGATGTTCTAGTTTCTGCTCTATATGATCCGTTGGATCATTTATGTATGTATGTTTCATGTTGGATGCTGGATATGATCAGTTGGATCATTTATGTATGTATGCATCATGTTGGATGTTGGATATGATCAGTTGGATCATTTATGTATGTACGCATCATGTTGGATGCTGATGGATACATTGTGTGGATCATGTATCTTTGTATGATCAGGTAGATCATGTATGCTGATGGATACATTGTGTGGATCATGTATCTATGTATGTATCAGGTATATACATTGTATATGTTGATATGTATCAGGTAGATACTTGGTATGCATCAGGTGGATGCATTGTATGATCAGGATGGTCATGGATGACGAGCTTCTCCAGTTGACATGCATCAGGATGATGCAGTGATGATGATCAGGATGATCATGTGTACATCAGGATGATGTATGGAGAGTATCAGGTTGATACTCTGTGGTTGTGGACAGGTTGTGTAGATGAGCATGTCTGGGAGATCCTATAGGTCGGAGTTGTGTACCCGTAATAGCATAGGATTCTCTTTCGAGACATTTCTCTGGGAGGACATATAATAGTGCCCTGGGAGATCCTTCAGGTCAGAGTTGTGTACCCGTAACATCCTGGGATGCTCTTTTGAGGTTTTGTCCTATGGCATGTAATTTGCTCCTGGGAGATCCAGACAGGATGAAAAAGGCCTCAGATGCTTCAGCCAGGTTTTGCCATGACCACATGTAATTTGCTCCTGGGAGATCTGTATAGGATGAAAAAGGCCTCAGATGCTTCAGCCAGGTTTTGTGGTGGACCACATGTAATGTGCTCCTGGGAGATCCGACAGGTAGAGCTATGTGCTTGTAACAGCCTGGGATGCTTCAGCCAGGTTTTGTGGTGAGATCACATGTAATGTGCTCTTGGGAGATCTGACAGGTAGAGTTGTGTGCTCGTGACAGCTTGGGATGCTTCAGCCAGGTTTTGTGATGTGTCACATGTAATGTGCTCCTTTTAGATCCGACAAGTAGAGTTGTGTGCTCGTAATATCCTGGGATGCTGCAGCCAGGTTTTGTGATGCATGTAATAAGTCCCAAGGATTCCACAGTATGGCCAGTGATGATGAAGACTTGCAGGTGGCGGGCTTACATCCAGTATGAAGAAGGATTGGCTCTGTAGAACTTCCTATGACGAGTAGATTCAAAGATTGATTGAGATAGCAGCAGCAGTGATGATGGCGATGACTCGATGACGATTATCCAGTGACAATAATCCAGAGAAGAAGACTTGTGCTAGAAGACCTGTGTTGAGAAATACCTTCCTAGTTAAGAGGGAGTGTTGATGTATATGTAACTTTGGAATGTATTTCATATATGTATATTGTACTCCTATAGAAATGGTATTATTCCTCTATACGGAAGTGTTTGTATTCCCATAGAGATGTTATTATTCCTCTATACAGAAGTGTCGTAATTTATATTATAAGTGTCGTAACTTATACTTGATGGGTTATTAGACCACCTTGTTGGGGTCGGCCCTATATAAGTCATGTGGGTCGAAGGGTTATTAGACCACCTTAGTGGGGGTCATTCATGTGGGTCAAAGGGTTATTAGACCACCCTATTGGGTGTCGGCCCAGCCAGCATTGTGTTATGTGGTTAAGTTGAGGCCGACTTAGTAAAGTTTATTACACAAGTCAAGTCAAGTATAAATAGAGTGCGGGAGGCACTCTATTTCATCATTCTATTCTCTCTCAAACTCTCGAGAGAGTGGCGCACTTGTTGAGGAGGAGAAGCTGCTGCTAGGAGATGTCTATCTCTTATGCTTGGGTTGTATCATTGCTATATCTATCTCAGAGGAAGTTACTGGGGTTTTTCACCTTTATGGTTTTCCCCAAGTAAACTCTGTGTCTCTTGTGTGCTTGCGTTATTGTGTCCATGATTGATAATGTTGTATATATGCTATACATGTTGTTCTCTCAGTTAAGATCCTAGATCAGATTGAAGTAAATTCTGAAAAATTAACATGAACTAGTCTGTGTGAATCATTCACTGTATTACGTTGTTTGTAATTTCCCAATAGGTTTTGTAATAACCCTAAGGAGTTTCCATGTCTTAGAAACTTTATGCAGCTCTGTAAGAACTTGTTGATGCCTCGAAAATCTTAGCATCAACCAGCAAGGGATTCTCCCCAGTAAATAGTCCCAATTAGATTGTCCACCGTTTGATGTAGGGAATCCCTCCGGTTAACGGTTCCGGCTACCGTAAGATTTAAAGATTTTGGTTCTTTACACCGGTTGCAGCCTGATCCATCGTTTATGTATTTTATTTTAAGATGAAATGCATGTTCCCTAAGCTAAATGCAAGTAGCTTATCTAAATTAATCTAAAATTGTATAAGCAAACTTAACCTATCCTTGCAAGGAGCAAACAGTAAAGATGAGTAATAAACTGCAGGAAACGCCTAAAGATTATATAGATAACCATTTAATCACAAAGATGTACTTACAGCAGAATATGTAAGATATTAAAGATAGCTTTAATTCATTTAATGCATTCCATTACTCATTTGAGATGAACATATTTGCACAGGAAAATTTAAGAGCATCCATCACATAGAAACAATTCATGATAGTAAAGAACGATCTCACAACAATATGCAGATGATATAGGAACAATCTAGCACACATTTGACACATTTCCCAAGAAAAACTGCCTTCTCCCAGGCTTTCATTAGGCAAAATCGAGTTCTTGGAGCAAGTAGAAAAATAATTCATGTACAAGGAAGAAAATTTATTCACCTGCCAAAAGTCCATGTTCCTTCTCTTATCTCTGTATATATAGTTTCACAAATTGCTCCTTGAGCTGACAAGTGTCCCCTAAAGTTATGGAAACTTCTAATTTGACTTTTAGTATGTAATTACAAATTTGAATAATTCGTGGGGAACTCCTTACAAAAAGACAAAAATAAAAGATAGCTGTCTATTAATGTATTTACATATGAAAATATTCGAACTCATTTTCCTATAGCATAATAAGACAAATTAAGGCCCAGCTATCTCTGTTGATTCATTGGGTTGCTCTTCTCCTATCAACTCGCTTTCTTTAACATGCTCATTTGCTCCCACAGGCTCCCTTGATGGTGCTGATTTATCCTCCTGTTCAATATAGTTTTCCCACTGTCCAATTTCTCTCAAAATGATTTTCCCTCTCAATGAGATTGTCACATTCCGCGTTATCTTATGTTTGTGCAAATCTGATTTGATAGTTGTTGTCCCTGTTACAGTCCTTTGTGCACAGATTTCTAGAAGGTGATTTTGGACAGCAATCTTCCCAATGAATTGATGGAGGTCTTGTGGGGATATAGCTTCTACCTTTTTCAAATAATCCAATTTTGCGTTCAGATTATCTTCCATCTCCTTTATGCATTGGTCTTTCTCACGGAATTCATAAATGCTCTGTGGTAGAGGCATCTGACATGTCTCGTGAGCTTCTCGGATCTTGGAATAGATAACATAGCACTTTTTTATTGTCTTTCGGATTTCAATACTTAATCTGTCGCAACAATCTCTACAAAATTCCAAGACTCCTATATCCATATCCAGCTCCTCATTGGTTAAAACACGCAGATTTGGGGGAAAATTTGACTTCCCTCTTCTCCATTCCGACTATTCCTTAATCTGGACCGCACATTGAGCAAACTTGTCTTTAATATGGAGCGCTTCAATCTCAATGGTTGTCATCTTTGCGATCATTTCCTTCATTCCACAAATTTCATCAGAAATGGATACTAGCAATTGATGTATCTTCCCCTGCATATCACTGGCCTGCTTACAGAAGGTAGACAGATCCTGCCCATTTTCTGTTATCTCTTTGAGCTGTTTCACTAACTCCTCCTTTTCCCGTATTAACCTTTCAAACTGAGGTTTGAAGATATGAGTTTGTTGAGCCCTACTAGCCTCGAATTCCTCCAACTCTGATATATGAGTTTTTAAGTTCTTTTGTTCATCCTTTGAAATATTCAACTGCATCTCTAGTGAATTCTTCTCATTCTCAAGCCACAGAGCTTCCAAAGTTATCCTTAACTTCTCTTCCACGAGTTCTTTGTGTTTCCTCTTCAATTCATTTGCTTCTAACACTTCATTCTTCCTGTCAGCTTTTATTTTGAAGCATTTCTCCCTGTAATGTTTTACCTCTTCTATTAACCAGTCAGTATTGGCTTTACTTGCCTTGGCTGAAGCTACAGTGCATCCTGCTTGGAATGAAGGGTCGATGTCATTCCCTTGGACTAGCGTGGTCTTAGATTCTCTGAATTCGTATAAGTCCTCCCCAATTTCCATTTTCCTTACTCTTCTGTCAATAATAGCCTTTCTTCCATTCGTGAAAATAGACGGAATCCAAGTTGGCCACTTGGCGCTGCTTTATCGGGTTGTATGGGGTCAATGCTAATTCTTCAGTAGAAACAACCCCTTCATGAGCTATCCCTGGTGGGTCTATCTCTGACATACCTAAATCCATAGCCTGTGGACTGGACAGGTTTTGTTCATTAGTCCTTTCAGCCTACTCCCTCTGTTGTCTTTCAGCTAGCCCTGCGAATTCTGCTTGTAATCTGTCTTCCTCCTCCAACAAGATCCTCTCTTCTTCTTCTTCTTGCAGTTTAGGAGCCCGTTCCTGGAGGATTCTATCTTCTTCTTTTCTTTGGGCCCTTACTTTTCCTCCTTCTGGATTCTAGCATCCTCATCTTCCAAAGCCTTTTCTCCTGCTCCCTCTGTACTTTAACAGCTTCTTCTTGCTGCTGCAATTTAATAGCCTGCTCACTCTGGATTCTTGCTACCTCTTCTTGTTGAAACTTGGCAGCTTGTTCATTTTCAATCCTAGCTGCTTCTTGATCTTACTGATGTTTGATAGTTTGTTCCCATAATATCCTGTCATCTTCCTCTTGTTTGATTCCTGTCGAATCTCATGATTGGGACACTGATGCTTCCTTCTCCTTTTGTATTAGGGTGACAGGCTTGGGGTTAGAGCTCCTTCAACTTTTCTTCTTGTAGCGCTTGCCTAATTCCGTTAAGTTCCGAGCACTACGGAAAAACTCTTCCTCTTGGTCCATAAGATGGGCGTATTCGAAGCTGGTTTTGAAATCAATAATATGTTCGGAAACATTACCACAAGGGTCATGCCTTCTGAAAAACTTTGTACCAAAATGGAAGATGTCTAAATCTTGAACATAGTTTTCTCCTTCCATGGCCTTCGGGAGGCTGTATGCACCAATAGTGAAAGGCATTGGCATACATATCTCTTTCTTCCTTTTAGTGAGAACTTTGTTGATTCTGTCGACGCTGAAGAGTTGCCTTATGGCTTCCCTGTGTATCACAAAATCTGTAGCATATCTGGGAAGTAGAAAGGGAGCTATGGATCCTCCACTCATTTGGATATAGGTACCTTCTATACCATGGTAATAATCGCCAAATGCTTCGATAATGGGCATGGAATTCTCTGACATGCAATCTGGTTCGTTTACAAAAATAAGCCGGTATAGAGGCATGATGAATTTCTCGCAAACCTTCTTGTAATAGCCCGCATACTTGCTTTCCCATGTGAGTTGATAGGCCATGAAGAGAGGTGTCTCTTTTCTGTTCCATGATCAACCCAAGTCAGGGAAGGTGTGTTTGCTCAGTAGACAATCTATGAAATATGAGGACATAAAGAATTCTACTTTCTTCTGAGTCATTCCTCCTTGGGAAACAATTAGTTTTGAAACCAAGCTGTTTGAAATTATATCATTCCAATTAAAAATGGTACCATGCATAGCTATACGGAATATTAGTGGTACCCATCCGAGCTTAAAGATATTGCCATTTGGCATACCAAAGATCCGGCTCAACATCAGAACGATGAGTTTATAAGGAGCCTTTAGGAGGTTGCTCTCATACTCATTATTATTCCTCCTTATCTGTCTGTCGACTATCATCATTTTCCTGGCGGTGTCTAGTGGGTCCATGAGATGTCCTCCTATCCATTCATCATCTAAACAAGCCTTAGCTAGGGGCAATCTGTAGGTAGCCGTGATATGATCAGGAGCAAAAGATGCTAGGTTCATTCCATTCTTATCATTTATAAACCTGGTGTCAGTCTTGACATGAGGGATCATCTAGCCAAGCACTACAAAACATGGTAATAACACAGGACCAGTTGCTTCCTTTTGGAGACAGGACCTTCTGATATTTGCATATACCATAGCGTCTTCTATGGGGTTTTGAGAGTTATTTTGATCTCTGACTAATTTATATAATTCACTCCACTGAAAATATGGGGCAGAGCTTCCTGGGGGTACATTAGTGGTAGCTTGTGTATCAGTGAACATGGCTTCAAGTGAGGTATCCAGTAGGATTTCTACGTCCGAATATGACTCGACCTTTTGCGTGGCCTTCTTCCTTGCGGACTTTCTATGCATGTCAAACCTGCGGTGAGCTGGGTAACACAAATAAGGAGTATGTAGCAATTTAGCAATTATTGAACGCAATACTTCCTATAGATTGTGAAAAACGTGACATAATTGGATTTTAACTAAATGATTTTCCAAACATTAACAGAGCATCCATAAAATTTCTGGAATGTGCATTTTCATGATATGAAAGCTATTTTGAAAACAATTAATTAGTTTACGATACAACTATCATTCTACTGTTGCAAGCTTTTACAAATGAATGTAGGGTTAGTCATGGTGCTACTAGTGCGGGCCAAGAGGCTTTCTTAATATGTTTTGTGGCGATTTTGGCTCTAAAACCTGGATTTGATACAAACAATTTTGTTATTCAGGATGTTAGCTACAGATTTGGGCGTGGAGCGTGATCTATGCGAGCAGGCTACGACTGTCAAGCTGTAAACGGAAATTTCAGGGAGTGTTTTCTTTATCAATGGGATTGTAGTGTGAGAAGTCTTACTTAGGGCGTCGAGTTAGCAACAATGGGAAAAGACTGAGACGTGCATGAGAGGATAGGGCCTTCCATGCTCTGGTTTGCATAGAATGGATTCGTGTTCTCATCGTATCAAATGAAAATTACCCGCTTAACGTGTGTGGATTTCCTTCGGCATATATATACCAACAAAAATATCAAAGGGAGTATGATTCAAGCTAAGAACCTCGGATAACATAAAAAAAAGGGAGGGGCAGAGCACCTACTTGTCAATCTTGCGGTATCTCTTGGTGGCTAGCGGGTGTTCCGAGACAAACGGTGGTCCAAACAAAAATCCAATGGCGAGCTATGTCTTCCGTCGATAGTGGTGGTATGAATTTCCCAAAACCCATTCTGCGCGCTCATATAGGGGAAGCATTAACTTCATGTATGTGGAAGGTAGGTGGATTGATGAACACGGGGCTCAAGGAAAACGGGCAATTAAAACGACACATGGCCACACTAATGACCCCACCAACTCCGTATTTGCACATATGCCCAAATCGACTTTTGCGCAAAAGCGACAATATTATAGTTATGTTTTGCGCCCGTAGCGGACGTCTTAGTCCTAAATTGTGTGACGATGAATTGCGCCAAAATTAAACTCGTGGGCTACGTCAAAGGACAAAGCGTGGTTATAATGTCGACCATTTTGGGGATAAAATTTGCGCATCGGCAGAGGATTTGGTCATAACCTATGTGCCAACAAAAGATGCGCCATAGAGTCATGAGGAAATATCTGACGGGTTTCCGTATCGGCATCCCTTTTAGGGTTAAATCATGCGCCAAAGCGCCCAAGATGTCGTTAGCAATTGTGCCACAGGCGGCCACCATAGGGTTAAGACTTGCGCCATAGTGGGTCCCAAAAATGAATCATTGGAGTGCACCGAAAGCGGCAATCTTGTTGTTAAGTTTTGCGCAATTTGTGGACAAGTTATGTTTAAAAGCTGTGCAAGAAGCCCAGAACTTGGTTGAATTACAGTTGGGATTATCGCCGAAGCGGCAGAGTTAAGGTTAATATTTGCACCGAAGTGGCAGAGTTATGATTAAAATTCGCGCCAAAGGATAAAAGCAATTTTTCCTTAGAAAAATTTGGATGACAAACTTCCTTGGAAAACAAGTGTTGAAGTTTTCCAAAATGGAGTAGGATAAGCTTCAAAGAAAAGAGAAACATTTGTTGCAAACAATGTTGAAGGAGGGGCCCCAACTTTTTCAAAAAATTTGGGGAAGGATGTTGTTAAAATTCAATATACTAAGACAGAAAATAGCAGCATTACATTCCATTTCACAGTAATAGCATATACAGGATCACTGAAGAAACAACAAGCATAGCATCAACACAAGAGACACAGATTTATCCTGGGAAACCCTCATGGGGTAGAAAACCCAGCAAAGCTTCCTCAATATAGATGACCAGCAATATACAAATATGCAAACCAAAGACATGATCTCCTCTTCGACCATAGCAGACCTCTCCTCCACAAGTGCGCCTCTCTCAAGTGAGTGAGTGTGTCAAATGAGGAACACACCTCCTCTATTTATACACTACTCTGACATATCTTTTACACAAGTACACGTAGGCTCGTATTTAACCAATGGGTTAAATACCCCACTACAACTGACTGGGACGACCCCTCTAGGGTGGTCTAATAACCCTTTGACCCACATAACACATATAGGGCCGACCCCCACTAGGGAATTCTAATAACCCGAGTTACCACATTCCGACAGAGGAATAAACATCTCCGGATATACAATAAGATCTTCACGGAGGAATGAAACATCTCCGGAATAATAAAGTACAAATATAATATTCTTTGAAGTTACAATATCTCAACACACCCCCTTAACGAAAAGGATATTATAACAACATCTGCACGAGCAAGGAGTCATCAACATCATACATGATACATCTATAAATCATTGGAAGCTTTATCAACATCATCAGTAACTCAAGCAGTTACTGGAACATCAACATCTTCAGTACTGAGTCTTTATCTTCTGCAGCACTCGAACAGCTACAACGACATCAACATATGGATCCTCACGATCATCAATATCGTCATCTCACGATCATCAGCATCGTCATCACACGATCATCAGCATCGTCATCACACAATCATCAGCATCGTCATCACACAATCATCAACATCGTCATCACACGATCATCAGCATCGTCAGCATCGTCATCACACAATCATCAGCATCGTCATCACACGATCATCATCATCGTTATCACACGATCATCAGCATCGTCATCACACGATCATCAACATCGTCATCACATGATCATCATCATCTGGATCATCTCGATCTACAGCATCTGGATCATCTCGATCTACAGCATCTGGATCATCACGATCTACATCATCTGGATCATCTGTATTAGTATCCACACCAATACATCTATCATCAAAACATGTATTCTTACTAATACATATATCATCAAAAACATGTATTCTCACTAATACATCTATTATCAAAATCATGTATTCTCACTAATACATCTATCATTAAAAGCATGTATTCTCACTAATACATCCATCATCAAAAGCATGTATTCTCACTAATACATCTATCATCAAAAGCATGTATTCTCACTAATACATAGCAGCATATCCTGCAACACACACGATCATATTACAGGATGATCAATCCCACTCTCTTTAGGACATAGGTCCATGGATGATACAATCCATTCATGTACCTTTTGAACCGAAGTCCAGGGACGATCCAGTCCTATCATGTACCTTTTGAACCGAAGTCCAAGGACGATCCAGTCCTAACATGTACCTTTTGAACCGAAGTCCAGGGACGATCCAGTCCTAACATGTACCTTTTGAACCGAATTCCAGGGATGATCCAGTCCTAACATGTACCTTTTGAACCGAAGTCCAGGGACGATCCAGTCCTATCAATTCTCGGAGACCTCATGTCTACGGCTCAGTTCACAGGACCAAAGTCCAAGGATGATCCAATCCTTATCGTACATTTAGGACCGCGTCCAAGGATGACTTAATCCTCAACCGTACATTTAGGACCATGTCCAAGGATGACTTAATCCTCCACCGTACATTTAGGACCACGTCCAAGGATGACTTAATCCTCCATCGTACATTTAGGACCACATCCAAGGATGACTTAATCCTCCACCATACATTTAGGACCACGTCCATGGATGACTTAATCCTCCACCGTACATTTAGGACCACGTCCAAGGATGACTTAATCCTTCACCGTACATTTAGGACCATGTCCAAGGATGACTTAATCCTCCACCGTACATTTAGGACCACTTCCAAGGATGACTTAATCCTCCACCATACATTTAGGACCATGTCCAAGGATGACTTAATCCTCAACCGTACATTTAGGACCTACGTACAAGGATGACTTAATCCTCAACCGTCCACCAAGGACTTCATTCTCGAAGACATACATCTACGGCTCTTCTTTAGGACTGAAGTCTAGGGATGATCCAATCCCCTCACATGTTCACCAAAAACTTCATTCTAAAGACATACGTCTATGGCTCTTCTTTAGGACTGAAGTCCAGGGATGATCCAATCCCCTCACATGTTCACCAAGAACTTCATTCTCGAAGACATACGTCTACGGCTCTTCTTTAGGACTGAAGTCTAGGGATGATCCAATCCCTTCACATGTTCACCAAGAACTTCATTCTCGAAGACATACGTCTACAGCTCTCTTTAGAACATATGTTCAAGGATGATGCAATCCCCTTGTCACCTTTGACCCTGTCTAAGGACCATCCACCAACCTCTCTGTTGGCATCACTAATATAGGTATCCTCATCATCGACCTCACTGTCGATGCAGGAAATCTCATCATGAGTTATCACATCACTCCCCCTTTCGAGGAGGGTCCTTCTGAACTATATTAAGTTTGTCTCGGAAAACTTTATTTGAGATAGAGGTTTGGTTAGTACATTGGTAACTTGTTACAAATTCAAACTTTTGGTTCCTTTCTGCACCATATCTTGGAACACTAGATTCTCTACCATCTTGATACAACTCTGTTTGTCACATAGGATCATAGTTGGGTCTATCTCTAAGTCAAACAATCCTGAAGCCATACGGTTTCATAACTTAGCAGAGCAAGAAGCCATATATTCCGCTTGTGCTAATAGCCACACTATATTGCTTCATGAGATCATCCTCTCGATGTGCTCTTCCTGTCTGATACAATTTCTGCCCAATAAACATCTTTGTATCCATCTGAAGTCATGATCTCTAAGATAACATAGATCAAAATCTATCGTATCCTTTAGGTATTTCAACACATGCTTTGCAACTAACAGGTGAACACATATGGTTTTCCACTAGATACTGACACAAGGTGTTCACAACAAAGCATATATCTGACCTAGTATTTGTTAAACACATCAATGACTCAATATTTTGTCTGTACAGAGTTCTATCCACTGACTCTGATGAGTCATTTGATAACAACTTCAAGAGTGGCCATTCCAACAAATCAAGTCCTTTTAATATTTTTCAGCATGCTTTCCCTGGTTGAGAAAGATTCCTTCTGAGCCTTGCCATACTTCCAAACCTAGGAAGTAATACATTAATCTGAGATCTTTCATTTTCTTTTATGCAACCATCTATCTATGCCATCTCCCATTAGATGGGTCTACTGATATGAACCTCAACATCATTCGAACTCTGAGGTGAGTTCCTTCTTGTATCCATGTCATCTGTGCATAGAAGCCATATTCAATCTTGTATCAAAGGTTGAGATCCACATCACCCATGATGATCATTAAGCTCATCAATTGATTATCGATCCTGGGTACCCATACAGAACCTGATTCACACTTCTTCTTTAATTACACCATTAAGAGAATGGTCTTATCTATCCACTTGGAGCAAACATCTTGTTATGATTCTCTTCCTCTTTCTAAGAGAATCTTCTAGCCATGAGCCTTCTATATTTTGTTTGATTTGTAAATCTTCTTGTTGAACATCCATCACTTGTTCGGTGTTCATTATTCTTCATGATCTTTCCTACAAAACAAAATTAAGTACATGATTAGTAATACTTCATAATCATGAAATCATGTTAACATGATAACCTTTTATGCATACATATATGATTTACATAGTTATGCAACTATCTTGACCAATACTTTGGCACAACACTTTCCCATATCCTGTATGCATACAGTGGCTATCTAGATGCCTTCCATCTCTACCAGAACATACTATCGAGAGTGTGCACAGCTCTCAGCATGTCAGCAAAGAGGTTTCATTCTAGACAAGCAACAATGGAATGTTTGTCCAACTTACCAATCATATGCATATTAGTAGTATACTGTTCAATGCTCTATGAATGTTTGCACTCAGCATGATATGTTCTAGGAATACAAATATGCATACAAGAAATATCATTTACTATTTAAAATAACAACTCAAATACTTATCTTTTATGTTTGTGTGGTTGCCTCCCGCTTGATCTTCTATATGTCTTTTGAACTTCTATTCATTCTGTACCACTGTGCATGCTCAAGTGTGCACTAGTGTCATCCTCATGATCTCATACACAAACATTCATTCATTAGTATATTCTCAAAACATTCTGATTCTAAATAATCTTGAATATGTATAGTCATGATCATTAGTATTCAGGGTTTCACGTAAGTCTTCTTTTACTCATGCATATTCTTGTTTGATCATAGTACTCTTGTGGTTAATTAAATCACGCATAAACCCTTGATTAGTAACTTTATGAATAAGCATAACCAATCATATCAAGTATACTTATTTAAGGGATCCTAACACAAGGTAAGATTCTAACTTGACATAAGAAAACATACTTGGATTTGTATACCTGCTTAGTTATGTACAACATACCTAAACAATCTCTTCAATGATTTAGAGATCCTGAGTTAGAACCTGCATGTCTCATAGGTTAAGCATAATAAAACAAGGTCATACATACCTCGTAAGTAGAACAAAGATTATGGATGAGTCTTTGTCTTCATGATGTCATGGTCATGGAGCTTGATTTGTCTTTTGTGATGTACCTGAACCTCCTTAAGTCATACCTATTGAGACTTCTTGTAGTCTTCTTATGTAAGCCCTTAGCCTCAACTCCCCCTGAAACTTGATTTGGAGCTTGATTAGGGTTTTCTAGAGAAACCCTAAAAATTCAATCTTTGTCTTTCATACTTCTGAATGGAAGGAAGGATGTGTCTTGCTGAGCTGATCAAACTAACATACTTCAATTTTGAAATCTCCAAAATTTGACCCCTCAAAATTGCCTTTGAAACTTTTGGATCTTCTGGACAGGATCCCAAACGAGGGTTTGATGAAGCCCACCCTTCTACTCAATCAAAAGGTTTGATCCAAGGCTCTAAACTCTTATTTTTCTGAGGAACTTCCAGCCGTGGTTACAGACTTCAAAAATTCCAACTTTTGCTGAAGCCCTAATTTTCCATCTTTCCGATCAAAATCCCGAGCTAGGGTTTAATCAAGCCCGGTCTTATACCCAACCAAAAAATTCTATCTTGGTCTCTAAATTTCGATTTTCCTGAGTAGCATTCAGCCGTGGATTCCGATTCCAAAAATTCTAACTTTCTCCGAAACCCTAAATTCCGGAAGCCATGAATAAAGGTGCTCCAAAAATAATTTTGTTTTGACAGAAATATGTACCTGATTGTTTCTACTATAACTCCGAAATTTTCGCTCCACAGGGTCTGAAAACTTTTTCTGCAGTAGCCTGACCTGTTATCTTTCCATCCTGACAGGTCTGACCTCAATTTCTGAGAGAGAGTTATGCCAAATGTCGCAACGTGACCTGTTTTGGGATAATACAGGAGATAGAACTTGTACGGCATCCCACGTCTCACTGTTTGAACTTCAACCTCTGAAAACTTTTCTTGAGATAGCTCACCCTATTATATTTCCATCCTGATAGGTCTGACCTCAATTGGACTCTCTGAGATAGAGTTATGCCAAGTGTCGCAACGTGACCTGTTTATGGGATAAAATAGAAGAGTGAACTTGTACGGGGTGCCACATGTCACTGGTTCCATTTCGGCCTCTGAAAACGTTTCCTGATATAGTACCATCTGTGTACTATCTGTCACTTTTTACGAAATTTCATTTGGAGCTTCCTAGCCCAAGTTATGACCTTTTTTCCTAGGTCACCTGATTTTTACTAAGATCTGGAAGAGCCAGAAACCCTAACTTGTACTGATCATAACTTACAAAGTACAACGAATCTGAGGGTGCCCTTTGGACACCAGATACCTGGAGATGTTATCTACGACCTGCAAAGGTTTCAGATCCTGAACCTTCGCCAAAATGGAGTTATAGCGAAAGTTCCACGATGACTGGTTTTTGCTATGTAAAACCCTAACCTTCAAATTGTCGTAAGTGCCATACATTGCCTTCCTTCAGGTTAGCTCTGATACCATGTTAAAATTCAATATGCTAAGACAGAAAATAATAGCATTACATTCCATTTCACAGTAATATCATATACAGGATCACTGAAGAAACAACAAGCATAGCATAAACACAAGAGACACAGATTTATCCTGGGAAACCCTCATGGGGTAGAAAACCCAGCAAAGCTTCCTCAATATAGATGACCAACAATATACAAAGATGCAAACCAAAAACATGATCTCCTCCTCCACCATAGTAGACCTCTCCTCCACAAGTGCGCCTCTCTCAAGTGAGTGAGTGTGTCAAATGAGGAACACACCTCCTCTATTTATACACTACTCTGACATATCTTTTACACAAGTACACGTAGGCTCGTATTTAACCAATGGGTTAAATACCCCACTACAACTGACTGGGCCGACCCCTCTAGGGTGGTCTAATAACCCTTTAACCCACATAACACATACAGGGCCGACCCCCACTAGGGAATTCTAATAACCCGAGTTACCACATTCCGATGGAGGAATAAACATCTTCAGATATACAATAAGATCTTCACGGAGGAATGAAACATATCTGGAATAATAAAGTACAAATATAATATTCTTTGAAGTTACAATATCTCAACAGATGTTGCAGCAACAACAATTGGCAATTTGCTGGCGAACATAGTTCTCTGAAACAAAATCTTGTTATGATCAGAAGGACTTTTAATTAGTAGCTTCAAGCGTAACAAATTTCCCTTCAGTTCAACTTCCAAGAATGTAGTGATCTCTTAATCATATTGGTCTTTTGGTAAAAGGAGGCTAAGACTTTTACTTATTTCAAACTCTCCCAAGGCCGGGATATGGAGTTAATTCTTTTAGGATCTATCTTTATGATGTTTTGACTACAAAAGGGCTCCACAAGATCGTAAAAAGGTCTCACAGGCGTATTTGTTTGTTCCTCATTCCCATGCTATTTGCATCCCTTTTGGATGTCTCTTAAATTGATAGCTTTAGCCGTTTGAGCCTTCCAGCAATAACTTGCTTAAAATTTCCATACTTTGATCCAGGTTCTTCAATCCATAATGTCCTTTTGTGTGAGCGAGAGGTTTTATTTGATTATCAAGCTTCACAGATGGAGAAAAACCTTGGTTGGGATGAATTAATTGATCAGCTTTATAGATTGAACATCTTGCTTCATCTCAGCCATCCTTTAATTGAGGCGAGAATTTATGGAAATCAGACTCCGTGATATAATCTCTTGGGATTTTATTGGTAGCATGGGATCATTTTAAATACTATACACCTATGAAACATGCTTCCTTTCCATGGGTCCATAATAGCAAAACCTTGAGACAGGCATCAATATTAAAGTGGGTGGAGTGTTAAGATAATGAGATAGAAATACCACATCATTAGTCATTTAACTGGGGTTATTTTGACCAGACAGGAAAAGATCTCTACATTCCTAAAGGTTGATTAGTGAAGGCAAAGTCGCAGAACTATATTTTCTTTATGTCTGAAATTCTATCTTTCAAGACTTCGATTTTTTCTCGGAGTTGTGTCCTACAACTATGCCAAAAGTTGAGGTGAGCTTTATTAAATGAAGTAAAGAAAAGAGAAAAACAAACAGAAAGGGAAAAACTCTCTATACAGACCAAACGACTTGAATTGTTCGTAAAAACAAAAACAAGAAACAAGGGAAAGAAAAGAAAAAGAAACAAAGAAATTGTTTATTTATGTACAAAGGCCTCAAATGAGACTACGCGAAGTATTGTTTCAAGGTGAGGCCATTGAGGGGAAGAGTTACGTCCTCTCCCTGGAGGTATTTTAGCTTGTAAGTGGATGGGCCAAGTTTTTCGGAAATTAGATATGGGCCGACCCATAGATGTTGGAACTTTGTATGCATTCCCTTTCCTTCATGTGGATGATCCCATTTCAGAACTAGGTCACCTACTTTGAAATTCCTTTTACCAGACTTCTTTTTATCAAACCATCTTTTCACTATGTCTTGGTGTTGGTGGAATCGGTCTTTGGCTTTCTGCTGAGATTCTTCGAGTTTCAGTAAAGTGTCAATTCTGGACTGTAAAACTTGACTACTGGTACCTCGGGAGGTTTGGGCCAATTGCAAAGATGGGAGTAAGAGGTTAGGGGGGAGGATGGCTTCTCTTCCGTAGACGAGGTTATATGGAGAAACCCCCAAAGCATTCTTTGGAGTGACTCTATCTTCCCATAAAGCATTTGGGAGAGCGGTGTGCCAGCTTCTCTAGTTTTCAATCACAGTCTTCTTAAGGATCCTGATGAGGTTTTTGTTTGAAGATTAAGCTAATCCATTTCCTTGGGGATAGTAATTGGCTGGATAATGTAATTTAATTCCTCTTTCATAAACAAATTCATTTATTTTAAAAGACAAAAAATAAGTTGCATTATCAAAGACTAGGGAAATTGGAACCCCAAACCTGTTTATAATGTTCCCCTTTAAGAAACTAATGACTGTATCTTCATTGAGTTTGCGCAAAGGGATAGCTTCTCTCCATCTTGTAAAATAGTCTGTGGCTGTCAAGATATACCAGTGTTGGAGAGAGGAATTCGGTTTTATCTCTCCAATGGCATCTATGCCCCATTGTTCGAAAGGTTCTGAGATGATAACTGGCTGCAACGGTCCTGCTGCTTTTGGTAATTTACCAGCACTCCTTTGGCATATATCACAATTGTGTGTGTAGGCATGAGAATATTTGAACAAAGTGGGCCAAAAATATCCGGCTCTCAGTATTTTGTGAGCTGTTGTATCCATGGAATAATGTCCACCAGCAGGGCCATCATGTAATTCCTTGACTACTTTATTTGCATCTTCCCTCTCTAAACATCTGAGAAAAAATCCATCATAATTTTTTCTAAAAAGTATTCCATCAATGATCTGATAGGCTGCTGACTTCAAACGGAGTGCCCTTCTTTGCTTAGAACTCCAATGTTCTGGTAAGTATCCTTGTTGCAAGTAATGCACTAAATCCCTATACCATGATTTAGGAGCTATGAAAATGGGACATACTTTGACTGTATTCAACTCGGCTTCATTTTTCCAATCTTATTCTTCATCAATTGGATGTTCAGTAAGCAATTTACATAGGCCTTGTCCTTTAATGATGGTGGCTGGTTTAAATTCCAAATCATATTCTTGAAGAGTTGTAACCCAATTTCCCCTTCTTTCTCCCAACTCCTTTTGAATGAAAAGGGATCTGACAGCTGGGTGAGGAACTATAACTTTAGTTCTGTTCTTTAGGATATATGGTCTGAACTGCTTTACTGCTTTGAATACGGCATATGCCTATTTTTCGACAACATGATAGTTCAGTTCAGCACCTTATAGACCAGTGCTCATAAAAGAGATTGGGTATTCATCTCCTAACTCCACCTTTTGCGTGAGCATCGCCGTGAGAGAGTCATCTGAGGAAAATGTATATAAAATAAAATATTTGTCAAAATATGGACTTCTTAGAGAGGGGGCATTAGCTATGGTTGTTTTGATATCTCTAAATGCATCCTTTTCTAAGTCTATCCATTTGAATTGTATGCTCTGCTTGACCATTTGCTACAAAGGTTTAACAGTCTGAGCGAAATCAGGGACAAATCTTCGGACAAAATTGATAGTGCCCATAAATGACTGCATAGATTTTTTGTTATGGGGCATGGGAATTTTATTGATTACCTGCACTCTCTCTTGATATATTGAAATTCCTCTTTTTGAAATGATATGACCCAAAAGTTTACCTTCAAGAACAACAAACACACTTTTCTTGGGGTTCAAAGAGATACCATATTTTCAGCAGCAGTCGAAAATCTGTTTTAAATGAACAACATGGTCTTCCCTTTTCTTTGAAAAAAATTGTCACATCATCTAGATAAACCACAACACAATGACCTCCCAATCCTCGAAAGGAGATTTCCATCGCTTGTTGGAATGTGGCTCCAACATTTATTAAGCCAAACAACATTCTTCGGTATGCGAACGTTCCCCACTTAGTGCGGAAAGTAGTTTTAAGACGGTCTTCTTCAGCTACCAATACTTGATTATAACCTGAGAAACCATCCAGCAGGGAGAAGAGTTCCAATCCTGATACCATCTGGAGAATTTGTTCCATTGAAGGGACGGGATAGTTATCTTTATCAGAAGCTCTGTTCAAATTTCAGAAGTCAACACATAGCCTTATCTCTCCTGATTTCTTTCTTACAGGGACTAGATTAGCGACCCATTCCGAATGTCGGACTTTAAAGATGATCTTGGCATCTAATAACTTCTTTAGTTCCTTATGAATTAAAGGCTCGAGAGTAGGGTGAATCCTTCTTAGCCGCTGCTGAAACGTTTTAACACCTGATTTCATTGGTATAACATGCCGAATGATACAAGTGTCATATGTTTTTAGATCTTCATATGTCCAAGTGAACACATCTTTATATTGCCGAAAAAGTTTGATGAATTTTCCTCTTTCACCCGGTGAACAACATCTACCGAGATTGACATATCTTGGCTCGGCTTTTGTACCTAGATTTATCAATTCATGCTGCGTAGTAGAACTATGAGTTTTCACATTTGCGAGTCTCTTGAACTTACTTTGCAGATCGAACAAAATTTCAAGTGATCTCACTCCTTTAGGAATGAAATGTCCTTTGACTGTATCCTTATGTTGCAGCTCAACATCATGTTTTTCTTCATCTATAACAGCTTCTTGAAACATGTTTTCATTGGTAAGGAAACTAATGATTTGGCTATCATCATCGAACACCCTGAAATTTGTTATATTATCTGGAACAGAAGGCCTGAAAACCAATTCAGTAGAACATTTATTATTAGTAGGCACTAACCTAGAAGCAGAGGTAGCTAATAAGTCAGCAGCAACATTCTGTAATTTGGGGACACTTTTTATATTAAAAACTTCAAATTTTGTAATCAGATCCCATACCTCAGACTGATATCCTTTCAGATGTGGTGAAAGACAATGGATCGTGTCTCTTACTTGTCTGACGACTATTTTCGAGTCACCGAAGACTTTGAGATATTTCACATTCAAACCGATGGATTTCTTCAATCCATGGACTAAAGATTCATATTCAACAGTATTATTAGTACAATCGAACTCTAATATACACGACAAAAAGTGCTTGTTCCTCTCGGGATCCATTAGAACACAACTGGCTCCGGATCCTTCTTGAGTTTTGGAACCGTCAAAGTACAACACCCAAAAAACATTCTTTGATCTAACTAAGTTAGCAACTGAAACATCTATGTTGGTAACTAAGTTAACTATGTTACAATCGATATCATCAGTCCAAGAAAATTGAAGGAGATTGGACTGTTTGTCTGATTCATTGTTGATATATTCTAATTTATAATTTCCCAGTTCGATTTCCAAGAACGAAGATGAAAAAGCTACAGCTTCATTTTGCCCTTCTAGCTGAGTCACATTCTGCTTCATGTGTGGTTCTCATAGTGCTTTGATCTGATTTTGCCTATTTTGGTATGGTAACCATAAGTGAGACCAATTTGTTGCAAAATAACCATCTAATTTTGTAGACTAGTCCCTACTCAAAATCAAACCATAAGCTTTTGGAATATCGACTACCATTATATCTATGAATTGACACACTCTAGAATAAATAGATAATCTAATAAGCACATCTTTCATTTCCCCAATTACTTTAACAGCAGTTCTATCCAACTGAATAATCTAGGCTGGAGATGGAATTGGTTGCCCATTGATCTTTCTGCAAATAGACATAGGCATTACATTCGAGGAAGCCCCATAATCTACTAAACAATTATGCACGTTGTGATTGAAAATTTCAAAGGTCAACAGAAAAGGTAATGTTTGGGATTTAGATTTCCCGCCAATACTAGCTTCATTTATTTCAGGATCTTCCTGAGTGTCTGCTAATGAAGCACTTGATTGAGATTCAAGAGCTTGCAACAACTTCTTTCTTTGCTAGGCAAACCACACATATCGAATATAGACACGTTTGCTTTTAATTTCTTTATGTCATATCCCATGTCACATTCCTTTACAACTTTTGGTTGATTGTCTGTCTTGTTTAAGGTTACTTTAGTTTGCTGAGTCGTTTCTACGTTTGGTTGTTTGGTAGGTATTTGGTTAGCCTTGGGCTGCTGTGGAATAACCGTGATGTGCCTTTTAGGTAATTCTTTGGAGGCTTTAGGTTTAGCCGTGGTTGAGCTTGGATTGGTGATAGAACCTTTACTACGGGTAGTGATGTTTATTGCTGAAACTTGACTTTCTTCGAGATCATCTTCCATCAACTCAGTTAAAGGTACCTAGTCCCATAAGAACATAGTGGTGTCTGGGGCTGGGTCTTCTCGTTCGGGAGTCTGCTCTTCCGAAGGATTATCTTGATCCGGAATTTGTGAGTCCAACATTTGGTTCATCACTAAGCTCATTGAATTTATCCATTGTGGACAACTTTTTTTAGGGTGTGGCTCCTAATGAAAAGTGTAGAAATGTCCCATTCCTACTTCATTTAAATTTAAAATAGGAGAGTTGTTCATAGGCGGATGCGGCTGGTCATTTTCTTCACTTTTCTTGTAGAAAGGCTTAAAAGGCTTCCTGGATGTACTAGCTGCTCTATCCTTTCCAAGGTCTACAATTTTATTTGACATCTTTTGCATCATTTTGACTACATTCTCCATTTTTGCCGATGGATCTTCTTTGTTTCTTGTTAATAGAAGGGGTTTCTTAGTAGTTGCTGTCTTTGCTTCTATATCAAGAGCGTGTTTGGAAATGTTGTCTGCTTCTTCCTCTACCTTCCTAGCTTCTTCGAAATTTTCTATTAAGGTAGTTTTCTTGGTTCTTTTAACAAACATTGCTATGGGGGGATTGAGTGTTGTCGTATAATATTCAACTAAAGATTCTTTTGCGGGTTTATTTGCTTCACTAAAATTATTTAATAGTGTAGTGAACCTTTGGTTAAATTCTTGAACCTTTTCTTTCTTCTCCATTCTCATGGACAACAACTCTTTCATGAGAGTAGCTACTGTCTTCTGATTTCCATATAAAAAACATTTTTCAAATTCTTCCCAATTCGAGATTGAGCTAGCTTGTAAACTGAAGTACCAGGATGATACCTTAGGCTCAAAAGTATATGGAAAGAGTCTACATACTACATCTCCGTGTTGCACATTCAAAAGATTTATAGCTAAATAAAAGCTCTTAAGGTGATCCTCAGCAGAGATACCTTTCCAGGGTCATACTTAGGCAAAAAGTTCTTAGGATTCTTAGGAAGATTATGAAACGGTCCAACTAAATTTAATGCTCCTCTTGCTCTCCATGCAGGAACAACCATATTTCCCCATGGGGAATTAGACGGAGTATTGTGTGGAGTGTGAGGTGGAGAATTCTTTGGGTTGAAAGGTTCCTCAAGATCTTGAAGGTTTTTAAGTTCAATTTCTCCAAGAGGTTCTGTGACTTCTTCCAAGGATAAACTTACTAATTCTTCAAAGTTCTGGACCAAAATAGAATCGCGTGTGTATTGTCTTTCCCTTCTAGGATCTCTTCTTCGAGGCAAAAAGGAAATCGCGTTTAAACCGCCAAGCTGTTTAATGTAAGCACGGGTATGCCTTCTCAGGTTTGCTACTTCCTCAAAACTTATAGCATACAATGTTTCTTGATTTGTCACTTCCACATCTGAATTATTTGGGATTTCTATTTTAAGCGGGTTTCCAGATGGATCTCCTCTTAAAAAAGAGTCTCTTGTATCAACCATACACTTGTGGCCCTCCTTCTAGCACCAAAAACTGTTGATGCCTCAAAAATCGTAGCATCAACCAGCAAGGGATTCTCCCAGGTAAACAGTCCCAATTAGATTGTCCATCGTTTGATGTAGGGAATCCGTCTGGTTAACGATTCCGGTTACCATAAGATTTAAAGATTTTGGTTCTTTACACTGGTTGCGGCCCGATCCACTGTTTATGTATTTTATTTTAAGATGAAATGCATGTGCCATAAGCTAAATGCAAGTAGCTTATCTAAATGAATCTAAAACTGTATAAGCAAACTTAACCTATCCTTGCAAGGAGCAAACAGTAAAGATGAGTAATAAACTGCAGGAAACACCTAAAGATTATACAGATAATCATTTAATCACAAAGATTTACTTACAACAGAATATGAAAGATATTAAAGATAGCTTTAAATCATTTAATGCATTCCATTACTCATTTGAGATGTACATATTTGCACAGGAAAATGTAAGAGCATCCATCACATAGAAACAATTCATGATAGTAAAGAACGATCTCACAACAATATGCAGATGATACACGAACAATCCAGCACACATTTGACACATTTCCCAGGAAAAAACGCCTTCTCCCATGCTTTCATTAGGTAAAATCGAGTTCTTGGAGCAAGTAGCAAAATAATTCACGTACAAGGAAGAAACTTTATTCACTTGCCAAAAGTCCATGTTCCTTCTCTTATCTCTGTATATATAGTTTCACAAATTGTGCCTTGAGCTGACAAGTGTCCCCTAAAGTTCTGGAAACTTCTAATTTGTCTTTTAGTATGTGATTACAAAGTTGAATAATTCGTGGGGAACTCCTTACAAAAATACAAAAATAAAAGACAACTGTCTATTAATGTATTTACATATGAAAACCTTCCAACTCATTTTCCTATAGCATAATAAGACAAATTAAGGCCCAACTGTCTCTGCTGATTCATTGGGTCACTCTTCTCCTATCAACTCGCTTTCTATAACAGGCTCATTTGCTCCCACAAGCTCGCTTGATGGTTCAGATTTATCCTCCTGTTTAATATAGTTTTCCCACTGTCCAATTTCTCTCAAAATGGTTTTCCCTCTCAATGAGATTGTCACATTCCGCGATATCTTATGTTTGCGCAAATCTAATTTAATAGTTGTTGTTTCTGTTACAGTCCTTTGTGCATAGATTTCTAGAAGGTGAGTTTGGACAGCAATCTGCCCAATGAATTGATGGAGGGCTTGTGGGGATATAGCTTCTACCTTCTTCAAATAATCCAATTTTGCGTTCAGATTATCTTCCAGCTCCTTTATGCGTTGGTCTTTCTCAGGGAATTCATAAATGCTCCGTGGTAGAGGCATCTGACATGTCTCATGAGCCTCTCGAATCTTGGAATAGATAACATAACACTTTTTTATTGTCTTTCAGATTTCAATACTTAATCTGTCGCCACAATCTATACAAAATTCCAAGAATCCTATATCCATATCCAGCTCCTCATCGGTTAAAACACGCAAATTTGGGGGAAAATTTGACTTCCCTCTTCTCCATTCCGACTGTTCCTTAATCTGGACCGCACATTGAGCAAACTTGTCTTTAATATGAAGCGCTTCAATCTCAATGGTTGTCATATTTGCGATCATTTCCATCATCCCACAAATTTCATCAGAAATGGATAATATCAATTGATGTATCTTCCCTTGCATATCACTGGCCTGCTTACAGAAGTTAGATAGATCCTGCCTGTTTTCTACGAATACGGAGTTGGTGAAAAAGGTTGATCTAAGACATCCTGCCTGTTTTCTTCAATTTCCAGGTTTATTCCCTCCATGGAAGGGACATCCTGACAAATGTGAAGTCATTGGAAAACAATCGTTTGAAGATTGCCCAACTGACCACGGACCTAGATTTCCTGAAGACCTGTAGAGATAAAAACATTATTCCCCAATTCTCCTTGATTAAGCATCCACTCCATAACTCCAAAAATAATGCCATTTTCAAAACTATGAGTCTAACATTGGTCTGATCCGAACTAAAGCGAACTCGCAGCAAGCTACAACGCCTATCAGAAATTTCATATCGTCTGCATCTACGACTAGCCAGCATAATCAAACCGGAACTATGGGATAAAATAGACTCTGCAATTAGCATGAAAAGTTCCTGTAGACACAGAACAACTACGATGAGACAGAAAAATAAAATTAATAACCTGCTACGTAAGAACAACAATGATCCAAACAACACGCCAGGACATGAGGAAATCAATCTCACGAACACTAACCAAGATAATAATTTAAGTTATAAGCTGGCAATTAATACTCACGACCACGCTATGAACGCCCAGGATAATATAGAAGCCCACGCTGTAAATATAATAAACCAGGATAATATGGAAGCCCACGCTGAAAATATAATAAATCACGATTTGAACGCTGATGATAAGATAGCAGTCTACGCTGATAACATAACAGACCACATTGCTGTGGGGAATGCTGTGATACCAAAGACCATTGATAATAAATCGCTGAAGAAGACTGTCATTAACCTGTCCAATGCCACCATTGATGACAACGCCCTCAGTGTTCTCGAACTTGGTTTAAATTTCGCTCTAGCACCCAAATCCATTCCCATGAAAGACCTTATTTGCAACATAGAGGATGGCCTAACAAACATCCCTGAAGAAGAAGCCGAGGTCATTCGTCAAGATTGTGCTGTAGTAATCCGTAGAGACAAACCTCCCAAGCCCAACATCTCTTTAGATCAAAGATTGGCACTACAAAACCTGCGAAATAACAAAGAAATCAAAATCACACGTGCAGATAAAGGAAACACCACTGTAATCCTAAACACCACCGATTACATAAAGAAAATGAATGAACATCTGGACTGCGGAAGCTACAAGGTACTAAAGAAAGACCCTAGCAATAAAATTCAGAAAATAGTTAAACATGCCATTAAAAATTCAAACCTGGACGACAACCTTAAGATGAAACTTCTCCCCAAAGAAGGAGCGATCCCACGCATATATGGACTTCCCAAGGTTCATAAAACAGGTGTCCCTCTTCGCCCTATTGTCAATACGATTGGTTCCCCCACATATAAACTAGCTAAACACCTTTCTAAATTACTCAAACCTTTAATGGGAAAAACTAAGTCCTTTGTCAAAGATTCCACTAGCTGGCTGAAAGAAATCAGCACTGAGAAACTTGAAGACAATGACATCCTTGTTAGCTTTGATGTAGTCTCTCTTTATACAAAAATTCCAATCAAAGATGCCATTGAAACTATAAGGGAGCTTACCAGTGATGATATTGCAAATCTGGTTGAGGTTTGTCTTAGATCAACCTTTTTCACATTCCAGAATAGGTTCTTCGAACAGGTGGAAGGCGTTGCAATGGGATCACCCCTCTCTCCTATAGTAGCCAACTATACATGGAGAACTTCGAGATTAAAGCTATTGAATCCTCCCCCCTTAAACCTAAACGATGGAAACGCTATGTAGATGATACATATGTGGTCTGGCCTCATGGGAAAGACAAATTAGTCGAGTTTCTCAAACACCTTAACTCACAAAACAACAACATAAAATTTACCATGGAAATTGAAGAGAACCATAGTCTTCCTTTCCTTGACGTACTAATCACAAGAAAGGAGGATGGATCTATAACACACCAGGTATATAGGAAAAAGACCCACACTGAGATATACCTTCATGCTAATTCACACCATTATCCCCCACAAAAAACCGGTGTTATCCATACATTAGTCACAAGAGCCCTTAGAATTGTGGATAAAGAACACATAGACCAAGAAATAGAACATTTAGAAACAGTATTCAGCAACAATGGATATGATAATAATCAGTTCAAGAATGTTGTAGAATCAACCAAGAAACCTAAAAAAGATAAAAAAGATAAGAATAAAATTAGTGAAGAAGATAACATAGAATCGAATAGAATTTTCCTCCCTTACAGTAAAGGAACCACTGATAAACTAGCCAAAATTCTCAGGAAACACAACTTCAAAGTTATCTTCTCCCGCCCCAACACAATAAGAAACCTATTAGATTCCCTAAAAGACCCTAGAGACCCCATGTCATACAAAGGTGTTTACTCCATCCCTTGCTCATGTAGCATGCCTTACATAGGAGAAACGCGTAGGTCAATAGCAACAAGACTAAAAGAACATAGTGCTGACCTTAGGCACGACAGGCATAAAATATCAGCCCTAGCAGAACATTCTCACCTAACCCAACATCAAATCTGCTTAGAAAAGGCTTCCCTCATAGCTAGAGAAGACAATCTCACAAAACGAAAGATTAGGGAGAAAATTGAAATTGAGATTTGTGGAAATTGCCTCAATAGAGATGACGGAACCAAATTAAGTGATACTTGGAAATCCCTGATACATTCTTTACAGAACAAGCTAAATTTAAGGCACCCCAATAAAGAAAACTGAGGAGTCTCTAATCATCAATTTACCTCTATTCCTTCATACTGACAACTTAGCATCCATCATGCACACTAATTATCTTCAATAATTTAATAATTGAAATTAAGATTTTTAAAGAACTGTGAAATGTATCAAATTTGCTAATAAACCATTTTTTCACCTAAATAATTTATCAACCACAAAATTTATTAAAAACATTAAATTATACCATTCAGAACCTATAATAAGACTATAACTAATCAATTGAAAGAAAACCCTTTTTAATTAAAAAAGAAAAAAGAAAAAGGAATGTTTATAAAAAAATTTAAAAAAACCTAACATCTAAGCCTTAAATTTTTTTATTAAAAACCAAATTTAGGTATTAAACTTAAGGATTAATTAACTCTACTTAAATTAAAAAACAAATAAAGCTTATTAAGTTAGTTAATATTTTTAATAATCTAAATAATTTGAAAACATTAAAAAACAAGGGTTTTTCATTTAACCAAACCCTAGGTTATAGAATTCAAGTTAGAATTCAAATTAAATTAAATTAACTAAACTAATTATTATCAAATGTTCTATTTATCCCTTTTAAAAACTAAATGATACTTAATAAATTAATTAATTTAATCAAACTATTTATTAAAAATTAATTCTCTAAACTTGAAAAACATTAAAAAACATTTAATTATTCCTATAAACTAACAGAACCCTAAAATATCTTGGTTAGTTAAATTAAAATCAAAATAATTACTTAAACTAATTATTAATAATAATTTTCTAAAACTCTAAACATTCATCCGTATAAACCCTAGGTTATAGAATTAAAATTAGAATTCAAATAAAATTAAATTAATTAAACTAATTATTAACAAATGTTCAATTTATGACTAAATGATACTTAATAAAATAATTAATTTAATTAAACCATTTATTAAAAATAATTTTATAAACTTGGAAAACATTAAAAAACATTTATTTATTCCTACAAACTATCAAAACCCCAAAATACTTAGGTTAGTTAAATAAAAATCAAATTAATTATCTAAAATAATTATTATTAATAATTTTCTAAAAACTCTAAATATTTTTTCATCCATATAAACCAACAAACCCTAAATCTAACTTGAGCCGACACCTAACCTACCTCCATCTACCAAACCTCCACCATCACTACATATACAATGGTCATTGGGCAATCACAATCTCCTCCTCAGACTTCGTTGTCTCCTGATGATGATCCTACAGTAAGGATTGAAACGTCGAGAACTTTCATTTCACAAACGCAGATCCTCTTCTTCTCTTTTTCAAATCCATCTCTGCGTATGGCACTTTATAAACAGGTTTATTCCATCCATGGAAGGGACATCCTGACTGATGTGAAGTCATTGGAAAACAACCGTTTGAAGATTGCCCAACTGACCGCAGGCCTAGATTTCCTGAAGACCTGTAGAGATAAAAACATTATTCCCCAATTCGCCTTCATTAAGCATCCGCTCCATAACTCCAAAAATAATGCCATTTTCAAAACTATGAGTCTAACATTGGTCAGATCCGAACTAAAGCGAACTCGCAGCAAGCTACAACGCCTATCAGAAATTTCATATCGTCTGCATCTACGACTAGCCAGCATAATCAAACTGGAACTATGGGATAAAATAGACTCTGCAATTAGCATGAAAAGTTCCTGTAGACACAGAACAACTACGATGAGACAGAAAAAGAAAATTAATAACCTGCTACGTAAGAACAACAATGATCCAAACAACATGCTAGGACATGAGCAAATCAATCTCACGAACACTAACCAAGATAATAATTTAAGTTATAACCTGGAAATTAATACTCATGACCACACTATGAACGCCCAGGATAATATAGAAGCCCACGCTGTAAATATAATAAACCAGGATAATATGGAAGCCCACGCTGAAAATATAATAAACCACGATTTGAACGTTGATGATAAGATAGAAGTCTACGCTGATAACATAACAGACCACACTGCTATGGGGAACGCTGTGATACCAAATAACATTGATAATAAATCGCTGAAGAAGACTGTCGTTAACCTGTCCAATGCCACCATCGAAGACAACGCCCTCAGTGTTCTCTAACTTGGTTTAAATTTCGCTCTAGCACCCAAATCCATTCCCATGAAAGACCTTATTTGAAGCATAGAGGATGGCCTAACAAACATCCCTGAAGAAGAAGCCGAGGTCATTCGTCAAGATTGTGCTATAGTAATCCGTAGAGCCAAAC
This sequence comes from Larix kaempferi, assembly GCA_027924585.1. Classification (NCBI taxonomy): domain Eukaryota; kingdom Viridiplantae; phylum Streptophyta; class Pinopsida; order Pinales; family Pinaceae; genus Larix; species Larix kaempferi. Next base: position 1,619,421 of record BSBM01000243.1, on the reverse strand, counting down.
CTCCCAAGCCCAACATCTCTTTAGATCAAAGATTGGCACTACAAAACCTGCGAAATAACAAAGAAATCAAAATCACACGTGCAGATAAAGGAAACGCCACTGTAATCCTAAACACCACCGATTACATAAAGAAAATGAATGAACATCTGGAGTGCGGAAGCTACAAGGTACTGAAGAAAGGCCCTAGCAATAAAATTCAGAAAATAGTTAAAGATGCCATTAAAAATTCAAACCTGGACGACAACCTTAAGACGAAACTTCTCCCCAAAGAAGGAGCGATCCCACGCATATATGGACTTCCCAAGGTTCATAAAACAGGTGTCCCTCTTCTCCCTATTGTCCATACGATTGGTTCCCCCAGATATAAACTAGCTAAACACCTTGCTAAATTACTCAAACCTTTAATGGGCAAAACTAACTCCTTTGTCAAAGATTCCATTAGTTGGCTGAAAGAAATCAGCACTGAGAAACTTGAAGACAATGACATCCTCGTTAGCTTTGACGTAGTCTCTCTTTATACAAAAATTCCAATCAAATATGCCATTGAAACTATAAGGGAGCTTACCAATGATGATATTGCAAATCTGGTTGAGGTTTGTCTTAGATCAACCTTTTTCACATTCTAGAATAGGTTCTTCGAACAGGTGGAAGGCGTTGCAATGGGATCACCCCTCTCTCCTATAGTAGCCAACCTATACATGGAGAAATTCGAGATTAAAGCTATTGAATCCTCCCCCCTTAAACCTAAACGATGGAAACGGTATGTAGATGATACAGATGTGGTCTGGTCTCATGGGAAAGACAAATTAGTCGAGTTTCTCAAACACCTTAACTCACAAAACAACAGCATAAAATTTACCATGGAAATTGAAGAGAACCATAGTCTTCCTTTCCTTGACGTACTAATCACAAGAAAGGAGGATGGATATATAACACACCAAGTATATAGGAAAAAGACCCACACTGAGAGATACCTTCATGCTAATTCACACCATTATCCCCCACAAAAAACCGGTGTTATCCATACATTAGTCACAAGAGCCCTTAGAATTGTGGATAAAGAACACATAGACTAAGAAATAGAACATTTAGAAACAGTATTCAGCAACAATGGATATGATAATAATCAGTTCAAGAATGTTGTAGAATCAGCCAAGAAACCTAAAAAAGATAAAAAAGATAAGAATTCAATTAGTGAAGAAGATAACATAGAATCGAATAGAATTTTCCTCCCTTACATTAAAGGAACCACTGATAAACTAGCCAAAATTCTCAGGAAACACAACTTCAAAGTTATCTTCTCCCCCCCCAACACAATAAGAAACCTATTAGATTCCCTAAAAGACCCTAGAGACCCCATGTCATACAAAGGCGTTTACTCCATCCCTTGCTCATGTAGCATGCCTTACATAGGAGAAACGGGTAGGTCAATAGCAACAAGACTAAAAGAACATAGCGTCGACCTTAGGCACGACAGGCATAAAAAATCAGCCCTAGCAGAACATTCTCACCTAACCCAACATCAAATCTGCTTAGAAAAGGCTTCCCTCATAGCTAGAGAAGACAATCTCACAAAACGAAAGATTAGGGAGAAAATTGAAATTGAGATTTGTGGAAATTGCCTCAATAGAGATGACGGAACCAAATTAAGTGATACCTGGAAACCCCTGATACATTCTTTACAGAACAAGCTAAACTTAAGGCACCCCAATAAAGAAAATTGAGGAGTCTCTAATCATCAATTTACCTCTATTCCTTCATACTGACAACTTAGCATCCATCACGCACACTAATTATCTTGAATAATTTAATAATTGAAATTAAGATTTTTAAAGAACTGTGAAATGTATCAAATTTGCTAATAACCATTTTTCACCTAAATAATTTATCAACCACAAAATTTATTAAAAACATTAAATTATATACCATTTAGAACCTATAATAAGACTATAACTAATCAATTGAAAGAAAACCCTTTTTAATTAAAAAAGAAAAAAGAAAAAGGAACGTTTATAAAAAAAAATTAAAAAAACCTAACATCTAAGCCTTAAATTTTTTTATTAAAAACTAAATTTAGGTATTAAACTTAAGGATTAATTAACTCTACTTAAATTAAAAAACTAATAAAGCTTATTAAGTTAGTTAATATTTTTAATAATCTAAATAATTTGAAAACATTAAAAAAAAGGGTTTTTCATTTAACCAAACCCTAGGTTATAGAATTCAAATTAAATTAAATTAACTAAACTAATTATTATCAAATGTTCTATTTATCCCTTTTAAAAACTAAATGATACTTAATAAATTAATTAATTTAATCAAACTATTTATTAAAAATTAATTCTCTAAACTTGAAAAACATTAAAAAACATTTAATTATTCCTATAAACTAACAGAACCCTAAAATATCTTGGTTAGTTAAATTAAAATCAAAATAATTACTTAAACTAATTATTAATAATAATTTTCTAAAACTCTAAACATTCATCTCTATAAACCCTAGGTTATAGAATTAAAATTAGAATTCAAATAAAATTAAATTAATTAAACTAATTATTAACAAATGTTCAATTTATGACTAAATGATACTCAATAAAATAATTAATTTAATTAAACCATTTATTAAAAATAATTTTATAAACTTGGAAAACATTAAAAAACATTTATTTATTCCTACAAACTATCAAAACCCCAAAATACTTAGGTTAGTTAAATAAAAATCAAATTAATTATCTAAAATAATTATTATTAATAATTTTCTAAAAACTCTAAATATTTTTTCATCCCTATAAACCAACAAACCCTAAATCTAACTTGAGCCGACACCTAACCTACCTCCATTTACCAAACCTCCACCGTCACTACATATACAATGGTCACTAGGCAATCACAATCTCCTCCTCAGACTTCGTTGTCTCCTGGTGATGATCCTACAGTAAGGATTGAAACGTCGAGAAATTTCATTTCACAAACGCAGATCCTCTTCTTCTCTTTTTCAAATCCATCTCTGCGTATGGCACTTTATCAACAGGTTTATTCCCTCCATGGAAGGGACATCCTGACTGATGTGAAGTCATTGGAAAACAACCGTTTGAAGATTGCCCAACTGACCGTGGACCTAGATTTCCTGAAGACCTGTAGAGATAAAAACATTATTCCCCAATTCACCTTCATTAAGCATCCGCTCCATAACTCCAAAAATAATGCCATTTTCAAAACTATGAGTCTAACATTGGTCAGATCCGAACTAAAGCGAACTCGCAGCAAGCTACAACGCCTATCAGAAATTTAATATCGTCTACATCTACGACTAGCCAGCATAATCAAACCGGAACTATGGGATAAAATAGACTCTGCAATTAGCATGAAAAGTTCCTGTAGACACAGAACAACTACGATGAGACAGAAAAAGAAAATTAATAACCCGCTACGTAAGAACAACAATGATCCAAACAACACGCTAGGGCATGAGCAAATCAATCTCACGAACACTAACCAAGATAATAATTTAAGTTATAAGCTGGCAATTAATACTCACGACCACGCTATGAACGCCCAGGATAATATAGAATCCCACGCTGTAAATATAATAAACCAGGATAATATGGAAGCCCACGCTGAAAATATAATAAACCACGATTTGAACGCTGATGATAAGATAGCAGTCTACGCTGATAACATAACAGACCACACTGCTGTGGGGAACGCTGTGATACCAAAGAACATTGATAATAAATCGCTGAAGAAGACTGTCATTAACCTGTCCAATGCCACCATCGATGACAACGCCCTCAGTGTTCTCGAACTTGGTTTAAATTTCGCTCTAGCACCCAAATCCATTCCCATGAAAGACCTTATTTGCAGCATAGAGGATGGCCTGACAAACATCCCTGAAGAAGAAGCCAAGGTCATTCGTCAAGATTGTGCTGTAGTAATCCGTAGAGCCAAACCTCCCAAGCCCAACATCTCTTTAGATCAAAGATTGGCACTACAAAACCTGCGAAATAACAAAGACATCAAAATCACACGTGCAGATAAAGGAAATGCCACTGTAATCCTAAACACCACCGATTACATAAAGAAAATGAATGAACATCTGGAGTGCGGAAGCTACAAGGTACTGAAGAAAGACCCTAGCAATAAAATTCCGAAAATAGTTAAACATGCCATTAAAAATTCAAGCTTGGACGACAACCTTAAGACGAAACTTCTCCCCAAAGAAGGAGCGATCCCATGCATATATGGACTTCCCAAGGTTCATAAAAAAGGTGTCCCTCTTCGCCCTATTGTCAATACGATTGGTTCCCCCACATATAAACTAGCTAAACACCTTGCTAAATTACTCAAACCTTTAATGGGAAAAACTAAGCCCTTTGTCAAAGATTCCACTAGCTGGCTGAAAGAAATCAGCACTGAGAAACATGAAGACAATGACATCCTCGTTAGCTTTGACGTAGTCTCTCTTTATACAAAAATTCCGATCAAAAATGCCATTGAAACTCTAAGGGAGCTTACCAATGATGATATTGCAAATCTGGTTGAGGTTTGTCTTAGATCAACCTTTTTCACATTCCAGAATAGGTTCTTCGAACAGGTGGAAGGTGTTGCAATGGGATCACCCCTCTCTCCTATAGTAGCCAACCTATACATGGAGAACTTAGAGATTAAAGCTATTGAATCCTCCCCCCTTAAACCTAAACGATGGAAACGCTATGTAGATGATACAGATGTGGTCTGGCCTCACGGGAAAGACAAATTAGTCGAGTTTCTCAAACACCTTAACTCACAAAACAACAGCATAAAATTTACCATGGAAATTGAAGAGAACCATAGTCTTCCTTTCCTTGACGTACTAATCACAAGAAAGGAGGATGGATCTATAACACACCAGGTATATAGGAAAAAGACCCACACTGAGAGATACCTTCATGCTAATTCACACCATTATCCCCCACAAAAAACCGGTGTTATCCATACATTAGTCACAAGAGCCCTTAGAATTGTGGATAAAGAACACATAGACCAAGAAATAGAACATTTAGAAACAGTATTCAGCAACAATGGATATGATAATAATCAGTTCAAGAATGTTGTAGAATCAACCAAGAAACCTAAAAAAGATAAAAAAGATAAGAATAAAATTAGTGAAGAAGATAACATAGAATCGAATAGAATTTTCCTCCCTTACATTAAAGGAACCACTGATAAACTAGCCAAAATTCTCAGGAAACACAACTTCAAAGTTATCTTCTCCCCCCCCCAACACAATAAGAAACCTATTAGATTCCCTAAAAGACCCTAGAGACCCCATGTCATACAAAGGCGTTTACTCCATCCCTTGCTCATGTAGCATGCCTTACATAGGAGAAACGGGTAGGTCAATAGCAACAAGACTAAAAGAACATAGTGCTGGCCTTAGGCACGACATGCATAAAAAATCAGCCCTAGCAGACCATTCTCACCTAACCCAACATCAAATCTGCTTAGAAAAGGCTTCCCTCATAGCTAGAGAAGACAATCTCACAAAATGAAAGATTAGGGAGAAAATTGAAATTGAGATTTGTGGAAATTGCCTCAATAGAGATGACGGAACCAAATTAAGTGATACTTGGAAACCCCTGATACATTCTTTACAGAACAAGCTAAACTTAAGGCACCCCAATAAAGAAAACTGAGGAGTCTCTAATCATCAATTTACCTCTATTCCTTCATACTGACAACTTAGCATCCATCACGCACACTAATTATCTTGAATAATTTAATAATTGAAATTAAGATTTTTAAAGAACTGTGAAATGTATCAAATTTGCTAATAAACCATTTTTTCACCTAAATAATTTATCAACCACAAAATTTATTAAAAACATTAAATTATACCATTCAGAACCTATAATAAGACTATAACTAATCAATTGAAAGAAAACCCTTTTTAATTAAAAAAAAAAAAAAAGGATTGTTTATAAAAAAATTTAAAAAAACCTAACATTTGAGCCTTAAATTTTTTTATTAAAAACTAAATTTAGGTATTAAACTTAAGGATTAATTAACTCTACTTAAATTAAAAAACTAATAAAGCTTATTAAGTTAGTTAATATTTTTAATAATCTCAATAATTTGAAAACATTAAAAAACAAGGGTTTTTCATTTAACCAAACCCTAGGTTATAGAATTCAAATTCAAATTAAAATTAAATTAAATTAACTAAACTAATTATTATCAAATGTTCTATTTATCCCTTTTAAAAACTAAATGATACTTAATAAATTAATTAATTTAATCAAACTATTTATAAAAAATTAATTCTCTAAACTTGAAAAACATTAAAAAACATTTAATTATTCCTATAAACTATGAGAACCCTAAAATATCTTGGTTAGTTAAATTAAAATCAAAATAATTACTTAAACTAATTATTAATAATAATTTTCTAAAACTCTAAACATTCATCCCTATAAACCCTAGGTTATAGAATTAAAATTAGAATTCAAATAAAATAAAATTAATTAAACTAATTATTAGCAAATGTTCAATTTATGACTAAATGATGCTTAATAAAATAATTAATTTAATTAAACCATTTATTAAAAATAATTTTATAAACTTGGAAAACATTAAAAAACATTTATTTATTCCTACAAACTATCAAAACCCCAAAATACTTAGGTTAGTTAAATAAAAATCAAATTAATTATCTAAAATAATTATTATTAATAATTTTCTAAAAACTCTAAATATTTTTTCATCCCTATAAACCAACAAACCCTAAATCTAACTTGAGCCGACACCTAACCTACCTTCATCTACCAAACCTCCACCGTCACTACAGATACAATGGTCATTGGGCAATCACAATCTCCTCCTCAGACTTCGTTGTCTCCTGATGATGATCCTACAGTAAGGATTGAAACGTCGAGAACTTTCATTTCACAAACGCAGATCCTCTTCTTCTCTTTTTCAAATCCATCTCTAGTATTGGTTTCTGATCACTTTGCAAATGGGTCCTTGTGGTCGAAGGTTCCACGTTCTGAAAGCTTTTTCTTGCTTCCATGAATGCTTTTTTCTCTTGGTCAGGGTTAAATGTGGGAATTTTTCCAGTTTCTTTTCTTACCCAAGGCCCATCAGTAGGATTTGGTCTATTTAAGTGATCTTCAGAAGTCGATGCTTCGTTTGTCATGTCATCTCCTGTCACGACTCCACTTCGTGTCACAACATGAATGTTCCAATCTTCATTTCTTTTCTCAGCTGCGACCATCTGTATATTCTGGTTCTGTCCTTCTAGTCTTTTCTATTGCATTTTGCCTTGCAAAATGGGACATGCTTCAATGACATGGTCAAATGACTTACAACACTTACAAGTAGTACATGGATTCTGACAGTTTCTTGCTAAATGTCCTAGTTGAGCGTAGTTATAGCATACAATCTTACCTCTTCCTCGTCCTTTGCCAGTGTTGTGTCCTCTTCCTCTATATCCACCACATCCTCTATATGCGCCTTGGTCATACTGCACATTTTAATTATTATGCGGTGTTTCTCCTTGGACTCTGTAGACATCATGCTTTCTTTCTATCATGAGATCATAAGCTCTGCAATTGGTATCGTCATGTCCAACTTAATTACATAATGTGTAGTATAGGTTCTTTGTTGTCTGTACATATTTCTGAAGCAAGTAATAGTCTTTTGGGCGATGTCCTCTACATCGGAAAATCTCACACCATGGTCCTTGTTGTTGATTCAATGGGTTTGGTGCTCCACTAGTGATGTAGTCTCTGAATACAGGACAATGTTCCTTGGAATGTTCCTCTCTTTTACATTTTGTACACCAAACCTCTTCTCTTGTTTCTTTTCCTTTATTCATATCTTGTAGCTGTAATGTAAAATTGGCTAATTGTGTCTGTATTTGTACCATACATGTATTAGTTTCTCCTATGGTAGAAGCTTCTAGTTTCATCGCAATTTCTAATGCTTCTGTTTGCGAGGTTACCTTCTGTTGCATCAATGGCACTCTAATATGGGGAAACATCGTAGATATGAACCATTCATGATGCTGTTGTGATGCTATTTCAAAGCTAACTTGATCTAATAATGCTTTGAACTTTTGATCAAACTCCCACATAGTCTCATTAGGTTTCTGTTTGATTTATTTTAGCTTTGTGATGCATTGAGATTCTGACTTAGGTTTCTTAAATTCCCTAATAAGCGCAGTTTTGATATCAACTAGCGATCTGTTCTGTCCAACAAAATACTTCATGAACCATGTTAGAGCTCTGTCTCTAAATGTGGTAACTAATTGAGCTTGTTTTATAGCATCACCCTGTACTTTCTTAATGTTCTATACGGCTTCACAGAGAAACCAATGTTGCTTTGGGTCTTCTAGGCCAATTCCTTTGAAAATAGGTAGTTTAATGTTGTCTTCCATTATTCTTCTAGGAGGTGTAGTGTTATGAGACGATGAAGGTATACCACTACTTGAATGATTCTAAGTACTTTATCTTGTAGTGTTACTACTACCAGTGTTCTCCGAACTAGTAAGATTTATGTCCTCAACTATGAGTTTCTGCGGAGTAATAGGTTAGGTTCTGTTTCGATATCAGACTCAACTTGATATGAGTTTCTATTACTTCCTAAGTTTGTTTCTAGGAATGTGAAAGGTTCGACTTCGCAATACCTCTTTCTAGTGCTAACTTTATATATTTTCCCACTTCTCAAAATACTAATGTCTTCATCTGTGTCACTACCTATGTTACTGGACATTACAGACTCAAACCCTAGGAATTTGATTGCATTCTTAAGACTCATTTAGCTAGTAGAATTTTAATGTATAAACTAAGGTTTTTCAGGTACTTACCTCTAAATCCTTGGAAGAAATATCCTTCTGCTGCGCTGTAGGACTTCAACGTGTCCACAACAAATTCTGTAACATAGCCTTCTAATAAGATATCCAACCAAAAGTCTATTGCTCTGGAAATTTGGTTGTCAATGACTTTAAGCCTCTGAATCAACTTTGGATTCCAAACTATAGGTTCTCCACCTTGGAAACAATTTTTGCATTTTTTTATCCTCAATATCCACTCATGCAAATCAATAGCAAAATATGCGAAGAAAATTTAATGCAGGTCAGTGAATATATACCTTTGTAACCATCTTTCTGTGGTAAGACGTGGATGTTTGTTCTCTTTATTCACAAACTCAAGTTTATTCTGACTTACACAGTTCTGTATTTTTTTCTTTTCCAGATACCACATAACATATGACCAATTCTAGTGTGGAAATGGAACTTATTTATTGTGCTTCCTTCTTCACATTCTCATAGCATAACAACATCGCATATCGCCAATTCTTAGCGTGACAATGGAACCATTTTTTGGTTATTCTAGCCACTCCTTGGTTGTTTTTTACTTTCTATGGGGTTAACCTGGGTTCTGTGTAGTTCCCTTTCTTTAGATCCAACAAAATCCCCTTCACTGGCCCTTTCATCATCAACCCGCGAGTAGGCTGAAGTCTCACCTAAAGTGAAGATGGGTGGATACAGAATCTGGTTTCTGTAACCTGGTGATGTGCGGTTATGTTATGTGAGCTTGATATGCATAGATTACTCAACATCTACTTCACAGATCGTTACCAACATGTATCTCCGCACTTCATAGATCTAAACAACCTATAGAATTCGCTGAATCGTTGTTACTTTACTCTATAACTATGCATTTTCCATACTTAACACAACTTTGTAATGTTCATACAAGCATGTTCCACTACTTAGCATATCATTCTCATTCACATTCATATGAAAACACATATATAAGCATAAAATTCATGAACATATAGTATAACAGAGATTCAAACACATGACACAAGTATTTACTTGGTTCACCCCCCATATGGGAGCTACGTCCATAGGAACTGTTATTATATTTCTTCTAAGGGGTTAAGAGTTCCAATATGTGCACTTAGCTGCAGACTCTTCTCTACAATATATCTCTGCGCACATAGCTGTGAAGTCTTCTTCCTCTCTTAGATCTCTCTTAATATAAATATTACATAATCTAATCTAACAACCAACCCTTCCTTATACAAAATTTCCCTTTATATATATTGTGCTTGAAGGTCACATATTTACAATAACTATGGGCCAACCCCCATAGTACCCTTAAACCCAAAAATAACATGGTTCTCCTATTGACCACGCTTTATATTTACTTCGTTGGAGCTCTGCTATCCGTTTGCGCCGCTTCCTCTGGCTCTGACGCTTCTCTGGCAGTCGCAGTTCTAACCGCACGACTCTGACGCTACAATGGCACGTCCTTTGCACCATTCTGCTTCTTTACTCTTTGCTTTTGTAGCTTGCAGTCCGTCACTTCATTCATAACTGCTCCAACTACCTCGATGGTCCTTAGTACTTCGCCTTTACTAACGGGACAGATCCTTTTCTTCCACCTCGCTTTGCTTCATACCCTACTCCTGGTAATTGCGGAGTTGATTCTCCCAAAACTGGTCGATGTTAGGTCTTGCCTAACTTGTACTTCCACCATCAAAAACTCTTCTGCTTGGGCTGCACCCAACAGGTGGATAGAAGGAAAGTAGTGGTGATATAATTGACATAATGGTCTACCACTATAGGTTTATAGAGTTTAGCTATTGGATCTTATTCTTGATGACCACACTAGAGCACTATAAGAGATAGATGTTGTGTGGGACTCGTTAGGAGAGAAGGGAAAGTTTGAGTATTGTGTTGTGTATGGTTGAGAGAATTTCCTGGATGATTAATTGTTGGATGGGTGAGATACCTGTTGAAATTAATTATGGTAGGTGATTTGTTCTATTTGAAGTTTTGTGGCTTGGGTTGGGTTGCATGAAACTAGATCCACATAGGTGTTTGTATTGCATGTGAGTAGAGCCACATAGCATACATGAATGTTGGAGTTGAAAGTAGATTTTTTAGTCATCTTTGAAGCACTTGGAGGAGAACACCTGATTTTTTTTAACTATGCATTTTAGTCAAGTATTCAATTTTTATTTAGTTAATAACTTTTTACTTTGCATGAAATTTCAATTTTGTGAAAATATGCTTCCTTTGACTGAATATATGCAAAATACACACTAATAGGGAGAGTTTACAAAATAAAGTGGGCCATGTGGGTGACCAACACATGGTAAAAATAGCTCTTCTAAAGTTAGTCTTCAAAGGCATACTTAGGGCTTAATTCAAACAAGAACATGAACATGAAAGTGACTCGATCCCTTCAAGCATGAGCCTTCAAGGGTGTTTGATGGTGACGATGGGGATGATGAGGATGGCGATGGTGAAAATGTGGGCATGAGGAGGATGATGGTGACATTGATGGTGGCAATGGGAATGGAGATGGCATTGGATGGCCATGATCATGACAATGGGGATAATGAGGATGACGATGGTGACAACTTGGGCATGGGGAAGATGGTGTTGATGTTGATAGAGACAATGGGAATTTTGTTGATGAAGAACGATGGCGATTGGAAAATAAACATGGTTTAAACCATGTAATGCTTTAAATCATATAACAGTGTCAAGAATACATTAATGTACGGTAATATGAAGTTAAACATAACATAAAAATGAAATAAAGAATCTAAGGTAACACGATATATATAGCATGAAATGAACTATATAACATAACATGAAATACAAAATATAACATGAATAATGTTATACATGCATGGATAAATAATTGCATTGCTAATCTATGTACACAACATGAAATAGTCACCTCATTCAATTAATCCATCTGGATCCTCTCTCTTTCTGATTGTCTTCAACAATCTCTTGTGCTCTAGGTGAGGTAGGCGGTAGTGTAGCCTGTTCAAGCTCTTTGTTGAAATTGTTTGTAGTTGGATGTTTGTACCAATGGTCAAGTGCATGTAGTGATACACCCATGAAACTAATTTGTAATCCATGTATACATACCCATCAGTTATTGGTGACTTTCCATCTATTGTAAGATATTCACCCTGAACAACCATCGAACCAGTCGAAAAGTCAATTCCCTGACTATCAATGGATAATGTGAGGAGGTTTTTCTTTCCTTGGATGCATCAAGCCAACCAATAATTTGTGTTCCATTCATTGTCTTTCAGGGAGAAAAATGCATAGATGTGTCCTGCAAAAATGCATTTCATGGTCAAATTCAAACATGTAGGGGTTTGATAACATGGTTAAATAAAAAAAATGAAGGAGACCGAGATATGGTTGTAGAAATATATACCTAGATGTACAAGATCATATATATGATCATAGTCGTTCGAAATAGAGGACTAGCCTTCATCTAACTGGATTATTTCAACAACTGCACGTGGTTCTACTGCAAGTGATATGTGATCCCAATCATCAACCCAGTCCATTGATTCACACTCATCCCACTCACCACTGCTACCAGACCCACAAAAGAAAGCAAATTTCTATGTCCATATTTCAAATAAGGCGTTGCTTGAGCTTGGAACCAAATGAAATCCATGGGTCCCTTGTACAACACTGCAACTATAAGAACATGACCGATCTATATCAACCACTTGCCAGAAATTTCTCACCACATGTCCTCTACATGTCGATGTCTTTTTCTCTGAGGATTGAACTTACATTTTTGCAGAGCACCATTGAATTATGGATTCTGCATCTCGGATATGAGGTTTTGTCATACACTTTATCTACTCCCTTTGTAGCACATTTTTTATACATCCTCCAGACCCATCATGCTCTCCCTTTGTAATGTCCCCATTCAAATAAGTGCATAGTAAGACAATCCCATCAATCCTACTAGTTTCCTAGGTTGGATGGGCACATGTGGGGTGGTAATAAGGAAGCTAATAAATTATATTTAGACATTAGAGGGGTTCAATCATTTAATAAATATGGTGAATAAATAAATTCAAGATAAATTCTAAGTGGCAAGTGGTTTTGGAGACATATGGAGGTGGTGGGACGCACACTGGTTTGATTTTTCATAATACATGGTATCTCTCTTTTGCAAATTCGAATTAATGGGAATGTGAACACTCTTGGGTGAGTTGGTAAGTCATAACACATGTCATTGAGCATCTTAGGTCAAATTGGGAAGGATTGGTAACCTCCATGGAAGATAACGAGTCAAAGTAGAAGTTTGTGGACACTTGGGCTAGATTCCCTAGCCCCTATGACACCAATGATGGAGCATCTATGACAACTATGACAAATTGCAGACCTGACCTCTGACATCTGACCACTATGACATGTCAGCACCAAAAATAGGCTCAAGGAAGGATAATTTGGGAGTTGGAGAAGCCAAAGAGACTCAAAATCGAATTTGGGAGAAGATGGAAGGTTGGAACTAGGAGACAAGTGGCAAATGTGGAATATTTCCTAAATGAAAATCTATTGAATCTATTGAGAGGATTTCGACCCTTAGAAGTCTAATGTTGGTTATAAAATGTAGAAATGAAGAATTAGAATGGCTTTTGATGATTTGAGAAAAATTGCATTTGTGAAGAGAGAGCTAGTGGATGACTAGTTTCTTGCCTTAGCCAATTTCGAGGGTGAAAGATTCCCATCCAAGTTGGTGTTTCGAGAGTCCACTCAGGTCTTTCATGGTGCTTTAATGGAGTTTGTATTTGCAAGTATCAGCTACAGGAAGTTTCATGTTTTGGTTTAGTGCAGCGCTTTAACTCCGCCGTTTTCAGTTTTGAAGGCATATTCATGCTCCTTGAGGGAGGGTGTTTTTGGTGAGCACTTGTGCTTATTGAGAGAGATTCTCATTATATATTTCTGATTGTAATAGATTCATATACTCTGTTATTAATATTCATAAAGTCTCAGGTCGAAATACCCACTGGTTGTATGCATAACTATTGATTAATGAGCAAACAATGTCCATTTCCCTAATGCATTGATGTATGACACTATAATGTTGATTATTTCGAAGGGATGGATGATTATCTGATATATTTGTGATAAATGTACTACCATGGATGTCTTCTACAAGTTTCATGTACTGTACTTGAGCATTTGAAGCATTTTTACTCAGTTTAGTTGTATTGGGAGGTGAAATAGTGCCATTTCCCCAAGGGTCGAATTGGGGGTTTTTGCTGTTGAATGTGAGAGAGTTAGAACAGTAGTAAAAATCAATTAATGGTGCATATGAGACCTTAATCACATAATTAACACATTATATACCTCTGTTCATAAATTTGTGGGAGTTTGGAGGCATTTGGAAGGCCATTTTCAGTGTTACCCGGGGGGGATTTGCTGCACAAATTACTAGTCAAAATTACCTATATTGATCAGAATACAAATAAAGTTTGCAGCAGTATTTGGAGGGCCACAAAACATCCCTGAACCTGATATTCAAGTCTAAATACCATTCATACACTCGTACAGAAGATTTGGGAGCATTTGGGTTGATTTGGAGGTCAAAACAGTTAAACTAGTCAAAGGTCGAAATTGGGTAGAGAGGAGGAGGAAAAATTAAGACATAAGGAGGAATTTATTTAATCCTTAAAACCATGTTTTGAAGGAATTACCATGGTTATGATAGATATGAATAAACAAATGATGAAAGGTTTCGAATTGTTGGGTAGCCAACTTTCAGGCAAAGGGATGATAGGAGATAATAGTGGTTCACACTCAGGGGAAAAGATGAAAGGGAATGAGCATATTTTCTCAAGTACAGGACCTCATAATAGACCTGATGAATTTCAAAGCACACAAAGGCATACTGCACCTAAATTTATCACACCCAAAGAAGAGCCCAATCTTGAATTGGATTACAAGAAATTAGTAATTGATTGGAACGATTTGAATGAAGAGTGTAAAAGAGGTGTACCACTCAGTGACTACATTGATGCTATGCAAAAGATTAAAATGAAGGGAGACAATAGGAGTCCATTCCAAAACAAAGAATTGAATAGTGCTATTGGAAAAATGTCACTTCCTACTTTTGATGGTTCTTCTCAAAATTCTGCTAACACTTGGGTGCAAAAATTGGATGTATATTTTCAGCTGAATCCTATGTTGGAAGAGGATGCATTAAAAATGTCCATTTTGCATTTGGAAGGAGATTCCAATGAATGGTGGTTTTATGGGTTGAAAACCTTGGGTCATAATCAGGTTAAAACATATGGAGAATTTGTTGACAGGGTACTAGAAAGATTTGAACAAAAAGATCCAGTATTGCCTTTCAAATAACTAGCTCAATTGAAGCAAACTGGGTCCCCTACCGAATATATGTTGGACTTTCAAAAATTATCAGTCAAGGTGGCTGATGTATCTATGGGAAGATTAGTATTGCTGTTCACTGAAGGTTTGGCTGAACCCTTAAGAGGTTTGGTCAAAGCCCACAAGCCAACTACATTAAAAGATGCAATGAGCTTGACTAGGGATCTCCAAAATGTGCTTCCTAGAACGAGATTTCCTCTTAAGCCTAGCTACAAATTTGAAAAGAAACCTTGGAAAAGGGATGGATATGATAAAAAACCTTGGAAAAGAGAGTCATTTGAGAGGAATAAAAAAGAGGGACTAAACAGGGATGAACTTAGAAAAAAGAAATTGTGCTTCACATGCTTCCAACCATGGACACTGGGGCACAAATGTACTAAAGGAAAGGTTCAATACATAAAAGTATTTTCTGACAATGAGGGGTATGATGGGGGAATGGATGAAGATGGAAATATTTCAGATCAAGAAGAGGCATATGAGACAGCAGTAGAAGAGGAAAGACAAGAAGAAAATCATCCTTCACCAGACAAAGCAAGAATGACAGTGCTTTTAGTAGTACCTCGCTATCATACTATCCGATGCAAAGGTGTGGTACAATGACAAAGAACTTTAGTTTTGGTAGATGGAGGAGCCACTCATAACTTCATTGATGCAGAGATGGTAGATAAAAGAATGATACCTATTGAACCATTTGATGGCTTCACAGTTGTCATTCCCGGTCACAACACAATGCAATGCAAAACATGGGTTCCAAAGCTGCAAGTCACCGTAGGTAACTATACTTTTGTTGATAGTTTTTATGTGGTTGATGTTGCTGATACTAATGTGGTTTTGGGAGTGCAATGGCTGTATTCAATAGGAGAGCATACAGTAAATTATCAAATTCTCGAAATGAAATTCCAAGATTCAAAAGGAGTGCAAAGAATTGTGAGAGGGCAACACACTTATCCAAATCAAGTAGTAACTTGCAATAGTATGAGATCTATATTGAGGCATGGGGATATAGAATGGGCTGCTGAATTTCATATTACATCTCCCAAGCCAACTATAAATATTGTCAAACACCCAAAGGATATAGAGAGACTTTTGCAAAAATATGAAAAGGTATTTAGAGACCTTCCACATGGTAGGCCACCGGATAGGGGGGTTGAGCACAGTATTATTTTGGAGGAGGGAACTTCACCCATTCAGATGCCACCTTATAGACATCCTAAAAAGTTCAGAGATGAGATTGAAAAATCTATCCAATAAATCCTAGAGTTGGGACTCATTAGACCAAGCTCTAACCCTTATGCTTCTTCAGTATTGCTAGTGAAGAAAAAAGATGGAACATTGAGAATGTGCATAGATTTTAGAGCCTTGAACAAAAAGACTATCAAGAATAGGTATCCTATTGCTAGGATTGATAAGCTCATGGATGAGCTACATGGGGCCAAATACTTCTCAAAAATTGACCTTAGATCAGGGTATCACCAAATTCGAATGAAAGATGAAGATGTGCAAAAGACCGTTTTTCGATGTCATTTTGGCCACTTTGAATTTCTTGTCATGCATTTTGGGTTAACTAATGCTCCAACGACCTTTCAAGCATGTATGAATAGGATATTTTGCAAGCAACTAAGAAGGTTTGTTTTGGTTTTCTTTGATGATATTGTCATTTACAGTAAAACATGGGAAGAACGTTTGCAACAGTTAGAGATTGTGTTGAAAATCTTGCAAGAAGAGTCCTTATTTGCTAAATGATCAAAATGTGAGTTTGGGATGAAAGAACTACTGTATCTTGGGCACATTATTGGGCAAGAAGGAGTGAAGGTACACATGGAAAAAATCAGGGCTATCTTGGAATGGCCATCACCAAAAAATATTACCGAATTGAGAGGCTTTATTGGCATATGCACCTACTACAGAAAATTTGTGAAAGGGTTCTCCAAGTTGACTTCTCCACTCACTGATTTGACTAAGAAGGATTCTTTTAAGTGGGATGAAGAGGCTGAAAAGGCCTTCCAAAAAATGAAAGAGGTAGTGAGTAGTTGTCCCATACTTGCACTTCCTGATTTTACTAAACCTTTTGTTGTGGAATGTGATGCTTTAGGTGGAGGAATAGGGCTGTCCTAAAGCAAGGCCAACACCCCATAGCCTTTGAGGGCAGAAAGTTGCAGCCTCATGAAAAACTTTACTCCATCTATGATCAAGAAATGCTGGCCATTATGCATGCATTGACCAAATTCAGACAATACTTGGTGGGCAGCAAGTTTGTGGTGAAAACTGACCCCAATAGTCTAAGACACTTTCTCACCCAAAAAGATTTAAATGAAAGGCAACAAAAGTGGGTAAGAAAGATTCAAGCTTATGATTTTGATATTGAATATGTCAAAGGAAAGAATAATATAGTAGCAGATGCTTTGTCAAGAAGGCCTTCTTTTTCTCTCATGGATATTGCCAAGGATTGGAAAAACATGCTACTAGTTGAATATGCCAAAGACAAATTTGCTTGTGATGTGTTGGATGGAATCAAAGGGGATGATAATTATAGGATTTTGAATGGGATGATATATTACAAGGGAAGAGTTTATTTAGTTCATAACTCCAAGCTCAAGTACCGAATTTTGCAAGAAGCACATGATTCCTCACTAGCGGGCCATCCGGGGATCTTCAAAACTTATAGACATTTGAGGCAAAGATTTTTTTGGAAGGGGCTGAAGGAAGATGTTCAGAAGTATGTGAATGAATGTAAAGCATGTTAACAAAACAAATCAGAACTTACATGTCTAGCCGGCCTATTACAACCATTGCCCATTCCAGAGCAAAAATGGGACAGTATTTCCATGGATTTCATTACCGGATTGCCTAAATCCTTGGGTAAGGATTGCATCTATGTGGTAGTTGATAGGTTGACAAAATTTGCTCATTTATTTGCTGTTACATCATCTTTTAGTGCTGCACAAGTGGCTGATATTTTTTTCAAAGAAATCTTCAGATTGCATGGGCTCCCCAAGAGCATTGTCAGTGATAGAGATAGTAGATTCATGGGTGCTTTTTGGCAAGAAATTTTTAGATTGGTAGGCACTCAATTGACTCCAAGTACCAGCTATCATCCATAAACTGATGGACAAACAGAGAGGGTAAACCAATGGTTGGAAGGATACCTAAGAAACTATGTGGGAGGGCAGCAAAAAGCATGGGCAAAATGGCTACACTTGGGTGAGTTTTGCTACAACACCACTTATCATATGTCAATAGGAATGTCTCCTTTCAAATCATTGTATGGTTATGATGCACTTACATTTGCTGACATTATATTTGGTGATAGTAGAGCCCCAAAGTCTAAATATTGGGTGGAAGAGAGCCAAGAAATTTTAAAGCTCTTGAAAGACAATTTGCAGGTTGCTCAAAATCAGCAAAAACAATATGCTGATAGGCATAGAGAAGAAAGAACCTTTCAAGTCAATGATTTAGTATATTTAAGGTTGCAGCCTTATAAACAAACATCTCTAAAAAAGAATGGAGCAGAAAAATTAAAACCAAGGTACTATGGGCATACAAGGTAGTGCAGAAGGTTGGAGAAGTAACATATGAACTAGAACTTACGGAAGGGAGTAAAATCCACAATGTATTTCATGTTTCTTGTCTCAACAAAGCTCTTGGTCAGCAAATCATCACTTCAGAAATACTTCCTCCTTTGGATGATGAAGGTCAGCTCACACTTGTTCCGGAAAAGATTTTGAAGACACGGGAAAGAAGGTTGAGGAGTAGAATCATCAAAGAATATTTAGTGCAATGGAAGGACTTACCAAATGAAGATGCCACATGGGAAGAGGAGAATATTTTGCAGCATCCAAATCTGAAATTGCTTGAGGACAAGCAATCTTGGGTGGGGAGGACTGTAATGTCCCCATTCAAATAAGTGCATAGTAAGACAATCCCATCAATCCTACTAGTTTCCTAGGTTGGATGGGCACATGTGGGATGGTAATAAGGAAGCTAATAAATGATATTTAGACATTAGAGGGGTTCAATCATTTAATAAATAAGGTGAATAAATAAATTCAAGATAAATTCTAAGTGGCAAGTGGTTTTGGAGACATATGGAGGTGGTGGGACCCACACTAGCTTGATTTTTCATAATACATGGTATCTCTCTTTTGAAAATTTGAATTAATGGGAATGTGAACACTCTTGGGTGAGTTGGTAAGTCATAACACATGTCATTGAGCATCTTAGGTCGAATTGGGAAGGATTGGTAACCTCCATGGAAGATAACGAGTCAAAGTAGAAGTTTGTGGACACTTGGGCTAGATTCCCTAGCCCCTATGACACCAATGATGGAGCATCTATGAAAACTATGACAAATTGCAGACCTGACCTCTGACATCTGACCACTATGACATGTCAGCACCAAAAATAGGCTCAAGGAAGGCGAATTTGGGAGTTGGAGAAGCCAAAGAGACTCAAAATCGAATTTGGGAGAAGATGGAAGGTTGGAACTAGGAGACAAGTGGCAAATGTGGAATATTTCCTAAATGAAAATCTATTGAATCTATTGAAAGGATTTCGACCCTTAGAAGGCTAATGTTGGTTATAAAATGTAGAAATGAGAATAAGAATGGCTTTTGATGATTTGAGAAAAATTGCATTTGTGAAGAGAGAGCTAGTGGATGACTAGTTTCTTGCCTTAGCCAACTTCGAGGGTGAAAGATTCCCATCCAAGTTGGTGTTTGGAGAGGCCACTCAGGTCTTTCATGGTGCTTTAATGGAGTTTGTATTTGCAGGTAGCAGCTACAGGAAGTTTCATGTTTTGGTTTAGTGTAGCAATTTCTCTCCGCCGTTTCCAGTTTTGAAGGCATATTCATGCTCCTTGAGGGAGGGCGTTTTTGGTGAGAACTTGTGCTTATTGAGAGAGCTTATGATTATATATTTCTGATTGTAATAGATTCATATCCTATGTTATTAATATTCAGAAAGTATCAGGTCGAAATACCCACTAGTTGTATGCAAAACTATTGATTAATGAGCAAACAATGTCCATTTCCCCAATGCATTGATGTATGACACTATAATGTTGATTATTTCGAATGGATGGATGATTATATGATATATTTGTGATCAATATACTTCCATGGATGTCTTCTACAAGTTTCATGTATTGTACTTGAGCATTTGAAGCATTTTTACTCAGTTTAGTTGCATTGGGAGGTGAAATAGTGCCATTTCCCCAAGGGTCGAATTGGGGGTTTTTGCTGTTGAATGTGAGAGAGTTAGAACAGTAGTAAAAATCAATTAATGGTGCATATGAGACCTTAATCACATACTTAACACATTATATACCTCTGTTCATAAATTTGTGGGATTTTGGAGGCATTTGGAAGGCCATTTTCAGTGTTACCTGGGGGGAATTTGATGCACAAATTACTAGTCAAAATTACCTATATTGATCATAATACAAATCAAGTTTGCAGCAGTATTTGGAGGGCCATAAAACATCCCTGAACCTGATATTCAAGTCTTAATATCATTCATACACTCCTACAGAAGATTTGGGAGCATTTGGGTTGATTTGGAGGTCAAAACAGTTAAACTAGTCAAAGGTCGAAATTGGGGAAAAAGTAAAAAAAATGGCATTTTAATAGAATTTTGAAAAAGGGTCATTACACCCTTCCCGTGCCTGGTCTCAAAATAGTTCCATATATGAGGCACACCATAAGTCTTGTGAAAAAAATCAATCATTGTAATACACGTGCATTTTTGAATTGACCTGCACAACCATCTGACCATATATAATGTTGATCCATTTGTATATCTCTCCCTTTCAAATGATCATAGAAAATATGAAAGTAATGATGTACATAATGCAGGTCATGGCACCTATCATCATTGATGTAGAAGTTTGTCTCCTTCAATATTGTCCTCTGGTCATTGTTGTTCTTTGGCGCGTTCTTGTATGTGAGATGAACCATTATACTAACTTGGTCTAAATGGTAGTATTGAATTTGAATCTTGTTCTGCGGATGAAGAGTGTAGTTCTCAGCGCCACATTCTCATGTGGCGCCACCGCGCCAAATGCCCATGTTGAACATACTGCTCGGTTTTTTTTGTAAAATTCCTCCATGAAATCGCATATCTGTACTTGGTGCCATGAAAACAAGGGCATTAGTACAACATGACCTTTGAAATATATGTATGTAGAAATTGAATGCACATTTTGAAACTATGTAATCATCATGTACCTGTGACTTGACCAATGCAATCTTTTTTCCCTCTTTCACAATGTCTATTTGATACGTTACATATTTGAATCTTTGCATTTCTACTGTCATGTTACCAAATTCTTGCTCCTCACTTACATGTGTGCAATGTCCCAACAATGAAAATCCATTGCACTTGGAACATGTCCCATAAAGACATGACTTTGCATAATATTTTTTCACCTTCAACCATTGGACACATTATGCTATGGATACAATCTCTTAATGAATTTGATGGTAGTAAGAAAGAGCATTCCTGCACAATGTTAGTATGCAAATCATGAAATATATGTTTATATGTCTCATAATAATATTCAAACTCTACATGGTATCTGCAGCAACATGTGTTGCGGTCAATGAAAATTCTAACATACTAGGGATTACATTTTTCAAATGACCATTGGCACAGGTTCAATTGTGTGTGCTCAGTCCTTAATCTCTCATAGAGTTCCGTTTGTGTCATGTCAAGGAAGTGTTTAATGTGGGGTTCACACTCATCAGTACCTTTTCTGAACTTCAAAAAGTATTTTTGATTGGATGAAGGCCTAGTGTTATCATGCCAAAACTTGTGCACTAGGTATTTAATTGCAGGAATTAGCTTCAAGTCTGAACAAGAAAACCTACCAATGAATGCCCAACAATATTTTTGTCCCGGAGTGTCTCGTATTTCTCTAATAGAATAATACTTATGGAGTGTCTTTATATCTTATTTAAAGAGGTGAGATTTGTTTGATATAAGGTGACTATGCCTTGTGCTTTTGCTTACAATCGATTCAGATAGTACACGATGGGTCATGTTAAGATCTTTTGTATGAGACGTCTTTCCAATTAAATTAAATGCAACCTCGAGATTTCTAACAACATGAATATTAGCCTCTGAACTTTTAACTAACTTTATGCCTAAAATTTTCCTAATAGCGGCTAAACAATGTGATTTTAACAAAGCTAAAAATAATTGACATTTCGATGCATTACTCTTAGATTCAAAAAATTCTTTGGCAATTTTGTTGCATTGCCAATCAATAGCTCATTTAGGTAACTTACCTTCAAGACCTTTAGGGAACCTTCATCCACATGAATACGTCTAGGATTTCTTCTTTGTCGTGCACTGGACAATCGAGGTAAAGTAGGTGTAGGAGAAGTACGATTCCCACCACTGTTGTGTTGTGGCACTTAATTCACATGCTATTCTAGATTGTGAGTGTGTTCGACATGTGTGTGGTCTTCTTGGGGAGACTGCAAATCTACAACTCAATGCACATCCAATTCTGCATACTCAGCTTCTGCCAATATTTGAATGTCCTAAAGCAATTCATCATTGGTTGGAGGATGACTTGCTAATGGAATTTGAATGGGATCAATTGGGAGAATCCACTTCACTTGTTGAGATGAACTAGAAGACAACTGGTGCTGAACTAGAAGTCATTGTGTTGTTCATTGTGCTAGTATCTGATGTAGTGGTAGTTGCATGTCTATGTATTTCCATGCCCAACCTTGATTTTTCTCTTATATCATGGTGATTTTTCAAGAGATTGATCCTTCTATCTAGAATTTTTTGTTCTATTCCGTTTTTTTTCCCATCTCCAACAATTTTTTTTAGAAAACAAGTTTATTGCCCCTTCCAAAATAAATAACATTTGCAACAAGATGGTGAGTATCATTCCATATTATCCATTGAATGCTTACGCGAGTGATCTTGTAATCTCTACTTTGTATTGTAACGTCCCCTCCCATGGACCCAATTCAAGGAAGGGAACATGATTCCAATATTTGGGGCTTTTACAAAAACTCAACCCATCCATTAGATTCACAGCAATAAAATCAAAAGTGTGCAAATGCAAATCAAGCAATTATGCACATCGGAATTAAAACATCATACACACACAATTCATGCTCATCCAACATATCAATACAGTCATCAAATAATGCATTGCAGAAGTAAAACACAAAGCACTTATCTTTATGGTGAAATGATCTCGAGCAACTAGCTATGTCGCTGCAACATTCCACCCAACCATAGGCCAGCTGTGTTCATCAATTCTCTCAACACAACTTCCACCCCCGAGATGGGCATGATTCTTATAAGGAAAATGGGACATTCAAGCTCATTCACAGCCAATTAATCATTTCATCTAAGCCAAGCTAGTCCACAGCTAGGTTTATTAGGCTACATTTGAACCCTGGATGCTTGCACTCAAGCTCAAGCGAAAACAATGGATTTATGAACATGATGGCCATGGGTTTTCCCTAAATCGTTTCCAACCAAAAATAGATTGTCGGATGGGAATAAAAATCACAGGGAGGAAGTAATTTCTCCCCAACTATCCAAGCATTTAATAACCAAAATGGTCTCTATGGAACCCCAATTCGATTCCCTTCTTCCCCACTGGTATACAACACAAAAATGCCCTTCTCCCAACTGAGAATGAAGGAAAACACAGACAAACATGGCTGGAAAATGCCCAGGTAGATCCAAACTCATGAGGGAGAGCAACTCATTGATGGATAATGGCTTGGGGAGCAATTCATGGCTCTTTTCTTTCCCAAGAAACAAAAATGTGTTTTTCCATGAAGGGTGGCTTCCCCATACTCGAATTTGGACAGACATACCTCTCCATTCCCAACGCATTAACTACCTCAACCAACTCTTGGGAGAAATGAATGATTGGGTACAAAAGTCAACATGGGTAGTTGAGGGTTTGATGGGTTCTTGTTATAGGTTAAATTTGCACCTCTCCGTCCATGATCACCCTGAGCTATTGATCACAAAAAAGGACAACTTGGATGGAGGAGCATGTTGACCTTAGATGATACTTTGACTCACTCCATTTCCTAATTTTATTGGAAAAACCCTAAACATATCATTCTGAGATATGAGCGCTACTCTACCTAGAGAGACTAGCGCCCATACGCTACTCCAGTGTACAATAGTAGTGCCCAAAGCCTTATGGGCGCTACTCCTTCTCAGCATAGTAGCTCTCACCATTTAAAAATATATGAGCGCTAGTTGGTAAGCACTAAAGTAGCGCCCTATACGCTACTTCACTGAATAATAGTCACGTACATATGAAAAGATGATTAAAAAATAATTAATTTTCTCGAGGAGGATTAGTTGTTGGTAGTTTCCCAACTTCCCCAACTTCCTCCATAACCATACATCTACCTGAACTACTTCTCTAATCCTATAAATACAAGGAAGACTAAAGAGAAAGGTTAGATGGATTAATGGAGAAACTTTGAGACATAGAGATCTAAAGAAGAAGCTTGCATTTGGAGGAGTTGATGTTGAAGATATCCAAGCCAGAGAAGAGCCAGAACCCAGAATCAAGTTGCAGGAGCATATCATAGAGTCAGGTATACTTGTACATCGATTTATTTTTGACAATAAAAGTTGAAGTGTCTTTCTTGTTCCAATTTAAATGTGTTCTGAAATGACATCTTAATTTGGATCTGTTTTGGTCAATATTGAATGTTAAACATTGTTTTTGTTTCTTTCAAGCTTTATATATTGACCAAGATGCTCTGAGAAAGGTATTGTTATTGCAAGTTTACTGAAAGGAAAGTGGATTTGAAGGTTGAGCACAAGATCAAGTAAAGGCTAGGATCAAACTTCGATTGAAAGGTGTGTTCTCAAGATCTATAACTTATTTCTTTTCATAAATATTTCTGTAATATCATCAATACACTTACCTATCACCCCACTCCAGTTGATAGCATTAGTTTCCTTGCTATAGGGTAGATTTGCCCGACAACAGACTGGCGACTCCGCTGGGGAAAGTTGAGTTTTTTCTCTAGGAAACCTTGTTCTTGTGTTTCTTCCCAAGATTGTTTTGACTCCTTTGATGTGTTGAGAAACCCTGTAGGGATCCCCTGCCTGTTTCTTTCTGCTTCCATCAGTTTTTGATTTCTTTCAAATTCAGTTTTTAAGATTTTGATATATGAGCGCTACTCTGCTGTGCATACAGTAGCGCACATACGCTACTGTGATATACATATAGTAGCGCCCATCTCTGCAGGGGCGCGAGTTTCCCTACTGCACAGTAGGGTATGTTTCCTAAAGCCTTTTGTTAGTGGTTTGCTTGATTTTTTAGCCATTTTTGTGGTTTGCCGACTTTGCTTTTAGGTCTCCGTGACTGGTGTATGAGGTTTTTAACTTTTGTTTAAGTCATAGAACCTTTCTTTAAGTCTTCTTCCATATTTTGAATTGCTTGTTTACCTTTGGAACTTTTGGACTGTTTATGACTTTTTTGGAAGACTAGGTTGTGTCTTGTGGTGAACACTTCAGCTTTTTAGACCCTGACTGTATGTTGCTAGTTTACAAACCTGCATACTCTTGTATCCGCTGTTTGTGGCAACGCTTGTCTTCTCTCTGCTCATCCTATCCTTTGTTTTAGGGTTTGGTCCATGTTAGAGCCTCTAGGGTGTCTTCCATTTTTGTTGATTTCCAATCTTCCTAGGCTTACTGTCTTTTTCGGGTTTCAAGTGTATTTGAAAGTGTTGTAGGCTGATTCATTTCCCAGTTCTTTGTGTCAGTAGTTGGCAGCTTGCTTGTCTACTTTTGCTTGGCATAGTGGTCTTGCTAGGGTTAGATGCTTTCGGTCAGTCCTCTTGTATCTACCTCCTTTTTTTTCTCCCACTTTGTTTCCGAGTTTAGAGGCTTTTTCTTTGCAAAAAACCTATCGATCAAGTCTTTTTTGAGCTAGTGTCTCGATATTTATAAGCTTAAGAATATTTTTAGCCATACTTACACACATTGCACATAAGTTTTATTTTTCTTTCTATCTTTACAGTTCTTTTTCGTTTATAGAAAAAACAAAAAAATTTGGTAGTTCAAGTTTAATAAGACTTATTTTTCTTGTTACAAGATAGCATAGGATATTTTGTACAATTTCGAAAAAGAAAACAACATTTTTCTTAGTAGGTTTACTCAGATTTTCAGTTTTGGAAAGAAGTAAATGAAAAAATGAAAAGAGCTTTGTTGTAGAAAGTTTTGATTTTATGCACTTTTTTTTTCTTGTTGCAACCACGCCACACAAAAGCACTACCCTTTTTGAGTAATAACAGCCCTAAAAAATATTTTAATAAAATAAACTAGAAACAATTTTTCTTTTTTAGGGATACACTACACCAACTAGTTTTGGTTAGGATCTTGAGTTTAAATCACCTTAAACCACTCAAGATCACACATTACGCAAAAATCGTAGTAAGACTATCATAGGTAAACCCATTTCACTCAAAACTTGCCTGGGATCTATGTAGTAGGTCATTGCAAGATCGGATTGTTGGGAATACTCCTCCTACTTTCTGTTCGAGCATACACCAGGATTGGATTGCGTATTGGGGACTCTTTCGAGTTTCGGGCTTAGTTACCCTGCCCACGCTTTTTGATTCGACCGATGACTGTTCCCCCAGGAGTTTTCAGTGTTGTGGTATCTTTAGTATCTGACTTTAGGTTCATACACAGGTGACAACAGAGGGTATATTTGTTGTACCTAAGACAGACGTGGGAGGAAACCCCTTGCAAGTATTTGGGAGGGCGGTTGGGTGATTCTAGCGCTTGCACCCTTAGTCATTGTATTGTGGACCCCGGGTAACTGTCTTTCTTCCTTCGTTGATCTATTCTGGGCCTTCATCATCCCAGACTCTTCTCCGGAAGGCATCTTTGTTTTCCTGGTTTGCATACTTAGGAATTTTTAGTTGGCGTGCTGTTTGCCCCCTAGTTGTAGTGGCCACTAGGTTCTAGTCTGTTATTATATATATATAATCACAGAGAATCAAGAGCTTCGTAGATCGAGAAGGTTTCAGAACTTTCCACCACTTAGAACAGAACCTTTATAGCCAGCTAGACGATAGCGGGTAAACCCCGGTATTTCTTCAGAAACTACTCCTGAAACAGAGTTTCCTGAAGAAATTCTTGCAACAGAAAACCCTGAAATAGAGGTTCTTGAGGAAGCACTACCAGGTACCACAGATCAGCAACACTTTAGTTCAGTTGAGGTTGAAGATCTTACATCTGCGGAGTATAGCACTCCTTTCAATCCTCCTTTGACCAATACTAGAATTCCGCTTCTGTCACCTGTTGGTTTCCAGCAGCCCCATTTCAGTGCAGATAATTCCTTGCTAGGACATATGATGTCTACTTTAGGAGGTGAACAGGGAGTTCCCCAAACTCCCACTTTAGGTATGAACACTAACACAGTAAATCCTTCTTTTACTGCTACGCCGAGTCAGGCACAGACAACCTCTGTGTCTACTCCGTCTTTCAGTTTCAATACTGGTACATTAGGTATACCAAGTTCGACAACGATGGCATCTATCCCTACACCTACTGTTGGACCTAGCAGTACAACCAACTTTGCACCACCTCCTTCTTTTCAACTGTTATATCAGATACCTAGTACTTGGATTTCCACACCTACTGTAGGACCAAGTGCTTCTGCAACCGTGACAGTCTTGAGTACCATGATTGCACCATCTACCTCAGCTTCTACTGGTTTCAATACCTTTGCAGGCCCTAACATGAATCAATGTAATATGCCTGCAGGTAATGTCCCTTTTTCCTTATTTTCAGGGGGAGGGGGTAATATTTTTAACCAGCAATATGGCGGGGCTAATACCCAACCACAGTGGATGAACCCACAAAGAACTAATCCACTTTCATATGGGTGGGGAAATTTTAATAACTCTTTCGTACAACAACAGATGGCAGGGGGAAACCCCTACCAACAAGTAGCTGGGGGCAACCCCTACCAACAAGTAGCTGGGGGCAATCCCTATCAACAGATAGTAGGTGGCAACTCCTATCAGCATATGGCCGAGGGCAACCCTTATCAGCAGATGGCTGGGGGCAACCCCTACCAACAGTTCATGGGTCAAACGATGGGTGGTTCCCCTTATCAAGTACCATCTTACCGACCTCGTTTACCATTTCTGGAAACTTTAAATTTGCCAGATCTTTCCAAACTGACAAACAATCATGTGTGTCATAATGCTACATGCCCATTAGTTCCCACCAAGTTACCTTTGGACATTCCAAAGTTCGAAGGAAAAACAGGTGAAGACCCTGGTGACCATGTCACTACTTTCCACTTGTGGTGTTCCTCAAATTCATTAAATGAAGACTCCATTAGGTTGAGACTGTTCCAAAGGACCTTAACAGGTGCTGCAGCCAAATGGTACATTGAGTTACCTGCAGCCACTTTCTCTAATTTTTGAGATCTCGCCACCGTCTTTTTGAATCACTTCCAGCTTCTTGTTCGGTATGATGCCAGAACAGACCTTTTGTCTACATTTAGGAAAAATAAAGCCACTCATTTATCTGACCACATTCAGGAGTGGTGAAGATGAAAGAGGCTCATTAAGGCCAACATACCTCCAGAGTTCCTTCTTGAGTGGTATTTGAAATCACTCCTTCCTTATATTTCTAAGGAAGTAGCTACATCTGGAGTATCTAACGAGGAAGAAGCCATCCTACGGACCCAGCAGTTAGATCTCGTTTATGCACAATCTAGGTTATTGTACGAGATTATACCTGATGCACCGCGATCGAACACTGATCTAAGTAGACCCAAACCTGGACCACATGCTGACGACATAGTGGGTTCAGTTGACTCTGCAGCTTTCGAAGCACTGACTAAACAGGTTCATGCCTTATCAGTCAAACAATCGACTGCAGATGTTTCTTCCATCACAACCTCTCCTTCTACTTCTGAGCCTGTCAACTAGGTCCAGAACAATCAAAGTGCCCTCGGTAGCCCAATAACAAAAAGAAGGGCATGAAAGGAGAGGGGAACCAACAAAAGCCCAAAAAAGAGAATGCCGAAGAGGGTAACAAAGAGGAAAAGAAGGTTAAGTTCCCTTGTAAATTTGCAAGCAGAATCACCTTACTCACCAATGCCCTCTGCTAGAAGAAGCCCAGAAGCTCTTAAGAGAAAAGAAGCCTGCCGTCCTGAAAGATCCATTCCCTAAAGGACATAGCTCAACTTCTGGCACCTCCAATACTGGGGGCACCACACATGCTATGGTTGATCAAACTTTTATCAACATGGTTAATTCAGATGCATTATTACAAACTAGAGCCAGGAACTATACCCCAGACGCACAGAAAAAGGATAAGGAGATTCCAGAATCTTCCACTCCACTCCACATACCAGTGGACCCAATGCCCAAGATCCCAAAAGGTGTCTTGAAACGGGCATCGCACAATCCCAACACTCGGGCTGCTTCCAACTACAATGTGGTTGAAGATTTAGCCCAGACCCCTTGTGCCATGTCTACTTTAGAAGTCTTGCAAAGTTGTCCTTTACAACGGAATGCACTTCTGGCAACCATTGGAAGTATGGAATCCTCTAATATGTTTGCGCGTTTTGATATGACTGATGTCAAGTACTGGTTGCCCTATCACATTGCCCATCAGATTGAAGTCGTTCATGGTCCAATGACCATCAGACGAGCTGTAGTAGATGAGGGTGCATCAACTTGCGTAATGTCAATTTCCTGTTGGAAAGCTCTAGGTTCTCCTGAGTTAGCCCCTTCCAACACACTGCTTACTGCATTTGATGGCAGAACTTTCCGTCCACATGGAGTTCTGCCATCATTTGATGTCATTTTGGCCGGTAAGACAGTTATTATTGAAGTAGAATTTATGGACGCTCCGCTTGATTACAATATGTTATTAGGAAGGAGTTGGACATATGCCATGCGAGCCATTGCATCAGTAGTTTTTCGAGTGGTTATGTTCCCATTTGAAGGTAAGATCGTTACAGTCGATCAACTTTCTTTCACTCAGAGAAACAACCAGACTTCTTCGGAAACCAAAGTTCCATTGATTGATCAAACCACCCTGGTTGGTGAGATTTTAGGAGCAGGACTTTACGGGTCACTAATTGGCACTTTTGACCTACCGGTTCCTACCTTATTTGTTGGTACTGAGGGATGTTCATCGTCTGAAACTTCCATGGTTAGTTCAACAACTGATTCTGGGTTTCTCCCAACTAATATGAAACCCTCCGTGCCCACCCCTGTTGTAGAAGTTACCCACTTGGATTCTTATCAAACTACAACGGAACATATGTTGACTCCATTGGTGTTTGTCAAGTCAAACATAGATTGTGCTACTACTCAGTCACCAGACCCGATCCACTCTCTTGACAGTTCAGATACTACTTTACCTTCTGACGAGGAAATGTTAGAAGCCATGATCGACCCGGATCATCCTCGGGAACATATAGATCCCGGGTCCTTCTTGGTTCCTTTTCTTAACTTGATAGAGAGAGGTGAATTTTGTCCAACACCCAATGAAAATACTAATTCCACTTCTTCACAAGTTGGTGTTGCTGAAACGAATAGATTGCATACCTCGCTGGTGAACATTTTCACTGGGGTCAACGGAAACTTTTTTTTTGAAATGGGCTGTTATCTCAATGAGATCATTCCGTATACCAATCTTTTCCGTGATTTCCATAACACCTTTTCCCGGTCTCACGAGGAGGATCCAGGCATTGACCCTACCTGAAGAAATACTACGCCTAGGCTAAAATACTTTTTCTTGTAACATAGCTGTATATTTTTGTAAAGCTAGTTTTGTTATGCTCGTTAGTTAATCTTATGTGTGTTTTTGGTTTCGTGTACTAGATGCCAACCGAACATTTCTTAGGATTTGCTGATGGCGCCAATCGCCACACCTGTCAGTTGGCTGCAGCAGCTTGGGTCATTTATTCACCCGCTGGCCAACTTGTCTCTTCGGGGGTGTTTGTTTGGGGCCTACCACGAATAATGTGGCTGAATACAGTGCAGTTATAGAACTTCTCTGAGATGCTCTTAGTCATGGCATTTCACATTTGGAGGTAAGGCTTGACTCACAATTAATTGTATTTCAGTTAACAGGTGTCTATTAGATTAGGGATCCAGGATTGCTACGTCAGTTTCTACGAGTTAGACTTTTGGAAAGACAATTTCATTCTATTATATATGAACACATTCCAAGAAGTTTAAACACTTTAGCTGATTCATTAGCAAACTATGTGTTAGACTGGCATTTGCATCATACATTGTCATAAACAACATTGCACACATAAAATTAAAACACATACACATGTAAATAACCGATACTGTATATAGTCGATACTGTATCAAAAAATATATGAGTTTTGAGTCACAAGTCTATCAAGTCATGTCATAAAAGTACAAAACTTGGGCATAGTAGCCTCAAAAAATATATACATAGAATGTATCCCTCTCCTATGGAGAAGGAGGGACCTCATCATCATCCAATGCATTATGATAGCATATGACAAGCCTAGCTATCTTCCGTAGTACCCTAAGCCATGCCGGGGGCACCCCAACTACATATTCCTGCATATCCATAGGTACCTGATCCATACGGCATGCAGGAACTTCGTGAGTCAACCGATTCATTTTTCTCTCCAGGGTTCCCAACATAGCATCTGCTGCAGCAATATCAACTGGCCTCACAAAGATGGTAGGATGTCCCTCAAGGCGAACAGGCCCAACATCTGCATATGACACTTGATTAGAACTTCAAAACTCATTCATAAAAATCAAATACTTGAAAAGTTTGAAAAAATTAAATAAACCTCAAAATTTAAACATACCAATATCTCCCCAGGCTCCACCTGGAGGAAGCACCAGTTCCGGATCATGACGAAAATCCAATCCATCATATGGAAACTGCTCGAAAGCGGGCACTTGCCACTCCCACCACCCCCATAAATCATCAGTATGATAACAGTAGTGACTTTCCCCACCACGCTGGCGGAGGAATATGTCACCCCGACGGCCTAATCTGGGCTCACGGGGGTTAGCCCGAGGTAGAGGCATCCCCAAACTGATAGCAGGCATCCTCTCAAAGAAGAAAGTACACAAAATACTACCGTACCCAAAATTCTTCATTGTGCCAGATTTGCAACCTGTCAATTGAGATTTCATACTCGCCAGTAAACTAGTACACCAATCATAGACATGACTGTGTAAGCATTGTACACCAATATGCATAGAGTGCCTGGAAGCTAAGTGTTGTGATGCACTACCTGCCACTCGGTTGATCATGCTCACTATCACTTTCAAAGGGAGGCCGTCAATGGTTGAGATTAAGACTTGGCTTCCTGATTTCTCAGCTCCGGCAACACAATATGTATTCACGTACTCTTGCACAGACCTTACACCCACACGAGAAGACCCTTTCAGATTGATTACATCTCCTCTCCATGAGAGACCAGTAATGAAATATATGTCATCAACTATAAGCTCCAAAGTTTTCCCACGGATGACAAAGGTATTGGTATCCACATCCCAGTACTGAATAAGTCTTTGAAACAGTTTGTTTAAAGCCCTCATGTTTACGGTTCGGTAAAACTTCAACAAACCGCATCTTCGAAGAGCATGGAGGGTGGCTGGATCTTGCATGGACAACCTATCCATGTCCTCATGCTCCCTCTCCCTCCATTGAAGGACCATCCTGCACAAATAATCAAAATTTTTTGAGTCTCGGAGCTTGTTTGTAGGTTTTCAAGAGTGTACGCTACTGTGTATACTACACAGTCACATATGGGCGCTACTCTGCTTGAGCACAGTAGCGCCCATCATGTTTATACGCTACTGCTGTGGTTACACAGTAGCGCCCGCGCAGCAACACTTGTGAGCATCACGTTGCAAGCTATTGTTTTGCTCAAAAAATGAAAAATAAACCATGAAATTGCAAGTTGGGTGAATTCTAACTTACTTGGTGGAGGAATAACGACGTTTGGATGTTTGGTTCGATCGCCACGGATATTTGAAATTTGCAAAAGGTTGCCCCAATATTTGCCCTACAAAACAAATTGAAAATTGATTTTTAAAATGAAATTATATATATGAATTGGATTTTGATTTTTACCCACCATTGTTAATTTTCTATAGTTTCAAAATTTTCCAAAAATCCCTAATTAATCAATTGAAACACACAATATGGTACAATACTAATCCAAGCTCAATTTTCATTTAATTTTTGTCGGATTCATCTCCTAAGTTAAAAATTCTTGATGATAAACCTTGTCAACCAGCTAAATATTTCAAATTCATATATCATTCGAGATTTTTTCCGCATCGACTAACATTTTGTTGAAGACCTAGTTTTGGCAGAGTATGAAGCTATGATCCTAGAAGCTGACCTTTAAGTCATTTTAAGCTCTTGTTTGGACTATTTTAAACCTAAACAAGATTGTTGAGCAAACTTGTCCTCTTTGAGCTCGTTAAAGTAATCGAAGGCTCATCCACTCAGGTATAGAATTATCCATTTTCCGGGCCTAGGTGGATTAACTACAGAAAAGGTATACTCCAGGTATACTCCTGTATGCACTAGAAGAGTTCTCCTTTCATTGTTTTATACTTTTTTGGGGGAGGAGACTAACTGTATGAAAAAGGACCTTTTGGAGCCTTTCTTTAGGGTTTTCAGGCTCTCTAAACATGAAAATACCAAGCGAGCATTCACCTACTCGGGATCGATGTGAAATCCACGAGAGGGTAAGTAGAGGACTGTTTAAGTTTTTCAACTCTATAAACAAGAAAACACCGCCAAGCACAGACCAATCCGGGCTCGATATAAAATCCACGGAGAGGTGAAAAGAGGATTGTTTAATTTTTTCAGACTCTATAAACAGGAAAACACCGACGAGCATTAATCTGCTTGGGCTCGATACTAAAATCCACAAGCAGATATATGGAGTTATTGTTTAAGTTTTTCAGACTCCTTAAAATTGAAAACACCGGCGAGCAAGAACAGATCTCTGCTTGATATTAAAATCCAGAGATCAGTAATATAGAGTAATCTTCTATCTCTTCTTCGAACTCTATAAACAATGAAGAAGGTCCTGAGTCTTCCTCCCATGGGCTCATTAAACTATTTACATGGTTGGATCTATTGAGTTTTCATTCTTTCCTGGACTCATTAAAACAACAAGAAGGCTATTCTTTTATATAAAAAGAATAAGGAACGGGAAAGACATATCATATCTTCATTGTCAAAGGCAGTTCAGTCAGTTTTATCCTTGAACATAGCACCTACTTGAGTCTATCTTGTCGGTTGGGTTTAGTTTTTGACCTCAGGGTGAACCTTTCCTCCAAGTTGTTTACTCCCCCGGTTGGTTATTCTTCCAACCATATGGAGGGTCTGCTAATGTCTCTTACATTTTCAGACTTATTTACCCCATTATGTCAGAAACTGCCTGAGTCACTTTGTGTCGTGCTCAATGTTCAAGGATATACCCTGTGTCGGCCATTCTGCAGTTTACCTTGACCTCATGTGTCGGCCTTCCTAGTGTCAGTCTTGTTACATATTATTCCATATAAGCTCTTACCAGTTGAGTGTTCCTTGATTTGGATGATGGAGGATGCCTTAAGGCCTCCCTTCCAACAAACTTCTTTCCATCGACATCAACTCATTTTACTCTGGGAATGAATTTTAGAGTTTCGGTTAGTACCTTGGAAATTGCAGTCACCAGTGGCAATGTTCCTCGCTGTTGAATGATGAGAATACATCAATGTCTCTTCTTCGACATGATTCCCAAGTGTTCGACTTCAATTCCATTTATTCACACTTGGTGGATCGTACTTGGTACCTTGGACCCCATCATCATTATCGGTGGAAGTCCTCGCGTTTGTTAACGGTATACATCAATGACCGGTAATCAAACGATACCCCCCATGTTTGACTATCAGCTCATCTATTCACATGGTTAGGGTTTGTACCTAGAGTTGTTTTGGATGAAGACCTTGGTATTTTGGATGACAGTACCTCATTTTGTTATCACCCAAGTTGCGCAAGACTGAGTCGCACTTATATTCGGCTCTCTATGAGACATAGATCCAGTTTGTTGTTATGGCTATGATCTCTCAGTTTGACATGGATCCACGCTTGTATTCTAAGTGGCAATGCTTTTATATACATCTCCTTGTTATGTATCGAAGATCATGTTGTATCACATTGCACATCTATATGATGTCAAAAATGTAATTGCTCGCTGACCTTGATCTTTGTTATAGGTGTTCTTGTGACTTGTTTTCTGCGGTTCTTTGCTCCTCCTCTGGCTTTGGATTATAATGTATTTCGGCCATCGTTTCCCTCTGACCTCACACATTAGGGGGCATCTATTATAGGTTAAACTTTCACCTATCCATCCATGATCACCCTGAGCTGTTGATCACACAAAAGGACAAGTTGGATGGAGGAGCATGTTGACCTTAGATGATACTTTGACTCACTCCATTTCCTAATTTTACTGGAAAAACCCTAAACATATCATTCTGAGATATGAGCTCTACTCTACCTAGAGAGACTAGCGCCCATATGCTACTCCAGTGTACAATAGTAGCGCCCAAAGCCTTATGGGCGCTACTCCTTCTCAGCATAGTAGCGCTCACCATTTAAAAATATATGAGCGCTAGTTGGTAAGCACTAAAGTAGCGCCCTATACGCTACTTCACTGAATAATAGTCGCGTACATATCAAAAGATTATTAAAAAATAATTAATTTTCTCGAGGAGGATTAGTTGCTGGTAGTTTCCCAACTTCCCCAACTTCCTCCATAACCATACATCGACCTGAACTACTTCTCTAATCCTATAAATACAAGGAAGACTAAAGAGAAAGGTTAGATGGATTAATGGAGAAACTTTGAGACATAGAGATCTAAAGAAGAAGCTTGCATTTGGAGGAGTTGATGCTAAAGATATCCAAGCCAGAGAAGAGCCAGAATCTAGAATCAAGTTGCAGGAGCCTGTCATAGAGTCAAGTATACTTGTACATCGATTTATTTTTGACAATAAAGGTTGAAGTGTCTTTCTTGTTCCAATTTAAATGTGTTCTGAAATGACATCTTAATTTGGATCTGTTTTGGTCAATATTGAATGTTAAACATTGTTTTTGTTTCTTTCAAGCTTTATATATTACCCAAGATGCTCTGAGAAAGGTATTGTTATTGCAGGTTTACTGAAAGGAAAGTGGATTTGAAGGTTGAGCACAAGATCAAGTAAAGGCTAGGATCAAACTTCGATTAAAAGGTGTGTTCTCAAGATCCATAACTTATTTATTTTCATAAATATTTCTGTAATATCATCAATTCACTTACCTGTCACCCCACTCCAGTTGATAGCATTAGTTTCCTTGCTATAGGGTAGATTTGCCCGACAACAGTTCTCTCATTGACACTTGGCTTGAATTGATTGGCTCCAAGGGTTTGAATTTTTTCCCTCCCAATTCCTTGTAAGATCATGCCCCCATCTCTTGTTGCATTGCATCACTAGTTGTGGGTATTTTATTAAAATGCATATTTACATGATGTATTAATTTACATTGTGCATGTCCAGCACAAGAACCATAGGCATCTATTTTTAATTGTCGATACATAAAACGATAAATCGATGGTGGGGCCTTGGCCTTGAGCTCCTCACCATGATTTAATAACGATATTTACATCATTTGCAATTTTAATGCAATAGGGTAAAGATGGGTATGTTACATGTATGCAAGAAGACATTCTAAAAACAAGAAGACTTTGTAATCTCTACTCTGTATGAAATAAGTCTCATCAAAGGAGTTGCAATTAGTCATTGAATCCTTCCAAAAAGCTAAAATCCCGGGTCTTGATGGTTTCTCCATTGAGATAAATAGCAAGTTGTTGATCCAAAATGGTCAGTGTAGTTCATTTCAAGATTCCCCCTGTCATTATATGGTTATTATAGTGGATGGGGTTTGTCAATAGAAAGTGCATTATTA
Organism: Larix kaempferi; assembly: GCA_027924585.1. NCBI lineage: Eukaryota > Viridiplantae > Streptophyta > Pinopsida > Pinales > Pinaceae > Larix > Larix kaempferi. The sequence continues at coordinate 1,582,193 of BSBM01000243.1, read as the reverse complement.
GATCACAAATAGTGATGGATTTTGAGTTTGGACCTATTGAATGCTAACAAGGATAGAGCACTATGATGGATTCTACTATGTATTGGAGTTCATAGTGATGGAAAAGGGGTTGGAGTTTATAGTAATGGATTTTGAGTTTCGACCTATTGAAGGCTAACACAAATAGAGCACAATGATGGATTTTACTATGTGTATCAATGATTATTACTAAGGTATACATGTTGGTCAAGTTTGGTGAGTTTGGTTTATAGAGTTCATTGGTTTTGAGCTTCATAGTTGTATGTGAAATGTATGTAATGATCCATTTTGGACCACATACTATGTTTAAGGGGAAGAGGTATCATTGAGTGATATATCCCCTTAACTCGAGAATGATTGTGACATTTCCAATTTAATTCATACATTAGGAGAGAGTTTAAATGTTTTCCCTCGTGTTAACATATTTGTGGATGAACTTGTATATCAAATTTTTCATTCTAATCAAATTCACACCTTTCTTTGCACACTTGTTACTCTATTAGTTTTCTTCAAAAAAATGTGTCTTATATGAAATTGATATGTGGAATTGCAACATTCATGTACATATAGGTCAATTTGAACAAAAATCAAGCACATATATAATTTTTTTACAATCTATAATCTTTAAATTTTAATGAATACACTATCTTCAACCTTTGGATATTACAAGGGTAGACAACTCATACATTTCATGTAAAAAACTTGTCACCATACCTTTTCTTAATAGCTCCCTACTTGCATTGCAAAATAAGTGAAATCCAATGTGTCCAAAAGTTGTAATCAAATAGTCCAATGTTCCAAACATAGCTCTGAGAATTGTTGAGTGTAAATGTTGTGTGCAAGATGGTTGAGAGGGTTCCAATATCCCAAAGAATGCAAGTTCAATGTGAGTGCAAAAGTTACAAAACTGAAATCGCGCGAATCAGAGCTCAGTTTAACATGTAAGAGTGAAAATTGAAATTTTGGATGATGCACAAGAAATGTTACTCTGTGTTTTCCAGACAGAGGAGCGCGCACGCACTAATAGCGTGGGCGCACTATTAATGCATGCGTGCTATTAACTCCCGCTCACTCTTTTGTTCATTAACTAATCAATGTTCGCCACCAACGTTCGGGGTACGATCGTCATGGACTTTTCCAGATCTCCACTGATCTAGGAGCACGCGTGCGTTTATAGTGTGTGTGCGCTCTTGTCTCATTAATTTGGTTGGTGAACGTTCATGTATTGTATTTTGGGTATAATTTTTTTTTTTTACATTAATGGAACAATGGTGATCTTGAATAAAGTTTAGAGAGATATAGGGGGGAATTGTGGGTTATGGGTGTAGGGAGAGAAAGAGGGGGAGGGGGTGTAGTGGGTTATGAGTTTAGGGAGAGAAAGAAGGGGACGGTGGTAGTGGGTTATGGGTTTAGGGAGGGGGAGGGGGGAGGGGGAGGGGGAGGGTTATGGGTTTTGGGGGGGTGTGGGTTGTGGGTTGTGGGTTTTAGGGGAGAGGAAGGGGGGAAATTGTGGGTTATGGGTTTAGGGAGAGAGAGGGGGGAGATTATGGGTTATGGGTTTAGGGAGAGAGACAAATTGGGGTTATGGATCCGATATTAACCATGCATTAATTCTGAGATTAGGGGCATGAGAGGCTGCATAGAACCTGGTTAGGGGTTGATAGAGAGAGAGGGAGATTGGGGGTCAGGGATTGAGAGAGATAGAGATTGGAGGTTAGGGGTGGAGAGAGATGGAACAAGGGGGGTAGGGGTTTAGGGAGAGAGATCAAGGGGTACTATGGGTCTAAGGAGAGAGACAGAGAGATAGGGAATGAAAGAGAAAGAGAGATATTGTGAGACGAAGAGAGCGAGAGGTAATTAAAATGGTTGTAGATTTGAATCTATGTCGCACGAACATTAACTTCACAATTTATTATTGATTTTGAAGAAGGCATTTGATATCCGTGTAAAATTTTAATCAAAATACAACCTTTGTTCTTGAAGTCACCCTGAGATAAGCGATAAGATTCGACATTAACCATGCTTTAATTCTAATATTATGGGAATGAGAGGCTGCATAGAACTTGGTCAGGGGTTGAGAGAGAGAGGGATATTTGGGGTCAGGGGTTCAGAGAGAAAGAGATTAGGGGTTAGGGTTTTAGGATAGAGACACAAAGATGGTGAGTGACAAAGAGAAAGAGAGAGATTGTGAAACAGAGAGAGTGAGAAGTAATTAAAATGGTTGTAGGATGGATCTTAAGGCCTTCAATAGAATTACGAGAAGAAAACAATGGCCTACCACTATAAATGAATTTCTAAGGCTCATTCACCATGAAAATGACATGAAACTATAACGTTAGGCCCTTTATATGTGATATTTGATCTCTAGGTGGAATATGGGTACCATTGTGAAGTTATTACACACTAGGTATGGGTGTCTTAAGGCATTGGTCATGGTTAAGGAAGGAAAGTATGCCCCTTGAAACCTTGATGAAACCTTAAAGGATCAGGGGCCATAAATAATTCCATAAACTGGACATAACATGTATTCTATAGGGAATCGTTGTCCTTTAAATGAGATATGGGTGCTATTAAATATTTTGTGCAATAGAGATGGATCTTAAGGACTTAACCATAGTTGGGAGATAAACACCTCTACAAAGTACCTTTGTCCTTGAGTCAAATATGGGTACCATTAGGAGGTTGTGCACACAAGAGATGGATTCTGGGACTTTGTCCCAAAATGAAGCTTCTAGGGTCTTGGTCTCTGAAATAGGCCTCAAATCATCATACAAACCAATATCATTGGCCTCATGGTGGGATATGTGTATCTTTAAAATATTTTATATACTTAATGTGGATTCTAGGTTTTTGACCATGGTTGATGAAGAAAGAAGATCATTATGATCAAGATTATTCTTCTAGAACTCATAAAATTTGGCATTTGGATGAGATATGGGGATCCAATTAGAAATTTTTAGAGAAAATAGATGGATGAAGGATCTTTGATATACAAGTGGGATGCCGACACTTATAGGAGTTTTTTCATACTAGGGGAGGATATTGGGGGTCTCAAACATGGTCAAATGGGAAAAGAAGACCCATATGACACAATTGAATATTTCATAGTTGATGGGACAAAATGAATTATTGAACCATTACAAACATCCTTTAAAGGGGAACTTTAACTACCAAGTGGGGGTACATACAAAATTAGGAGTTTTTGTTCACCAAGGATGGGTCTCGAGGCCTTATTCATGGTAATATGCAAGCCTTTAGGTGGTTTCCCATAGTAGATGGTTCTTGATACACTACCCATGGTACAAGGATAAAAACTAATGTCTCAGGGATTTAAAAATATGTTTTATTGTTTATGGACCATGCATATGGTCCAAAAATACCATAGAAACCCTATAAATGGAATCTTTATCCCACAAGTATAATATGGACACCATCTAGTGTAGAAAACATTGTAATGGTTCCTATATGACAATGGTTAAGGCCTTGATACACATCCTTGGTGAATAAAATATCCTAATGGAATATGTATCCCAATTAACGGTTAAAGATTCCCTCTACATTACATGTGTAGTGGTTGAAGGAATCATTTGTTCCATGAGCCCTAGAACCTTAATTTAGGTCATATAGCCTTTTTTTCCTCACTCGACCATAGTAATGATCCCAAGATTTGTCACCAGTACACACAATCTATTATAGGCACTCATATCCCATAGGCCCTATATTTCCTCCTCTTACCATATATTCAAGACCTAAATTACCATCCTTGGTGCATAAAACCTCCTAGTGGCATCCATATACTAATTGAAGGAAAATATCCCCTCTAAATGGCCTCTATAGTGCTTCAAGGAACAGTTCATGGATCATGAGCCTTAAATTATTAATTCATGTCGTAAGACCCTTATTTTATCCTACATCCATGTTCAAGATATTGAGACCCATCCATTATTCCTAAATTTTTTGAATTGTTCCCATATATCATTCATGGGTCTTAGGGATTAGGGGTTAGGGGTTTAGAGAGAAAAAAAGAAAGAGAGATATTGGGGGTTAGGGATTTAGATAGAGGGAGAGAGATATATATTGGGGGTTAGGAATTAAGAGAGAGAGAGAGAGAGAGAGAGAGAGAGAGAGAGATTGTGGCTTAGGGGGTTGAGAGAGAGAGAGAGAGAGAGATTGTGGCTTAGGGGTTGAGAGAGAGAGAGAGAGAGAGATTGTGGCTTAGGGGTTGAGAGAGAGAGAGAGAGAGAGAGAGGTGTTGGGGGTTAGGGGTTTAGAGAGATCGAAAGAGAGGTATATTATGGGTTAGGGAGATAGAGAGAGAGAAAGATTGAGAAAGAGAGAGAGAGTTAGGGGTTTAAAGAGAGAGAGAGAGAGAGAGAGAGAGAGAGAGAGAGAGATTGGACGTTAGATTGGACGTTAGGGATTTATAGAGAAATAGATATATAAGTAGAGGTTAGGGTTTTAGAGAGAGAGATTGGGGGTTAATGGTTTAGGGAGAAAGAGATATAGATTGTGGCGTAGGGGTTTAGATAGAGAGAGAAAGCGAGAGACTATGGGTTAGGGGTTGAGGGAGATAGAGACAGTACATTAGATGTGAAAGAGTGTGAAGTTTTGAAGGAAAATATGCAGAAGCTGACCAATATCTACTATGAAGTTTTGGATGCCTGTTAGGGGTTAAGGGATATTGATATTGGGGTTTACGGGTTTGGAGAGAGAGAGAGGGAGAGTATCATATGTGAAAGAGTGTGAAGTATTGAAGGAAAATATGCAAAAGCTGAGAAATATCTTCTATTAAGTTTTGGATTGTTGGAAGAGAGAGAGAGAGAGAGAGAGAGAGAGAGAGAGAGAGAGAGAGTATCAAATGTTAAAGGGTCTCACGTATTGGGGGTTAGGGGATTAGAGAGAGAAAAAGAAAGAGATATATTGGGGGTTAGGGATTTCTAAATATGGAGGGAGAGAGATATTGGGGGTTAGGAATTTATAGAGAGAGAAAGAGTGATTGTGGCTTAGGGGTTTAGAGAGCGAGAGAGACTGGGATTATGCATTGAGGGAGATAGATATATTACATTGGATGTGAAAGAGTGTGAAGTCTTGGAGGAAAAGATGTAGAATATAACCAATATCTACTATGAATTTTTGGATGCCCTGGAGAGAGAGAGAGAGAGTATCAAACGTGAAGGGTCTTAGGGATTGGGGGTTAAGTGGTTTAGAGAGAGATTGGGGGTTAGGGATTTAAAAAGAGAGAGGGAGAGAGACATCGAGGGTTAGGGAATTTAGAGAGAGAGAGAGATTGTGGCTTAGGGGTTTATAAAGTGAGAAAAAGATGAAAAATATAACTAATATCTACTATGGAGTTTTGGATGCATCAGAGAGAGAGAGAGAGAGAGAGTATCAAATGTGAAAGGATCTTAGGGATTGGGGGTTAGGGGTTTAGAGAGAGAAAAAGAAAGAGAGAGATTGGGGGTTAGGGATTTAGAAAGAGGGAGGGATACATATATCATGGGTTAGGAATTTAGAGAGAGAGAGAGAGAGAGGGAGAGAGTGTGGCGTAGGGGTTTAGAGAGTGAGAGAGACTAGGGGTTAGGCGTTGAGGGAGATAGAGATATTACATTGGATGTGAAAGAGTGTGAAGTATTCGAGGAAAATATTCAAAAGCTAACTAACATCTACTATAAATTTTTGGATGCCCCAAAGAGAGAGAGAGAGAGAGAGAGAGAGAGATTGTGGCTTAGTGGTTTAGAGAGCGAAAGAGACTAGGGGTTAGGCGTTGAGGGAGATAGAGATATTACATCGGATGTGAAAGAGTGTGAAGTATTGGAGGAAAAGATGCAGAAGCTAACCAATATCTACTATGAATTTTGGATGCCCCGAAGAGAGAGAGAGAGAGAGAGAGAGAGAGAGAGAGAGAGAGAGAGAGAGTATCGAACATGAAAGGGTCTTACATATTGGGGGTTAGGGGTTTAGAGAGAGAAAAATAAAGAGAGAGATTGGGGGTTAGGGATTTGAAAGAGGGAGGGATAGATATATTAGGGTTTAGGAATTTAGAGAGAGAGAGAGAGAGATTGTGGCTTGGGGTTTAGAGAGCGAGATAGACTGGGGGTTAGGCGTTGAGGGAGATAGAGATATTACATCAGATGTGAAAGAGGGTGAAGTATTAGAGGAAGAGATGCAGAAGCTAACCAATATTTACTATGAAGTTTTGGATGCCTCGAAGAGAGAGAGAGAGAGAGAGAGAGAGAGAGAGAGTATCAAATGTGAAAGGGTCTTAGGGATTAGGGGTTAGGGGTTTAGAGAGAGAAAAAGAAAGAGAGATATTGGGGGTTAGGGATTTAGAAAGAGGGAGGGAAAGAGATAACCGGGGGTTAGGGATTTAGAAATATGGAGGGAGAGAGATATCGAGTGTTAGGAATTTAGAGAGAGAGAGAGAGAGAGAGAGAGAGAGATGGTTGAGGGGTTAAGAGAGCGAGAGAGACTAGGGGTTAGGCTTAGGCATTGAGGGAGATAGAGATATTACATCGGATGTGAAAGAGTGTGAAGTGTTGAAGGAAAAGATGCAGAAGCTAACAATATATACTATCAATTTTGGATGCCTATTAGGGTTTGGGGGATAACGATATTGGGGTTTACGAGTTTAGAGTGAGAGAGAGGGGCAGTATCCAGGGTATTTTTTAAGGATACTAATATTATACTTAAGTATAGTATCGTAGGCGATTATTTTGGATTTAAAAAAACATGTATATAGATAGGTAGGCAAATATTAAATATTAAACATACAATTACTACTAAAACATATAAATTTTGGCGAATATTATGATAAAAAAACATATTTTATATAAATATAGACCATTTTAGAGGTAAAAAATGACCAAATAGCGAATTTATTTTTTGAAAAAAAGCCCCAAATATAGCCAATTGGCGAAATTTCACCCCTAAAAGTTACCATGGGAATATCGGATGAAAAAAGAGTGTGAGGTCTTGGAGGAAAACATGCAAAAGATGACTAATATCTACTATTAAGTTTTGGATGCCCCAGAGAGAGAGAGAGTATCAAACGTGAAAGGGTCTTAGGGATTGGAGGTTAACGGTTAGAGAGAGAGAAGAAAGAGAGAGATTGGGAGTTAGGGATTTAGAGAGAGGGAGGGAGAGAGATATCAGGGGTTAGGAATTTACAGAGAGAGAGATATTTTGGCTTAGGGTGTTTAGAGAGAGAGAGAGAGAGATTAGGGGTTAGGAATTGAGGGAGATATAGATACTACATCGGATGTGAAAGAGTTTTAAGTCTTGGAGGAAAAAGATACAGAAGCTAATCAATATCTACTATGAAGTTTTGGATGCCTCGAAGAGAGAGAGAGAGAGAGAGTATCAAACGTGAAAGGGTCTTAGGGACTGGGGGTTAGGGATTTAGAGAGAGAAACAGAAAGAGAGATATTGGGGGTTAGGGATTTAGAAAGAGGGAGGGAGAGAGATATCAAGGGTTAGGAATTTAGAGAGAGAGAGAGATTGTGGCTTAGGGGGTTAGAGAGCGAGAGAGAGTGGGGGAAGGAATTTAGGGAGATATAGCTATTACATCGGATGTGAAAGAGTGTGAAGTCTCGAAGGAAAAATATGCAAAAGCTAACCAATATATACTATGAAGTTTTGGATGCATGTTAGGGGTTGGGGGAGAGCGATATTGGGGTTTACAAGTTTAGAGTGAGAGAGAGGGGGAGTATCAGATGTGAAAGAGTGTGAGGTATTGGAGAAAAAGATGCAAAAGATGATCAATATCTACTATTAAGTTTTGGATGCCCCGAAGAGAGTGAGAGAGAGAGAGAGAGAGAGTATCAAACGTGAAAGGGTCTTAGGGATTAGGGGTTAGCGGTTTATAGAGAGAGAAAGAAAGAGAGAGATTGGAAGTTAGGGATTTAGAGAGAGGGAGGGAGAGAGATATTGGGGGTTAGGAATTTAGAGAGAGAGAGAGATTGTGGCTTAGGGGTTTAGAGAGCGAGAGAGATTGGGGGTTAGGCATTGAGGGAGATAGAGATATTACATCAGATGTGAAAGAGTTTGAAGTCTTGAAGGAAAATATGAAGAAGCTAACCAATATCCAGATTATTGATTAGAAGCTAACCAATATCTAGAGAGTGAGAGATCGTGCGTTAGGGAAATAGAGAGAGAGAAAGGTTGAGAAAGAGGGAGAGGGTTAGGGGTTTAGAGAGAGAGAGAGAAATTGTGGCTTTGGGGGTTGAGAGAGAGAGATGGGTTGGGGTTATGGGTTTAGAGAGATCTAGAGGGAGGGAGAATGTGGATTAGGGAGATATAGAGAGATAAATATTGAGAAAGAGAAAGAGGGTTAGGGGTTTATATATATATACATATATATATATATATATAGAGAGAGAGAGAGAGAGAGAGAGAGAGAGAGAGAGAGAGAGAGAGAGAGAGAGGAGGTTATGGATCTATATAGAGAGAGATATTGGGGGTTATGGGTTTAGAGAGAGAGAGAGAGATATTGTGGCTTAGGAGTTGAGAGAGAGAGAGATGTTGGGGGTTAGGGGTTAGGGGTTTAGAGAGATATAGAGAGAGGGATATTGTGGGTTAGAGGGATAGAGAAAGAGAAAGATTGAGAAAGATAGAGGGGGTTAGGGATTTAGAGAGAGAGAGAGAGAGAGAGATAGGGTTTTAGAGAGATATAGAGAGAGGGAGTTTGTGGGTTAGGGAGATAGAGAGAGAAAGATTGAGAGAGAGGGATAGGGATAGGGGTTTAGAGAGAGAGAGAGAGAGAGATTGGGGATTACGAATTTATAGAGAGAGCGAGAGAGGGAGATTGTGGCTTAGAGAGAGGGGGTTTGGGGTTTATATATATATATATAGAGAGAGAGAGATAGAGATTGGGGCTTAGGGATATATATATATTGAGAGAGAGAGAGAGAGAGGGTTAGGGGTTTAGAGAGAGAGAGATAGGGAGGGGCATTGGGGATCAAGGGTTTTAGTGAGAGAGAGAGAGTGATTGGGGGTTAGGGGATTAGAGAGGGAGAGATTGAGGGTTAGGGGTTTGGAGAGAGAGAGAGAGATATTAGTGGTTTCCAAATAGAGAAATAGTGAGATTGGGGTTTAAGGGTTTAAGGAGAGAGAGACATCGATATTGTGGCTTAGTGGTTGATAGAGAGAGAGAGAGAGAGAGAGAGGGTTAGGGGTTTAGGGAGATAGAGAGAGTACATCAAATGTGAATAAAGTGTGAATTATTGAAGGAAAATATGCAGAAGTTGACCAATATGTACTATGCAGTTTTGGATGCCTATTAGGGGTTAAGGGAGAGCGATATTGGGGTTTACGGGTTTAGAGCGAGAGAGAGGGAGAATATCAAATGCAAAAGAGTGTGAAGTATTGAAGAAAAAGGTGCAGAAGCTGACCAATATCTACTATTAAGTTTTGGATGCCTCAAAGAGAGAGAGAGAGAGAGAGAGAGAGAGAGTATCAAACGTGAAAGGGTCTTATATTATATGGATGAGAGAGAGAGAGTATCAAAACGTGAAAGGGTCTTATATTATATGGATTTGGGGTTAGGGGTTTAGAGAGAGAAAGAAAGAGAAAGGTTTGGGGTTAGAGATTTAGAGAGAGAGAGAGAGAGATTGGCGCTTAGGGATTTAGAGTGAGAGGGATATTGGGGGTTAGGGGTTTAGAGAGAGAGAAAGAGGGTGTGGAGTATTGAAGGGGTTGAGAGTGAGAGAGAGAGAGAGGGAGAGATTGCGGCTTAGGGGTTGAGAGAGAAAGAGAGGTTGGAGGTTAGGGGTTTAGAGAGATCTAGAGAGAGGGAGATTGTGGGTTACGAAGATAGAGAGAGAGAGAGATAAAGATTGAGAAAAAGAGAGAAGGTTAGGATTTTATAGAGAGAGAGAAGGGGAGATGGTTAGTGGTTTAAAGAGATAAATTAGGTGTTATGGGTTTAGAAAGAGAGATTGGGGGTAAGGAATTTAGAGATAGAGAGAGAGGAGGTGGTTAGTGGTAGGAATAGGTGAGAGACCAAAATGAAGAGAGAGAGTGGGTGGTTAATGGGTAGTGGGGGAGTAGGTGAGGAGGGATATAGATAGAGTGAGAGAGGGATGGAGGGATGGTTAGCGGTAGGTGAGAGAGAGAGAAAGAAAGAGAGAAGTGGGGTTATGAGGGTGAAGAATGGGGGTTTGGGGAAGGAGATATAGAGAGAGATATTAGGGGTTGGAGGTTTAGAGAGAGTGATAGGGAAATAGAGATATGGGGGGGTGATGGTTAGTGGTAGGACTAAGTGAGAGGGGGAAATGTTATTGGTAGGGGGCTAGAGAAATAGAGAAAATAGGGGGTTAGGTCTTAGGGTAATAGAGAGATGGGGTGCTTGGTATTTATGGTACATGTTTTTGATTAGGGACTTCTGCTTTATGGTAAGCAGATAGATGGGTGGTTGAGAGAGAGAGGGCGGTGGAGTTATAAAGAGGGAGGGGGTGTGGGATTATATTGAGAAAGGGAGATATAGCTAGAAGTAGAGTGAAAAACAATATGTAACATTAGCATGCACACACTAATAGTGCGTGAATGCTAATTATGCATGCACACTATTAGTGTGTGCATGCTAATTATGCGTGCACTCTATTAGTGCGTGCGCTATTATGCATGCATGTTAATTATGTGTGCACACTATTAGTGCATGCACACTTTTTGTGCGCGTGCGTTACTAACGTGTGTGCGCTATTTTTTTTTGGCACGCTTGTCTTTTTCCATACCGTGTGTAATGACTTGGTAATGTGGTTCTAGATTCGGATTTCCGAACCTTAATCCTGGGACTACATTATAGAAAAACACATCATGTTCTGTAAATTCATTTTTTTCAACCTCGAATCTATATATTCTCCACTACCAATGAAATTGCACATGCTTATAGAAACTCTCTGTTCATATTCTAAATATCTATTTTTTGAATAAATTTGTTATTATTTACTATTTTTTTATTGTTAACACCCAAAAAGTGCTCACTACCTCATCTACCACATTATATGGCTCATTTGTCCATTTTCCTACCATATTTCCCTTAAAATCCTAAAAAATCCCATTAAAAAAGCCTCCAAAAGGCCTAAAATGCCTCCAAAAGGCCACAAAACCATCAAAATAGCCTAAAAAAGGCTAAAAAAACCCCCTTTTTCCTCTAAAAATAGCAAAATCCCCTAAAAAGGGAATAAAAAAATATAAAATAATGAGGAAAAGGAGGAAAAAAACCCTATACAAGCTGCATAAAACCATGTGTTTCCCCAAAACCATGGGTCAGCACTCCACCACCAAAAAACTATAAATAGGTGATGGAGATCCATTATTCCATATCCACAATCACAAGCCACCCTTACTCTGCAAAATCTCTCTCGAAACCCTAGTTCACCTTTGAACTATTTTCACCTTGAGAGCCACCTTTTGGCCCATTCCCATCATTGGAGAAGGAGAAGGAGCATCTTGAAGCTTGGAGCATTCCTCTTGGACACTGCAAAGGGCTTCATCAAACCTTGACACTCAAGGTAACATTAATAGAAAAAGTCATTCTTTTCATTTGATGTTTATGTTTCATGCAATATTTTAGAAGTAATTTAATTGTTGTTTTAGCTTAATTAGTTTAATATACTGAAACTGCTACTAAGGAGTCCATTCTCCTTAGTAGGTGCTCATTGGCACAAGCTAGGGGTAAAACCCTAGCTACAGTTTTGGCGACTCCCCTAGTTTTCGAATTTCTGGTTTCCGTTTTTTAAATTTTTTTCCTTTCGGCTGTCCCTTTCGGTCGCCGCATACCGCGTTTTTTCCCTCTGCAGTCGCGTCCCGACCGCGCCTTTCAGGCCTTTACCTGCGATCCGACCGCGGCTCTCAGACTGCTTCCGACGCCCTGCCGGCGGATTCAAGTCTGTTACCTGCGATCCGACCGTGGCTAATTAGCCTGTTTGCCGCGATCTGACTGCGCCTGTCGGCCTTTTTCCCGCGTCGCGACTGCGGCTTTCTGCCTCTTTCGTGCGTCCCGACTGCGCCTGTTAGCCCTTCTGCCGCGACCCGACTGCGTCTTTTTCCCTGTTTCCTGCGTCCCGACTGCCTCTGTTGGCCCGATAGCCGCGACCTGACCGCCGCTGTTTCCCTTAAACCCGCGGTCGGCCTGTTCCAATTCGCCACAGACCCGCGGTCTGATTTCTGCTCTTTTTCTGTTTTGAGCCCAGCCCCTTTTGCTGCAATATTTTCTGCATCTGAACAGCCCCCTGTCCCACCTGCAGCCTCACTACCTTACCAGCCTTTCTGCAATATAATTTCTGTTCCCTTTACAGAATTCTTTTAAAAATTTTAGTGTTTTTTAAATTCAGAAAATTTTGCAAGTTAAACTTTCAATTTCCATATTATTGATAGATTGGAAGTTGCCCCCCTTGTGGCACTTCTATTTTTGGGTTCAACACCTCACGAGCACACACTCTGTCACATAAAATCAAGTGAGCCTTAAAAAGTACCTAACTAAACCAACATTCTAACCCCACTTGGGGAACACAAAAGAATCATTGTAGTTAGGTAGGATCAGGGGAATAGGCTTCCAATAACACCCCTTGGTTATTTCACTTGAGACATAGTTGTTGTGCAAATAGGGAACCAAAATCCCTAGTACTTTTTGGCACGGTCACGACTAGTTTATCAGAGGGCCTCTCCCTTAGGAGGGTTGAAGTCGGGAGACTAGTTCCAGAGGCCTGAGTGGAATACCGCACTCCATTCAGTAACCGAAGGGCTACCTTTCGCGGTTCGCGGGATATCCCTGTATAGGGGTATTGCGGTCAACGAACTAAACGACAGATTCACCTTTCTGTGACGTGTCATGAACGGGGTATCTTAGTTGCCATTTCTTCTAGGATTGACTACCCGGTATCCCTCCCGGTAGGGGGATATCATAGCCACTTGGCTTTCCTACTCATATTGTCTGACTTGGATTTCATCACCTTGCAGAGGATATGTTTAGTTGAGTCAGAATACTTTTAGTTAGGTGTTTGCATGCTCCTTTACCTCCCTTTGGTCTAGTGCGTCCACCATTTTTTCTTTTTAGGAAACCTGCTGCTTGTTGGTATTCTGACCATCTTTGTTGACACTCCACCTATTGTAGCACAGCTGTTGCAGTGGGTGTTTTGAGTTGGTTGTTGGCCTGAGTGCCTTGTTTTTTAGCTCTCCTTCTGCACACTCGGTTGCATTAGGCCCTTTTTGAGCTGTTTTTACTCACCTCAACCCACAGAGATTAGACACCATCTGTCACCATTGAGTCCCCGAGACATTCTCGGCGCCTCAGGGGCGAGCCCCCACAGCACGGTTCTCTTGACACCACACGTCGTAGATTTCGATCATTATCCGTTGATACCACTCATCAACCGATCTAGAGCCTTGTCACTTGACTCCACTCGTCAGCGACGTAGGTCTCCGTCACCAGATAGTGACGCACCTTAGTTTACCTCAGATTCTGACGAAGAGTCTGAGAACCCTATTTACACTGCCCCTACTAGCCCCATGGCTGGCACGACTTCCACCCCCGTTTGTCATAGGGACCATTGGTGGCACATCCACCACTACACCAGTTACTACACCTGTTTTGGGTATGCCCTCCATGGGGAACCCATCCACTGTACCCCTCACGGTACCTATTCCCGCAGCGGGAATACCTATCCCCACTACATCAGTGGCTCACACTACCCATGGTGGTGCTGGACCATCCTCCACTACCTCAGTTCCCCCCACTTGGGGGCACCACCCTAAATCTTGTCCCTCCACTTGGGGGAACTGGTCCCAACTTGGTCCATAGCACTACTGTGTCACAGCCTTCTTCCAGTTTGCCATTCATGGCTAGCCTCAACCTACCTGACCTGGCCAGATTAGAGACCAACGAAATCCTATTCGACACGACCCCACGTGGCCTCATATGCCTACCAAGCTCCCCTCGGACATCCCTAAGTTCGAGGGCAAGGCTGGTGAGGACCACACAAAACCATATCATGTCTTTCCACCTATGGTGTTCCTCTAACTCCATCGTGGACGACTCTGTTCGCCTCCGTCTCTTACAGCGCACCTTTACTGGCTCTGCAGCCAAATGGTATATTGAGCAACCACATGGGACCCACGCCACCTTTGCCTCCCTTGCCTCTACCTTCCTGCAGTTCTTCCAGTTGCCTGTCCGCTATGACGCGGGCGTTGAGATCCTTCTCTCTTGTAGACAAAACACGGCTACCCATATCACGGACCACATCCGTGAGTGGCGTCGACGCCGTAGCTTATGCAAGATTAAACTAGACGACCGTATCTTTCCTCGATTGGTTCCTCAAATCCCTGCTTCCTGTTATTGCTAAGGATGTAGCTTCAGAAAGACCCCAGTCTGAAGAAGAGGCCATCCTTAAGGCACAGCAGTTCGACCTCATTTACGCCCAGTCGGGTTACCTTTATACCATTATACCTGACGCCCCTCGCGGCGAGTCCTCCCAGCATGATGCGCCGGGGGCATCCCACGCTGCAGATGGTATCATTGGCCGTGTTTCTTCGCATCCCCAACCATTTTCTATAGCACGTCCTACCCCTGGCCCCGATCTGTCGCGGGCTACTTCACAGTCTGGAGCAACCAACTCGTATGCTCCCATGACACACCACCATTCCCATGGACCCTCATGTCCACCTCAGTGCTTCGGGTATGCGACTCCTGCTTATGCTCCTCCAGTCGCCCCTCAGCCTTACTACCATCAGCAAGCTGCTTCAGCTCCTGCGCCTTCACAAGCCCCACCAGCTTATTAATCCGCCACAGGCAGCCCCTGCGGCACATCCACAACCTGCTCCGCAGTCCTATCAGCAACCCCCTCAAGTTGCTGCACCTGCTCAGCCTCAACCTACATATCATCCTCCGCAGCCTGCTCCAGCACCTACGCAACCTCAAAATCCACCTGCTTCCCAAGGGCAAGTTTACGCCCAACAGAACTTGCAGCAAAACCAGAATAACCAACGAAACCAGGGCCAACAGAACCGCGGCAAGGGCCGGAATCGGGGGAACAACCAACCTGCAGACCAAGCTGGGCAACCGGCGAATCCCCCCGATAACAACAACGCGGCCCCCGCTAATCAAAACCCTGATCGCCCGCCCAAGCAGGCTAAAAACCCCAATTTGCGAACGAACCACCCTTGTTCTATCTGCGGGGTCTATGGACACTACACACATGCTTGCCCACACTTGGAGCGAGCTCGGCAGCTCTGGGTTGACCCCAAGCACCGCCCAACCCCCCCCAACCTCAGCAACCCCCTTTGGTGCTGCAAAACCCCTTACCAACCCAAGGCGTGGTGAACACTCAGCCGTTGGCCCCTCAAGCTAACGTGCAACCCCAACAACAACAGATCACTTACGCTGCCCCTGATCAACCCATGTTTGACTAAGGTACCCACCACTTGCTGATGATGTCATCTGCTGATGTCAACCTACAGACCCGTCGGAACCAATATGGCTCCACCTCTGAAGCCACTCCCACGGATAAACCTACTAACGCCCATCCCACCGATCAGGCGTTACGTATACCTCCGCCTCCCATAGACGGCGCTGCGAAAGCACCTCGTTTCCCACTTCGCCGAATCAACAATAACCCTAACGCGCGCGCTGCGTCAAACTACAACATCGTAGACGACCTAGCCCAATCTCCCGCAGCCATGTCTGCGTTAGAAGTCTTGAAGAACTGCCCTTCCCAGCGCAAGACTCTACTCTCCGCCATTGGGGGGATTGACCCAACTAATTCGCACTTGATGGCATTTGATTTAGACCAGTCTGAACCACGCCTACCTTCCAGCTTAGCCTTCCAAGTTACTGTCTCCGTTAGGAACCTTGTTATCCATCGGTGCATCATCGATGAGGGTGCCTCCACATGCGTTATGTCTACATTCGTATGGCAGAAGCTAGGATCCCCTCCTCTCCAGCAGTCCACCACTGCGTTACGTGCCTACGACGGTCGTTCGGCCCCAGCCCCAAGGCCTCCTGCCCAACGTTCCTGTCCAGTTAGGTGGTAAAACAGTCCTTATTGACATAGAGGTGATCAATGCCCAATTGGATTACAACCTTCTACTTGGCCGCAGCTACATGTATACCATGCGGGCGGTTGCCTCTTCTGTCTTTCGCACCATGATGTTCCCCCATGAAGGACGCGTGGTTAAGATTGACCAGCTCACCTACTATGATCCTAGTGCTCCGGCGGCACCGGAAAATGTTCTCCCCATGGTTGAACAACCTGTTTCTCCTGCCACCACCTCGTTTGTCTCCTCTACGGGGCCTGGAGTCTACTCAGACGCGCCGATGACCTCCACCTTCCAATCCATTCCTCCGCCGTCATCTACGCCCGAAATGTCTGATTTATGTACCTTGTCCCACGACAACCTACCACCTAACACTCAACCACCCTTGTTGCCAAAACCACCACTGGTACCTAGCCACATTGGTGTTACACCGATCCATACGATCCCCTTCCTAGTCCCTCCATCGGGAGTAGTAAGCGCCCCGGTCATGGCTACCCTTAGCCTTCCTGGGTTAACCTTGGGATTACCTGTATGGTATCTTTCGCCTCCCGTTCGCCCGCCGACACCAGATGTCGTCCTCCAGCCGGTGCAACCCATGGCTACTACCACTCAGCCACCTCCCGGTGTCTCTACCCCTTCGTCCTCCACGACACCTCCTCCTACTCCCAAACCCACTGGGGGCAGAGGTCCCCAACCCTACACTGCCGTACCACCTCCAAAGACAGTCAAGAACCCTCCAGTGTTTCGTGCTCCTCCCAAATGCTCGCTGTGTGACGAGTTGGGCCATGCGACCCACCAATGCCCATAGTTACCCGCATTACAGAAGCACATGCAAATGCTCGATGATGACCCCAACATCCCAACTGTTGAACTAAACCCCACTCCTAAGCCTAAAGATAAGTCCCTACGTACCAACCACCCCTGCGCCATCTACGGTATTTACGGGCACTATTCACATCATTGTCCCGATCTCCCGGATTACAGAGCGGCTCTCTATGAGATGAACAATCTAGACCTTGAGACGGCACCACCTACCATTGAGGAGATCTACCCCCCAGACTCTTCACCTTCCGGAGAGGTTAATACCATCTATATGATCTCTTCCACCACTACCCCCCGCGTCAACCGATTTGACGACGCAAACTTTCCGTACCGATGAGGAGATTCTTGAGGCCCTTACTGCCCCGGATTATCCTTGGGATGATATGCACCACCGTTCCTATTTTATCCCCGACGAATCCTCCTCTAGCACCGCTACCCAATACGCGGTTGAATCCAAAGACTTCCTCCCCACCAAGGTCGACTGGTTCAAGGACCCTATTCCTGCTCCTGAGGCCTTTGAGGAAGGTAACATGGCCAACATCTCACCTGTCATCCAAGTCGATATTGCTGCTCCAGGACATGCCCCTGAACTCATTACTTTAGGAGCATTCTGCAGTAAACAAGAGATTGAGGACTACATACACCTTTTTAAAGAATTCCGTGACGTCTTTGACTGGTCCTATACCGAAATGCCTGGTCTTGATCCCGCCATTATAGAACACCACATTGACACATGGCCTGATGTAACTCCCATTCGTCAGAAACAACATCCTCTTCCTCCCTCAAAGTTCCCCGGATATGCCCCTGAACTCATCACTTTAGGAGCCTCCTGCAGCGAGCGGGAGATTAAGGATTATACACAACTCTTCCAAGAATTCTGTGATGTCTTTGCTTGGCCCTCTAACAGAATGCCTGGGTTCAACCCCGCCAGTCTCAAACATCACATAGACACACGGCCAGAGGAACTCCATGTTCTTACTGAAACCAACTCTAAAGGCCTCCCTTTACGCAACCCCCATGACGGGTTGCATCCTACGAAATCTCTATCCATAGAATAACTCGCGGCCCCATTTTGGTCCGCTTTGTACAGTTTGCTCTCTTTTTGTTTTCACTTTTTTACCATCATCTTACATTCATCCTTTCTGCATGATTACAGATGGACCATCTTCCACCTTGTTACACTGGCTTCGCTGATGGCGCAAGCCGCTGGTCTCCCAACCTGGCTTCTGCAGCATGGGTCTTGTACTCCCCTTCCAACGAGATGATTCACCTTGACGGAATATGTATAGGCGCTGCTACCAATAACCAGGCGGAGTATGATGCTGTGACCGGTCTCCTGACTGCCGCCCTCCAAATGGGCATAAGTCACCTTCATGTGTTCCTTGACTCCCAGCTACTTGTCTCCCAGCTCAACAACTGCTACCAGGTGCGTGATCCCTGCCTTTTTAGAAAATTCCTGCGCACAAAACAACTTAGTCGACAATTTGAATCCATCACATTCACACATGTCCCCAGAGCCCAAAATCGTGTCGCAGACCAAATGGCCAACACAATCCTAGATTGGCATATCAATCACACCATGTAACATCATGCATCATCATCACATAGCATATCATAAAAATATATCAAAATCCAAAAAGATTGCATCGCATCCACATTTGCATCCATGTACATAAACCACATGCATATCCATAGGGGCATCCACGTGCCTAATCATACATATATCATATTGCATCACATAAAATACACAAGGGGCATCCACGTGCCTAACATCCTAACCTACTTGCATCCACGTGCAATGTAAACATATCACAACTCATAAAGTGCATCCACGTGCGTACAAATAACACATCATACAAAAGGTGCATCCACGTGCATATATATATATCAAAAAATATCCATGTTCAGTGCTATACATGTCCTGAGTACCCCTGTACTCAGCTATACAAAAAATGGCTATACATGCCTAAAGCCTCATCTACATACATGCCGTAGCTACAAAACTCGGGGGGAGTCCCCTGCACTCCCTAATGAGAGTCGTATCCTGCATCACTGCCGGCATCGGCTGCCTCTGAGTCCTCCCCTCGCTCCTCCTCCGGCAAGTCCTCCTCTCCTCCGGCCTCCTGTGCCCGGGGCCGGTCCACCAAAATCGCCACCCGGATCGCGATGGATCTAAACTCACGGGGTGCCCCCATGCAATCCCGCACCACATCAGGATCGACATCTCGCCATCCCTCGTCGGTCACTCCTATCAATAACCGATCCAGTAGCTCCCGTACAGACTCTAGGGTCACCTCTGGATCCCGACGCCGCACCTCTCCTCGTCCAGGCAGAGCTGGAACGGCCACAATACCCCGCCGCGCCACATGACCTGGAGGTGGCCTCGGGCCCACATCTGCAAGATCAACCATATGTCAGTCACAATATATCTATCTACTATCATATACATAAAATTTGACATACATAACATCCAACCAAAACACATACGTACCGTCGGGACCCCATGCCTGTCCTGGTGCTCGTGGTGCCTCTGGATCTCCTGTGAAGTCCATATCCCGATACGGGAAGTCGTCCAGCGTCAGTGGTATCTGAAGCCACTGCAGGTACAACTCCTGCGTAAAGTACCTGCCCACGTCGCCACCCCCCACGGCGGCGCATCATCTCACCCCAACGAACCATCCTCGGCTCCCTCATCCCTCCTGGCCTAATCGGTACCCTCTCCATAAAGAAGGCACATAGGAAGGACCCAAAGCAAAAGCCCTTGCCATCTTCCTTCGCTGCCGTCAGCTGTCGCTGAACGCAGGTCAGGAACATCTGCCCCCACGCGTAGTACACCCCATCCAGTACGCGCTCTACCATCTGCATCTGCCCCCCAGACACCTTCTCCGGTGACTGGGAACCCAATACCCGCACCACACACGCCGCCATGGCCCGCACTGCCGGCTCCTGTAGGTCCTTCACCAGGAGTGCATTCCTATGCACAACCGCGTCCGGACCGCAGTACCTCTCTAACATGTCCTCCATGTCAACATCCGCGGCAACCCGCGGCTGTGTATCTGCCACCCTGCCCAGGCAGGGCAACCCCGTCAGAAAGTACACATCGGTCAGGGTGAGGTCCACCCTCTCACCCTGTACCCGGAAAGCCTGTATGTCCGGCTCCCAGAAGCTGATCAAACGGTTCAGCAACAATGTTGCTGTCCGTATCATAGGTATCTGTGCGAACTTCAATAGTCCGCACAATCCCAGCACTGTCCGCACATGGCGATTCCCTCGAATGAAACCCATGGTCTCATCAGGGATCTCCCGCTCTCTCCAGAGAACCTGCGGCATCCTGCCAATCACACAAAGTGAACCCATCAGACTCATGTCAACCAAAGTAAAGTACTTTTCCCTCTACCAAAAGCCCTAAAAGCTCGGCCCAAAACCGCGTCTTTCGGGCTTCCTGCCGCGGTTTCCGACCGCGGCTGTCAGGCATATAGTCGCGGTTCCCAACCGCGCCTGTCAGCCCAAAACCAGCGGTTGGGAACCGCGTGTTCCTCTTTGGAACTCGCGGTACTCGACCGCGATTCCATCCAGGAATCACGCGGTCTCCAACCGCGTGGTTAGGCCTGAAACTCGCGGTCTTCAACCGCGGTTTCGACCCCCTAACCCGCGGTCCACCCCACGTGGACCGTACAAATCAACCCTGGGACCCACTACCCAACCCCCAACCCGAAAAAATATGCAGGTATGAGTTTAATGAAATACCTGTATCTCGCGGATCTGCAAACAGCCAGACGGATCGTCCAGAAATGCCACCTAAGCTCTGGTCCACTCAACTCACAAGTCAAAGTCAACAAGTACAAATGACACATGTCATGTTGGACCCACCACTATTTATAGTCAGTTGACTTTTTCTTGTTTTGGTCATTCTGGCCCCATACGGCGTCCGTTTTCCGAACCGTTTCCACCACTGGAATCAGCGCGACGTGACCGTCATGATGGTCACCTCGTTGCATTCTTTTTGTCCTGTCATTTTTTGCCCATTTTTTCAGACGCCACTAGTCGCCTCGGTTTGCATGCCACATCGGCCGTTCTCCGTTTCTCACATGTTTTATATCATCGGATTCATTTTTCCGAGCTGGTGATGATGCTTGAGATCATTTCTCGCTCTCACCTCCAGATTTTCTGGGCATTTTTCAAAGTGCCCCCGTCACCTCGGTTTGCGTGCCACATCGGTCGTTACCTGTTTTTGACATCCTTTATATCGCCGGATTCATTTTTCCGAGCTCGTGATGATGCTGGAGATCATTTCTCGCTCTCACTTGGTACAATTTCAACATTGTGTCCCAACACCTTGCCGCCTCGGTTTGCGCGCCACATCGGCCGACATCGGATTGTTCCACATTCTTACATGAGCCATTCACTCCTGTCATACTGCAAATGTCTCGTTATTTTGCCACCATCTCATCTACCCCGCAAGGAGGCCCACTAGTGTTCCCCAACACCCTCGTTCTTGGTCACCATTATTGATCCTTGATTGAACACTTCCTCCTTGCCTGGCCATTCCTTTTGTTCGGTATAATTTTATCCCTTTTTCGGGTCGGACAAGTCCTTTACGAAAAAGGCACTTCGGGAGTTTCCGTTAAGCTCTTTTCTGACTCCTAAAAGAATGAAAAGATCGCCGAGCAATCTTGCTTCCTTTCATGCTCGCTAAAGTACCTGAAAGGGCGTCTATCTGGTATAAGTTTAACCCTTTTCCGGACCTGGTAGACTAATTACGAAAAAGGAATACTCTAGTCACACCGGCTAGAAGAGTTCTTCATTGCATCCTTTTATGCTTCTTTGGGCCTTGGAGACTAAATCTACGAAAAAGCAACCCCCTGGAGTCTTCTTATTTGCTTTCAGACTCTCTAAAATTGAAAGCAACCACGAGCATGCACTGTCCTGGGCTCGGAAAATCCACACGACAGTACCATTCCATCACTTCAGAGTTTTCTTATCGCTTTCAGACTCCTTAAAATTGAAAGCCACCACGAGCATGAACTGTCCTGGGCTCGTAAAATCCACACGACAGTATCATTTTATCCACTCACTTCTTCTAGTTCCTCAACCCATGAAGAAGTATCCTCCCGTGCCTCATGGCACTGTGATCGATCATCTCGGCAGCACCCTCAATCAGGTCGCCTTTGTTCAGAGTATTCTGCAGTCTCCTGCCATTGTACACCAACTTGAGTCTCCCTCAGCCAGTCACCCTCCCCGATCCACTACAGCTATGATCCCTTTCCCCTCAGTCAATTTCATATGCTGCCAGATCATGCCCATTATCATACTCTGAACAAAGGAAGTTTGAGTCCACCCACTCTACCTGCCCAGTTGTCCCCCCACAGTTTGTCAGTCCTGCCATCAGCACTATCACATTTCGGTCTTGTACCTCGCGCTCCTGTCAAGGAAACATTATTGCCTTGATAGTTGCAGGTCTCCCTCTGTCGACGACAGCTCCTCTATTCCAGAGGATAGGCCCAGAGGTCCCTATGCCTTGGACTTATCACCATTTGTGGTAAGTGCCTACGGATCATTCTGAGAGGAATCATCATTGCCTCTCCGAGTGGTTGTTTCTCACATGCTCGACTTCAGCACCTTGATCGCATCGTTGAGGATCGCGTAGGATTATATTCCATCAGTTTTTAGTCGAAGACCCCGGATTTCCCCCGACTCTAGCACATTGGTGAGTCACTTCGGAACGGCCAGTTATATGTTCCTGTGGATGTCCGGGCTGCGTTGGCGTTTGTATTCGGAAGCCATCCAGTTACATGCTTCCTTGCGTACCCAGTTCCATTTCCAGTTCAGTGTACCATTGAGAGTGTACCTCTTGTCACTTTGATCC
Source organism: Larix kaempferi (assembly GCA_027924585.1). Lineage (NCBI taxonomy): Eukaryota > Viridiplantae > Streptophyta > Pinopsida > Pinales > Pinaceae > Larix > Larix kaempferi. The sequence goes on along the minus strand of BSBM01000243.1, from coordinate 1,559,458 downwards.
AGCAGCTCATCAGCCCCTTTGGTACCACATTCAGCAGCACTGTTGATATTCCAGTGCACCAGTTCTTCAGTTACCTCATGATCAGCTCAGCAGTATGTCCCAGATTTTGTGTCCCCTCTGGACTCTTATGATGTACACAGTGGTCATGTATCTTACAAGTCCCCCTTTTCGGGCCTCACAGTTATGTTTATGTATCTTGATACGAGCATGGGTATGCCCGCCTCGTCCATATATTGAGATTATTCCTCAGTCAGTATTTGAGGTCATGTATATTTCAGGTCCCCATTTTTTGGACCCCATTGTTATTATGTTATATTCTGATACGAGCATGGGAATGCCCGCCTCGTCCATATGATCAGATGATTCCTCATCCATTATTGAGGTTATGTACTTTTAGTTCTTGCAGTTGTTCGGGATCGTTGTTCCGGGCTCCAGTTTGTTTCTTCTCTTCTCTCCACATCCCAGGAAAACCATTCATGACTTATGATGTCCATCGGCCATACGATGAGCTCCTGCCCTCGCACATCAGGGGGCAATCTGTTAACACCCAAAAAGTGCTCACTACCTCATCTACCACATTATATGGCTCATTTGTCCATTTTCCTACCATATTTCCCTTAAAATCCTAAAAAATCCCATTAAAAAGCCTCCAAAAGGCCTAAAATGCCTCCAAAAGGCCACAAAACCATCAAAATAGCCTAAAAAAGGCTAAAAAACCCCCTTTTTCCTCTAAAAATAGCAAAATCCCCTAAAAAGGGAATAAAAAATATAAAATAATGAGGAAAAGGAGGAAAAAACCCTATACAGCTGCATAAAACCATGTGTTTCCCAAAACCATGGGTCAGCACTCCACCACCAAAAAACTATAAATAGGTGATGGAGATCCATTATTCCATATCCACAATCACAAGCACCCTTACTCTGCCAAAATCTCTCTCGAAACCCTAGTTCACCTTTGAACTATTTTCACCTTGATAGCCACCTTTTGGCCCATTCCCATCATTGGAGAAGGAGAAGGAGCATCTTGAAGCTTGGAGCATCCTCTTGGACACTGCAAAGGGCTTCATCAAACCTTGACACTCAAGGTAACATTAATAGAAAAAGTCATTCTTTTCATTTGATGTTTATGTTTCATGCAATATTTTAGAAGTAATTTAATTGTTGTTTTAGCTTAATTAGTTTAATATACTGAACTGCTACTAAGGAGTCCATTCTCCTTAGTAGGTGCTCATTGGCACAAGCTAGGGGTAAAACCCTAGCTACATTTATTCATTTTTGTTTGCAACCATGTCATATTTACATAAAGCATAGGTCATGTATTTCAGCTATAAATTTTGAATGACATACCTATTTTGAAAACTGAAAAGAACCCACACAAGTATATAGAAAGACCTACGCATTAAATAAATAAATAAATTGACTTTGTTAAGACATGATAGCAGGGCCTAGCACTAGACCTTGTCTTTTTGGGGATTTTCCGACTTCCTTAATTTAAAAAATATATAAAATTAGCTTGGAAAATTTTGGAAAAATAGTGTTGCACTAGATCCACCTGTTTTCTACAACCCTATATAGTTTTTTTTCTTCAAATTTAGATAGTTTACATACCAAACTCGGGGCCTAACACAAACATATGCATTATGTTTTTGAAAAATATAACATACCAACGCTAGAAGAATGCCATTTTTTGGGAGTTATACGTATTTTCCATAAATAAAAGATATATACTCTGGAGGGTGATCTGATTGTCTACGTTTCATCTTTTTACACCATGTTCTAAAAAGTTGTGTAGGTACCTCTAAAAATTCATTTTAATGGATGGATTTCTATTTTCCAGGAGGTCCATTGCAACTAACACGTCATAAGTGGGTATCATTACCTTGCACCAACCCTTTATCCAATTATCGATTAATAAAGTTGTGGGTGATGTCACTATCAACCAATACTAGCACTTTGTGGTGCCTGATATAACCAAGAAGTTTCAATTTTTGGTCGATTGAAATACCAAAAAAATAATGAAGATAGATGGGTGCTTCTTCTTGATCGAATTCAAGCTCAACTTCTTCTTGCATGGGAGGAGTTACGTCAACAACCTCAAACTTAGGGGTATCTTCCACAATGGTGTCTTTATGAAGGGTAGGAGTGGTCACATCAATTTTATGTTTTTTTCTTTACATTTATGACATGGAGCATACTTTTCATCACAATTATAGTAGATTCCTAATATTTTTTAGTCTTCAATTTCTAATGGATACAAACTCTGTACTTTCAAAGGAGAAGAAGGAAGCGTGCTTAAGGAATTGACCTATGTAGGGTGTGAGAAAGGAATGAAATGTTGCTTGTTGGTTTGTGCACTAATCATTGTCTCTAATTCTAGAGCCCTCTAAGATTCCCCCAAATAGCTAGCAATATGTTGCATTCTAACTTGTGTTTTAATCACCTCCTTGAGGCGACTAATGAAACTTTGTTTATAGAAATAATCTATTAAGTTCTCTGTACATATGGTTAATTGCTCAAAATATGAGATAAAGTATGTGAATGAGCCAATGGCTATTTTATGGTAATTTAAAAAAATATAATGATCAATTAGCTTAAAAGTTTCCCACATTTACATAATATATTATTAAACTACTAAAATTCACCAATAAATTACAATTTTTAATAGTATATATTATATGTTTTTTTATTGAATATTTGCCTATATATCTATATGTATAGTTTTTAAATCCAAATAGTTGCCTAGAATACTACAAATAGGTATAATATTTGAATCTTTGAAAATATCCTAAACTGAGCATCTTTGGCATAACTTATTAAGCCACCCCAAATAGTGAGTATCTCACTCGTAATGAGCATGGATGGTCAATGTATTTCCCATAGGAATTTTTATGCCACTCCTACCATTGTCATTGTTCTAGATCTAGATAAAGACCCCCACCCTAAGTTTCATCATGGCATCAATAATGCCATGAAGTGAGAAGTAATGTTCCATTTAGGTGGCCCATCCTGTTGTGTTAGAACCATCAATTTTTTTCAAGTCCACTTTAGGAAAATGGTTCCAAGTATTATTATCCATAGAGGGTGGTTTATGGCTGTGAGGATCCAATGTGGTTTGCTGATGGATAAATAGTCCCGAGTGAGATGTTTCTTCCTGGTGTGGCTCACTCTATTGTGTATTCCAAGGGATTTCTTCATCGGGTGACTACTGAGCTAGTGCTTCATATTTAACTCTCAGCTTCTTATCCAACTTCTAGTCTAGGCTTCTTATTTCCTCATGAAGTTGTTGAATCTCTCACACATGTTAGTCATTATTTTCCTTGATATTGGCTTGAATAGTCATGTATTTTTTTGTTTAGTGCATCAATATTCATAGCATTAGAGTGGATATTCATGTTTTCTGAGGTCTTTCCAGGTGGTCCATTAGGGTGAATACCATCCACCATGGGGTGGTTGGGGGAGGGTAAGGTTTATAGGGTCCTAAATATGAGGGAGTGTTAGGTGCTATAACTCTCTGATATATGTGTGGGATCCAAGAGTAGTACTTTAACTGATATATTGGGGTACTAAATAAGGAGTCTCGACCATGCCCTTAGCGATAGTACTCGAATACCAGAGTCCTATAGAGTGTTGTTCTTGGTTTACTATATAAATAAGATAGTCGACCAACTTATCTAAGGTTGGTTTTACGCACACCTAGGGGACTTCTAATATAATCAACGGTACGCAGAAGTGAAATTCCATATACATGTGTTATCTAGTGAAGTACTACTCGAAGGGGTACCAACAAAGGTTATAAGGGTCTTGAATAATGTTTTTTGGTACCACTTGTATTTTCTATGTGTATACTTCCCCAACCATAAATTTACCATCTGAACGATAGATCTTTGTGTTTTTTAAAGATGCTGAAACATGTATCTAAATACAAATAAAATTTGAGATCATTAACCTTAAAAAGAGCTCTACAATTATTTAAAAATAACTTATTTTTCAAGATAGGGAATGATGCCAAATTTTTGGCATAAGCACAATTCCTTGTGAACCCTTATTTTGAGATGGGTTTGAAGCTTGTGTAATTATGAAATGCAATGCAAGGTTTTATTGAAAACAAATATACTACACTTTAGTTACCATATTATATTATTATTAATTTTTTATATAAGGTAAGAAATTGCACTTCCATACATTATCACCTTTTTGGATTTGATTTGCATGCTAAACTTAAATCTACGTTGTATGGTACAAAAGAAAATATATCTAAACTTATAATGTAAAGATTCCAAATTTGTATTATATTATCGAAGGAATTTTTTATGTAAACCATACCTTTAAAAGTTGAAAGTTCAACTTACATTCCAAACACTATAATAACAATGTATTTCCACATTTTTTAAATTTAATAAAAATAATTTTACACATAGTATTGACCAAGGTCTATCAAAAACTATTATGTATAAAATATATTAGGTAAAAACTAAGGTTAGAAAAAATGACTTTCGTTTTCTTTGAAAACAAAAATAATGTCTCTTTTGCTATTATTTTCGTAACAAAATAGTTTGTAGAACATCCATTAATTCTCAATTCAATAAAAATAAATTATTATTTTTATAATTAATTAACTATAAAATTATCATATCTTAAGTTGGTACAGATTTATTTTTCTATACCATTGAGGCATAAGTTTAAACTACGCTAAGATACAGTTCCCTCACATCACTTAAGTTAAAATTTAGCCATTTGAAACGGGGACATATCCGATTCTGAGTAATCTAGCAATAACGTGGTTAAGAAGCAAGGTTAAACTACAATAAGATACAGTTCCTTGACATCACCAATAGAGTTAAAATTTAGGCATCTGAAACGGGCACATGGCACATGATCCAATTCTGACTAATCTAAGCAATAATCTAGTTAAGAAGCCATATGGAACTGAAACTTTCCTAAGAATTTCAACTACCTCTAATTAGTTGAAAGCAAGAACACTGAAATAACAAACATGTCATTTAACAGCCATCCATAGAGTTGAGTTACAACTAACTCTAGAGAGTCCGAAGGGTTTTTGCAGTTAATGTAAACTGGTTTAGGAGGGATTGAGGGTGGGAGCCAGTGAAGTTTTATATGTTTTATTTTTTGCAGTCCTTCAACATTTAGTGGGACTCTGGTGCACGGGGTTCACTAATGAGGCAATATCATATCACGCCCATTCATATTGGGGGTTTGAATACTCTTAAAAACCTCAAAAATATATTACCCTGTATGAAGGGGTTGTATTAAGGGGTCACGGGGTTTTTTTTACTATGACATAATAATATAAATATTAGGGGTTATTTTATTTGGGTGTGTCAAGGAATAACCTCCAAATTGTGGAATGGATTCATACCTCCAAATCATGGACTCAATTCATACGCACCTAAAACTTAAGGACCCTCCATTTTGATTTTATATTGCTTATGAGCCTAAGTTTTGTATAAATATGATATAGTGTACCAATGATAATATCGATGAACGTCTCTTTGGATTATTGGACTTTAGCAATCATCATTTAATAGCTTATTTAGGTTTGGTTTGAATTTATGTTATATCGTTTTTCATCTTTAAGTTAAGAGATGTAGCTAATTGGGAGTTCCGGACTTGAACAATTGTATTGTATTTTTTGTAGGCATTCAAGTAAAAGATTTAACTCTTGATTTTTTAGGTTGGGGTTTAGGTGGGCATTGAGATTCAATAAAACCTTGCTCCATGAAAACCAATAAAAGTTAGATCAATCTTTGTTGGCTAACTGGAACCAAGAAAAGTTAAATCAATGTTTCTTGACTAATTATTTCTTTCAACTTTTTATATTCTTCTTTAATATTTTCACATTTCCAGTTAGGAACAGTTGTTATATTGAGTTATATTTGACACATTCATAATTGTAATTTCAATTCTTATATGCAAGGCAACCGCCTTAATTGTAATGCCCCGTTTTGACTTTACCACCTGAACCACCATTTTCCCAACATTGTTTCCTTCTTAGTGTGGAACTTTGTCAGTTTGATTACACTGTGGACATATGGATTTATTATTTTTGACATTTACATATATGAGTGTGATGTTAATATGATGAATTATGTTAGTGTTTTGATTATGGCTGTAAAATGCAATTTAATAAATGGTGGGTATGTGGATACCAAGTTAAAGTTATATGTTGCATGGATGGATATGATACCAGGTGCATGGTACATGTAACGCCCCATATTTTGACTAGGCGTGTTTATGAGTTGGACACCTTTCACTTCATTTGCTTATTATCTGTTGGACTCAACTAGACATAGTGAACTATATTTTCGGCATGTTAGACGTGATGATATGTTGCTACTATGTTTAGGATGTTACTATGCCCATGCTGATACTACGATTATGATGTTATGATGTTACCACCCTCATGATGTTATTAGGTTTATGTGGTTACTATGTTGTAGTTATCATGAGATTCTTTTATTTCATAATGATAGTATATGTTTAAATAATCGTCCTGGATGAAATGTGATATATATGATGTGGTATTTATGCTGTGATCGATTTAATGATTTTATGTGAGGAAATAAATGATGTTGGCAATATGGATCAGACGATGATAGAATGGAAATATTGTTATAAATGTATGGATGCAAAGTACTAATCTGCAGGACACCGGGGCTATGTAATAGCGGGATACTCGATACGAAGTATGGTATAGTACCTATTTTGCAGAGAGCCTTGTTTACCAAAGTTGATGATACGATGACACAAACCAATAATCTCGAGAGCAACAAAGTATGAGTTGATAAGGGCGTAGACCCAGTGTGTTGAGAGGGATGGATGTATTGCCCACCCTATGTTTCTATGATACCCGAGGTCGTGGGAGGGTCGTGCTGAGACACGCTCCCCAAGTTGTTGTGATGACGATGGTCGGATGCCTGCTAAGAGAGGTTAGGTCCGCTAGTTAGCCGACGCTACCGCTCTCACGTTCTATGTGGCTAGGTCAGTATAGCTGACATCCACTTTTGTACTAGCAGAGGAAGGATAGGGAGGATGCGGACGCAGGTTAGGATGGGAGGATATTTTAGTGAGTACTGTTGAGGGTTGGGTATTCCTTGATCTTGAGTTAGTGGTAGTAGGTACATTTCCTTGTACTTGATTGATTGAACTGATGTAATCATAAAATTAACGAAATGAAATCTAAAAAAAAAAAACCAATGATGTTTTAAGTAATGTTATGATAAATGTAACATACTTGTTCTATTTGCATGAAGTATTATTAGTATTAGTTAGCTGTTAAGCATAGGAAATATGATGTATGTTTATAGTACCTGTCAGACCTATGCATACGCTGGCCACGCATGCACATTTTGTACATGTGCGATAGTATCAGTTTACGACATACTTATCAATATTTAACAATGTTATAAGTTGTCATAGATAACTCAGTTAAGGTTTGGGTAAACGACATGAGTAATAGATGATCGATTTGCTTATGTATAAAATAAGTTAATTAGTCATATATGTAAACATTGTAATGAACAATTAAAATAATTGCCGCCAATTGTAATTCTCATCAAGTGAAGGTATCGGAAATAGGAAGTATAGCAGATAAACATTAATGCTGGAAGCGTGTACTATCTAATTGTTAATATTGATTAATTAAACCCTTAAGAGTACTTCATTTATTAATTAGGTATATTAGATTAGTGCTAAGGTACTTAAATCACCATTAATATTTATTATTATGATTATTTAATATTAATATTATTATTAATTAATATTGTTATTATTATTATTATTTAAACTAATGTTAATAATGATAATGTGTCCTTATTGGAATAAAAGAAATCATAAGTGGGTAAGTGAACGTGTTTGCATTATTAAATTAATTAATTTATTGTTATGAAACGAGAAAGGATTATTATTAAATTATTAAATGAGGAAGGTTAAGATAAAAACTCAATTAAATTTATATTCATAAATTACTGTCATGTCAGACAACCGATTTGAGATTTGATTTTATATATATTTATAATTAAAACAAACTACCACTTCAAATTTGCAAGGGTCAACATGATAGTATTTAAGTATTATTTTAATCAACATATTAAATGGAGGACAAGACTAATATTGAATCCACCGCCTCATGAATGTCTTAAATGGAAAATTTCGAGAATCATTAAATAAGGTACATTCAACCCATCAAATCCAACCTAACTAGTCCTAATACCATTGAACTGCTCGAGAAAATAAGTACTATAAAATAATATTTATTTATGAATTGGATTTATGAATTGGATTGTAAAGCAAGCCATCAATTTAATGTTTTGGGGGCTCGAGGGTTTTTTGGAAGGCGGTGGAGTAAACAGGAAGACAAGTGGAGGAGGAAAATGGATCTATAAAGCAATGGTTTCACGGAGATGAAGGGGGGTTGGGTTGGTTTTTGGGAGAATTACACTTAGTATTTTGATGAAAAGGAGGAATGCCGAGGAGTGGGATAACTCGAAGCTTTGAGGAGGTGGGAAACTCAAAAGAATGAGGTGGGGTTAACTCTTGAACTATGGAAAGGTACTAAGGAAGGATGCTGTCGGGATTATTGGTTTGTGGGCTCGGGGGCTAGGAAACCCGTCGGTTTCCTAGGGCCAGCACGATAAGAGCTGGTTGGCAGGGTGGTTCATCCATTTTGGTATAAAGGCTTGGAATAGAAAGTCTGCGGGAGCAAAAAGCTTGGACGGGAAAGGCTACAGGAGCAAGGGAACAATATACAAACTACATCGGTCCAGGTATTCTACTGGTAGTTAGAAAAAATGATTTATATCTCAATATACTGGGTATTATGCAAGAAATTACAATTTATGTATGTTGTTAAAATTACTATATGTAGGTGCACTGTATGCTGCTAGACATTTTCTAATCACTAAAATTATGCAGAAAATTAGCATAACGAAAGCATAATGATACTTATTTATTATTGAAATAAATAAGAAAGAAAAACAACTCCTTAGGAGCTGGTACAAACTTGATTTCAAATTCTAGAACTTCGGTGCCCTTCCGGATAGAGGGGCATTACAGATGGTATCAGAGCTTAAGGTTCAAACAATTAGACCTTTAGGGCCTGCACATGCCTAAACTACCTTGACTTTTCACCATGTTAAAGCCTACAATAACTTAGAACCACTTAGAACATGAACCTTGATAGAAATACCTGCACGAACACACGCACCATTAGAAAGTTGGATATGTTAGAAAAACTGCATATATGTAAATATATGTGTGGTTGTATTTCAAAATAGATACATATTGCAAATATATTTAAGAAATTAAAAAATTTTTGTCATCAAAATATTTTACTCATTAGGAATGAAATTTAACCTCTAGCAATGTTCTTGGGATAAAAATATTTACATAATATAACAAAGTGAATCCAATCACACCCAGTTTTAATGGAAAAAAAATATATAATAGTACAATTATTTGCAGGTTGAAGCAAGATAAGAATGCATATCTATATTTAAGGCACCTACTTGACTTGCAGCCATAGTGATTCTTACCTACTTAACTTAAAGAACCACAATAGGATCAACATTTAGAAAATCAATAAATACTTATATTTTCATTCTCTTTTTCTAAATAACTATTGATTGCACATACAAATATATAAGCATATAGTAGTAGAGTTGGAATTCTGTAAATTTTTATAAGAAAACAAACACAAATTTCATATTCAGCACAAGGAGGAAAAAAAAAAGAAAAGAAGAAGGTAATTTCCACAAGCTGATGTTACAGAGGATAACTAGAGAATTCCTATGTTGGAATTCTAACTTGAACATATGAATAGCCAATCTTGTAAAAGTTAAAGTTATGTAGTGTAGATTATAGTTGTTACAAGTACAGTATGAAGAAAACAATGTTCAAATGATAAATCTATTTTATTGACTCATTTTGCAAAAAAAAATTTACACAAGGTTGGGATATGACATTATTTTTTCCTAAAAAGTAGCAAAACAAATTGTAATTATGGATTCTATTCATTGGTTTATTCCAGAACCAAATGGGCTCAACCAGAAATAACAACATAAAAATGGAATGATTGGAAGGCATAGCACTACAAAAAAAAATATACATTCGAATATCAATAATAATCATCCCTTACATTACATGCAGGATTAGTTGTATGTGCCTGATCTCTAAAATAATTTTATGTCTTTGGCAGTCCTCAACGATTATGAATATGTGGTAGAAATATTCATTTAGGGAAATAAGAAGAGTCTCAGTATAAAATGAAATCGAATGGGCAATGTTTAGGTCATTATTGTGCTAATGAAATATGTAAAAACAAAAATAGTAATAACAAATAAATAGAAACCAAAATTCAAGATGCTGATTATGATCCCCGAATCTTAAAAAAAAAAATGGAATATTTGGTGCATTTCATATGCAAATACGATCACCTACTTCGTCTAGTATCACCTATTGCTCACCAAGCAAACCACAACAAAAGAATTGCACATATCCAGTCGCAAATCATTAAACACCAGCGGGGGAGGGAGCATGAACCAACAAACCTACACCGCTCTGTACCCATAATAGCACACCGATCCGAAGGTTGTGTTCTCCTCACAGTTGAGCTTGCTTGCGCATCCACATAGCTAAGCTTTGTTATTGAAGTTTTGAGATTTCCATAAGTTTCATAGGGAGCATTCCATATATCTAGTAGGAGTCTGCTTTTTCTTGTGCATGGGTCGGTCAACTGAGATAGGAAATCATACGAGAATCGGACCAAATAAAAGCATCGCTCGATGGTCGTGTAAACTCAATTATTATAAAGGGGAAAAACTTATGACAGCCAGCGGTAAAAACCCAGTGAGAGGGAAACGGGGGGGAGACCACATTGGTACCCCGCGAGTTTCGAACCCTGGTCAGCGGAGACCATTCTACTGTTATGTTATTAAAATCCTCTGGTTAATTGCTGTTGCAATGCGTCTCATTGGATTCCACAGCTCGAGCTCTATGGATTAATGTAAAATTCAGCTTCGATGAGCTTGTTTTAGTAGGAGATTACGGTAAAAACCCTCGCTGGAGCCCCTGCATACAGGATGCTAGTTGACCAGGCTTTTAGCCTGCGTTAAAGTCATTGTCGGTCGTGGAAAAATAAATCAAGGCGTGGCGGTTATTTATCAGGACTCTTATCGTTGACATGTTATATTTCACGAAATATCTGGATATTTTTTTCGGTAGCGAAAAAATAACTTCACGAGGCGAGGTTTCGCACTATGTAAATGTTATTGTAGCAGGCGGTTCAGGTAGAATGAGCATTTAAAGCGAGGTTTCTAGGCGCATTTAAAATTGCAGAAAGTTGTATTATGAGTCCGGGATTAGTTGAAATGGAAGAGGTTAAACCTTCAAAGACATCAAATGGATAAAGTCTAAAAGAAGATGGCATGGAAGCTCGGCTGTTAGAATTTTTTCCAGAGCGGTCTATCGCTGGATGATGAGACAACGAAAGAAGCACTGCGCTTGTTCAGAAAAAACCAAGCATGTTCTGCTGTCTATTATTGCAGCCCCTGGCAGTGGGGATGCGGATGAGAATGAGCGGTTTTGGTTTGCCTCTGTCCTGTTTACTGTTAAGCGACTGGTCGGTGGGAATAGTGTTAGTAAAGGAAACCAGGCGAATAATGATACGGGTTTCACTCTTTATCAGATATTAAGAGTCGCAAAGATAAAGATTGTGGCTTTCTTGAATGAAATGCCGCAGTTTTTCCTCAAGGCAGACTCTATTTTGAGCAAAATTTATGGCAATGATTGGGAGAAAAAAAAAACTTCAGGCAAAAGAGCTTCAGGCCAATTTTATTCACCTGACTTGTTTATGCAGGTGATGGATGCACATTTTGTGAATGGAGAATGGAGAATGAAGGTAGCTCCTGAACGCATTATAAAGGAAGCCAGCCCCTGAAGACAGATCTACTAAACACTAAAATAAATGCAGAACTTGGAAAGCAGAAGAGACACAGAAGATAACAATTATAACGCGCCCACCATGGACATCAACTACCATACAATTTTTATTTTTTTAACAAACCAGAAACACAACTTAGCCTCAGCACAACTGCATGATTGTGCTTCTAAAATATGTATATAAAAAAAAAGAAATCCATAACAATGACAAATAAAAGACAACCTACCAACTGCCCAACTGGTATCTTAATCCCAGCGCTTGAGCTTTTCGATTTGCTCTTCATGTGTCGATCCTCATGCCCACGCTTGTAACGCAGAACAGAACCCAGAAAAGCAGGAGAGCCTAGGCAATAAGCATGCACCCTTCACAGCTGAGTTTTGAGTTTTGAATCACACTTCCAGTAGATATCCATCAACAGAAACAAGTAAAATGGTACCACTGAGAGGGCTTCAACGCATTTTGAGTAATAACAACATGAGAATACAGAAATGGGTTCCATGGCATCAACACTCTCCAGGTAGAGTCGCAGGGCCAGGAAGGGGGTCACTGAGTTGCAGAGCCGGTAGGAGAAAAAAAATGAGAGCTCACTCACGCGAGGGAGGTGGAGACTTGATATAAGGAGGATCCTTCAGCTGGGGCTCCTCGCCAGAGTCCACCTGGTAGCATGCACACCGGCACGTGGCAAGCATGCGGGAGACCCTCACGTGGGCGCCCTTGAACCATAGGCTGCCCTGGAGGTGAAAGGATGGGGATCCGGGGGCAAGTCAGGGACACGTGGGGAAATACGGGCTGCGTGCCCTGTGGAGAGAGAGAGTTGCTAGCTAGGGATTAGGCTAGGGTTAGGTTAATATTCTATAAAACAAATAATAATAATAATAAAATGTTTAAAATTATTAGTATAAAATGTTTAAAAAATTCAAAATTATAGTTTCCATTAAGTCTATGGTTAGCTGGCTTATTGAGTTTGCTTTTTAGCTGGCGACCTCGTTAAATGAGCCTATTATAGTCCTCACCTCACAATAAGAGGAGAGATCTCATACCACTATTATAGATGATTCACCTGTGGAGCACAATAGCCAGTCATATTTATTCTTGTCTCTTTTGGAACCGATGATGGAGGACGTCTTCTTGGTTTTTGAACCGATGCACATACTTATAATGTACCTGTATAATTTGATAACTTGATAATAGGTTGGATAATTATCTGCATGATTAAGTTTAATCAACGGAGATTTTTTGAAATAAAAAAAATATATATATATAAAATTAAAATTAAAATGATAATTGATGTTGATTAAATGTTTTTGATTAATGTCTAAATTAATGATATATCAAATTTTAATTAATGATGAAATACGTTTATTTAAATTTAAATTTTAGGTTTAAATTGAACTAGAATGTGAAATAGTGATGTTGATAGTGGAATATTAGTGCTTAAATTAAGTTAAATTAATTATTTTTATTATGCTGAACCATTAAGATTAATGTCTGGGTTTAATATGTAGACTTGATCAAACATTAATTAATTTATTTAAAACGTAGAAAATCCATTGCCGAGACTTTAAGGTATAGTCGAAGAGACAAAACAAACACATAATCTGAAAATAAGGAACCGCTGAAACGAGCATGGCGAGTTGAATGCTAAGACGCTAATTTCACTACATGACAAATAATTAATGAAAACGACCATAAATTTCAACACGTTGATCTTAACAAACTGTCCCTTGCACATAAGTATAAATATAGGCATTTTTAAACTTTTTTTTTCTTTTCGATAGAGGAGTATTACATTTGGGGGCACTACATTTGGTTACTAAAATTTTAAAATTTTGGTAAAATTTGAATGTTTAAATTTAATATATATTTAAATTTTCATATATAAAATTTAAATTATAATTTATATTTAAAGGGAGAAATTTAAATATTTAAATTTAATATATATATATACATTTAAATTTTGGAAAATAAATAAATATATATATATATATATATATGTATGAAGTAAGGACAAAAACAAAAAAAAATGTATGTGTAATTATATAATAATACAATAAAAAAAAAAAAAAAAGATGTGGTTGCCAAATGCTAGGAGTAAAAGATTATATATATATAAAGAGGGCAAGAAGTAAAACATTAAATGAACTAAATAATAAATAGGTAATATAAGAAGGGGACTATAGTGAAACAATTTATAAGGAATGTACAAGGACTTGAGATCATCATGTTATTATAAAGTAAGGATAATCTCCAACTAAATTGTTACAAGCATGATTGGGAAAGAGGAAGATATTAAGAATGGGTAATTCTAAGGGCAATAATTACAAAGTAATATACATAGATTATATATAATGAGAACCAAGAGGGAAGTAAATTGTAAACTTATGTGGGATGTGTAATACTATTGTTGGTAAGGAGGATGTTGTGTCTAGGTGACAACATAGATGGCCTAGGTGACAACATAGATGGCCTTTATCTTGTTATAATCCAAGCTGTATTAGTTGAGAGAATTGAATTGAGAGTGGTGACCTTAAAATTATGGGTCACCACATTTCATATACACCAGCTAGTAATATTGTTTTGAGTGTTCACAAGCCAAGGGAGATGGTTGTATGACGACATATTCCCGGATAGTGTATACTTAATAACAAATAACCGGTACTGTTAATGAAATTCAAATATAATAGGTTTTAATCAATAAGGGTTCATAAAGGAGGAAACAAGAATATGATTGGTGGCTAGATGAAGGGGAAGTAATTGAATGAGTGTCTTTACAAAATAATTGAAGGGAGTAGGATGAGTACGTGTGACAAATTTATAGCCACTTGAGTTAAAGTGAGCATATATATGACTGATTCTAGTAATCCATGTTTTCACCTTGTAAGGATAGGCTAGATAATGATTAACAATACCTTAGGCTTGCAAGATTGTGTAGACATGGTAGGTTGAAATTCACGGTGGGAACGAGTTGGTTGCATTCCACATAGGGGTGAATTTCGTATCAAATTTTAAACCATATATGGATGGGCCTATCTCGAGACTCGTAAGTCAGGATCACCTCGAAATTGTCGAGTAATAATATGTAATTCATTGAACAGTAAATGGTGTAAGTCAAAGTGAACTTAACTTGAGATGGGAACCAAGGAAAGAATTGTGACAACGTTTCATAATCGAACTAAAAGTTATGTAGAAGACACGGTCTTCCTATAAATCACCTTATAGAAAATACAATATAATTTAATAAGGATGTTAAGAATCCCATGGCTAAGTATAGTAATGAACCCTGATTAGGACAAATCAACAACCTATGCAAACATTAAACAAAATAGAAGAACACTTCCTTTGTAATAAAGTGAGTAAATTTTGTGGACGTCGTTATGTCTAAATGGAAGGAGACCCATTGTGGCCAGTATACCCCATGTTCTACCACTTAGGAGGAAGCAAATACCACGTGTCGTGAGTTTCCCACACTACTATGATTATAACTTCGGGACGAAGTTTCTTGAAGGGTGGGTGCATGTAATGCCCCGTTTTGACTTTACCACCTGAACCACCATTTTCCCAACATTGTTTCCTTCTTAGTGTGGAACTTTGTCAGTTTGATTACACTGTGGACATATGGATTTATTATTTTTGACATTTACATATATGAGTGTGATGTTAATATGATGAATTATGTTCGTGTTTTGATTATGGCTGTAAAATGCAATTTAATAAATGGTGGGTATGTGGATACCAAGTTAAAGTTATATGTTGCATGGATGGATATGATACCAGGTGCATGGTACATGTAACGCCCCATATTTTGACTAGGCGTGTTTATGAGTTGGACACCTTTCACTTCATTTGCTTATTATCTGTTGGACTCAACTAGACAGAGTGAACTATATTTTCGGCATGTTAGACGTGATGATATGTTGCTACTATGTTTAGGATGTTACTATGCCCATGCTGATACTACGATTATGATGTTATGATGTTACCACCCTCATGATGTTATTAGGTTTATGTGGTTACTATGTTGTAGTTATCATGAGATTCTTTTATTTCATAATGATAGTATATGTTTAAATAATCGTCCTGGATGAAATGTGATATATATGATGTGGTATTTATGCTGTGATCGATTTAATGATTTTATGTGAGGAAATAAATGATGTTGGCAATATGGATCAGACGATGATAGAATGGAAATATTGTTATAAATGTATGGATGCAAAGTACTAATCTGCAGGACACCGGGGCTATGTAATAGCGGGATACTTGATACGAAGTATGGTATAGTACCTATTTTGCAGAGAGCCTTGTTTACCAAAGTTGATGATACGATGACACAAACCAATAATCTCGAGAGCAACAAAGTATGAGTTGATAAGGGCGTAGACCCAGTATGTTGAGAGGGATGGATGTATTGCCCACCCTATGTTTCTATGATACCCGAGGTCGTGGGAGGGCCGTGCTGAGACACGCTCCCCAAGTTGTTGTGATGACGATGGTCGGATGCCTGCTAGGAGAGGTTAGGTCCGCTAGTTAGCCGATGCTACCGCTCTCACGTTCTATGTGGCTAGGTCAGTATAGCTGACATCCACTTTTGTACTAGCAGAGGAAGGATAGGGAGGATGCGGACGCAGGTTAGGATGGGAGGATATTTTAGTGAGTACTGTTGAGGGTTGGGTATTCCTTGATCTTGAGTTAGTGGTAGTAGGTACATTTCCTTGTACTTGATTGATTGAACTGATGTAATCATAAAAATAACGAAATGAAATCTAAAAAAAAAAAACCAATGATGTTTTAAGTAATGTTATGATAAATGTAACATACTTGTTCTATTTGCATGAAGTATTATTAGTATTAGTTAGCTGTTAAGCATAGGAAATATGATGTATGTTTATAGTACCTGTCAGACCTGTGCATACGCTGGCCACGCATGCACATTTTGTACATGTGCGATAGTATCAGTTTACGACATACTTATCAATATTTAACAATGTTATAAGTTGTCATAGATAACTCAGTTAAGGTTTGGGTAAACGACATGAGTAATAGATGATCGATTTGCTTATGTATAAAATAAGTTAATTAGTCATATATGTAAACATTGTAATGAACAATTAAAATAATTGCCGCCAATTGTAATTCTCATCAAGTGAAGGTATCGGAAATAGGAAGTATAGCAGATAAACATTAATGCTGGAAGCGTGTACTATCTAATTGTTAATATTGATTAATTAAACCCTTAAGAGTACTTCATTTATTAATTAGGTATATTAGATTAGTGCTAAGGTACTTAAATCACCATTAATATTTATTATTATGATTATTTAATATTAATATTATTATTAATTAATATTGTTATTATTATTATTATTTAAACTAATGTTAATAATGATAATGTGTCCTTATTGGAATAAAAGAAATCATAAGTGGGTAAGTGAACGTGTTTGCATTATTAAATTAATTAATTTATTGTTATGAAACGAGAAAGGATTATTATTAAATTATTAAATGAGGAAGGTTAAGATAAAAACTCAATTAAATTTATATTCATAAATTACTGTCATGTCAAACAACCGATTTGAGATTTGATTTTATATATATTTATAATTAAAACAAACTACCACTTCAAATTTGCAAGGGTCAACATGATAGTATTTAAGTATTATTTTAATCAACATATTAAATGGAGGACAAGACTAATATTGAATCCACCGCCTCATGAATGTCTTAAATGGAAAATTTCGAGAATCATTAAATAAGGTACATTCAACCCATCAAATCCAACCTAACTAGTCTTAATACCATTGAACTGCTCGAGAAAATAAGTACTATAAAATAATATTTATTTATGAATTGGATTTATGAATTGGATTGTAAAGCAAGCCATCAATTTAATGTTTTGGGGGCTCGAGGGTTTTTTGGAAGGCGGTGGAGTAAACAGGAAGACAAGTGGAGGAGGAAAATGGATCTATAAAGCAATGGTTTCACGGAGATGAAGGGGGGTTGGGTTGGTTTTTGGGAGAAGTACACTTAGTATTTTGATGAAAAGGAGGAATGCCGAGGAGGGGGATAACTCGAAGCTTTGAGGAGGTGGGAAACTCAAAAGAATGAGGTGGGGTTAACTCTTGAACTATGGAAAGGTACTAAGGAAGGATGCTGTCGGGATTATTGGTTTGTGGGCTCGGGGGCTAGGAAACCCATCGGTTTCCTAGGGCCAGCACGATAAGAGCTGGTTGGCAGGGTGGTTCATCCATTTTGGTATAAAGGCTTGGAACAAAAAGTCTGCGGGAGCAAAAAGCTTGGACGGGAAAGGCTACAGGAGCAAGGGAACAATATACAAACTACATCGGCCCAGGTATTCTACTGGTAGTTAGAAAAAATGATTTATATCTCAATATATTGGGTATTATGCAAGAAATTACAATTTATGTATGTTGTTAAAATTACTATATGTAGGTGCACTGTATGCTGCTAGACATTTTCTAATCACTAAAATTATGCAGAAAATTAGCATACCGAAAGCATAATGATACTTATTTATTATTGAAATAAATAAGAAAGAAAAACAACTCCGTAGGAGCTGGTACAAACTTGATTTCAAATTCTAGAACTCCGGTGCCCTTCCGGATAGAGGGGCATTACATTAATATTGTATTGGAACTGACATGAACATAGTTGAAAATATAAATCCTTATTTACATACCCTATGCGTTATCATTACCATGAAATGGTATCATATAAGTTTCACCATCTGTGCATATTTATAACGATTGCATGCTTGAAACCTAACAATGGAGATTTTTCCCTCTCTTGCAAAGATAAAAAACTAGATATAACCCAAGAAAATGTAACTAAATGTTGTTAATTCCCTTGATTGCAAGAATAAATGAAGAGGAAGTGGACGGAATTCATTGGATCTTGTGAATTCAACCCAAATCCAAGTTATTCACATGATCATATGGTGTTATTGAAAAGTAAAATGATTTTTTCTATGTTCATTTGGGTTCAAACATCAATGATGTTTGTCTTGATAGGAATATAAGAGAGTCCATCCACAAAAGGGTTTCAATTTTGCATTTTTATGGATTTTAATTTAATAATCTTATAGAAAACATGAGCTCTCTATCGCTATATTTGTATTTGCATGTATAAAATTGGTAGATTGGCATATTGTGGTGTGAAACATCTGCAATTCTCATATTTTCTAAGCATTTCACTAACAATTGGGCTATTAGTCTTTTACATTCCTTGTTATGTTGATCTCTTGACTAGGTTTCATTTTACACATTTTTTCTTCCCTAGTATTATTTCATTGGGTCCTCCACTATCCAATGCTACAAATTGATCAGTTGCCCTTGCAATCCTAATGGGATCATTATTAGCATTATACTATTATTGTATTTAGCATCTTGTTTGTTTATACTAAGATGTGTTAGGGCTCCTATTTGTTACAAGTTGATAATATGATATAAAAGGGGTATTAAAAATGGGTTGATAAAAATAGATACCTACAATATCCAATGAAACTAGGGGTTTTCTTAATTACAAAGGAATATTGAGAGGGGGTTCAACTATACAATTTTAAAACACATTTTCCAATATTTAGTGAAATTAGAGATATTCTTTAATATCGTTGTAACAAGTTCACTAAGTGAACCTGTACCTGCTCCCAATTAGATATGTAGTTTTTTCATCCCTAGCAATTGCTCAAGTGTGATTTCTCCACGATTAAGAGGAAAAAAAGTCATGGTTTTTGAGCATTCCACACTAACTGAGCCAGAGCGTTTCCTCGTCAATGATGAAATAAACTCTGATCGTGACGATATTTACAGATGGCCATTTCAAAGAAAGAAAGAAAAAAATAGGTTATAAATGTGGTGGATTGAATTAGGTAACGGCTTTTTGCCGAATCAGATTTTGTAACATATCTCAGTTTCCTTTTTCTAAGATCATTGGAGTCAACGTGAGATATTGATACCTTTAATGAAGAACACATCAGAAGATCTTTGGATTGCAGCACAATGCACGTGAAGCCGGCCTATGTATATATTCGCAATATATATTTGTACGTATACATGATATTATAATAATTTATCTTATCATTTATTTGGGATTTGATCACATGGAAGTGGAGGAACAGAAGAATAAGAAATTCAGATGTCATGGAATTCATGTGCTTACCCCTTCACAGCTCAGATCGTCATGAGCTGCGTGCTTCTTCTCAGTGTCACAGAAAGATGCGAAGTTGACTTCATCAATCGCTTCCACAACTGGACCTGACAAATGTCTCCACGATTATTCAATGAAGCCTGTACCGTCAATTTTCTGTAAAGAATGAGTTGTAACGTCAATTTTCTGTAGAGAATGGGTTGGCATGTCAAGGCTGTGCGTGACGTTCAGATTTTTGGTTGGCACCTGCGATTTTTGCTAGCTTGCTGATGATTATATGAATAACGTAGTGATGATTCTTCTTGTGATTCATGTTGGCTTGCCGATGATTATATAAATAACGATATTTTTAGGGTTGTTGGTGTTTGTCAACTGCTTCTACAATGCATGGCAGGAAACCATATGCATCTCTTTGGACATATGTTAATGTTCAAATACTGATTGAGGTCCTTTTTCCAGCTAAATAATATGGAATACAGGAATGTTTTCAATGTGAGTTTTTATAGTTTAGTAGGACTGAGATGCTGTATTGTTTTGCAAGGTATATGTTGGTTAATAATAATTTTTTATGGTTAAAGTCATAGCTTAATGAGGGACACCTGACTATTAAAGTATTGAAGTTTAGGGAATTTACATCTTCTACCTCATAACCTACTTCTGTTAGGCCCACTTCATATACCATTTGGAATACAACCTATGGCTGCACATAGGTTAAGCCCACTCTATATAATATCTACTACTTTTTACAACTTAATAAGAGTGGGTGATGATGTTATCATATATTTAGTTATATAATTTTAAAAATAGATATAGATATTTATCCGTGTTATCAATTTTTTTTAATAAAAAATCATAAATTAAAATGATGTGTTAATTTATTTTAATTATAGATTTATTAATCATAAAAAATTCAAAGTTTAAGAGGTGCAATCTTTCTCTTACTATCTTACATTTGTGGGTGTATAAATATTCCTAAAATTGTTGTTTGCAAAGAACATAAGTAAAGTGTTCATAAAAAAAAATAAAACAAAAAATATTACACCTATAGGATATATTCCTAAAATTGTTGTTTGCAAAGAACATAAGCAGAATGTTCATAAACAAAAATAAAACAAAAAATATTACACCTATAAGAACCTAACATTGAAGAGATTGTCACTACATTCCATAATGCTAACATCAACATATCCAGTCTCAATATAAAAGTGCTATAACAACCTATGAGAACAATAATAATAAATTTAATGTGGATTAAATAATATTCAAAAAATTTATTTATATAAACTATTGGAAGAAAATGGATGTTAAGTAATTCTATTTGGTACCATTATGGACTGTTTTTTTAATCAAAATAGATATGTCTTAATTCAAGATATTTTAAGCCTCTAGATATTTGTATTAATACTTATAATCCCTCAAAAGTGCTTATTAGGTTGAGAGTTAAGATGGATCTAGTTCAGAAAAACAAACATACCATGAATTCTAGATTAACACATGATTACTTTGTTAATTGAGATATAAAAATATAAATGGAGAAGAACATCTATGTTTACTTTGCAAATAAGGAGAAATTGAAGGCAATGAGCATGTGACTAGATATTGTTGTAAAGATCCATTGATGTGCAAGTCTATTTTTAAAGTGCAAAATTTGAGGAAATGTTTGCACCTCAAGGAATTTGATCTCTCTCAACACCTATAGATCATGAGTAAACATGGATATAGGTCAGTTCCAGTCATGGGTGGTCATGTAGATGATCATCATCAATGTATATACATATGTTTTTGATGAATTTGATCCTTTAAAATTTACTAAGTATCATGATACACACATGACACTTTTGAACATGATCCAATTGATTAATCTTATCATGAAATTCTTGATATGCAATATTTAGATTATCAAATACTATAGATATAATATCCTCTATTTGAGGTTCTTGAAATGGATCAATATTTGTTATGGATAAACCTATATATGCATTTGAAGGCTTTGCAAAATAATTATAGAACTTTGCATTCACAACATTTGTGACCCTTGATATTGTGTTTTAGCAAGAAGGATAAATCCATCATAAAAATTGTTTTCAACATTTATTGTGAATGTTGTGAATAGTACATATACTTCCTTGGATGATTCCAAAAAAGAGACATTTAATAAGGTCATACATTTGTTTGTGACAAATGATAATCTATATCAAAGAGAGGAAGTACAATATATTATAGATATTAACCTTAAAAAGAAATGATACATACTGATGTAGTGACAAAATGCCTCTTTGCAAGTTAGTGTAAGAACACAATAAAAAAATCAACTAGGATTTTATAAATCTGTATAATATGAATCTATCACACATAATAAGAAATCAACACAATTAGTTATGAAGAATTGAACCTGTTAGGAACCCGTGTCAACACTTTTCTTTAATTTGTTAGTATATTGTTGTTGGACGCATATGCTTTGTAAGTCGTCCCGTAGTATTTGTTGATCCATAGTTTGTATTAGCCCATGGTATTGACCCATAGTATTGGGCATAGACTTAGTATATAAGTGTGTGTTGAGGCCAATGAAGGCACTGTGAAGTTATTTGTATTGATCTTTCTCAAAGGAGGTTGCCCCCTTGAAGTGGCCTACAATAAAAAAATATTTTGTGATCTCATATATTGTGCATTTTATCAATTAATTGTTGTAGGTTCTTCACAACTGATATCATAGCACTTTCTTGGGTTTGTTGGGTGGAGTTTCTGCTAAAAAAAATTTCGCCTCTGTTACAAGTTCGGATATGGGAATAATCCCTATCCGCTTAACTGTGGGAAGTACTTGGGCATAAGCCCTAAAAATCATTGTGAGGATTACCACAGGAACCCCGAAGTAGCTGTCCCATTGAGAGGACCTACCAGTGAAAAGGGAAATGAACCCTACCTGATTGACTAGTTACCACCCGTGAGGTAAACCAAGAGCTGTCGTTTGTGGCAAAGTGGTTATCAGTTTTACCTGAGCTGTGGAGTGAGGGGTATTTCCCTAATACGCAAGCCATCAGACAGTATTGGTGGCCGAGTGAAACCCATGAACCGTTAGGAAGCCGAGCATATTTGGGGTCCATATCTATTTTTAGCTGAATTGTTGTCGATCACTTCCACGTCGTTGCAGAGCCATCTGTTTCCGATCCATTCTGATTCATTTCAGATCTCATCGTTTTCAGATCCAACCATTTTTTATCCATTTCGATCCGTTTCAGATCCCGCCATTTCAGATCCATTCCGAGCCATTTCAGATTCCGCCATTTCAGATCCAATCTGAACTGTTTCAGATCCCTCTATTTAAGATCGATTCCAAAATCCGTTTCACATCCATTCTGGAAAAAAAAAGGTATAAAATTCTATTTTTTCACCATATCTCCTTTGTTTTAACTTCATTTCCCTCGAAATTTGACTGACACCCCTGCAATCCCATTCTGCATATTTCATTCTTGAGGAGCCTATCCCAAATTCTACTTCCCAAATCCAAATTTCTCTTTAATAAATAATCTTTTGATTTTGTTTTTCTACCCATTCACAAAAAGAACTCCTGGTTATGGTTGTCACCCACACAAGATCAAAAATCATGGAGGAAGAACTTGCAGCCCTCAAAACCAAACTCCAAGATTTGGATGAAAAATTTCTCAGCCTCCATCTTCAACGTTCCTCCATGAACATTGGGTTCTCTTCTTTCAACAATTTTCATTGGTCAAAGCTTGATTTTCCTCGCTTCAATGGTAATGATCCGACTGGATGGATATACCGAGTAGAACAATATTTCAGTCTGCATAATACCTTTTATGTCAAAAAAGTTCCATTTGCATCCTTTCATTTGGAACAGGAATCCCTTCAATGGTACCGTTGGTACATCAAGGCTCATGGTGAACCAAAATGGATAGGTTTTTTTCAACTCCTTTTGCATCGATTTGGTCCTAGTGCTTTTGATGACTTCACAGGAGTACTCACTAAACTTCTCCAAATTGGCACTGTGAGAGAGTATCAAACATAATTTGAGAAACTAGTCAATCACACAGAAGGATTGTCTGATGAATTCTACAGGAGTTTTTTTATCAGTGGTCTTAACTAGGATGAATCCGCTTAGAGGTTAAAATTTTCTGTCCCAACACAATGATAGAAGTCCTAGGGTTGGATAAGTTGGCGGAGGACAAGATCACAGCCCAACAACACTTGGAATCCACTTTTGTTCCATTCAGAAATATGGTTTCCCAACGACCTCCCATCGCGCCAGCTCCTCGCACAAATCCTATCAAGCATTTGTCTGAAGTAGTGATGCGGGCATGTAGAGAAAAAGGGCTTTGTTATAATTGTGATGAGAAACTCACTCAGATACATAGATGTGTGGAGCAACAACTCTATCTCTTAGATGTGGATTCTCCACCTGCTTATGAACTTGGTGTAAAAGCTCTAGATACACTAGATGATCAGGTCGACATTCAGCAGTCGCATGTTGACCCTTCGTCTTCGGACGACCACCTAGAGGTATCTCTCCATGCTTCATCTGGAGTCACCACCCCACAAACAATGTGGGTCAAGGGTTACTTCTAGAATATCCCTCTTACAATACTCATTGATTCTGGTAGCACTCATAATTTCATTAACCATTGGATCTCCAAACAAGTTGATTGTTTTTTCCATCCTTGCTCCAACTTTGAAGTCATTATTGCCAATGGGGGCACCTTACCTTGCAAGGGAAGTGTCACAATGTGCATATCTCTCTGGAAGATTATAATCTGCATTCTGACATGTTTTCCTTGTCCTTAGGCGGATGTGATGTGGTTTTGGGCATTCAATGGTTACGCACACTTGGCGCCATCTTATGGGATTTTGCTGAACTTTGGATGTAGTTTTTAGTCAATGGGAAACAACACAAATTTATGGGCCTACAACTAGGGTCTCTCCGCATCATTAGTTCACATCACCTAGAAAATATCTTTAAGAAGAATTCACATGGTGTCATCGCTAAGCTCCATTCCATTCAGATGCACCATCAACGGTCTCCACTACTTCCTTGGATAGATATGTAGGTGTCTTTGCTGAACCAGTTGGATTGCCTCCTTTAAGAGACCTTTCTGGTCAGACTTTAGCCACATCTACATCTGAGAAGGAAATGATGTCTATTTTGCATGTACTACAGAAGTGGCAACCATACCTATTAGGGAATTATTTCTGCATCAAGACTGCTCACGAGAGTCTGGAAAATTTCCTGGAACAACGAGTTTCCTCCCTAGCACACCTGAAATAGGTTGTCCACCTCATGGGTTATGCCTATGCGATCACTTACAACAAGGGTAAGGACAATCTGGTGGCAAATGCTCCTTCTCGTACATTTGATGACCCAGTTTCTCTTACAGCTATTTATATGCTTGTTCCAAATTGGTTGCAATCTGTTCAACAGGGCTATGTCTTCTATGAACTCCATGCTTCTCCATCGGTAGGGGACTCTGGGTTCCTCACAACATATGACCAGGAACAATGTAACTTCTATTAGTAGGTAATGACAATTCAACATATGGTGGCTGACTTTGATACTTTCCAGGTCAACAAGGGTGACACAACACTCTTTTTGGGACTGCTCGAACCCTTTCCCATCCCTACATAGAATTGGAAAACTATGGATTTCCTTGAAGCACTCTGGTGGTACAATACCACATCTAAAATGACACCATACGAAGCAATATATGGATAGGCACTGCTAGTTCTTCTTCCATACACCCTCAACAGTTCCCCAGTTCAGGCAATTGACTCGGTTCTTCGAAACCGTGATTAGATTCTTCTCATTTTGCGGGACAATCTTCACATGGCCAGAATTCGATTGAAACAACAAGTCAATCAACACCGTTCTGAGTGCACTTTTCAAGTCGGTGATATGATTCTTCTTCATCTCCATCCTTCCAAGCAATCCTTCATGAAACTCAAAAGGCGTCAGCTTCTCTCTCAATCTATCACGGAGGTATTAATTCAGTGGCACAGAATGCAACTCGACGATGCTACAGGGGACCCACTCCTTCAGATTTCGCATCAATTTACACATCTAAAGCTTTGAGAACAAAGCTTTTTCTAAGGCAGAGGGGATGTTAGAACCCGTGAAAACACTTCTCTTTACTTTGTTAGTATATTGTTGTTGGACACATATGCTTTGTAAATTCTCCTATAGTAGTTTTTGATCCATAGTTTGTATTAGCCGATGGTATTGACCCATAGTATTAGACACATATGCTTTGTAAATCATCCCGTAGTATTATATGTTCCATGGTATTGACCCATAGTATTGGGCATAGAATTAGTATATAAGTGTGTGTTGAGGTCAATGAAGGCACCGTGAAGTTATTTGTATTGAGCTTTCTCAAAGAAGGTTCCCCCCTCGAAGTGGCCTGTGATCAATAAAAATATTCTGTGATCTCATATATTGTGCATTTTATCAATTAATTGTTGCAGGTTCTTCACAGAACCACAACAATACTTTGCATATTTTATTAATGAAATTGGCCAAGCTATCAGACCTCCATTACAATACTTTGTAGATGCTACTACTATCTCTATCTTCTATAGGACCAACACCATTACAACCGCTCTTCACGTGACTACAATTCAGCGAGAAAAATATTTTCACCTAATGCCTCTATCCACCATCACAACCACAAATTGGAGCTTTCCCTTCAAAGGCCAAATGTGTTTTTCTTATGTGTGGGAAGGTAATTTTATACACAACAAATGGAAATTGAATAGTTCCAACTATTCAATTGCTAGGTATATGGATTGATGAATGAATCAATTCCTCTCTTTAATGTACATTTAACCTCTTCATCTCTTGATTAAATAATGTGATCCTTCATTTTTTAATCAAAATTCCAATGGGGTAAACCTACACATATATTTATTTTTATTTTTATTCATCACAATCATTCTTTAGTTTACCCCATTATTGTTCCAACACTAACTTGGGGGTTGCGAATTCACAACCTAGAAGGGTTCCATCAATATGCAACATGAGGTTCAAATTTCATAACTCACTTATGCATCCACAATGATGGCCAACTTGAACTGAACACACTTGTACAAATCCTTATGTAACAAGTACCGAGTCTCATTATCTCTTTTATAGCCATGCACATCTTTCACCATAGCTTCCATAGTATTCTCTTTCATGGAAAAACCATGATAAGTTATCTCTTTTCCACAACATCGTTGAAGAAAATTATATAGAAATAACTACATAAGCTCCTATAACAAATAAAATCTATGAAATATGATGTAAGCAACACATAACTCCTCAAACCAACTAAGATGTGCAGGATAACTAGCTACACCAGGAATGCTTTTGTATAAGACTCCCTTAGTAAGAAAATTTGAGCATCTTGCTCAAAAGATAAGATAACAAAAAGTGCAAAATAGACACATTCCTCTACTCATTATTGTGGCTAGCATCCATAATTTTTCTTTTGATGACTTGACCCAATAATATTCTAGACATCTAACCCACCTTTTAATGTTTCTTCCATTCCTTGTGAATATCTTCCATAAGGTTACACCACCGGTTCTTTTTCTTTTACCCAAAAGGTGCTAAATACTGTCCCTAAGGCCCTCTTAGGCACCATTTTCAATAGTTGTTGCATGGACTGCATAAGTATACAATTCTCCTTATTGTCAACATTTGATTTAGCTATCTCCCTCATGGGAACATCCTCCACTTTCTTTGTTCTATTTACTACAAAAACACCACCACATAAAAAATTATGATGATTAAAACCTCCCATATGTGCCTCTTTCAAAATTCCTATTGGTGTAGCACCTATGTTCCTCTCTTTAATTTCTTCATTTCACTACTCCACAAGTTCATGTTGCTCCACTTCCTTCAAATATGCCAACACTGGATTTATCATCACTCGACTAGCCTTCTTGTCTTCTTCATTTAATGCATGCAACTTAAAATTCATCCCATTTCTATTAAAATAGTAGGTATTTCTTCTCTCATGATGCACAAATATCCTATCAAATTGTCATGGCCTTCCCAACAAAATGTCACAAGCATCCATAAGAAACACATCAAAAAGAATGTTATTGCTAAAACCTTCAATATTAAAATTAATAAAAAACTTCTTCCTCACATTAATCCTATGTCCATTTTGTAACCATGACACTCTATATGCTTCTAGATGAGGTGTATACTTCGGTTTCAATTTGTGAACAACTTCATTTAACACCAAATTCTATGAACCATTGCCATCAATAATTAAAGTATGACACTTACGCTCCATATTTCATTTCATTTTGAAGAGTGTCTTCCTCTAATTTGGTTCTATCTCAAGCCCCTTCTTAGGTTGCAACAATGCTTTCCTGCACATAATCAAATGTTCTCCTTGTTCTACCTTCAACTCCACCACCTTAATTTCTACTACCTCTAGTTCTGCTTTAGCAATATGATTTATCTCCTCTTTTCTTGTTCCATCCTTAAAAAATTATGGACATTCAAACACCTTATGGCATTTCATTCCACATGTGTAGAAAACACCTTCAAATTTGCCTCATCTGCCTCTACCTCTTGCTAATCAAAATCTTACCATGTCAATATTATTCCAGCAGGTTGATCCATAATGTTGGAGGTTCTTTCATTCTCGTCCACTTCTTTTTCTTTTCGATGTCCTCTTCCATATCCTAAAATGTTTCTCGCAGTTTATTCTTTCCTCAACAATTTATGTCAAATACTCAAAACTAAGTTGGTAAGTCTTTGCCACTAAATGGAAATTCAACATATTAAACTCATATGAATGGCATAACTTAGACCATTTACATACACGGAAATAGATTTTATACTCTAATAATTTTACCCAGACCTTATAGAATGTCTGTAAAAATCCTCCATGTACTCCTTACTAACATTTTTATTTGCTTCAAATTTTTCAATCCTCTCAGCAAATTTAAAGCATAACCAATGGGTAAAAATTTATTCTTCAACTTTGACACCATCCTTTCGTAGGTTTTAATCTTTTATCTTCCAAAATTTTTTCTATATAACTAGAATTAATCCCACTACAAAGAAGCATGAATGTTCAATTTTGTACTAGAAAACCTAACTCTCTTAGGATATCTAAACTGCTCAAATTCTAATAAATTTTTAATTTCTCCTACCCAGTCTATCAATTCCTTGGGATTTAAACTTTCAGACTGGACATGAGTATTAAGTTTAGGTTTACCTTCTATACCACTAATTTTTGTGATCATTCTCTATTCCACCTTTATGTGCTCTTCTGTTAGAAAAACACAATCGTGGAGCAATAACGATAAACAAGATGCAAATATAAATCATATAAACACAATACAAGAGAGACACCAATATATGTGGTTCACCCAATATGGGCTACGTCCACGAAGAAATTTCCAATCCTTTTATTATTATACCATCAAAAAATTGAAGGGATACAACCTACATCACATCCACTACAAATTCCTCTTCACTCTCTCATAGTCTCTCTTACACAATCACAGAGATCTTTACAATGCTACAAAAAATTACACCACCGTATTTACAATGTCTTCCTTTTTAATGAAAATTACCATGGGAAAATACCATGGGCTAACGAATACCATGGGCTTGTAAACCGTTGGCCAACAAAAAACCCCACGGACCCCCGTGGGGGGGTGATTCCCCCCCACACCCCTGTTAATTTTTTCAATAATTTCATTCCATTATCATTCAGGATCACTAAGAGAATAACATGTACAACATATCAATCATAGACACAATAGAAATCACAAAAGAGACACAGAGTTTCACCGGGGAAAACCTAGAAAGTGAAAAACCCCGCAACTTCCTCAGAGATAAGATAAGCCCCAATATAGGATCACAAGGATCAAACGCAACAAGATGTCTCTAGCAAATGCTCCTCCTCCTCCACATGTGCGCCACTTTCTCTCTTAGCTATGCGAGCTTGATAAGTTGTTAATTTTTCAATAATTTCATTCCATTATCATTCAGGATCACTAAGAGAATAACATGTACAACATATTAACAACATATCAATCACAAACACAATAATGCAAGCACACAAGAGACACAGAGTTTTTCCGGGAAAAACCAAGAAGGTGAAAAACCCCACAACTTTCTCAGAGATAGAATAAATCCCAATATAAGATCACAAGGATCAAACCCAATAAGATGTCTCTAGCAGATGCTCCTCCTCCTTCACTAGTGCACCACTTTCTCTCTTATCGATGCAAGCTTGAGAAGTGAGTGAGTGAATAGAATGAGGGACACACCCCTCTTATTTATACTTGACTTGACTTGCCAATAATTCACTGGGGCCGACTTGCTACTCAAGTCTAATAACCCAACCACATGACCCAATCAGGGCCGACCCCACACTGGTGGTCTAATAACCCATCAATACAAATGACGACACTTCCAAATAGAGGAATGTAACATCTCTAATGGATATACAATAAAGTACAAATGTAATACATAGAAGAATATCTTCCAAAGTTACAAATACATAAACACTCCCTCTTAACTAGGAAGGTATTCTTTCGTCACAGGTCATCAATACATATTGGTGCAAGTCTTCAATTCTGGAGCTGGATCATCATCACTGGATCACAGAGCATCATCATCACTGCTGCTGTACTCGACATCTCTATCACTGGGCTATCTCTGAATTCTGCTCATCATAGGAAGTTGTACAGAGCCATCCCTTTTTCATGCTGGATGTAGGCCTACCACCTGTAGGTCTTCATTATCACTGGCCATACTGTGGATCCCAGGACTTATTACGTTCGTCAACAAAACCTAGCTCAGACTATAGGATATTTTAAATGTTTACTATCACAAAACCTTAAAAAAGTGTCTTGCAACCTGTAAGAACTCAGAGAATCCTAGCTCAGACTATAGGATCTCCAGGATTGATTACATGTGATCCCCACCACAAAACCTCGAAAGAGTATCCTAGCTCAGACTATAGGATCTCCCAAGGCAATATTATATGTGGTCACCACAAAACCTCGAAAGAGTATCCCAAGATTGATTACGAGCATACTGCTCAACCTATCGGATCTCCAAGGGCAAGATTACATGTGGTCATGGAAAAACCTCGAAAGAGAATCCTAGGACTGATTATGAGCGTACTGCTCAACCTATCGAATCTCCCAGGGAAATATTATATGCCATAGGAAAAAACCTCGAAAGAGTATTGTAGCTTAGACTATAGGATCTCCCAGGGAAATATTATATGTCCTCCCATAGAAAAACCTCGAAAGAGTATCCTAGCTCAGACTATAGGATCTCCCAGGGAAATATTACATGCTCATTTGCACAACCTGTCCACAACCATAGAGTATCAACCTAATACCCACCATACATCATTCTAATGTACATGATCATCTTGATCATCATCACTGCATCATCCTGATGCATGTCATCATTGCATGATCATCTTGATCATCGTCACTGTATCATCCTGATGCATGTCGTCCAGAGCATTGTCCTGATACTCATCACACATGATCATCCTGATCATACAATGTATCCACTTGATACATATACAAATACATGATCATCCTGATCATACAATGTATCTACCTGATACATATACAAAAACATGATCGACCTAACCATACAATATATCCACCTGATACATATACAAATACATGATCCACCTGATCATACAATGTATCCACCTGATACATATACAAATACATGATACACCTGATCATACAATGTATCCACTTGATACACATACAAATACATGATACAACTGATCATATCAAGCATCCAACATGATACAAATGCATAATCCAACTGATCATATCAAGCATCCAACATGATACAAATGCATATACAGGGCAGTAACTGAAGCATCGTTTAGATGCTCATCACACAGTGCTTACATCCACAGCCATGGGAAGGATCCTCCTCTCACCATGCTTGGAATGGCTCCTGCAAATGTGTCCATCACTTCTTCCTCGAAGTATCTTCTAACTGAAGAACACCAAGCCTCTCTCTAAAGTATTCAAACTTCACTCTGGCTAGTGGTTTCGTCAACACATCTACAACCTGCTCATCTGTCGTAACATATAGGAGCTTCACTGCTCCTCTCTGCACCATATCCCTAATATAGTGATATTTGATCTATATGTGCTTTGACCTATCGTGGAACACCGGGTTCTCAGACAGATCACACAACTCTGGTTGTCACAAAAGATACCAGTAGCATCCAACGGGAGATCAAATAACTCAAACAGGAGCTTCTTAATCCATACTGCCTCACAACTAGCCGAACAAGCTGCAACATACTATGCTTCGGCTGTACTCAGTGTTACACAGGACTGCTTCCTGCTAAACCAAGAGATCACACCCGATCCCATACTGAAGCAGCACCCTGAAGTGCTCTTCCTATTTGCAGCATTTCCTACCCAATCTAAATCAACATAACCCTCTAGGTTAAACTTTTGATTCACATCATACTTGAGCCCATAATCAACTGTACCCTTCAGGTACCTCAGAATATGCTTTACAGCAACCAGGTGAAAACTCCTCGGATCTGTCAGGAACTGGCTCAATGTATTCACCACAAAGCAAATATCTGGTCTCGTGTTCGTTAGGTACATCAAGGACCCAATCATCTGACAATACATACTGACATCAACCAGCTCAGATGAAGCATCACACATAAGCTTCAGGTTTGATGCCATAGGTGTGGCCATGGTCTTGCAGTCCATCATCCCGAACCTCTTCAGGATATCTACTACATACTTCCCTTGTCCAAAGAAGATTCCATATGCACTCTGCCACACCTCCATGCCTAGAAAATAGTGCATCATCCCCAAGTCCTTCATCTCGAACTTGGCAGCAAGCTTCCTCTTGGTGTCGGCAATCAACCCATCCTCACCTGTAACAAACAGGTCATCCAAATACAAAAGTAGTATCACATGATTGCCTTCCTCAACCTTGTAATAAAGGTTGGAATCTGCTTTACTCTTAGTAAAGCCCAAATTGGATAGGAAACTGTCCATCCTAGCATACCAAGTCCTAGGTGATTGCTTCAAGCCATACAAGGCTTTCTTCAATCTGCACACATATGACTCTCTGCCATGTGTCTCAAACCCAAGTGGCTTCTCCACATACACTTCCTCTTCAACTACACCATTCAAGAAAGATGTCTTGACATCCATCTGGTGTATCTTCCACTTCATCACTACATCCAAAGCAAGTACTGTTCTAATGGAAGTATATCTGGCTACAGGAGAAAAATTCTCTTCATAGTCTATTCCCTCTTTTTGGGAGAAGCCAAGAGCTACAAATGTAATGTTCCCATTTTTTACCCCCTTTGCATTAAATCGTAAATGATGTAAATATTGTTATTTAATCATGGTGAGGAGCTCAAGGCCAAGGCCCCACCATTGATTTAGCGTTTTATGTATCGGCAATTAAAAATAGATGCCTATGGTTCTTGTGCTAGATAGGAACAATGTAAATAAGACATCATGTAAATATGAATTTTAATGAAAATACCCACAACTAGCTATGCAATGCAACAAAGAGATGGGGGCATGATTCTACAAGGAATAGGGAGGGAAATTATTCAAATCCTTGAGCCAATGGTGTTAAACCATGTATCAATAAGAAAACCCATAAACCACCAACTACCCATTTTGGGTTATGGACCCAATCATTTAATTCTTCCATAAATTGGTTGAGGCAGTTAATGCCTTGGGAATGAAGAGGTATGGTAGCCAATTTCATGTATGGGAAAGCCATCAACCTGGGAAACTGTATTTTTTCTCCTTGGGCAAGAAAACACCCATGAAATGGTGCCCAAAGCCATTCTAAACCCATAGTCTTTCCTCCCACACGCAGTCTGAACTACTGGGCTTTCCTTCATCACGTTTTTCACCAATTTCCTACATTTTCCATAGCTGGGAGCTCGTTTTTGTGTTACACAGTGGCTGGAAGAGGAGGACCACAATTTGGGACTGTTATGGAGGCCGTTTTTGCCCCAGAATGTTCATGGACGCCTTTCTGAAAACGGATTTGGCTTCCCAGGGTTGTTCCCCATCTTCCATTTCGTTTTTGGGCTTTCCCACGTTTTTCTGAATTGGTAGAAACCCCCTCTTTGGACATCCCACTGTAAAAACGTTTTTGTCATGCCCAATAATTGTGGTTCTGTTGTTATGTGCATCCTTGTTTTGGTTTGAATCTGTGAGCAAGAGATTGGAGTGGTAGTGGACAGAGAGGGCTTGATAAATCTAATGGGGAGATAACCTCTCAAGAAGATCGAGAGGGCTTTGGCTACTCTTCTATGCACACCCTGAGAGCACTAAATGGGGAAGGTATGGCTTGAGGGACTGTACAACAGTGAAAAGAATGCTTCCTTGTGTTGGGTGTGTAGGTATTGTGGGTGCCAAGCTAGATAGATCTTGTAAGGTTACCCTTGGCTCTGTGCTTGAGCTCATTAGCTTAGCCACTCTTCCTTTCCATTTCCTAGCAACCTGATAAACCCAATTGTAGATTGGCTTGGCTCATTTTGGTGTATCTTAGAGCTACGTGTGAGTCTGCTATTACCTGATTCCTTGTAGAGATCATGCCCAGCTCGGGGGTGGCAGTGTGTGGAAATATTGATGACCACAACTGGCCTATGGTTGGGTGGAACGTTGCAGTTGCATAGCTAGTTGCTTGGGACTACGTTATTGAGATAAGTATTCTCTTGTGTTAACTTTGCAATTATTTATTTGATGAATATCTTGAATGTATGATAGAAGTGTAATTGAAATTACTTCCACTGTGTTTTCAAATGTTTATGCATTTGCATATGTCCATCTTCATTTTAAATTGAATGTTTGTTTACTAAGTATGGGACTAGATGTCCGGAATTAGAGTGATGTTCTCTCCCATGCTGGGATGATGGGAGGGGACATTACATTTTGGTATCAGAGCCGCTGGTTACAACATTGGGCCTTTATGGGGCCACCTATCATAGGTGCAGAGGTAAGTATGCTTCCTGCTCAACACTGATAGTTAAGAAAAATTTCAAAATTTTTCAAAATTTCAAAATTTTTCAAAATTTCAAAATTTTTCAAATTTTCAAAATTTTTCTAAGTTTCTATGAGTTCTGCCGAAAACTGCTGAAGGATTCCGCGAGTTGTTCCGCAACGCGGAATAATTCGGCGAACTGCTCCAAAACAAGGGAAAAAATTTCTAAGTGTTCGACGTCGAAAGGAAATTTTCGGAAGGAATTCTCTTCCGAAATTGCGGAAGACTTCCGCAAGTCGTTCCGCAACGCGGAAAAACTTCGTGAACTCATCCTGAAACTGCGGAAGGATTCCGTGAATCGTTCCGCAATTGTGGAAGAGTTCGGCGAATCGTTCCGCAACTGCGGAAGACTTCGGCGAATTGTTCCGCAATTATGGAAGCATTCCGCAAGTCGTTCTGCAATTGTGGAAGCATTCCACAAACCTCCCCGCAATTGCGGAAGCATTTTGCAAACCTCCCCGCAATTGCGAAAGCATTCTGCAAACTGCCCTGCAATTGCGGAAGCACTCAGCAAATCGCTCTACAATTGCGGAAGCATTCCGCAAACCGCCCCGCAATTGTAGAAGCACTCAACAAATCGCCCCGCAATTGCGGAAGCATTCCGCAAACCGACCCGCAATTACGGAAGCGTTCGACAAACTGCCCCACAACTACAGAAACATTCGGCGAATTGCTCCGCAACTGCAGAAGCATTCGGCGAATCGCTCCAAAACTGTGGAAGCGTTCAGCAAATCGCCCCGAAGCTACGGAAATATTTCCAAAAAAAAAGAAAAGAAAAAGGGCGCTGCCCTCGACCCGCCCTGCAGTGGCGAGCCACAAGGGGGAAAGCCCCCTTGACCCCCTTTGTTCCCCCCCCCCCTCATATGTCGTTGATTGTGAGAAAATTTGATGATTTGACAAATTGTCAATATAATATTTTCCCACGTGCATGAAAGTAATTTATGAATTCCTGAGAATATAATGCAGCTAACAATTGGCGGATGAACACATTTTGCAGAATCATAGTTACATCAGGGTAGCACTCTAGATAGTACAGTTGAAAAGTTTTGGATCTTGGTTGGGCCAAGAAAATCAACATCATGGATGATGCACATGATCCCTATGAGCCTAAGACAGATGCCATGGGGAGAACATACATGTTGAAAATGCTGAAACAGAATCTAATGGGAGAAGAAATCAAGAGACCCCTCCAGGTATTGTAGCCACCATGAGAAGCCTAAGGGTGGAGTTGAAAAGTTGTAGAGAAGATAATGAAATGATGATTAAAGCTTAGGAAGAACAAAATCAGTTGAATGCAGCCATGCTACAGAGTTTGACAGACATCCAAAGGAAAATAAACTCTGGGCATCAGACATCAAATCCAGAAAGGGGTGGGAGTAGTTCTAGAAGGAATTCCCGTAAGAGGGCCAGTAGCTCAAGAAGAGTTTCTACAGATAGAACATATAGTCTAGAAATCTCTTCTAATGAATCATTTGACTCTGAAGAATCCATTGAGGGTTCAAGCTCTTCATCCCGCAGAAGCAAGAGGAAGAGACACTACAAGAACAATTCACATGGGGAATTTAAGAAGGCAAAACCTTCTACATTTGATAGAGAGGTAAAGTCCGGTCAAGAAGCTGAAGCTTGACTTCTTGGGATGAGAAAGTATTTCCAAGTCCAAGACTACTCGGGAAATATGAAGGCAAGGATAGCCATCTTCAACTTGAATGGAAGAGCATCTATATGGTGGGAACACATCAGGCAAGTGAAGAAGATCAACGAAAGGAAGATTGTGTGGAAGAAGTTCAAGAAATACTTCAAGCAGAAGTACCTCTCTGATAGGTACTATGATGATAAGATCAAAGAGTTCCATGAGCTGAGATTGGGACAATTGACCATGGAAGAATATGCAAACAAATTCTTGGAGATGCTAAGATATGTCAGGTACATTCGAGATGATAAGGTAAAAATTTAGCGTTTCCTAAGTGGACTTCCCCAGTCATGTAAAGATAGAATTGAGTTTGATGAACCTCGAACTCTAGAGGAGGTCATAAGAAAGGCCAAGTATTGCTTTGATCAAAATAGAAGCAAACCAAAATTCCATAAGGCATGGAAGGATGGGAAAAATGAAAAGTTTGATCAAAGGAAGAAGGGGTTCAAGCCTCCTCAATTCTGGAATTAGCAAAGGCAGCCATCACAAGTTGGGACTAAGCTAACTAGGATGATGGGAGACAAGCCAAGAGATCCAAAGGAGCCAAGAGAACCACTTCAATGTTGGGGTTGTGGAGGAGACCACATGCTTAGGAACTGTCCACATCGGAATGAGAATGCAAATCAAGTCCACAACATCCAAGGAGCTGAAACTGTGGGTCAAGTGGCTAGGGCAATCCCTAGAATCTATGCAGCACTAGACAACCACCAAGCAGATCATCAATCAACTGTGGTTGAAGTTGAAGGTAAGATTGCTAAGCAATCTGTTTCTATTTTGATTGATCCTAAATCTACTCACAGTTATGTCACTCCTAGAATTGTTGAGATTTGTGCTTTTAAGAAATTAAAGCATAGTAAATCATGGTTAGTTCAACTAGCCATTGGAACCAAGAGAAAAGTTAGTGAAATAGTAGATAAATGTCCATTAGAGATGGATGGGCTATTCACTTATGCAGATCTGAATATTTTACCACTGGGTTCCTATGATATTCTTATTGGAATGGATTGATTAGAAGCACACAAGGTTAAACTTGACTGCTGCAATAAGACATTTGAATGCATGGACGAAGAAGGAAACCCAAGGGTTGTAAAAGGCATTCCAAAGGTGACTTCTGTTAAACAGGTTTCAGCCATGCAGTTGAAGAAGTTCTGTAGGAAGGGATGTCAATTATATGCAGCCCACATTTTAGAGGCAGCAAAGAGTGAAACTCTCAAATTGGAGGACTATCATGTATTGCAAGAATTCAGGGATGTTTTTCCTGATGAGATTCCAGGACTCCCTCCAAAGAGAGACATTGACTTTACAATTGAACTTGTGCCAGGAGCGGCACCGGTGTCTAAGACACCATACAAGATGAGTACACCGGAATTGCTAGAATTGAAAATGCAATTACAAGAGTTGCTGGAAAAGAAATATATTAGGCCAAGTATGTCCCCGTGGGGAGCACCTGTCCTATTTGTGAAAAAGAAAGATGGAACACTCAGGTTATGTATTGACTACAGGCAATTGAACAAAGTCACTGTGAAGAACAAATACCCATTGCCCCGAATCGATGACCTTTTTGACCAAATGAGAGGAGCAAAGGTATTTTCAAAGATTAACTTGAGGTCTGGTTACCATCAGGTAAGAATCAAAGAAGAAGATATTCATAAGACAGCTTTTAGAACGAGGTATGGACACTATGAGTTTGTAGTGGTACCATTCAGTCTCACAAATGCACCAGCTACATTCATGTGTCTCATTAATAATGTTTTTAGCAAGTATTTGGACAAGTTTGTTCTTGTATTCCTAGACGACATTCTCATATATTTTAAGAATGAAGAAGAGCATGAAGAACATTTGAGAATGACAATGCAATTACTAAGGGAGCATAAGTTGTATGCAAAGTTGAGCAAATGTGACTTTTATAAAGATAGAATTCATTATTTGGGTCACATCATCTCCGACGAAGGAATATCTGTAGACCCTGAGAAGATTGAAGCCATTATGAATTGGCCAACTCCAAGGAATGTGACTGATGTGAGATCTTTTATGGGCTTTGCTGGTTACTACAGGAGGTTTATCGAAGGATTCTCCAAGGTTGCAAACCCGATCACTTCTTTGCAAAAGAAGGGGATAAAGTTTGAATGGTCACCAAGATGTGAGGAAAGTTTTCAACGGTTGAAGAATCTTCTTACAAGTGCACCTATTTTGAAGATTGCAGACCCGGAAAAAGACTTTGTGGTGTGTACCGATGCATGCAATCAAGGACTTGGAGGAGTTCTTATGCAAGACAACCACGTGATAGGCTATGAGTCAAGAAAGTTGAAGGAGCATGAGAAGAACTATGCTACTCATGATATAGAACTTGCAGCCATAGTACATGCTTTAAAGATGTGGAGGCATTACTTAATGGGAAGAAAATTTGAGTTAAGGACAGACCATTGTGGTTTGAAATACTTGTTTTGTTAAATTTTGAGTATTAAATCACAATACTATAGGATCTTTGCTGAGAGAATAACATCTACAGTATATCAATGCATGACAATCATAATATGACAAGCATCACAAGCATCACAAGAATCAAAAGCATAGAGACAAGAGACATAGAGTTTCCGTGGGGAAAACCCTAAGGTGAAAAAAAACCCCACAACTTCCTCAGAGATAGAGAGAGCAATGGCTCAACCAAAATACAACCAAATAATACAGAGATAGTCTCCTAGCAGATGATCCTCCTCCTCCTCACTAGTGCGCCACTTTTCAGAGAGAGAGATAGATGCTTTTCCGAGTGAGTAAAATAGAGATGTCCTATCTCTATTTATACTCACCTTTTTGCCCAGTGACCTACTGGGGCCGACTTGTCTACTTGAGTACATCCACATTATATTATATATTAATTAGGGCTGACCCCATAAGGTGGTCTAATAACCCATCGGCAAGTACACACACTTGCGACACTTGTCAATCCACATGACGACACTTCCTTATAGAGGAATAACACATCTCTTATAAGGGTACAATAAATATATATATAATACACAGATGAAATACATTCCGAAGTTACATATACATCAACACTCCCTCTTAACTAGGAAGGTATTTCTCGACACAGATCTGCTAGACAAGTCTTCTTCTCTGGATCATCGTCATCGATGCATCGTCATCATCATCGTCACTGCTGCTGCTATCTCATCCAATCTCTGTCTCTACTCGTCATAGGAAGTTCTACAGAGCCAGTCCTTTTTCATACTGGATGTAGGCCCACCACCTGCAGGTCTTCGTCATCACTGGCCATACTGTGGAATCCTCAGGACTTTTACGTGCGTCACAAAACCTCGAAAGAGCATCCCAGGCTGTTACGAGCACACAGCTCTACCTATAGGATCTCCCAGGGCGCTATTACATGTGACCCCACCACAAAACCTCGCAAGAGCATCTCAGGATGTTACGGGTACACAACTCCGACCTGAAATCTCCCAGGGCGCTATTACATGTGGTCCACCACAAAACCTCGTAAGAGCATCTGCCAGATATCCCAGGGCGCTATTACATGCCATAGGCAAAACCTCGTAAGACTATCTGCAGATCTCCCAGGGCGTTATTACATGTGGTCATGGCAAAACCTCGCAAGAGCATCCCAGGACTGATTACGGGCACACAGCCCAACCTATCAGATCTCCCAGGGCGCTATTATATGCCATAGGACAAAACCTCGCAAGAGCATCTGCCAGATATCCCAGGGCGCTATTACATGCCATAGGCAAAACCTCGTAAGACTATCTGCAGATCTCCCAGGGCGCTATTATATGTACTCCCAGAGCAAAACCTCGAAAGAGCATTTGCCAGATGTCCCAGGGCACCGATATTACATGCCATAGGCAAAACCTCGAAAGACCATCTGCAAATCTCCCAGGGCGCTATTACATGCTCATCTGCACAACCTGATCCACGGCCATAGAGTATCAACTTGATACTCACCATACATCATCCTGATGTATCCATGATCATCCTGATCATCAACACTGCAACGTCCTGCTGCATGTCATCTGGAGCAACATCCTGAAGCTCGTCATCCATGATCATCCTGATCATCATTGCAACATCCTGCTGCATATCATCTGGAGCAACATCCTGAAGCTCGTCATCCATGATCATCCTGATCATCACTGCAACATCCTGCTGCA
The DNA here is from genome assembly GCA_027924585.1 of Larix kaempferi. Lineage (NCBI taxonomy): Eukaryota > Viridiplantae > Streptophyta > Pinopsida > Pinales > Pinaceae > Larix > Larix kaempferi. Next base: position 1,518,431 of record BSBM01000243.1, on the reverse strand, counting down.
TATCATCTGGAGCAACATCCTGAAGCTCGTCATCCATGATCATCCTGATCATCACTGCAACATCCTGCTGCATACCAAGTATCTACCTGATACATATCATCATACATGATCCTCCTGATCATCAATGTATCCACATGATACATATCACCATACATGATCCACCTGATCATACAATGTACCCACCTGATACATATACAGATACATGGTCCAAGCATTCAACATGATGCATATACAAAATACATACACATGATCCAACTGATCATATCCAGCATCTACATGATGCATACATACATACAAAAATGATCCAACTGATCATATCCAGCATCCAACATGATGCGTACATACATACAAAAATGATCCAACTGATCATATCCGGCAGAAACCTGAACATCATCCTGATGCTCATCATCCAGCGCTTACATCCACAGCCATGTGAAGGATCCTCCTTTCAACATGCTTGGAATGGCTTCAGCAAATGTGTCCATCACTTCTTCCTCGAAGTGTCCTCGATCTGAAGAACGCCAAGCCTCTCTCTGAAGTACTCGAACTTCACCCTGGCTAGTGGCTTCGTCAACACATCTGCAATCTACTCGTCCGTCGCAACATACAGGAGCTTCACAGCTCCTCTCTGCACCATATCCCTGATATAGTGATATTTGATCTCTATGTGTTTCGACCTGTCATGAAACACTGGGTTCTCGGACAGCTTCACACAACTCTGGTTATCACAGAAGATACCAGTAGCCTCCAACGGGAGATCAAATAACTCAGACAGTAGCTTCCGTAGCCATACTGCCTCACAACTAGCTGAACAGGCTGCAACATACTCTGCCTCAGCTATACTCAGTGCTACGCAGGACTGCTTCCTGCTAAACCAAGAGATCACACCTGATCCCATACTGAAGCAACACCCAGATGTGCTCTTCCTATCTGCAGCACTGCCAGCCCAATCTGAATCAACATAACCCTGCAGGTTAAACTTTTGATTTGCCTCATATCTGAGCCCATAATCCACTGTACCCTTTAGGTACCTCAGAACATGCTTTGCAGCAACCAGGTGAACACTCCTCGGATCCGTCAGGAACTGGCTCAATGTGTTCACAGGAAAGCAAATATCTGGTCTCGTGTTTGTCAGGTACATCAAGGACCCAATAATCTGACGATACATAGAAACATCAACTGGCTCAGATGAAGCATCACAAAGAAGCTTCAGATTCGATGCCATAGGTGTGGCCATGGCTTTGCAATCCATCATCCCAAATCTCTTCAGGATATCTACTGTGTACTTCCCTTGACCAAGGAAGATCCCACCTACATTCTGCCACACCTCCATACCTAGGAAATAGTGCATCATTCCCAAATCTTTCATATCGAATTCAGCTGCAAGCTTCCTCTTGGTATCTGCAATCATTCTGTCATCTCCTGTCACAAATAGGTCATCCACATATAGTAGTAGAATCACAGGATTCCCTTCCTCAACCTTGTAGTAAAGGTTGGAATCCGCTTTACTCTTGGTAAAGCCCAAACTAGATAGGAAACTGTCCATCCTACCATACCAGGTTCTGGGAGCTTGCTTCAAGCCATACAAGGCTTTCTTCAATCTGCATACATAAGATTCCCTGTCATGTATTTCAAAGCCGAGTGGCTGTTCCACATATACTTCCTCTTCTACTACACCGTTCAGGAAAGCTGTCTTGACATCCATCTGGTGTATTTTCCATTTCATTGCTGCAGCCAGGGCAAGTACTGTTCTGATGGAAGTATATCTGGCTACAGGTGCAAAGGTTTCTTCATAGTCTATTCCTTCCTTCTGAGAGAAACCACGAGCTACGAATCTTGCTTTATATTTTTCCACACTTCCATCTGCAGCATGCTTGATTTTGTAGATCCACTTGGAAGTCACAACAGACTTCCCTTTAGGTCTTGGGACAACATCCCAAACATCATTCTTCATAATTGATTGGTATTCCTCAACCATAGCATCCTTCCATTCTTTCTTTTCTGCTGCCTCTTCATAACTGGAAGGCTCTTTGTTCATGATGTCACAGAGTAAAGTAACATAACTGGTGTGTGATCTGGTTCTCTTCTTTGCTCTGTGTTCTTCTTCTGGAATGCCAAATCTTTCTGCATCATGAATGAGCTCTCTAGCCCATACAGGTTTCCTCTTGTGAGAGTTATCCTCACGGGGTGGATCTACAGGTTCTTGTGGATCTTCAAACTCACGAGCAGTTTCTGGAACTGCTTCAGTCATGGTAGTGTCCTGAAATCTTGTTTCCTTAGGTTCTTCATAAACTTCGGTAGGTGCCTTTCTTGATTTGATGAATGCTGAATTCTCATCAAATGTTACATCCCTGCTGACATCAATCTTCTTGAACCCTGGAAAATATATTCTGTAAGCCTTCGAGCTTTCACTATAACCCACAAAGATACCCTTCTTTCCTGAAGGATCTAGTTTAGTCCTCTTCTCCTTTGGGACATGAGTATATACTGGACAACCGAATATTCTGAGATGGCTGACTTCAGGTTTCTTACCAGAAAAGACCTCTTCTGGTGTCTTGTTGTCCAATATCTTGTGGGGTGTTCTGTTCTGCACATATACAGCTGTTCTAGCTGCTTCTGCCCATAGATGCATAGGAAGATCCTGGTCATGCAACATTGCCCTTGCTGCTTCCATGATAGTTCTGTTCTTCCGTTCTGCAACTCCATTCTGTTGAGGATTATAAGGAGCATTCAACTCCCTCTTAATCCCTGAATCACTGCAAAGCTTCTTGAAGTCATTTGAGGTGAATTCTCCACCATTGTCGGATCTGAATGTCTTGATTTACTTGTCAGTTTGATTCTCCATCAAGGTTTTGAATTCCTTGAATTTATCAAGCACCTCATCTTTTCCCTTCAAGAAGTATACCCAAGTCTTCCTGGAGAAGTCATCAATAAATGATACATAGTAAACATACCCACTTAGGGAACTGGATGACATGGGGCCACATACATCTGAGTGGATGATTTCCAGAATATCTTTTGCTTTGCTTTCACTGCTTGGGAAATCCTTCTTAGTGTTCTTTCCTTTTGCACATCCTTTGCAAACACCTTCATGTTTGGTCCTGATTTCAGGAAGACCTTCTACTGCCTTGCTTGCAATTGGAAGTGCCCTATAGTGCATGTGAGCAAGTCTTCTGTGCCAAAGTTCACTTGGCTCCATGGATTCATGTACCATGGCATGTTCAGGTTGACCCTTTAATTTATACAGTCCTCCCTCTTGCTCTCCAATCACTACTGCATCATCTATGGTCTTTCCCTTTGGCCACATTAGTACTTGGCCATCAACAAATGCAACCCTCATACCTTTTGCATCTAAAGCAGAGATGGAGAGTAAGTTCTTCTTGAGCCCAGGTACATAGAGGACTTCCTTCATCTTCAGAGATTTTCCAGAATCTAGGTTGTAAGAGGCTTCACCACTTCCTTTGATTGGGTATTGATAATCATCCCCAAGTTTCACCTTATGGGGTGACTCATGTTCAGATAGTTTCACAAAGGATTCTTTAAACCCAGTCATGTGTTTGGAAGCCCCACTATCAATCAACCAATCATTACATCCATGGGAGATGGTTCCTGTAAGAGTAGAGATCAGAACATATTCTTCTTCACTTGATGAGACATCATCACTATCACTTTCTACCCTTGCCTTCTTCTTTGGGGGTTCATCATCTTCGGCAGCATGAGCATGAAATCTTCTTTTGCTGCCCTTCTTCTTCTTACTGAAGTTTTTGTTATTATCCCTTTTGTTCTTGGGACAATCTGAAGCATAGTGACCCTTCTCATTGCATGTAAAGCATCTTAGGTCCTTCTTATGAGTTCTTTTGTGGTGAGAGTGATCCTTCTTGGTTTTGCTTCTTTTGGTGTGAGCTGCAAGGGCTTGATCTTCTCCTCCCATCTTTTCCTCACGAGCTATAAGTCTAGCTTCTTCTTGAGAACATTCTTCCCGAAGTCTACTGAAGGAGATCAACTTCTTCCTTGCACAAATTCCTTGAATAAAGGAATCCCATGACCTGGGAAGGCCATTTAGAGTAGTCATCACCACCTCACCATTCTCCACCATTTCATCCACTGCTTCTAATTGTTCCTTGATCTGAGAGACCCTTGAAAAGTAAGATTGAATGGTTTCTCCATTCTGAAACTTTACTGCTTTTAATTGGTTCTGCAGGGTCATCTTCCGATTTATGTTCTTTCCTTCAAATAGCTTGGTCAAGGATTCAAACATCTCCTTGGGTGTCTTGAGAGAAGACACATGGGGTATGAGATGGTCTTTGATAGAATCAGCAATGATTCTCTTTGCCTTGACCAAGTTCTTCTTGTGTAATGCCTTGGCCTCTTCATCGTCTGGGATAGGGATGTCTTCTTTCACATATGAGTCCAACTCATTCTCTTCCAGGATTAGCCCAATCCTATACTTCCAAGCTCGGAAGTTATCAGCCCCTTCAAGCTTATCCTCAAGCTTGGTGTGAAGAGACATCTTTAAGAGTACTTCAAATGGAAATAGAAAAGATTTAGAACTTACCACTTGAAGTGCTGAAAACTGGATCTGGTCCCGGATTAGGGTTTGTCAGTGAAACCCTAAAAATTCAAAATGTGAATTTCAAAATTCCGGAAGGATAGAAAGATGCACCTTGGAGAGCTGATCAGCTTAGTATATTCAGAAATTGAGATCAGCAAAGTCTTGCCCTTCAAAATTGCCTTTTTGTCCTCCCGGGTTCACTAGGGAGGGCCCTGAATTAGGGTTTGAGTTTCCCGGAGATCTACCCAGCCAAAAATCTCGATCCAAAGCTCAAACCTTCGATTTTTGCAAGGAGCTTCCAGCTGTACCTTCAGTTTCCAGAAATTCCTATTTCTGTGGAAACCCTAATTTTTAGGGCCAAAACTGAAAATGCTCGGAACTGAAATCTGATTGGACAGAAAGATGCGCCTTGATGAGTAGATCCAATCTACTATACTGAATTTCAAAAATCTGTGGAGAGAAACCCAATAAACAAGCAATACAAGCTTCCGTCACTGCAAAATGTCTTCTTCTCAGTTAAGCTCTGATACCATGTTAAATTTTGAGTATTAAATCACAATACTATAGGATCTTTGCTGAGAGAATAACATCTACAGTATATCAATGCATGACAATCATAATATGACAAGCATCACAAGCATCACAAGAATCAAAAGCATAGAGACAAGAGACACAGAGTTTCCGTGGGGAAAACCCTAAGGTGAAAAAAAACCCCACAACTTCCTCAGAGATAGAGAGAGCAATGGCTCAACCAAAATACAACCAAATAATACAGAGATAGTCTCCTAGCAGATGATCCTCCTCCTCCTCACTAGTGCGCCACTTTTCAGAGAGAGAGATAGATGCTTTTCCGAGTGAGTAAAATAGAGATGTCCTATCTCTATTTATACTCACCTTTTTGCCCAGTGACCTACTGGGGCCGACTTGTCTACTTGAGTACATCCACATTATATTATATATTAATTAGGGCCGACCCCATAAGGTGGTCTAATAACCCATCGGCAAGTACACACACTTGCGACACTTGTCAATCCACATGACGACACTTCCTTATAGAGGAATAACACATCTCTTATAAGGGTACAATAAATATATATATAATACACAGATGAAATACATTCCGAAGTTACATATACATCAACATGTTTGATCAGCCAACTTTAAATGTTAGGCAAGCTAGATGGTTGGAATTTTTGTGTGAAATTGATTTTGAAATCAAACACATAAAAGGGAAAGAAAACAAGGTGGCTGATGCACTCAGTAGGAAGGTACATGAAATGTATGTGGCAGCACTTAGTACCTGCCAACCAGATTTGAGGCAGCAGATTGTTAACCATATGGTTGAGGATGAAGTGTATGAGCAGATAAAGGGAAAATTGCAGTAGCAAAACCTTGAAAAGAAATATGAAGGCGAACATTTGGAAGGAGACAGACTTCTTACTTATAAGAATAGAGTCTATATTCCAAATGCAGCAGATTGAAGGAGGATCGTTATGGATGAAATCCATAAAGCTCCATATTATGGTCACCCAGGATATCAGAAAACAATTGCTACAGCAAGAAAATATTATTTCTGGCCGAGGATGAAGAAGGACATCGCTGAATACATTTCTAAGTGCATGAAATGTCAGCAAGTGAAGGTTGAACACCAACACCCCGCAGGTTTATTGCAACCAGTGCCAATTCTAGAATGGAAATGGGAAATAATTTCCATGGATTTTATTACAGGATTTCCAATGACCCTGAGACAACATGATTCCATCATGGTTGTGGTGGAAAAGTTAACAAAGGTAGCACATTTCATACCGGTTAAGTCCACACATAAAGCCGATGCCATTGCAAATATTTTCATGAAGGAAATTTTTAGATTACATGGGTTGCCTAAGGCAATAATTTCTGACAGGGATACCAAGTTCACTTCCAATTTTTGGAAAGGTCTCTTTGCAGATTTGGGTACACAGTTGAACTTTAGCATCGCGTACCATCCTCAAACAGACGGGCAAACAGAAAGAGTAAATCAGGTGCTTGAAGACATGCTCCGTATGTATGTAATGGATAAACCATCCAAGTGGGAGGATTATCTACACTTGGTAGAATTTGCATATAACAATGGGCAACAAGCATCGTTGGGAATGAGTCCTTATGAGGCTTTGTATGGCAGAAGGTGTAGGACACTAGTGACTTGGGACAATCTAGTAAACAGAATTGTACTTGGGCCAGAATTGCTTAAGGAAATGGAGCAAGAAGTTTCCAAGATCAGACAGAATTTAAAAACAGCCTAGGATAGACAGAAAAGCTATGCAGATAAGCATAGGATCCATAGGGAATTCAATGTTGGGGATCATGTGTATCTTAGAGTGAAATCAAGGAAGAGTTCCTTGAAGCTTGGGAGTTGTTCCAAGCTATCACCTAGATATTGTAGGCCATTTGAAGTGCTTGAAAGAATAGGGCCAGTTGCATATAGACTGGCATTACCTGCTAGCACTAAAGCTCATAATGTTTTTCATGTCTCTTTGCTTAAGAAATATGTACATGATCCTAAGCATGTGATTAATTGGGATGTGATCCAGGTGGAAACCGAGGGAGAATTCCAAACCGATCCATTGCGCATCCTAGACAAGAAGGTAACATTGCTCCAGAACCGAGCCATCGGACAGGTAAAAGTGCAATGGAAGCACTACGGTCCCGATGAGGCTACATGGGAGCTGGAGGATGCCATGAGGGTGGCATATCCATTTTTGTTCAATTTTGATGAGCACTGAGGACAATGCTAATGTAAGGGGAGGGGAATGTAATGTCCTCATTTTTGACCCCCTTTGCATTAAATCGTAAATGATGTAAATATTGTTATTTAATCATGGTGAGGAGCTCAAGGCCAAGACCCCACCATTGATTTAGCATTTTATGTATCAGCAATTAAAAATAGATGCCTATGGTTCTTGTGCTAGATAGGCACAATGTAAATAAGACATCATGTAAATACGAATTTTAATGAAAATACCCACAACTAGCTATGCAATGCAACAAAGAGATGGGGGCATGATTCTACAAGGAATAGGGAGGGAAATTATTCAAACCCTTGAGCCAATGGTGTTAATCCATGTGTCAATAAGAAAACCCATAAACCACCAACTACTCATTTTGGGTTATGGACCCAATCATTTAATTCTTCCAGAAATTGGTTGAGGTAGTTAATGCCTTGGGAATGAAGAGGTATGGCAGCCAATTTTGTGTATCGGCAAGCTATCAACCTAGGAAATCGTGTTTTGTCTCCTTGGGCAAGAAAACACCCACGAAATGGTGCCCAAAGCCATTCTGAACCCATAGTCTTTCCTCCCACACGCAGTCTGAACTACTGGGATTTCCTTCATCATGTTTTTCACCAATTTCCTGCATTTTCCATAGTTGGGAGCTCGTTTTTGTGTTACACAGTGGTTGGGAGAGGAGGACCATGATTTGGGACTATTATGGAGGCCATTTTTGCCCCAGAATGTTCATGGACGTTTTTCTGAAAATGGATTTGGCTTCCTAGGGTTGTTCCCCATCTTCCATTTCGTTTTTGGGCTTTCCCACATTTTTTTGAATTGGTAGAAACTCCCTCTTTGGACATTCCACTGTAAAAACGTTTTTATCATGCCCAATAATTGTGGTTATGTTGTTATGTGCATCCTTGTTCTGGTTTGAATCTGTGAGCAAGAGATTGGAGTGGTAGTGGATAGAGAGGGCTTGATAAACCTAGTGGGGAGACAACCTCTCAAGAAGATCGAGAATGCTTTGGCTACTCTTCTATGCACACCCTGAGAGCACTAGATGGGGAAGGTATGGCTTGAGGGACTATACAGCAGTGAAAAGAATGCTTCCTTGTGCTGGGTGTGTAGGTATTGTGGGTGCCAAGCTAGATAGATCTTGTAAGGTTACCCCTGGCTCTGTGCTTGAGCTCACTAGCTTAGCCACTCTTCCTTTCCATTTCCTAGTAGCCTGATAAACCCAATTGTAGATTGGGTTGGCTCATTTTGGTGTATCTTGGAGCTATGTGTGAGTCTGTTGTTTCCTGATTCCTTGTATAGATCATGCTTAGCTCGGGGGTGGCAGTGTGTGGAAATATTGATGACCACAACTGGCCTATGGTTGGGTGGAACGTTGCAGTTGCATAGCTAGTTGCTTGGGACTACGTTATTGAGATAAGTATTCTCTTGTGTTAACTTTGCAATTATTTATTTGATGAATATCTTGAATGTATGATAGAAGTGTAATTGAAATTACTTCCGCTATGTTTTCAAATGTTTATGCATTTGCATATGTCCATCTTCATTTTAAATTGAATGTTTGTTTACTAAGTATGGGACTAGATGTCTGGAATTAGAGTGATGTTCTCTCCCATGCTAGGATGATGGGAGGGGACGTTACAACAAATCTGGCCTTGTATTTCTCTATGCTACCATCTGTAGCATGCTTGATCTTATAGATCCACTTGGAAGTCACAACAGACTTTCCTTTAGATCTTGGGACCACATCCCAAACATCATTCTTCATGATCGACTGGTACTCCTCGACCATAGCATCCTTCCCTTCTTTCTTTTCTGCTTCTTCTTCATAACTGGAAGGTTATTTGTTCATAATATCACAGAGTAAGACAACATAACTGGTGTGTGATCTAGTCCGCTTCCTTTCTCTGTGTTCTTTTTCTGGAATGCCATACCTTTCTGCATCTTGAATGAGCTCTCTATCCCATGCAAGTTTTCTCTTGTGAGAGTTCTTCTCACGGGGTGGATATATAGGCTCTTGTGGATATTCAATTTCACAATTTTCTTCTGGAATTGCTTCATTCATAGTGGTGTCTTGAAATCTGGTTACCTTTGGTTCTTCATTGTCTTCAACAGGTGTCTTTCTTGATTTGATGTATGTTGAGTCTTCATCAAATGTTACATCCCTGCTGATATCAATCTTCTTGAACCCTGAAAAGTATATTCTATAAGCCTTTGAACTTTCACTATAACCCACAAAGATGTCCTTCTTTCCTGAAGGATCTAGCTTTGTCCTCTTTTCTTTTGGAATGTGTGTATATACAGGACAACTAAATAGCCTAAGATGGCTAACTTCAGGTTTCCTACCAGAGAAGAATTCTTCTGGTGTCTTGTTGTCAAGTATCTTGTGAGGTGTTCTATTCTGTAGGTATACAGTTGTCCTAGATGCTTCTGCCCATAGATGCATAGGCATATCCTGGTCATGAAGCATTTCCCGTGCTGCTTCCATGATAGTTCTATTCTTCCTTTCTGCAACTCCATTTTGTTGTGGATTTTAAGGAGTAGTCAACTCCCTCTTAATCCCTAAATCACTGCATAGTTTCTTGAAATCACCTGAAGTGAATTCTCTGCCATTGTCGGATTTGAAGGCCTTGAATTTCTTCTTATTTTGATTTTCTATCAAGGCTTTGAATTCCTTGAACTTATCAAACACTTCATCTTTTTTCTTCAAGAAGTAATCCCAAGTCTTCTTAGAGAAATCATCAATGAAAGAAACATAGTATACATACCCACTTAGAGAACTGGATGACATCGGACCGCATACATCGAAGTGGATAATCTCCAAGATTCCTTTTGCTTTGCTTTTGCTGCTTGGAAATGCCTTCTTTGTGTTCTTTCCGTTTGCACATCCTTTGCAAACACCTTCATGTTTAGACTTGATTTCAGGAAGACCTTCTACAACTTTGCTTGCAATTGGTAGTGCTCTATAGTGCACATGTGCAAGCCTTCTATGCCAAAGTTCACTTGGATCCATGGATTCATGTACCATGGCATGTTCAGGTTGTACCTTCAATTTGTACAATCCTCCCTCTTTCTCTCCAATCACTACTGCATCATCTATGGTCTTACCTTTTGGCCACATGAGTATTTGGCCATCCACAATTGCAACTCTAATCCCTTTTGCATCCAAATATGATATGGATAGGAGATTCTTTTTGAGCCCAGGTACATATAGAACATCTTTAATCTTCAAAGACTTCCCAGAGTCTAGTTTGTAGGAGGCTTCACCACTTACTTTGATAGGGTATTGATAGTCATCCCCAAGTTTCACTTTATATGGTGACTCATGTTCAGATATATCTACAAAGGATTCTTTAAACCCAGTCATGTGTTTGGAAGCCCCACTATCAATAATCCAATCATCACATCCATGAGAGATAGTACCTGTGAGAGCAGATATTAGAACATATTCATCTTCACTTGATGAGTCATCACTTTATGCTCTAGCCTTCTTCTTGGGTGGTTCATCATCCTCAGAAGCATGAGCATGATATCTCTTCTTGCTGCCCTTCTTCTTCTTGTTGAAGTTGTTGAAGTCTTTTCTTTTGTTGTGAGATTTCTCCCTCTTAAACTTACTTCTCTTAGTGTGTGTTGTGAGGGCTTGATCTTCATTCCCCATCTTTTTTTCTCGGTCCACAAGCCTAGCTTCTTCTTGTGAACATTCTTTCCATAGTCTACTGAAGGAGATCGGTTTCCTTCTTGCACTGATTCCTTGGATGAAGGAGTCTCATGACCTAGGTAGGCCATTCAATGTGGTCATTACAATTTCACCATTCTCCACTACTTCATCCACAGATTCAAGTTGTTCTTTGATTTGAGAGACTTTATAAAAGTAGGATTGAATGGTCTCTCCATTTTGAAGCTTTACCCCTTTCAATTGGTTCTGTAGAGTCATCTTCCAATTTATGTTCTTTCCTTCAAACAATTTGGTCAAGGAGTCCAACATCTCCTTAGGTGTCTTTAGGGAAGACACATGGGGTATGAGATGGTCGTTTATAGAATCAACAATGATTCTATTAGCCTTGACCAAGTCCTTGTGTAAGGCCTTAGCCTCATCTCCCTCTGGAACTAGAACCTCTTCTTTTATGTAGGTGTCCAAATCAGTTTATTCTAGGATTAACCCAATCCTATACTTCCATGCTCGGAAGTTATCAGCTCCATCAAGCTTATCCTCAAGCTTGGTGTGGTGAGACATCTTAAAGATTAATTCAAATGGAAATAGAAAGTTTTAGGTCTTACCACTTGATTTGCTGAAAACTAGATCTCGAGCTGGATTAGGCTTTGTCAGAGAAACCCTAAAAATTTAAAATTTGAATTTCAAACTTCTGAAAGGATAGAAAGATGCGCCTTGCTGAGCTGGTCAAGATGGTATACTCAGAATTTGAAAACTGCAAAGTTTCACCCCTCATAAATGCTTTTCAACCTCTCGAATTCACTCGGAGGACCTTGAATTAGGGTTTGAGTTTCCTAGAGCTTCACCCAACCAAAAAGTTCGATCTAGAGCTCTAAACTTCGATTTTTCCAAGGAGCTTCCAGCTATGGTCTCAGATTTTATAAATTCCACTTTTTGTGGAAACCCTAATTTTTAGGGCCAAAACTGAAAATGCTCAGAATTGAATTTTGTCTCGATAGAAAGATGCGCCCTTCCAAGGATATTCAATCTAGACTCCTACCTTTGATGATCTGTGGAGAGAAACCCAAATATTAAGAAGCCCTAGCTTCCGCAGCTGCACAGTGCCTTCTTCTTAGGTCAGCTCTGATACCATGTTAATTTTTTGATAATTTCATTCCATTATCATTCAGGATCACTAAGAGAATAACATGTACAACATATCAACAACATATCAATCACAAACATAATAATGCAAGCACACAAGAGACATAGAATTTCACTGGGGAAAACCAAGAAGGTGAAAAACCACGCAACTTCTTCAGAGATAGAATAAACCCCAATACAAGATCACAAGGATCAAACCCAATAAGATGTCTCTAGCAGATGCTCCTCCTCCTTCACTAGTGCGCCACTTTCTCTCTTAGCTATGCGAGCTTGAGAAGTTAGTGAGTGAATAGAATGAGGGACACACCCCTCTTATTTATACTTGACTTGACCTGCCAATAATTCATTGGGGCTGACTTGCTACTCAAGTCTAATAACCCAACCACATGAGCTAATCAGGGCCGACCCCACACTAGTGGTCTAATAACCCATCAATACAAATGACGACACTTCCAAATACAAATGATGACACTTCCAAATAGAGGAATGTAACATCTCTAATGGATATACAATAAAGTACAAATGTAATACATAGAAGAATATCTTCCGAAGTTACAAATACATCAACATAAGTGAGTGAATCAATAGAATGAGAGAGGCACACCCTCTATTTATACATTGACTTGACCTTCCAATAAACCAACAAGGACAACTTACTAATCAAGTCTAATAACCCAACCACATGACCTAACTAGGGCCGACCCCACATTGGTGGTCTAATTACCCATCAATATAAATGACGACACTTACAATGTAACTTGGGACACTTGCAAATACAAATGACGACACTTCCAATCAGAGGAATAATACATCTATGTTTTACAATAAAATACAAATGTAATATACAAGTGAATATCTTCCAAAGTTACAAATACATCAACACTACCTCTTAACTAGGAAGGTATTCTCTAGACACAGGTCATCAAAACATATTGGCACAAGTCTTCAATTCTGGAGCTGGATCATCATCACTATTGCTGCACTCAACATCTTGATCACTGGACTATCTCTAAATCCTTTTCGTCATAGGAAGTTCTACAGAGCCATCCGTTTTTCATGCTGGATGTAGGCCTAGCCTCTTGCAGGTCTTTGTCATCACTAGCCATACTGTGGAATCCTTAGGACTTATTACGTGCGTCAACAAAACCTCGAAAGAGCATCCTAGCTGAGACTATAGGATCTCCCAGGATCTTTTACATGTTGACTGTCACAAAAACTTAAAAGAGTGTCTTGCAACCTACAAGAACTCTAAAGAGCATCCTAGGACTGATTACGAGCTTACTGCTCAACCTATCGGATCTCCAGGGTTGATTACATGTGGTTAGGCAAAACCTTTAAAGAGTGTCTTGCAACCTACAAGAACTCTACAGAACATCCTGGTACTGATTACGAGCTTACTACTCAACCTATCAGATCTTCAGGGCTGATTACGTGCCTCTTGTAGAAAAACCTCGAAAAAGCATCCTAGCTCAGACTATAGGATCTCCCAAGATCTTTTCTATGCTACATGCACAACTTGTCCATGGCCACGGAGTATCAACATGATACTCATGATCATACTGATCATCGTCACAACATCATCCTGATGCATATCATCTAGAGTATCGTCCTGATACTCATCACACATGATCATCCTGATCATCATCATAGCATTGTCCTGATGCATATCATCTGGAGAATCGTCTTGATACTCATCACATATGATCATCCTGATCATCATCATAACATCGTCCTGATGCATATCATCACACATGATCCAACTGATCATGTAAAGCATCTACTTGATGCATATCATCACACATGATCCACCTGATCATGTAAAGTATCCACCTGATGCATATCATGCAGAACATCATCTAGAGCATCGTCCTGATGCTCATCACACAACGCTTACATCCATAGCCATGGGAAGGGTCCTCCTACCACCATGCTGGGAATGGCTCCTGCAAATGTGTCCCATCACTTCTTCCTCGAAGTATCTTCTATCTCAAGAACACCAAGCCTCTCTCTGAAGCACTCAAATTTCACTCTGGCTAGTGGTTTAGTCAACACATCTGAAATCTCCTCATCCATCACAACATACAAGAGCTTCACTGCTCCTCTCTGCACCATATCCCTGATATAGTGATATTTGATCTCGATATGCTTCGATCTGTCATGGAACACCGGGTTCTCTTACAACTTCACACAACTCTGGTTGTCACAAAAGCTACAGGTAGCATCCAACGGGAGATCAAATAACTCAGATAGTAGCTTCCTAAGCCATACTTCCTCACAATTGGCCAAACAAGCTGCAACATACTCTGCTTCAGATGTACTCAATGCTACGCAGGATTGCTTCTTGCTAAACCAAGAGATCACACCTGATCCCATACTGAAACAGCACGCCGAAGTGCTCTTCCTATCTGCAGCACTTCTTTCCCAATTTGAATCAACATAACCCTCCAGGTTAAACTTTTGATTCGCATCATACTTGATCCCATAATCAATTGTATCCTTCAGGTACCTCAGAATATGCTTTACAGCAACCTGGTGAACACCTCTGGGATCCGCCAAGAACTGGCTCAATGTGTTCACCGCAAAGAAAATATTTGGTCTCATGTTTGTCAGGTACATCAAGGACCCAATCATCTGACGATACACCGTGAAATCAATCAGATTAGATGAATCATTACACAGAATCTTTAGGTTCGATGCCATAGGTGTTGCCATGGCCTTGCAGTCCATCATCCCGAACTGCTTCAGGATCTCTACTACATACTTCCCTTGTCTAAGGAATATTCCATCTGCACTCTACCACACCTCCATGTCTAGAAAGTAATGCATCATCCCAAAGTTCTTGATCTCGAACTCGGCAGCAAGCTTCCTCTTTGTATCGGCAATCAATCTATCCTCACCTATAACAAATAGGTCATCCACAAACAATAGTAGTATCACTGGATTTCCTTCCACAACCTCGTAGTAAAGGTTGGAATCTGCTTTACTCTTAGTAAAGCCCAAACTGGATAGGAAACTATCCATCCTACCATACCAAGTCCTAGGTTCTTGCTTCAAGCAATATAAGGCTTTCTTCAATTTGCACACATATGACTCTCTTCCATGTGTCTCAAAACCAAGTGGCTGCTCCACATACACTTCCTCTTTGACTACACCATTCAAGAAAGCTGTCTTGACATCCATCTGGTGTATTTTCCACTTCATCACTGCAATCAAAGCAAGTACTATTCTGATGGAAGTGTATCTGGCTACAGGTGTAAAATTCTCTTCATAATCTATTCCCTCTTTCTAGGAGAAGCCAAGAGCTACAAATATCGCCTTGTATTTCTCTATGCTACCATCTGTAGCATGCTTGATCTTATAGATCCACTTGGAAGTCACAACAGACTTCCCTTTAGGTCTTGGGACCACATCCCAAACATCATTCTTCATGATCGACTGGTACTCCTCGACCATGGCATCCTTCTATTCTTTCTTTTCCACTACTTCTTCATAACTGGAAGGTTCTTTGTTCATAATATCATAGAGTAAGGAAACATAACTGGTGTGTGATCTAGTCCTCTTCCTTTCTCTGTGTTCTTCTTCTGGAATGCCATACCTTTCTGCAACTTGAATGAGCTCTTTAGCCCATGCATGTTTCCTCTTGTGAGAGTTCTTCTCACGGGGTGGATCTACATGTTCTTGTGGATCTTCAACTTCATGATCTTCTTTTGGAATTGGTTCATTCATAGTGGTGTTTTGAATTCTGGTTACCCTTGGTTCTTCATTGTCTTCAACATGTGTCTTCCTTGATTTGATGTATGTTGAGCCTTCATCAAATGTTACATCCCTGCTGATGTCAATCTTCTTGAACCCTGGAAAGTAGATTTTGTATGCCTTCGAGCTTTCACTGTAACCCACAAAGATGCCCTTCTTTCCTGAAGGATCTAGCTTTGTCCTCTTTTCCTTTTGAATGTGAGTGTATACTGGACAGCCAAATATCCTGAGATGGCTAACTTCAGGTTTCTTACGAGAGAAGACTTCTTCTGTGTGTCTTGTTGTCAAGTATCTTGTGAGGTGTTTTGTTCTTCACATATACAAATATCCTAGTTGCTTCTGCCCATAGATGCATAGGCAGATCTTGGTCATGAAGCATTTCCCGTGCTGCTTCCATGATAGCCCTATTTTTCCTTTTTGCAACTCCATTTTGTTGTGGATTGTAGGGAGCAGTCAACTCCCTCTTAATCCCTAAATCACTGCATAGCTTTTTGAAATCACCTGAAGTGAATTCTTTGCCATTGTCATATTTGAAGGTCTTGATCTTCTTATCAGTTTGATTTTCTATCAAGGCTTTGAATTCCTTGAACTTATCAAACACTTCATCTTTATTCTTCAAGAAGTAAACCCAAGTCTTCGTAGAGAAATTATCAATGAAGGAAACATAGTATACATACCCACTCAGAGAACTGGCTGACATTGGACCGCATACATTGGAGTGGATAATCTCCAAGATTCCTTTTTCTTTGCTTTCACTGCTTGAAAATGCCTTCTTTGTGTTCTTTCCTTTTGCACATCCTTTGCAAATACCTTCATGCTTTGACTGGATTTCAGGAAGACCTCTACTGCTTTGCTTGCTATTGGAAGTGCTCTATAGTGCACATGAGAAAGCCTTCTATTCCAAAGTTCACTTGGCTCCATGGATTCATGCACCATGGCATGTTCAGGTTGCCCTTTCAACTTGCACAATCCTCCCTCTTGCTCTCCAATCACCACTGCATCATCTAGAGCCTTACCCTTTGGCCACATGAGTACTTGGCCATCTATAAATGCAACTCTCATCCCTTTGCATCTAAAGATGATATGGAGAGAAGATTCTTCTTGAGTCCAGGTACATATAGAACATGTTGCATCTTCAAAGACTTCCCAGAGTCTAACTTGTAGGAGGCTTCACCACTTCCTTTTATAGGATATTAATAGTCATCCCCAAGTTTCACCTTATGGGGTGAATCATGTTTAGATAGATCTACAAATAATTCTTTAAATCCCGTCACGTGTTTGGAAGCCCCGCTATTAATAAGCCAATCATCACATCCATGTGAGATAGTACCTGTGAGAGCAGAGATCAGCACATATTCTTCCTCACTTGAAGAGTCTTCACTCTCTTCCCTATTTTTCTTCTTGGGAGGTTCATCATCCTCAGCAGCATGAGCATGGTGCCTCTTCTTGATGTTCTTCTTCTTGTAGTATTTTCTCTTCTTGGGACAATCTGAAGCAAAGTGTCCTTTCTCATCACAATTGAAGCATCGAACTTGAGAGAGATCTTACTTCTTATGATGGAAGTGAGAATTTTTCTTGTTGTGAGATTTC
Organism: Larix kaempferi; assembly: GCA_027924585.1. Taxonomy (NCBI): domain Eukaryota; kingdom Viridiplantae; phylum Streptophyta; class Pinopsida; order Pinales; family Pinaceae; genus Larix; species Larix kaempferi. The sequence continues at coordinate 1,500,955 of BSBM01000243.1, read as the reverse complement.
TCCCTCTTAAACTTACTTCCCTTAGTGTGTGTTGTGAGGGCTTGATCTTCACTTGCCATCTTTTATTCTCGGGCCACAAGCCTAGCTTCTTCTTGTGAACTTTCCTCCCATAGTCTACTGAAAGAGATCAATTTCTTTCTTGCACAAATTCCCTAGATGAAGGAGTCCCATGACCTAGGTAGGCCATTTAAAGTGGTCATGACAATTTCTCCATTCTCCACTACTTCATCCATAGCTTCAAGTTGTTCCTTAATTTGAGAGACCTTGGTAAAGCAGGATTGGATGGTCTCTCCATTTTGTATCTTTACCCCTTTCAATTGGTTTCACAGAGTCATCTTCCGATTTATGTTCTTTCCTTGAAACAACTTGGTTAAAGAGTCAAACATCTCTTTAGGTATCTTTAGGGAAGACACATGAGGAATGAGATGGTCCTTGATAGAATCATCAATGATTCTCTTGGCTTTAACCAAGTTCTTCTTGTGTAAGGCCTTAGCCTCTTTTCCCTCTGGAACTCGAACCTCTTCACTTATGTAAGTGTCCAACTCATTCTCTTCTAGGATTAACCCAATCCTATACTTCCAGGTTCGGAAGTTATCAGCCCCTTCAAGCTTAACCTCAAGCTTGGTGTGGTGAGACATCTTAAAGAGTACTTCAAATGGAAATACAAAATATTTAGATCTTACCACTTGATTTGCTGAAAATTGGATCTGGAGCTGGATTAGGGTTTGTCACAGAAACCCTAAAAATTCAAAATTTGAATTTCAAACTTCTAAAAAGATATAAAGATGAACCTTGCTGAGATGGTCAAGCTGGTATACTCAGAATTTGAAATCTGCAAATTTTCACCCCTCAAAATTGCTTTTGAAATTTTTGGATTCAGTAGACAGGACCCCAAACTAGGGTTTGATTTTCCTGGAGCTTCACCCAACCAAAAAGTTTGATCCAAAGCTCTAAAATTTGATTTTTCAGAGGAGCTTCCAGCCGTGGTCTCAGATTTCAGAAATTCTAATTTTTGCAGAAACCCTAATTTTTAGGTCAAAAACTAAAAATGCTCAAAATTGAATTTTGTGTCGACAGAAAGATGAGCCCTTGCTAGGAGAGTCAATCTAGCCTCCTTCCTTTGATGATCTGTGGAGAGAAACCCAAATATTAAGAATCCCTAGCTTCCGCAGCTGCACAGTGCCTTCTTCTTAGGTCGGCTCTCACACCATGTTAATTTTTTCGATAATTTCATTCCATTATCATTCAGGATCACTAAGAGAATAACATGTACAACATATCAATCATAGACACAATATCAATCACACAAGAGACACAGATTTTCACCGAGAAAAACCAAGAAGGTGAAAAACCGTGCAACTTCCTCAGAGATAAGATAAGCCCCAATACAAGATCACAAGGATCAAACCCAATAAGATGTCTCTAGCAGATGCTCCTCCTCCTCCACATGGGCACCACTTTCTCTCTTAGCTATGCGAGCTTGAGAAATGAGTGAATGAATAGAACATAGATAGAATGAGAGAGGGACACCCTCTATTTATACATTGACTTGACCTGCCAATAAACCAACAGGGCCGAATTGCTAATCAAGTATTATAACCCAACCACATGAGCTAACTAGGATCGAACCCACACTGGTGGTCTAATAACCCATCAATACAAATGATGACACTTACAATGTAACTTGCGACACTTGCAAATACAAATGGCGACACTTCCAAATAGAGGAATAATATATCTCTGTTGGATATACAATAAAGTACAAATGTAATATACAAGTGAATATCTTACGAAGTTACAAATACATCAACAACCCCTTGCTGAGATGAGTGTACAGTCCACCTGCACAACATATAAAAAATGGGGTACAAACAAAGCTGAACAACATCTCTGAATCAGGAAGATCAGGCTCCACAACCAACATCTTTTACTTCTTCTCTTATAGTCTCTGATTTAAATCCATCATCGTTGATGCCTTGCACCACATGTGCAATACCTCTCCTTAAGGATACCTCCATGGCATCCATTATGGCCATCATTTTCCTCACCATTGCTCCAATATCATTCACATCTTCTACTCCCTCCAATATTTTGGGTCTTCCATGACCTTTTCCTCTAGGAAAAATTTTCGGGGAAAAATTTATCCCATGGGCTAGTTTTCATTTTTTTTTCTCTTTTTTCTGAAAAAAAATTCTACCAATTTCCATTTTTTTCTAAAATGATTTAGCCAAATTCCATAGGATTAAAGTATTTCACTCTAAACATCGCTAAAATTATCTAGAAACTATATAAAATCCTTAGAAAGTTGAATATTTTTTTTAAAATACCATCAAACAATTTATAGTTGGAAATTTAAGAATTAGTAAGAATTGTCAATGTTTCTACACTTTAAGAAAATTATGAATCTTTAAAATTTTCTCTATCACTTTATTTTCCATCACTATGATTATGTTCTAGGATATCTTCTTACATGCTCCCCCCTTCACTGCTATGAATATTTAATTAATATTATTAATTATAAATTAATAGATTATTAGGTTACTAGTGAAAGGGTGTAACCCTTCACAATGTTGGATCAAACCCTATAAAAGGCGATCTTATTGTATCTTTTATCCTATCATCAAATATATTATTCTGATCTATTATTCAATATGAGAGTCGGATTCGACTATTAAATTAGTGAACGGATACGTTCACCGCATTTGGTATCAGAGCAAAACGCTCCCCCATCTGAGCTCGGATTCAACTCACTCAGAGTGGACTCGCTCCTCCATCAGGTGAGCTCGAACTCGGCTCATTCCCCCACTCACTCCTGTAATTCTTCTTATCTCCATGAAATTCTCACCTCTCCACTCCAGCTTCCCGTTTCCACCGATCATTGCACAGGATGCCACCCACTTGCACACACTAATTGCGTCCGGATGCACTCTCTACTGCTCCATACTCCCGCAGAAACCTCCCTGCGCAACACTACTCCACACTTCTGCGCCCTACGCACATACCTCTATCCTCCAACATGCGATCCATCTCCCCATCAGCCTGCCGCCTCCCTCTTCGCGTCACCCCATCAGCCACCCCCACGTCGACCTCCGTTAGCCCCCCCGTGGCCTGCGTGTTGCCATCTCGCGCTTGCACGCCCTCTCCATCTCCTTCCTTCCCCGCCCAATCTCCCATATCCAACCCCAATCACCCACTTCACCATCGCCATCCCTCACCGCACGTTGCTCCTTTCCACACCATTCCCACCAGCCACCATCCCGTCCACCGAGCTCCTCCTTCACCTGCTTGTTGCGCCCATCCTCTTCTCCACCCCTCCCCAAACACCAATCCTCCCTTGCTTCCCCACGCAGTCTCTCCTCATCCGCATTCCTTCGTCATCCCCCACGTGCCGACCTCCATCACCTTCCTCCCTCTGATCTCGCTTCCAGCCCCCCTCTTGCCCAGCTTCATCCTCTCTTTGTTCCTGCACATCCCGGCTCCTCCCCTCCCCACATGCCTGCCACATATCCCTTCAGCTCCACGCTAACTCCCTCCTCACGATAGGGATTGAAACCCTAATTCAAAATAATAATAATAATAATAATTTATTAATTTTATTATTATTATTACACTAAAAATTAAAATTTATATAATAAAAATTAATAATAATATTATTAATAAATAATATTATTGTTAATATTATTATAAGTTATTGTTTTAAATTGGGAAAACAGAAAAAAATTTCCCTTCTCCAAGACCATGGCGGAATTAAAAGACAAAATTGAGAAATTGGAAAAGGACATCAAGGCCCTCGTTGTCAACCAAGAACAACAATTCAGAGAAGAAACAAAAAATAACAAGGCACTTGAGAAAGGAATTAAAGAAGATGTTGTTCTAGTACTAGGAAGAAAACTTGATGACAAAGTAGACATCATGCACGAGAAACAAAAAGAGTTAGATAACAAGATGTGTGTGATGACACAGAATATAAGAACCATGGCATAGAACTTGAGCATCATGATGCAGAACCAGAATACCATAATGGAAATGTTACAAAAACTAAGGTCTAATACAAACCATATCAGTAACTCAGATATGTTGGACCACTATGTCAACAAAAATGAGAGTAACAAAATTGATCAAGACAATAAACAAGACAAGGAGACTAAATATCATAAGGATGACCAAAATACCAATAATATTTTTTTTAAAGATGAGCTCAACCAAGATCATAATGAGAGTCAATCCAATATCATTGACAATAAGGACGATCCATACAATGACAAAAGATGGATCCTACAATATGCAAAGGAATCCAAGTCAAAGGAATCAGATATCGTAGATTCATCTTCTACCTTAACTCTTCTACCACCCTGGAGAAACCTAAATGTAACACTATCAGGTGAATTTGAGTGTGAGAAGCCTCATGAAACGCCACTTTTCAAGATAACTCATAAGGATAATAAAATGAAAACATTACGTGATGACAGCCTAAATATCGTAGGACAAGCGACTCCTAAAACAAGGCCATATATGGTCAGTCACAAAAATACTCCTCATATTCATGGACAAGGAAAATGGGATAACAATAATAAACATAATGGAGTACAAATTCAAGTTACAAATGAAAGGAAGGTGACAAACTATTGTGTAAATACCAAACATATACCTAATACCAGTTCTAAAAAAGACATAAAGGAAGTAATGACATTGTTTCAACACAAAACGAGAATGAAAAGACGACAACAATCTAAGCTTTGAGGACAAAGCTTTCCTAAGGGGAAGGCAATGCTATGAATATTTAATTAATATTATTAATTATAAATTAATAGATTATTAGGTTACTAGTGAAAGGGTGTAACCCTTCACAATGTTGGATCAAACCCTATAAAAGGCGATCTTATTGTATCTTTTATCCTATCATCAAATATATTATTCTTATCTATTATTCAATATGAGAGTCGGATTCGACTATTAAATTAGTGAACGGATACATTCACTGCATTCACCAACATCCACATATTACTCAATTTGAGACCAAGATCTCTTTGGTCCTCAACATGACAAGCTCACCCTATGTGGTGGAAGAACACCTCCTTTTAAGTCAGATTAAGAACACAAAAAAATAAATCCACTAGGATTTCAATAGGATTTCATAAATATTTATAATATGAATCCATCACAAAGAATAATAAATCAACACATTTAATTATGTAGTGCTTAACCACAACAATAATTTGCGCATTTTATTAATGAAATTGGTCAAGTTCTTAGGCCTCCATTACAATAATTTGAAGAGACTGATAAGATCAATGCCACTGTAACCACTCTTCATGTGGTCCTACAATTTGGTCGGAAAAATATTTTTACTGAGCACCTCTAACCACCATCAAAAAAAAAATGGAGCTTTTACTCTAAGACCAAAGGTACCTTGCTTAAGTGTGGGTAGGTAAATTTATACAATACAACTGGAAGTTGAACAAATCCAACCATTCAACTACTAGGGATCTAGATTGATCAATGAATTGGTTCCTCTCCTTAATATACATTTAATCTCTTTGTTTCTTGAGTAAATAATGTGCCCCTTCATTTCTTTAGTTGACCTTCCAACCGAGTAAATATATCACACATATTTATTTAGTTTAAATTGTTATCCACGAAAATCATTTTCTAATTTATCCCATTCATGTTCCTGTAGTAACTTGGGATTCCACTACCAAAAAGGGTTCTATCAATCTATAATATGAGGTTCAAATTCCACAACTCACTTATGCTACCACAATGACACCCAACTTGAACTCCATGCACTTGCACAAAACTTTTACAATAGGTATTTATTGTTGTTATCTCTTATATGGTCATGTGCTTCTGCAAAAACTTCCATAGTAGCCTATTTCATGGAAAAACACGTGATAAGTATCTCATTCTCATAGAAATGTTGAAGAAAATTTTGTAGCAACAATTGTAGTAACTCCTATAACACATAAAATCTATGAAATATGATGTAAGAAGCACATAACTATTGAAAGAAACTATGATGTGAAGGATAGTTGGCTACACCAGATATGCTCCTACATCACATAACAAGACTAAAATCGACACCTACATTTTTGAACTATCAATTTTATTCATTGTACAATCACTAAACTAAATGCACTTTAATGAGAACACTACAACACACAACTTAATTAGAATTTGCCAACTTTACAAAAACTAAAAGATATGGAATACAATGAAATCAATACACTAACCATTGAAACCAATGCACTGAAATAGATTTATTCCATTCTAGAAACACTAAAATTAATGCAAATTTTTCATGTTATTGCAAACACTAAAATCATATACTATTGCAAATTTCTTATGTTATGTTTATATGACTAAAAATTGGATTGAAATGCTTTCCATTCATTGTTAAAGAGCACATAAAAATGAGTAGTATGTTGATCATTTGTGTAGATATTGATAGCCTCAAGTTAAGTGTTCACTATAATGATTTGTTGATAGTTCGACTTTTTAATTATATGTCATTTTCAGATGGAATATAGTTGTGTTTCCTTATCAAATATTTATAATTTTCTCAGTCGCGTATTGAGCAGTATAACAAAATCAATGCAAAAATCACTAAAACCAATACACTAAAGTGTATTTACGCCATCATAAAAACACTAAAATCGATGCAAATTTCATGATGTTATTGCAAGCATTGAAATCATATATTATTTAAAATATCTCCATGATATGTTTATGTCATTATTTTTTTGTATAGAAATGCTTTCCATTCATTGTTAAAGAGCACATCAAAATGAATAGTATTGTTGATAATTTGTGTAGATATTAACAAGTTGCAATGAGATTTTTAATACAATTGATTTGTTAACAATCTAAAGATTTTAAAATTATATGTCATTCTCACATGGAATATGGCTTTGTTTTCTCTCTCTCTATAGAGAGAGACATTTAAATCAATGCAAATTTATTCATATTATGTTTATATGACTAAAATTTGAATAAAAATGGTTTCCATTCATTATTAAAAAGCACATCAAAATAAATAGTATTGCTAAATAATTTATGTGGAGATCAATTACCTTTGAGTTTATCCCTCTCTATGATTTATTTGTTAACACTTGGAAGGTATTTAAATTATATGTCATTCTCACTTGGAATATGACATTGATTCCTTATTAAATAATGTTCTCAATGATGAATTAAACATTTACAAAATAAATATATGAATCACTAAAACCAATACATTGAAACATGTTTATTCCATTGTAAAAACATTTAAAGCAATGCAATTTCTTCTTGTTATTAGAAACCATCAAACCTTATATTGTTGTAAAGTTCTTCATGTTATATGTTTATATAACTAATTTCTTTTATAGAAATTCTTTCGAGTCATTCATTGATTGTGGCTTAGAATAGTGAACACCATGCATAATGACTATATATTTGTATATGATAAATTCTAGCATATTTTGCCTTTTTCTATTCTAAGCCAACCGTTGGATATCCTTCTTTCTGGTTGGTTTTTTTATGTAGCTTACTATTATAAAATTGTCTAGTCATTTGTGCATTAAAATACGTCTATTTATACAATGTTGCAATTCTATATTGTGATGATCTTCTATCCTTTTTTAAAATTTCAGGTATAGCTTATTAAAAATGATCTAAAATTTGCAAAACATCTTAAAAAATCATTGTTACTACAATGATTACTAAATTTACACCATAAAATTTAGAGCTCAATTCTCAACTATCTTGTAATATTAATCCCATAGATATCCATCATAATGTCATTAGGGATTACTAAATTTATACCATAAAATTTAGAGCTCAATTCTCAATTATCTTGTGATATCAATTCTAGAGCTATCCATCATAATGTTCTTAAGTCATTAATATTTGATCATTTCTAAAATGTATTTATTATAGATCACTTAATAAGTTAATAAGTTATCATAATTTTATTGTATATTCATACTTAAAACAATTACCTAATTGTCTGTGGGGGGTAGTTCAAGTGGTTAACTTGAAATTGGTTGTAAATAACAGGTCATGTGTTTGATTCCCCCAAACTTGCATTGTACGCCATGAATCGGGCCTTGTGGTTGCACGTAGGGGTATAATGGTAGCGAGATTGGACCCCTGAACCCTGTGTCACGTGAGTATGAGCCCAATCTCCATTACCGATTCCCCTAGACCAAAAAAAACAAAAAAAAAATAATTACACAATTACTTCTTCTTAAATGTACTTATTATAAATTGAATTTTATAGAAATTTCTTCAATTTAGTTACTTTATAACCCCTTCTCTTAGAAGCACCGGATGGATGGATGGGGATGGTCATTAGCTGATGACTTGTCGTAGTTTCCCATGCTCCTGCGGGATGGTCTATTAGCTGAGAGATTTGACCTTTAGCTGCCAATATCTTTTAACTGTCAGATGGATTATCCACAACCAGAACTGATGACACAGAGACATGGATGGAATGGAAGGACTTCAACATAGAGTTGGTTGGACCGGCTTCAGACTACAAGGAGATCCTTGCTCAATGAATCTTAGAAGGGGGGGAGGTACGACACTCTTACTATGATCCCTCCTGCCTTACCTTTACTGAACTACCATACCACTTATCCACCCATAGAACTAAACATGTTTTCCCTAAAACACTTCTTTAATTCATCTTAACGAAGTACAACTATGGTTTACTTTTTACCTGCTGCTTCTAGAGACCTAGACTATAACTCTTGCTTTTATGAAACACTCACTTTGAAAATACTAACATAAACATGTATATTGAAAACCACACATCACTTTGAAAACACTATTTTATATATATATCTATATATATCTATATATATCTATATATATATATAACCACAATCACTTTGAAAATAATTTCCTTTGAAAACACTATATATATATATATATATATAACCACAATCACTTTGAAAATAATTTCCTTATTGAATTGCATTGTTATTATTATGAAGAGTTGATGCTTATTGTGTCACGATGGTTTTACGTTTCTCTAACAGACTAACTTCTTTCCTTTATAAAGGAAATTGAGCAAATATGGTAGAGCATAGCATGCTTAAGTATTAGGTATTAGGTATTAGGTATGAGTTTAAATAATAAAAAAGGTTGTTTGATAACTTGAATTTTTTCATAACACTGAGTTAAATTATATTTTAATAACAATTCCTTGAACATTTGAATTTCAAATTATTCGTACAATAATATATCTATATAATAATGAGATTTCTTTCCACGTTACTGATTTGTTCCCCAACCTCGTGCCTTTCCAAAAACTTTCTCTCCATATAATTGCATTTATGAAACAACCATGGTGTCGTCCAACTTTGACTTAACAAAGAAGGCGCAGTTATTTTATTTTATTGGAGAAATGGAACAATTGTGGACAGAGTGACAATAGTTGTCCATTCAACCACACTGTTATATGCTATTTTGTTTTGTTTTTTAATTAAAATTATTTTTAAAATATTTAAATTAAAATTATCAATTTATTTAAGAACATATTAAATTGTAGAGAATCGTGCAGTTATTTTATTTTATTGGAGAAATGAACAATTGTGGCCGGAGTGACCATAGTTGTCCATTCAACCACACTGCTATATGCTATTTTGATTTGTTTTTTTAATTAAAATTATTTTTAAAATATTTAAATTACTACTATCAATTTATTTAAGAACATATTTTCATATTAAATTTAAAACATCCCAATCGAGAGTAACATGGTTGACCATTCATTATTAAAATAAGTGATGGATAGAATCTTTTAAACTAATATCTCCATGCTAAAATATATGGATACTCGCGAGGCTACTCGCTATTATATGTTGAAAGCATGACGACGACATTTCAAAATAATATATTGTTCGTTAGGTTGATGAAATCATCACAGTATCGTCGAAACGATTAAGATAATAATGGCATATTTTAGTGTTTTTTGGGGGGCTACATACTTAAAAGGTATGTCCGTTGGACAAGAGGCATGCATGACACCAATATGTTAAAAAGAATAAGAAATAGTATAGCGACCAAGTACAAAATTCCCTTCAATTTGTTTTTATTTTTATTTTGGATATGTTATTATATTAATATTAAAAATGAAAAGAGGAGATATTGTCAAGTTATATGATAGAGATGAAAGATGTTGTACACTTAAATGTAATTAAAATTTTTAAATTGTCTTATAATTTATAAAAATAAAAATAATTAAAAATATATATGTTAATTTAAAAATATATATATATATAGATTCATTTTAAATCTAAACATAGAAATAAATCTAATTATAAATGAAAATAAAAATTTACAAGTTATAGGTTCATGTCAAACCATGAGACATGGATCTTGGTAAATCAATATTGTATCTCATAAACATTTTATAATTTATTAATACAAAAAGAGATAAACCTTTCAAATTCATGTTGATTAGTGTTTTTAAATAGAAATTAAAAAAATAAATTTAAATATTGAAATGATGTAAGAACATAGTCAATTTCACTAATATATTTTAATTTCGTTTTTTAAGGTGTTTTTATTAAATATAATTTCTTAATATAAAAAAGATAAACTTTTCAAATTCATTTTGATTAGTGTTTTGAAATAAAAATTTAAGAAAAGAATTTAAATATTGAAGTGGTGTAAGAACATAGTCAATTTCTCTCTCTCTCTCTCTATATATATATATGTATGATTTTTTTTATAACAAGAATGAGAAGTGATATGTATTAAACATGGAGATAAGTATAAATACAAAAATCCCTTTCGAGAAGGGTAGAAGGAAAAAAGATGATATATTGTTCTGAGAGAAGCAGAATTAGCTTTCTAGTCTTAAGATTGATGTTTCCTATCTCTTCATGACTACTATTATTTGTTGGATAGATCCGAACATACTAATTACATAAGAGGAGGCAAAAAGAAATTTGACTACAACAAAAAGGAGAAGTTGTTAAACATTCCCGAAATTATTCTGGAGGAATTCCTTCATGGGCCTGTGAGTCTTCCTCCATAAGAGAGCTTTCTTCGCGGTGGTTCCTAGGATTTGTCGATTCGGTGAGCTTCCCAAATTCTTCCTTTATATCCGTCTTGGAGACTTCCAACTCAGCCAAATGAGCTTCCATCCTGTCACTGCCATCCTGCAGGGTGTCGAACAACTGACGCTTAAGGGGGAAGAGGAATTGCTTAAGTCCATCAAAGTTAGCTTGTCGGGACTCTTTAATTCCCTTAATAGCCTTATTTATCTCCTCAAGCTCTCCCACGTGAACTCGAGCATTAGATTTGACATCCTCCATGCCACTACAGAATTTGAAGCCAAAATCCGACAACATCCGACGAAAAGGACTGTGTCATTGGATTTCAACTTCAAAATTACGAAATTTGATGAATTGTTTTTAAATTGATAGAAGGGTTGGTCAGATATCCGTCGGCCCTCGGATATCCTACGATGTCTGTCGAATAGTGACCAATGTCGTCGACTATCTGACATAATATTATGCCCATGGATGTCGGATATCCGACCTTATATTATGCCCGCTGATGTCGGATTTCCAACATTATATTATGCTCGTGAATGTCGGATATACGACATTATATTATGCCCACGGATGTCAGATATCCGACACGTATTCTCCAATGGTAACTATGCTTAATTCGTCATATATCCGACGAACACTTATATTTTAAAATCTATAAATTTTGAAAGATTCCGACATGTTTGCTGTACAAGCGACGGTTTGCGGAATTTTTTTTATTCGGTGGACTGTTTTTCGTAAAAGAATACGTCATTATTTCTATTGTTTTTGTGATTAAAGCAAGCGAAGTGTGGAGCTTGATTTTCTAAGATCAATAATCTTCATTCAAGCTCTTTATGAGCAAAATGTCAAATAGCAATATTCCTGATCTAGATGAACAAAATCGACAATTGCTTGCTAGATTGTGGGATGGACTGAAAAGAAAGGGTGATGGGAAATGTTATTTTCATGTAGTCAATGAAGGGGCTTTAAGAGGAGAAAAATAAAGATCACAAAAGCCATAAAACATTGTAGGGAACATGGACATGCTAAGGGGGGACATGAATATCATCCATTTGTAAGTTTTACATTATATTTGTTTTTATTTTGATTGCTTTTGTAAATGTATGTATTATTTTAATATTTATTATATTAAATTTTATCTATTGATAGTTTCATGTAATTATTATAAAGGAAATAAATCCTATGAAATATCATCTGGAGGAAGTGCTTTCAGAACAAGTATCGGAGGAACATGGATCTATGAATAATGGAGAACAAGTTAATGATCATATTGAAGAAGATGATCATATTGATAGCATAGTTGAAGATGATGGTACAAATACTTTGATCCATGATTCATTTAATGTTAGAATGGATGGTGATGATGATGATCATTTTGATGATATTCATGATTTACCTCTTCTTGAGAAGGCATACGAACCCGTTTATGAGGGCTCCAACACAAATCTTCTCTCTGCTATATTGTTGATAATGAACTTGAAGGTTACGAATGGTATTTCAAACATATCAGTCACATGGATGTTAATGTATGTAATATATTCCATCACATAATATATATGATCTCGCTAAAGGTTATCACCGTTCGTATAATAATTTTTTTGTCAATTCATCAGTCAAATTAATACAGATGAAATGTGTTTCATTAATATTATTTATATATTATATTAACAAGATTTTTATTTTAATTTGTTGTAGCATGATAGTTGAGTTTTTGTAAACACCGTCAAATATTTTATCCCCCACATATCGAGATTTATCTGCCATCATGAAAGAAATTGGAATGCAGTATGAATCAATTCATGCATGCCCCGATGACCATGTTATATATTATAATCAGCATGAATTTGCAACAGAATGCCCGAAATGTCATATCAGTAGATATCGAACAGATCAAGTAACAAAAAAGGTGCTTCGCAAGGTTCTTCGTTATATTCTCGTTATTCCATGTTTGCAACGACTGTTCAGGTGCAAAAGCATAGCGCAGTTTATGGATTACCATGCACAGAACATAAGTCAAGATGAAATTATTCAAATGCATGCATATGGGTTTGCATTTAGAGATATGGAGGAAAATGGACTCAATTTAAAGAAGAACCTCGTAATCTTAGGATTTCTTTGGCAGCAAATGGTGTCAATCCATTTGCAGAGATGAGATCCGTTTATTCGGTGTGACCTATTTTTGTTATCAACAATAACATTCCTCCATGGTTGTCAATAAAGAGGGAGCACATAATGTTGTCGATGATTGTTCCAGGTATATTGTGTCTACAACCTTTTTTTTAATGTAGTGGCATCTCATTTGTCGTATTTTGTTGCATAATGTCATATATATATTTTTTATTTTTCTCTTGTGCAATGTGGTTGATATATCTAAATGGTACATCTCATAATTATTATTTTTATATCATCAAATCAATCAGGTAAGTACCAAGTCAAAGATATGAATGTATATATCGAACCTCTTATTGACGAGCTACTAAATTTATGGAATGGCATCACTATGTATGACGTATCTAGACCAATACGACAAAGGAAATTTCAATTCCATGCAATGCTTGTATAGACAATACATGATGCCCTAGGGTTAACCCATTTTTGCAGTTTGTAATTATAAGTTCCACTTTATTTGCATTTAATTTTATGAAGTAGTGCATGCTTTTCTAAATAATCCATTCATTTGAATGTCCAATTTGTGGTCCTAAGATCAAATCTCGGCGTTCAAAAAGCTTAGGAAAGGCGGTGTTTGATGAGTATAGGCACTTCCTCTCTAAGAATCACAGGTATCGAACTACCGAAAAACATTTGTTCAATGGAAAGCAAGATACTGCATTAAAACTGCAGAGAATGACACCTCACCTATGGAAGTTGCAATATAATAGAAATCATCAAGGTACGTATGAATCATCGTATATGAAATGTTGTGTATTTTTTTATTGTGTGTTGTTTACTGTAATTGACATTGATTTCTATAATTTCTGTTGATGTATTTGTAACTTCAGAAGATATTCACTTGTATATTGTATGTATTACATTTGTACTTTATTGTATCCCCAACGGAGATGTATTACTCCTCCGATTAGAAGTGCTGTCATTTGTATTTGCAAGTGTCGCAAGTTACATTGTAAGTGTCGTCATTTGTATTTGATGGGTTATTAGACCACCTTGGTGAGGTCGGCCCTGTATGAGTCATGTGGATGGGTTATTAGGCCTCCTTAGGAAGTCGACCCAGTTAGGGTTAAAGGCAGGTCAAGTCAATGTATAAATAGAGAGTGTGTCTTTCTCATTTCACTCATTCACTCACTCATCCAACTCCCATAGTTGAGAGAGAGGAGTGCACAAAAGTGGAGGAGGAGTAGTTGCTGAAGACATCTATATTTTGGGGTTTGATATTTGTGCTCCTTGTATTAGTGTTGATTCTATCTCTGAGAAAGTTGCGGTTTTTCTCACCTTCTTGGTTTTCCCAGGTGAAATACTTTGTGTCCATTGTCTCTTATAGTTGTTATGATATGCATGTTATTCTCTTAGTGATCCTATTGAATGAAGTTATTGAAAACTTAACATGGTATTAGAACTGACCTAAGAAGAAGACATTGTGTAGCTGCATAAGCTAGGGCTTCTTGATTTTTGGTTTTTCTCTCCACAGTTCATCAAAGGCAAAAGGAGGCTAGACTAGAGAAGGGCTTTGCATAGAAAAACCTACTCATCTTGGAACTTTCGCTATAAATCCATTTCTGCAAAGGTTCGGGATCTAAAACATTTACACGATGAAGATAACATCCTCATGTACCTTGTGTCCGAAAGCATCTAATTCATTGTACTTTCTATTTTATGATCTGTACAAATTAGGGTTTCTACCTCTTCCAGATCTCAGTCATAAATAGGTGACCTAGGGGAAAAGGTCACAACTTGGGATAGGAAGATCCAAATGAAATTCTGTGCAAAGTTTCAGTAAGAGAACGGACTTTAATTTCACAGGTTCGGGTTCCAGAGGCCGAAGTTGAACTAGTGACACGTGGCACTCCATACAAGTTTTCTATCCTGTTTCATCCCATAAACAGGTCACGTTGAGACACTTGGAATATCTCTCTCTTGGAGAATCCATTTGAGCTCAAACCTGTGGGGTTGGAAAGATAACAAGAAAGAATACCACAGGCCGAAGTTTCAGACCCCGAGGATTTGAAATTTATGAGTTACACCAGAAACATTACAGTCAATTCTGGAAGGTCAAATTTTGGAATCTCCACACCAGCTTTCTCATCTAGTTCTCAGCATTTAAGTGGTAAGACCTAAAAATTTATATTTCCATTTGAAGTACTCTTTAAAATGTCTCACCACACCAAGCTTGAGGATAAGCTTGAAGGGGCTGATAAATTGCGAGCATGGAAGTATAGTATTGGGTTAATCCTAGAAGAGAATGAATTGGATACCTACATAAGTCAAGAGGTTCTAGTTCCAAAGGGAGATGAGGATAAGGCCTTACATAAGAAGAACCTAGTCAAGGCTAAGAGAATCATTGTTGGTTCTATCAAAGACCATCTCATACCCCATGTGTCTTCTCTAAAGACACCTAAGGATATGTTTGACTCTTTGACCAAGTTGTTTGAAGGAAGAATATAAATCAAAAGATGACACTGTGTAACCAATTGAAAGGGGTAAAGATCCAGAATGGAGAGACCATCCAATCCTACTTTACTAAGGTCTCTCAAATCAAAGAAAAAATTGAAGCTGTGGATGAATTAGGGGAGAATGGAGAAATTGTGATGACCACAATGAATGGCCTACTAAGGTCATGGGACTCCTTCATCCAAGGAATATGTGCAAGAAAGAAAATGATCTCTTTCAATAGACTATGGGAGGAATGATCACAAGAAGAAGCTAGGTTTGTGGCCCAAGAAGAGAATATGGGAAGTGAATACCAAGCTCTCAGAGCACACACCAAGAAAGGTAAGTTCAAGAGTGAGAAACCTTATCACAAGAAATCTTCTCACTTCCATCAAAAGAAGAAAGATCCCTCTCACATTAGATGCTACTCTTATGATGAGAAGGGACACTATGCCTCAGAATGTCCCAAGATTAGACGAGGCTTCAACAAAAACAAGAAGAAGAACAACAAGAATAGATATCATCCTCATGTTGCTGAAGATGATGAACCTCCCAGGAAGAAGGCTAGAGAAGAAAGTGAAGACTCTTCAAGTGATGATGAATATGTTCTAATCTTTGCTCTCACAAGTACTATTACACATGGGTGTAATGATTGGCTTATTGATAGTGGGGCTTCTAAACACATGACATGATTTAAAGAATCCCTTATGGACTTATCTGAACATGAGTCATGTCATAAGGTAAAAATTGGGGATGACTATCAATACCCTATAAAAGGAAGTGGTGAAGCCTCCTACAAGCTAGACTCTGGGAAGTCTTTGAAGATGAAAGATGTTCTATATGTACCTGGACTCAAGAAGAATCTTCTCTCCATATCATCTCTAGATGCAAAGGGGATAAGAGTTGCATTTGTGGATGGCCAAGTACTCATGTGGCTAAAAGGTAAGACCATAGATGATGCAGTAGTGATTCGAGAGAAAGAGGGGGGATTGTACAAATTGAAGGGATAACCTGAACAAGCCATGGTACATGAATCCATGGAGCCAAGTAAACTTTGGCACAGAAGGCTTGCACATGTGCACTACCAATTGCAAGCAAAGCAGTAGAAGGTATTCCTAAAATCCATTCAAAGCATGAAGGTGTTTGCAAAGGATGTGCAAAAGGAAAGAACACAAAGAAGGCATTTCCAAGCAGTGAAAGCAAGGCATAAGGAATCTTGGAAATTATCCACTCCGATGTATGTGGTCCGATGTCATCCAGTTCTCTGAGTGGGTATGTATATTATGTTTCTTTCAACGATGATTTCTCTAGGAAGGATTGGATTTATTTCTTGAATATCAAAGATGAAGTATTCAACAAATTCAAGGAATTCAAAGCCTTGATAGAAAACCACACTGAAAATAAGATCAAGACTTTTAGATCCGACAATGGTGGAGAATTCACTTCAGAAGAATTCAAGAAGTTATGCAGTGACTCAGGAATTAAGAGGGAGTTGACCACTCCTTACAATCCACATCAGAATGGAGTTGCAGAAAGGAAGAAGCTCTCATCCATTTTCAGCATTGGTTAAGGTGCACACTATCGAGACTCCAGTAGCTCCTGCAAGGAAGCAAAGATTGAGAGGGAGTCCACCCAACAAAAAAACAAAGATAAGTATTTGAATTGTCATTTCTTGTATATCTGATTGTTTAAATAATATTGTTCAATGATGTATATACTTATGTTCCTAGACTTAGGTTGTGTATTATGCATATTAGAATAATTGCATTAATTAACAGTATACTACTAATATGTATGTGATGGGTAAGTGGCCTATGGAATTGTACAACAATCCATTTCTACTTATCTAGAATGAAACCTCTCTGCTAACATGTTGGGAGTAGTGCAAACTCTTAACAATGTTCTGGTAGAGATGGAAGGCAGCTAGAAAGTTACCGTATGAATACGGGATAAGGATGAATGTTGTATTGAAGCATTGGCTAAGATAATTGCATGACTGTATGACATATTCCTCTATGTGTAAGACTTTGTTCTGAAAACCATGAGAAGTCTCTAATCATGCAATTGAATTTAACTTGTAGGAAGGATCGTGTACAATCACCTACAAAAGAAGCACTACAACATTTGTTCCAGCAACAAAGTTCAAAGAAAACTATCTATTGAAGATATTGAAGAATTTGAAGTTCCCAAGATCCGGGATGCAGTAATGGAAGAATTCTATCATGAAGAATGATGTTTGGGATGTGGTCCCAAGACAAGAAGGGAAGTCTGTTGTGACTTCCAAGTGGATCTACAAGATCAAGCATGCTGCAGATGGAAGCATAGAGAAATACAAGGCAAGGTTTGTGGCTCGTGGTTTCTCCCAGAAAGAAGGGATAGATTATGAAGAAACTTTTGCACCTATATCCAGATACATTTCCATCAGAACAATACTTGCTCTGGTTGCAATGGTGAAGTGGAAGATACACCAGATGGATGTCAAGATAGCTTTCCTGAATGGTGTAGTCAAAGAGGAAGTGTATGTGGAGCAGCCACTCGGTTTTGAGACACATTACAAGGAGTCATATGTGTGCAGATTGAAGAAAGCCTTGTATGGCTTGAAGCAAGCACCCATGACATGGTATGGTAGGATAGACAACTTCCTGTACAGTTTGGGATTTACCAAGAGTAAAGTAGATTCCAAACTTTACTACAAGGTTGAGGAAGACAATCCAGTGATACTCCTATTGTATGTGAATGACCTGTTCGTGACAGGTGAGGATAGGTTGATTGCCGACACAAAGAGGAAGCTTGCTGTCGAGTTCGATATGAAGGACTTGGGTATGATGCATTACTTTCTAGGTATGGAGGTGTGGCGGAGTGCAGATGGAATCTTCCTTGGACAAGGGAAGTATGCAGTAGGATCCTGAAGCGGTTTGGGATGATGGACTACAAGGCCATGGCCACACCTATGGCATCGAACCTGAATCTATTGATTGATGCTTCATCAGATTCGGTTGATGCGATGATGTATCGTCAAATGATTGGGTCCTTGATGTACCTGACTAACATGCGACCAGATATTTTCTTTGCGGTGAACACCTTGAGCTAGTTCCTGATGGATCCTATACATGTTCACCTGATTGTTGTAAAGCATATTCTGAGGTACCTGAAGGGTACCGTTGGCTATGGGCTCAAGTATGATGCAAATCAAAAGTTTAACCTAGAGGGTTATGTTGATTCAGATTGGGCAGGCAGTGTTGTAGATAGGAAGAGCACTTCGGGGTGTTACTTCAGTATGGGATCAGGTGTGATATCTTGGTTTAGCAGGAAGTTGTCCTGTGTAGCACTGAGTACAGCCGAAGCAGAGTATGTCACAGCTTGTTTGGCTAGTTGTGAGGCAGTATGGCTAAGGAAGCTACTGTTTGATTTATTTGATCTCCAGTTGGATGCTACTTGTATCTATTGTGACAACCAGAGTTGTGTGAAGTTTTCAGAGAACCCAATGTTCCATGACAAGTCAAAGCATATCAAGATCAAATAACACTATATCAGGGATATGGTGCAGAGAGGAGTAGTGAAGCTCCAGTATTTTGTAGCAGATGAGCAGATTGCAGATGTGTTGACCAAAACACTAGCCAGAGTGAAGTTAGAGTACTTCAGAGAGAGGCTTGGTGTTCTTTAGATAGAAGATACTTCGAGGAGGAAGTGATGAGAAACATTTGCAGGAGCCATTCCAAGCATGGTGGCAGGAGGATCCTTCCCATGGATGTGGATGTAAGTGTTGTGTGATGAGTGTTAGGATGATGCTACAGATGATATGCATCAGGATGATTCTATGATGATGATCAAGATGATCATGTGCTGATGATATGCATCAGGACGATTCTATAATGATGATCGGTATGATCATGTGATGATGATGTGCATCAGGATGATGTACTGTATGATGATCAGTATGATCATGAGAATCAGGATGATGCTCCGTGCAAAGATGATCAGTGTGATGATGAGTATCAAGATGATACTCCATGGCCATGGACAGGTTGTGCAGGTGCATGTAATCAGTCCTGGAGATCCAGAGAAGTTGTGCTAGGCACGTAAAAGATCTTAGGATGCTCTTTAGAGATCTTGCAGGATGAAAGATACTCTTTTAAGGTTTTGCAAGGGTCACATAGAAAATATCCCGTAGATCCGGATAGGTTGTGATAGACACGGAAACGATCCTGGGATGCTCTTTAGAGATTTTGCAGGATGTAAGATACTCTTTTAAGGTTTTACGAATTCAGATATAAAATATCTCGGAGATCCGGACAGGTTGTGCTAGGCACGGTAAAGATCCTGGGATGCTCTTTAGAGATCTTGTAGGTTGCAAGATACTCTTTTAAGGTTTTGTGAAGGTCACATGTAAAAGATCCTGGGAGATTCGATAAGTTGATTAGTAAGCTCGTAAAAGTCCTGGGATGCTCTTTTGAGGTTTTGTTGATGGACGTAATCAACCCTGAGGATTCCACAGGATGGCCAGATATGATGAAGACCTATAGGAGGCTAGGCCTACAACCAGCATGAAAAAAGGTTGGCTCTGTAGAACTTCCTATGACGAGAGGAATTGAGAGATAGCACTAGTGATCGAGATGACAAGTACAACATTAGTGACGATGATGCTCCGTGATCCAGTGATGATGATCCAGCTCCAGAATTGAAGACTTGTGCCTATATGTATTGATGACTTGTGTCAAGAGAATACCTTCCTAGTTAAGAGGGAGTGTTGATGTATTTGTAACTTCGAAAGATATTCACTTGTATATTGTATGTATTACATTTGTACTTTATTGTATCCCCAATGGAGATGTATTATTCCTCCGATTGGAAGTGTCGTCATTTTTATTTGCAAGTGTCACAAGTTACATTGTAATTGTCGTCATTTGTATTTGATGGGTTATTAGACCACCTTGGTGAGGTCGGCCCTGTATGAGTCATGTGGATGGGTTATTAGGCCTCCTTAGGAAGTCGGCCCAGTTAGGGTTAAAGGAAGTCAAGTCAGTGTATAAATAGAGAGTGTGTCTCTCTCATTTCACTCATCCAACTCGCATAGTTGAGAGAGAGGAGTGCACACAAGTGGAGTAGGAGTAGTTGCTGAAGACATCTATCTTTTGGGGTTTGATCTTTGTGCTCCTTGTATTGGTGTTGAATCTATCTCTGAGGAATTTGTGGGGTTTTTCACCTTCTTAGTTTTCCCCGGTGAAATGCTTTGTGTCCATTGTCTCTTAGGGTTGTTATGTTGTGCATGTTATTCTCTTAGTGATCCTATTGAATGAAATTATTGAAAACTTAACAATTTATTTATAAACTATGATTCATGATGGTCGTTCATGTGATCATGAAGGCATTAATGGGCTTCCACGAGGAATGAAAAGTTATCCTAGACATTTTAGTAGGTTTTCCTACTATAAGCACCTACAAATTTATCATCCGTTTGATACAATGCATATGGGAAAGAATGTGACTGAAACATTATGGCAAATATTCGATGGAAGGAGTGAGGAAGAAAAAATTGTCAAAATTTGCAAAGACATTCAAGAAGGAAAACATGCAATGAAAGACATCATTCAATTTCATAGAAATGGAGAGAAAATCAATATAAACTCACTTCTATGGATGTTAACGGACCAACAAAGTAATGTTGTAAAAGAAGTCATGCGAGAAATTAAATTTCCCACCAGATTTTGTGCGAACATGAAGAATATCATACAAAAGAAAGGAGATTTTGCGGGGGTGAAAATGCATGATTGGCATGTCTTCATGAAGGTAACTATTATGGTATGCATTTAATTATTTTTTTTCTATTCCAGTGAATATGGTTGGTATTTTTGTTTGTCTACTCTTTTTTTTAAAAATGAAATGATTTGTATATTGTTATAGTATGTTCTACCTCTCTCTCTCTCTCGGACAACTTCGACAACAATGTCAAACAAGTAATATATAATCTCGACAAATACATGAGGTAAGTAGCGATTTTTTGCATGTGCTTGGTGTTGGTTTAATTCATTGTAGAACTTATATTTTATTTTTGTGCTCTAATTCATGTTATGTAATATAATCTTTTTTTTCTTAAATCTCTTGATTGGGTTGTGTCACTTGTAGATGGTTGTCATCTAAATAATTCCATAAAGAATATATAAAGTATTGGAGGAGAGAAATTCCTCGTCTCATGTGTGAAATGCAGAAGCATCTACCTTCGGCATTTTTCAATGCATAGGAACACTACCTCATACACCAAGTTGAGGAGATTGAATTGTGTGGACCTGTGCACTCAAGGTCCATGTGGATGGTTGAGAGGAACTTGAAATTTATGAAGGGTTTGGTTAGACAACGAGCACATGCTTAGGGTTCTATGATGGAGGGATATATGGTATACCATAACATGTTGTATATTAGTGAATATCTTCCTAAATTAGCATCAAATCTCAATTTACATCGCATTTGTGATCCAGACTCCAATAACAATTTCGAAGGGGAGTACCTGAAGGGGAAAGGTAGATAGATGAAGGTGAAAGGTAATATAAGACATTTGTCAGTTGATTTTTATGTATATATATCATACATATTCTATTTTTATATTCAATATATTGCATCAATTTAGAGTGTAATATATTTTGTTAAGTGAATATACATTTGTATTGAATTTTAATTTTATTGTCCTCAAACAGTTGGTTGAGAGTGGGATGCAATTCATTTATACATCACAAACAATCTTGACTGGATGAAGGTATGGATTAAATGATGTGAACAATATGGTCATGGAATATCATGGGAAGGTGTGGCTTCATTGGTTAAAGTAGCACATCGTAATGGAGATACCAAGCTAACACAAAGGGAAATCGATTTAGCATATGGTTTAAAAGATAAGTAGGTAATCATATAATCAACCACACTATTTTTTTTTGAAAACATATTGTCGATGTACACGCTGATGTTTTTTTCCTTGTATGGCATTATAAACATGCACTTAATCATAAATATTGGATCATTATGCAATCTTTTCTTGTATGGATTGTTGTAGGTAAAATACCATAAGGCTATGTGGTGCAATGGCTGTAGATATCGCA
Organism: Larix kaempferi; assembly: GCA_027924585.1. Taxonomy (NCBI): domain Eukaryota; kingdom Viridiplantae; phylum Streptophyta; class Pinopsida; order Pinales; family Pinaceae; genus Larix; species Larix kaempferi. The sequence goes on along the minus strand of BSBM01000243.1, from coordinate 1,478,217 downwards.
TCAAAAAGTTGGATGAAAAGGATAAAATATCAAATTGTGGGATATTTGCGGTCTTTGAGGTGACCAATGTTTCCTCTAGAAGTGACAGACGTCCAAAACTATCTGAAAATCGATACTATGGGTATCTGGAAGACATTCTTCAGTGTGACTTTAACTCCTTCAAGGTATTTATTTTCATTGTCAAATGGTACAGGTGTCGATTGAATCAACGTGATCCCGATAAAACAATTATTGAACATGATAATGGATTTACCATGGTAAATACGAGGTTGTTTTAGCCAGGAACGGATCCCTATGTTCTTCCAACCCAATGTGAACAGGTACTTTACTCTGAGGTTCCAGGTAGAGCGGGTTGGTCATTTGTTGTGAGACACGATCCAAGGGGAAGGCCAGTAAAGTATAACATAGATGAAGGTAATGAAGAGGTTCTCGAAGAAGAAGACGACATTGAAGATGATCATGATCATCAACATGAGTTAGATGATCATGTTCCAGAAGAATATGTCGAAGAATTACTTGAATAAGATGATGTATTAGACAACGTCCATGAAGATGATATCGACGATGACATGATGATCGTAACTGACATCGATGATGATGATGATATGGCCAATCCTCACAATGTTGAATCTGGATCGGATGATACAGATGATGACTTAGATGAAGAATATGATGAAGTCCATTGAAGTGTACGAGGTATGCAGTAATATATCTACTCTATATATTTTGATTTAATATTGCGATAGAAATATTGAATTTTATTGGTTCGTATAAATTAACTGTTTCTTAGTGTTTTTTCCATTTTCTTGTATGCTATAATTAGAAACATTTTTTTTTATAGAGTATGACAAAAAACACATTTAAGTTTTTTGTACATAGATATTTTTGTCGGGTAATGGGGAATTGAGAGTGATGTGAGGGGGGGAAGGACCATAAGAGCTTCCACCTTCACGTGGTTGGCCTCGTTTAGTAGAGAATATTAAATTATTCTCGAAACAAAGAGAATCTCAGTAAGGAAACGCACAATTATCATGCTAACCCAAATGGCATGGTTGATCATGTATTGCACGGGTCCAACGTTGAAATTGTTTAAATTTTTGTTGGCTTGAACTAAAATTTGGCATAGTTAGACTAGACACATGCATTGACGGTGTGGGAGGGTTTCCATACTCAAAAATCACTGACATTAACCATTGGAGCATCAAAAACCATACCTATAGATTAATTAATGTGCTACATGGGGCCAACGTTGAAATTTTTTAAAAATGTGATGGCTTGGACTAACATTTGGCATGGTTAGACTAGACACATGCATTGATGGCACGGGAGGGTTTATAGACTCAAACATGACTGACACTAACCATTGGAGCATCAAAAATCATACCTATAGATTAATTAATGTGCTACATGGGGCCAACGTTGAAATTTTTTAAATATGTGTTGGATTGGACTGAAATTTGGCATGGTTAGACTAGATGCATGCATTGATGGTGTGGGAGGGTTTCTAGACTCAAACATGACTGACACTAACCATTGGAGAATAAAAAATCATACCTATAGATTAATTAATGTGCTACATGGGGCCAACGTTGAAATTTTTTAAATATGTGATGGCTTGGACTGAAATTTGGCATGGTTATACTAGGCGCATGTATTGATGGTGTGCGAGGGTTTCCATACTCAAACATGACTGACACTAACCATTGGAGAATAAAAAACCATACCTATATATTAATTAATGTGCTACATGGGGCCAACATTGAAATTTTTTAAATATGTGCTGGCTTGGACTGAAATTTGGCATGGTTAGACTAGAAGCATGCATTGACGGTGTGGGAAGGTTTCCATACTCAAACATGACTGACACTAACCATTGGAGCATCAAAAACCATATCTATAGATTAATTAATGTGCTACATGGGGCCAATGTTGAAATTTTTTAAATATGTGTTGGCTTGGACTAAAATTTGGCATGGTTAGATTAGATGCATGCATTGATGGTGTGGGAGGGTTTCCAGACTCAAACATGACTAGCACTAACAATTCTAGATCATCATCATCACTATCACCACCACCATCATCATCGCTTCTTTCCCATACGCATAATTGCTTCTTTCCCATACACCAATTTGAAGTGTGTTTGTCCCATCAACCTTTTACAAGTGGTGTGATGCCCACAAGACTACTGGAACCTTCAAATCCCAGTCATCACGGTTCGCATTACAAACCTTTGTCAGTGCATTCTCCAAGACTTTGTTGAAATCTTACACCGTGCCATTTGCCCGCGGATGATATGGAGTACTCTTCTTTTGTTGTATCTAAAGCTCCGTTGTTAAGGCACTGACTGTGCGATTTATGAAGTGATTGTCCTGATCACTCATCAATACCTTCAGGCATCCAAACCGAGTGACAATATTGTCGAACAAGAATCATGTTGTTGTTGTAGCGGTGAAATCTACAATTGGTGCGGCCTCCGCCCATCTTGTCAAATAATTTGTCGCTGTGATTATGCACCGTGCACCAATGCACTTCCCAGGTGAGTTAATAGGTCCCACGAAATCCATATCCCATTTATCAAATGGCCACAGTGTCACTTGAGGTATTAGCAGCATCTCGTCCCTCCTGGAGGGCTTCCCAGTCCATTGACAAACATCGCAAGTTCGCGCATAATCCGTCGCATCATTGTGAAGAGTGGGCCACCGAAGCCCTACACGCAACACCTTCTTGGCAATCGCATGACCATAGTAGTTCCCACAAGCTACCCCTGCATGTGCTTTTGACAATATCTTCCCTTTCTCATGAGGCAAGACACAGCGCCCCAAGATCTCATCTGGTCCAAGCTTATACAGCTAGCCAACAATCAACGGGAAATATGTAGCCTTAACCACCAACTGCTTCTTGTGACTGGTGGTAAGCCCTTTTGGTGCGGTTCCTATTTCCAGAAACTGAATTATTTCTTCGTGATAGTCATCAGCTACTTCAACCCTGAATAGTTGCGCATCTAGAAACCCATCATCAACGTTGATTGGTCCCTCCCCTATCTTGATCGGTGACAAGTGATCTGGTCCTGCATTCAAGCGACCTCGCTTCACAATGACCTCGAAATCAAACTCTTGGAAAAGAAGCAGCCATCGACATATCTTCCCCCCCAACACAGGGTTATTGACTAGATATTTCAATGTAGAATGGTTTATGAACATCTTCAAGTGGCCTCCCAACAGGTAATACCTAAACTTCTATAGTGCATATACCATTGCCAGACCTTCCCTCTATGTGGTTGTATAATTTCTTTTTGCAGACGTGTTGATTCCTTGGGTGTGTAGGGTAAGTGAAAAGTGTTGGAATGGGTTCCAAGGCACACAACAGGGGATGAAAACCCATCCAAAGGATTCAGTTAACCCTACACAAGAGTTACCCTATCCTCGAGCTATTTGGTGTGGTAATCACCCATGGATATTTGGCCTCTGCTGGCACTCTAAGAGTAAAAGGTTTGATCTTCCAAAGATCATTTTCCTGTTTAAGGAAAAAAGAGTGTGATAACTGGTTAACAAACCTAACCTAACCTACCTAAGGAAAGAATCTATCCTAAGTCAGATCTAACCTAAAGAGGGAAAGTTGATATTGTGCAGATCAAGTTTAAAATGTGATTAATAAGTATTAGATACCTTAAACAGAAATGTCTTCGGGTTCTTCCACTTGTAGCTTGAAGGATCATCAATCAATAAAAATTAAGAGACAAATCTTCTATGTGTTTTGAGCTTATTCAAACAACTGATCTGTAATCATTGTGTTAATTGAAAAATTAACAATTGATTATGCATATTGAATTGCATCAAATCATTTTCAGAAATATAAATATGAGAACTGTTCAATTAAAGAAATTTAATAGGACAATTCAGAACATGGGTCAAAACATACAGAAAAATCAATATGAAAGACCATGTACATCAATAAGTGACTTGTAATAGATTAAACGCATAACTGATGACAATTTGAAACATTTAACTCAACGATTCTCAAAGAAATTTGAAGAACTCAAGAAGGTGGAGAAAAGATAACATTACTACATATAAAATTCTTGTACAAAAATTACAATGGCTTGAATAGATAGAGCATCTTCAGTCCATACTCCTGCTGAATCAAAATTCCAAAATTCCCAACCCTTTGCTAAGGGCAACATTCCTCCTTAAATACTAAATTTTTCCCAAAATCCCAAAAGGAGAAATTATACAAAAATAGAAATTACAAAATCAGCTCCAACCGTCGATCCAATAAAACTTGCTATTTTCCAGCTTGAAGGATTTTCCGCCACCTTATCTCCTAAAGATCTTACAAATAATTATTCTTTAAATAGGTAAGGTCTCGTGGCACCATAGAGATTCAATAACTGATTGCTCATTATCTCCGACGAATGGTATGGCTTGTGGAACATCTGGTGTAACAAATTCGGGGTCAAGTAATTCATGGCCAGAAACAGAGAAATCCATTAAAGGATTTACTTCAGAAACAATGGCCGATACGTCAGGTTCTCCATTGATTATAAATTCTTGTATGAGATCATCGTCAAAGTCAGCTGATTCTTCCAGAATTTCCTCGCTCTGCTCCATGGAATTTTGCACATAGAAGGATAACGCTTCAAAGTCCTCTTCACTGTTGCTGCTGCTAAAATCAGGAACACCTGCATCAAATAATGGTGACAACGTTTCTTGATATAACAAAGGGCAAAGTTCTTCATCATCAACAAGAATATTAGAAGGTTCACCTCCTACATGAAAATCACTCATCCTGGGAAAACCTTAGATAACAAGACACCCAAAACGCTGTACAGAATGTTTCCTATTACAGAAAACAATGAACAATGTAGAATCTTCACATTAATTGCTACTTTAAGATCAACAGGTCGGGTGATATCGATTGAGTGGGGCGATTTGCAATGATTAAACTTACGCAACGAACCCATTATAATTACTTCAACTGTTACGAAAAAGCAGAGATTTGAGTTTAAGCTTGTGCGAAGTACAGGCTCAATTACTGCTTGCATGATTCCAAATTTCCTTTATGATCACATCGTTATAAGCAATCCCCGATCAATAATTGTAATTGGTAATTAATAATGGAAACGGAAGCTGTGGTGAAAGAAATGACCTGCGAAGAGTCTTTATTAGGAGTTCAGATACACTGGTGATCAGTTCTTCACATGTATCAAATCGGATTAATCTGACCCAACTTCCATGAGAAGGAAAAGAAGCTTTGAAGTTGGAATTTAAGTGAAAAGACATGATCATTAAGAAGCGGAAAAATAATGACAAATTGTCAAGACTCGAGATTAGATACGACGAACTTAAGGAAAAGCAATGGTGTCCATCCAACATGAAGCAATTGATAATCTTGTAGTAGTATCCACTGTTACAAGAAAAAAAAAATGATTTGGGAGAACCAGTTTTCAACAGACAAAATAACGCATCTTGACATAACTGATTACCCAAAATCAACATAACCGTAAGTTCATAACAATGGACAGCTGAGATTAGCTAGAGCGGGATGCAAAATCGAATTCAATTACATTCATGAAGTTTTATTCAAAGATTCCGCAAGCCGAAATCCGAAAGTACGGTTTTGCGGGTTGCGGGTAACAAAAATGGAAATAGAAAAGGATTCCCGAAAGCTGAAAAATGACCATGTAGGTAACGGGTCTCGGGAACATCACACTGTGAAGCGGTATAATCATCTCGAAAGCCGCATTCCAAAATTCATGAATTGCAGGTTTTGGGAGCACATCGCAAATAAACGAAAACAACCATCCCGAAATCCGAATGCGTCCATTGTGGAGTTCGAGTTTCAGGATACTTATTCCTTGATCTTATTACCGTTCAATTTCACAACCCACAATGTCGAGTTGCGTATTGCGGGATCACCAAACTCCAAAATATTAAACAACAATGCCACAACCCGCAAATGTCGGGTTGCGGGTTTCAGAGACTCGAAATGCTGATTTTCGGAATGATGATAACAATCAACAAAATAACCAAAAGTTTAGCTTTCCTTTCCTTTCAGACAAAAATACCTTGGAAAAAAAAAGCAGTTGCAAACAAGCAAATCAAAGGCATGGGTGACAAAACTCTAATATTTACAAAATGACTCACCCAAACACCTTAGTGTTTGTTAAGATCGGGGCTCCCATGCTTAAATAAGCATGGGATCTGTTGTGGCCACAACAAATGGCGACCGGCTGGGAAGAACCAATTATCTCTGCAATCAAATCCAACTAAAGACAGCATGTTAATCAACCTATTCCTCGAAACCCAAGTCATAGAAGATACTGAAAAGATAACAACCAACAAATAGTGAACATAAAAATGGATAAATCTCAATCAATGATCATTGTAAAGGTAACACTTATCTGATAAGGAGATTTAGAGAGTGATACCGAATATTTATCATGATGTAGTCATTGAAAAACCAGCTTGAGTTGAACTTGAGAGCAGCTTTAGAAATGCTCATGGATATCCTAATTACAGATCTCTTTGGTTTATTAATTGAGTAATTTTCTCGGGCTAAGTATACTTCTTCATTTCATTTTTTTTTTTTGGAGAAAAGATAACTACATAGTATACATAAAACTTCGTCGATACAAGACCATGACTTGGTGATCAGATGAAACAGTGCCATTCACAGGCTTGATCTGGAAACTGGTCAAGCTAGCTCGATAACAAGACTCCTTGTCTTCTGGTTGTAAGACCAAAATAAATTATCATGGCTTGGTAACCACATAGTGATAATCCCAGTCCAAGGTCAAACCAATGATCATAGCATGGATGGCTTGTAATAAGACCCCCCTGTTCTTATATACAACAAAATCTTATCAGAAGGAAAAAGTTTATTATGGCATAAGCTACAAAGAATTACCATGGCTTGGTGACCATTTAGTGATAATGTTACTCATCAGTGCTTTGCGGATCATGAATGGACCGACCTGTAATAGGATCTTCCATCTTTTAGGATAACTGAAAGTCACCTTCCAAGTGTGGTGACTTGATGTGAAGATCTCATTCCACTTTAAGCACCTATGAACCTAATGGGCTAGCTTGATAACAAGACCACCCACCTTGTAACTTATAATTTTAAACAAAATTTATGTTCAAAGTGATTGTAAAAGGATCCATGAGCAATCGAAGTTGGTCAGTTCGACCATGAAACATCAGATAGAAAAATGATAACCATCCTCTATACCTCAATTATACAAATGAAGCATTGTAAAAGATAATGATTAGGGTGAAAAGAATCCATAAATACTGCACTTATTTCCTGTTTATTCCTTAGAGTAAATTCTAATCATAAGCCAGGAAGTAGGATGAATAACAAATCTGAAACTTCAAAAACAATTGTTTCCCTCCCCCCCAAAAAATAAAAATGATCCCACGCCATTACCAAAAAGTGTGAAGCCTTACTACTAAAACCAAATCGAAAGAACAAAATCGATCAGAATGTCCAGACTAGAAAAGAAATGACTGAAAACAAACCACACCTATATACAAAAGCATCATATTGCTCAGACGAAATACTTCTTAAGAAGAGATATATTCATCGGGTAGGTGTCTACAACTCCCTCCAATGCTTGCAATCGAACTGTGTTGGGACCAATCTTTTCTGTAATAATGAAAGTTCCTAGCCAAAGATGTTGGAACTTGGTGTACATATTTTTATCTTTACGTTGCTTGTCCCATCTCAAAACCAGGTCACCAATGGAAAACTCCCTATCAGAAGAAGATTTTTCATCAAACCATCTCTTCACCATCTGCTGATGATGATACAACTTGTTCTTGGAGATTTCCTTGTCCTCCTCTAGCTTTAAAAGGGTATCAATCCTCCACTGGAGGGGAGAAGAATCATCTTCTTGAACAGACTGGGCCAATTGTAACGAAGGAATGGTAAGGTTGATGGGGAGAGTGGCTTATTTTCCATAAACCAAACAGTATGAGGAGTTTGCAATTGTTGCTTTTGGGGTCATTTGATCTGCCCATAGTGCATTATACAACTGTGTATTCCAATCTCTGTGATGAGAGGCTACAGTTTTCTTGAGAATATTAATCAGGTTTTTATTTGATGATTCAGCCAAGTCGTTACCCTGAGGGTAATAATTGGCAGAAAATTTAAGCTTAATTCCCATCTCAAAGGCATATTCAGTTATATCGATTGAAGAGAAGTAGGATGCATTATCGAAAACTAAATACTCTGGAGCACCAAAGCGTGTGACAATTTGGATATCAAGGAAAGAGATCACTTGAGTGGCGTTGCATTGTTTAAGAGGAGTTTCTTCAACCCATCTAGTGAAATAATCCGTAGTTGTGAGAATATACTTATTTTGGAGAGACGAAGGAGGATTTATAGGCCTAACAAAATCCAGTCCCCATTGTTGAAATGGAAACTGAATCGTAATTGGTTGTAAAGGGAATGCAGGTTTCCTAAACTTCCCTATGCATTTCTGGCATGGCTCACATTTTCTTACATAAGCATAAGCATGTTTAAACAGTGTGGGCCAATAATAACCAGCCCTGAGAATCTTGTGTGCTGCCGTTTCTCCTGAGAAATGGCCTCCAGCTAGACCTACATGAAATGAAACAAAATATCATCAGTTTCATGTTTTTCCAAGCATCTGAGAAATAATCCATCATAATTTTTTCTAAAAAGAACTTGATCAATTAATTGATAAGGAGCAGACTTTAATCTTAAAGCTCTTCTTTTCTTAAAATCGAGAGTTTCAGGAGCAAACCCATGGTTCAGAAAAAATTTGATATCGTCGTACCATTCTGATGTCGGGGCATCAATAACGTTAACAACACCTGAGGAAATTTCTTCCTCGCGATCCCATTCAGATTGCTGGTGTGCGGGGTCATTGGATTGTGCAGTAAGAAGACAAAGGCCCTGCCCTTTTACAATTTTTGTTGGTCTGATCTCAAGATCATATTCTTGTAGGGAAGTCATCCAATGGGCCCTATTTTCCCCTAACTCTTTCTAAATGAGGACATTCCTGATAGAAAAATATGGAACAATGACTTTGGTTCGGGACTTCAGCAAGTAGGGTCTGTAATGTTTGACAGATTTATACACTGTATAGGATTGCTTATCGATATATGAATATTTAAGCTCTGTTCCTTTGAATGTTGAGCTCATGAAAGAGATGGGGATTTCTGCATCGTTTTCATGCTTTTGCGTTAGCACAGCCGCATAAGAAAAATCAATGGAAAAAGTATAAAGAATGAAATCCTTATCAAAATCTGGGGACATGAGGGCAGGAGCTTCTGCAATGGCCTTTGGAATTCTGATAAACGCGTCTCTCTGTTCCTGTGACCAAGTAAACTGCATGTCTTTCTTGACCAAAAGTTGCAATGGTTTGACTATTTGGGAAAATTTTGGTACAAATCTCCGTACAAAATTGATCTTACCTAGGAAGGATTGCATTGCTTTGCATGAACTAGGTAAACCAATTTTTGAAATGGCCTCTATGTGTTCAGGGTCAATAATCATACCTTCTTTCGAAACAATGAAGCCCAGAAGCTTTCCTTCAGTTACTATGAAAATAGATTTCTTCGGGTTGAGAGAAATGCCGAATTTTCTACAGCGATCAAAAACTTGTTTCAAAGCAAACACATGTTCATGTCATTTCTTAGAATAAATAGTGATATCATTAAGATAAAATACGACAGAATTATGCATTAACCCTCGGAAAGCTATATCCATAGCTCTCTGAAAAGTAGCTGCAACATTGATCAACCCAAAAGGCATCCGTATGTAAGCAAAAGTACCCCATGGGGTTCTGAAGGCTGTTTTCAATTGATCGTCCGGGGAAACCATCACCTGGTTATACCTCGAAAAACCATCCAAGAGAGAAAACATCTCTGACATGACTACCTTCTGAAGAATCTACTCCATAGGTGGAACAGGGTAGTTGTCTTTCTCAGAAGCCCGATTTAGGTTCCTGAAATCAACACAGAGTCGAATTTCTCCATTTTTCTTATGGACAGGTACTAATTTGGAGATCCACTGAGTGTGCCTGACCAAAAAGATAATCCGAGCATTGAGTAACTTCTCCAATTACCTTTTAACAGAAGACTCTAAACTAGGGTGCATTTTTCATAGCTTTTGTTGAAATGGCTTGACCTCTGCTTTCATGGGTATGTTGTGGAACATGACACTAGTGTCAAACGTTCTCAATTCATCATAAGTCCAGGAAAATACATCTTTATACTGTTTACACAACGCAATAATGGCTTTGCGTTCTTCAGGGGTGCAATCAATTCCCAAATTGATGAAACGAGGTTCTTGTTCGATGCCTAGGTTGACCCGTTCATAATTTAGAGATGAACTTTGAGTTTTACAATTAGTCTGAGATTTGAATTTGTCCTGTAAATCATAAAACTTTTCTATATTGATCACCGACTTCGGGTTGACATTTGAGGAATCAATGAGAGACTTTTCATGTTCTGCTTCATCAATGGCCATGTCCTGGAACGTGTCCTGAGCAGTGAGGAAGTCAATTATCTATCGATCGTCATCAAACACTTTCCAATTAGTCACATTATCTAGAATAGATGGTATGTAGATCAATTCAATTGAAAATGTTTGAGGGGACAAACCTTCCAGTGGAATCAGTCTAGAAGCTATATTTGCTAACAGATTTGCATCAAAATTTTGTGATCTACAAACTGATTTAATATTGAATGCTGAAAATGATTCGGTTAGTTCCCTTACCAGCTTTTGATAATTAGCCAAACGCGGAGATAAGCAGTGTATCTTATTTATGACTTGTTTGACTATAATTTCAGAATCCCCATAGCATTCTATTGCTTGAACACCCAAATCAATTGCTTTCCTGAGCTGCTACACAAGAGCTTCATATTCGGCTACATTATTAGTGTAGTCAAATTCTAATCTGCACGCAATCATGATTTTCATTCCTGTAGGATCGATAAGAACACAACCCACTCCAACTCCCTCCTTGGATTTAGAACCATTGAAAAATAAAGTCCAGGAGACAGGGTCTAATCTAAAATTAGTATTCACATTATATACATTATGCACAATTTCACCATAAAAATGTACAGAAGTAACCTGAGTGATATGTGATTCGTTATGAATGCTTTCTTCTGGTGACACATCAGCTGGGAATTCACCGAAAAAGGTATCAAATGTAAATTGCTCCATACGAGAGGTGGGATAACCAACATGCCCACTTGAATCATTAAGATCAGTAACTGTCTGTTTCATAAAAGGTTCTCTGCTGATCTTAATTTTATTCGGTTGACCATTGTATGGCAACCATAAGTGGGACCAATCAGTTGCAAAATAACCTTTAAGTTTCTTTGACCAGTCCCTGCTCAACCACATCCCATAAGCTTCTAGGATGTCAACTATCATAATGTCAACTGTCTGATGGATCCTAGGATCAACTGACAATGTAAGTAGAACATTCCTCAATTTGCCAACCACTTTGACTTTGGATCTGTCAAGTTGCACAATCTGGGTTGGACAGGGTTCCCACGTTGCATTCAATTTTCTGCAAATAGAGAGGGGCATTACATTCGATGATGCTCCTGAATCTATCATGCAGTTGTGCACATTCCGGTTGAAAATCTCAAAAGTGAGAAAAAAAGGAGGAGTTCTCTTACTTGCTGTTTTTTTATCATCAGTTTTAGTGACAGAGTCTAGATTATTACTCTGTAATTTTCTAGGTTGTTTGACTACCATGTTTTTAGGTTAAGAATCCCTCATAATAGGAATTTTAAGTAGCTCAAACAGAGAGATGTTTGCTTTGAATCTTTTTAAGTCTTCAACCAGGTTGTATTTCATTGAAGGGAGGACTATATCCTTCTGTGGGACAGGGTTGTTTCTCGTGGGAATCGGGGAAGAGGATGAAGGTTGTTGAGGTGGCTGTGGTTTTTACCTTGTATTATAAGGATGTTGTGTGTTAAACACCGCCTCAGGTTCTTCTTCTTCTTCACACATAGGTAGTTCTGAAAATCATCCCACAGCATCAACATGTGGGTCACCTTCCGTTTATTCTTTAGGTAGTGGAGAATCAGGAGTAGTCTGATCATTGGAAGTGTAGGGATTGACTTGAGATTCTGCTACCAATGCTCTAAAATTGGAAAAGAGTTCCTCGTTTGTGAGTGCATCCAATGGATTTGGTGGTGGTGGATTTTGTGGAGGCTGGTAAGGTCTCCTGAATGGTGGCCTTAGAAAACCTCTATTATGATTCTGATTATAATTAGTGTTCTTCTTCAAATCTACCATCTCATTTGACATATTCTAAAGGAATTTTTTTATCTCATTCATATGAAATGTATCCTTGTTCTGAACTGTGGGTTTAGGGATATTATCAGTTTTCTTCCTAGAAGTAGAAGGTTGCCCTTCTGAAGTTTCAGGGTTGTCTTCCAGACAAAAGATGCCTTTCTCAACTTGGATTGCTTCATCAAAAGCTTCCAGTAAAGTACCCTTTTGTGCCCTTTTGACCCATATTGCAATAGGGGGAGGCAGACCCTTTTCATAATAAGCCACCAATAACTCTCCAGCAAGAAGGAGATTGGCAGGAATTCTGTTTTTGAGATATGAAAACGTTTGATTAAAGTATTTTACTCTTTATTTTCCTTTGGCTTTCATGGAGGACAACTATAAGACAAAATCTTGTGGTGTTTTTTCATCTCCAAACTTCTGGGTAAAATGTTTCTCGAATTCATCCCAGGAAGTTATAGATTGAGCCGGCAAAGCGAAATACCAAGTGGTAGCTCTACCCTCAAAGGTATATGGGAAAATTCTGCATACTAAATCCTCATGTACCACACTTCTAAGCCTAATTGCTTTCATGAAAGTTTTTATGTGGTCCAACGCAGGTATCTTGTCATCAGGGTTGTATTTAGGCAGCCATTTCTCAGGATTCTTTGGTAATCTGTGTTGATCACCTAGTATGAAAACTACACCTTGGTCAATCCATTGAAGGTTTTTGTTCTTCTTCTTCAGATGACGAACTAGAGGAATTCTCTTCGTTTGAGGAAGATGATGAAGATGAAGGAGGGGACGGTGGTGGACCGCCTACTCCAAGATTTGGCTGACCTTGTGTTGCTGTGTGAGTGGTCTCACGATTATATTCAGGAGAATCTGGTAGATTAATTTGGTCCTGGTTTTCAGATTGGTGATCATTTGTATGTTGATCATGTGCGTTAAAACTATCAATATTTTGAACCAATGGATTAGAGGGGTGTGAAGTGGGAACTTGGTGTTCTTCCCGATCACTAGCCTACAAAACACCCTCTAAGTTTAAAGCTACCAAGCCACGTATTCTTTGATTGGAAAGACGTTGTTCAACTCTTAAAACCCTATCGACAGATTTTTTCAATAACTGCTCTAATGAGATGGGTCACCTTGTGGGTGATGTGAAAATAACCTCTCTTCTATTCTCCTGTTGTACCACATGTGTGACAGGTATAGCTGTAGGTTGCGCGGATGTAACCGGGAGAACTGTAGGTTGCGAGTCGGTTGGTTGTTCAGATGTTGAAGCCCTAGTCTGGCTTCGGGTTTGAACCATTGAAGTACTTGTTGGAGGAGGTTTATTAATAGCTTGTTTAGGCATGCTTTACTAGTGGCCCTCCTTCTAGCGCCATTTGTTGATGCGTCGGGTGTGCAGGGTAAGTGCAAAGTGCTGGAATGGGTTCCAAGGCACACAACAAGGGATGAAAACCTAGCCAAAGGCTTCAGTTAACCCTACGCAAGAGTTACCCTATCCTCGAGCTGTTTGGTATGGTAATCACCCATGGATATTTGGCCTCTACTGGCACTCTAAGAGTAAAAGGTTTGATCTTCCAAAGATCAGTTTTTCTGTTTAAGGAAAATAGAGTGTGATAACTAGTTAACAAACCTAACCTAACCTACCTAAGGAAAGAATCTATCCTAATTCAGATCTAACCAAAAGAGGGAAAGTTGATATTGTGCAGATCATGTTTAAAATGTGATTAATAAGTATTAGATACCTTAAACATAAATGTCTTCAGGTTCTTCCACTTGTAGCTTGAAGGATCATCTATCAATAAAAATTCAGAGACAACTCTTCTATGTGCTTTGAGCTTATTCAAACAACTGATTTGTAATCATTGTGTTAATTGAAAAATTAACAATTGATTATGCATATTTAATTGCATCGAATCATTTGCAGAAATATAAATATGAGAACTGTTCAATTAAAGAAATTTAATAGGACAATTCAGAACATGGGTAAAAAAAAATCAATATGAAAGACCATGTACATCAATAAGTGACCTACAATAGATTAAACACATAACTGATGACAATTTGAAACATTTAACTCAACGATTCTCAAAGAAATTTGAAGAACTCAAGAAGGTGGAGAAACGATAACTTTACTGCATATAAAAGTCTTGTACAAAAATTACAATGGCTCGAATAGACAGAGCATCTTCAGTCCATACTCCTACTGAATCAAAATTCCAAAATTCCCAACCCTTTGCTAAGGGAAACATTCCTCCTTAAATACTAAATTTTTCCCAAAATCCCAAAAGGAGAAATTATACAAAAATAGAAATTACAAAATCGGCTCCAACCGTCGATCCAATAAAACTTGCTATTTTCCAGCTTGAAGGATTTTCCACCACCTTATCTCAAGATCTTACAAAGAATTATTCTTTAACCAGGTAAGGTCTCGTGGCACCATATAGATTCAATAACTGATTGCTCATTATCTCCGACGAATGGCATGGCTTGTGGAACATCTGGTGTAAGAAATTCGGGGTCAAGTAATTCATGGCTAGAAATAGAGAAATCCATTAAAGGATTTACTTCAGAAACAATGGCTAGTACATCAAGTTCTCCATTGATTATAAATTCTTGTATGAGATCGTTGTCAAAGTCAACTGATTCTTCCAGAATTTCCTCGCTTTGCTCCATGGAATTTTGCACATAGAAAGATAACGCTTCAAAGTCCTCTTCACTATTGCCGCTGCTAAAATCAGGAACACCTGCATCAAATAGTGGTGACAACGTTTCTTGATATAACAAAGGGAAAAGTTCTTCATCATCAACAATAATATTAGAAGGTTCACCTCCTGCATGAAAATCACTCATCCTGGGAAAACCTTAGATAACAAGACGCCCAGAACGCTGTAAAGAATGTTTCCTATTACAGAAAGCAATGAAAAATGTAGAATATTCACGTTAATTGCTACTTTAAGACCAACATGCAGGGTGATATCGATTGAGCGGGGCGATTTGCAATGATTAAACTTACACAACGAGCCCATTATAATTACTTCAATTGTTATGAAAAAACAAAGATTTGAGTTTAAGCTTGTGTGAAGTATAGGCTCAATTACTGCTTGCATGATTTCGAATTGCCTTTACGATCACATCGTTATAAGAAATCCCCAATCAATAATTATAACTGATAATTAATAATGGAAACGGAGGCTGCGGTGACAGAAATGATCTGCGAAGAGTCTCGATTAGGAGTTTCGGTACATTGGTGATCAGTTCTTCACACGTATCAAATCGGATTAATCTGACCCAACTTCCATGAGAAGGAAAAGAAGCTTCGAAGTCAGAATTTAAGTGAAAAGACATGATCATTAAGAAGCGGAAGAATAACGACAAATTGTCAAGACTCGATATCAGACACGATGAACTTAAGGAAGAGCAATGGTGTCCATCCAACATGAAGCAATTGATAATCTTGTAGTAGTATCCACTGTTACAAGAAAAAAAATAATGATTTGGGAGAACCAGTTTTCAACAAACAAAATAACGCATCCTCACATAACTGATTACCCAAAATCAACATAATCGTAAGTTCATAACAATGGACGGCTGAGATTAGCTGGAGCAGGATGCGAAATTGAATTCAATTACGTTCATGAAGTTTTATTCAAAGATTTCGCAAGCCGAAATCCGAAAGTGCGAGTTTGCGGGTAGCAAAAATGGAAATAGAAAAGGATTCCTGAAAGTCGAAAACCGACCATGCAGGTAACAGGTCTCAGGAACGTCACACTGTGAAGTGGTATAACCATCCCGAAAGCCGCATTCCGAGATTCATGAATTGCGGGTTTCGGGAGCACATCGCAAAAAAATGAAAACGACCCTCCTGAAAGCCGAATGTCGCCATTGCGGAGTTCGAGTTTTGAGGTACTTATTCCTTGATCTTATTACCGATCAATTTCGTAACCTGCAATGTCGGGTTGCCGATTGCGGGATCACCAAACTCCAAAATTTTAAACAATAATGCTGCAACCTGCAAATGTCGGGTTGCAGGTTTCAGAGACTCCAAATGCTGATTTTCAGAATGATGATAACAATAAACAAAATAACCAAAACTTTAGCTTTCCTTTCCTTTCAGACCGAAATACCTTGGAAAAAAAAAAACAGTTGCAAACAAGCAAATCAAAGGCATGGGTGACAAAACTCTAATATTTACAAAATGACTCACCCAAACACCTTAGTGTTTATTAAGATCGGGGCTCCCGTGCTTAAATAAGCATGGGATTTGTTGTGGCCACAACAAGATGATAACTTCTGACTCACAAAAGCAATTGGATGATCCATATCTCTTTCCCCTGGTTGCGCGAGCACTACTTCCAGCGCGATCGATGATGCATCTACATGGACATGGAATTCCTTGCTCCAGTCTGGAAATACCAATATCGACGTTGAAGCCATATTAGCCTTCAGTGTCTCAAAACTGACTTGACATTCTGGGCTCCATTGAAAGACCACATCCATCTTCAACAACTTCTCCATAGGGGTCGTGATCACAGCATAACCCCGGATGAGGTTGCGATAATACCCTGTGTGCCCCAACGTCGCTCTTAACTGCTTGACATTGGTAGGCGGCGTTAAGCTCAGAATAAGCACAATATTTGTTGGGTCGACCAATAATCCTTGCTTGCAAACAATGTGACCCAACAATATCCCAAATGGTGCATAGAAAATGTACTTCTTCAAGTTCAGCGATATCTGATGCTACCGACAGCGCTCCAACATGAGTCACAGATTTATGAGATGATCGCTGATCAAGCCATACACTTTCCAATCGTCCATGTAAACTTGCAGAAACTTCTGAATAAAATCCCTGAAAGAAGCAACAACCCGAGAGAATATCGCAAGTGCGTTCTTCAGCCCAAATGGCATCACCATGTACTGGAAACAACCCTACTCAGTCGCAAATGTTGTCTTGTGGTGGTCTTCTTTCGCAATCTTGATCTGATGATAGCCAGATAAACCATCCGTGAAGGAATACATCTCTTGGCCACCCACGCCCTCCAGTACCTCATCCGTGAATGGTGTCTGAAACGGATCATGCAGACATGCATCATTCAACTTCCACAAGTCAACACAAATTCACACTTCACCTATCTTCTTGTCCTGCATCACCATAGGACTAATCCAGTCTGATTCTTTAACCAGTTCAATGATGCCAGCGTCCAACATGCAATCAAGTTCAACTTTGACCCTTTCCTTATGGCACGGATTTAGTCGATATGGTTGTTGTTTTATTGGTTTTTAATCTAGTTTCAACGGGTTCTTCATCTCACCTAGATCCCCCAAGATTCCCTTCATCTCGAAAAAATTCATAGGGAACAAATCTTGGAACTCATGCAATAGGTCGGTGACCTTCGCCATCATGTCTTCATCCGAGTATTCTCCAACATTTGAAAACTTTGGGCTCTCCTCCGTCCCAATGTTGATCTTCCTAATATTTAATGGCTAAGTTATCAAATCAGGTGCTGCATCAGGTGCTATGACATCGTGACTCCCTTCTGTCTCCAGAATATTGATATTCCGTGGATCATCACCATTCGCTGGCCCTCCAGTAATATTGTAGCATTCCATCATTGATTGCATCTGATAATGTGTATGCGGATCTGCGGGGTATGCAACTGGGACTACCTTCAAAACCATATCGCGGATGAGCTGCAGGGCATTGTGAACGTCTGGATTGGCATCCGCGAAATTGGAGGTATGGGTAAAACAAACCGTCAACTCTAACCAAGTGGTAATATCTCCGTGCAAATTAGCTGATGCATAACACGATCGCGGCATTTCGTCCAAAGTATGGTCAAAGGCATGGACCCATTCATCCTTTGGTTGCGATGCCCACAACATCTGACATTCAACCAGATGACCTCTAGGGTCATTCCACCCATCATACTTCCCTATGTGGTAAAATTCACTGTCGCCAAATCAAACCATCATCAATCATCGACACTGCGACCACCCAGTAATCGAATTCCTATGGGCCACCCACCAATGTGTTGGCGCAACCTTCAGTGCTTCCTCCAATGCCAATAACCGCTGTGGATCTGATGCCTTGGACTCAAATGTTACTAGAAATTCAGACAATCCAAGAAGCCCCTCGTATACCGGCAACTTAACAGTTTCCGTTGCGACGTGGCACAATGAATGCGTGATCAACCCACACTTGCGAAACGACACCTCATGCAAGCGATTATGCCAATTCTCTAGGGCATCATCAGAGTCGGATGACATAGAACTATAGCTATGCCAACACAGCTCACCATCAGCAATTGGATGAATGTAATCTTCAGAAATATTGTATGCATGATCCCATCCGCTGACATCTTCATCTTTTATAGGTTCAACATACCTCCGTCCTTCAGCCGGATCTAACGAAGCTATGACTCTGAGATCGCGGTTTTCAAAATTCATCATCCGCTTCTTAAAATTAATCATTGTTGCACTGTCATTAGCCCATTCAATCCCCAGCAATGTGGGATAGGAACTTCCCCCTTCAACAACTTTGATAACGTCAAAATCGACATATGTCTTCATCCCCTCAATATCCACAACAAGGCGCAGAACTCTCCCAATCCGTGTCACCTCATAGAACTCTCCCAATCGGTGTCACCTTGGCCTGATTAGCCAATCGCAGTTGTATGGGAGACTAGCTCAGCATTGGGCTCGCCATTTTATGTCATGCCTGCTTTGTTAGAATGTTGACATCTGAGCCAAGATCCAGAATGACTAAATCGAACTCATAGTCCCCAATCTGGATATTCATGCGCATCTCTTTACCAGTCTTCTGCCTTTGTAAAGAGTTTACCACGGACTCTTTTTTCCCCCTATCCGGTCAATGCAGCAACCCCTCGATCTCAGCAAGAGCATCAGGATCTCTTGCTAATGATAAACAACTTTCAAAAAAATTATGTAAAGTAATAGACTGCCGCGATGGACCTGCCTCTGAAGTTGAATAAAAAATAGGGGGCATGTCACAAATAATTTCCTTACCATGATTTCTGCCCATCACATGACGTGCTTGAAAGAATGTATCTCGCTCGGCATTAATATCAAACTGCACCTTCTTCTTCCCAGCTACCTGGATGAGTGGATGTGGACCATCTTCTCCTGTCGTCGCACCTCTGTGAGTGATAACAGAAACAACAACATCTTGGGTTCTTGGCTCCACATAAGTTGTCACGATAGTTGCGCCCTAAGTTTGGTTCAGTGGTGGAGTCCTAGGTTGGTTCGCATTCTGGTTGGCGTTCTGATTCAGACACTGATTTTGGTTCTGTGGCTGGTTTTGATTCTGCATTGGTTGTTGCAGCTAATTCTGATTCTGCAGCTACTAAATATTTACCACCTTCCATCGCGCAATTAACTGTGGACGGTTTTCAATAGTGTGATCAGTAAAAAAACAAAACATACACTGTGTCTGCAATTGTGGGAAGTCTCTCTGGTAATGTCCCACCACTCTGCACTTATAACACTGGACAAGTCCACGACCTCGTCCTCCTCCGCGACCAAATCCTCCACCGCGTCCTCCCTGGAATCCTATGCAGAATCCCCCTTGCTGCTGATATTGCGATTGATTGAACTGTTGCTGCATGGGATTCGGTTGCAGTTGAACACAATTCCCTGGCTAAACGTACTGTGGCTACTGTGGAGCCATCTACATCAGAGTATACTGTGGCATAAACTGTTGTTGTGGTTGCGGCTGCAGTACAAACTGCATCTCGGTTGAGGTAGCGACCGGGCCACCTGTGGCTGTGGTTGCGGTTGTTGTACTTCATGTTGGTCGTCCTTCACATAGAATGCGTCGTACGTTCGCTCCTAAATCAAGCCATATGCGTGGCAATCCTTATCCTCATGTCCCACAGACTTGCAGAAGGTACAATACAAATTCATCGGGTTTGTGACCATCTTCTACATGGATTGACACTCCTCATGTCGATGCCCATATACCTAACAGATGCGGCACCATGGCATGCCTCCGCCACTTAATGGATTCGCCGCTCTTGATATTAGATAGTTGCGAAAATATGGGAAGTTATCCTTAGTTTTCCCCTTTGCACGGCATCACGTACACCACACTTCTTCGCGATGTTCTTTACCCTTCTTAAGGTCTTTCAGCTGAATCGTCAAGTTGGCTAGTTGTGTTTGAATCTGCAACATGCCAACTGCGTTCTCACCAATCAGCGAAGATTCTAACCACATCGCAATCTCCAGAGCTTTACTCGGCGTTGTGATGTTCTATTGCATCAACGAGAGTCGAATATGGGGTAGAAACGCTGCGATGAACCATTCCTTGTGTTGGACATCGCTCATGTCAAAGCCGACCCTTTCCATCAGTGTTTTGAATCGTTGGTCAAAATCCCACATAGTTTCATTTGGATACTGCTTAATCTCTTTTAGTTCTGTAATATACTGCGCCTTAAATTTCGGTTTTCTCAAATTCTGCAATCAATCCTTTTCTGACTTCTTCCAATGTCTTTTCTGGAGTTCATGTTGGAACTTGCACAAAATTCATGAACAAGTCCATTGCGCGACCCCGAAGAGTTGTCGCCAACTGACCTTTCTTGGCATCATCATCCGTGATTTGCTTGATAGTCCATACTGCTTCACATAAGAACCAGTATTGCTATGGTTTGTCAGTGCCATTCCAATGGAATAGCGGTAAATTTGTATCTTCTCCCCCCTTCCTGGGCTTCCTTCCTACAGTCGCAAATCCACTAGTAAGTAAATGTTGTTGAAACGATGAACACGGTGGTGTTGAAGTTGTATTTCTTACTGGTTGTGATATAATGAGCGGAGGTGTGGGTACATTGCTGTTGGAGTTTGGTCCTGCCTCTATCCTGGGCGTAGCCTAGTTGTCCTTGTCAGGACTATGAGGTCGCTTCGTCCCGTGTGGTCTTCCTTCGCAGATTTGCATTCCGATCACAGCAGGACCTTCTCTTGTGCTCTGTCTCTTTTCCTGTCGAAACCTTCCTCCTCCCCTTGTAAGACCACTCTCTTCCTCAGCTTCCTTCACAGTCTCGTCATAACTTGCACCCATCTACCCCATATCATTCCATTTATCGCCCCCTGCTGTCGCAGTATCCACGGCCTATGCCCACCAGGTTTCTACTGGTCGTGGTGCATCTTCAGTATTCCCTTTTCACAAATGAACATCTTAATGGACAACTGTAGCGACAACATAAACCTGCCTCTCGGTCCATTGAAAAATTCCCTTTCAGCTTCGCTATAATACTTTGTCATATCAACTGCAAACTTGGTGATATAGCCTTCCAGTATACTATCGACCTAGGCCTCAACAGCCCGCAATGCTTTGTTGTCTACCTCCTGCAGCTCCTGGATCAGTTCTGTGGTCCAAGATGTCAGCTCACCACCCTAGAAGTTCCGCTTCTAATAGGTCAATTTCGCTAACCATTCATACAGGATGATTGGGAACTCACAGGAAAGATATTCATGTGTACCATCATGTATATACTTTGCCAACCACCAATCCGTCGACAACCCAGGGTTCTGATTTTCTTTCTCGGTGAACTCTCACAACTTTAGGTCGAACCAATCTTGGATTTCCGGTCTCGTCGGATGCCACAACATGTCCTCCTTTCACTTCACACTACAGTCCCAACAACGAAACCATTTGTTGACACAAACCCAGTCGATAGGGGTTCCTCAATCTGTCGACATCCAACCCACTGCGATCTCCCTGAGCACCGGCCCAGACATATTTTACCTCGTCGAGCAACACCTACAGAGCAGATGAGGTCTCACCTGAGATGTTCAAGGGAGATTTGATGGAACCATGTTTCAGCCGAATGGAGGAGGAATTTGTGCATCAACTAATCAACTAAATGCAGCATTGCATAACAGATCTAACCAGTCATTTTAGGCATTAAACATAATTGCAGCATCATTCAACAGATCTGACTATCGACGGAACCACTTAACGCACAATAGATATAATAGTAAAACATTAATTGTAGCAAGAAAACATCACATCATTCACAGATTCATATCGCATAATGCATTCATCACATGGAAAATAGGAAAGACACAATAATTCTGCTCAAAACGTTGTCATATCATATTCATCTTTGCAAAAAACTAGATACAAAAAGATAATCCTTATGTCGCATACCCAGATTAACAAACAATAACAGGAAAAATCATTCATGCTACATTATCTCTTCAATTCATCAGCTCATGTATCTCCAAATCGCTCTCCAGATCTTCAATTATCAACTATAACTCAACACTTACAATGCTATGTCTATTTATAGCCTTATGCCTTTACATTTGCGGTCCACTTAGGAAACCGCCTAACTACTTCTTAACAAACTCTACAAAAAGATGACCCAAAACCCACATAATGCGGTCCAAATGACCAAAAGCTACATAAACTAATCGACTTGCGTGTTGTTTTCCTTCTTGCGCGGCATCTCCGACCCTTCGCAACATCCTTGATGCTGTGAAGCTGACTCATCCAAACCGCCTTCCAACAACTACTCATTCCTCAAGTTCCTCAGATCTTGATATTGACCTAGAATTCGATATGCAATCCTTTAATTTCACAAAGAGATTCCTAGATACATGAATGAATCTTAATCAACCTTTACTATTGGCTTCATGAGATCAGGATGCCTTGAATTTAATAGGTCATCTCCATCATTTTATACAATATCCAAATTTTATGCTTCCTAAGTTTGACCTAACAAACCATAGTCTTCTAAAGATCATATGACCATTTGAATAATAAATGTTGAGCATGAATATGTAGTTTGCAAATTTTTCCATATACATTTGGAAACAAGGCCTCCATGTGGTACTTTAACCTTCCAATTGCATCAATTTTAAATTGGGATGATTTTGAAATGACCATCATAGGGAAATTTGTAAATTACTCAACTCTATTCACACTTTTGAGGAACTATTTGACATAAAAATAGATAATCTTAAATAAAAAAGTAAAGACCCCCATCAACATTTACTACCATCCTTACCAAATTCCTAGTAGATTTTATCTCTTTGAAAATGGAAAATAACCACTTGCATCTCTCATCTAGATAAGAAGGTAGTGGTTGAATATCACACTTCAAATCTTCATGCATCTATCACCATGTTCGTTAAGAGATCTAGATGGTAAGAAATATTTGGGTGATAACTTTGAGGAAGCTAAGAATGTAGAAAAAGAGATTTTAAGTCTATTTGGTAATCTTGGAGTATATGACACCAAAATTAACTATATTTCTAGGGAATTTGTAACCTTACCTAGACCAATAGCTAAGAAAAATAATGAAACAAAAGATAAGGAACCCATGGACATGGACGATGCCTTATGATTGGTAAAAAAACTATTGAACAAAATTATTTACTTAAAGAAGAATGTTGAAGACACTTGGAATCATAAAACTTATAAACATTTTTATAGGAAAATAATAGCACCGCCAAAGAATCCAGAACCCTTAAATTTGAATTTCAATTTTAATGAATTTCAATGGATAATTATTGGACATATCATCATGCTAATTGTTTAGAAAAAAACTTGTCCACAATGGATTCATCCCATGAAAAATCATGTCAAATCATTTTCTTGATCAACATAAACAAAATGAGATATGTGTTCCAGAGATAGGGGCTAAAACTATCATGGAGAAAGAAGAAAAAATTAGTGAAGTAACCATATTCCTCTGGGATATGTCACTCGCCCAATGAGATAGACAAGAGGAAGTAGTAGAGAAATTGCAGGGCACTCAATCAATTCATAGATAGTAGCCATTCAAGAGTGTTGGGCTACAATAACCTCGACCTTTAACATTCTTGTGTTGACCCGGGTTCTGTGCATTTGTGGTCCAACAAAACCCTTCTTCATCGGCCCTTTCAGCAACAGCCTGTGAACAAGCTGAAGTCTCACCCGAGGCAAAGTTTATGGGGGATTACAGAATCAGTTTTCTGTAATCAGGTGATGTGTGGTTTAACAGAATGGGGGATTGCACGAAATTTCACCTACTTCGTGGCTAACACTTATGTTATCGTGCATACAAAGACTTTGTGCTTCGAAGCGTCTACTTAACAAATAGGACATCACAACTGAAGACTGCGCTACCTCTTTAACAATCACACATCTTCTACAGACTTTACTTAGTGTAACTTATGCATTCAACAAGCATATTACACAGTATACCTTGTGAACTTATGCAATATGATGAAATGCAATGCCATTGTGTACTTCCGGTCTATGCTTTCAGGGAATCGCACTACACAAACTTCATTGACTTTAGTGCTTACCCACTTAACTCATGCATCCATCATGTTCAGAAATATTTGCACACTCAACATTCACGCATATATGTTCAATACTCAACATATTATTCCCATCATTCATTCATATGGAGAATACATATAAAATCAAAGATACATATAATCACAAGCATGAACTTAACCATAAGAAAACAAACACACATAATCAATCACATAATACGATATTTACATGGTTCACCCCTCGGATGGGAGCTACATCCACGAGAAATGTTGATTATATTAATGGGAATGGTTCAACAGTTCCATTCTGCGCACTCAGATGCAGACTCTCCTATCTACAATAGGTCTCTATGCACTTAGCTGCAGAGCCTATTTACAATATTCAGTCTCTCAACAGAGATCAACAAAAAACACTTAGTGATCAATTAGAGATTGAAAAATTAACCCTTCCCTTACAAAAATTCCCCTTATATAGATCGTGCCCTTAGGTCACGTCTTTACAATGCAATGGGCCAAAAACCCTAGAGTAACCAAAACTAGTGCGATTACTTTTTCGACCCTTCCTGTCGTAGTCAGCAGCTACTCCACACGCCTCTGGCCGCCTTTATGGGCCACTTCGGGCTCTAACGACCTTTTGACAGCTGTGGTCCTCATATAACAGTTCCAA
The DNA here is from genome assembly GCA_027924585.1 of Larix kaempferi. NCBI lineage: Eukaryota > Viridiplantae > Streptophyta > Pinopsida > Pinales > Pinaceae > Larix > Larix kaempferi. The sequence continues at coordinate 1,452,992 of BSBM01000243.1, read as the reverse complement.
CTGCATCATGGTGTGTCGTTGTCCTCCCCTCTGGCCTTCCTTTCGTTGTCGACTCGTGGCTTGGCTTCTAACGGTTTTTCACCACTCCAACTGATAGGTCGCTTTCATATTCCTTCATGCTGCTCCTTACCCAACTGTCGAGAATCATGGAGTCGCTTACTCAAAACAGTTCGCTTTCATCTACTCAACCTTTTCCCAAAATAGCTGTTGCACTGGCACTGCGCATCAACAAAACTATGTTGTGCCTAGCCTTCACACTCTCAACTGCGCCAAATGGACTTCGCAATCCTAACTGTGCCATTGACAATATTGTGCTACTTGAACTTCATAGTCCGAACTGCGCTTCTGCCAAAACTGTACTTCATAAAAATTGTGCCAACTTGGGCCATGCCCAACAAAGAGTAAGGGTTCTATGTATCTTCACCCCCTTCCTTATCTAGTCTATTACAACACTAAAAAAGAATACATGTGTTGCTTAATCTAATAAAACAACAACATTCAAAGTGTCTTCTCTGACATTGGACTATAACTTGATTGAAGATATGAACAAAACAAGGGAAAATATTTCTTTGTTTGAAATTTGTAGCATCCTTTAATGGTGAGATATTTTGTTGTAGTATTTTATACCACCATTTGAGCCAATTCATAAACAATGGTCAATATTGAAGAAAATAATAGTTTCCTTGTATTTAAATTAAAATCTTAATCTAAATAGAAAATGATTGTTCACGATTCTCGGGAAATAAATCAAAGTCATAAACACCTCCATTTTTGTTCCAACCTTTCAAATTTTCAATCATAATGTGCACAACTATTTGGTGGATTGAAGAGTATCTTTGAATGTAATACCCTTTTCTATTTGTAATAAAATTAATGCTACCCCAACCAAATGTTCCACTCATATTATTCACTTAGATAGATCTAACATAAAAGTAGTGGGTGAACTCAAATATGCAATTGTCAAAATAAATTCTAACTCAAAACTTGTATACTAAATAACATATATTAGTGTTGTTGATATACCTGAATATTATGGTTTGTTTCATAGCAGATAATGGTCTCAAAAGCTTCAACGATATTTTTCTATAATTTGGTCTCATTTGTGGTTTCTCATTTGTGGTTACCATGGAAGGGAGTACAAAATCAAACTTGTATAGAAAGGAAGGTGCGTATGAAACACAAGGTCACATAATTGGAAGGAAAAAATGAACCTATATAATTCTCACATTAAATTATGGAAAAATATTTACTAGAAACTAAAATGGGAGATTATACAACTGAAGAGTCAACCTTGGGAGCAGACGAATAATATGAACTCCTTCATTTCACTCTAACTAATGAATATGAGGAGCGTACCATAATATATTAAGTAATTAGTCTTTTGTCTAATGTAGGTTTAGATACTAATATTTGGAGTTTGTTTCTTTATGGATCTAAGTCACAAGAAGGTGCATGAGCTGGTTGTATTCTAACAAACCGTCGGCATAAGAGGTTCCATATTCTTTCCTACAGATTATAATTTGAATGCACAAACAATACCTCTAAATATGAGGGCTTAATTCAAGGCCTTAAAAAGTGATTGAATTAGGTGTGAATAAGTTAAATTACAAGTAAAAATTTACATTCGTTGCTTATCATCTCATTTGAAGAGTTACCAATCTAAGGTATGAAATTTAATTAATGAATTTTTTATGCTTTCAATTTATTACTTCTATCCCTTGTTCAAAGAATGTAGCTATTGATTTGTTAGCTAATGTTGCCTCCAAGGTTTTGCCATTCACTAGTGGATTTTCTGTTGAATTACTTTTTAAACTCTTGGTATCAGATAACATCATTAAAAGGAAGGCATTTAATGAAGATGAACAAATAAGCGAATTTCTAACTGATGGGACACATTTAAAGACACGATGTTTGATGGTGAAGAACATGAAAAGGCCATGAACGTGTGCTCATATGGAATGAAAGAAATCAAGAGCAACTTGATTCCCAAAGATCTCCTGAATGCATAAAAGTATGTATGGATTTTTGGAAATTACAAGTATAAGTAGGTGTTATGTTTTAGTTTATGAATGTGTCAATATTTTCAGTGGACATTCCACCTATTATCAGGGGATCCATAAAAAACTATAGAATATTAGAAAATAGCAAGATGGTGAAATATATAGAAAATTAGGTAATAATCAATATATAAAAAACAATGTAAATGTTCAATTTTTTAAGAATTTTATATAGTTTTTGGACAATTTTGACAAGTTTAGGAGTATTAAAAAATGAAATTTGTAAAATATTTTTTTGGAAAAAATATCAAAAATTAACTATGACTAAATTTCATCCCTAAAATTTTCCCTAATTTAAAATAACAATTTTAATTTTTTTAATTAATTTAAAATTCTTTAAAAAACACATAAAAACATTTTATATTTTTTTTAATTTTTAAAAGAAAAAAAAAAACTAAAAACTAAAATAGAAAATGATAGAACAAACCAACTTTCTTAACACATTATCCATGTTATTGCCTAAATTACCAATTTAGATAGCGACACATATTTTTTTGAGTAATAGAAATACATATTTTTTCCTCTGGAGAAAAAAGATAGCGACATATCAAACTTGTTAATCTGAACCAATATCTTTAAAATATAAAATATTATACATTTTTATAATTATTTGTTTATTTAATTCATTTTTAAAAGTACTAATAAAAATATGTTAATACAAATTATTTATCATAATAATTATCTTGATATTATACCTTTTAATACATATCCAAAAAAAATCTGAAAATATTTTATATTATAATATCTCCTTTTATATATATATATATATATATATATAATTATATAATTGAGATGGCTACCATGCATTATGGTATCATTTTTTCGAAAGCGAATATATATATATGTTTAGACGTTATAAATAGTATTAAGTGAAAATAGATAATTAACATTAAAATGTTTTTAGAAATTAATGTTTCAAAATTACCAAATTAAAAATATTTATATTATGAAAATGCATTATATTATATTTTCTCGAAGATTAAATGAACACACATTTTTTCATTAAATTTATTTTAAATGTTTATTTTAATATGCAAAAGAATTTATTAAATTAAATTTGAATTTTTTTTAATATTTAATTTTTTTTTATAAGTTTTCTCTTTAGAAGACATAGAGTTTGAGGTCAAGCGACTTACAAAAGGAAAAGTTGAGAACATTGAAGGTTACCAAGCAGTCTAAATATTAGAAATTAGTAGGTCTATCCTCATCACTCACATCCACAAACTCTTCAATTTAGCAGTCTAGCAAAGTTTCCCTAAAACCTAGAAAGAAGGCCTCATTATTCATATTTTTAAAAGTGGAGATAAAAGCAATCCATTTAATTATAGGACCATTATGATTAGCCCTATTTTAGCCAAATTATATGGAATTATTATGGAAAAGAAGATCAACATACGGCTAGAAAGGCACTGAAAAAGAGCTAAAGGCCACGCAAGATTTTGGGTCTATCATTTAACTATAGACCACCTTATTACTCTTAGGAGCATTGTTGAAGAGTGTCCCAATGATAAAATAATGATTCTATGTTGCTTTGTTGACTTTAGAAAAGAATTTGATATAGTTCCCATAAGCAACCTTTGGAATACATTAGAAGAGCTAAAATTCCTTTTCGAGTTGAGAGCTGTTGCGATCAGGTTGTATGAAAAGGTTATCGCCAAGTTTAGGAACTCTGAGAGATGGTCAAAAGAAATAAATTGTAATATAGGATTCAATCAAGGTTGTTCCCTATCTCATACCCTTTTTTGTATTTACATTGACAGGATAGAGGGTTATTTGGAAGAGGCAAGTTGTGTTGGCATGACTTTGCTTGGAATAGTCATCATCTTTCTCTATTCTGATGATATTTTTCTTATGGAAAGGATTCCCTATGATCTTGACAAGCAACTAAAAATTCTCAAGTATTTTTTTCTCTAGTATGGGTATGACTATTAACACTGAAAAAACAAAATGTATGATAATCAAATCCCAAAAGATCACTTATGACAATTTCATGTATGACAACAACTTAGAGGAAGTGACTCAATATAAATATCTCAAAATATATCTTCATCATAAGATTAACTAGAACTATAGCATTGAAAAACAAATTAATGGAGGATGGAAAGCTTATTATGGGCTTGAAAATAGTTGTAAATCTATAGACCTCTGTCTTTGGGATAGGAAGAAAATCCTCTTTGAGACTCTCATCACTATTGTTATCCTACATGGTTGTGAAGTTTGGGCCTGCAACATCTTTAAACAATATTGGAGAAGGATACATAAAATCCAAAAGCACTTTATAACATATAATCTCGAAATTCAAATTAATACACCATATCCTATCCTCCTCATAGAAGCAAGTCTCTCTCTGATTTAGAGCATGGCTATGACAAGGTACCTAATGTACAAGAATAAGATAAATAGCATGGGATACAAGCTGCTTCCTAATATTGCTTCATACTCTAGTCAAAACCACCTAAGACTTAAGCGAGGTTGACATACAGATGCCAAATTTTGGCTAAGCCATTTGAGAGTTGAGGAGTAGGTCATTGCAGAATAGCGGTAATATTAAAAGTATTATTACATCCAAATTTAAGGAAAACATGTACCAATGCGATAAAGATTTATATGATAAGAGAAAATTAAGATATTATAAGGAGGTGATCAACCCTAATCTAGAAGATCAGAATCATCTCTCTATTTTAACTAGCGTAGAGAAAAAAATCAACACTACTAAAATAAGAATGTAAAGTCTCATGAAATAATTTGTCATCTTTGTGACACAAAGACGTTTGAAGATGAAAATCACTTTCTCATTGACTGTCATGCATACACCCACATTAAAGTGCAGTTTCAAAACATTTTCTACAATATTGTTCTTCCTAACCTTTTAAATCATCATAAGTATGATGATTTACGAATGCTTCTCTTAAATAATTTTGAACATAGAAATAAAATTCTAAAAAAATCTAAGTGACTCATTTCATTTTTAATATGTGATAGATCAAAGTTGATCTCAATAAACATTAATAACTATCGTTGCCATCATCATTATAAATATAAATTTTTTAAAAATTAAATAATTATCATTAATATAATTGTAAATTAATACTTTCATATTAAAATTATTAGTATTATTTATATAATAGTTATAAATTTTGAAATGACAAACTAAAGGGACTCATTTATTCTCTTAAAATTCATTTTAAGCTAATATTCATTTTAATGCTAAAAGAATTAAAATTAATAAAACAATGTAAGTTTTTTTTTTGAAACATTGAAAATTTACTTAAAGTTAAATATTATTATGATTGAAACAACAAAGATTTATTTCCTTGAATTCAATTTGAATATTGTTTTAATTTAAAATATCAATATTATGTTGAAAATATAATTTAAATATTGATTCTAATATTAAAAGATGTTAGGAATATGTTATATATAAAAAATTAAGCTAGAGTCAAATATCTATTTTCTTTAACAAATTATTTAATTATTTTTTCAATTCAATTTGAAAATTAAATTTAATGTAATTCTTAATTGAAAATAATTAATTATATTTTTAAACTCAAGTTGAATGTTCATTCTAATGTTAAAAAAAATCTAAGAAATTACACTATCATAAATATCAATATGATTTAATGGAATGCTGATACATATGATTAGGACGCTTTTTAATGTGCACAATATCCTATAAATAACCATATCTTAAAAATAATAGACTTTTAGTGTGAGCAATGTTTAATAAATTATTTATATTTAATAATTGTTATATAAATAAAATCTACATGAAAATATCGATCTCAACATATGAATATATTATTATATAATAAATAGTATATAATATTAACTTTTAAGATTAACAAAACAATTTCAATTAAATATATATAAATATATATTTAAAATGGTTAAAAATTATATTAAAAGGATTGTTGGTTGCTCCAATCTCAATTTTTTTTTTCAAGTCGAAAAAAAAGTAACTTGTTATTCAGAGCAAATCAGAGTTACTACAGTTCCAAAAAACTTAAAAAATACTTTCCAATCTTCCTTACCCACAATTTCCTTATTTTTCCAAAATGTCAAGCTAAAAGCCTTATACTATCGATAAGGAACAGTTTGCTATGTATCCAAAATTATCCCACAAAACTTGTAACCTAATAACAGAAAGACAAAAGACCTGTTATACAGATACACAAAAAAGCTTAAGCAAAAAAAACTAAAACAGTTTGTAGACCCCCATATATATGGGGTTTCCTTCCATGAATTCCTCATAATGAAGAGTCCCATCCATAAGTCCCACAGCTTCCTTAGATAAGAGATCGACTTCATGGTTGAATTCCCTATAGATATGGGAAAATGAGAGATGAGTGAAGACTTCCTTTAATTCCAAAATTATGTTCATCCAATGTGTTAGATGTAGCACATTTAGATTTTCTTTCCCAAAAATCCAGTTTATTACCAGCATAGAATCCCCCATAACCTGTAAAAATTGAACTCCTTTCTTTCTGGCGATCCAAAGTAAACCCCATAAAGAAAGCAATTCCACTTGAGTATTAGAACCAGATTCGGCACTCATCTTAATTCTGATAGAATGTCCCATTTTTATAAATAAAACCATACCCACTCCGCATAAACCATTTTTCTGGGCACCATCGAAGAATCCCATTGAGCAGTTGGTATCATAAGAAGGGTGTAGAAGAGTTCTGAAATTTACTTTCATCTTCTTGGAATTATATTCTTTAAACATAGTAGTCCCCCTGTAAGCCACCTAAGGATAGGAGAGCAAATTCTTTCCAAAAATATAACGATTCCTATTTTTCCAAACTTCGCATATAACAAATAAAGGAAGTTCAGGAAATCTGGGCTTATTAAAAAACCAATATTTCATACTCTCCTGTAATTTCACCATGTTCCAGATCTCATTAAAATTTAGAATTTCTTGGCAAGAATTCCAAACTCGATTTATGAAGGAGCATGTTACAAAAAGATGAGACACATATTCTGAATTTTGTAAGCATAGAAAACATACACCTGGTCCAATAAAACCTCGTCTTAATAAGGTATCCCAAGTAAGGATTTTGATTTCCAAGATGGTCCAAATAAAACAACTTATTTTTGGAGGTAATTTCCATCTCCATAATTTTAAGGACCACCAATTTGGCATCAAGTCAACATTTTCATAAACAACATAACTGTATGGAAGTTTATCCGAGATACTTCCATTTGATTCTCCCCAATCCCAAACTAATCTATCTAAATTCTTTGTCAAGCGAATACCAACAACAGTAAAATTTGAGACATACCTTTTCCATTCTGCAGCCCGTCGGACCGAGATCACCAGAGTTTAGCCGAACCGAACCGGACCTATCCTCGGCATCATAATTATACACCTGAGCTAGAACATCAATGTTCTTGGTGTGTAAAGACTCGATTAGTTTTGGAGATAACTGATAATCCTTTTTCAATCCTATAATTGGATCAATTCCAATGTATGCCCAAATGCCTTTCCCAATGTTCCAACTCAATCTTTTTTTCAAAATAGGCAGTTTCATGTAGAGACCTTTCCAAATAACTGATGCAAACGAACTGAGAGGAGGAGTATTTCGGATCCACAGAGAGGGAGACTATATTTTAAATATTTCCTCTTTAACACTTCAGTCCACAAACTATCACTAAAAAGAGCTCTCCACAAAGTTTTTTCTCCCCAAGCTTCTTCAAACCAGAAAATATGCTACAACCCCCAACCGCCATATTTCTTAGGGAGCACTATATTCTGCTGAGCAACTAAATGAAATTTTGAATGACTCAAGTTATCTTCCCACAAAAATAAAACATTCTTTTTTGGATAGCTTCAGACACATCCTTGGGAACCATTGCCAAGGAGATCCGGTAAACTAGAATACTTTGCAATACTGAATTAATAAATAAAAAAATCCACCTAAAGATAAAAATCTGTAAGCCCAAATGTTTATTCTTTTCTCAATCCTTTGAATAAGCCACATCTAGTCGTCATTTTTATAGTTATTTGGCTTAAGTACAAATCCCATGTACTTTAAACCTCCTTGCATGTTTTTCCAATGGAAATGGAAAAGAGACGCAATCTGATGACGCAGGTATGAGTCTTGTTCCACCTCTGTACTGTAGAAGAAAGTAGATTTTTATGGACTAACTTTCATACCCGATGCTGAACAAAAAATATTTATAGTCTCTGATAAAATTCTCCAATCTTGAGCCAATCCTCTTCCAAATAAAAGGGCGTTGTCCACAAATAGCAGATGTGAAATTTGAAGAGAGGGAGCAAATCAGATACCCTGAAAATGCTTCTCAAATTTTGCAGAGTTTATGAGCAAACTTAAGCCCTCAATTACCATGAGAAACAGTAATGGGGATAAAGGGAAACCTTGATGCAACCCTCTATCACCTTTGAATAAATCTAAAGGGTGACCATTTACCATAATAGCATAATTTGTGCTTGAGACACATCCCATTATCTAGTTTGTAACTGCTACCGACAAACCAGAATGTAATAAGACGAAGCGAAGAAATTTCCAATCCACCCTGTCATAGGCCTTAATTAGATCCATTTTTAAGATAATGGCTTTCAACTTCTTTTGTTTAATTGAATGCATGCATTCTTGGGAAACCCCTTTGGAATCTAGAATATGTCTATTTGAGAGAAAGACAAATTGCTCTTTCAAAAGCATGGTCTCTAAAAATGGATTAATTCTGATAGAAATCACCTTTTTGATCATTTTATAGACTAGATTACATAAAGAGATTGCTCTATAATAATTAAAATTGGAGGGCTTATCCTTCTTAGGAATGAGAGTGACAAAAGTGGAATTCAACCTTTTAGGAACAAAACCCTTCATCCTAGTCTCTTCCACAGCGTTGAGCAGCTCCTCCTCAATCAAGTAAAAAAATTGTAAGAAAAATTCTACTGTCGAACTGTTTTAGAACGGCCTTAAGTTCCTCCAGAGTAAATTTTGCAAAGATTGAGTCTCCTTGTTTTTGAAAAGATCCGAGGATACTTTTCAATAAATTTTAACTTTTATTGTAGATTTACATTTTGATCTTGTTTGTAGGCATCATTAAAGAAATCCATAGCTCCAATTTCTAAGGATTTCTGATCCTTCAAAAATATTCCCCAAAGATCGTTTACTGCACAAATAGAGTTTATATTGCGCCGCATATTAGCATAATTATGAAAAAAATTAGTGTTCCTATCACCACTCTGTATCCAAATCACCCAACTTTTCAAGCCCCTCGCTTCTTCATTTTGAAGAAGAAATTTTCGTTTCTTAGCTTCTAAGGATACCATCTTTTCTTTTGTTCCAACATCAAAGAAATCATCCACATCTTCAGCTAGAACATTCAGCTGCAGCTCAATTTGACGGAGATTAGCTTGATTTATGTCTTTCATTTCCTTTTCCCATTTTATCACATCATATTTGAGGTGTTTGAGTTTATATAACAGAGCTTAAGAAGCCGAAATAAAATCTTTTTTAGAGTATTCCTTCCACTTCAATTGAACCAAAGTGCAGAAATCTTCATTAAGAAGCCAATAATGATTGAACTTGAAAGTAAAACTTACCTTTGGAGAATCCAAATCGATCTCTAATATAACTAGTTTGTGATCTGATAGCCCAGAAGAAATAGACCAGCTTCTGTATTTCCCGAAATGTCTGCTAATATCTTTTGCAATAAAAAAACAATAAAGTCTCTTAGCAATGTTGCTATTGCCCATCTTGCTATTAATCCATGTAGGGACCAAGACAACGAGAGTAACATTGATAAGATTTGCATCTTAAAAGGAATCTCTAAAGTACCCCGCTAAGGGATCCTCCTTACAACCAGAGCCCCATACTTTCAACGAAGAGAGATTAAGGTTCAGGTCACCCGCAAGTATAAGGGAGGGGTCTTTCAAACATCCACTTTGAAATAAATTCTCCCAGAAAAATTGTTTGTGACCAAAAGGGCCATAAAAATTCAGCATTCAAATAATCCTATTCAAATCCTTAAACTTCCCTTCCAACAGAATTCCTGCATCGACCATAAAAGAAGAAAAATGTGCTTTGAGTGGGTTCCAAGCAACTAATAGACCCCCAGATAAACCCTTTGCATCACTGCCACAACAGTTCCAGGAAGGGAACATTTTAAGAATAATATCACAGGCTTGTAAAGAAGGAATCATGGTCTCTTGAAGAAGAAGAATATCCAGCTTGATTACTTCAATCAGCCTTCTGAAGGCATTTCATTTGGGAACACTACCAAACCCCCTTATGTTTATGGTTAGTAAGATCATTGAGGAAAAGAATCCTGAGGCGCATCTGCTCTAAGGGCCCCAAAATAGGAATTGTTTAAAGGGAAAGCAGAAAGCACTTTCCCAACATAAGTAATATGAGAGAGTCTAGGGTTTTCAAAGGAGGGATTATGATTAGAAACAACATATGTAGTACCCTTAACTCCAAATTTATTCCCCTTTTTTTATGGTGGTTACATTTTGCATCCAGATGGAGGAAATGGGAAGGATATCCTCATCCCTAGGCTTACCCAAAAAGATAGGAATTTTTGTCCTCTCCTTTATCTCACCTACGCTACCTGGAGCACCAGTTGAATCCTGAAGACATATAGGAATATAACAAGAAGCCCCCCGATCCTCCTCTTCCAGGTGAAGTGTGAGTGTGTTCGGAAAACAAGTAAAGGGATGTGCGGAGTCTAACACAGGAGGGTTTTTTTCTTCCTCTGATTCCGAGATAGAATCTTCCACATTTTCCCCATTCTCCAGAATCACAGAAGAAACCAATTTATTTTCCAATGGGGAAGGTTCGGGAAAAGAATGTGGTGTACCAATATCACCATTAACCCCATCAAGAAGACAATTTACTAATTCTTCTTTTGGCATGAATTTAAGTAAAACATGTAGGGAACCTTTTAACTTACCCAGATATTCAAGCATCGAAGAATGGTCCAAGGGAATAAAACGAGCCAAGACAGTATCTGCATCTTTAGAATCTCCAGAATTGGATGTGGAGTCCCTATCTCTTTTCATATGGTCCAAAAAACGTCCAGGGAAATTATCCCAAAAATGACCAACTTTATGACAACTGAAACACCTGAATGGAACCTGCTAGTAATCCAGTTTTTGGGTAAAAACCCCTTGATTCCATATTACCTCCACTTCTTCTGGTAAACCAAGAGAAGTCTCCATTTCCATAAGTACTCTCGGTTCCCTTCTATCAACCGAATGAAGGGTAGATTCTTCCACTAAGATAAAATGGCCAATGGAATTTGCAATAAGCATGAAACCCCCAAATGAACAACATTAAAGGGGAAAACCTGGAAGAATGACCCATAAATGATGCTTAACTAGTTTTTCAGTCCAAGGATTAAATGCAGAGTGCCATCTAGAGAAAACTAACGAGCCTTCACCAATAATCCATAAACAATTTTCAATTAGCTGCAGAGAAAATGGAAATTGTACCATCCATCAGCCAAAAGAGTAACCCTCGGAGTATATTGAATGATGGGTTTCCAAAATTTACCCATCCACTCAATAATTTCTGATCTAGATAAGCAAATAAATTCAAATTTCCCAAGCAGAGTGCATTTGGACAACCCGAGAACCATATCAAAAGTCATGTCTTTACCAAGCACACAAGTAGATTTACCTTTCCTAACTTTCTCTTGCTTTAACTTCCGTCTACTTCTTGCTTTGTTGCCCGTAACAACCCTTTGAGAACCAGAGACCTTAACCTTCACTCCTCTGTAGGAAGGATCAGGGGATTGAAAAATTGCCGAAGGTTTTAAATTACCCTCACCAAAACACACCAAAGGGATGACAACCTCCAAACACTTATACGCAAGTCTCGTATACTCAACCAACACATTAGGGTTTGATCGTATGCAGTCGGAGGTAATAATGACAAGGCCTTCTGTATTTTCTCCAGTGATGGGTGTCTTGAAATCCCGATTCACACTAAATGTGCCCCCTGCTCTATCCACCGTATCTCTGTGGGATGACCCCTATGGGGTCCTATCCATAATACCTTCAGAAAAAACCATAAAGAAAAAAATTCACTAAATAAACCAACCAAAAATAACCAAAAGCCAAATCATTACACCCACTAAAAGGCACAAAAATCAGAAAATGAGATTTTTCAACCTAAGAAGACTGCAAAAAGAAAATTCTCACTTTTTATAAAACTTGGTTGGTACTAGGCTAATCAAACTAATGAAAAATGCCCCAAAACCTGAAAACTTGAAAACTCTAGCCGTCCTAAACCTAAAACCCTAACCCCCGTCATCTCCCAAATAGGTTAATACCACATAAATTGAGTATATTATATCTAATATGGTGTATAAAAATTTACCATATAAATAATAAATAAAAAATATTACATTTCTATCTAAATTTCACATGCATCCCAGTTCAATAGACTCCTTCCTACTACTTAAATATTTCTGAAACCACTGACTAACAAAACTATTATTTAGACTCATAAAGACCGGCCTGCTAAATCCAAAAAGGCCATGAACACTAAAGCTAGGGTTCAGACATAGATCCATGATTTTTCTGAAAATACAGAAAACTAAAACGTGGAACAAATTGCTATGCCTATGTAGCTTGGATTTTAGACTTGGTCACTGCCATCTCCCGAGGGACGAACCATTCGTCGGCATCAATTAAGGTGCAGGAGGATCTATCAAAACTAGACTCTAGACTGTTGACTCTAATTTGCAACATCATTAGCTCAGCTTCAATGGTTGCTATTTTGGTGGAAAGAACATCATTTTTTCTCCTTTTCAATCCAGATTTTGGGTAACATCGCCTGCTCTCGCCACCTGGTAACCTCATGCTCCAGGTTATGCAATTCTTCTTCTTACTCGAAGCCTTTCTCCATGGACTGAAAATCCTACCCACATTCTCTGATAAACCTTCTCATTACTCTAACAAGATGACGATTTTCGTCTTCCACCCACTGCAAGCCATGGTGGAGGCAAACTTCCTCCCTTCTATGAGCCCAGTGTTTCGACATTTCTGACCAGCCTGAAAATATATCCTGGGTTTTCTTTGTCAACTACCTTTGCCCTTCTTATTGCCTATGTTCTGTTCATTTAATGCAACGCGCTGGCTAAATTTGATGACGCGTCCCGATATACTCCATGGTTCACTATCATGGGATTGGATCCCATGTGGAAGGCTCCAAATCTAGTTGGAGTTGTATTCTTTAGACTCGCGGCTAGGTTGGCAGCTCTATCTGCTTACTCCTTTAGATTGCGGAGGATGTGCTTAAATTACATCATGTTCATATTGCCAATTTCCTGTTTGTTGCGGTCAATAATTCTATGGAGAAAAATGTTGTTTGGATTCATGTTGGTGTTCATATATCTTAGGATCAAAGAGGAGTCTCCAGGGATTATTGCAGAGCTGAGCATGTTTTTCTGAAGGATTTTACAGCCGTGAAGAAGGGCTAAAGTTGACTGTTAGTTTTTTGACCGATTCCCTAAGCAAATTTCTTAATAAAATAAAATGTCCTTTTTCCATGTTAAAGTGTACCGAGCATCTGCCTCCTTTAATTAAATATAAAAATAATAATATATTATATGATCATAATAATAATTGATTAATTAAATATAAAAATATTAATATATTATATGATAATAATAATAATCTATTTTTAAGGTCACTGTCAAGTAAGTGAGGAAAATCGTCAAAGGACAAACCTTATATATAACCATCACACTTCTCGCCTGCCCAGAGTCAAGTTGAGGCAAGTGCGGGAGGGCTGTCAAGTCGAGGTAAGTGCGGAAGGGCATTGGATAAGAACATCTGACAGCCCTCCGGCACTTGCCTGGGGCAAGCGAGAAGTGTGATGGTTATATAAGATTCGCCACAGCCAAACACCAATTTGATATATAAAACTCCTTTATTTATTGAAAAAGGAACCCCTTCCATATAGCCATGTAACTCTTAAAGCCCTCAGTACCGATTAGGCCAATCAATAAGTAAATTCGGAGTTCAATTCGGTCTCACCAATTATTGGTTTAATTCGGTTTGTTAATGAACTAATGACTATATACAAGGGGCATGGCTTGATTGTACTACCTTTCCATCACATAATTGCACATAGATCGATCCACAGAGTGAATTCCATGAATACAAGTTTCATAGTCAGTCATAATCCTCTAACTATCACTCAAAGGCTCGAAATACAAACCAGGCAGACAACATAGTCAAAGATCATTATTGATCAGAAGGTCTTTTTGGAATTGAACAGGAAAGAACTCGGAAGAGGATGAGGGAAAAACCAAGTCTCTCATCGAGTGTTGCGATATTTGGCATCACCCAACAATAGACATAATATTCCAACAGTCAAGCCCTAACGAATGTAGGTATAGGAATGGAAGGATCTCTAAAGATGGAGAGCATTCTGTAAAATTAATAAAGTAGAAGTCTATATGTAACCTAAGTTTATTAAGAAATTTGTAATGGTTGAAGAGGTATATGTTGGAACAAAATTACAACTTCCATTTTCATGAGGAGTACATTTTCTCTCCATTTACTAGTTAAAGCTTAGTTTCATGATTTTAATGGTATGTTTCTAGGATATTTTGGCTTCTTGAGTTAGGAGAGCGCTCCATCCCTAGATTTTAGGGATTCATGGCTAATATTATCCTTAGGAGCCCACCTACCACTTGTGCATGGTCAACCCAAGTTCTTGATCCTCATGGAGTAGTGCTCATTTTCCTTGTTTTTAGGGATTTCTCCTTAATTCAACAATTTATCCCTTATGCATGGGATAAGTGCGTGCCTTGGCCTATTTTGGGCCTGTTAGTGGGATAAGGTTTAGTTAAGTTCTATCCAAGTTAAGCCTCACTAGTTCCTTTTTTGCATGCTCTCTATTTTTGCAAATGGCAACTATATATATTCTTGTAATCTCTCATCACATGATGAGCCTTTAGACATTAAAGAGAATTATAAGTTGCATCATTATTTGCAACAATATTGTTAGATTCTTTCATCTATTTCTTTGTAATTGATTAATGTATTGCTTCATGCTTAGATTCTAGATCTCTCATAAAATATTACCAGGTATCATAGCAAGATTGAATCTAAGTAGTTGTATACAATTTTTTTGCAGGTTGAAGCACATCAAAGAGCACACCATAAAAGATGGATCAGCCTCAATCTCATAAGATTATCCTTACTCCATTCAACTACCATGAATGGAAGTCAAAGGTAGTGCTCCTACTGAGAAGCAAAGGATTCTACATGATACCAATGGGAAAAGATGTTGAACAATTCAACGGTGGAAAAGGCAAAGTGGTTTAACAAGTTAGATGAAGCATATGGTTTGTTATGTCTCTCAATTTCTTCAGATCTATTATTTCATATTGAACATGCATCATCTCCCAAAGAAGTCAGGACCAAGGTAGAAGGACTCTTTGAAAAGCGAGATGTTTTAAGAGGGCATCAATTGGAGAATGAGATTATCAGATTGAGTCCAAGTGACTTTGATACAATCCAAGACTTCTTCACAAGATTTAAATATCTTTTGTCGCAGCTCAAATCATGTGGGATAGATAAGAAAGAGGATCATCTTGTACTTTTTATTTTGTCAAGACTAGGTCCCGACTATTCTGTATTTGTTTCTAGATTCTTTGCTACCAAATCAGCCATAGGATCCATATGGAAGGTTCTTCTTTAGATGAATTTGTAGCTTCTCTCACTCATGAACAATATATAAGCGTGTTCAAATGGGCACTCTCAAGGCTTCAAATGCACAAGCACTTGCAACAAAAGTGGGAAGAAAGACTAGATGCAGTTCCAAGCATAAAGGAAAGAAGTATCAAGTTTAGGAGGAGGATTCAACATCCATGCAGGAGACCTCAGATTCCAATGGTGGGAAACCCAAGAAAGGTAAAGTGGTATGCTCTTATTGTAAGAAACCCAATCATGGGGAGGATGTATGCATGAAAAAGAAGCTTGCTCAATGCATAAGTATCGTTGAGAAACACAATCTCAAAATTCTCGATATTATTAGGGACATCAAACCAGTTGAGAATTTTGAAGAGCTACCTGATGAAGAAAAAAAGAAAGGAGAAAGGGCACACCTTGATTGCAGGCACTTTTTTACCTACTACTTCACATGAAGAAAGGAGGACATCATCTTCAAACCATGCTCGCTAGTTCCTCAACGCCATCATATTTTGAGAGGGGGTTTTTTCCCATGAGGTTTTCCTTCTTTTCTCACTTTATGAGGATATTGTTTTTTGTATGAGTACCTAAAATGGATCAATGGTCCAAACTCAAATTTTTTGTATGCATTATATTTACCTAAGTTAGGCTTAAGGGGGGGGGGTGGAACAAAATTACAACTTTCACTCTCACTTGGACTACATTTTCTCTCCATTTACTAGTTAAAGCATCTAGTTTCATGATTCCAATGGTATGGTTCTTGGATATTTTGACTTCTTGAGTTAGGAGATCACTCTCTATATTTTAGGGATTCATAAATGCACTCATTGGCCTATTTTGGGTCTTGTTAGTGGTTAGTTAACTCCCTCCTGGGTTCAGTTATGTTCTAGCTAAGTTAAGCCTCACTAGTTCCTTTTTTGCATGCTTGCTATTTTTGCAAATGGCAATTGTATATATTCTTGTAATCTCTCATTACATGATGAGCCTTTAGACATTAATGAGAATTATTATTTACAGTAATATTGTTCTTCTTTCATCTCTTTCTTTACAATTGATTAATATATTGCTTCATACTTAAATTCTAAACCTCTCATAAAATATCCTAATCCAATTTCAAATCAAACTTGGTAACTATGCTTTCAAAGCATGGCAACTAAAACATACTCTATACATGAAATATACTCCTCTAGGCATGGTAAGACATACTCTAGACATGGAAATTAATATAAGAAAATCAAAACATAAAACATAAATAATAACCAAAGAAAAGCACCAATCAATTACTTACACCAATCACAATTACAACACACAAGGACTAATAGCCCCGTGGTGTAACTCACTTGGTTGGAGGGGTGGGCCCTGCCACTAATTGCTGAGTATGTGAACCAGAAAAAGCACACAATGACTAAGACCTCATTTTAGCTCACAACGCAACAAATCAGCCTTCGTTCAGGGTATGTAGTTTCTCATAGTGGTTTTTACAAGAAGTTTGACTCTCGGTTTGTGTATGATTCCGCTCACAGAAATCATACATGTCAGCTTACGTTATAAATCCCGTTTTGCTAAATTTTTTAACGAAAGCACTGTTCCAAATAATCAACCAGAGATCAAACTCAAACCCTAATTTTGGAGTCGATACCCTCCGGGTATAGCGGGGCATTATAATTTGAAAATCTTTCGTTAACATATATAATTATAATAACTGGTCAATAAAAACGTGAAAAACAAGCCGATTGAGGTAAGATTAGTTTTCTTCGCCGCTGAAAACCGATAAAATAACACCTAATCTTCCAAACTTGGTTCTTTTCAAATGTTAATTGCCACCAAAACCTAATTAAGTTGAGCGACCATCTTCCTATTTCTCAACAAAGAAATAAAAACCATGCGACCGTTATATATATATATATATATATATATATATATATATATATATATATCCAAAAAGTGATCCAATAATGCAAAGTCTTACGACTTAATTTGCTACACTTCATCAGTCATTTTATATGAATATATGTCAGACTTTGGCTTTCTAGGTTATCATTATATAATAATATGCCATTGTAATTGAACGTTGTCTGTTACGTCTTTTCTACCAAAACTCGTTCACTGTCACTCTCTTTACGGCTGGATATACCTAATGTCAATGGAAAAATTAGAATGTGCGTTTTTATTAGATATTTTATGTGCTATTGGACATGATTTCCAATTGTCATCCGAATGGGTGGACAGAGTGAATCTACTGTTTTACCAAAATCTTTTGAACTGGCCTTGACAGAGAAAACCATGAAGAGAAAATTAGCAAACATTTCTAT
Source organism: Larix kaempferi (assembly GCA_027924585.1). Taxonomy (NCBI): domain Eukaryota; kingdom Viridiplantae; phylum Streptophyta; class Pinopsida; order Pinales; family Pinaceae; genus Larix; species Larix kaempferi. The sequence goes on along the minus strand of BSBM01000243.1, from coordinate 1,434,942 downwards.
GAAAAAGCAAATTTGGATTAACCTACTGCCCATATTTTGTGCTAATGCAAACTGCAAACTGATTGCTCACCATGGCCAAAAACCACCAAAAAAGGGCGTGGAAGAAATTTCTACGTAGGTGTTAAAACTGCCAAAGTCATAACTAGACTTGTTACGTATTGATTGATATCCAGGTTAAAGAGATTATTTTTTTAAAAATTTTTTTATTGTAGACAAATTGTAATGTTTAACTTGAGAATAATATGGTATATAGTAAGATTATCATGCAATAAATCAGAAATAAGTAATAAATAATTAGAAAATATTATTTTTGAGCACATCTTCAGACAGAACAATACTTTTGCTGATATATCATCGAAGAATGTTTTTGACTAGTTGAAGGAGTTCTTTATTGGGAAGAATATGAGCAAGACCACATCTTCAGACAGAACAATACTTTTGCTGATATATCATCAAAGAATGCTTTTGACTAGTTGAAGGAGTTCTTTATTGGGAAGAATATGAGCAAGACCACAAATCCAATGATAGATTTGTGGATCTATACTACACCTGAACTACATAGATACATAGTTTTTTGGGATCTTTTTTGTGATGATATCACTGGTTCTCATTCCTTTGGACGAAAAACTCCATGTACTGTTTGATTAGGAATGGAATATGTTTGATTCGCCTTTTGATTCCGTGTAGAATATTAATAGTATGCTTTTTTCTTCTAAAAAAAGTAATACATAATTAGAAATATAAAAAAATAATAACAAAATATGACAGAACAAGAGTTTTGTTAATATAAGAACAATGTTTACAGGCCTCTTATATTACAGCTATCATTCACTTGATCTTCTTCACAATATTCTTAACAAACCACTTCATAACTTTGAAGCTTTTTTAAATAAGTTTCAAATATCCAAAATCCTAACTATTTAATATAGTTAAAATACAATTTATTTATAGTAGAGTTACTATTCACTGATTTCTTCACAATATTCTAAACTAAGAACTTCATAACCTTGAAGTTTATGTAAGGAGGCTTTAAATGTCCAAAACTCTAACTATTTAACATGTTAAAAATACAATTTTATAATGAAATTTAATTAATAAATAAACTTTTTTACATTGATTATTAAACACTAACTTATTTCACTTTATTATAAAGTTATATTTTATATTATAAAATTATACTTTTATAATATTATACTTTTATAGTAAAACAAATTAAAATATAACCTAACATATAATTTCAAGTACACCTACCAACATAAATAAAAGATTTTGAACATAAAATTTCATATTAATACAATCACAATCACTTTATTGCTAAATAAATAAAATTATTTTTTATAGTCAAACAGATTAAAATATAACCCTAACATATATTTACAAGTACACCTACCAACATACATAGAAGATTTTGAACATAAAATTTCATATTAATACAATCACAGTCACCTTATTGCTAAATAAATAAAATTAACATGAATCAGGTTCAGTCTTCATTATTGCATACTGAATTTACAACAACTATGAAATGCTAGAATTTGTTAATAAGAAAATGCTGTTACGAAGCTTCTATGAAGGATGCAGCTTTGTTAATTTATTACAAGGATTCTGATTAATTTAAAGCATTCTGCTATATCTGAACTGCCAAATTACAGGCTTTAGAAGGACTCTGATATGTTGTAATTAACTGTTGAACACCCATAAAATATATCTGAACTGCCAAATTACAGGCTTTAGAAGGACTCTGATTTGTTGTAAACAGTTGAACACCCATAAAATAAAATGAAGGATGCAGCTTTGTTCATTCATTACAAGGATTCCGATTAATTTACAGCAATCTGCTATATCTGAACTGCCAAATTACAGGCTTTAGAAGGACTCTGATTTGTCTGTAAACTGTCGAACACCCATAAAAAATAAAATAAGGATTTGGATTAATAAAATCCTCTGAACTGATACCTGAACTGACAAAGTACAGGCTTTAGTAAGACTTTTATATTTGAACTGTCAAACAGAACCATACAAATAAAATAAAGTCCTCTGCTATGTCTGGACGGCCAAAGGACTGACTTTAGCAGAACTTTTGTCCTCAAACGGAAAAATAATAATCTGGACAAGAGCTTTGTAAGTATATCTCTTTCCTTGTTGTCTTATAATCTCTCTTACACTCTAATTACATAATTACAAATGAAGTCGTATGAAAGAATGATATCAGATCTATTGGTTTTGGATGCTTACTTACTAATTCTCCCTTAAAATGTTGTGTTAAACAACAATATTCTGATAAACCTATCCTGTCATGTCTTCTACCACTATCAAATCTATGATACCTTAAATCTTGTTTATTACAAGAGACTTCATATTAATATCAAATATATTAGACCCTAAATATGGTTTCTTTCTAGTCACTTCAACAGAGAAAAAAAACAGATTTATTCAAAATATTTTCACTGCAAGAGAATTTCCTGTGGCAAAGTCACTTCATAGCAATTATTTTATCCAACGGAATTATTGGTCTCTTCGTCTACCATTATTAACATGTAAACGCATACCAAGAAAACAATAAAATGAGTCTGCTGCCTTTCGTTCCTTAACTGATCATTGGCAATTTCTCTCCATTTAACAGAAACGTATCTGAAAATCGTTCACTGTTCATTGCTGCACGCAGAACAATGTGGATATCTGGCCAACACTTCTTAAAATCTCATATTTTTCATTTATGCCCAGTACCCACCCACCAGCACAAATCCATTTCATTCTTTGGCCAAATCTCATCGTTTCACATATATATACTGATTAGCACAGATCCATCAAATCATTGGCTAGTCATGAGCTGAGAGGGTATCAAATTCCTTCCAGTGCCAAACTCAACAGAACATTGCAAAAAATGGCACTATTTAATCATTGTCAGATTCTACCGCTACAGTTGGATACTTCCATTGTTTCTCTTCGAGACGTTTGCGATTCGAACTTGTGTCAAAGAATCCAGATTCTTGAGTTAACCCGATTCTATGACATGTGCTAAGAATCAAACTTGGATTGCATGTGATAAGGGTCAAATCTGGATTAACTGTGATTAATTTCCACATATTTATGAGCAATCCACAGCTCAAACTGACAATGATGTTCCCGAAACTCCCGTTCAGGCTTTTACTAAGATCCAAATGCACGTGTATGTGTAAGAGGTATCTAGTTGTTCGAATCAATCAAGAACGTTGAAAACTTCACAGTACAAGGTTTTTTTCCACTTAATATCGGAAATTAAGCTTCAAACTATCAAGCAAAACCTAATTAGTAAATGTGCTTACTGTTACCATTGATTAAGCAGCTCCCTCATGATCCCCCTGGTGTACTTCACAATCTGAGCTGTATTGCGGTGTTTGCAGTTAATATACGTGTTGACTTCACAAGTAACGTGACGTACTGAAATTTTATTGATGTATTATCATTGGGAATTTGATTTTCTCTGCAATTATAATAGCGATGCCGATGCAGACAGTCAATGTAGTACTATAGCTATGGCGTCCCTGTAGATTTGAAAGGAAAACTCACGTCGGTTTTCAACACAGCTACATTCATTTAACTACAATAAATGTACATAGTACTGCTTGAAGTTACAGGTGGAGAAGGTAGCATGAGACGAGACCTGCCGTTTGCAACAAAGTCTCTTCTATGAACGTACAAGATGGAACCCAAAGCTATTTTGTTTGTAAAATGCCTTGTTACCATCAACCCAAAGAGAAAAATCCAAAGAAAACAAAACTAGGAGTCGGTTATTTGTACGATTTACTGTTCTTACTGGGATAATTTTTAAAAATCCGTTTGAAGGACCAGTCAATAGGAAAAGATGTTTGGAGATCAGTTTGGGTGAATCGGCTATGTAGCCTACTTGTTTCAGGGCCGAGCCGTATAGTAATATAACTCCAGAAAAATAATCAGCCATGTAATCTAATCAGAAAAATAATAAGCCATGTTATAATCTACTTGTTTCAGCAGTTTAAGGGCTGAGCTGTATTCATAAAAATGTTGTTAAAATTTTGGGCTTCTCCAAAAACTCCACCACAGTGCAATTCTATAAGCTTCAGTAGCACAATGATTAACCACCGTAAAAACCTTCACATCAATTCCATAAACTTGAGCCCAATGATTTTCACATTATGAATATGTATTCTGCTTATCTGAGGGCTGAGCTATCTAGTAATATTCCAATCTAATGTAAAAATAATAAAAATTCAATATAATTTATAATAATGGTGGAAATGGAAAAAAAATCAAATTGAATTGATTTGAATAAATCAATTGTTTAATTGAGGTTGCTGATTATGTTTAGTATCATGAAAGAAATCCACAATCAAGATTCGCCTACCTTCAGGAATACTTGAACCGAAAGGGCTATGTGTGAAAGGGGAAAATCCCAAATGGCATTGACTCAAAGAAGGTATCTGATTCAAACATTAGAAACAAAGACAACCTAAAACTGTTAAACGTTTGGAAGCAAAGATTTCTTCATGGAAATTTTTAAGTACAAATCAAAGTTTATTACAAATTACAGATCTATCCAAGGACAACCTGGTCAGTTCTTCTGATCTTCCTTGTGTTCTTCACGTATTGAAATTGCATATAACATTTTTGCAAGGAGACCCTGATCAGGATAATTTTAACAGAGAAATAAAACAATACATCATACAAATTAAGATGACGATAGTGCAAATGGCCAAATTATTTATTGTGACAGGAAAAAGGATATATCATTGCCGAGCACTGATGATGTGGGAAGCGGGAATTGTTCCAACGGCCTTCAGCATGGTGCTCCAGTATTGTTTGCCTGCCTGATCCTGGTTCTGTTCCGGCTGTGCTTCTCTGTAGGAATTTGTATTACCCATTGAAGAGGTGCTAGCATTGAGAAAAGGAATTAAACCGGGCTGGTTGTAAATGCTATTTGAAGTGCAGCTGGTGGAAGATATCAATCCAGGCATGGAGTCACTGGCTATGACCTGTAACTGGCCTTCAACAGCCCATAGCGTAGTAGCTGCATGAGAAAGATTGTTATCACACGAATGATTATTATCTATTTGACCCAAACTATTGTAGCCTTGGTCAGTTATCATACCATCATGATCAAATGAAACCTTGGATTCAGCATTTATGTTACTGAGAATATTACTTCCTACATTCATATCAATCATGGTTTGTTTGGGTAGATCCCCTTCGCTATGGAGAAACTGATTCCCACTTTTCATAATTTGAGGACCACACAGACTGTGAGGTTCTGTTTTGATTTGAATTCCATCCAGAGTTGAACATGGAGATGCAAACCTTGCAATATTGAAGCCGCTTTCATGGCTCAAACACCCACCGCCATTAATGTCTGATCCAGAACATACATTCGTCTGTAAAAACTGGTCCAAACTCTGAGGTACCGCTCCCTTATAATCTAAGGCTATACCAGGCTGCTGTAGCCATGGTGGGTTAGCCATAGCTTTTGTAAAATTGTACTGATCATTACCAAATTCAGATTTGCACGGCCTCATGAAAAGATCAGCGGCGGCTGATCCATTACCGGACATGACTAACGCTTGCCTCAAATACTCTCCTGTCAGCCTTGCTTCTGCTTCAAGTCTGGCGTTCTCCCATTGGGCCATATTACCAAGACCAGATGTGTTAAAAAATGAAGACTGAATATTCGGAAAACCCAACAGGTCTGTTCTTGGCCTGTGTGTCACAGGATCAATTCCCATCTGAAGAAGGCGTTTCTTCAAGTGGGTGTTCCAGTAATTCTTGATTTCATTGTCAGTCCTCCCTGGCAGATGCCCAGCTATAGTAGACCACCTGCAAATTAAGAATACAAAAGTATCAATAACCTCTTTCTTCAAAACCATTCACATGAAATCTACAGGTCACTCAATTTCATTACCACTGTCATACTTCTCCCAAGCATTTTTTCCCAAAACACAAAGAATTGGAAACAAATTATCAAACACAGACAACAAATCAACGTTACAATTCATTACTTGTTTCCAAGAACAGCATGGAGTTCAATTATAGTCTGCTCTTCCTCAAATGAAAACTGACCACGCTTTATATCAGGCCTTAAATAGTTAGTCCATCGCAGCCTGCAGCTTTTTCCACATCTCAGGAGCCCTGAAAAACAAATAGATTTGGATCAGTCAATCTTATCTGCTTACACTATATTCTACTTTATACCGTACTCAATCTCTTCAACCTGTTATAAATCATGCTCTAATACCACCGTTACAGAAATTTTCATACACGAGGCCATTGTTTTCTGTGTATAATTGGCATTCAATCATTGAAAACACAACCCCAGTACCCAAATCTTTCAGCAAAATTACAGCACATAGTAGGACTGTACATATGAAATCCTATTGGACACTAGAGTACCTGCTCGCTTAGGAAGGGCACGCCAGCTACCATGTCCATGGCGTTGTATGTAATCTATAAGCTTTTGATCCTCCTCAGGCGTCCATGGCCCTTTCTTCAGCCCAATGTTTTTTTCACAACAAGGTGTGCGCCCCATAATAGCCTGATCTCTTAAACCCAATTTCCAAAGCAAGAATTTCTTCTCTCAGGCCCACAGACTCCAATACTCTTCTGCGCAGAATCTATGAAAGCTATAAAACTGAATAGTTTTTGCTTCTCAGACACGGCGAGGGGAGAACATTTGCTACCATAGACGACTAGATGGATTTAACTATATAAACACAAAATTTACAAAGACGACAGAATCTGAAGAGGCCGTGGGAGTGAGATATGCACAGTATATATAACTAAACATGTGGCGGAGAGGGCCAGAGAGTAATCAAACAGGAGCATGGTTTAGATTTGTGAGCTTAAATTCATATTTACGTTGTAATGAAGTCAACTCTTTTGAAAAGGGCAACGATGCACCGTCCAGAGAGGTGTCACCTTTACGTGTTCGACAACACGAGGATGGAAACGTCTATCCATCTTTTTCGCAGGCTTACTTATGAGCCATATTATTCGTATATTTAATTATCTGGGAAGAAAAAGATATGTACACGCAACCATTTTTCCTACTCTTGGCCCATAAATCTCTGTAAGTAAGAAAACATGGGCAATAAACTCTACCTACAAGCCACCACCAAATCTATACTCGAGAAATTTTGGATTTGGCACTGCATCATCATTACCTCATTGCCACCGGATTCTATACATTCAAAATTCAAATAAATCTAAATTATAGGCCGCTGAGGTTCCCTATTGAGGTGGGCACATTGTTGCTTGTTTGGGTGACAGTGTATATGTGAAGTTGTTGTCTCTTTTGGTTGAAATCTCGTAAGTAAGACATCCCTAACAATGAGATTCTTTATTTTAATCAAATTCTGTATTTTTTTTTGGAGATAAATGAAATGTTTATTATAAATCTTCACTTTATTATTTATTAAAATTTTATGTTCATTTAAAATCCATACTTCATTATTTATTAAAATTCTATTTATACAAAGATAAACTTTTTCAATTTAAGAACTATCTTTTTTTTTTTTTTTCTTTGGAAAAAAAAGATAGTTCTTAAATTGAAAAAGTTTATAAATTATATTATATTTAGGTTAGAAAAAGCAATATATTTAAATATAGAATTAAAAGAAGTTTGTATACTGAAAACTAGTTTCTTAAAGTTATGTATTCTATTATGTTTAAAAATTTTCTATATATAATATTTTTAAAAAGATAATAAGGTAAATCTATTTTGTTTTTTGTTATTTTTCCTTAATTCTATTTAAGTCAAAATAAAACATATTATGTTTTCTCTACTATCTTCCTCCACCACTCACTAAAAGATGTTTTCTTTTATTTTTATGTATCTTACTCTACCTATGTCAAAATAAAACATATTATGTTTTTCCTACTATCTCCCTCCACCACCCACCAAAAGATGTTTTTTTTTCTTTTTATGTATCTTATTTAAAGTATATTTTCAAAAATACTTTCAAAATCAAATATCTTAATAAAAACTTGGTTAAATGGTAAAATGAAGTTATTTCATATCCAACAAGGTACAAAAAAATCCATATTCATGTTTCACTTTTTGGAAATGATCTCACTTACGTAAATGGGTGCTTTCAAGGATCTTTATGAAGTATAAAATATGAAATGAGAAGCTGGGAAAATGGAACAAACATGGTTTCTAACTTCAATGAAATTGTATGATGTAGTACCTAAGTAAAATGAAGTGTATATATATTGTAATATCAAGACAAAAAAACTTATAAATTAAAGTTTAACTTTTCTAAGAAAATTTATAACTAAGTCACAAGAAGTTTGTACATTGTGACATATTGTCTTTGGGTATATTTTATGAAACATTTCTAACATAAAATAAGAAGAAGTCAAATATAACTAGCTATCATAACATAAACCACAAACTAACTTTTCTTAAAGTAAAGAATGTTCACAAATTGTATATAAGTGAAAAGAAGATACTTTCCTTTGCAATATATCTTATTTGGAAATATATTATTTAAAGTACTTTCAATTAACAAACATCTAAACGAAAGTGTGGTTAAATGGTAAATTCAAATTATTTCATACTTCAAAGTAGTGATATGCATACGCTTTGGAGCTTATTTCACCCATATAAGTGAAGTGGGTCATCTAAAGCATTTTTCTAAAGTTTAAAATGTGAAATTATAATTTGTTTGAAACAAACATAATTCTTAAGTTAAATGAAGTTTATGGATTTGTAATATCTAAGTTAAAGAAGCCTATCTTGAGTCAAAAGGTGTGCATGGAAAAATTTAGGGGTAAAAATGCCTAATTTTAGATGTTATTTCCATTTTTTTTCTAAAATGATTTGGCTGAAATTTTATAGGATAAAAATATTTTACTTTAAGCATGGTCAAAATCATCCGAAACTATATAAAATCAACATAAATTTGAATATTTTTACAAAAATATCACCAAACATTTTATGATTGGAAATTAAAGAATTAGTAAGATTCTCAAAGTTTTTTAATTTAAAAAAAATATGAATCCTTAAAATTTTCCATGCAAAAGGGATTTGTACATTAAATTGAAACTTCTCAAATAATACATTTACAAAAAAAAAATGTACCTTGTGATTTTCTTTCACTAAGAAAAGACTACTTCTTGATATTCATAAAGAGATTAAAAAATAACAATAATTTCTTACAACCTTAGAAAAAAACTAATCAATTCCATATCTCCATGATATGATAGGATATCAGTCCATTCAACAAGCCTATAAAAAACCACATTTCCAAACTTGAGTAAGTTAGAATGCAATTGTGTGCATATGCATCCATAAACAATTAAAAAAGAAAATAGGTTACAGTCATCCAAAGAAAAAAAGCAAAAGTTAATAGTAGAAACTTTTTTTAGTGATTCCACATACTCCATAAGAGACTTAATATGCCTGAATTTTAACCACTATATGTTCCTATAGCTCCTCAAAGAAAAGAACACCTTCACTTGCTCCAATTTCCTTTTTTGATAGATGGTCCACCAATGAATTGAACTGTCTATATATATGTTTAAAGGACAAATGATAAAATTTTGATTGTAGATCCCTGATGTTGTTTTTCCAATGGTCCAAAAGATTCACTTGTAAATTAGCTCGCTTAACTACCTAATTCAAAAGGACTCTTGAGTCACCAATCACCTAAAGCAAAAGAAAATATTTTGAATAAGCAAAGAAAAGTAGATCCCAAATTGCTAATAGCTCAACTCTCGTATTGGAGACAAATTCTACATCCATCCACAACTAATAATAATGATCATTACTCAATTTGATGACCATCCTTGCACCACATTGATCTGATTGAGTTGATCCATAAAAAAAAACATGATAAATTGGGGATATTAATGTAGTACCGATGATTTGAACCTCGCTAGCTAGATCATCTTTGAAAAAATCGCTATAGAACCCAACAATTTTAGAACAAACCTTGAATACATTAGGTTGTACATTATAAAAAATTACAACATTTTGTTTCCTCCAAATTCCCCAAAACACAAACAGAGGTAAATGTTTGAAGGAACTATATTTTGAAATCCAATTCTCAAAGCAATGAAGGAGATTGTTACCTAATCATTCTTTAGAAGTTTTTGTTTTTGAATTTTCCTGTGTATATATTTAGAAACAATCGACGCATTTCGGGTGGACATTTCACCCATTCTTTATAATTCCTTTTCAAGGAAGAAACTTCCTTCCATGCATGTTGCGAGAATGAATAGTAAAGGAACAAATGTTCAATTATTTCCTCCCCTACAAAACATAGAGAGCAAAAATTAGGACCATATCCACCTCTTTTGATCAGATTACCCAGAGTCATTACTTTGTTTTAAAAAACTAGCCAACAAAATAGTTTCAACTTTAAAGACACAATTCTTTTCCAAATGTGTTCATACCACCATTTTTCATGAAAATTATCTGATAAGTAAGCAATTGCCTCATAAGTCGCCTTGCCATTAACCTATCTAGTTGATGTGTTCCAAGACCAAACAATAATGTCGTTGATGTGTTCCAAGATCAAATAATAGTGTCGTCCTCATTTATGAGTCTATACCATTATGAGATCAACCTTTGATAATTTTATCCCATTCTACGGAAAGCTCTCCTTCTAAACCAATATCATTAGATCAAAGCTTGTACCTTATGATATAGACATATTTTATGAAGTATTTTTAACATAATTTTTTTTAATTAACTAACTATCGTGCAACTTAAAACTCTTTTTGAAATTTTTTTTTATTTTATTTTTATCACTTCTAACATAAATATATAAACAAAAACTTACTTATACATTAAAATATTAAAATAAAACTTTCAAAATATTAAAATGAAACTATTTCATACTCAACAAAGTTAACATCTCCATATATAAATGTTTCATTCCTTAAAAGCTTGTCTTACCAATGCAAAGAGTTTCATTCCTTAGAAGCTTGTCTTACCAATGCAAAGCGAGTCTTTCACAAATATTTCTCAAAGATTACAAGCTAATGATATAGCATTACAATATTTTCACTTTAACTTGAAATACTTATATCTCATAAAAATAACAAACACGTTTAACAGCAACAACAATATATAAATTCACACTGCCAATCAATGTAAACAAACTCCATTCCATATTATTATCACTATGTTAATTAATTAATTTATTGTAAACTACATATAAGAAACATAAAACTTGTATTTTTACAGTGGAAAGAACAAATAGATAGAAAAACCCTAAAAATAATATACTATAAGAGAATCATTAGAAAGATATCATATAGATATTTTAAACTTTTACGGAATTACTTCTTATATCATTTATTTAATATAAATTGTATTCAAACACCAAATCATCTGCGTTAGATTAACTATACATATTATGGTATTCTTCGATGTGACAACACCCACTTTTATAATAATCCGAAGGGAGAGCATTTTACCAAAAACGATTACAAAATTATTTTGTTGAAACAATACTCAACATTCTTTGAAACTTACCCAATGGGACAAATGCTAAAAATAAATTCTACAAGAAAATAACGTGGACAAGAAATGTAGCCTTTTGAAAGTAGTTTGGCATTTTACTTTATTGATATAGGTTGACATTAAGATAAATAAAAGGTGGCTGAAAGTGTTCACCTATTAGAGCATATAATTATTTTTATATAAATAAGGTTAAATAAATCAATTTGTTATAAAAAAATTACTTAGTGTCCAATGGGTTAGAGTAGCTTCTGGTTGATTTGCATGTTTATGGTTAAGATATGTATTGTGATGATAATGACTTAGGTCTAAATATTTTGGTGGGTGTAAAGACATAGTCATATGTATGAGTTAGTTTACATGGATACCTTTCTAATAAAAATAAGATGTATTATAACAAATCAAGTTTTAAGTTTATTTTATTTATCTTTCACATTGAAGGAAAATGGGAGGTTCAATGTTAATATTTGTTAAAACAAGTAAGACTAGAAATAATTTATATAGATATTTAAAAATAAAAAATAAAAATGTTAATGGTAAAGTATGACTTTTTTCTTCTATAATACTTTGGTTTTGAATATTAAATTATTATATACTAAAATCAGGTATTGTTTGTATGATGTGTTTTATGTTATTAGAGTCAAAGTCATGTGCATTGAGTTAAATGACCTCATATGTAAATAATGGAAATGTGTGTGTATGGCTTCCTATTGTGGAGCCTAAGGCTAATGCATGAATATTGAATGCTTATGAGTCCTAATAGCAAGAGGTGATTATGGTGTGGTTATTACGTTTTCTATGGTATGTTTATATTATGAAAATATATGTACAAAGGAAATACATAATAGTATAATATCCACCAAAATGGTGGCTCGAGGAAGCAACAAGGAGATTACAATACCCCAAGAGGGGATAGAAAATGGGGTGCATGGGTGATTTTACCTTAACACTTGTCCTTTGGAAAGTACTAGCTTTTAGCTCATACTTCTTAGGAAAGTTCATCTTATGCAAATTCTTAAGGGAAGCTTCATTCACCATTATTGAGGGATCACTCTCCCATTCGCTTATTAGCATTTTTTTTCTTCTTGTTTATGAAGGAATCTATGTGAAACCATGGTTATTTTTTGTAACACCCCATTTTGACCCAAGAATGTAACTATGTTTGTAATAAGGAGATGGCTAGGAGCTAGACTTAAATGGTCTAGGATGACCAAAGATGTTGTAAATATGTACATGGAATTATAATATAAAAATCCCTAACGATTGCAAATGAAGAAGGATGAAGAAGAGATGGGGGGCTATGATTCCACAATTGGGGGAAGTGAAAGGGGGGCCTAAAGGAAAGTTGAGTGCCATGTGGAAAGTTGAGAGCATGCAAATAGAAGGTTGGCAATTGAGTTTAGATTGCCATTCTTGCAATCATTTGGAGGATCATCTTCCCACTACACTACAGAGGGGGGAAAAGAGAGGAAACAATTGAGCTTCCATACCTACTAATGCAAAATTTCCTTAAGAAACCTATGTTAATGGTTAATGTGCCTTTGTGAGAAGAAACCTAGACTATAGTTGAAAATCCTTGGAGTCCCGGTAGTGATATTACCTAGTTGGCTTGTTCTAGAGCACTAGAAGGGAATTGGGATAGGAAGAGAGACTCCTTGCAGAGAAGGGGATTCAAATCCTTGCATTATGCAAGATAAGGGGAAAGAGTGGTTGATGTTCAAGAAAGTTGTAGAGGGGGTTTTGGCACCATAGATTTGTATAAGTTGTAGGTTGAGTAGAAGACTTAGGACCTTCACCCTTGTGGATTGATAGCCTTAGCTTTGGTGTGGCCTTCGTCATACAAAGAATAAGTGTGATAGCTCATGAATATGGCTTGGGAGAATGTACTTCATTTCTATGCAATTGGGGGGACATTTTATAGAAAGATAAGTTCCTTATTTGTGCTATGAATTGTCGTGTTTATATTTATGTTCTGCATATTTTATTTAATTACCATGAATGTAAATGTTTGTGCATGAATTTAATTGTCATAATGATGGACGAATTCATGGTAGGAATGCATACTCATCTTGGTTTAAGAATTTAATTAGTTAGGATCTTGTAGTTTTGTTTCCATTGTTGAATTCTACAGTGAGCCAAGGAAAATTGAATTTGTGTTAGAGTAAAAAATTAATTGTGAAATTGAGTATCGCATAATCTATATAATGTTGAGAGGTTAATGGGTTCATGACATAGAGTTATCAGAGCCATAGGTTGTAGTATATGGGCTGAATGGGAAGGAATCTGAGTCTACATGAAGAATTCAAGGTTGCATATGAAGTGTTTGACATAATGAATATGATAAAATTTTGGGAAAAAGTGTGGGAACTTTCAAATAATGAATTTAGGGTTGTAATTAGGATATTGGATAGATTATGGAGAGGTAGTTGAAATAAATTTAAGAGTTTTAGTTGGGTATGTGAGAAATTGGGGAAAATACAGTTGCAAGATAATTTCTTAATAAAACATCCTTGAGGAATTTATGGTTTCGAAATGCCTATATGGTGTTTTTATAATCAGTATAAGAGATGGTATGAGAGCTAGTAAGCAGGGGAAAAAATTAGTTCAAAGAAACACTGGTAAAATTTGAACACTATAAAATTATAATAGTTCTCTTAATTGTCAAAAAAATACAGTTTGGAGAAGGGACTTGGTGTAAATTTCATGGTAGATGCATGTTTATGGAAATACAATTTATATGTTTATCTAATTTAGATAATCATGGTTAACTTTGAGGTGGATCCCAAAAAATCCAATATATATAGATAGGAGTCATGGCGATGAGGAGCCACATGGATTTGGGTGTACAAGTGGTAGTTCTAGGTGGATTCATATGTGTGGGTGGTAACCATGTAGAAAGGGTGAAAAATAGGTTATGCCATTGATGGACCAGATTAAATTGGGCCCTTTATATCTATGGTTCATATTTGGTTACGATGAGGTAAGTGATCAAACTATAATGGAGGGGACTTGAATGTGAATGACTAAGATTTCATTAGGTCCATGAGATAAATAGACCATGATTATCCATGATAGTGAAAGTGATAAATCCATAACATGAGGGGTCATCATTGTTGTCCGGTAAAACTACCTATGATAGGGAATTCAAGAGATAATCAACGTACATATAATTTAGTTACAGAGCTGGGATAATACACAGGTGCATCAAGCAATCCTTCTTTTAACGAAAAGAACTAAGATATAAAGTTAAACTGAACACCTGAAAAACTGGCATTCGATCCAAGATTTCAAACTTTAGTCTCCCGCTTCACTGCTCCAAATAGCTTACCTACAATAAAAAAAATACCTTTCTCAAAGATTCTGACCAAATAGAAATGAATTATTTATAAGAAACTCATATATTAAAAACATGAAAGATTCAAAGACATACATTCATACAATGGACAAACATTTATGGGAAGGAAAGTTTCTGTATTATTAGCATTAAAGGGAATCAACCAAACCTATACTGCAACTGGCATCATTGAAACCTAACCCTGGCTTCCTACTCCTTTTCCTTCAGTGGAATTTTCTCCATCATTTCTTTAGCAAAAGTTGGTTCCCCTTTCTCAAGACCCTCTCCTTGTATTTATAGCAAGGATGAGAGGATATAATCGAAAGGAAATTGGTTAGGGAGGTTGTGGTAGTTACGATAAATACCATAACTGATATCTAATAATCTTTTAATTTTTTTTCTCATGATTTAGAGATACTTGCGGGTATTTCTCTTGACAACTAGCAAGTGAGTTGTGAGTATAGTGTCCAGCAACACGCGGGTGCATATTTTTAATTGTTACCCGCGGGTTGTCAATCATTATACTGTCGTGGTTAACCCATGAATTTGTTGATATGAGAGTTGCGGTTATATATCAAAACATGTCACAAAGATGGTTGTGTAAAGGAGATATGTTGCAAAGTCTAGGCCAAAGCATCTATTATAAACTAGGCTCTTCCATCCATAAGGTCCTTTTGTGTGACTGACAAGGAAATGTAGTCATGGACGGAGAAGTGCCATTTTGAACAATAACAGATGCCCCCTAATGTATGAGGCTAGAGGGAAAGACGATGGCCGAAATACATTACAAACCAGGAAGTGGAGGAGCATATGAACCACAAGGACAAGGTCGTAGACAGTACCTGAAACAAAAATAAGGTCAGTGAGAAATTACAATCTTGATATCAGGAGATGTTCAGAATGTTGGAACATGGTCTCCAATACATAACTGAAATGATGTATATAGCATGGAAACTGAAATACAAGCGTGGATCCATGTCAAAAAGGGAGATCATAGCCATAACAACAAACTGGATCTATGTCTCATGATGAGCCAACATAAGTAGGGCTCGGTATTTTGAAACTTGGGTGATAACAAATGAAGTGTATCATAAGCCCAAGGTCTTCAAACCAACCATTGATAGTAAAAACCCTAAACCATGCGAATAAAAGGAGTTGAATTCGAACATGGAGGATTTTGTTTGATTATCGGTTAATGATGAAAACTGTTAACAAACACGAGGACACCCACCAATAATTAAAATTGGGTCTAGGGTACCTAGTACATCCTTACAGGTGTGAATAAGAGGTCTTGGATTCAAACACTTGAAGAATCTGTCGAGTAAGGGACATTAATGCATTCCCATAACTCAATGACGAGATAATCTGCCACTAATGACTGCAAATATCAAGGTACTAACTTGGAATATCTAAGTCCACTTCCTAGAGAAAAATGTGTTGATGTAGATAGGAAGAGACTAGTGAGAAGGAAGGCATTGAAGTATCCTTCATCATCTCACAGGAGGAACATTGAGAGATTGAGTTGAAACAAAACTGATATAGGGGATGGTTGAAATGAGGAGTCAAGATGAACTATAGAAAGGCCGACATTGGGGTAATCCTTGAACATTGGGCACCAAAAGTAAGTTCTTTAGGCATCTTGGGAATAATAGGAAACATGATATAAGTTTGTCATGTAGGGGACATAACAAACCCTCCATATGATCGGAAGAGTAACCAATCAGAGGAGTATACAAAATCTGGAATCGGGTTAAATCCTAAAGCCGCAAACTAAGACCCATGAGTTCTGCAAACTAAGACCCATTAACTCATGAAAGTTTTGTGTTCAAGGATGGTTTAAACTTGCTTCCAAATAATGACTGAATAACAAAAATTTCCCTTCCCTTCTATTTTTTAAATGTCTTTTCTTAGTTTAACGAGCATGAAAAGGTTGAAAAGAAAGCTCGATATTGTCTCTCTTGTTAAATTTTAATGAGTCTAATAAAGTAAACTTAGTAATCCATCTTCATTTTTTAAACAAGCTTGAAGACGAGAGAAAAAAATGATTGATATAGATCCAACCATGTGTAATTTAACAAGTCCATGGGAGAGAAACTCAGGACCTTCTTCATGTTTTACTGAGTTTGAAGAAGAGATATATTAATACTCAATAAGGTACTGATCTGTGGATTTTAATATTGAGCCCAGATATGTTCGTGCTCGTTGGTGTTTTCAATTTTAAGGAGTCTGGAAACCTTAAACAAGAACTCCATATACCTACTCGTGGATTTTAGTATCGATCCCGAGTTGGTAAATGGTCGTCGATGTTTCCATATTTAAGGAGTCTGAAAAATGAAACAAGAACTCCATATTGTACTTTTTAGTAAAGTTAGCCTCCTCATCTAAAAAAGTGTAAAAGTGTGCAAGAGAGGACTCTTCTAGTTGACAAGACCAGAGTATGCCTTTTTCGTAAATAATCCACGAAGATTCAGAAAAGGGGTAAACTTATATCTAGGTGGATGTCTGTTCAATTCCTTTAACGAGTCTAAACACGACAAGTAAGATCGGTAATCTTATTAATTTTAATGAAGTCTAACAAGAACATGAAAAAAAACCATAGGGATGGGAAACTTGGAATAAAGAAAAAAATGATGTATAATGTATAAGTTCCCAATGATGTCAAGTGATGGAAGGGGTTGCTAGAAAGAATCAATGGCAATGGATAGCAAATGGCAGTTCAAGGTGAACAAAGGAGATCAAAATGACATAAAATGACAAAAGATAGAATCAATGTATCGATCTTACCGACATGTCATAAGAAGTCAAACCTTGTAAAAAAACACCAATGTGAATTTAGTAGTGAGAAAAGTGCCTTCCTGTGCATTTACCTAACCAAAACAACTTGAAAAGGTCATTATGATTAAGAAAATTGACAAAAAGAAATTTGAAACTATATAGAATGGGTAATTATTATTTTTTGAATAAATAGTAACAAATTCAAAACATAACCCACAATTACCATTTTACCATTGGAGGAGAGGACAAAAACCTATTACTTCAAACATTGATTGCGATCTTTCCAGGAGTTGAAATAAAAAAGCACCACTTATAGGTAACTCATATCTCCCTTCTTTGTAAATTTGATCCATTATTTAAAAATTTTAGTGGTTTTTTTAATTTTTTAGGGAAGTTTAAAATTTTAGGGTTGCGTACCCGCGGGTCTTCCTCTATGAACCGTGTTGGTACACAAAAAAGGAACGAGTTTTCCTGAGAGATACTCGTGGGTACCACCTATGTATGAGAAAGAAACCCACGGGTGGCGTAGTTCAAAAAGAAAAAAGAAAAAAACTAATGCATGAATGGTTTTTTCCAATGTATGATGGTTCTTACCTGGAGGGAAATGGAACATGAAGCTATGGATATGATAGCATTGGGAGATCCATTAACTTTAAATGCATTAAGGAGATGTGGACTTCTCATTTTTTTTCGCACATCTAACATGTGAGCGCAATCTCACCTCCTCCAAATGCTCGTGTAGTACTGGGATATGGATCATAGCATGTTCAATCTCCAAGGGGAGATGCTAGATATCACTATGGATGATATCTATTTTATTATTGGTTTGTCCTGCCAAAGTGCAAAGATAATTTTAGGGGTGAAATTTAGCCCATGGGCTATTTTCCATGTTTTTTTTCGAAAAAAACGATTTGCCAATTTTCATTTTTTCAAGCCCCATTTTGCCTAATTTTGATGGGGTAAACTTTTTTCACTCTATAAATCGCCAAATTATTATATAAACTATATAAAATCCATAGAAATTGAAATAGTTTTAGAAAAATATCACCAAATATTTTATAGTTGACATTTTAAGAATTGGTAAGATTCTCCAAGGTTTATACACTATTAAATAAGTATGGGTCTTTAAAATTATCCCTACCGAAGTGAGGTTGTTAACCTCAAAGGTACATTCAGAGGGGTAGGATCCCTATCAATACAGGACTACATAAACACCTACTACATAGCCGGAACTGAAAAGAGTGGCAGTCAAGTTCCCATTGGCCAAATAGCAAGCTTCCCACTGAAAGTGATTCTTAGAACTATAAACAGGATTGGGGGAAGTGCGACACAACACTTGGCATCTAGAATCTATATGAAAACAAGCGTAGAAAGTCTGTGCAACGTCATCTTTGACTGGTGCTCTGGCCTGTTGGTAAATATGAAACACCAATTGACAGAATGTAAAACATGGAAGAAAATAAACTTTGGATATGGTAGTATATTGTGTACCTTTTTCTTTGAGAGAGTCCCTATCCTCAGTCCAGGGATGGTTCTACCATTTTTGAACCCCCGTGAGCCACTGATGACTCGATGGGGTGACATATTCCTTCATCAAGGAGGTGGTGAGACTAGTGCATCATACTCCGATGAGGACTATCTTGGGTGGTGGAGCTGCTAGGTGCCATATTTCGAGCAGTTCCCTTATGCTGGTATGGATTTTCGGGGTGATCCCGAGCTCATGTTACTGCTCGGAGCATCTCGTGGAGATATAGGTACCAAAATTGTTTTTAAAAGTTATTTAATTTTTAAATTTTTTTTGTATATATATGTAATTTTTTGTTTTAGATGAGTGACAGTACTTACAACATGTAAACTATACAAATTTGGGGCTGTCAAGGTTAGCTGGGCATCCCAGAATGTATGTGAGACCAACCGAGCGAAGTTGTACTAATGCTATGCTGTGGAGTATTGAGGGAAATATGGGTCAACTGACCCATGCTATTCCTACATTCAGGATTGAGCGGATGCCATTTGAGATGCAAGAACATGTGGTGGGTGTGCCCCCTACATGGATCTAGCTGCTTAGGAAAGTAGCCAGGATGGTGATCTTCTATAGGGAGGCCTTAGCAGAGCAAGCTAAGGTTCATGCCTCTTCATAGAGAGAGTGACATCTATTTTTGAGGATGTTATGCCATTTTTTTATATTGTAACATTTTGACATATATTGACTCAAACTCATTGTTTTTTGATCCTGATATATATATACAATCCTAGTTTATATACATGATTTGCATTATGTGTGTTAATGGTTTATTTTATTGTGCGCGATCCAAATGCCATTCAAGTATATAATTTGTGTATGCATCAACTAATGTATTATGATTCCTTGAAATATGTTTATATGAAATGTAATTAAAATGTCTCTCAAGAAATCTAACTCGCAAAAAATGACGTAGCAAAGAAGGATCCCTAACCCGATACTCACCCGTCAACTGAACTACAACTAACTGCGAATCGAGTCTTACCTCCAAACATGAAATGCCATGATGAATAACATCTTAGAGTAGTTCAATAACTGCACTGTACTCAGCTATATTGTTTGTCGTAGGGCCCAAACAAGCACCTACCGAAGAAACAAGTTGTCTTGTGGGTGAATAGATTACCCAAGCAGTTGAAGCCAAGTTACGAGTGTGATGACTTGCGCCATAAACGAATCCTAGGAAACACTCGCTTGTCATCTGAAAACACAATCTAGAAGACACATAAGAAAAAATCTAAAAAAGAACTAACTCTACAAAAATGTACAACTATAGTACAATAAAAAGCATATATTCCTAGGTGTAATAATTTTTCAAGTAGAGCCCATTTCTAGGCTCGGGAAGCTTAAAACCATCATAATCCATCAAATCATATGAACCTTTTTCTCAAAAATTTAGAAACAATATAGGGTCTGAGCCACATAGACTTGAACTTGCCCGCCCCCAAGGGATCCTTGTCTTGATCATAAACCAAAACAAGGTCTCCTTCAAAGAAAACCCTAGGTTTTACAGACTTTTCATATTGGTGTTTAAATTGGTTCTTGTGAGCTTCATTTGCAGTGAGTGCATCATGACATTGTTCATCCAAATGTTCTAAATGAAGCAACTGTTCTTCCAAAGAAAAAGTTCCAGGTAATAATTGAATAGCCAAATTCAATGATGGAATGTCGCATTCAATCGGTGTGACTTCCTCCATCCCGTGAATGAGTTGGAATGGTGAGAACCCATTAGCAATCTGATATTAGAATGATATGCCCAAAGAGCCGGATACAACATGATGTGCTAATTTGACTGACTGGCATTAACAGTACATTGAAGAATAGTTTTCAAAGTTTTTTTGATCGCTTCAACTTGTCCATTCGCATGCGGATAAAATGGAGACAAGTGTTCTTGTCGAAAACCTAGCATGGTGGTCAACTCAGTCATCATGTAATTATGGAAATGTCATCCATGATTAGTGACGATCTCTTTAGGTATGCCAAACCTGGAAATAATCTGATTGAAAATGAAATATGCTGTAGTTTCTCCATGTGCTTTCACAGTAGGCATTGCCTTGGCCCACTTTGTAAAGTAGTTGACTGCAACGATGATATACTGATGTCCCACAGTAGAAACTAGTTTACAAGCCATATAATCAATCCCCCATTTGGTGAAGGGGTATGCTTTGATAACAGGGTGAAGAGGATCCGAATGTGCTCTCATTTTCTTTGTGAAAAACTGAAATGGATGAAAGTGTTTCATGACTTCCACACAATCTTTAAAGATGGTAGGCCAAAAATACCCAGCATGCAGTGTTTTCTGGGCTATTGACAACCCTGAAAGATGACCCCCACAGGATCCACTATGAGCATCATTCAATACTAAATCGGCTTCATTCAGGGTCAAACAATGGTGTAATATCGAATCCACCCCCTGTCTGTATAGCGTATCAGAAATAATGAGGTAGTTCTTGGAATGATGCCTAGGATTCCTTCATTCTTCCCTAGATAAAGTTGGTGGACACTTCAAAGTTTGGAGATATATTAAAATGTCTCCATACCATGGATTAAAGGTAGAAATGAGGAAGATGTGTTCATCAGGGAATGACAGATCTTCTTCATGGCGTGTTACATCATTAGGAAACTCAGATATAAGTTCCGTGAACACCAAAGAATTTTTTGACTTAGCATATTTGAAGATAAGATCAAATTCTTGCAATATGACAATCCATTTGTTGAATTTACCCCCGATTATGCATCGGGTTAATACATATTGGAAAGGATTGACCTCTTATATGACTGTAGTAGTTCATAATAGAATATAGTGACATAGCCTCTGAACAACATACACAACAACTAATGCCAATTTCTTGACGTGATAATACTTAAGTTCAGGAGTTACGAGCACACGAGAAAGGTATTAAATGACATTCTCTTGGATTTTGTCATCCTCCTGAACCAATACTATGCCAATGGTAGAAATAGATGTAGCCAGATATAGAAGAAAATCTTGAGTATAATTCAGCAGGATCAACAAGGGGGATGAAAAGAGTGCCTTTTTCAAAGCATCAAACGAGTTTTGTGTAGACTCATCCTAGAAAAAATGGGTATCATGTTTAAGCAATTGTATGAAACCTTTAATAATCTTAGCATAGTTGATAATAAAGCATCTAATAAAATTTGACATGCCTTGTAAACTATGAATTTGTCAGATAGTACGAGGAGGAGGCAATTTGACAATGGCCTCAACTTTCAAAGGATCGATCGTAATCCCTCGATCAGACACGATGAAACCAAGTAGTCATCTAGAATCAACCAAAAAACACATTTGTTAGGGTTTAACCGAATCTTGTAGTATCTGCATCATTCAAACCTGCTCCATACGTGTTCAGGATGATCTCTTCTCTTCCAAGATCGCGTAGGTAGATCATCCAAGTAGGGTTCAACCAAGTGCTTGATGTCATGGAAAGCGAAGTTCATAGCCCACTGGAAAGTATCCCCAACATTCTTCAATCTGAATGGAATTTTCCTATAGGAAAAGGTACCCCAGGGACATATGAAAGCCGTTTTATGCTGGTCTTCAGGTTTCATTTGAATTTGATTATATCTTGAAAAGCCATCAATGAAAGAAAACATTTCATGGCCTGCACATGCCTCGATAATTTGATCAATAAATGGTGTGGGATAATTGTCCTTTGGATGGGATTTGTTGAGATCCCTAAAATCTATGCACACGCGTATGGTACCTTGATTTTTATCAACTGGAACTAGATTAGACACCCATTTCGTCAAGTCGATAGGATAAATGAAGTCGACATTGAGGAGATTTTCAACCTCAGCCTTGATGGTTGCGAATTTCCTAGGGTTAACTGGACGAAGCTTTTTCCACACTTGTTTCACATTAGGATATGTCGTAAGACATGTTCAAAGATAGATGGATCTATGCCTGACATCTTGTCATATGACCGGGAAAATAACATCGCGAAATTATTTAAATAAGTTGGTATACAAACTGATCTCTTGTGGAGAACAATTTGCTCCAATGAAAATATTTTCCATGACATTAGGTTTAATGGAAATATTGATTGGGATAGTTGTTGAAATATTTTCCATATTACCTTTAGCGAAAATTTCCCCATTTCGTTAAAGGATTAATGGACTAGTCAACATTTTCACAAGGTCTCCTTGAAAAGTCTCCATTCTCGGCTTTATAAATATATGGAAGGAAATAGGATATGTGATGCATATGTTCCCAAGGATGATTCAAACCTACCATGGCTTCTATAATAGCCTCATATGATGGTAAAACCTCGAATGAATGGGTGGATTCTATTTCCCATGCAGGTGCATAATCGATATCTGACTCGATAGAGAATGAAGGAGTCAAGATATAATCTATCACAACATTTTTTGATACTTGGTAAGTCACTAATGCGATAGATAGGGGCACAATTGGTTCCTCTGGAGTAGGAATGATCCAAGGTTTAGTTGTTTGAACAACAATGAATACCTCCTTGGATAACACATTAGCGTTACTCATAGAACCAATATAGTTCATAGGAGCGGGTAAATCAAAGCTTCCCATCAAAGAACAGACCCCTAAATTCTCACTAGGCAAACAGGCTTGATCGATCCATGGGATATTAGAATCCGAAGGAGTTTTGTTGTTTTTCCAGGAATAGGATAATTGGTCAATCGTGACAATCTCTCCTTCATGGGGGAACATAAGTACCCAAAAACGAACGAAGGAATTGGTTGCATTACATACGTCTAGCTTCTTCCCAACAACAAATTGTAGCCGAGAGAAGCATCTATAACTTCCACCTCTACTCACACTACCTTTCTTGCAATCTCGATCTCAAATGAGGGTAAGATTCCATGCAGAAGGAAGGATCTCCCATCAAAATCAGTAAGTAGTGTAACAGAAGTGCATTCCACTATGATGGGAAACTTTGCAGAACTTCTAGAGAGGACATAGCACATGGTGTTTGGGGTAGGTCCTCTACAACTGAGTAATTTGGAGTAGCCCGCGCATTAGGGTTGTGTGTTTCCTGTTTGTAGACACCTTTCGGTATCTTTGGCATAGGATATGTAGGTCTCTCTATATGAAGAGCAACAAATGACTTAGGGATATCTTTGTCTTTCTGCTACATATCCGGGGTATAATTCATGGCTCTCGTTTGCAATAAATCATGGGATTTAACCATATTGATGTAGGAATGATTAGCCTGTGTAGCATGAGGAGTGCCCCCAGTATTAGAGCTGCCAGAAGCTGGACCTTATCCTTTGGGAAAATTTTCCTTTAGGACAACCGATTTGTTTTCACTTAACACCTTCTGGGCTTCATTCATTAGAGTACATTGATGAGTGAGGTGATCATCCTTACAAATTTTGCAAAGAAACTTCACATTCTTCTTTCCTCACTTTCCCTCCTTGGCGTTTTCAGTGGTTTTGGGATTTTGTTGGTTTCCTTTCCCTTTCTTGCCCTTTTTCTTGTTGTTGGGTTGTCGAGAACCCTTTTGATTAGACTACACATTTTGTACAGTTTTTGTTTGTGAAGAGGAGGATGCAACGATAGTTGATTCCAAGGCATAATGCTTTATAAAGAGCGCATGGACTTGCTTCATCAAAGCTTCTAATGCAGATGAGCCAGATGAACCCACTATGACATCAGCATGTGGTCCAGGTTTAGGCTTTCCAAGATCAACGTTTGACCTAGGTGCATCGGGAATGATTTCATAAAGGATCGCAGATTGAGCATAAATCAAGTAAAGCTCTTGGGTCCTTAAAATGGATTCTTCCTCATAAGTAACCCCAGAAGTTGACACATCTTTAGAGATGTAAGGTAACAATGATTTCAAGAACCAATCCAATAGGAATTTTTGGGGAATCTCAGCCTTAATGAGTCATTTCCATTTGGAAAGTTCAAAGTTGCGAGGAAAGGTAAACAAGGCCTTGCCGATGGCATTTGATTCTGTGGAATATGGTAAGGAGAACCAACAAAGCCATGACTCCCATAAGGTTGGTTGGGGTTTCCCCCATCCATCGGTTGCGGTGAAAAAGTGTTTTGGAAATTTCTCCAGCCATAAGATAGTGGATTACTTCCTTGTGTCCTATCCCATTGCGACTGAGTGGAAGTACTTCCAAAGGGAGTATAAGTGTTAGTACCTCCTCCACAAAAAAGTGAAAAAGGAAGATTCCCTATAGGCACATTTGAGGTTTGAAAATTTGAAAAATGCACATTAAATCCTGTAAAGGGATTGAAACACAAAATTTGTGCAATAGAAGGGGTAGGCATTGAGCCCAAAAACAATGCAGAAGGAGCAATATGCCCTCCATGCCAAGGAAAACCTTGATTAAAAGGAGCTGAGATGAGATTGACCTAAAACTGTTGGATGAAAGGGGAAGATGTATATGGTACTGTAGGTATCCATGAAAAATGAATATTGGATGAGCCAATAGTGGATCCAAAAGGAGTAGATGTTAGTGTAAACTGAGTATTTGATGTTCTTGAAGGTCCAACATTGAAACTAAAAGAATTACTTGGAGCAGAAGACATCTAAAACGAGATCGGTACTGGTGTATTAATGTGTGGAGGAGACAAACCTCCAATTATGATATCCAATGTTGCAGTATGTGGAACTCCCGATACATCTCCTATATTATCCATATTAGGTCTAGGTGTAAATCTATATACACTTAAATCAGGTAAACCTAAAGAAACAACTCATTCTAGAAAAGGATCGTTTGGTCTAGTTAAGGGAGGGTTGAAGTGTCTTGCAAAGTATTATGTTGGAAAATATTCAATCTCAATGATCTGTGAGACCAATGAAGTTTGGGAAATGAGTTGAGGTTCTCTAAGGGTTTCAGTTGTGCCAGTTAGTTAAAAAGAACCGCTAGAATTTGTTCTGTGCCACTGAGGTGGTGGTGGAGGCTCCAGTGTGAGTGGATGAAGGTTTCTCAACCTTCTTGACCTTCATGGAGGTTGGTCCTCCACAATTACAATAAAAAATGTTCTATGCAATAAACCTAGGGGCCGCTAGAACTATGATAAACACACATGACACCACTACTTAATTCCCTAGAGTGATCCAAACCAAGCAAACAGATAGTCTCCCAGTCTCCCAAAGGGAATTCTAGGATGATTAGGGCCTAAAAAAAGCCAGTGGAGTAATGAAGAAAAGTTATCTAGGGTCCATGGTACAGTCACGATGGGGCCAAGTGCTGGAATCACCCAACCACCTTCTCAAAGGGCTATAGAGGATTTCCGCCTAGATCTATCCTAGGTGAAGTGAAAATATCCTTTCACTCACACCTGTGTAGAGTCCTATTGGTCAAGATACTAAGGCTACCACCAATGCAAAAAGAGTTTGGGGGGACAATCACAGGTCGAACTAACACGCATGGGAACAGTAACTAATCCTGAAATCCAAGAGCACATAAGGTACTAATGGATCCCCGTACGCGTATCAGTCTTGGTAGATGCTTGATTGAGAAGCAAAGGGGTATCCCCAACTAATCAACCTCACACGACGTAGTGCTTAACTCCAGTTTGAGTGGAGCTTCTTGTCACACCTTTTACAAGGGTGGATTTACCTAAAGATAGTTCACTACGATTTTGAGTTAAAAATGGTTTTGGATAGTTTAAGATGATCTGATCCAAAACCCTAGCCTAAGCTAGTTGGTGTGTGTTCCCTAGAAAGAAAAGTTACTAATAATTTTTTAACTTAAAATGTTATTTTTAGGGTTTTTATTTACACAGAAAGGAGTGATTGCGTGCAAGATGGTTACAACTGAAAAGGAAAAATGTATAAAGTGCAACTTCTTTTCACAAATTTATATTTATTTATCTTTCAAAATTAAAACTTGGAAAGTAAACCTAAAATCTAAAAACTATTTTTTTACTTTTTGAAGAGTTATCATATACAACTAAAAGATAGAAAAATAAATGCCCTTGCTTAACGAAAGTACTTGCTTTTTATTTTCTCTTTAGCAAAAGAAATGACAAATGAGTATGAAAAAGACAAGAACACTATATAATGTGAGTATAAATGGGTACTTAGACCTATAAAAACCAGAAAATCTACCCTCGCAAGACTTCTAAAGATAACAAACCCAAAAAGTTCTTCCAGGAAGCAAGAAGTAACTAAGTTTGGTAAAGAGACACTTTTTAATCAAACTGAAATAACGGAAAAAGCATAAAATCACATAAAATATTAGACTTCCTTTCCACAAACCAGTGACCATAAAAGGAAAGATCGAAGCATCAACCAAACACAAAATAGATTTGAAATACCTAGATACGTCAAACAAGCAAACCAAAGAAACCAAAATAAGTCT
The DNA here is from genome assembly GCA_027924585.1 of Larix kaempferi. NCBI lineage: Eukaryota > Viridiplantae > Streptophyta > Pinopsida > Pinales > Pinaceae > Larix > Larix kaempferi. Next base: position 1,407,516 of record BSBM01000243.1, on the reverse strand, counting down.
CAAAAAGTGTCAAAGAAAATCAGTGTGAACCTACACACAGGTATAAATGGTCCATAAATGAACAAAGAAGACTTTCGTCAATCAAGTATTGTTCTAGCAAATTCATCCCACGAATAGTTAAACTTACTCAGAGATTAAACTAGATTCAAATAAGTCTAATCTAAGACAATAAAGTAACAAGTGGAACCTTAAACTCCTAGATACAATTCAATGTATGAAGATCAACGCACTGAGAAAGAAGAGAAAGTGTGACTTACCTTAGATTAGCCGGTTGTCCTAGCTCCAGTTCCAAGCTTGATGTCTAGGATGTAAACCTGTTTAAGAAAGAAAAAACACAATATCTCCAAGTACCAAATACAATGATTAAGATCTAAATCCTAATGAAACATATCATGAATCCAAATAGTAAGAAACATAATATGGGAGAGTAAGCCTAGTTATATTAAGGTAGCTCAATAAGATGAATACAATGTTACCCTTGATGTCCAAGCAGTAATGTATCCTTCCAAGCCTTCCTCCTTTCTATCTCTGCAAAACCTCCAAGACCATAGGTTTGATGCCTCCAAAGTTCTCCCCTTAGCTCATGGATGGCATCCTTCTTATAGGATTTGGGAGGCCAACTACTAAGAGAGGAAGGTGGATCTAGGTGAGTGAATGGTGGATAAAGGGGTTAAACTAGGACAAAGAAGGAGGATGAGTTAGTATTCGAGGGGACTCCCAATCCCAAGAAAATGTATTTGAAGTTAAGATCCACTTTCCAAGCCAAGGATTAGTAAAGGGATTTTCGTGCCCCATGCACTGAGCAAGGCCTGAAAATGTTGTAATTTTTGTGCCTTGCACCACTAGCAGGGTGCAAAAATAATGGTAAAGTGTGCTCAAATGAGGTGTCATTTGTCTCAATGAATTGTCATTCGGCTGAGGTGAGTTGGATTTGTCTCCAAGGACTCCAAGGAAGGCCAAGGAGGGGACCAACAAGGTAAAAGTAAGGCTCCACACTTGTTAGGAAGTTGTACCATTAGGTTCTGCATGGTGATATGACATGAAGACATGAAATGGTGCTCAAAGTGGGACTTTGAGGTATAAGAGATGCCCCCTAAAGTGTGAGCTCAGAAGGAACTGATGGCCGAAACACTTTACAAAGAAATGAGTCCACAGAGCTAGAAGAAAGGAGGTTGTAGAGGAGATGCAAGGAAACATCAACAATATGTCAAATAACTCCTAGGTGGAAATACCCATGCTCGGAACAACTAGACTCAAAGCATGGCTTCCGACCAATATATTGGATATCCATGATAGAATTGACATGATACATACTGAAGAAAAATCATGGCTACTAAGAACAAGCGTAGATCCATGAAAAAATAAAGACACAACCATGACCAATACAATAGTGGGTATGTGTGACAGTACATCAATGAAGTCACCAACATGATGTCTATGTGGGGAGCCACTCAATAATCACCATCACATCCTAGACATGAAAGAAACATCAGGATCATCTAGGGTCTTCTACCCAATCCCAGAGTGATACGAATACGACCATGTGATTACAAGGTGTTGAAGTCGAACATGGTAGAGAATACTTGATTACTAGCCAATGATGTAAGTCGTTAACAAGTACGACGGTAATCACCAATGGTGACAATAATCCTCAAGGTATCTCTAGTACATCCCAACGAATGTGAATAAAGAGTTTTGAAGTTGAACATTCGAGGGATTATTCGGTTAGAGGTCAATGGTGGAAACCTACTGTAGAATACGAGGAAACCTGCCATTGAGGCATGCAGGAACCAAGGTACTACAGTTGGTTCCTAAGCCTAATTCCTGGATAATGAGTTGATGTTGACAAGAATAGACTCATCAAAGGAGGGCCATAATGAATCCCACATCATCGACACAAAACCGATATAGGAAAGAGGTGTAGAGAAATGGATCGAATGAGTATGGACTGACACAAAAAGTGGAGGCTTGACAATATTGTAGACGGTTGACTCAGTTAAAACTGATCCTTTGAACATATAACGACATGAGATATGACTTGGAAACAGGGATTAATAGCGGAAACAACCAAAAGGCGAGTTGACTCAAAATGAAGAGGTTGAGCAAAAGATGACTCACGACTATAGTTATGACTCAAATATAGACTGAATACCCAATGAAGGTAAGGTGTAGATACATGCCATGTTCAAAGGTGATGAATCATAAGCTTCCAAAAGATAGACTCGACTTATTCCCCCATTTCCCCCTATCATGGTTGACGAGTACCCATTTTTTTTTAATGAGCTTGAGGAGGATAATAGATGCTTGATATAGCTCACTTTTAAGTGAGTCCAACCTTGTATATTTAATGAACCCCAGGAAGGAGAGATTGATGCTTTTTCATGTTTAGAGAGTCTAAAATAATCTAAAGAAGACTCCAAAGTTTGACTTTTTTGTAAAAATTAGTCCCTAGACCCGAAAAAGTATAAAATAATATCCAGAAGAACTCTCCTAGTCATAACTGACTAAGGTATACCTTTCTTGTAAATAGTCTAAACAGTCCGGAAAAGGAATAACCTACCACCGGATAGACGACCTTTAAAATACTTTTGCAAGTGTGAAAGAGACAAGTGCACTTGGAAATATTTTCTTGGTGAGGGAGTCTGAAAAGAGATTAAAGAGAACTCTAATGGTTCCATTTTTGTGAGTTAATCAGCTTAGTATGAAAAAGGGAGAAAATAATACTAAGTTGATACTTTTCTCATTGTTTTATGAGCACAAGTAAAGCAGACGAAGCTCGACACTGCTTTACTTGGGTTTAACAAGAACAACTCAAGTGTGAAAAGCACATGGAATCTCTTTCATAGATCAGATCGAGAGAACGAAGAGAGAAAGTAAGCTCCAAAGAAGGTCAAATACACAACTCCACCAATGTGATCAACTTGAACTAACCTGTCAAAAGTGGTCAAAAATCCTAGAAAAAGACATTAGGTCATAATAAATGTAAAGAATAAACTCTCAACAAAGGTTTTTAATGTAAAAATAGGCAAAAATGACTAAATGAAATATATAAAAGAGGGTAAAATGGAGAATTACCCATTATAACTTGGTCATTTTCACTCAAAGAGGATTTTTACCTTGGTTGGGAGAAAAAATTCAACTGAAGATATTGGGAGATCCAGGGCACCATTTCAACCACCATCTGAAGCAGGTAAGTCTTCTCATCCTCCTCTTTCTTTTCATTAATTAAGTTGTTTTTTTCATGCTAGTTTGGGGATTTGCAAGGGCCTTAGGGCACCAAAAAGTGCGCCCATAAATTTTCATGCCCTCCCTATGTCGAGAGGCATGAAAAATTCCCGGAATTTCGCACTATGGGTAGTGTCAGGGGCGCAAAAATTATTAGTTTTCGCACTCCTTGCACTGCCTAGGCACGGAAATATGCAGTATTGGCACAAATAATGGTTTTCATCTTTTGACTGGTGCCTCCCTTGATGGTTTGCAGTAGATTCCAAGTGATTAGAGAAAAAATGGTTGACTGGAAAGAAATAGAACACGAAGGAGAAGATAGGGATACCTTAAATGATGATAGTACACTATCCGCACTAAGAGAATGTGTTCTATTGAAGTTTTTCAAAACCATAGGCATCTAAAAACAAGGAAAGTTACTAAACCACATCATCCAAATGTGGGACGCTAATATACAAGCTTTCTGCATAGGAGAGCACATCCTCGAGATAGAAATCGAAGATATATACTTTTTGACCGGTCCATCCAAGAGAGGGGCACGAGTCAAATTATTAGGGCACTAGGATACTGAAGAGACTATGGATACCTACATTGCTCAGTATTGTAGGCAAGGATCCTGCAAGAAAAGCAGGAAAGTGCTCATCATTGATGTACTAGATATTCCCTTGAGGACGATCCTATACACTATTGCTTGAGTGGCAGGAAGTGTGGGGGATCACTACGCAACCAAATATTATATGACTTATGCCATGGAGTGCATGGAATCCAAGTTTTTCAACTGGTGTGAAGGGGTCTTGATCAATATCAAAGATGAGGTAACTAAATGTAGTAATGGAAGTATCAGCTAGTTTGGGTATGGGAGTATCCTGGGCACCTTCTTTTTAGAGAGGGTTCCTCTAATGCATCCTCATATAGAGAGGCCTCGTCGTCAAGTATCCGAGCCACAGATGGGGATATGGAGTGACTATGTTGGGCAGATTGGTGGGACGGATGTCCTATCATTTGGTGAGGACTTATTCTCATGGTTCGAGGAGCAGATCATGATGATAAAGGACTACCCCTATGCTGGGGTAGACTTTCATGGAGATATTGATCTAGCCTTACTTGAGCATTATGAATGAGATGAGTCAGGTATATGACCTTCAAACTTGTTTTTTAATTTTTTAATTCTGTGTCATTTTTTGTTTTTTTTTTATAATGCATAGAAAATCTAATATATGTGTATAATGCGCAGATGGAGGACTACTGAGACCAACAGGATCCTCTCCACTACGACGATGAGGGGAATAGTACCAAGCTAAGGAGGATGAGGAAGGAGGGTTCCACAATGTGGAGCAGAACCTAGAAGGATTGACCATGGGAATTCCTTCGATGAGGATGCCTGAGGTCCCATATCACCTCCAGAGGCATACTTTGGGTGTGCTTGAGTGGATTGGTAGGCTGCTCCATCGATTTGCTAGGGAAATGGTGTGCTATCATGAGCTCCATGCACCTCGTGACTAGTTTTAGGCAGTAGTTTTGTTAGCGTCTGTTGACACAGTTCTGTCAATAGGGGTTCACTTTGCACTGTCGTCAACCAAAGCAACCAAAAACCCTTAAGCACTAGCCTAGAAAGGTTTTACCCTTTCCAGCAACACCTGTGAAGTGAGTGAGGTATCACCCGATATGATTAATGCGGCTGCAGGAACCAATTTTCCGTAGTGGGGAAAGGACATGCAACTACTTCAATTCTATCGCAATAGAAACCAGAGATTCATATTCGCATACATTCATACATTCATCATTTGCACACTAACCATGTATTCACCATTCGCATATTCAATACATAATGGACATTCACATTAACAAGGAAATATCAATGAAACATAAATAATAGCACAATATTCACCATTGAACATAAACAGAGACAAAAGAGAAGATCCGAACATCTTCATGCATTAACTCATAAAAACCTTGCAGTAAAACCTTCGTAGAAACAGTTCAGAACATCTTATTGTGTATTCATACAAAACTACAAAAACAGAGCAAAACACAATCGAACCGCATAATCATAATGACATTGATTCTACCTCGGATCTAGGATTCCCTTAGGATTACATTCATCTTCTTATTTATATCCAACTATAGCGGTTACAAAATGGTCCAAATGACCCTTTCTAACAACCTAAACTAATCTTTCATTTCCTCGTTCTCCGTGAATGACAATTTCTTCTGTGGATGGTCCTTCTTCACAGCTGTCGGATTTCACACTTCATGTGTACTAATCCTATGCCAATAGGCCCCCAACACACACTTGTGGCTTTCCCTCGATCCACCTCAGCTGGACACCGCTGGTGCATTCACTTGCTGCTAGAAATCATCGTATTCATTTTTGATCTGGTCAACAACTTCCTTTGCCAACTCTCGGATTTGTGTACATTCTTCCACCTGTTGGTCTGTTGGATGTTCAAAGTTTTTATATTGCACTTCCTCCAATTTTTGCTTGACCTGTTTCATTGCTTCCATTACCCGTACTGCAAGGACTTCGACTTTTGTTTGGAGCTCATCTAGGTGTGTGGCCCTTCTCTGTTGCCTTTCGCGTGCCTTCATTACGTGCTGATGCATGCTTTTCAGTTCTGTAGCCTTGGTCATCTGTAGTGAGGGCATTGATTTAATCAATCCCTTGAAGGATTCTAACTGTGTTTCCGCTTCGCTAAGTTGCTCCTTTAGTGCGGTGAGCTGGTTATCCTAGACTACGCTTCCCCAAAATTCCATGACATCCTCTGTGACTATCTGGGTTGTCTTTTCTGTCTCCATGATCTCAATCATGGCTTCCTAAATCGTATTCTTCCTTCCCTGAATTTGGTCTGGTGGTGTGCTTGGTACCACCCTTGCCTGCAACGCTACATTCTCCTTTCACAAGTCATTGATGAGTACACCTAACAATATTGCTTTCGCCTCTAGTAGTATATCCTAATATACCTTAGGAGTTTTCTCGCATACAGTGGATAGTGTTTTTTCCAACCACTTTCTATCCTCCAGGGCCTTCTCCTTGTCTGCTAATGTTTGGGCCTTCTCTTCTTGAAGACACTATGCCTTTGTGTCGCTGATGTGTGCCTGATACTTGTACCGCACCATCTGGTCATGTAATGCGGCCTCATGGTCACTAAGTTCTTTGATTGCTGCGATTTGGATTCTTTGTAGCGTTAACAATGGTAGTAGGTTGAAATCTACCATGAGTGAGTGGTACTTCCTTAGTTCCACATCCAACTCTTTGTTTCCTGTTGTCATCTCATTTTGAAAAAACTGAACTAACCTTGGGTTTGTGCCAACCTCCACTTCAACCCTACTTGTCGATGCGCTCTGTCAAACTTCCCTATGTGGTATACTGGACTCTACAACTGCATTAGATAGCGTGGATAGCTATTGGGTTACCTGGTGGAAGTATCTGGTTGAGTGTTGTGTGACTTTCGCACTATTTTCCTCTACAACCTTGGTTAATTTCTCTAGGAGCCTATTAACCTGCTCCTCCGGAAGACCACCATTTGTGCTTCCTTCACTGAGGTCCATCCTATTCTTTGTCCTTCTTTCATCGTATTGTGCATCTAGGTCAGAATCTATCGGGGTGGCTTATATTGAGGGTCCATCATGGATGGACCCCTCTGACTGATATTTCACAGGGTCGTCTTTTCTTGCTCCTTCCTTTCGACTGGCTAAGCCTTTGTCTTCCTCATTCTGGTTTAGTCAAGTTGTTTCCTTCCCATTTTCTAGGTTCTACAGATCGTTCTTGTCAGCTAGAAATTTCCACTCTGCAGTCCATTTTTTAATGATAGCGTCCAACTCTTCCTCAGTGAGCTTGTACTTTGTTGGTAGCCATTGTCATTATGGATACGCTCGGGCTTGAAGGTAAATTGTCTGGGAATCGACCGATAGCCTTGTGATCGGTCGATACTTCCTTGCTGCTTGCTCCGATATCCGCGGTATCACTTGTGTATCTAGCCACATCCTTTCTAAGAACAAGTAAAATTGTAGAATGTTTTCTGCCTGCTGCTCTTTATCAGTTGTTGCCCATAAATTCTGGTACCACGTTCCTTCACGTACTTGAGCTTCTACTGTGTCCATGCCCTGATAGTGATTAGTCTCCCTAAAGCCTTCTAATGTGACCAACATTATTAGCCATGAGTAGGTAAATGCCTTTCCTTGCTCCTGTGCATCGTATGCATCTTCGACCAATTGGTGTAGCAGGAATTTTGACCAGTTCATTCGCTCTCCTGCAGCACATAGTTCTGCGGAGGAGATGATTCCAGAAGTACATTCCTTGGGTCTATTCTTCCGCGCCACCTTAAATGCTAACATCGTTTCCCCGACCTTGATGGCCTAGTTCTTAATTGTGTTGATTAGGTATCCTCTAGAATTTTTCTCCATGCCGTACTTCATCTTCAGCCTTTCCGCGAGCTTCTTGTCATTGTCCTTCCCCTAGAAAAATTGGGAAGGATCGTCTCCGTATTTAGGTAGCCTGATGATTCTTGTGATCAATTCAACTGTGACTGGAATCTTTTCATGCAACCATAGGTACCCACCATGAAAAAAAGCCAGCAATTGCTTGACACATGCATTGACCTACGCTAACCGCCCGAAGTGCGGTATCTAGGTGAGGCCGAATAGCCCTGAATGCTCCAATCCCAACGCCCATCCTGTGGGTTCCTTTATGGTTGGGCTTCCTTTTCCATGGAGGACAGCAACGTAGCCTTCTGTGCTCTTTGGGAAATTCTCAAGGTCATGGTCGAAATACGGTAGCTTCTGCAAAATCGCCACAATGTTCCCGACGTGAGGAACTCCTTGGGGTATCGATGGAATCACGATAGTATACCATTTGTTCTTGTTTATCTACACCACTGGTGCCCCTTTCTGGCGTGGCAGAACATACCCTAGTATCGTTGGGTCATGGTTCCCCTCCCGCGGTGATGCTGTCTGCTGGGCAACCCCTGAAGGGCCTACATCTTCTTCGGCAAACCGTACTGAGGTCCGGGTTCCTTTCTTCGGTGCTCAGCCGGTGTCTGGAGGCCGATTGGAGCCCCTCTTCTTTTTGAGTGGTATTCTGGACATGAATTTTGGCTACTCCTGCGTAATAGGCGTTGGTTCTAGTCATGTGGTACTTGTGCTTGAAATATAAACTGCCATGCACTTCTCTGTAGATTCTTACTTAACACACAATGCGTCGAGCTTGTTCCGAGCCCCATATTTTTAGTGCTGAATTGCCATGTCCTTCAGATATTGAACAATAATTTCCAAATCCAGTGCTTATTTCCCAAATCCATTGCATGCATTGGGCATTAATTGTGTCATTTTTTCATTTTTTCCACCGATCATCATGGTTTAACTGCTTCATTTATGGCCGAACTGGACCCTTCTGCATCGTGGCAGCTTTCAACTCACTGAAGTGTACCACATCTTGGTGTAAACTTTGATTAACTTGTCGACATTGTTTTTTTAAGATGCGGTACCATGCCTTTGCTAGATTTGTTCTCTGTTACGCTTGTGGCGCTCTTGGGACCTCAGGTTCATCTGATACAGTTTCTGCGCTCTTAGGTTGACATCGATTCAGATTTGGCTAGTTTTCTTATCTTGGACCACCATCAAGATGATCCACTCTAAAGCCTCTACTGGTTCTATAATTCCGGCATCAAGCATTCTCTCAAGTTCAGATTGAACCACTCATACCTTGGATTCAACCGGTAAGGCTGCTGCTTGACTGGCTTCGCATCGGGTTTCAGCGGGATTTTCATTTCACCTAAGTCCCTGAAAATTCCTTTCATCTTCGTTAATTTCAATGGGAACAAATCATGAAACTCATGCAATAGATCAGTTATCTTTGCAATAATTGAGTCATCCCAATAATCTCCAATACTTGTGAACTTCGGATTCTCCTCTGACCCAATGTTCACTTTATTGATTTTCAACGATTGCTGAAACTTGTCGGAAGGTATTTATTGTGCCTCGAAACCATGACTTCCTTTTGACTTTGGTACATATGTATCCCTCAGATCATCCTCGTCAATTGGTTCTCCTATGATATTGTAACACTCCATCAGCATTTCTGATGTCGTAGTCCATTGAAGTTCCAGTGGTTTCTCTGTTGGGTCTACTTCAAATACCTTCTCTCGAATCACCTATAATGCACCATGGATGAAGGGGTTGTCATCGTAGAAACTGAACATTTGGCTAAAGCCAAGTTTTAGCTATTCCCAAGAGATTGTCCCGCGTTTTAGTTCTGCTGCGATATACCAACTTCGTGGTACTTCATCCAGTGTGTGAATAAATGCATGGACCCATTCATGTTTCACTCATGGTCACCATTTGCTTTCACATTAATCCAAATGCGCATTCAGATCTACTCTTCCATCGAACTTCCTTCTGCCATATCCTTCTGCATCACCAAACCTAACCGTCATTAGCTATCGACATAATGGCCAGTTAGTTATGGTGGACTTGTGCACTTCCCACCATCGCGCTGGTGTAGCCTTCATGGCTTCTTCCAAGGCTAAGAGCCATTGTGGTTTTGCCACTTTCTCTTCAAATTCAGTGAGAAATTTAGCCAAATTGGGCAATCCATCATATGTTGGTAGCTCGCACTCTTCTGTTGCTACCTTTTGTAACAAATGAGTGATCCTTGCACACTTCCTAAATGACACTTCCTGCAACCGGTTCTGATAATTTTCAAGTGGTTCATCTGAATCTAACGACGTCAAACTGCTATTGCGCCAACCTAACTCTCCATCTACAGTAGGGTTGAGGTAATCTTCAGATATGTTGTATATACTATCCCATCCCTCCGTAAATTCATCTCTTGTTGGTTCGACATACTGCTACCCTTCTACAGGATCAAGAGGTGCAACGACCCTCATTTCGCGGTTTTCAAATGACATAGTCCATTTTTTTAAGTTGATGATTGCCTGGTTCTCCATTGCCCAATCTATCCCTAGCAGCACTGGATAGGGGACTGTGTTGTCAACAATATCAATTACATCAAAGTCTGCATATGTTTTGAGTGCCTTGGTTTCAACTGTAAGCTGGCACACCTGACCAATTGGAGTAACTTTACTTTGATTCTCTAATCGCACCTATACTGGTGACTAGCCAATTGTGGGTTTCCCATTATTTCCCAGGTCAGATTGGTTAGAATGTTTACATATGACCCCAGGTATAATATGATTGAGTCGACATCAAATTCTCAGATTTGTGCAGACATCCACATATCTCTTCCCATCTTCTTCTTATGTATGTGATTAACTGTGCGCTCTTGGCGTGCACCTTCCCACCGATGCAACAAGCTGGATATTTCTGCCAATGCGTCCTGATCCTTTTCCAACTTTAGGAAACTTTCCAAGAAGGCTCTTAAGGTGTTATCCTTCCTCTGGGACTTCGTCATGTCAAACGTCGGTGGCATATCATAGGTAACTTCTTCTTGGTGAGGATGCGACTTCCTCCTTTGTCTCATCATCTCCTGTGTTTTCAAGAAAACATCCCTCTCGACTTCCTCATCAAATGTGGCGTGCTTCCATGCCATTGGTTGAATGGTAGATTGTGACGTGTTGAATATCATCACAAATCCTCCTCGGGTCACTACTCCAACTATCGTAGTGTGACTTCTGACCTCTGCACCGCCAGTGGCATATTCTGATTCTAATTCTGTGGAGGAGGGGGTAGGTTCTTTGTTTGCCATTTTGTGATGAGTTGTAGATAGTATTCGACCCCATGGTCCACAACGCTACAATAAGTGCATTGATTTGTTGGGTTCGGGCAATCCCCTTGATAATGCCCATGCTGCCTATAATTGTAACATATAATTGGTCCTTGTCCTCTTCCAGTAGCTCCTTCTCGTCCTGTTCCAACACCTCGACCTCCATGGAATCCTCCTCTAAAACCTCCTCGTGGTGTCCCATATGGAGGGTACTACGGTTTACCATACTGTGATTGTTGGTATGGTGGTTTCCCATACCACGGTGGTTGATAGTGCAGTGTTGGATATTGTGGCTGACCACACGACGGTTTCCCATACTGCCCTTGATCATACTATGGTGGCTGGTTATAATGAGGTTGATGTTGGGTATACTGCGGTTGCTGCTGTAATGCTGGTTGATCTTCCCCCTTCATGAAATATGTATTGGGAGTCCATTCTTGGAGTAGGTCATAGGCCCTGCACTCTTTCTTGTCATGGCCAACTGATCGGAAAAATTTGCAATATAAATTCACTAGCTTTGACACCATCTTCTGAAGGTACACACACTCTTCCATTCAATGTCCTCTAGTCTGATAGATGCGAAACCAAGGAATCCCTCCCTGGATGTGGGGATTCGGTGCACTTGATTGCAAATATTCACAAAATTCTAGGCAACTATCCTTATGGTGTCCCTCAGTCTTGCATCTACTACACCATATATCTTCGTGGGCTTCTTTCCCTTTCTTCATATCTTGCATTTGAAGTGTCAAATTGTCCAATTGTGCTTGTATCCTATCCATGCCGATGCCTGCTTCACCGATTGGTGAATCCTCCAACTTCATTGCAATCTCCAGTGCTTCAGCTTGAGTTGCTACCTTCCGTTGCATTAGCGGTCCACATACGTGCGGCATCAATCCTACGATAAACCACTCCTTATGTTGCATATCATTCATCCCAAAACTCACCTTTTCCATTAATGTTTTATATCGTTGATCAAATTCCCATACCGGCTCATTCGAGTATTGCTTGATTTCTTTGAGCTCGGTGACATACTATGACTCCGATTTTGGTTTTCTAAACTCATAAATCATTCCCTCCTTGATCTGTGCCAATGTTTTTCCTGGAGTCCTTGGTGGTACCTTAGTAAACTTCATAAACTAGTCTAGCGCACATCCCCTGAGGGTCATCGCTAGCTATCCCTTCTTAATATCTTCATCCTAGACTTGCTTCACAATCCATACCGCTTCGCACAGGAACCAATACTGCTTGGGATCTTCAGTCCTGTTCCCCTGGAAAGTGGGAATTTTCACATCGTCTTCCATTCTTACATTCCTACTGTTATTGTATACTGATGCGCTACTCCTACCGCTGCACTTCGGACAGCTCTGCGAATAACTTGTATTTATTCCTGTGAAATTCTGAGTAGTGCTCGGGGTTGAAGGTATGTTGTAACTTATGATTTGTCCCTCTTCTGCTTCTAGGGTATCCTGGCCACCATCTCCTTCATTGTAATAAGGTTGCTTTGTCCCTTTGGTCTTGTTTTGTAGTCTTCCATTCTGGTCTCATCAGGATACTCTTTCTCAGTCCTCCTCCTCTTCTCAGGATGCCAGAATATCACCCCTCTCCTCAAGGTACCACACTCTTCGTCAGCTTCCCTTAAAAATTCATCGTTTCTCATGTCCATCTACCCCGCATATTTCTATCAAATCCACATTCACATGATACCCACAACCTCCGCACATTGATCTTCTACTCGTCGGAATCCATCCTCAATATGGCCTTTTCGCAGACGAGCATCTTAATCCACAATTTTAGCGATAGTAGGAATCTCCCCTTAGGTCCTTCGGAAAAGTTCCTTTCCGCATCACTATATGATTTGATTGTGTCAACTACAAAATTAGTAATGTATCCCTCTAGAATACTATCCAACTAGAAGTCAACAACCCTTGATACCTTATTGTCGACTCGTTTTAGCTATCGAATCAATTCGGGAGTCCAATGGTCAAGCTCAGTCTTTTGGCAATGGTTCTTTTGAAACGTCATCTACGCCAACCACTCATGCAACAATACCAAGAATTCACAGAAGAATATCATGTGGATATCCGAATAAATATGCTTTTCCAACCAACTACTTGTCATCTTCCCGAGGTTATGATTTTCTCCTTCCGCGAATTCTTCTGCTTTCTTGTCAAACCAGTCCTGAATCTCCGGTTTCGTCCGGTGCCATAGTGTGTCCTCTTCTTTCTTTCTTCAGGGTCCCGCCAACAGAACCATTTGTTGACACAGTTCTTTCGACAGGGGTTCACTTCGCACTGTCCTCAACCAAACCAACCAAACACCCTTAAGAACCGACCCACAAAGGTTTTACCATTTCCAGCAACACCCGCAAAGTGAGTGAGGTCTCACCCTAGATGATTAAGGGGGCTACAGGAACCAAGTTTCCGTAGTGGGGAAAGGACATGCAACTAATTTAATTCTATCGAAATATAAACCAGAGATTGATATTCGCATACATTCACACATTCATCATTCAAACACTAACCATGTATTCACCATTCACATATTCAATACATAATGGACATTCACATTAATAGGGAAATATCAATGAAACATAAATCATAGCAAAATATTCACCATTGAACATAAACAGAGACAAAAGAGCAGATCTGAACATATTCATGCATTAACTCATAAAAACCCTGCAGTATAACCTTCGCAGAAACCATTCAGAACATCTTATCGCAGATTCATACAAAACTGTAAAACCAGAGCAAAACACAATCGAACCACATAATCACAATGACAATGATTCTACCTCAGTTCTAGGATTCCCTTAGGCTTACATTCATCTTCTTATTTATAGCCAACCATGGTGGTTACAAAATGGTCCAAATGACCCTTTCTAACAACCTAAGCTAATCTTGCGATTCTTCATTCTCTGCGAATGGCCCTTTCTTCTGTGGATGGTCCTTCTTCATAGTTATTGGCTTTTGCACTTCATGCAGACTAATCCCATGCCAACAACGACATGTATACGATATGTAGGACAGAGAGCCAATTTTTGTATGGTTTATGATCCCAATATTTGACTTTCGACACATTATACTATTGTATGTGGCAAAAACACCTTTTACATGATATACATATAGATCTATCTCTACTATTTACCTATGATGACTCATGTTACATTTTTACATGTGTTCTTTTATTATGTATTGATTATGTGTGGGCTATATGCCAATCCAACATATAGTTAGCTAACGAATCAACCACCGTGTTGAATTCCCTTGTTACATGTTGATATAAAATGTAATCAAATGATTATTCAAGGAGGCGTACCATTCTATATAAATCAACTGGTGTAGGATCACAAATGGTGTAGACGTGATTTAGCTAAGATAGTGCAAGCTGAGAGTCCAGGTAGATTATAAAGGAATGGATTCTAAGAGAAGAAACTTTAGTCAGAAGTCCAATGACTGCATGATACTCCACAATATTATTTGTTGTAGGGCCTAAGAAGATGCCACCCGAGGATATCAACTCGCCGGCAAGGGAATAAAGTACACATGTTGTAGAAGCAAGGTTCCGGGTATGTTGACTATCACCATCCGCGAATCCAAAGTACACCGACATATGCACATAAAAGCACAAGTCGAGATAAATGATTGTGTATGAGATAGAATCCCAACACGCAAAAACTAAACCAAAATCACACTAGATACATTATATACAAAGTGTTTCGCATAGGATGATCCTACGAATAAAATATCTTTAGGTAAATCCCGTTACGGGGCTCTCCCAAAGATATACCATCACAGTCCACAAGCTCGTAATATCCTTTCTCTACCACACATTTTATAACGTAGGGACCAGACCACATGGATTCTAATTTTCCTTTACCTAGATTATCGTGCATTTGGTCATAGGTTAATACTACGTCGCCTTCATTGAAAATGCAAGGTTGAACAGATTTGTCATATTGAGCCTTAACACGCTTTTTATTAGCCTCATTGGAGAGTGCATCATCTCCGTGAGTTTCATCTAGCTTAGATAGGTATAGAAACTATTCTTCTTCGGTGGTGGTGTTGGTTAAGAGTTCTACAACTATCTTGAGGGATGGTATCTCACATTCAATCAGGAGGATTTCTTCCAGGCCATAGACCAATTGAAATGGTGTAAACCCGGTTGCATTTTTAACCAAAGTCATGTAGTTCCAAAGGGATGAGAATAGAGTTAAGTACCATTTTGACTTTTGAGTACCCACCATGCGTTGGATCATCCTTTTTAGGACTTTATTGATTGCTTCTACTTGATCGTTTGCTTGGGGGTATTAAGGGGTTGAGTTTTCATGACAAAAACCTAGTTTGGAACTTAGTTCATCCATCATATGATTCCTAAAGTGGGAACCATGATTAGTAACGACGACATGCGGGACTTTGAACCTAGCGATGATATGATTGAATATGAATAATGCTGTTGTCTTTCCGTATTCTTCGTACGTAGGCATGGCTTCATCCCATTTGGTGAAGTAGTCAACATTGACGATGACATAACTATGCCCCCCAGATGAAGTTGGCTTACAGTGCATTAAATCAATACCCCATTTTGCAAAGGGGTCGACGACAATGATAGGATGAAGTGGAGCTAGGTGTGAATGCTTCTTGGAATGGAAGAATTGACATGGAGGGCACTTCTTGACTGCTTCAATGCAATCTTTGAAGATGGATGGTGAGAAGTAGCCCATGCGTAAAATTTTCTGGGTTGTAGCCATCCCAGAAAGATGACCACCACATGCTCTAGAGTGGAAGCCATTGAGGACATGCTTGGATTCGTCAAGAGTTAGAAAATGAAGTAACACATAATCAATACCACGATGGTACAAGGTATCGCTAATGATAAGATAATATTTAGCGTGGTGTATTATGCGGCAGAATTTATCACGGTTGAGATTTGGATGAAAACAATGGGTTTGGAGATATAAGATAATGTCTCCATACCAGGGATCAGTCATGCCAATGAGAAATGAAGACTCATTTGGAAGAGAATCAATGGGCTCATATTGGTCATAGGTGCGGGGCAATGCACAAATAATCTCAGAAAAGACCAAGTATTTTTTGGATTTTGCTTTGGAAAATTCCAAATTGAATTCCTGGAGAACTAAAATCCAATGGGATTATTTCCCCCCTAGCACTTGATGTGTTAGGTTGGACTGCAAAAACTTTGGCCAGAGCCAGTTTCTTCACATGCGAGTAATGTGTCTCAGAGTCAATGAGACTCTTGCTGAGATAGTAGACCACATGTTGCTAACCACTGTTGTCTTCCTGTATGAGCACCATGTCAATGGTGGTAGTAGAGGGAGCGGGATATAGAATGTAGTCCCATGTATAATTGGGGGGTTGTATCACGGGAGCATTGGTAAGGACCTTTTCCAAATTGTCAAAAGACCGTTGGGCTTCGTCATCCCAAATGAAAGGAATGTCTTTCTTAAGAAGCCTCATGTAGCCCTTAGTAATATCAGCACAATTGTAGACAAAGCGGCGTAAAACGTTCGCATGCCCTTGCAAATTTTGGAGTTCAGGGATATTGGATGGGGAAGATAAGGCTAAAATAGACTCCACCTTCAATAGGTCTAGGCGAATTCCATCCTTAGAGATTGTGAATCCTAACAATATACCATCTTCAACACCAAATACATGGTTGTGCGGATTCAAGTAGATGTTGTAGTGGCAACATCGTGAGAATATGGCACTTAGATGATTTGGATAGTCCTCTTGTGTATCAGAGTGAGTGGGTAGGTCATCTAGATGAGTTTCCACAACATGCTTGATATCGTGAAATGCATATGACATGGCCTGTTGAAAAGTGGCCTCGACATTCTTGAGACCAAAGGCTAATTTGCGATATGTAAAGGTCCCCCATGGGAATATAAAAGCAGTCTTGTGCTGGTCTGATGGGAGTATCTCAATATGAATGTAGCCAGAGAAGTCATCCATAAATTAAAAGATGACGCTCTCGACACAGTTATTGATAATCTGGTCAATAAAGGGAGTTGGATAGTTGTCTTTGGGAAAATATTTGTTCAAATATATATAATCGACACAAACTCTAATCATACCCTATTTCTTAGCTAAAGGAATGATATTGGACACCCAATCTGTCAATGGGACAAGATAAATGAAACCAACATGAAGAAGTTTTTCAACTTCCTCTTTAATGGCTACAATTTTGTGGGGATGGACAGGTCAGAGTTTCTACCGAACAAGTTAGGAACCAGTATAAAATTGAATTTCATGAACCACTATAGAGCAATCTATCCCTGACATTTCTTCATAACTCCAGGAAAAAACATCACATAACTCCTTAAATAAGGAAGTATAAAATTCCACCTCAGTAGGTGTATAGGTTTTGCCTAAATGGATTTGTTCCAGGATACCAGGTTTCACAGAGATGTCAATTGGAATGGTTTCCATGATTTTTTCTAGGTTTCCCTCAGAAAATATGTCATGTGTCGAGATGGGAATCTTAGTTCAGACAATATCCAGTGAAACAATGGATTTTGTATCAAGTTCTATCGCCTGGATCATAGGGAAGGATGACCGATGATGGTGATCTTCCCATGGTGGTTCATCGATGCTCATTATCTCCATAATAGAATCATTGGAAGGAAAAGTTTGTGAAATTGAGTCAGTAGAGGGCAAGGATGAATGGATCTGAGACAGGATAGGTTCCACTGTATGGTGTTCAATCATGTCGGTCTAATCAGAAGAGGATTGAATCATGTGGTATGTTCTTGGTTGTGGTTTAGAGGCATGCAATCACCGATGGTTTCACACTTGGCGGGAATCGGTATAACCCAAAAATCATTAGATTCGTGAGGTTGAAAAGTGATCGAAGAGATCATGTTGATCGAAAAGATCAGGGGTGGGAGCTCTGGAAATACTCCAATGATGGAGGAATATTTTAGCAGACCAACACCAATGTATTTATAGTGATGTTGATATTGTGTCAACAATGAGACATCCAAAGTCCAAAAGTCTAATTGATCAATGGTGACAATTTTCCCCTGATGAGGAAATTAAACCAAATGGAACATGAAAGATGCTAAGACAGTCATGGCATAAAACCAATTGCGGCCGCATAGGATGTTGTAATCCAATGGAGCATCTACGATTTAGACATGAATAAAGATGGATTTTCCCCCTATTCATATGGCGAGTGATGGGATGAGTCTGTAAGGTTGAAAACCACCACCGTCAAAAGCTTTTAAAGTAGTGGGAGACTGAGTTACCTTTGGAGAGTTGATAGCTCTCCAACAAGACAAAGACATGATAGAGGTGGAAGCACCTTCATCCAAAATGGTACGATGGATGTTGTTTCCACAAATTTTAGTATGAATCTAAAAATCCAATTGATGAGATAGTATCGGCTTAAAATATTCCAAATTGAATGTAATCGTGTTGGAAGAGTCTAGATCAACAGCTCTGAGTGCTGACAATAAGGTTCTATGCTGAGTGGGACAACATTGTAGAAATTCGAGAGTGGACATTGCACAGGGTGCCTGAGCTAAGTCCTCAACAATATTGTAATTTTGGGAAGCTCACGCATTTGGATTAAATGTCTCTTTTCGAATGGCGGCCTTTGGTGGGTGCAACACAGTGTAAGTAGGAGGCCTCTAGATATGAAGATAGCCTGTAGGAGGAGTAGAAGGAATATCTTCCAATGGAGTTTTATCTTTGGAATTCCCATTCTTGTTTGAAGTGGGAACAAAGTCATATGTATTTGATCGAGTGGATATATGGACAGTCTCGTTACTCATCATAAAGATATCGCGATTTGAGAATGTCTCTGGTTGAGTGTTATCATTTTGGTTTCCTCCTTGTGGGGGGTTGTGTGAAACCATTTACTGTTGTTCGTGTTGGAAAGGGTTAGTTAAGACTTCCAAGTGGGAAGATCCCTTGACAACTTTATTGAATTCCACTTTATAAGGACACTCTTTTGTATAGTGGTCTTCCTGACATAGAAGGCAGGGGAACTTAGATTTCCATTTAGGTTTGTTATCAATGTTGGTTTTTTGTGGTTTAGAATTTTTTTGATGAGTATAAGATGTTTTAGGTTTACCTTTGTTATTCTTCTTTTTCCCTTTGGGTTGTTGTGGAGAGGATTGAACGACATTCACCTCGGAGTTCTGAGCAAGAGAAGTAGAGTTTTTGGATGCATCTTGGTTTTGAGGTGGAGCAATAGTGTTTTGTTGTCCAATAGATTTGGTTGTAGGATGGGCCTTCATGGAACCAAATACACCATCAATAGGAGGTTTGATAGTGGGCCTGTATGGATCGCCAGTGGGGTGAGGGGCATGAGAAATCAGTTCATGTAGAGTCCCGGATTGGGAATAAACCAAATCCATACTAAGCACGAGCAATTGCCTACTTTTTCTGTAACATCCCTGCCCATTGAAACATCCCTAGAAATATGTGGTAGTAATTAATTTGTGAACCAATCAACCAATACTTGGTCTGGAATAGGGGCCTTAATTAATCTTTGGCATCTCCTCCACTCATGAATATGATTGGAGATGTGAGTGGCAGTACATTTCCACAACAAAGTTAAGAGGTCCGTTCCAGTTTCATATTGCATCGAAAGCTGGAAATGTGTTTTGAAATCTCTGAAAGAGTGTTGTGGCAGCTTGATATACCATTTTCTGCCATTCGGGTGAGTGTACATTGGAAGAGCCTCAATCATATGGAGTCATCCATCAGTGAGTTTGAAGAACACCAAAGATGAAATGTCATGACATGATTTTTTGGATCTTCCCTAGGTTTAGCATCGTATTTTGGAATATACGATGGTAGTTTGGTAGGAATAGGTGGCCAATGTGGTTCATTCCAAATGGTATCATTTATTAATCTCAATAAATTGGGTAGGTCCAATGTTTCCAGGAAGGGAAGTTGTCTATTGGGTTGTGGGAATGAATAATATTAAATGGGTGTAAGGATGCCTGTCGGGCCCTGCACTCCATATTGTTGCATATTATACCCATACATGTTACCCGCAGGGTACTCTTGGAAGTTCTGTGAATTGGGACCATCTGGTTAACCGATTGTTGAGGATACTGCTGGGTGGGATTGAATGGTGTAGATACCCGGGGTTGTGGGATCTAGGTAGAGTTCCTAAATACTTGATTGGGTGTATTTCGCAAACCTTGATTAGGGGGTAGGTTTCTTAAAGGGTGGAGCCCGTGGATTGTTCGTATCGCCCTGATTAAGAGAGGGTGTTTGAGGGGGTGGGTTCCATTGATTATTTGAGACAATGGGATAAGGTACTCTAGAATTCATATTAGGGAGGGGGGGATGATTGATGTTGATTTGTGTACCCCCCGGATTGATTCTGGTTTCCAAATGTATGTTTCCCTCTAGTAGGTGGGATTTGTGGCCCCTAAGAAGGAAGTGGGCCTAATGAAGGAAATTGGTTGTTGGTCCCGCTTGGGGTACTAACAAAGGGTTTTCCTCTGCTAGGTTGGGTTTTAGGTCCCCACAGAGTAGATGATGTCGATGGAGGAGGTTGGTTATTGGTTGCACTTGTGGAACCAAAAAATGGGTGTCCTCCAAAAAGTGAGGTTTTTTATCCCCACAGGGCGGATGGTCCTAGCGGAGGACGTTGGTTACTGGTTCTGCTTGGGGCACCAATGAATGGTTGTCCTCCGGATATAATATATATTGTGGTTGAAGATGACCTCCAGTCACAATGAGTGTTCAAACAGTAGGAATAAGTGGCCTTCCAACGAAAATATTAGTAGGAATTGGTTGTATAGGTTGGATGGCTGCATTATTTGTGCTGACTTGTGAATATGGTTATGCACTAATTCTAGATGATAAGGGTAGAGACGGGAAACTATGGTTTTTCCCCTAAGTAGGAATTTTTCCCGAAGAAGAACCAAAAATTTCATTTGGTAATAGATGAGGGGAAGGTTGGAGGGGAGTTTCCAGCATCAATTGCATGGGTACTGGAAAAGTGTGGAAATCATTGAGTGCTTGGCCTAGAGTCATTTTCCATAATGATGAAGATGGATCAAATACGTTTTCCGTCCTTGAATCATTAGGGAAAGGTTCAGAATAGATCCAATATGTGGGTCCATATCTACCTACGAACGAAGTTCCAAAGGTAGTATCAGAGGAAGTGGATTGGAGGGATTTGGAATCACGAGGATTCACCACTTGAGAAGTGTATATTGGTGGGAATTGTGTTGTTCATGAATTCTACCTTATAGCGAGGAAATGGACACTATCAACTTCCAGGGTGATAGGTAAACACATTGATCATATTACATAAGCGTCTACGAAAGGAAAGAGATCAAGGATCTGAAAGACATACCTTATTAAAGACGTTCGATCCTAGCTTTGCTCGATCTTGCGCTCAATATTCAACTTGATCTTCCGCTCAATAGACCTGCAATACAAAGATACCTTCCTCAACGTATCTTGACTGATATAACAATGTGAAATTGAAATACAATTTAAACATCAAGAACAATCAAGCATTTAACCAAACAAACACAGAATCTACTAGGCATTTGATTGGGACAAGAAGGATGTTTCAACCTTTATTGTCAAAAGCAAATAATTAGTACAAATTATACCTGATCATGCAACATGCTTGTGCAACCGGATTCTCGGCTCCTGCTCTTCTCTAACTTTGGAATTCTTCCAGCATAACAACCCTTAATGCAAGTTCCTCCTCTTGTGAATGAGAGTCTCCATATGTCTAACCGCTCTCTTCAATCCTCCTTGTATTTATTGGACAAGGTACGCAGTTTAGATCGAGAGATGGTTGAAATGGAACTTGGGGAAGTTGCAAAACCAACTGCAACTAATCCCGATTTAACAAATTAATATATTTTTTATCACATTTTAAGATGTGCGTGAGTTTTTCATGGTGGTGTAGCCCACAATATGCAACTTCAGTGCTTAAAAACCAACATTTGCAGACTTTTTGAAGGTGTGTGCTAGTTTGTTGAAGTGGAGTAGGGCATATTAGGATGTGTGCGCTACTATTAATCTTGTGGAGTAGGGCATGTGCGCTGGTTTGATGAAGTGGAGTAGGGCACATGTCAAAATGTGAGGATTTTTAGGGTTTTTCCAGATTGCATAAGGGTAGGTCAGGTCAAAGCATCATCTAAGGTCATCTTGCTCTTCAATCCAAGTTGTCCTTTTGTGTGATCGATAGCTAAAGGTGATCACGGATAGAGAAGTGCAGATTTGACCTATAACAAATTGTGAGGTTGAATCAATTATTGTCATGTCCCAAATTTGGCATTGGGTCACAATGGCCTAATCAAATTGGCCCTATTCATTAGAGTTTGTCAAATTGATGCTAAAGGTCAAATAATTGCCAAGGAGGAAAATTACTAGTTTCCTAGGTTTGGGGTGGAAGCTTTGGGATTGTGAATAATGAGGATAATAAATGATGTTGGAACATTAGGATGGCATAAATATTTAATAAAGGAGATAAATAAATATATACAAGTGAAAATCAAAGTGGCATTTGATCATGAAGACACATGGAGGAAATGGGACCCACACAAGCTAGAATAGACTCCAAGAGGGCGCTCAAGGGTGTTAGGGCAGCTAAGATGCTTCCACATGTGATTTCGTGGAAGTGGGAGACTAGGAATTGTTGTACAAGTGGAGTTCTTTGGAATCTCTTCCCAACTTGAGTTGGCATGAGTCTCTTGGAAGGAATTCAACCCATGGAGGACATTAGAAGTTTATAAATGTCAATAACAAAGAAGGAAACCAGCTTTTGATTATTTGTAGAATTTGCAATTGCATTTGTGAAGAGGGAGTGCTAGTGGATGACTAGTTTCTTGCCTTAGACAATTTTGAGGGTGAAAGATTCCCATCCAAGTTGGTAATTGGAAAGGCCAGTCAGACCTTTCATTTGGAGATTTAATGGAGTCTTTATTTGCAGGTGTAAGCTACAGGGCAGCTCATGATTTCTTCTACACTCCTTCAACCATTTCCAATTTTGATGGCATATTCTTGATCCTTGAGGGAGGGCATTTTTGGTTAGCTATTGTACTCTTTGGGGGAGATTCTTGTGTTGGAGAAAACTCACTATGGTTTGTGGTAGACCACAACAGACAAATGAATACCAGAAATCAACTCAAATCTCAGAACTATGCTATATAAATGACAATGCTAAGATAATGAAGAAGATAACCAACCCCAATCCAAACGTTTGATGTAGATCCCCGTTGGAGATTTTCAATTCATGCACTTGAATATGCAAATTAGTCTTGACACCCACTATACAACAAGTACATATAATATATAAACGGCATTAACATCATCAATAGCAATGGTCCATGATATAACAAGTAAATGCAACCCAATGTAAGATAAGCAAAATTTACAACATTAATGGATGAGAATATGTGTATTTCTATTAATAAACAGGAAGAAGTAGAAAGTGATACGACCTCTTGCCGGCAACTAATCTGAACCAAGATCTGGATCAATTCACTTGTGCATCCACCACTTCAATCCTCCATGAATGGCAAATTGAAACTAGATAGGAGTTTGGAAGGTGAACATAAAGGGTTCACAACTACAAGGATCAATGAGTGTAGACTCAAGATAGGGAAAAAGTCCACTAGAGTTCTCTTGCTCTTCTTTCTCCCTCCCATCCATAAGCCATATGTGCTCAATATATAGTCCTCTCAAAGGTAAGTGAAAGGACACATTGAGGCATTTCTTGGGAAGATGGAGAGCCAAAGGTCACCCAATGATAGCTTTTTGGGAGTAAAAAGTAATAAACTAGTGATTTTTACCATTTTACTTGATACCCATGGGCTATAGTGATGCAACTCGTGGGTACGCTTGCTATAGTGATGCAACATGTGGGTTAGAGGAAAAATGAGGAAATAGTATGTTTGAAGGATATAAAGTGGATCTGAGTCAATGAAATGGATCCTACAGGCCAAAGAATGCTGATGCTCACAGGGTGGAAGATTACGTTGTAATAGATGCCCCCTAATGTGTGAGGTCAGAGGTTGATGCTACGATGGCCGAAATACATTATAAAACTCAGAAGTGGAGTGATGGAGACATAAGTGGAAAGAGCAACTCACTCGTCATAATACAATAGTATCCCTGAATACACATCGGTAGTACAACAATATGATACAATGGCCATGAATAGGAAGTACATAGTGAATACATGTCATAAGTGATCATAGCCATGATCCCTCTACAGTAAGATATGGTATCTTGCTGAAAAGGAAACAACTGGTGCAAACTGGAGGTACAAACTGTTGATATCTGAGAGGTGATATCTCAGATGTAAAGTCAAAGTCATAAGTAGCATACTGAATTCCACTAATGCCTAGGGTCTTCTACACAAGCATTCGATGGTGCAAGTCCCATCAAGTGAATAAAGGAGTTGGGGTTGAACCTGATGTGACATCGTCTGATTACTGGTCAATGATGTATATCGTTAACAGACATGAGATAACCCACCAATAATGAAAATGGGCATCAAGGCACATAGCACAATCATCGGAGTGTGAATAAATGAGTTGAAGTCGAACACTAGGATGAATCCATTGATTAGGGGACATTGATGTATTCCCAAAATTGTCGATGGTGAGAGAACCTGCCACTAATGACTGCAAGCCTCAAGGTACTCAACCGAACTCTAAGCCTCAAGTCCCGGAATAAATGGGTTGAATTCGATGGAACGAGACTTGCTGGAAGGAGGGCATTAAGTCACCCCCCATCAACTAACACGAGGTACTAGCTATGCTGAAATATTTGGAAGAACTCAGGTGAAACGGACTGACTCAATAAGGATGACCGACATGCAATAGTCAAGAGATCTAAGGAGTGGCCAACTCTGGGCTCAGGACTTACTTTGAACAAGAGCATGAGCAGATGGAAAGAATTAGGCAGCATAGACTTGACATAAATTGTGCAATGTAGGAGGCATCACAAAGGGCTCCATAATGATTGGAAGCTTAACCAATCAGTGGAGAAGCTGAGATACAAGTGCAGCTCCTAAGGTCCAACTATAGTCCTGACTCATAGTGTACGGAGTGGAATGAATACTCTGTTCAAAGGCGACACAACAGCTGCCAACAAAAAGTAGTAATCATAATCCCATCCGGCTTTTTGGAAAATTTGATTTTTTTGGTCTTTTTCATATTTGGGAAAAGCTTGAAAAAGAATAAAATTTCCTACAAAGGACTCCCAATCCTAAGGACAAACAATGTCATGGGAACCAGAATGCACAAAGGGGTTCTAACTAGGGTATCCATGGTCGGAAAATCCCTACCGCCACATAATGACACTTCTATAGCACTGTGAAGGTTCTGTGTTGGTTACGAAGCAGGGTCGCACCTAAAGTTTATGAAAGTGGTCAAAAGGTCAAATGCATAATGCATGTGGAAATGGCATCTAACCTACATGCTAGGTGTGAAACATACCTTCTGCAGGTGTGAAATGGTCTAGAACAACTTTCGTCGAAGAAATATGATTAAAAAATACTACTCCAAGACATTATATTAGTCCATAACAGCACAAAAGGGTAAAAACTATAGACAAGTGGGTCCTGAAAATTATAAATAGTAATAAAAAATTACAATTTACAATTCATTTTTACTATTCACCCATTTGGAGCTTTGTGGTTAGTTTTCACCTGGAAGTTCAATTTCCGATTCTGTGAGCTACAAGCGACCGTTCATCAAACCGTCCGGAGCAGGTTGGTAGTCTCATCCATACCTTTCATTTTAATGCTTTCATTTTAATTTTTCAGCGGTGGGATTTTTAGTTTGGCCAAGCCTTAAATGGCTTCAGCGCTACCCGCGGGCTATAGCTATGCGGGTCATAGGTAGGGAAAGATACTCATAGTCAATGCATAGACTGACCATCGGTACCCACACCTGTATACAAGTTATCCCACGGGTACGGCTGTGAAGTTGAAAATGAAAAAGAATTTGACTAAAATCCTTGTTTTTCTTCACTCCAGGATGGTTCTAGAGTGGAGGGAGAGGGATCATGACCAAGTTGATGAGGCCGTGTGCAACGATGTGCAAGCACAACAGGAATTGCAAGCATGTGCGTTGTACAAATTCTGGAGTATAGGGGGTTTAAGGGCCCAAAACCTATTACTCCGTCGCTTGATCGATTATTGGGATGTTGATGCACAGAAATTCAATGTCAATGGGAAAATCCTCACACTGGAAGTGGACGACATCTACTTGATTACCGGTTTGTCCCGTCGAGGTGAGGAGGCTAGTCTTTGGTCTCGTATTATGGGTGGTGGGATCACCGTACTTGACTACATAGCGCAGTATTGCCCCGTAAACACATGCACAATGGGAAGTCAGGTGCCCATCAATACCATAGTAAATCTAAGCATGAAGATCATTATGGCTACCTTAGTGTGGATCATTGGATCCAAAGCTCTGCACTAGGCATCCAGGCCAGTGATGTTCTATGCATCACAATGCATGCAGCCTATAGTTTTTGACTGGTGTACCACACTATTGGGGTCTATGAAGACCCAACTTACAGAATGCAAAGAAGGGAAGGGCAAAAACTTCGGGTATGGGAGTATCTTGTGTAGCTTCTTCTTTGAGAGGGTTTTGGGGCTTAGTCTGAGGGTGGATGTCCCTCCTCATAGTCTTCGGGATCCCGCCCTGACCCGATGGACTGAGATATTGACACGATAGGGTGGTGGCCGTCTGGAATCACCATATACCGAGGATTTCTTCCGTTGGTGGGATCGACAGGTCATTGCCATAGAGGACTACCCCTATGCACGGATAGACTTCTGCCAGGATAGGGACATGCCACTCCCACCAGACGCAGCGTTCAGAGACATTGGTGAGTACTCTTTTTAGGTTTTTTTGTGTATTAAATTTTTATGGATTTTTTATTATAGATGAATGCAAAAATATTTTTGGTGTTAGTATCATATGCTAATGGTTGAATGTTTTCTCACAGACAAAGGCCCAGTGAGACCCGATGGCTTCCCGAGACATGGTCGTTGGGGCAGAGGTGAGGAGGTAGGTGATGCTACAGTAGGACGCACTCTACAGACCTTGCGGTGCAACCTCACACAGATGGTTTCTAGGGTTCCACAGATAGAGGTGGTGAGACTACCTGAGGCCATGTAGCGCCAAGTAGTGGGAGTTCTGGGTGACTGGGTGCAGCTATTGCAGTGGGTAGCCAATGCAGTTCTGTATTTCTACGAGACACATCCTATCGGGGTGGAAGCTAGGCCTCCTCGTAGGGAGTAGATATCTTCGGATCTCATTTTTTTGTATCGATATGTATATTTTTGAGGGCTACAGGCTCCAGTTTTGTATGACACTACCATCTTTTGACATATTTATATATATAAAACTTTGGTTCTCTAGTTCTACTATATGTGTGTATGTACAAATGTATGAATATCTTCTTTTATTTGTGTGCTTCATGGTGAATGTGGCAAATGCAAATCTAATACATAGTTAGCGTATGCATTAGATATATGATTAACACTTCTCGGAACATGTATGTATGTAATTGAAACAAAATGTCATTCCACGAGTCTTACCCTTAGGAATTTCCGTAGTAGCATAGGATCTTGCACACGGTACTGCCCATTCAGCTGACACACAACTAGTTGTGAATCCAGGAGGACTTCTAAAGACTGGATACCATGGGAAATGGCATCCCAAAGTAGGTCGATGATGGCACTATACTCAGCCACATTGTTAGATGTAGGACCAAGACAAGCACCTCCTGAGGACACAACTAGGTGGTCAGGTGAGAAGATAACCCAGGAAGCAAAATCAAGTTGCTATGTATGACGGCTAGCACCATCCGTGAACCCTAAGAACATAGGAAACTCTGCTGACATCTGCCAATCAAACGGAAGCTAATCAGCAGACTCTAAAACCAAAAGAAATCTAAACTATGTATAGAAACAACTATACAATAGTATACAAAAGTATCAGCCTGAACCAGAGGTTCAAGCGTAATACCGCTTGAGGTAGAGCCCATTTCTAGGCTCCTTCAAGACAATCCCCTCATAGTCTTCTAATTCATAGGCTCTCCCTTTCTTCAGGGATTTATATGATAGAGGAGGAAGCTCTAAAGGCGGACATTATAGTATGGACAAATAGGTTAGAGACACAATAGCATGAGGTCATATGCAAATATACCAAAAACAAATGATATAATGGAAATTGGGTTCTTTAGCTTGTGTTGTTGCTACAACATCCCCCCTAGATTTTTTGAAAAAATATTTGGGGCCCCTCCTTTGTTTTTAAGGAAACATTTCCCTAAGGTTATCTAGACATCATAGTCTCTCCTTAGTTTTTTCCCTGAAGAAAATTCGTTTACTTGTCTTACTTTTGAGTTATGTCTTTTTTGCCTAAGTAAAACTCAAGATTTTGGGTTGCAAAGGCGGAAGCTTTGAGCTAAGCTTGTAGCAATGGCAGAAGAGTTAGCCCAAGATTTCCGAAACTACAGAATTAAAAAGGCTAAGTCAAGCCACGGCAAAAAGCGTGTCTTAAAAAACCTCTGAAAGGGCAAAACCTTTGATCAAGTAGACCCACGGCGGAACAGATTCATCAAGTTTTTCGCAACAGCAGAAGTTTTCATCTAAACTCTTCCGCAAACATCAGGAATGTACCAGTAAGTCATCTTTACGGGAAGACTCGCCTATAGCTCCCGCAATAGCGAAGGTCTTCAAGAAACTCTTCCGCACTGATGGGCAGAGTGGCACTTTTTTTGGAAGAACTTGGATAACTCTCCCGCAAAGGCAGACAAACTCACTTAAGTTTGCCGATGCATCACGGCTTGCTTCCCCTTTGCAGAAACATTTGGACAAACCCCCCACAACGGCGGGAAAAAATCAGCTTTTCTTTCCGCAGGAGGTGGAAACCTTAACCTAGCCTTTCCGATTTTTGGCGGTCATATTTATTAAGAAAAGGTTGATTCAACCCATCCGTACACTGCCTTAAATCCCGTTTTAATGACTTGCAACCACCCTAATAATGGTTCACACGTACCGTTTTAATATATAGGGTGTGAACCCCATTGGTGTTCCATTGTCTCTCGTTGCCCCGGAGCTCTGTTCCCGTTTCCATTAAAAGTCACGAAGCATGTTCTAGGCTCGCAAGCTCTGCAACAAACGCCATCATCCTCATCCCTTCACAGGTTAGTACCTTCATAGACCTTATTATATTGTGTTCTTCCTGTTTAAAGGGGCATGATCCGTCACTCTTTTTTATCCTAGCCATGGCGGGACTCTCAGAGTAATCATGGATGATAGCCGACCCATGTACACCCCCACTAGGCGTATGGAAGCCCTAGTTGTGTGCATAAAAGGCCCTAGAAACTCAAGGCTCCCACCACTTAAGTGTTAGAAGAATGGGCAACATACCTTTGCTCGTCGTAAAAGCCACCTATTTAGTAATTTCAAGACTAACCTTTCCGGTCCTTGCACCAAGTTATAAGCATTTTTGCGACTGTAGAGTTTTATGTCTTTCTGTGCTTTTAGGCTGGTTTTTGTTATGTCTTTTTATTATAAGAATGTAGAATACCCAGGCCCACTTTATGTTCATTTATCTAATGGTTCATAATTACAGTATCAGTAGCGAAATCAACCAAATTAAAGTTTTTCAAATGGCATATGGCAGGAATTATGTGTTCTGGTTGGCATTTTGAAATTGTCATTATAAGTAGGATGCTAGTATTGTTAACGTCGCGTCATATATTCTTATTCATGCCTAATTTTTTAACAGAATTTCTAAAAAATGGCTAAAGGTGGCAAGAGAAAATCAAAGGCAATCGACGAAAGCACAAGAGTAGAAACTACATTCTAGGATACCAAGTGCACCACAGGCATGCCTCCAGAAGTAAACTGGGGAGACGTATACCACATGATAAGAGATTAGGACTTCCCTAAAGCTCTTCTTGAGGAGGAATGTTTATATCAGAACATCCGAAACTCCTGTATATCCAAGGTGGCCACATGTCCAGAACTCTTCCCGTGCTCAAAAGTAATTGGATGGGTTTTGCAGCATGTGAATACTGAGACAAGAGTTATAGTAGACAACAAAGGAAAGGATTTCGCCTCGTTTCACCCATCCTATATCTCAACGGCCTACAAGTTACCCGAAGCCCAGTAGCGGCTTGATGATGCATGGATGGAAGGGGTCCAGATGGATAATCTAGAGATGGCAAGGAAGCTATTAATTTTAGGCAAGCAAATAAGAAGAAACGATAGTGAGGAGTACGAGGTTAAGAATCTGAGGCCCCATTTCATACTGATCGCTCTCATGTTAAGAAGAATCTTCGGAAGACCCAATGGGATGATGTTCATGCTGCAATGGGTTCCTATCATCCACTATGTAGCCTTCAAAGGGACAATCTTCAACTAGGCTGATATTCTCTTAGATAGCCTGTCATGAGTTATAATAGCTGCACGAGAAGGGTTAGTGGAGAGGAAGGCAGAATATTATATGGCCTCTTACTTGATAGATTGTATTGTGGTGAAATGTCCCTTCCCTAAGTTGGGATGCATATCGAACTCGGCAGATGGCTCAGTGTTCATTGCCTACAAAATCTTCTGGGCTCAAAATTACAAAAGGGATTACAAACTCATTTGTGAGGAGGTCATCATGCCCCTATATGAATTAATATTTAGTGAAGAACCCAACTGCCTATTTGAGAATGCCATGAAATCTTTGGAGAAATATGGTGATTTCTATTTTTCTCCAGAAGTTACCTACATAAGAATGTACGGATGCTCCAAAGCCCCATATATTCTACCTAGGTAAGCTACGGATTATATAGTCCACAAGGAGATGGTAAGACAGGTATTCATTGATGGAATTGGTATCACCTTGTATAAGGCCAAGAAAGCTACTTTTCTACCCTTACGCTTCTATGTCGGGGTCTACAAGTTCTCAGGAATTGCAACTGTAAAATATTTTGTCGCAGAGTTGAGAAGCTTTCATTTTGGAGAAAATATTTTTCATAGGAATGATCAACAGGGCAAAGTTGCACAACATTGCAAAGAACTCTCCACTCCCTGTGAGTATGCTAACTATTATGATCAAGAGGAGGAAGCATATAGGGGGGTTAGAAATATGACTGAGCTACAGATTTGTCAAATGAGCAAAGGAGGGGCCAACTCGAGCTCTAATGTTGTGGGGAAAATAGATCCACAACGAGAAAAGGGTACCATGGAGACTGCTGAGATTCTCTCGAAAGAAGAACAAAGGCTCCTGGAACAAGCCAAGAAAATCCAAGAGGATAAATTCCAAGAAGAAGAGACTTTGAGAGTCCAAGCAGTTGAAGCCGAGGCAAAGAGGAAGGAAGAAGAAGAGAGAATCAGATTGCAAAGAAATGTGAAGCAGGAAGAAGATGACACATTAAAAAGGGAGCAGGAGAATGAGGCACGAAGAAAAGAAGAAGAATAAAAGAAATCCCAAGAGGATGTTGACCGCAAAATACCAGACCTGCAAGACTTAGACATGGGTTCCCCCATAAAATATCTCCCCATTGTCCCTTTTACACCCTCAAAAGGTAGTACAGTCTCTAAATGGGAAAAGTTCGCTTACAACAAGAAAAGAAAAACCATTGTTAAAGAGACAGGTTCCAATTTGAAAAGACCTTTTTGGTCAGGCATCGTCACTACACATGAAACCACGGTCATCTAGACCACAGAGGAGGCTGCTAAACCCCTAGAATCCATCTCTGTAGCCACGGTTACAGTGACTACAGACAATGTCAACATACTAGGAGATA
The DNA here is from genome assembly GCA_027924585.1 of Larix kaempferi. Classification (NCBI taxonomy): domain Eukaryota; kingdom Viridiplantae; phylum Streptophyta; class Pinopsida; order Pinales; family Pinaceae; genus Larix; species Larix kaempferi. The sequence goes on along the minus strand of BSBM01000243.1, from coordinate 1,375,788 downwards.
AATTGAGTGAAGAAAAGGAGAAGGCATGTCAGTTGCAGGAAGCTTTAGTCAAAGAGTAGAACTATACAAATTTGATGATCGAGAGGAATGATGCCCTCACATCTCAAAAGGAAGATTTAAATGAAACTCTCCAACAGCTGGAAGCTGACAGAAGGGCTCTAGCAATACAAATAAGGGTGTTAGAGGAAGAAAAAGGAGAACTTGAAGGTAAAAACATGAAGCTTGAATCAAAGAAGTTTGACAACATTCAAGAGATCGTCGACCTGAATGAACACATTGAAAAGTTGCAAGGAGGCAACTAATTGTTAGAGCAGAAATTGAAGCTAGAAAACAACAAAATGGGGGACATTAGCCCCTTCCACGAGAAATCCTGTGAAATACTAAAAGAGACCTATGGCGTCCAAGAACTCCTATCAGAGGAAATATAAAAAACTAAAACCAATAATGGCCAAGGTTAAGGATATCAATGTCGAATCCACCAGGATCAGGAGGAAGCAAGCACGCATCAGTGGAGAGATTAAAAAACACATTGAGTGGAGAGAAGGGAAGTCAAAGTTCCCGGCGACTCTTCTCCTTAAGTATGTTGTTGAATACAGGGAAGATGTGTGCACCCTAGATTATTCTAAGGATTGTGAAGTAAATTTGGCCACCGTAACCTTAGCCACTTATGAGTGGTGCAAGAATTTGTATTCCCAAATACGAGCCAGACAGGAAAGTTGTCGGATAGCCATGCCCCAAAAGATAGAAGAATTCCTAGATAGAGCACAACATTTATCTAATCTAAGTGAGGAACTCAAGTCTGAAAGTGAATATGTGCAGAAGCTGGATGTCTTGACTTCAGAAGACCTGCACCAATTTATCAGCCAAGCTGTTATTCATAAACACTGCCTAGAAGAAAGTCTCCGGGCCACTATGGCAGAAATGATTGTTCTAGCAGAGGAACTTGCCAAGCAAGAAGGGTCTCTCAAGTTTAGGATTCCCTTGGTTGCAATAAATATTGTAAAAGAAGCAAATTAGTGGGGAAATTATATAGCAGAGGTAGATAGGGAACTGGCAGCCAACCAAGTTTCCACATTAGAAAGTGTCCCAGCTGTTGCAGTAGTGTTAGAAGAAACCCCGGCGGTCTCAGAAGCACCTAGGTCAACCAAGGAGCCAGCTCAAGGATAGCTCACATTCACCAGCATGCCTCCTGGGTTGTTATTTTATGCATGTACCTTTGAAATATTAAAATGACTTGTGATATTTAACTCCCGATTTTTGTAAAGTTATTTGAGGTATTTCTCTTTTTGTAATATCAACACTACAAGACAAATTAGAGGAATATAAACGGTTAGGGTATAGGTGGCAACTCCTGGCACATCTTGTAAAGCTATATATAGCTGAATAGAGGGAGATAGAAGGGAATTTTGGTAGGTGAAAGGATGCTTTTGTATTGTATATGAACTATTTCTGCTACATGAATAAGAAAAATCGTTTTGGCCTGTGGAAGCCTGCACAACACTTTGCTTGGGATCTTGTTGGATAATTGCTGAACAATTTCTGCGTTTTCCATACATTTCCTGTGAGATCTTTCCTGGCTATTGTTAATTAATTCTCTACTATGAATGGTTTCATTTCCTTTGCAAATTTTTTTTGTTAAATGGGTAGTAGAATGCTTTTTTTTATCAAAGCTATCTCGGATAATCTTTATTTCTGCTGTAAATGCTTCTTTCAATTTAACAACTATCTGTGAAGTTCTTGGGTGCATTTCCAGTTTATTACTCATTCTTTAAGTTTGCTCCTTATAAGGATAGGTTAATTTAGATTTAAATTAGATTAGCATAAATTCATTTACCACGTGCATTTAATTTAGGGCACATGCATATCATTAAATACAAAATATATAACCAGTGGATCGGGCCGCAACCAGTAAAATAATTTTTTTTTTAAATCTCACACGGTAGCCGAAACCGTTAACCGGACGGATTCCCCATACCAAATGGTGGGAGATCTAGTTGGGATCGCTTACTAGGGAGAATCTCTTGCTAATTGATGCTGCAATATTCGAGGCATCAACAGTTTTTGGCACTAGAAGGAGGGCCACCAGTGCATGGCTAGCAGAAGAGATTCTTTTGTTGGTAAAATTTCTACTGAAAACCCATCTGAAACAGTCATCCCTGAATTTCCAGATCTAGAATCAAGAAATCAAGAAGATCCTAATCCTGAAACGGAACAACCAAAAACATTGTATGCCGTCCCTTTTGAAGAAGTAAATCGCTTCAGGAGACATACTTGCTCGTACGTGAGAAGTCTTGGAGGGCTAACCACAGTTCCTCTATTACCCAGAATCAGAGCTCCTCGAAAAAATCCTCAGTGTACAAGGGATTCCGTTCTTGTTCAGAGTCTAGAAGAATTATTAGATTTATCTCTAGAAGAGATCACCGAACCTTTTGATGAAGTTAGACTTGAGACCCCCACGAATCCAAAACATCAGCATACTCCAAGGCATACTCCTCTTAACTCACCACCACATACACCACCACGTTCTCTACCAGGAGTCATGGCCGTACCCACATGGAGATCCAAGGGAGCATTAAATGTAGCTGGACCATTCCATGATTTTACAAAAAACCCAGAAAAGGTTTTACCTAAGTATGACCCTGGCAAAGGAATTTCTGATGAAGACCACCTTAAAAGTTTTTATTTATCTCTAAATCTTTTAAATGTGGAATATGCGGCCTTGTTTTGTCATCTCTTTTCTTATAGTTTCGAACCCAAAGTATCTTCCTGGTATTTTAGTTTGCAAGCTGGTTCGATAACAAGTTGGGAAGATTTTGAGAAATGTTTTCTTAAAAAGTATGGCAATCAGAAAACTATAGCCGCTCTCATGAAATAATTGTTGTTTATAAGAATGGAAAAGAATGAGAAAGTTCAAGAGTTTAACCAGAGGTTAACAACATTGTTAAATAATTTTAGTGATGCAACAAAGCCCGCTGAAGAATGCTTAGTAGAGTATTACACAGCAGCTCTCAAATCCCCAGTAGCAATGTTCGTCAAGAGAACAAAAAAACCTACCTTGACATAAAATTTATAAGAAGCCAAGAAAGTAGAAGAAGAGGCTGACAGCATAACTAAACATGCTTTAGATATAGAGGTAAAGCTGTAAGCTGTTAAGAAACCTTTTTTGTTAACTAGGGATAAAGAAGAACCCGCAACAGATTTAGAAAATGTCATAAAAATGATGCAGAAACTCTTCAATAAGATTGTGTATCTAGAAAAGGATAAGGAAACAAGTTCTTCAAGACCACCTTTCAAGACTTTCTATAAAAAGAAAGAAGAAAATGGATAGCCAACCCCACTAGTAAACAATTTTGCTGTACTAAATCTGAATGAAATAGGCATGGACCACTTCTGCACTTTCCACCAAGAACAACACTCAGAGAAAAGTTGCCCACAGTGGATCAATTCGATGAGCTTAGTAATGAACCAAATGTTAGATGCACAAATTCCCAAGGAAGAAAGCCCCCAACAAGAACAAATTCTTGACAGTGAAGAACCAGCTCCCGACACTACGATGATCCTTTGGGATTGGACCCCTTCCCAAGAGCTCGTAGATGAAGTGCAAAAAACATCTATTAACATCACTACAAGGAGTAATAGCCCAGTAATCGATCTAGCAATAGAAGCACCTAAAGCAAGATCTAATCAAATACCGAAGTGACACATAACTGTCATTCCTCCCCAACCCAAGACAAACCCGGTAGTTTCTCCTACAGTAACTAAAGAACCAAATTCAGAAATAATCAAACAGCCACAAGCCTCTTTAAATAAAACAAAGAATCAATCAAAGATTTTAAGGGGATGTGACATGAGCTATGATATAATCGAGGATATTAAGAAAACAAAAGCGAACGCTTCCATTTTTTATATGTGTAGCTTACTGCAACAGAGGAAGAGATTGATGGAAGCCTTAGATCCACAAACAAGTGTCTCAGTAGAAAACACTGATGAGAACCTATAAATTAATGAAGCAAGTATTGGCGGAAAATCGAAATCTCAAACTCTTCCTTTTCTCTTAACCTTTGAGATTTTTAATCACAATGTGCATAATTGTTTGGTAGACTTAGGTGCTAGTTCAAATGTCATGCCTTTGTCAATTTGGAAAAATATCAATGGACAGCCAATCCCATCCCCATCTCAAATCATTGAATTAGATAGGACTGTTGTCAAGTTTATTGGTGAACTGAAAGATGTACTTATTAGGTTGTCATTCGATCCTAGAGTATGTCAATTAATTGATATAATGGTGGTCGATATCCCTGAGGCATATGGTCTAATTTTGAGTAGGGACTAGTCTGCAAAACTTAGTGGTTATTTTGCAATAGATTGGTCTCATTTATGGCTGCCCTATCAAAATCGCTAGAATTATATCAAGATATTAAGGGAGCCACACATGAAACAAAATGTTACTCAATTAGAGGGAAAAAATGAAGTTGTGGCTTTTTCGTCTTCAGTTTTAGGAAATTACTTCTTGGAAATCGAACCTGGGAACTATAAATCAGAAGAAGTTAGCCATATTTCAGACAAATAGTCTGATCTCCTTCACTTTTCACGGGTTGATGATATTGATTGTAATATAGTAGATTTAGTCACTAATTTAGACAGTATTGAAACTAATTTAGTTAAAGAAGATAATATCTTCTGGACTCTTTACTTTGATGGCTCTAAGACTCAAGAAGGATCTGGGGCCGGTTTCATTTTAATTGATCCTGATAGAAACAAACATTTTTTATCATGTAGGTTAGAGTTTGAGTGTACTAATAATACCGCACAATACGAAGCTCTCATTCAAGGTTTGAAGAAAGCCATTGGTCTTAATGTTAAGTTTTTGAAAGTCTTTGGTGATTCTGAAATTGTTGTTAGGAAAATAAGGAATCCGATTCATTGTCTTTCACCACATTTAAAAGGTTATCAAGCAGAAGTTTGGAATTTAATTTCATGTTTTGATGCTTTTAACATCAATTATGTCCCAAGATTGCAAAACGCTGCAGCTGATCTGTTAGCCACTTCCGCTTCCAGATTAGTGCCCACTAATAATAAATGTTCTATTGAATTAATTTTTAGGCCTTCTGTTCCGGACAACATCACAAATTTCAGAGTATTTGATGTCAACAATCAGATTATCAGTTTCTTAACCAATGAAAATGTCTTTCAGGAAGCCATCATAGAAGAAGAAGAGCATGACTCAAATCTACAAAATAAAGACACAGTGAAAGGGAACTTCATGCCCAAAGGAGTAAGAACTCTAGAGGCGCTTTTCAATTTGCAAAGCAAGTTCAGGAGACTTGTGAATGCCAAAACCCATAGCTCAACCATGCAATACGAATTAATAAATTTGGGCACAAAAACAGAACCAAAGTATGTCAGTCTTGGTAAATGTTGTATGCTAGAATAAAGAAGTAGATTCATTAAACTATTCCAGCAATATAAAGATGTGTTCGCTTGGACCTATGAAGATTTGAAGACATATGACACCTGCACCATTCAACACGTAATACCTATGAAGAAAGGTGTCAAACCTTTTCAGCAACAGTTAAGAAGGATGCATCCGACACTTGAGCCTCTAATACAGAAAGAGTTAAAAAAATTATTGGAGGCTAAGATTATTTTTAAAGTCCGACATTCTGAATGGGTGGCTAATCTAGTTCCCATGCAGAAGAAATTAGGAGAGATCAGGCTGTGTGTAGATTTTCGGAACTTAAACAAAGCTTCCGATAAAGACAACTATCTAGTAACCCCAATGGAACAGATATTGCAGATGGTATCAGGATCGGAAATATTTTCCCTACTAGACAACTTCTATGGTTACAACCAAGTGCTAGTAATAGAGGAAGACCGACTAAAGACCACTTTTTGCACAAAGTGGGGAACCTTCACGTACCGGAGAATGCCTTTTGGCTTAATTAATGCAAGAGCTACCTTTCAGCGAGCCATGGACATTGCATTCCAAGGGCTCGACGGTCAATGTGTAGTAGTATACTTGGATGATGTGACAATCTTTTCAAAGAAGAGAGAAGACCATGTTTCTCACCTAAAACAAATCTTTGATCGTTGTAGAAAGTATGACATCTCACTAAATCCTAAGAAAAGCGTTTTTGCTGTTCTTGAGGGAAAGCTGCTCGGTCATGTCATTTCCAAAGAGGGAATCTCAATATATCAATAAGGGATTCAAGCTATCAATAAGATTCCCCTTCCCCATAGCAAGAAGTCTATGCAATCATTCATGGGCACCATAAATTTTGTCCGAAGGTTCGTGCCAGACTTCGCTCAGATTGTTAAACCTTTGCAACAAATGGTCAAGCAAAGTGTACAATTTAAGTGGACAGACTTGGAAAAGGTTGCATTCAAAGGAATCAAAGCTGCTATAGCCAAGGCACCTTCTTTAAGAAGTCCATATTTTGATAAATATTTTATAATGTACATGTTTTCTTTTGATAACTCTCTTGTAGTTGTGCTTACTCAAAAGATGGAATCAGGAGATGAATACCCAATTTATTTTATGAGCACTGGTCTGCAAGGTGCTGAAATGAACTATCCCATGGTAGATAAGCAAGCATATGCAGTTTTCAAAGTAGTGAAGCAGTTCAGGCCATATATTCTAAAAAATAGAACTAAATTCATAGTCTCTCATCCCACTGTCAGGTCTCTTTTCATTCAGAAAGAATTGGGAGAAAGAAGAGGGAATTGGGTCACTGCTCTCCAAGAGTACAACTTAGAATTCAAGCCAGCTAGCATCATCAAAGGTCAAGGTCTATGCAAGCTACTTACTCAAATCCCAACTGACGAAGAGTTAGATTGGAGGAATGAAGCTGAGTTGAATGTGATAGACGTATGTCCAATTTTTATGGCCCCAGAGTCTTGGTACAGAAACCTAGTACATTACTTATAGTCAATCTACTTACCAGAACATTGGAGTCTGAAGCAAAGGAGAGCCCTCTGTCTTAAAGCGGCATCTTATCAGATCATTGAAGGAGTACTCTGCAGGAAGAACTATGATGGCATTTATCTCATATGTTTAGAAAAGGAAGATGCTATTAACTTGGTCAAAGAACTACATGACGGACCTGCTGGAGGACATTACTCTGGGGACACTACAGCCCACAAAATTCTCAGAGAAGGGTATTATTGGCCTACTCTCTTCAGGGATGCCCATTCCTATGTCAAAAATTGCGATATATGTCGAAGAAGCACTGGAAAGCTACCTAAAGCAGTAGGTCCCTTGCAGCCAGTTATCATCACTAAACCATTCGAGCAATGGGGTATAGATATAATTAGGGAAATAACCCTAACTCTTCGCTGCAGTATCGATACATTCTAACCGCTACAGATTATTTTACAAGATGGGCTGAATCTATTCCCCTACGGAAAGCTAATAACGATATGGTCATCAACTTTTTGGAAGAGAACATCATAACCAGGTTTGGGGTTCCAATTTCTCTAGTTTTTGATAATGCACCTTATTTCTCAGCAATAAAGATTAATGAATTCATGTATGAAAGAGGAATTAAATTACATTATTCAACCAATTACTACCCTTAGGGAAACAGTTTAGTTGAATCGACCAATAAAAATCTCAACCGAATCCTAAAAAAGACCATGATCGAAAATAAAAAAAGCTGGCACACAACCCTCCCTCACGCCCTATGGGAAAATAGGGTAATGCCCAAAAATACCTTAGGAGCTTCCCCTTTCAACCTAGTCTATGGAAAAGAATCTATTCTCCCTCCGAATATCTTACTCCCATCCTTGAAGTTTTCCCAATCCTCCCATGGTTCTAACAGTCAATTCCTACAGTCCAGGATTGATACCCTGTTAAAACTAGAAGAGTCACGAGAAAGGGCCAAGGAACGATTTCATCATCACCAAGACATAGTCAAACGATGGTTTGATAAAAGAAAATCCGGGAAGAGGACTTTCGAAGTAGGGGACTTAGTCCTCAAATGGGACCACCAACACGACGGTAAGGGAATGCACACAAAGTTTCAGCACCTATGGCTTGGCCCTTATCAAATTTCTGAAAAACTTGGTCCATAAACCTATAAAGTGAAAGATTTACAAGGAGAGGAACTAAACCTCCCTCTCAATGGCCTTGCCCTAAAACAATACTTTGCCTGATTTCTAAAGGATTTTCTGTACATAAATAAAACATTGTTTTTCTTTTTTGTTTTGCTCTTCTTTTCTTTTGCTTCATTTTAAATTACTTTGATTACCTTTGGTTTGCCAGTCAGCTCGATCCATTTTCTTTTATTTGTTTTTTTTCCCTTTTGATTAGGTTCTTTACTTGAAATAAATCCAAACTCAAATCATGGTGTAGGTGAATGAATGAGAATCCAGAGAACTCAGAAGGATGGTCATAAGAAGCCCACCAATAAAGGGAATACATATTTGTAACTTTGGTTTCACTGATTGGTTTCTTAGAATGCAACGATCCTTTTCATGTTTGGTCAAAATAACCCCTATCAAATAGATAAGATCTAGCATTTCCCTTTGACTATCTTAGGGACCATTCACCCTAACATTAATAGCTATCTCAAGAAGTTAACTATGGCAGGACCCATGGAGAGGAAGCATGTCTCACAGATACATGGTATTTAAAATGATCTCATGCTGCAAGTGAAGCCAAAAGGCATATGTCAAAGAGTCTCGTTTCCATAAATTATCACCTCAATTAAAGCATGGTTGAGAAAATAAAAGGAAGTTGAAGGAAGCTGTTCTAATAAACCAGCCCAACAAGGTTCTTCTCCATCCATGAATCATGAAATCAAATCTCCTGTTCACACAAAAGGACATTTTGGATTGAAGAACTTATATCGAAATTTTGAAAGCAAGAGAAACTTATTTTTGGAAGACTCAAAGCGGCTAAAAGTTGTGAATTAAAGAAACATCTAAGAAGATGTAAAAGCATGGGAATGATGAACAAATGAATGTGCCTGTGAGATTTTGTCACGATCCTGTGGAGTCCTATACTAGTAAGCTTCTGAAAGACAGATTTAAAAAAATAAAATAAACCCACAATTTGGCCCTTAGAGAGTTTTAAAGAAATTTGAGTCAAAGCTTCCTTCCCCTTTATCACCATCATGATAAGAGTGATCATTGCATTCTATGAAGCTGAACTATGGAGACATCTGGTTGCGCATGTAATCAACACTTTGAAAGTTTCCTGACCTTCAGATGAGTTTGTTTCAGAGATCTGTGTTCGCCAGCGAATTGCAATTTGTTGTTGCTACAACATCCCCCCCTAGATTTTTTGAAAAAATATTGGGGCCCCTCCTTTGTTTTTAAGGAAAAGTTTCCCTAAGGTTATCTGGACATCATAGTCTCTCCTTAGTTTTTTCCCTGAAAAAAAGTGTTAACACCTAAAAAGTGCTCACTAGCTCATTTCCTTATTCACATGACCCATTTGTCCACTTTTCCACCATTTGAGCCTCTAAAGCCACCAAAAGGTCACCAAAAGACCTTAATATGTTCGGATATCCACATCATCTTTTTCAGGATCTTGCATGCAAATTAGGGTTTGCATGCAGAATCTAGGGTTTGCATGCACCTGCATGCACAGGCATGCATCCCAGTCACCAGTTTGATGCCTCCAGCACCTTATCCACTTCATTCTAGCACCCGGGAGCCACCTACCACAGAGTTTTAGCCCTCCTAAGCTGAAAGGCACCCACTTCTCACCTACTGCCAGAGAAGGGCGCACTTGTTCACCTACCACTGCAGTTTCACTTCAGTTACATTCAGTTAGCTCCGATTCTCCCTGATTTGAAGCTAGTTTCACTCCCGACTGACTGTATCACTTCCATTGGACCTACAGTTTGATTAGGTGACTTGTTCTGACTTCAGTTAGCCTCCCATGCGCCCCCACTGAGCCTCCAGATCCTATATCAGTGCTACACACTTCAGTTACACTTATTACACTCAGTTAGACTCAGATTGACACCTGGATGACTGGTTGTTGTGATTGATGAGCACCACCGATGATTGATGAGGACTCCTAGATAGAGTCAAGCTACTCCATTCTGTAATTTGAATGACCTCCTTAGGCAATTCGAATTGCTCTGTCATTGTGACAGTTTGTATTGTAATTCATTCACCCTTTCTGGGATAGAGAGCACTGTTGCATGTTTTGCATAGTTTTGCACCATATTTTCTATGTTCATCTGTTGTGATTGATTTACTTGTTCATTAGATCTGCTGTGACTAATTTTACATGGTATCAGAGCCATTGCAGGGACAAGATCTCTTTTCTACAGGTGTTTATACAAGAAGATTTGACTGAATTGCTAAAAATTGCAAAAAGTTTGGCATGAGATATCTCAAGGGCATTCGCTCCTGTGCATGCAAAGCTTGAAAATTATTCCAATACCACTCCAGAAGCTTGAGTTACCACATAATTCCTGGATCTGATACATTGGACCTATTCAACATTGCTTGAAATCTAATCCCAGGTGTGATGCAACTCTCAAAGGGTGGATTGTTCGACCTTATTGTGGTTGTTTTTATGTGATTTGCAGGTTTATTGTCTCCCTCAATTGCACTCGCTATCTTTTGCATGCAAGCTTCCCTACAGCAATTGCACTCGCTATAGTCTGCATGCAAGCTTCCTCTTCATCAGTTGACTCGCTCCTAGCAATGGAATACTCTTCTTCAAAGCCTATCCTCACCCCATTCAATTATTTTGATTGGAAAGATGATATGGAGATCATATTACGTTCAAAAGGTTACTACCGAGTCACCATTGGTCTTGAATTGGAGCCAAGCAATCTATCAGATAGAACCAAACACTACAACAAGCTTGATGAAGCTTATGGTCTCCTTTGTCTCTCCATTTCCAAAGATCTTCACTTCCATCTCAGCGGATTGAAGACTCCAAAAGCCATATGGGAGCAACTTGAAACACTATTCGGCAAGCAGGATGAGCTTAGGGCTTTTCAATTAGAGAATGAATTGATTGGCCTTAATCCTGAGAATTTTGAGACCATCAATGAATTCTTCACAAAATTCAAGAACTTGAACTTGCAATTGAAGAACAGTGGTGTTATCAAAGAGGATAAACAGTTGATCCTCTCCATTCTAAGCAAGCTTGGGAAAGATTATTCGGTATTTGTCTCTACTTTCAATTCCGGTCGGCTAACTACCCCGAATTGGAAGATGCCTACCTTGAATGCCTTCATTGAGTCCGTTACAAAAGAGCATGACAAGTTGATTCAAATGGGGTCCATAAGCTCCAAAGATTCAGCCCTATTTGTTCAAGGACCCAAGATCTCGAATGGTAAAGGAAAGCAAAAGAAGGAGAAGCCCAAATTCGAGCCTCACAAGCAAAAAGACAAAGGCAAGCAAACGGATGCACCATCCGGTTCGAAATCCAAGCAAAAGGGCAAAGAAGGTAACCAAAAATCTAAATGTACTTATTGTAACCGTGGCTTTCATCCCGAAAGTTCATGTATGAAGAAGACTATAGATCAAATGGCCCTCCTTTTGGAAAAGAACAACATAACCCTTCCTGACGGTGCAAGGAAGAAGGATCGGAATGACGATCATGAAAGAGGACAAGCACTCATGGCAACGGTTTCGAAGCCCACTACTCTCTTGATAGATTCGGGTGCATCAAATCATATGGCTGCAAATATTGATTCTTTTTCCTCATTCGATCCAAACAGCTCCATCCCCATCCATTTGGGAGATGACTCAAAAATTTCTTCAAAGGGAAAAGGTACGATTCATGTAGAACATGGATGCTTTCAGAATGTTCTCTTTGTGCCTTCCTTAGCTTCGAATCTCCTTTCTGTGTATCAAATGACACATACTGGTGAACCAAAGCAAGTCACATTCATCCCTAATACAGTTGAAATTTCTGATATCAAAAGTGGAAGACTAGTTGCGGTTGGAAAGGAAAACCACACTGCAAAATGCTATGAGTTTTCGCACTTTATTCCGCTTGCAAATCCCACTGCCCTTCGCACACATGGTAATGAGGTTAGTAGGCTTTGGCATGAAAGATTTGGACATCTAAATTATAATTATTTTCTGCTGCTATCAAATAAATCCATGGTAGATGGGCTTCCACAACTCCGTTCCTCGAAAGGAATATGCACCGGTTGCATTATTGGGAAGCACCCCGAGCACAGATTCGACCGCGGCAAGGCTAGCAGAGCCTCTACTATTTTGGGATTGATCCATTCTGATATCAGTGGTCCGCTGCCCCATATGTCATTAAATGGTTCAAGGTATGTTTTGACATTTATTGACGATTTTTCCCGCTTTACATGGGTATTCTTTCTCAAAAACAAGTCAGAAGTGCTTGGAAAATTCAAGGATTTTAAGGCTTTTGTTGAGACCACCACTGAGAGCAAGATCAAAGCTCTTAGATCTGATAATGGTGGGGAATATATCAAGTCCGAGTTGCTGCAACTTTGTTCCCAAAGCGGAATTAAGATCCAACATACAGTTCCCTACACACCCCAGCAGAACGGTGTAGCGGAAAGGAAAAACCGATCACTGAAAGAGATGGCTACATGCATGATTGAATCGAAAGGTTTGGATGCAAATATTTGGGCTGAAGCAATCAATGTTGCTGCATATATACAGAACCGTGTTCCACATTCATCCGTGAAAGGTATGACTCCTTTCGAAGCATTCTTTGGTCACAAACCGGATGTGTCAAATTTGAGAGTTTTTGGCTCTACTGCATGGGCTAGAATTCCTTCTGAGAAGAGACGAGCTTTGGATCCACAAAGTATCGAGTGCATATTGATAGGATATGGGGAAGAATCAAAAGCATATAAACTCATGGATATCAGATCTAAAAAGATATTCATAGAGCGCAGTGTGCAGTTTGAAGAACCGCTTCAAGAATTGCAACTAGTCGAGGAGAAGACTGCCGATTCACCGCCTTCACCAGAAGAAGATCCGAGCAGAAATAATGAAGGTATGAGTTCTGATATTTCTGATATTGTAGCAGCATATGATGATCATGACATATCAGGTTCGGAATCCGACCATTATGATCCTCCTCAGTTACCAAAGTGGGCCCAAAACACTCTACAATCTGCTGGTTCTAGTCTTGGAAATCCTGCTGATCCGAGACGAACAAGAGGAGACTTTCAAAGAGCAGGTATGGCTCTTTCTATTGCTGATCCATTTCTTCCTGAGATTTGTTATTTCATGGCTGGTTCAGATCCTACATCATACCATTCAGCCCATCTAGATCCGAGATGGAAAAGTGCCATGGATGAAGAGTACAGTTCTCTTCAAAAGAACAATACATGGGAGCTAGTTTCTCTTCCACCTGGAAGAAAATTAGTGAAGTGTAAATGGGTCTACCGTACAAAAGTTGCTGCTGATGGCACTATCAGAAAATATAAAGCAAGGTTGGTGGCAAAAGGTTTTTCCCAAGTCCAAGGAGTGGACTACACAGAGACCTTTGCACCGGTTGCAAAGATGGATTCCATCCGCCTTGTTTTAGCTATTGCCGCATCCAAGCACTGGGAAGTGCACCACATGGATGTGAAGAGTGCATTTTTACATGGAGACCTTGCTGAAGAGGTCTATATGCAGCAGCCAGAGGGTTATACATCAGATCCATCATTGGTTTGTAGATTGAAGAAGTCTTTGTACGGGTTAAAACAGGCCCCAAGAGCTTGGTACGCAAAGATGGACTCCTTCCTTCTTTCTCAGAATTTCCAAAGATGCAAATCTGATATGAATGTGTATCTTCAGCGAGTTAAAGGTAATTTGTTGGTTATTGTACTTTATGTTGATGATCTGCTTATTACTGGTAGCACACTTACTTCAATAAACAAGCTAAAATCTGCCTTAAATCTAGCTTTTGACATGAGCGATTTGGGCTTGCTGAGTCATTTTTTGGGCTTGGAGATAGCTCAAAATTTTGATGGGATCACTATATCTCAGCAAAAATATGCTTCCGACCTGTTATTGAAGTTTAATATGGCTGAATGTAAGGCAGCCCCGTTCCCATTCCTCTCAGGAATCAGTCTTGAGGAGGGAGATTCCACACCGCTTGCAGATTGCAGTATGTATCGACAGTTGATTGGTTCACTACTTTATTTGACACACTCACGGCCTGATATCTCATATGCCGTGAGTGCTGTGTCAAGATATATGTAGCAGCCACATGAGCTTCATTGGCGAGCAGCCAAGCGGATCTTGCAGTATGTGCAAGGTACGAAACAGTTTGGCATACATTATGCTGCAGATTCTGAGCTAGATTTCATTGGTTTTACTGATTTAGATTGGGCAGGTGATAGCATTGATCGGAAGTCCACTTCCGGTTATGTTTTCATGATTGGTCATGGTGCTATTTGCTGGTCCAGCAAAAAGCAAGCAGCCATTGCACTTTATTCAGCAGAGGCAGAGTATCGAGGGGCAGTCAATGCCTGCATTCAGGCAGTTTGGTTGCAGGGTATTCTTTCCGAGTTTGGTTTTGGTGGCACTACTTCGACTGTCCTATTTTGTGACAATCAAAGTGCTATCAAGATCTCCACAGATCCAGTTCAGCGGCAGAGGACCAAACACATTGAGATTCATATGCATTACATTCGATAGTTGGTGCATGACCGCACCATCATTCTGCAATATTTCCCTACCGATGAGCAAATTGCAGACATATTCACCAAGAGCTTCACTGAGAAGAAGTTCTCTTACCTCCGTTCACTGTTGGGGGTGAGTTCCATCATGGTGGAGACAGATTGATTCATTATTATGCTTTAGCTTGAGGGGGGGCTTTCTTCCCACTGGGTTTTCCCTCTTTCCTCACTTAGTTTATTTTCAGCATTTTTTTTGGATTATTGTATTGGGGTGACCTTTGGTCTTAGTTACCAGGGCCCCACATTATTTTTGTTGGCACATCATAGTCTAGCTTGAGGGGGGGTGTTCGGATATCCACATCATCTTTTTCAGGATCTTGCATGCAAATTAGGGTTTGCATGCAGAATCTAGGGTTTGCATGCACCTGCATGCACAGGCATGCATCCCAGTCACCAGTTTGATGCCTCCAGCACCTTATCCACTTCATTCTAGCACCCGGGAGCCACCTACCACAGAGTTTTAGCCCTCCTAATCTTAAAGGCGCCCACTTCTCACCTACTTCCAGAGAAGGGCGCACTTGTTCACCTACCACTGCAGTTTCACTTCAGTTACATTCAGTTAGCTCCGATTCTCCCTGATTTGAGGCTAGTTTCACTCCCGACTGACTGTATCACTTCTGTTGGACCTCCAGTTTGATTAGGTGACTTGTTTTGACTTCAGTTAGCCTCCCATGCGCCCCCACTGAGCCTCCAGATCCTATATCAGTGCTACACACTTCAGTTACACTTATTACACTCAGTTAGACTCAGATTGACACCTGGATGACTGGTTGTTGTGATTGATGAGCACCACCGATGATTGATGAGGACTCCTAGATAGAGTCAAGCTACTCCATTCTGTAATTCGAATGACCTCCTTAGGCAATTCGAATTGCTCTGTCATTGTGACAGTTTGTATTGTAATTCATTCACCCTTTCTGGGATAGAGAGCACTGCTGCATGTTTTGCACAGTTTTGCACCATATTTTCTATGTTCATCTGTTGTGATTGATTTACTTGTTCATTAGATCTACTGTGACTAATTTTACATAATACACCCCTTTTCCCACTCAAAATGATTATTTTTCCTCAAAAAGAATAAAAAACCCTCAAAAAGGGTCCAGAATTCACAAAAATATTAAAAAGGGAATAAAAATATTCAAAAAAGGAAAAAGGAGGGAAAAGGTACCTAAACCATGTTGGTCAATACCATTGGTTTCCTCAAAACCATAATGGTATTCCCCACCACCAAAAACTATAAAAAGGTGGTAGGGGCTCCTCACTTTCCATCCATCCATCTTCCTATCCTCATGCTGTCAAAATATCCCATGAGATTTTGACCATTGTAGCTATCTTGGAGAAGAGACCTTTGGAGCTTGGAGCTACTCACCTTGGAAGTTGCTCAACAATCTTCACCACTTGGAGGTATTACCATTGCAAGCACTTGCTTGCCCCTATTCTTAATACAAAATCGTTTCTTTTACATATTGTCAATTGTTTTGCTTTCTATAATATTTCCATTATTTGCTTATTTACTTCACATAGATCCACGATTAATATAGTTTAAAGTAGTTTGTTGTTTATTTCTATTGAAACTGCTACTACTAGTTAGCAGGTACCCATTGCACTAAGCTTGGTTGCAAAACCAAGCCAAAAGTTTTTGGCGACTCCGCCGCCTTAGAATTCTTAGATCTCAATTTTTAGCTTTAGATCTTAGTTTTTGTTAGTTTAAATCAGTTTAATTCATAGATCTGCCACCCTAGACAGCAGATCCATTGCTGTTCTAGATCTTGGCCCCTTCTATTGCCATTAACAGCCCAAAATTTCTATTTTCGGGTTCATTTTTCGGCATCCCTTTTCGGCTTTCGCCTCGCAATTTTTTGCCTGACAATCGCGCGGCTCATCGTGACTTTTCGGATTTTTCTCGCGCGGCTCGCCGCGGCTTCGCGGCCAATTTACGCACTGCACATCGCGGCTTCGCGGCCATTTTCCGCGCTGCACATCGCGACTGTGTGACGAAAACCCGCGCTGCACATCGCGGCTTCACGGCTGAAAACCGCACTGGCCATCACGACTGTTGGACAGGAATCTGCGCTGCACATCGCGGCTTCGCGGCTGAAACCTGCGCGGCCCATCGCGGCTGTTTTCCAGAAACCCACGATGCAAGTTTTTTCAATTCGGCCAATTTTTTGAAAAATATTTTTTGCTGTATTTTCTGCCCATTTAGCACATTTTACAGTATTAAAGTTCCTGCATTTTTTACAGCCATAGAAATTTTTTACTATTTAGAATGCTCATTTAAAAATTCTTTTTAAAAATTTTCAGAAATTGAAAGAGAGATTTTTCTGCATTTTAGCTAGATCAAGGTTTTACTGTTTATTTGCTCAATACTTTGCACAAGCAATTTTTTAAGAGATCCATTTATTTCTAGAATATTCATGCTATTTGCTTCCCTTTAAATTATTTCAAAGATCCATTATTTTTGAATAGTTTTTTTTTCAAGCATTTACATTTCAAAAATGCCTTTATTTTTTGCAAAACTGGAAGCGTCTTTTCTTTCATTTGTAAAATCGCCTAAGCGAGGCAAATCAATTTCAGTTTAAATACCACACTTGCACCCACTCTGCCACTAATTTAAACCGAGCCTTAAAATTTACCTTAAACTCAACCAACTTTTAACCCCACTTGGGGAGCACTTAAAAGAATTTTGTAGTTAGGTAGAATTGAGGGGATATGTGCTCCAATAACACCCCTTAGTTATTACATTTGAGACATAGTTGTTGTCCATTAGGGAACCAAAATCCCCCAGTATTTTTTGGCACAGTCACAACCAATTTATCGGAAGGCCTCTCCCCTAGGAGGGTTGAAGTCACCAGAGTTGTTCCGGAGGCCTGAGTGGAATACCGCAATCCATTCAGTAACCGAAGGCTACCTCTCGCAGTTCTCGGGGTATCCCTGTATGGGGATACTATGGTAAAAGAACCAAACGACAGATTCACCTTTTCTGGACGTGTCATGAACAGGGTATCCTAGTTGCCACTCTTTAGGATTGTCTACCCGGTTTCCCTCCCGGTAGGGGGAGATCTAGTCGTTGATTCAATACTCTATATCGTCTGACTTGGATTTCATCACCTTGCAGAGGATGTCGTTTGTTGACTCACAATACTTCTAGTTAGGTGTTTGCATGATACATTACCCACCTTTGGTTTAGTAGCACCTCTTTTTTCTAGAAACTGTTTGACTGTTGGTATTCTGACCAATTTTGTTGCATCCCTCCACTTATTATAGCACAACTGCTATAATAAGTGCTTTTTGAGGTTATTTTTTGGCCTGAGAGCCTTTATTTTCACTCCCCTTTTTGCACTCATTGTTGCATTAGGGTTTCGAGTTTTTTACATCACCACCTTACACTGATTTTTTTTTTAACAAAACACATATTTCTCACCATTGAGAATTTTAGACTATCTCGTCATCTTCAGGGTGAACCCCCAGAGTTAAGTCTACTTGTCTCTCCACGTCACCGACATTGAGCCTTATCCCTTGACTCGACATGTCATCGACCAAACATACAGTCATTCGATTCTGACACGCCTCACTTCACATCTGATTCTGAGGCTGAATCCAAAAACCCTACTGAATTATTACCAACCAACCTCATGGCTGGAACACAATACGACCCACTTTTTACCAGTACTATTGGAGATACATCCACAAACCCTTCCACTACTGTGCCATCCATGGTAACAACAACCCCTCTAGGCATGCCTAATGTGGGGGACACTCCACCTTTAGGAATGCCCAACACTGGACTACCTCCTATTATGGGTATGCCAAATATAGGGGTCACACCCCCTCTCATTACCACAACCCAGATCCCAGGAATTCCTGATACTATTCCTAACCTTAGTATAACCCATGTTGCACTACGAAACACTGGCCCATACCAAACCACAGCAGTTGGAGGACACATACCTTCAATACCTAGCATACCCTTAGGGGCTACTGGAGCACTACATAATGCCACCATGAATAGTTATGTCCCAGTCACTACGCCACACCCATATGCTAGTTTACCTTACATGGCTAGTCTGAACTTACCAGACTTAGCCAGGCTAACCAACGATCCTATCAGGCACAACCCTACATGGCCACCCATGCCTACGAAGCTCCCCTCGGACATACCCAAGTTTGAAGGAAAACCTGGGGAGGACCCTCAAAACCACATAATGTCTTTTCACCTATGGTGTTCATCTAACTCCATAGTGGATAAATCCATTCATTTAAGACTATTGCAATGAACGTTCACTGGCTCTGCAGCCAAGTGGTACATCGAACAACCACATGGGACCCACCATACTTTCACGTCTCTCACCTCCACTTTCCTTCAGTTTTTTCAGCTACCTGTACGTTACGATGCAGGAGTTGAAATATTGTTGTCTTGCAGACAAAACACAGCTACCCACATCATGGACCACATCCATGAGTGGCGAAAGCGTCGTAGCCTCTATAAGATTAAACTGGATGACAGTATATTTTTGGACTGGTTCCTTAAATCACTCCTACCCCTCATAGCAAAAGACGTCGCTTCCGAACGACCCCAGTCGGAGGAAGAAGCTATCCTAAAAGCTCAGCAATTCGACCTAATTTATGCTCAATCAGGCTATCTCTACACCATCATACCAGACGCCTCATGAGGCGATTCTTTACGCAGTGACACGCAGGGGGCATGACATGCCGCTGATGGTATTATTGGACATGTCACACCTCACATTAAACCTTTTAGCATGGTGAGCACCATAAATGCTCCAGACCTCTCTAGGGCTACATCTAATTCTGGAGCGATAACTTCGTACGCTCCAACGAATCAGAGTCATCACACTCATGGACCCTCTTGTCCACAACATTGCTATGGGAAAGCGCCATCGGCATATGTACCACCCACATACTATAGCCAACTGGCTACCCAGAACCTAATTCAGTTCCTGCCACAACCAATGTATTACCCACAGCAAGCTACAACAGCTAACCCAACACCTCCAATAGCTCAGGGTTACCAACAACCCCAGCAGGTAACTAGACCACCTCCAATGCCACTAGCTTATTATCCACCACAACCTACTCCCACACCTGCGACAAATCAAAATCCTCCCACTGCTCAAGGGCAAGTGTACACACAACACAATCAGCCCCAACATCAAAACAACCAACGCAACCAGGGTGGACAACAAAACCGTGGAAGAGGATGTAACTGTGGAAACAACCAACAACATCATCAAGGTCCACCACCTACCAATCCTCCACAAAATAACAACAATGCTACCCCTCCCAACCAGAATACGGATCGTCATCCCAAGCAGCCTAAAAATAATAACCTCAGAACAAACCATCCTTGTTCTATTTGCGGGGTCTATGGCCACTATACACATGCTTTCCCACATTTGGAGAGAGCTCAAAAATTCTGGACTGATGATTCCCATCATCAAGGGCAAGCGACTCCTCAGGTGCCATCGAACCCCCCACCCCCTCAGCAGCAACCTTTATTGCTGCAAAACCCCCTACCAACCCAAGGCATAGTGAACACTCAACCGTTGGCTCCCCCTCAAGGCAATGCACCACCACAACAATAGATCACTTATGCCGCTCCTGATCAACCCATGTTCGATTCAGGTACACACCACTTGTTAATGATGTCATCCGCTGATGTCAACCTCCAAACCCGTCGGAACCAATATGGCTCCACCCCTGAAGACCCTCCCACCGACAACAACACTAACACTCATCCCACTGATCAGACGTTATGTATACCTCCGTTTCCACTTGATGGCGCCTCTAAAGCACCTCGCTTCCCACTTCGTCGCATCAACAATAACCCCAATGCTCACGCTGTGTTGAATTACAACATAGTAGATGACTTAGCCCAGTCTCCCGTGGCCATGTCTGCTTTAGAAGTCTTAAAAAACTGTCCTTCACAACGCAAAACTTTTCTCTCTGCCATTGGTGCTATTGACCCCAATGATTCACAACTGATGGCATTCGATTCAGACCAGTCTGAACCACCCCTGCCTTCCACTTTAGCATTCCAAGTTTTTGTTTCCATTTGGAATCTTGTCATCCATCGGTGCATTATCGATGAAGGCACCTCTACATGCGTTATGTCCACATTCGTTTGGCAGAAGTTGGGATCCCCTACTCTCCAACAGTCCACCACTGCGTTGCGAGCCTACGACGGCCGTTCGGATCAACCCCAAGGTCTCTTAGCTAATGTCCCCATCTAGCTGGCTGGTAAAACTGTGCTCATTGACGTATAGGTCATCAATGCCCAACTTGATTATAATCTCTTACTTGGTCACAGCTACATGTATGTCGGTTGCCTCCTCCGTTTTTTGTACCATGTTGTTCCCTCATGAGGGACGCGTGGTCAAGGTCGACCAACTCACCTATTACGGTCCTAAGGCCCCAGCTGCACCCAAAAATGTTCTCCCCATGGTTGAACAACCTGTTTGTGGTGCTACTACCTCATTTTTTTCCTCCGTGGGACTCGAACTTTACTCCGACATGCCGATGACTTCTACATTTTAGTCCATCCCACCGCCGTAACCAGTGCCCAAAGTATTTGACCTATGTACCCTGTCCCACAATACACAAACACCCAGCAATCAACTGCCCTTCTTACCTAAACCACCATTGGTCCCTAGTCACATTGGTTTCACACCCATCCACACAATCCCCTTTCTATTCCCTCCCTCGGGCGTAGTAAGCGCTCTGGTTATGGCTACCCTTAGTCTTCCCGGGTTAACCTTGGGATTACCTGTGTGGTATATTTCGCCTCTCGGTCCCCCGCCGACACCGAATGTCATCTTGCAACCAGTGAAACCCATTGTCACTACTACTCAACCACCTCCCGGTGTCACTACCCCTTCATCTTCTATGAATCCCCCTCCTCTTATCAAGCCCATTGGGGGTAGAGGCCCACAACCATACACTGCGGTACCTCCTCCCAAAGTAGTTAAACCTCCCCCCGTGTTTTGTGCTCCTCCTAAATGCTCATTGTGTGATGAGTTAGGCCATCCAACTCATCAATGCCCATAATTACCCACATTACAGGAACACATGCAAATGCTTGATGACGACCCCAACATCCCGGTTGTCAAAATTGACCCAAACACCAAGCCTCATGATAAATCACTACGTACCAACCACCCTTGTGTGATATGCGGTATTTACATCCATTACTCACATCACTGTCCTGATATCCCAAATTACATAGCAGCTCTCTACGAGATGAATAATTTGGACCTTGAGACGACACCCCCCACAATTGAGGAGATCTACCTTCCCGTATTATCCCCATCCAGAGAGATTAACACCATCTATATGATTTCGACAACATATAAACTAGAACCCGTCGATTTATGGTCTGATTACTTCCATACTGATGAGCAAATTTTAGAGTCCCTTACTGCCCCTGATTACCCCTGGGAAGGCATGCACCATCGCTCATACTTCCTCCCAGAAGAGTCCTCCTCTACCACCACTACCCAATTCGTGGTTGAGTCCAAATATTTCCTTCCTACTAAAGTCGACTGGTTTAAGGATCCTATTCCTGCTCCTGATGCCTTTGAGGAATGTAACATGGCCAATATCTCACCCGTCATCCACATCGATATCTCTAACTCACCTGGTGCCCTTGAAATCATTACCTTAGGAGCCTCCTGCACTGAGCATGATATTGGAGAATACAAAAAAAATTTCCAAGAATTCCGTGATGTCTTTTCCTGGTCCTATACCGAAATGCCTAGTCTTGACCCTGCCATTATAGAGCACCATATTGACACATGGCCTGATGTACCCCCCGTTCGTCAGAAACAATGACCCATTCATCCTTCCAAACTCCCCGCTGTTAAAGCCGAGGTTGAGAAACTTCACAAAGCAGTATTCATTTATCCTATTGCTTATACCACTTGGGTTTCAAATCCCGTTCCCGTTAACAAAAAGCAAGGCACCCTTAGAGTATGCATTGAATTCTGCGATTTAAATCGAGCTTGTCCCAAAGACAACTTCCCCACGCCATTCATTGACCAACTCATTGATGCGTGTGCGGGACACGAAGTCCTATCTTTCATGGACGGATTTTTCGGATACAATGATTCAAATCCGTAAAGAGGATCAGTACAAGACTGCTTTTACAACCCCATGGGGCACCTTTTCCTATCGCGTCATGCCTTTCGGCCTCAAAAATGCTGGTGCCACCTTCCAGTGGGCCATGACCTATTGTTTTCATGACTTGGTCCATATCCTGCTAGTCTATCTTGATGACCTTACAGCTCGTTCCCGGAAACGATCAAACCACCTTAACAACCTCCAGCAAGTTTTTCTGTGTTGTCGTAAATATAAAATCCGCTTGAACTGACACAAGTGTGTCTTTTGCGTTCCGGAAGGCCGATTATTGGGTTTCATTATTTTCGAGAACAAAATTACTGTTGATCCCCTGAAAGTCAAAGCCATCTTAGACCTTCCCTCTCCTCACATGCTTCGGCAACTCCAGAGTCTACAAGGGCGGTCCAATTTCCTTCATCCCTTTGTTCCTGATTATGCCACCAAAGTTCATGGATTCTTACGCCTGCTTCGTACCCACATATCCTTTGTTTGGGATGAGCAAGCAGAAGCGGCATTTGAAGCCCTCAAGAAATCTCTCACACAAGCCCCCTTGATCTCCCCTCCGGATTTCTCTCAGGACTTCATCCTTTACGTCTCGGCATCCAAACATGCCGTGTCTAGAGTCTTGGTTCAAGAAGATGCCTCTCACCATGAGCATTCATTTATTACGTCAGCCAGACCTTGTCTGGCCCATCCGTACGTTACCCATACGAGGAAAGATTAGCCCTAGCTGTAATATTCTCTGTCCAAAAATTGCGACACTACATTCTGCTCAGTCATACCATAGTTGTCGCCGACTCCAACCCTATGGTCTATCTCCTCAACCGGTGGCTCCTACAAGGTCGGGTTTCTAAATGGGTCATTATCCTCCAGGAATATGACCTCACTTTCCAAACCCCTAAGAGCACTAAAGCCCTCGCGCTTTCCCAGCTCATCACCGATCTCCCCTCCCTTCTCCCGTCCCCACAAATCTCTGATGAGTTACCCGACAATCACTTATTCATCATCTCGTCTGATGACCCATGGTACGGTGATATTTTTCTATACCTTCGCACGCAGAAGTTCAGACCCCACATCGATCGTGACGGACGCCGTTGCATCCGACACCACGCCCCCCGATACCTCTTGTTAGGGGATGTACTTTATCGACGTGGCGTTGATACCATCTTACGATGCTGCCTATCCCATAGCAAGGAAGAACAAGTCCTTAATGATTTCCATAGCGGTTCCTACTTAGGCCATTTCTCCGGCATGGCCACCACCCAAAAGATCATTCGTGTAGGTTACTTTTGGCCATCATTATTTACTGATTGCATCACCGAAGTCAAACACTGTCAAAACTGCCAACTTTTTGCACCAAAAGCAAGAACCCCACCCACCCCCCTTCATCCAGTCATTACTACTGGACCATTCTGCAAATGGGCCATCGACTTCATCGATTGCAATCCCACGTCGATTATTGTGGCTATCGATTATTTCACCAAGTGGGTGGAGGCCATGCCAACTTATAATTGCAAAGACGACACCGCAGCACGGTTTTTTCTCAACCATGTTATTGCTCGTTTTGGAGTGCCAAAGAAACTCGTCTCAGACCACGGCTCTCACTTCAAAGACGCTGTCTGGAGAGAACTATCAACCTTACTGAAATTGGAACACCATTTCTCCTCCGCCTACTACCCCCAAGGAAATGGCCAAGTTGAAGCAATCAACAAAATTTTGAAAACCATCCTCCAGCGTACTATAGACAAACACAAGTCAAATTGGCACCACATGCTCTTCCCGGCACTATGGGCATACCACACGTGAACCAAAACCGCCACCGATTTTACCCCTTTCCACTTAGTTCACAGTGTCAAATCCATCCTCCCCATTGAGTGCCAGATTCCAAGGCAGTCGATGAAAGCACAAGAGTAGAAACTACATTCCAGGATACCAAGTGCACCATAGGCATGCCTCCAGAAGTAAACTAGGGAGACGTATACCGCATGCTAAGAGATCATGACTTCCTTGAAGCTCTTCTTAAGGAGGAATGTTTATATCAGAACATCTGAAACTCCTGTATATCCAAGGTGGCCACACATCCTGAACTCTTCCCATGCTCATATGTAATAGGATGGGTTTTCAGTATGCCAATACTGAGACAAGGGTTATAGCAGACAACAAAGGAAAGGCTTTCACCTCATTTCACCCATCCTATATCTCAATGGCCTACAAGTTACCCAAATCCTAGCACTGGCTTGATGATGCATGGTTGGAAGGGGTCCAGATGGATAATTTAGAGATGGCAAGGAAGCTGTTAATTTCAGGCAAGCAAATCAGAAGAAAAGATAGTGAGGAGTACGAGATTAAGAATCTAAGGCCCCTTTTTAGACTGATTGCTCTCATGTTAAGCGGAATCTTTGGAAGACCCGATGGGATGATTTTCTTGCTGCAATGGGTTCCTATCATCCACTATGTAGCCTTCAAAGGGACAATCTTCAATTGGGATGATATTCTCTCAGACAGCCTGTCATCAGCTATAATAGCTGCATGAGAAGGATTAGTTGAGAGGAAGGCAGAATATTATATGGCCTCTTACTTGATAGATTGTACTGCGGCGAAATGTCCCTTCCCGAAGTTGAGATGCATATGGAACTCAGCGGATGGCTCAGTGTTCATTACCTACAAAATCTTCTGGGCTCAAAATTACAAAAGGGATTACAAACTTATTTGCAAGGAGTTCATCATACCACTATATGAATTACTATTTAATGAAGAACCCAACTACCTATCTCAGAACGCCATGAAAGCTTTGGTGAAATATGGTAATTTCTATTTTTCTCCAGAAGGTACCTACATAAGAATGTACATAGGCTCCAAAGCCCCATATATTATACCTAGGTACGCTACGGATTATATAGTGCACAAGAAGATGGTAAGATAGGTATTCATTGATGGAATTGGTAATACCTTGTATAAGGCCAGAAAAGCTACTTTTCCGCCCTTACCTTCTATGTCAAGGCCTACAAGTTCTCAGGAATTGCAACTGTGAAATATTTTCTCGCAGAGTTGAGAAGCTTTCATTTTGGAGAAAAGTTTTTTCACAGGAATGATCGACAGGGCAAAGTTGCACAACATTGCAAAGAACTCTCCACTCCCTGTGAATATGCTAACTATTATGATCAAGGGGAGGAAGCATATAGGGGAGTTAGCAATATGACTGAGCTACGGATTTGTCAAATGAGCAAAGGAGGGGTCAGCTCGAGCTCTAATGTTGTGGGGAAAATAGATCTGCAGCGAGAAAAGGGTACCATGGAGACTACTGAGATTCTCTCAAAATAAGAACAAAGGCTCCTGGAACAAGCCAAGAAAATCCAAGAGGATAAACGCCAAGAAGAAGAGACTTTGAGAGTCCAAGTAGCTGAATCTGAGGCAAAGAGGAAGGAAGAAGAAGAGAGAATCAGATTGGAAAGAAATGTGAAGCAGGAAGAAGATGACACATTAAAAAGGGAGCAAGAGGAAGAGGCACGAAGAAAAGAAGAAGAAGAAAAGAAATCCCAAGAGGATGTTGAACCCAAAAGCCCAAACCTGCAAGACTTAGACATGGGTTCCCCCATAAGAGATCTCCCCATTGTCCCTTTTACACCCTCAAAAGGCAGTACAGTCTCTAAATGGGAAAAGTTCACTTACAATAAGAAAAGAAAAACCATTGTTAAAGAGACAAGTTCCAATTTGAAAAGACCTTTTCAGTCAGACATCGTCACTACACATGAAACCACAATCATGTGGAGCATAGAAGAGGTTGCTAAACTCCTAGCATCCGTCTCCATAGCCATGGTTATAGTGACTGCAGACAATGTCAACATACTAGGAGATAAATTGAGTGAAGAAAAGGAGAAGGCACGTCAGCTACAGGAAGCTTTAGTCAAAGAGAAGAACTATACAAATTTGATGATCGAGAGGAATGATGCCCTCACATCTCAAAAGGAAGATTTAAATGAAACTCTCCGACAGCTGGAAGCTGAAAGAAGGGATCTGGCAATAAAAATAAGGGTGTTAGAGGAAGAAAAAGGAGAACTTGAAGGTAAAACCCGGAAGCTTGAATCAGATAAGTTTGACTAGATTCAAGAGATCGTCGACCTGGAGGAACACATTGAAAAGTTGTAAGGAGGCAACGAATTGTTAGAGAAGCATATGAAGCTGGCAAACAAAAAAATGGGGGACATTATCCCCTTCCATGAGTAAGCCTGTGAAATACTAAAAGATACCTATGGCGTCCAAGAACTCCTATCAGAGGAAATATACAAACTAAAAGCAATAATGGCCAAGGTTAAGGAACTCAATGTCGAAGCCCCCAAGGTTAGGAGGAAGCACGCACACATCAGTGGAGAGATTAGAAAACACATTGAGTGGAGAGAACGGAAGTCAGAGTTCCCAGTGACTCTTCTCCTTAAGTCTGTTGTTGAATACAGGGCAGATGTGTGCACCCTAGATTATTCTAAGGATTGTGGAGTAAATTTGGCCACTGTAACTTTAGCCACTTATGAGCGGTGCAAGAATTTGTATTCCCAAATACGAGCCACATAGGAAAGTTGTCGGATAGCCATGCCCCAAAAGATAGAAGAATTCCTAGATAGAGCACAACGTTTATCTAATCTAAGTGAGGAACTCAATGCAGAAAGTGAATATGTGCAGAAGTTGGATGTCATGACTTCAAAAGACCTGCACGAATTTATCAGCCAAGCTGCTATTCATAAACACTACCTAGAAGAAATTCTTCAGGCCACTATGGCAGAAATGATTTTTCTAGCAGAGGATCTTGCCAAGCGAGAAGTGTATCTAAGGTTTATGATTCCCTTGGTTGGAATAAATATTGTAAAAGAAGCAAATCAGTGGGGATATTATATAGTAGAGTTAGATAGGGCACTGGCAGCCAACCAAGTTTCCACATCAGAAAGTGTCCCAGCTGTTGCAGTAGTGTTAGAATAAATCCCGGGGGTCTCAGAAGTGCCTAGGTCGACCAAGGAGCCAGCTCAGCCATAGCTCACATTTGCCAGCATGCCTCCCAGGTTGTTATTTTATGCATGTACCTTTGAAATATTAAAATGACTTGTGATCTTTAACTCCTAATTTTTGTAAAGTTATTTAAGGTATTTCCATTTTTGTAATATCAACACTATAAGAAAAATTAGAGGAATATAAACGGTTAGGGTATAGGTGGCAACTCCTGGCACATCTTGTAAAGCTATATATAGTTGATTAGAGGGAGATAGAAGGGACTTTTGGCATGTGAAAGGATGCTTCTGTCTTGTATATGAACTATTTCTGCTACATGAATAAGAAAAATTGTTTTGGCCTGTGGAAGCCTGCACAACACTTTGCTTGGGATCTTGTTGGATAATTGCTGAACTATTTCTGCTTTTTCCATACATTTCCTGTGAGATATTTCTTGGCTATCGTGATTTAATTCTTTGCTATGAATGGTTTCATTTCCTTTGCAAAATTTCCTTGTTAAATGGGTAGTAGAATGCTTTTCTTTATCAAAGCTATCTTGGGTAATCTTTATTTCTGGTGTAAATGCTTCTTTCAATTTAACAGCACTCTGTGAAGTTCTTGGGCGCATTTTCAGTTTATTACTCATTCTTTAAGTTTGCTCCTTATAAGGATAGGTTAATTTAGATTTAAATTATATTAGCATAAATTCATTTACCACATGCATTTAATTTAGGGCACATGCATATCATATTAAATACAAAATATATAATCGGTGGATCGAGCCGCAACCGGTAAAATAAACAAATTTTTAAATCTCACACAGTAGCTGGAACCATTAATTGGATGAATTCTCCATACCAAACGGTGGGAGATCTAGGTGGGATCGCTTACTAGGGAGAATCCCTTGCTGATTGATGTTGTGATATTCGAGGCATCAATAGCTTGGTCATATAAGAGGACCAAGTCACCTTCAGCATACTAACGGGGATGGACGGACCTATCATACTAAACCTTAACACGACGTTTGTTGGCATTTATGGCCACAACGGCATCTCAACATTGCTCCTCAAGTTGATTAAGGTGGATTAAACATTGATCAAGACCCATCATATCAGGGAGGAGATCTATGGCTAGTTTAAGCGAAGGGATCTCGCATTCAATCGGTAAAATTGACTCCACACTGTGAACTAACTGAAACGGTGAGAACCTGGTGGCAGTCTTGACTATGGTTCGATACGCCCACAAAGCAGGATATAACATAATGTGCCAATTGGTCTTGCTTTGTTGGAGGGTACGTTGGAGAATGGTCTTCAAAGACTTATTGACTACTTCTACTTGACCATTCGCTTGGGGACAATAAGAAGATGAGTGTTCTTGATGAAACCCAAGCTTGAGAGACAAATAATCCATCATCTTGTTCTGAAAGTGACTGGCATGGTCAGTGACAATCTCTTTCAGAATACCGAACCGAGTTATAATTTGATTGAATACGAAGTGGGCTGTTGTAGCACCATCGGCTTTAACGGTAGGCATGGCCTTAGCCCATTTGGAAAAATAGTCCATGACCACTATGATATGGTGATGCCCCCCAGCTAAGGCTGGTTTGCAATCCATGAAATCCACCCCCCACTTGGTGAAGGGACCGACGGTGACGACCGGATGGAGGGGTGCTTGATGCGAGCGTATGTTCTGAGAAAACACCTAGAAAGGGTGACATCTCTTCACAGCATTAACACAATCCTTAAATATGGAAGGCCAAAAATAACTGGCTCGCATAATACATTGGGCTGCAGCAAGCCCGGATAAGTGCCGCCACACGCCCCAGCATGGCAATCATTAAGTACCTGTTCTGCTTCTTCATGAGTTAAGAAACAATGGACAATGGAATCCTTTCCTCGGCGATACAAAGTGTCATCGACGATAGTATAATCTTTAGCGTGATGTTTTACACGCCATCGCTCATCTCGCGAACAATGCAGAGGAAACTTCAAAGTTTGGAGATATACAATGACATCCCCTTACCAAGGGTCCTTTGATGAGATAAGAAATAAGTGTTCATACACAAAGAAATCTTCATGAATGACATCCTCATCAAGTCTCGAAAGGTCCAACATAAGCTCAACAAACACCAACGATTTCACCGACTTCACCGAAGCAAAATCGAGATCGAACTCCTGAAGGATAACAATACATTTATTGTACTTCCCTAGCAGAGTCGCCATTTCTATGTTGGAGAAAACTTACTATGGCTTGGGGTAGACCACAATAGACAGATGAATACCAGAAGTCAACTCAATTCTCAGAACGATGCTATATAAATGACAATGCTAAGATAATGAAGAAGATAACCAACCTCGATCCAAATGTTTGATGTAGATCCCTGTTGGAGCTTTTCAATCCGTGCACTTGAATCTGCAAATTAGTCTTGACATCCAATATACAACAAGTACATATAATATATAAATGGCATTAACATCATCAATAGCAATGGTCCATGATATATCAAGTAAATGAAACCCAATGTAAGATGAACAACATTTACAACATTAATGGACAAGAATATGAGTATTTATATTAATAAACAAGAAGAAGTACAAAGTGATACGACCTCTTGCCGACAACCAATCTGAACCAAGATCTGGATAATTCCACTTGTTCCTCCACCACTTCAATCCTCCATGAATGGCAAACTCAAACTAGATAGGAGTTTGGAAGGTGAACATAAAGGGTTCACAACTACAATGATCAATGAGTGTAGACTCAAGATAGGGAAAAAATCCACTAGAGTTCTCTTGCTCTTCTTTCTCCCTCCCGTCCATAAGCCATATGTGCTCAATACATAGTCCTCTCAATGGTAAGTGAAAGGACACATCGAGGTGTTTCTTGGGCAGATGGAGAGCCAAAGGTCACCCAATGATCGCTTTTTCGGAGTAAAAAGTAATAAACTAGTGATTTTTACCATTTTACTTGATACCCGCGGGCTATAGTGATGCAACTCGCGAGTACGCTTGATATAGTGATGCAACAAGCGGGTTAGAGGAAAAATGAGGAAATAGTATTGTTAACACTCAATAAATTTTTGTGATTAATATTCTTCTGGTAGCATTGGCAGTGCAAAATTAAAACATTTTTCTCAATGACGGGGGGTTTTGAGCCTGGCCGAGAAAGAGTAGTTGTCTTCAGTTGTAGACACCAAGGTTACAAAAAATGGTCCTAGGTGTTTGTGAACTAAGTATTTTATAAAGGACCTAGAAGATTGTTAAACCCAAGTCGAAAGCAGCCTTGACGACTTTTGACCTAAGCCAAAACTTACGAAGAAAAGTGTTTAATATTTTTATTGGCTAAAGACAAAAGCTAAGTACGGAGAGAGGATTTCATAATTTTGGCCATAGTTGGAGGTTTTATGAAGATGAAAAGCTTTGATATTCTATTTACCAAAGGTTAAAACTTTTTTGAAGTTTTTTGATATTTTAAGTTTTAGCCCAAATATCAATTTTATGAAGAAAAGAGAGCTAAGGCTAAAAAGCTTTAATTAAAGTTTCTTATAACCAAAGGTTCGTTGTATTTTATATATTGGGCCAAAGTTTCGAATTAAAATGGAGCAAAAGATATGCGCTCAACACCAAGAACTATCATGGAACCATTGATTGAAGCCATGTGTTGAAACCATGAAGATCTCCAACAAAGTGTCAGAGGGTAGAATGCATTGAAGCTCATATATGGATAATTCCAACCAGCATTTTTTGCTAAATGACAAGCCACATGGTGGGGATGCCATGAGTTATGTCACCATGGACACCCGAAATTATTTAGATGACACGATTGGGTCATTTAAATGAATGATGTGGCTCTATGAAGATCATAGGCATAACAATGAAGGAGGAAATCGACGGTTCACGGTGCACACTGCACCATCCAAATACTCAGAAGATAAAGAAAAAGGCCTATGCGGTAGGGAAACCACCATCCAACGTCTCTATTTTTTATATGTCCGCATATATAAAGCATTGTATTGAAAACCACTCCAAAGCCCATGCTGTACCACCTTGGAAAATTTGCTGGAATATTAAAGGTAAAGTTGCCCATTTTTGGCAATCTATTATTTTTTTTTGATCGGAGTGTCAAAACTCCAAAACCCTAAGCCAAATTCGATGGGGTAGAAAAACGTCTTTTGACTGCTGCGATGTGAGCTTGGCCAAAAATTTTAGTCTTTTGTACAGGGGTGAGAAGCTAAAGGCTAAAATTTTAAAATACAAAGAGATAAGACGCCATTATCCAAGAGCTGGAGAGTCTACTGTGGTGTTGAAGTCTAAAAAGGGAAAAAGAAAATCGATTTTTCCTCTTGAATTGGTTTTTTGAAAGTGATTTTTTGTCTAGTCCACTTCATATGATGTATATTAAAAAGGTTCTTGGAGAATGATGCAATAGGTTCAAGTGAAATGGCCTCATCGGGAAGCAATCTTACAACCTTAACGTATTGTATATTATGGCTCAATAAAACCAGATATCTTGTAATCAGAATCTCACGGTTCTTATTCTTGGTGATGGGAAAAGCCATTTGAGCCTTAAAAATTCAAAATGGTTTCAAGAAAACCTAACAGATATGGATATCAAGATCAATACTACGTTGGAACTAATCGAAGAGGATGCAGATTTATTTTCCAAACAGGAAGAGATGTTCTACAAAAGGCTTGTACATTTGGTCGAAGAGTTTTTAGAGCATATCGAGCTTTAGTAGAACGATGTGACCACATCTCTGGGGAGCCACCTAAATGTATTATAGCATGGCAGAGGCAACTCATCAATTTCCTGAAAGCCGACAGTTGAAGAAATGTATAGTTAAAGGAAACTGACAACCATCTTCTAACTTCCGAAGATATGACAAAACAAACATTCCATATTTTCTGTCATTTATTGTTTAAAAACTAATTCTTGTAAAGTAGTGATTAATTATTTGTCATTATTTTAGTATTGATAGTTTATTTTTAGAAAAATACAGTTAGGGTTTGCTCATAGGGCAAATCTTTGTATAAAATGTGCATTTTGCAATGTAAAAAGCAGAGATTTCCAGTGAGGAAGATCCATTCTAGGTGTTTGAAGTGTTTTCCATAAATTAATAAAGATTTCAAAGCTGAGCATATTTTTTATCAAAGATTCATGTGTTGTTTCAAAATTACAGTCCGTATTTCTCTTTTTCTTTAGATGTGCATGTTGATCTTCTTTGTCATTCTTGCCATTATGTTTTCTTCTATGCTTGAATGAAAGTTTGAAATAAATTGAGATTCATACTGGTTATGCCTCAGTTTATAGCATTTGAGTATCCACTTACTTCTCCAAAGTTAACAATGGATTCGTCCTAGTTTGATGACCATTGTGGAAGGATTGTCATTAATTATTTCCTTTCACCAGCAAAAAAAAGCTTTGAACATAATAAAATGACTATCTTGCCTTTGTACAAAAGTTTGTTTGGTTGCTGATCTATATTTTTCTGTTTCTCGACTCCATTGCCCAATGGTATCCTATTCCTGTTTATCTAACCACATCATTAAAAATCCATAAGTTTTTATTGTTATTTTACAATTTGGACATTGAGTTTATTGTCAAACTGCTGTCGTAGTGACATTGGATAGCAGATTTTCTGAGAGAGCCCTCTCTTGCTGAAGGAGGCCAACTTTCAGTCTAAAGAATGGTTTGAGGTTACCTCAGGGTTTCCTTGATACAGCCCAAGGAAAATCCGAGTGCTAACATTTTGGCGCTATTGCCGGGGAACAAAGGTCTCATTTTCCCTCGGTATGAACGACAAAGTTTCCAACTCTGATGGTTGATGGTGAACAACGGTCAGATATCAAGCAGGCTGTGTATCTTTCACCTAGCGATTCCATCTTCAAAGAATCTAGTTTTCAGAAATTTCATGGCAACTCCACATTAAAGAAATCCAGTGTTGCATTGGTTCACAGGCTAGTCTCCTCAATTTTCAAATCAGAATTTGCAACTCCAGTATTTCAAGATGACTTCATTGTCAAGAAGGTATGCTCCTTTAAGCAAGTCTCATATTCTTGGTTTTCCGAATAAAATTCCTAAAGTAGATTGGCAATCTTACTTTCCTAATTTCAGATATGAGGAAAACGATGATGCTACACTTCATTTGATGAGATTTCACATTCATGTGTACAAGCTGAAGAATAGGTTTCATGAGGATTTCCTTATGAAGATGTTCATGGCTTATTTAGAAGGCAAAGCGAGGGAATGGTATGAAGGTTTGAAACCTGACAGCTTGTTTTCTTTAAAGGATTTTCACATAACATTTTATGAACATTATAAAGTGTATGTCCCATCTTTGTCTTTAATGGAAGATTGCTGTGATCAGTTTGAGGGTTTCATATAGTACCTTGAAAGTATTGATGAATATTTGGAAGGTATGAATGATGAAGACATGTCTGAAACATTTTATCATTTTTCTTCGCAAGTTCATGGCCATGATGATCAAGAGAAGCTAGCCGTAGATAAAATCAATGAAGAAATGATAGTAGATTCCCATGAGCTCTATTAAGAAACAAATGATGATTCATCTTCTCCTTTGTATAAAAATGAAGAATACATTTAGCATCGTGATCAATCAGCGGAAGAGAAAGGAATCAATAGTTGTTTGATTCATAAAAAGCACAGACCACCTCCTCTTTTAACTGAAGAAGAAATAGATCAACTCCTGCAAAGTCATGTTACAACCCCTACTTATACAGATTTGCTATGTTACAAGCCAGTGCTGTCATATTTTCTGTTAGTGAC